>OY728130.1:1895315552-1896783052 GCA_963277665.1 Viscum album | reverse complement strand
TTTTAAAAAAGAGGAGGGTGAAAGGTTCCTTTACCGACTTGGGTATCTTTCAAAACATACACCACATGAAAGAAAGACAATAGGTCATTGATGTAAATACTCATAAACGAAAGTATATTACACAAAGAGTATAATAATGGGCAGTACATACACCACTCAATGGAATTTGTGGCGAATGTAGCATAAATCTCACGGGAATAAAAGTGAGATGAAAAATCCCTTACGAAAACTCGGCAGCCTAACGGTGCCACATAAAACTTCCGAATATGGATTGATGAGAACAAATAGAGTATCCCATAATATTACAATTGAATTTACAGCAAGTGGAATATAAAATAAAATCCCCCAACATTGCAATGAGGAGTTTAAAACAAGTGACATAAAGGAGAGTACTTAAAAAGAAAGAGAGGGGTTAGATCTCTTACGAAAGTTCGGTAGCCTAACGACGCCACTCAAAACTTCCAAAATGGATTGATGAGAGAGAATAGGGTCTCTCATCACATGAACATAGAAATTACAGTAAATTTAATATAAAATAACATCCCAATCATAAGAAAGATGAGCTTAAAATAAATGACATAAAAGAGTGTACTTAAAAAGAAAGAGAGTGGTAGGATCCCTTACCTCGGGTCCGACTTGACTCGATCGTTCTTTAATCTCCTGAATAATAAACTTGAGTTAATTTCTACTTCTTTAAGAACCTTTTTCAAGTTCATTTTTCTTTTTATATCACTTATTACCATGTCATAAACATTATGTAATCATTTAAGTTAATAATATTTGTTTTGCCGATATTTGGTTCTTAAGTCGAAAGTGGACTTTTTACAATTACATGTTGTTCGTGTGGACAAATGTTTATTATATCCAGAATTGTATTCATGATTTAGATATCATATATGTCATATATATACAGTACATTCATGCATTTATAACATTACATAATCATTTAGAGGTAAGAAATGAAATGCACCGTTCATGGAGACGGTAAGCCGTACGTACGCATGAATGCTACTTTCATTTCTATTTCATATTTTATAGAATGGAATAATAATGATATAAAGGTATATTATAATTACAGTATAATATCATATATAATATCATAGTTACATCCTTTATACGTCCCACATAAGGTATTTAACGAATCAAATCACTTTGAGGGGGCGGTAGTCCGTACTTCCTTAAATGAAGATATCGCGTTTACACATAATGGAAACCATAAAGGTATGCCCAAAATGAAAAAAACAGAAGCTTAAGGAAAACATAAACATATTTTATATCATATATAAAAATAGTGACATCATAATGGCCACCTTTGAAGGTGCTAAATGAGTATTGAACAATCATCGTTTCGGGAGGCAGAATTTCGCCATCCACGGAAACCGTATGTTCTTTAACCATTTGATGTACTTGTGTGAGATTGTAGCTCGAATAAATCTAATAAAAACATCCTAGTATATTGAAGATACTGGTGTTGTTACAAAAGAAATAAATAAAAAGAGTTTATGGGGTTGGAGAAGCAAAATAAAACAAATGAACATGAGAGAATGAATTACCTTTAAAAGTGTAACTCCTTTTGATTTGAGCCTAAAGGCTTCCCTTGAAAGGATTTTTCCCAAAGGAAATATTCTAGGATGAGGAGAGGGATGTGAAGAGAGTAAATGGGCCGGGGTTGGCCGAGCCAAAGGTTTGAGGAGTGTGTGAAATGAGGTAGAGGTGGGGGCCTTTTATAAGAGGAGAGGAGGGGCACTTTTGGAAAGTAAGAAATATTACTTTATTTGAAAATGTTTTTCGGTTTCAAAAGGTCCCACATTGATATAATTCGTGGATAAGGTGTTAAGGGTTCGAAATCCACCCATCCAATAAGTTTTGGACATGTGTAGTACCTAGAGTTTACATTATCTTTCCATTTTATTTAAATCGTTAAATAATGAGGTCATCGCTGCATCATCATGATGTCATAAATAATTTAATTTATTTAGCGTCTAAAAATTATAAAAAAAATACTATGATGTAGGAAATATTTTTATCTTTCCAATGAATATTTATAATCAAAAATATTATCTTTATAACCCCATATAAAAATTGTTTTCGTAAAACATATGATGTTTGTGTCATTTTTACTTTTACATTAAATAAAAAGTTATTTATGTCATTCCCCAACCAAAGTAGCTCCATGGGGTCCTCAAGTTGAACCATGGCTTGTATTGGTCGGCCATGACACAACCAATGAGGGTAGGACATGTGTCAAGCTCATCTTATTTTATTAAAGCATTATTTTTACCTTAAACTACACTAATTACCACTAATCACGATTAAAAACATAATAAGTTACTATTCACCAAAAAATTATTTTTATTCCATTTAACCACATTTTACTTCTTAATGACAACCATGTATGTCGGATTTTTTAAATTCAAAACACAATGATGGAAAAATTTCATTTAAACGGAAAAATCAGTTTTTTTAAGTACCACTTAGTGGTTTCACTATTCATCAAAAATTGAAGTTTTTCAGAAAAATCACAAAAATTCACCATAAGCTATATTTGATATTCCGAATTCAAAAATGAAGTCTATTTTACAAAATTCAAAACATATAAGTCAGATTAATTAATTTAATAATTAATTCCCGTTGTCAGAGCAAATAGCGTGTTTTTATGAAACAATAAGTATCAAAAGATTGGCACTGGTTTAAGTCTCATTTCAAAGTGAAATTAATTCCAATGACCACCATTGGATTTAATGGTAAAAATATATTCTAATTTCACTTTAAAACCAATTCAAAAGATAATCTAATCATATAAATAAATTAGATTCAAAAGAGGTTTTGAATTAAAATACAACATTTTACACTATTCATTAAAAAAATTGAACTTTATCGGAAAGATACCAAAAATTTACACAAAGTAAATTTTGATGTCCCGATTCTTAATAAGAGTTTTATTTGGTCCAAAAGAATGTTTAAGAGTGAACAAAACTGTATTTAATGATGGTTCAACATCAAAAGGTGATAAGTGAACCTTTAGTGAAAACTAGGGCATATACGCCTAAAATTGAATTCTTTCTGTATTTTATGACTTTATCATCTATTGGATAAATGTAAAAATATTTAAAAACATATATAATCATATTTTAGTTATTTTTATCCATTCCCGCCAATACAACGGCTACGACTTAACTACCATTTAAAATAATATTATTTTATTATTAGAGTACAACGTAAGATTCCCAAAAAACTCATTGTTGCGTATTGGGTACGCCATCGAGCATAGCGTCCCCTTTAAAGACATATTAATATTTTATTCACAAATATGGATAAATATGAAAATTTCATATTCTTTATTTACCTGGGGTGTTACATTGAATCTCTAACCTATTGCATATTTTCCAAAGGCTTTACCACTCCATCAAGCTCGTCATGTGTTTAATAAACAAAATTTAATATACTTATATATATTAATTGAGAAAACAAATAATACATAAATAATAGATATAAACTCAAAAATATATAATATATAATAATTATAAATAACACATAATTAATAATTAAAAATAAATACTAAATAATAAAAAATAATAAATAAATAATAAATAAATATAAATAATAAATAATAAATAATAAATAATAAATAATAAATAAATATAAATTATATATTATAAATTATATATTATAAATTATAAATAAAAAATAATAATAAAAAATAAAAAATAAAAAATAAAAAATAATAAACAATAAACAATAAATTATAAACAATAAACAATAAACAATAAACATTAAATAATAAATAATAAATAATAAATAATATATAATAAATAATAAATAATAAATAATAAATAATAATAATAAATATTAAATAATAAACAATAGATAATAATTAATAATAAATAATAAATAAATAATAATAAATAAATAATAATAAATAAATAATAATAAATAATAAATAATACATAATATATAATATATAATATATAATAAATAATAAATAAATAATAATAAATAATAATAAACAAATAATAAATAATAAATAATAAATAATAAATAATAAATAATAATAAATAATAAACAATAAACAATAAATAATAATAAACAATAAACAATAAACAATAATAAATAATAAATAATATAAATAACAATAATAAATAAAAAATAATAAATAATAATAAATAATAAAAAATAATAAATAATAAATAATAATAAATAATAATTAATAATAAACAAATAATAAATAACAAATAATAAATAATAAATAATAAACAATAAACAATAAACAATAATCTATAACTAATAAATAATAAATATTAAATAATATGTAATATATAATATATAATATATAATATATCATAATAAATAATATATAAGAAATAAAAAAACATTTCATAATAAATAACACATAATTAATAAAATATTATTATTAATAAATAATAAATAATAAATAATAAATAATAAATAAGTAATAATAATTAATAAATCATAAATCATAAATAAATATAAATAATAAATAATAAATAATAAATAATAAATAATAATTAATTAATAATTAATAAATATAAATAATAAATTATAAATTATAAATTATAAATTATAAAATATAAATTATAAATAATAAAAAATAAAAAATAAAAAATAAAAAATAAATTATAAATTATAAATAAATATAAATAATAAATAATAAATAACAAATAAACGGTAACAAATATTATTATTATTAATAATATTTTATTATTAGTAATAATAAATAATAAATAATAAATAATAAATAACTCAAAATAATTAATAATTAATAAATATAAATAATAAATAATAAATAAATATAAATAATAAATAATAAATAAATATAAATAATAAATAATAAATAATAAATAACCAGTAACAAATAACAGATAATAAATAAATTAAAGTATATTATAAATAATAAATAATAAATAATAAATGAAACACATGAAAGAGTATGAAAAGACGTGATAAGGGATGAAAAATCATGAAAACGCATGAAAATGGATGGGGAAGCCTGAAGAATAAGGCATTATAAAGAATGAGAAAGCATGAAAACTCATGACAACTCTGGAAACCCCCTTAAAAATTCTACATAATCATCATAATAACTCACAAAAAACCATTGATAAAGATAACAAGTCATGGAATCCCAAATAAAAAATAATAAATGGAGCAACCGTTAAAACCCGTCAAAACAGTCATAAAGTGACAAAAACATTGGACACACATTAATAGAAATAACTTATGATCCGAGAGACCGTTTCAGATCTGCGACCTGTCAAATCACAGATCCTGAAATGATCTTCAACCTGATAGGTGAATGTGTCTGAATGGACAGGTAAATCAAATGTTATGACCATTTAAAAAATATCTGACGGGGAACGAGTGCTAGAAACGAGGCATCGAAAAACATAACAAACCCAATACCCCCTAAAAAGGTCATAACTTATGATCTAGGAGTGCATGTGGGCGCTGCAACTAGTCAAACTGAAGCTCGTGGAACGAGCTACACTCTAGCAGGTGGAGGAGTCTGAAAATGACACGCAGATCAAAAGTTATATCCATTTTAAGACTAGTTTGAGGGGACACTAATGATGGAAACAGGGTTTCTGAGGCCATCAGAGGGGTTTTTGGGTAGAAAAACACGACAGAAGCATGCTTGTATTGAAATAGTGTGTATCTCCCTTTACTGGCATCGATTTGATATGTGGTAGAGCCCAAACGGACACCCAGAGCGAAAGTTATGGTCGGTTGAAGTTGGAGAACATTTTTCAACTTTCTTATAACTCTCATATCATCTGCACCTTAGTTCGTCTCACGGTTTTGATTATACGTGCCTCTAGATCTCTTCATGAGCTTCGATTTGACTAGTCGGGGAGCTCCAACGGACGCCCGGATCAAAAGTTTTGGTCGTTTTAGTGATTTCGGGGTTTCTCGTGTTTTTTTATTTTTTTCTTTTCATTTCATGGTAGTTTTACCCAAACCACCTCTATTTCATGAAGGTTTTTTAAAAACCAGCCGTTAATCTTCAAACAAAATTTAAAAAATTAAAAAATTAAAAAATTAAAAAAAATTAAGGTATTTCGCGGCGGGTTAATTGCCGATGCGAAATGGCGGCCTGAAACATGTTTTGCGGTGGTTTTTAAAACAGCCGTGAAAAACCCGCCGCTAAAAAGCCATTTTCTAGTAGTGTATAAGGTGGTTGGGAAATCCAGGGTATCTTCGAGTGAGATTTGATGTGGTCGTTCTTGTGGGGCTGGGATCCTATGTGTCTTCTGGTGATTTTTTACATAGCCCATGTGTTTAAGGGTGGGATGATATCAGATGAGGTGGATTGTGGTGGGGGTTGTTCAAGGAAGGAGGAGTACATATAGTTGATTTCATTCATGTTCATTAAAACCTACAACTATGGTTATGTTTGTGGATGTGTTGTGGCCCAGGTGTTTTCTGGCACGATGTGATGTGTCTATTCTTATATAGTGGTGAGCCCAGGTGTTTGTTGGTGAGAAGTGATGTGGTTATGCATGTGGGGTGCCGTGGAATATGAAAGAGATGGGAGTGTCATGACATATGATGATGGGATGTGAGAGAGGCGTACTATTCGAAAATTCATGCGGGGTTCCCTTTATTGATGTGAATGACTTTATATTATATAACATGGCTTGATTTATTTGGTGATAGAGACTTGTTGATGGTTGGGATGAATATTTTACCGGATTAGGTTCTCTATATTCTACTATTTTTTTATGAGTTCATTAGTATTCACGTTTCACATGTGCACAAGAGACTTTGGTTTTCTTATTGGTCATACATATATGCTCTCCCTAGGTATGTACTACATTTTTTACTTTTTTAGGAGGATTACATGTTCTCTGCTAGTCATTACCAGTTCAAACCATTGATAGTTTCTTGGTAACAAATTTAGCCTTAATCTTGTTTATTTACTTTTGAATACTTTTATCGGTATCGGTTTTATTTATACAAGCATGTGGGATGGGTTTGGTTTCATTTTATACTATTTAATGGTCTTTCTTGTGGATGATTCATCTTATATCTCAAACCTATTTTTTATAGTGGTTAACGCCGCCAATTTAATGGTATTTTTATCTCCTCGGTGTTAGTCACAAACCTAGGGCTTTATGTAGGTGGGACTCGAGGGTCATTATCTCTCTCCCGACATTATGGTATCTTTAGATGGAGGGGGTTGTGACATGGATGACAACTGTCCCTTTGAATTTTTAAGTGTTCATATGTATTAAAAATTTATTAATATTTCTAGAGTATAAAATTATAATGAAAAATCATAAATTTAGGATAGATAATGGAAGGAAATTTACTGACAATATGGTGGAAGAGTATTCTGAGAAGCATGGGACAAATCAATTTGATTTAGTGGTGAGGACTCCTTAATATAATTCTATCATTGTGTGGGGTTACCCTATATTTTTTAACATGCCAATTTAATTCTCATATATTGAGTTTGTTATATCTTGATAAAGAAAAGACACCCCATGAGATATGGTATGCTAAGAACCAATATTGGAATATTATAAAATTTTTGGTAGCATGTTATTTATTATCAATAAGGTGAAGAACCACATGTAATAGGATTGTGGGGAAGAATTTATTTTTAATGGTAATAATAGAAAAAAGGTTTATAATTATTATAAAAATATTCTATAAAAATATTTATAATACAATGTGTCTTTATTGTGTAAAATCACCAAAATTCTTAATCCATTGAGTAGTTTTTATAATAAAACGATGATAAAATTATAGTGGAACACTATAAAGAGTTTAGAATCCAAGGCGTAGAATATATGAATGATGTATATTCTGAATAATATATAGAATATGTGGAAATTAAAGGTGATTTACCTGCTACAACGAAGGAATGTATTATGTATTAGATAAATTAATAAACTATTAGTGGCACTATAATAACTCCCAATTAAACATTGAGGTTGAACACTGTGCAAAAAACTGATCTATCATTTCATGATGATCCTATATTATTTATTGATTCTAAAAAAGATTAAAATTTTCATTAAAGAGATGCATGATGATATTGAATCAATCGAAAAGACACAATTGATTGAAATTATTATTTTGTGAGAAAATAAAAAAATTCCCTAAAACATAGTGGGTATTCATATATATAACTCAATGAATATGGAAAGGTGATTTGAAATATTTTTTTGGTGGGGTTTTAGGGATATTATTAAATATAAGGGGCTAATGTTGATTAATGTCATCATGCATTAATATATTCCATCCAGAATAAGAGTTCATCATGAAACGAATTGGATTCTTATAGATAAGTATGAGAAGATTGCATTTATATTAAATAATAAATTTTATGGACTGAATCAAGAACCAATATCACAGTATTTCAAGATTGATCAATATTTTAGAATGAAAGGATTCCATCAATGTGGGGTTAATCAAAATCTATAAATCATTAATAAAAATTATTAGAGGATGTTGGTTGATATTACTATATAAGTCATAATTTTTAGGGGATAGTATAGTGCATAAAATACATGCTTTATGATTTTATAGTGTGATTCTTCGATATATCTCAAATAGGGGATTCAATGTTTTTATTTGGAATGAATATAACGTAAGGAAATCTTGACACATTTATATCTCAAAAATAGTATTCCAAATAGATATCAAATAACAATGTAATACAAGACATCATGGAGTTAAAAACACAAATAGCCATCTAGAAAAATTTACAAAGAGATGATGTTGGGAAAATTTGGAATGTAATGGAATATTGTTCCATCATAAAAATAAAATTGTAGTAATTTGAAAATGAATTGACATTGTGTTTTCTAAATTTAAAGATATAATGTACCAAATTTATACTAAGGGAATCCATTTAAATTCTTTAATGTGTATTCATTATTACATCAAATGATTACTGTATATTATATGTCTTTATCATGAAAAAATAGTAGGAGTTATTAGTATTTGTAGATATATATTATTATGGATTAAAAAAATTTAAAAAGTTGATTCCAATAGGTGCATTCAATATTGGGTGTTTTTATTATTATTGTCTTAATAAGAATAAAGACTATTTTTCACTATGTATTGTGGATGAGTAGCATATTTCATCCACTTAAGAACATACTCAATTAGTATGGCCAAAGATGAATCTTAAAGATTATGGAGCTAATGTGAAATATCATATTATAATTAAGTGTGACATATTGAGTGTAATCAATGACATATAAATTTTTATCCATCACTCTAGGATAAATAACATCTGGATAAAATATAAATGTATTAATAATAAATTTGATCAAGGTTTGGTGACGTGGGAGAAAATATTTCCTCAAAATCTAGTTTTGGTAATCAGGGAAGTGTTACTACCCATGGTTGATTTTTTAGAAAATCAGCTGGCTCTTATAGTCCCACAATATCCATCCAAGTAGATATTTTGAAGAAAGGAAGCCTACCACCACTATATTTTTTGCTACTAAAAATAAGGTATATTGATTCTCATTAAATAATTGTTTGGATTTATAACTACCACTTTTGAAAATTTAAAAAAAGTGATCATGGGGTTCATTAAATTTGTGGTCCAGTTATTTATCAGGAGTATTCATTTTTTTTATAAAAGGGGAATAGAATTATGACTATTATTCAACATAAAAATCTTATTTGAGGAATAATAAAGATATTGATGATCAAGAAATTGTTTCCATAAGGAATATTTCATTTCAGTATTATTCAAAATGATGATATAGGGTAATTTGGTCTTATAGTTGGATATTGGTAAATAATTACTACACAACTAGGTTTAAAGTTGTTTTAGAATTTGTTTCTTATTTTTTGAAGTGTTAAGATAACATATACTTCATCAATTTTGGAGGAGTTTTTCAATAATCTGAAAAAGAGTGATTATTATTAAAATCCATTAGTTGTTCATTTGGGTTGTATATATCGACATGACTATATAAGGTACATCCAAAGAAGATTAATAAGTCATGTATAACTGAAAACACAAAGAATAAATGTGTTTTGAAATAATCTAGAAATAACAATAGAATTTCGTTCTATGAGACATAATTCAAATTATAGTATCCTAAGTCGCACCATGAGTAGGATATATTATAATATTAAATTCTAGAGGTTAGTATTAAAATGTGTGATTCACAGCATGAAGGGGACCCAATGAAATTTGGGTTTATCCATGTTTATGGATGACTGATTTTCTATGATATATAGGAAAGTGTGGCATTGTGAAAAAGTTATTGATTACAAGTAAAATGGAAATATGAGAAATAAATAGGGTTTTATATTGTAGAATTTATCTATAACATTTATAATGTATTATATTTGATGGTTCTCAACTATAAATAATGGAAAAGTACAAATCACTATGATATATGAGAGTACATTGAGTAATAAATTTGCATTATCATGTTCATTTGTATGGATTTTCCTGATCAAGTAGATAGGGAATTGACAATCTACCAAAGTGGTACATTAATATCTAATGGTATATTGGTAGATATGAAAGGGTTACTCATATAAAATAGAGAGTTTACTCTGTACGAATACTCCATTGTTACGTAAATGTCATCTTCATGATTCATAAATTTCATTCTGTGGGAATGTTTTCTGTACTAGAACTAATTTTTGGTGGATCTCTAAGGTTTTTTTAAATTGGTGATTTCCATGATAGATAATATGTTCACATTTTAATAATTCTATATATAAGTGTTGATATAATTTGTTTCTAATATGTTTTATTTGATGAGAGGATCCATTCTATTATCTAGTAGTAAAAGGAGGACCTTATTCATTTTTACACAAAATGTTTTGCGATGTTTGAGCCATGAAAGTTTGTGGTCTCTAATTACATATAAAAAAACATTTAAGCACCATATAATTTATAAAGAAGATTAGAGTTCATATTTGAGAATTTAGATGATAATGACGGTGATAAATTGATGTTAATGATCACGCCATAAAATATTCAGTTCAACATATTCTTATATTCACATATCATATAATTTAGGAATGAAATAAGTGATTTTGATGAGTTTTACTTAGATTTATGGTGATTAATAGTTGATTTTTCCCAACATAATTATTGAGAATTAAAGACCATTTAGTGAGGAAATGTGGGGACTCTGTAAATTTGGTAGGGTTGTCATTCTTTTTATTAGAAGAAGGAGGATCAATGGAAAAGTGAGTACTGTGTGAATTAACATTTTTTGTTAGAATGATATTTATGAAAATTAAGGGTATATATGTGGATATATTTTTATTTGTTCCTGGATATTATCATATGGATAAAGGTGGAGATTATTGGTACTGTATTGGTTGTGTAACCTAATTTATGGTACATCTAGAACAAGAACGTATCTCTTTAAAAAATAAGTGGTATTCTTATGTGATTAGGGCCAATGTGTTCTATATTTTTGAATGTTTGAAACTTAAATTTTCAATATAAACCCTCAATATTTTAAAAAATAATCAGTGATATTAGTGATTGTGGTACATTTCTTCATCACCGTTGTATACTCCTATGATTTGGTATTTTTTGGATTATTAAGTAAAATTGGTCATTTCCCTCTATTTTTTCGTTGATTATATATAGATATATATATATATATATTGTGGTGAATAGGGGGTTCCCACTTATAGTGGGATATGATTGTTTTATATGTACATTTGAGGCGATTGATAAACTATTTTTACCTCCATTTAGGGTACATAGCTTTCTTTGGACCAATATAAAACCATTGATTATTTTATTTTTTTAGAATTAATATATTATGTGATATAAATTATTAATGAATTTTTATAAAATATATACTATAGTCTATAATTATTATTTTTTATGATAAAATAATTATCATATTAATTTTTTCAGAAATATTACCTAATTAATGTAATAGAATCTAGGTTAATGACCACAATCATTATAGGAATTTCCCATCTAATTAAACCGATGAGCTACCATTATAGTAGAGATAATTATAAATATAATAGGTTAGTTAAATCATATTATGAGAAATATACTTTCTCATATAACAAACTATTTTACCTCCACAATGTGTTATCCTCAAATCATTTCATAAGTCAATAACATCCATCTTTTAATGGGACCACCAATCCATTTATGGTGAAGAAATGAATTATGTTATAGAAAATATATTTCTTACAAGAGGATATTGTGAATAGTAAATGGTAATCAGTTTTTTATATCATATATGGCTACATTAAAATCAATGGTTGATATTAATTCAAAACAAAATATATGGTGATGAAATTAGAAACAAGAATAAATTGCTTTTAATAGAATCGTGTGTGAGAAATATATTAAAAAAGTTAAAAGATATAATATAGAATGGAAAATATCGAATTTATACTAAAATAAAAATTAAATCACTACTGATTCTGAAAAAAACTAAAAAGGTTAGCGAGACATGCTGAAATTATGTATATAATATAGAAAGAAAGATGAACTGCTTCATTTAAATATTATACACATTCCTAATAGGAGAATTATTCTAAAAAATCCTATTAACATATGATGTGATTGTTATCAATCCAATCGATAATAAAAAAATATTTCTCGAATTCCTCTATTAACAAAGGTATGAAAAATGTGACTTGGATGATTGGTAACATGTATTAATATCATCGGAAAAGGGAAAATTGGTTAAAATTTCCACCATGATAAAATTGTGAGATAAAGAATCCAAGGTCTTACTTATGGGAATTGGGATTTTTTTTACATGTGTAGAGATAAATAAAAAAGCATTATAAGTGAAAAAGTAAAAGAGAAGTTAACAATGTCAAATTCATTAATTGGAAGGATTCGGAAAACTATTCTAATATATTCACTAATAATTATGGTGATATACCATAAAAGAACACATGGGAGTGGATTTTGGTTTATAAAATTAATATGATTGTAGTATAAGTTATAAATTAAGGTATTTCATGTACTTTTATAATAAAATAAATTCTAGAAAACACAATATTAATTTATATATTTATCCTTTATTTTTTATTTTTTATTTTTTTTAATGAACATTTTATATTACCATGATACATTAAGTTATGAGTTTCTTGTTAAAATCATAAGGGAAATACTGTTTCATTAATAATATATTGTAATTTATTTATTAAGATACAATAATTTTTCCCTATTTCAAACTATATTTTTATACCAATAGTTTATTTTTTTGTAATTAATTGAATGGGTTTGGTGATAAAGAATAATGTAAAAATTTATTACTATGTGAAAGATACTATAATTCATAAGGAATAAAGATAATCTCTTATATTCAAAGGAGAGTATTATTTTCTTAATTATTAAAGGATAACACCTTTAATGACTGGTATTAAAAAACAAGGAGAATATGAAAATTATATACCATCTATGAGTGAGAATTATATCCTTAGAATAGAAAATATATTGATATTTCATGATTATAGTGATGTCTTTTCAATGGAAATACTCAGATGTCCACCTACTAAATTCCATAATGACCATATCCATGATAAAATATCTATACCTAACCCTCCATATAGAATTTTTCCAATCGAATTAGTGAAAAAGAATAAAAAAATATATGTCCTATGTGATATGTTACTCATAAACCCCACTATATCACCATGTGGAGAAATAACCCATTATTAAGGAGGAATGATGGGTATATGAGGTTTATCACTGATTATATAGAAACTAATCACACTAATATAAAGAATAAGTATAATTTACCACACATTTATAACTATTTTATATTGATTAAATAAATCAACAATTCTCAAAGATTGATATTTTTTCATGTTTCCTTCAATAAAATGTTATGAATTTGGATATACTAATGTCGACTTTTAATATATAGTATTTGTATAACGTGTTCAAAATTATGAGTTTATTATTTAATAGTGCACCCTTAGTGTTTATAGATATGGTGAATATATTATTCAAACATTGTATTGGGATAATACATATTTAATATATTGATAATATTGTTAATAGGGTAAGTGTTCATATTGCCATTTGGAAAAGAATATTCTTATCCAATGATGGAAGGATCACATTGATTAATAGTGTGTCATATTACTTTCCTAAAATAGTGTTATCCAATATTAGGTATCCTAAGGAAAATATCAGATGATAGTAAGGTGGGGTTAATGATCACCTCTACGAATCACACTATTAAATAAAATAACCTTGGAAAAAATTGTCTCGAATTTCCAATCCCATCGACGAGGGAGGATATAATGACCTGAGTTTTACTAAAATATTCCTCCAATAATAAATACAAGATTTTATAGTTTTTTCCACACATAATGTTGAAATAATAAAAATATATATAGTTTTTAGTTATTCATATAATTTTTTAGTATAAACAGTGGAAACATAACTATGATATATATATAATTTAGAAAAATAAAATCCACATGAAAAATTTACTCAACTAGTGTTCCCAAGAAACTAATAAAATATTTCTTTATAAAATCCATGTATTTTTAGGTATTATATTTTTTATGAATAATTTATTAAAACTAGTTTAATTAGTAATTTATAGGAAACATAAAGAAGAATATATAACATAATAAATGTTGTTTTCCTATAAAAATAAAATTTTCACTATATTTTTTATTTTTAATTGAAAGAATAAATTATAAATTTAAGTATGCGAATTATAAAAAATAACACCAATTCTTTATTTTCATAATTATATTATCTTAATAATAAATTTTAGTATCTTTTTTAAAGAACTTATTTTTATGTGAATAGTGAAATATACTATTTTTAGAAATACCATGCCTTTTATGTAATTATAATTTTATACGAATAATTTTGAAATTTATAAAACCCCTTTCTAGAAAAAATATAAACATTAGGAATCATATTATAAAATTGTAAACATTTTTTTGTTTACAAACATATCTTTATTGTTTTATAATATCAGTAATATTTTTCTCAACATATTGTTTTAATATATTTTATACTTATTATTTAAAAATTACCATTTTCACATTTAGAAATTGAATAATGTTAAAAGGATTTAAAATTTGAATCAGTATGTCTAATATATAAAATATTGAATATTTTATCTTCTAAATATAAATAATATGTTAGTTAACTAATTACCATGGTAAAAGTTAATATAATAAAAGTAAAAATCTAATAATAATGATATTAAAAAATTAAAACATGTGTGATAATTCATGTAAGAGAAATTGATCAAAATTATCACTTTTAATATAAATTATTTCTTATTTTTTGAACTAATTTCCTTGAGAATTAATTATCACAGTTAAGAAGTTAGAAATATTTATAAAAATGTTATCCATTTTCACTTACAGGAATGGATACTCACTCTTTATATACCCTATGAAAAAAAGAACCCGTACATTTAATCGAAAATCATGCCAACACACTCTTCAAAACTCCTATAAACATTAATCTGTTCATTGTAATCTCAATATTCCATACCTATAAGGTTTAAACCCCATCCCATTTGGGATAATTCTTGTTGTGAGGTATAAATTTACAACCACTCATTTATCAGTTCTATTTATTCATGTGCACTTATTCTTCATCAAATTTGATTTCTCCAACATTAAATGATAACATCCTTATCAATATAATTCTAATATGTTATTATAATGATGGTACAAGTATTAACCAGCACCCCTTTTCCATTTATTAAAAATGAAACTATTAATCATTCTTTTATGTGGACTACCACCACCATGGATAAATATGTTTCATTTTAATTAACCTATTAACATGAAAGGTATAAAGTGGCAATTTAATAAATAATTGTGATATATATGAAAATTTTGAGAATCATAAATAATGAAAAATATTCCTAATTTCTATTGTTTCATGAATAATAAAAATTTTATCCATGTGTAGATATATACTACCACCTTTAGAGAATGAAACATTCCATTTCTCACTTCCAGCATCCTGAATAGTTTTAGATTATAATTTAAGAATATATATTATATATATGAGTATTATATTTCATTAATATGATTATTTATGTATCAAAAATTAATTAAGGGTTATTGTTGGTTAATCCATCAATACCGATTAATAACGTGTATGTAGTTTGTCACAAAACTCTTCACCATGTAAATCAACCAAAATATCATATAATAGAATTATGAAATAATAAAAAATTATAGGATATGAATTATAGTAACATTAATGGTTCTTTAGTGATGAAATTTGAACAATGAAGAATGTTTTTCACCATGATTACACAATTAGTACAAATGATCAATTCCTATTCAAAAAAATATAATACACTAAGATAACTATTATGAATTAAAGTTAGAAATTGAAATTAATATTTATATGGTTATTATGTATTTAATTATAATTTTTATTATCACAAACCAGTAGGGATCAAACCAAAACCCGTCACTTGGGCCGATCCATGGCAAGTCCATAAATGAATTCTCGATCCTTCGGGGATGGCGACAAGTCATGAGGGAATTATTAGAGTGATAAGGGAACATTTTTACCCAAAATTAAACAATATCTAAGAATTAAAAAACTGACAACACAACATCAATTTATACACAGTTGAACTAAACATAATTTATTAACAAAATTAAAAATACAGCAGAACTAGACAACTCAAAAAAAATAAACAAGACAACCAACTACCTCCATTTGACTCTACTGGTCACTCTCCAACACAATGATCATGTGTAGCCTAAGGCGATCAAACTAAAGTTGAAACCTTCCCAATGGCTAAAAACAAAGATGATTATAGGTATGAGTATTAATACTCAATATGTCAACTTTATATTCTATTACCAATGAACATCGATTAAAATAAAAGATAAATCAGTTTCATGTTTGACGTACTATATATAATCCAAAACGACATTCCTTGCTACAAAATTTACTAAATAGAAATTAATGCATGTTTTCATAAATAGGAACTGCTAGTAACCAATTTCAAAGAGATGGAACATCCAAATGGAAACTTTTTTCCCGAGGGCTACTTAAGAGAATGTATCCTATTAACAAATATGATACTAAATTTTACAACCAACTCACTATATTCTGATGGTGAATTCAATATATCCAATGATCTCATGTCCTGGGAACACACCTAGGCAATAGTTCAATGTGGGACCTAGGTACCTCGTATCTCGATACAATAATAACCATAAAAAATAGCAGTTCTCATATTATTGACCCTAGTTTGGAACAACAATCATAACCTTGTGGTCCACAATACCGTCATAATAGTTTAGTTAGTGTTTTCATCATCAAACTTTCTATGTAAAATTGGGAAAAAACCACTCTGGATCAGTAGCATACTAGTACAGATCCACCCACATAGATACCAAGGTTTCCATTTTTTTTCTAAATCAAAATTGAAATATTATCAAATACGCACTGAAAATAAAAATTTCTTTTTTTAAAATTATATACACACCAAAAACCCCAAAAAAATGTTTCAAATTTCTTTCAGGGGTCAATAAACCTCTTATAATTTTTATAAAACAATTTCAAGAAGTATATCCAAGCGTTACGCATAATGTTTTTTAAAAAAATGATCTATAAAGGCAAAATTTCCACCAATACCACAAAAAAACCATATTTGGCAGCTACAAGACCATGTAATAAATCTATTTCATGAATAATAAAATGAACCCAATTTGTACAATATTGAACACACATAAAAGTGCATTTTAAAAGAAGCATGTTGAACGTTGCTTTAAGCATTTCACCAAACCAACGTTTATCAAAACCACTAGTTCCACTTTCTATAAAGAGGTTTAAACAGACCATTGGGAGAAACAAAACATTTACTTGAACCCCTTATAAATTTAGGATACACATTTAAGAACCCATACATTTCTATAATTTTGACAAATGTGCCATTTTTTGGAAAAACATGTGAAAACACCCTAAAACCCTTACTCATTTCATTATAAAACTCCAAACAAGATTATAACCCACATAAGGAACCAAAACATTGATTCACATGCTTTTAATATTTTTTATAAGACAACCAATCATTTTATATCACCTTGAGCACACAAAAGCTGACCATGCAATTCCCCGAAAACGTGGTATGCAGCATTTAATGAAACCAATTATATTTAACAATTAAAAGGTCATAAAACAAAATCTTCATGATAAATATTTATTTAAATTGATAAATCAGGTTCTAAAAATTCCAAAATAGGTTCTATATATAACAGAAAATTTAAACCAACACTTGGTGTGCACTATTATAACAAAACAACCATACCTTTCACAAAAGAATGCTTAAACACCACTTTGAAAACAAAATATATATTTAATTCTTGTAAAAAATTTCTCAGAATGTTTAGAGGATGAAAATACCATGAATATATGAATCTTAAATAAAAAGGAAATGTGTAATGGGGAACCTACCTCAAATCCTTGATAGAATGGAAATGCAAACCTGATATCACCATCTAAGAGTTTATAAACCATAAACCTATGAATATTAGGCCTAAAAGAACAAAACACCCCTAAAAATGATGTAATAATAGAATCCTAGGTCTATAATGACTAGGTAATAATATAAATCCATGAAAATAAGAAGAAGGAAGAGGGAAGATAAAAGAGACAGATATGATGATAAAATTAAGAAGAACTACCAACATTTTATGAGAAATAACCTAAAAGTGGCCCAAAACGAATGATATAGAAGGAGGAGGTGATTATGGTCAATTTAGAATAGTGAAGTCTCAAATTTTAAGGAGGAATTACGAAAAAAATATTAAATATTAGATAATATATAAAAGAAAAAAATATTTTTTTTAAAACTAGAAATGGGCTCATGGGCTGGCTGAACACCTGAATAAATCACACTAATACACAATTTTTATGACTTCATAAGGGGTAAAATTGTATATGATGGTTTGAAGAGGTCAGGGGAGGTCAAGAGTGAAGTGTAATGGGAGAAATGTTGAAAATGAATGTTTTATAAAAGAAACAATTTTTTTAAATCTGGAAAAGGGTTCACGGTTAACGCGGATCTTGATGTAACCACACTATTATCCAAAAACTCAATGAAAAGCTATGGGGAACCCACAGTAGGATGAATTGAAATAGATGGTATTTCAAAACTCACCATTAGTCTCACCCAAAACCCTAGAAAAGGATTGGTATTTCCAACGAACCAGATCAAAACCAATACTTAAAAAATTGGGTGTGACAATTCTCCTAACCATTTAAGCTTTCCGCCTCCAGAAATCGATAACACTTTCAATCTAAAAGATCAATACCCAGTGATTCCTTATAACCATTCTCCATCATCTAAATCGAAATAAATGTCATCCACCATCAATTGAACATATCCAACTTGCTAAAAAACACCACTCATAAAGACTTCCTGAGAATCAACAGAATGATAAAGCCACCACCTCGACAACTAGTAAATAACCAGATTGTTGGACCTTCTCCCAGTGATCCCAATGATCACCCAAACAAAAGTGGACTCACAAAATCCAATGACTAGGGGGAGACTGGGATGGGTTCCCCCCGCCCATTAAATCAAAACAACCATCTGACAAATACTTAATGGAACGATCTTGAGACACATAGTAGGTCTCTCCACCTTTAGAGTCCAACTAGAAATGAAAAAAAAGAATTCAACAAGAACTAGAATCAGGACGCACCCATATAGGACCAGAAAAACTCTCACAAAAAAACTAACAAAATAATGTTAATATGGTTAAAACATGAACATTTGAACCACCCACTCATGAGTGGAGGGGAAAAGAGTAGGTCCAATACTTTCAGCATGTATCAAAACCCCCACCACTCTTGCTGGTGAGGGAAGGGGACCCAATCATTGGGTCACTAAAACCGAAAAAGAAATAGCACCCAAAACTATCCAACTATGAATAGGTATAACCAAGACCACACCCAATCCACATTGGTGGTCCACATATGGACATTTATCATAAACCGACATCTGAGTAGGAAAGACCATAGACACTGCGTGAGGGGTAAGTCCACTATGCTCATTGTGAAAAAAAAATCATTGTGAAGATGAACCATAATAAACACATAGAATATTACTAGCCACAACAGTGAAGGTATGAGCTTAGTCGAACACCCCCACACCTCTGTTGATTTTCTTACGGCATGAAAAGCCTCATTATGAGCCATATGAATGGAGCACTAATGGTTAAAGAATCTACTAAGTCATATATAAGAGCTAAGCATCACAACACCCCAAAAAACTCACTTTCTCAACAACACTCCTTCATCTAAATAGGAACTCATATATACATAGCACCATTCTCTCTCATTGTAAGCAGGGAGAAGAATGGGAAAAGAATACTATGAAACACATCAACATCACCGAACACAACTGTTGTATCCAAATGAATATTCACAATAGGGAAACACTTTAAATCAATCTCAAGAAGATATATATTCTGGAAAATGTATTGAGCCATCATCCAAAGAGATGGATTTATTGTTTTTAATGATTACTTTTCCAGATCAACTGGATGTCTTGCCAAATAAGAACCATCTATGGACACATCACAACATCTAGCACATCTTTTGGAACCCACTGAACCTTAATACAAACCAGATCCACCAACAAGATCCCATATCCGGACACAAAATGTGTATGACATAAATATCAAAAGGAATAATACCAAATAAATAACACTTCTTTGACATAGGAAAAACTAACCACATAACCATCTGTATATAAACAAATTCCATAATTTTTTAGCTAAAAACATATTTGAAAAAAACCAAAACACCATGAAATATCAACCATCCATCCAAATATCTATAAAACCATGCATTTGAGGACCCATTAAAACATAAAAGGATAAAACCAAACAACATTATTCCAAAAATCATGTACCTTCCGAAGGAAAACTAACAAAAAAGTCAAAAACCCTTTCAAAATTTAAAAAAAACTAAACATAAAAAAGATACATTTTCTTTAAAACCCACCCCTTTTTATTTTTATCAACTTTCAAAATATCCATGATACTCTAAACAACCCCTTACCATTTTAAAAAAATTATCATGGTATGTTTCTATAAACTGATGTCCATACAGACCAAGACCCTTTCAATAAAAATTCCAACTGCTAAAACCCAATTTAAAAAACCTATTCTTTAGATTCAAACACTTTTCCACATCCCAAAACATCCCATTTAAAAAAAATTCAAAATCACTTTTAAATGATACATGGTTTCAAAAAAATTTATTTCAACAAACCACATGTTTAGATTATGGAAAATATAATCCCCTTAAATCATTTTAACTTTATTCCATAGATTTGTTATAGAAAAACCTAATTTCAAAAACCCTAGATATAATAATTTTTTAGAACCATTTTCCAAAATTCTCACATGAGGATTTTAAAATTAATTTTTGAATTCAAGAATTATCCAAGAGACCTAGAAAAGGGGACTAGTGATAGTGGTTGAATTGACTCTATGTTTGGCGGTCGTATGTCAAAAACACAACAAACATGAAGAGCCTTCCAAGTACCAAGGCCCCACTCCACTTGTATTTCATGGCCCAGTGAGATCAAAGAAACAATTATTCTTACCCCCTCGTGATATTCCAACACCAAAAAATCATCATGTACCGAAGTCACTAAGAAAACAGGACATCCCATGGACACCTGAGGATTGGAATGATAATGAGTTCATGAAAATCTTCCCACACATACCACTCAATTACCAAAAATAATAATCCACATACATTGATATCCTCCCAAATAACAAGGGTTCTCTAGAAGGCAAGGTCCACTATGATCCGACATTCTCTGATACCATTTTATCTCGAACCAGTCTAGGTCAGCGTTGAACCTGTCACCTTGGCCGCTCCACGAAAAGTCCCGAGAGGTGTTCTCGATTATTCTAGGATGATGAAAAATACCTAGGGCATGAATATAGTGATGCGAAAACATTTTTTCCGAAAAATAAAAAATAACTAAGTAGTATAAATAAAAAACAGAACAACATATATTTATAAAATGTTGAATTGAACAACATTTATACAACAAACTACCAATACAACCAAACCAGACAAGTAATCCAACCAAACCTAACAACTAACTAACTCCATGTGAACCCGATGGTCACTCTCAAACACAAAAGTCATGTATCCCCCAAGGAAATCAGACTCAATCTGAAACCTGTATAAGGGCTAAAAATAGAATAAAACTATAGTCATGAGTATAAAAACTTAGTACGTCAGACCGATATTATATTCCCAATACACATACTATAAAAAAAGTAACATAAATTTCAATTTAGACATAAAAAATATATAAATATGTTATCCAAACAATGTTCCATGCAACAAACATTAAAAAATAAAAAATCTTCCAAGTTTTAATAAACTGGAAATGCTAATAACCAATTCCAAAGTGATGCGACCTAAAACTATGAATGGATTTCAAGAGGGCTGCTTTAGAGAATATAAACGATTAAATTAAACACAAATTATACATAATTTTCCAACCAAACACGCTATATAACAATGTTGAATAATATATTTCAAATGAGCACAAGTCACGGGAACGCCCAAAGGAACTAGTTTATTGTGGGCCTCAGGTACCTCATATATCAGTTTAAAAGTAACCATAAAAATAACTGTTCTTATAAATGATAAACTAGTAGGGAACTAAAACCATAACCTAGTGGTCCCCAACATCATAATCACAGTTTACTTAGTTTTTTTGTCATCCAATTTTCTCCATAAAACAGGGACGAAACCACTCTCGATCACTAGAATTCTAGTTTATGTTTTCCCACCCAAATACCTAGGTTTCCTTATTTATGCTAAATAAAATTCCAAATAATATAAAGTACACTTTTCACATTAAAATTAATTTTCATAAAAATCATACATACAGCAAACAACCAACATTAATGTTTGACATTTCTTTTATGGGTACATAAACCACAATAAATTTTCATCAAACGATTTCAAGAATTATAGACTAGATTTGCACATAAAATCCATTTAAAATGATCTTTAGAGCCCAGATTTCATTTAGTACCACAATAAACTAGACATGGATTCCCACAAAACTATGTAATAAATCAATTACATAAATCATAAAATGACCCCCAGTGGTACAATATATAATATAGATGAAAATCCAATTTTAACAAAGAATGTTGAACACGCCTTTAAGTATTTCACCAAACCAGCATTTATAAAAAACACGGGTTCCATAGTCCATGAAAAGGTTTAGAAACACTATTGAATGAAATAAAAAATTTAATTATGACACTTATAATTTTAGGTTACACATTCAAAACTCATCCATTTCTATGAAGATTCCAAACAGAACATTTAATGGGAAAGCATTCCGAAACACCCTAAAAACCATACTCATTTAATTATAAAAACCATATATAGATTATAACCCAGATAAAGAACCCAAAAACCTCTATTTGGAAGCTTAAAATATTTTTCTAATGCCAAACCAATCATTTTATATCCCCATGAGAACACAACATCGAACCAAGAATTTTCTAGAAAATGTGGCATGAAACATTTAATGAAACTAATTATATTTAACACTAAAAGTGTCATTAAACAAAATCTGCATGCCAAAGATTTATTTAAATGGAAATGATAGGTTCTCAACATCATAAACCAGGTTCCAATTATAAAGAAACATTTAAAAAATACTTGTTGTGTACTTTTAAAACAAAACAACCCTACTTTTCCGAAAAAAATCATAAACACCACTTATCACAACAAATAAATTTATGGAATGATTCTAAAATAATAAAAAGAATTTATAGAGGGTTAAAATACCATGAAAAAGATTAATCATAAATAAAAATGACATGTGAAAGGGGACATCTACCTCAAATCCTTGGTAGAAGGGAAACACACTCCTGATATCACAATCTGAGGGTTTATAAACCCTACACATCTGAATACCATCCACAAAAGAACAAAAAATCCATAAAACTGAATGGGAAAAATAACCCAAGGTCGAGCATGGCCAGGTCAGAAGGAAAATAAAGAAAATCAATGAATTTAGAGGTAAGAGAATGGAGAAATATTTCATGAACAAATTATGTAGAACCGCTAACCTTTGGTGAGAAGTCACACATCAAGAGGTCCAAAGCGATTGTGAATAAAGGGGGAGGTTCATAGGGATGATATAAAATATTTATATCTCCAGTTAGGAGGCTTAATCACCAAAAAATTTAAATAATCAATAATATACTAAAGAAACATTATGTTTTTTAATAGAAAATGGGATCACAGGCTCGCTGAATACATGAATAAATCACACCAATACACCTGGATGTGGTGTTCCTAAGGGATAAAAATGGACAATTTGATATTATTAAGTCTGGGGAGGAAATGTGCAAAGTTAAATGGGTGAAAAATGTTGAGAAATGAAGGATTTATAAATGAGAATATTTTTTTTTATATCTTGAAATGGGATCATGGTTGTCCCAAATCGTGATGTGACCACCCTATTCTCCAAAAAACTCCAATATTATCTATGGGGAACCCATGGTAGGATGAATAGACATATATTTTAGTAAAAATATAAATATTCATCTCATTAAACACCCATGAAATGTATGGGTATTTCTAATGAACCGTATCACATCCAAGACATGAAAAATAAAGTGTGACATTTGTCTTTAAGAAAAAAAGGGTTTTAGTACTTCATTGGGAATCAAGGGTAACAGTAGTGGATTCTAGTAACTCAAATTTATTTCTTTGAGTTATTTATCTCTTATTGACCATTAAATTTTAATGTTTCTTTATATTTGATGATCCAATTTTACATTTAATGTAATCTTTTATTTATCTAAGTAAAATTAGTTCATAATTAAAACTCTCTTTAATGAATTATTCACTTTTCCAAAAAAATATAATATTTTATGAATAATTTACATCCTATTTATTTTGAACTTCTCTTAAATTATTATTTCTATTAATTAAATTTTTTCACTTCCTACCAATATTCTCTTATATTATTTTGAAGTAAAAATATGAATCAATTCATGTGATCATTTTTACTTTCCTTTAAATGATATTCCTTTTACTCTCTATTATGACATGGCTTCAATTTTACTCTTTATCTTATTATGGGTAAATTTGACCTAATGATATGTTTTCTAATTCACCAAGTAACGTATCTTATAATGTTTCAATTTTGGTTGACTGAATTTGGTATCAATTGATTTTTTTATGGGGTCATTTATATGATTCGTTTTGAAATGTAACGTGAAAACTATTATTATTATTGTCTTTTAATAATGCGATGGTTATATGTTTTTCTAGTGGAACACATGTGTATGGTTAATCGTTAAGTGACTATATATCCTTAATTATACATGCAATATATTGGGTAAATCATTTCATCTACTGATATAATGGTTAACTGAGTGATAATGATCATCCTAAAAAGGGTAGAAGGTTGTGATGACTAATCTTCTATGGGAAAATGTTATTAATACCTGATTAACAAATGGAAATAGGTTTGGATTCCATATACATAATGGGAAAATTTCTGTGATTCATAGCCAACTATGGGTAATAGATAGTTATTCATGGTCCACTATAAGAAATATTTTATGAAGCCTAATCCAAAATGTTATGTTTTCATGATTATTTTTTTCCAAAATCCATTGATATATGACAATTTTGTTCTCTATATATCATGATTTATGTCTTTTATTTTCCTTGTATTAACATAATCTTATAATTTTGGTCATCTGAGATTATTTTTTATCCTATCTTTCTATATGAACTGATTTTTTTATTCCATGACCTTTTAATATAATATTTCTATTCTTCTTATGGTTTTAATATTTTTATGGTATCACATAGGGTTACATGTTAATATGTTCATTTTTCAAATACTTGGAATTTAATCATAGCATTTTCTTATGTTTTCTTTTCCTAGGGAATTATGATGAGTTTAACTTCAAATATGTTTACAAGATGTCCTAATTTGATTAAATTATGGGGAAATGTTCATGATCATTGTAAAATAAGTAGATTATGATGCTAGTTTTCTTATATATTAAACCTATACATTATTAGTATATAGAGTTTATTAAATAATATAATATTTTAATTAT
This sequence comes from Viscum album, assembly GCA_963277665.1. Classification (NCBI taxonomy): domain Eukaryota; kingdom Viridiplantae; phylum Streptophyta; class Magnoliopsida; order Santalales; family Viscaceae; genus Viscum; species Viscum album. The sequence continues at coordinate 1,896,756,931 of OY728130.1, read as the reverse complement.
GGATATAAATTATAATAAATGCATGTTTAGTTTGGGTCACCTTGATTAGTATTAGGGAAAGGGTTTAGTTTCTATTGGAGATTAATTTAATAAACATTTGTATTAGTGTTAGATAAAATATGTAAAAACTCAAAATATGTGTCTATGTATATAATTATATCATTAAATAACTTTAAATTCTTGATTATATGTTTTTAATAGTAATATATCCATATCTTAATACTAAAAGTGAATGCAGTCTTTGGAGAAGATTTGTTTTGGGGTAGTAACCCTAAAAATAGAATGTTGGGTTTGAACTCCATCTTCACTTGTTTCATGAAAAGGAAAACAAATTAGAAACTTGTTTTGGAATTCCTGGGGGATATTTTTATTTTGATCATACTATATTTACAACCTAATATGAATGATTGTTTCGTAGTTTCAATAAATTATTAGGTTAAGAAGTACAACATAACCCAACTTAATGTAATCTAGGTTAAACTAAGATTTATTTAGGTTGAAATAATTGAATTGAATAATAACATTATTATGATAAAGGTCAAAAAAATTTATTTTTAAATATAGTTTTTGTTTATGATTATGATAACTCACCTATAATGTAAAAAAATCACTCATGTCAACCCATTTTAATTTTACAGGTGAATGGGACCACAAGAAATTGAATTAACAATGGGTGTGATGGTTAAAGATATGACTACCTAATTACAAACAAAATTTAATATTGGATGGATTAATAATCCTCATATAAATGTTCACTCAACTCTTGTTAAATATTATTAATAATGAAAATCACATTGATCTCCCAAATGCACCATGGAAGTATAATCTTGCTATAGATCTTTATTGTGGAATCATCCACCCACCTTACTATCTATTTTAATCCATTTATTTCTAATCAATGGATAGATATTAATGAATATATTTTTTCCATTATATAATTATAAGAACATGAAAAGGTTGTTCAGTCTGTCTAACGATTAGAATGTGTGGCTGATGAACAGTAGAATCTAATTAGGATTACAATGAAGTTGTAGGAAGTGGACTCTATGTTATGGGAAGTTTTCAAGAAAGTGTTTATCACTAAGTATTTGACACAAAATATTAACATGATGGTAGTGATGGAATTCAAGGATTTGAAATAAAAGGATGTAAAATACATTGACAATTATAAGAAAATCTGCACAAAACATGTGAGGTTCCCCTCCAGTTTTATTAATGATCTATAGAGTAATATCAAATTATTCTTTAGTGGATTTAAAACTAGTTTTTAAAGGTAAAAGCTATATGGTAATTTTTTAGCTATAAAAATATAGTATGATGTCAAATTAAGGTGGACATATATGGTGGATATTCTCATTACTCATGAGATAAGTAATAGAAGGTGGTGTTTTGGGGAATAAAGTTGAAATATCTCATGGGGGAAAGAATTATCTACTCCTTTCATGTAATAAATTTGAGAATATACACCTAGGATATTTCTTAGTAGGGTCAGTAATATGTTTTAAATGTGGTATATTTGTCCGTCATGCTAATTAATACAGATTGGAATAAAAAATTCCAAAATATATATAAGAGGGTACCTAATATGTATCTGTCCTCTCATTGATGTTTCAAGTGTACAGATTTTCAGAATTATGTGGATTATTCCCCTAATCCAGAGCTAATGAAGTAAATGGGCCCCAACAACCTCTCAAACCCAAGGAATAAATAATTTTATATAAAATCACTTTCTTTGAGGTAAATCATGATAATTAAGTGATTTTTGGTACAAATATCCTATATTATAGTTCTATAAATGCCATATTTGATTTTGGTTCTTTACATTCATTTATATTATAAATTTTATATAAGAAAATCAAATCTTAACATCTATCTTCTTATTTAGAATTATATGTAAAACAATTGGTGGCACAATTGTCACATATATGATATATAAATATATTTTAATGAAAATTTATATGGAGGTACTTATTATGGATCTATTTCATCATCACAAATTTTCTATTATATTTTGTATGGTTTGTTTATCCCCACATAGAGATCATATAATTTTTTTTAAGAAGGATATCTCATTTTGTATTCCTGATCATCGTATTCTCATGTATCGACATCAGGATGTTCTCCCATTGGATGAAAATTCTGTAATATGCATCATTATACCATGTAATTATGGATTTCTAGCTCAAATGGATATGGAGTTAGCACTGACGACATGCCCATTGTATGGGAATATACTAATGTTTTCATGGACAAACTGCGTGGTTTCCCCCATATCATAATGTATAACTATTGTTTACACATATACCAAGATTTATACCTATCTATAAGAGTATATATAAAATGGATTATATTGATTTGAAGGAATTAATGTTCCAGATAAAGGATAATTTGGATAAGTGTCTAATCTGCCCCAATGCTTCACATATGGAGCACCAGTCCTATTTCTTATGAAGAAAATGATCCTTTCAACTTTGAATTGACTATCATAAGATTAAAAAGATCAACATTAGGAATAAATATCATTTACCCAATATCGATGACCTATTTTATAAACTTAGTGGATCTCATTACTTAACAAATATTAATCCTCAAACTAGATATCTTCAATTAATGGTCAAAATGGAGGATATATCCAAAACAGGTATCCAAATGAGATTTTGATACGATGGATTAATAGTGATATTATTTAGACTGGCTAATGATCCTTCGATATTCATAGTACTATGGAGTAGAGTCTTTAGGGACAACCGAGATCAATTTATGGTTGAATTTATAGATTATATTCTTATATACACAAGCTCATGAAAGAGAAAGGAGATAATTTTCATATTTTGTTAAATACATAGAGAAATGTCAAAAATGTATACCAAATTTAGAATTTGCGAATTACAATTTTATAATGTCTCATTTTTTCATGTCATCATGAGAATATGAAAATAAATATATCTATCAAAGATGTAATTTATTGAGGAATGGAGCCTAATTACCGCTATAACTGTGTTCCATAGTTTTCTTAGGTTAGCAGTGTATTATTGACACTATTAGAGAAATTTCTCACTAATATCAAATCCACTAACCATGTTAAAAATATATTAATGTTATAATGAATAAATTAATTTGATGGATATCTCAAGGGAATTAAAATTTTTTTTTCACCACATATATACATCAATTACCCCGTATTTGGGAAGGGTTTGTACTATAAAATGATTCCTCAAAAAATGGATTTTTTTCATCCTCATGTATAATAATAAGGAAATATATTATACCTAAAAATTTAAAGAATCATGAGAAAAATTACCCTACATAGGATTTGGATAAGGTGATAGTAATATTTTCATTAATGATTTGTAAACATTATCTCTATGAAGAAAAGTGATATATTTAAACTAATCATGATATCATAAATATATATTCACATAGATTTAGTTAAATATATTGAATATGAAATTGTTTCTATTGATAGAATATTATGATTTTTCAATACAATACCACCTGGGACGAAAAATATTGTGGTCGATACTCTGAGATAAAAATATTGTGCATCCATATCCAGGATGAGGATTGAAATAGACTTAGCACTCAAAGATTTGAAAATGATGAATATTGAATTCATAAGATAAGGTGATAAACCCTCTCTTTACCAAGTTATTTCTTAACTATCCATTCATATAAAGATTAAAGAATCCAAGAATGATGTTTCAGAGAAACAAGCAATCTTTTGAATATTCCAGAGTTTCATTTTGAAAAGGATTGGTTTATATGGTTTGGAACCAAGATATGTGTCCCATAAAAACCAAAATTTAATAAGAAATTATTGGATGATTGAAATATATCATCCTTTTCTATTCATCCCTGTATTATGAAGACATATATATACTAAAAAATTCAAATGACATAACATAAATATAGAAACTGTAGATTATATGTCTTGATGCTTGGTATTCCAAAATGTTATGGATAAATGAAAATTTTCTATGGTTATTTTTTAACAATTACATATACTTGTGTTGAAATGGGAATATCACCCTGTATTTCATCGTAGGAACCCCCACAATGTTAAAGACCATAATTTTTTTTGGGTATTAGTCAATCACCTGATGAAGTCATCATATTTTATGACAATTAAAGAATATTTTTACCTTTACCAACACACCCAGAAATGCATAAGAGATGTGGTGTGGATATACGGAGAACCACCATCCAATGTATTTGATAGGGATCTAAGATTTAAATCCTGATTCTAGATAATTCATTATAATTTATTAGCGACAGATCTGAGTTTCAACAGTATTTATCATCTTCAAATGGATGGTTAGTCTCAAAATACCTCTCAAACTATAATGTTTATGATGCGATCTTGTTCTATGGACTTCCACGGAATATGAGATCAACATGTCACCTTTTGGAGTTATGATATAACAATAGTTTTCATTATAGCATTCATATGGAACTATATGAGTCTCCTTATGGGGAGAGATATAGGACTCAAATATACTGGGATGATGCTGGCGAGAGGAAGCTAATACGTTCTGATCTTGTCAACTAAATGGGGTTGAAAGTTCAAACTATTCAACGACATATGAAAATGAAACCAAATCCATAGAATAGTAATATAGATAATAATTTATGAGATATATAGTTTGAATTTATGGATAGGGATTTCATTCAAATATCTCTATTAAAGATGGTTATGGGTCTTATGAAGAATGGGAAACCCAGGTTCTAGATATATTTGTTCCTTCAAGATCCTTAATCATGTGAGGGTTGTATCCTGTCACAATGCAGTTTCTTTATACCTCTCTCTGTTGACTGAGTTGTTCACAATATATCTTTTGAATAATTATATAATTTATCTTACACATATACTAATGTTTAAATAATTTCAACAAGAACATGATATTTCATATAAGGGATAATGTGTAGAAATCATAGATCAATGATACATGGATTTGAGAAAAATGGTACTCGTATAGTCAAGGATTTGTGGTGCTATCATATGATTAAGGAGGATACATGGTAACCAAAGGATATTATTTTTGAAAACTACCCTAACTTGTTTTCTTCTATGTTATAAAATTTCATTGATGAAATTTTTCTTTAGGGGGTAGAATGTAACAACATGAGTTTTAATTAAATATTCACCCTTAAATAAATATTATGTTTGATTTCTTTCTCCACATAAAACATTTACAAAAAAACAAAAATTTTCTATCTAAATGTATCTATAGATAGAGAAGGTATAAATAATGGTAATGGAATTATAAATTATAAATAAAAAAATTATTAAAAAAATAAAGAATATATTAATAGATATATATATGATGGAACCAAGGTTATTTGTTGATAAAAATATAGTTTGGGCTGTGTTTGTTGTTAATATTCACTTGGATGACTAGGGTGTTTGCAATGAATGTGGTCATATGATTGAGGCTGAAAGCAGTATTGAAGGTGGTGTAGTTTCATAGTGTTTTCAATATTTTTTGGCCTAAAAATTGTGAGTTGGCAACGGTATGCAGTGAAGTCGCATGGTATGTGGTGAAGGCTTGCGTTACATGGTGAAGAGATGTGTTACTTGGTGAAGGCATATGATATGTGGTGGAGGTAACAGGAACGGTACATGGAGCATTGCATGGAAATTAAAGCAGTTCGCATCAATGGTACGCAGAGAAGGAATTCAGTATGTGGATTGCTGAAGGTTGAAACGAATAATGGTTTGTAGGGATGGTACAAAGTGATGTAATGTGGTTCACGGAATGATGACGGTTGGTAGGATTTCTATGGTTTTTGAAACAGGATTGGTACATGGTGGAGGATAATCGATCTCAGAGAGAGTTAAGACAGTCCAACATCGAATGTTTGGGTACAACGGTTTAGAAATTTTTTTATAGTTACGTTCCTATTTAAAGAACAGTAATACCCTATGTTAATCAATGAGATCAGATATTAAAATATTGGGAATAAATCTAGATAATTCTCATGCGGTTAGTGGGAGAGAAGACGGTACATATAGAGATTCATCTGCATAAGAAAATTAGTCAGTGGAGGAGTGTGTGGTTCACCCAGGAAGCTCTCACATTACGCGATAGAGCAAGAAAGTATGTAGAGTAGAAAGGTACATGGAGGTGTAGAGTAGTACGCTGAGTAGGGCAGAACGCAGAGCAACACAGTTCGGGGGGAAGCTGGACGGTACATTGAAGAGATGGTCAGTACGTGAAAATAGTTGTGGTACGTGGATACATCAGTAGTACACAGAACACCTAAGGAAGCCTAAAATTGTCCAAATCAGTTTTTAAAATTATTCTTCATATCTTATCAGTGTATGGGATAATAAATTACATCTTTTCATGATTAATAAACATCAAAATAGAATATATTTGTAGTTTAGGATACATGAATTAATGCTAAAAAATTAAAGTGACTTTCAGGTTGATAAATCGAGTGATGATTCATCTAACACTATATGGAAGGGGGAGTTGGGGGATGTGATTCGAGGGACACAGTGTGACATTTCTAAACCTTGTAAAGGCAGTGCTCCTAACACATAGTGACTGTGCTAAAACATTGTAATCCAAATATTATAAAGACTAGTGGTTTTTTGTATAACTAAAAAAATGATGGCGATGCTCCTTGGATGAATCCCTTAGTTCAGAACCAAGTAAAATTTCTATGTCTTTTAATTGCGTGGGATTATTTGTTTTTGGTATGTCCTCTTCAGATATGGTTAAAAGGTTCCTTCCAACATTGGAATAAGATGCATCAGTTTAAAAGAAAAATTTGACACCCAGATTCACCCATCCCCTCTCAGGGTGATCCGGGGTCCTTCATGTGGTATTAGAGGGTAATGGTTGATGGTGTTGAATCTGTTTTTCATGGATAATCAAATCAATATTAGGGGAGTTCCCCACTTCGATGGATGTAATTTTAAAATATGAAAAACATGATGCGATCTCACATAATATCTCTTGGAATGGAAGTATTATTTTCTACTGCACAGGGAATACAAGTCACTAAACCTACTGGAATGTCGATGATAGATAACGATATGAAGTTTCTTGATCCAGATGCAAAATCAAATTATCTCTCACTATAGCCTTTCTTATCGGATTTATCAAAACTTAACGAGTTTCACATCTAGAAAGTCAATGTGGGATAAATTGTAGAGTATTTATGAAGTTGATAAGAAAGTGAAGACATGAAACTCCGTGTTTTACAAAACATTATTGATGATCTGAATATGTAACCTAATGGAAATGATTATTCTCTAGTAAATAGAATTAATGAAGTTATAGGATAAATTCGAGGACATGGTGAAGAGATCAAATACATTGATATTGTAATAAATATTTTGAAAAAACATTCGTCCATTTATAATTCAAGGGTTTCATCTCTTGAAGAATGGGATATTTCCAAACATTCTATATATAATCTGCTAAGCAGCCTAGTGGCCTACGAGATGAGACTCAACCCAGTAGATGCAATGTCTTAGGTAAGAAAGGAAATGAGATTCAAAGCCATAGAAACACTATAAATTTCAGGAGATTTTGTTGTTGATGTTGATGAGGATAAAGAAGTTATTTATCACATTTCCAAGAAAATAAAGAAGGGAATAATGATATTTTAAGGAAAGCTACCTCTAGCATGTTTTTTATACAATAGTTGGGCACATTGCCTCTCATTTCCCATGAAAGTTCAACGATGAAGAAAGAGAAGATTGATACATTAAAAAGCCTCATAAAAGGTATATCAAAAAGAGAGACTTCATATCTGACAATAAATTTGAATGAATGAGTTTTGTTTGTGAAGAATAACATAATGAAAATGAACTCTTTAGGGAAGAGGAATCTGAATTAAAATCTGGGAACCATGCTTCCATGATGGCATGAATTGAAAAGTCAGAACCATTAACAAATAAAGTTAGCGATAATTAGTTGACTACTGATGTTTATCCCAAGTTGCAACATATGGATTATTTTAGTAAGCTTTAGAATAAATTTATGATATGGACTTTCTGTAAATAAATGGTGAAGGAATCCTCTGAATATATTGATCAGCTAGAAGTATAAATTGATTGACTAGAAGAACTGGTGAATGTTCAATCATCAATCATTGAATTCACAAATGATGTTATGGAAGAAAAACTTATTATTGAAGAAAAATTAAAGGTTATTAATGACCTTACCTTGAGACTAGAGTATATGTCCTAGACCATTGAGGGAATCGAAGAAGAATTTGTTACTCTAGGAAGTAAACTCGAAAGTGAATCAATTTAAAAATATGAAATGTAGAAAATACAATTTAAAAGGCTCTTAGATGATAAGCTATAAGAAAGAGGAAAACATGGGTTTGATGTAGTTGAAAAGATATTGAGTAATAAAAGACCCAAATTCATGGAAAATAGTGGAATTGGTTGTGATTATAAAATGTCAAATGTTATAAATAATTTGATCTAGAATAAAGGAAAGATGAAAGTTGATCAGGTTGAAAATCCACCAGAAGTGCTGAAAATGAAACTCTTAAATGAAACTGAACGGAGAAGTGAAAATTATCTTTGAGTTTCTAGGAATGATAAGAAGTCAAACTATTTTACTAAGGAATAAGAAATTAGGAGAAATTGAAATGAAAATACATTTCCTTTCATGAACTATCAGTTTTGTGGCTATCTGGGTTATACGATGTCGTAATGGAAAGAGGTGAGGAGCTATATTAATGTGGAAGAGTTAGGAGTTCAACAAAGGAGAACACATTCATATCATAATCATTATAAAAGGAATAATTTCTATGGATATTGTTCAAATTGTTCTAAATTTGGACATAATGCTATGTATTGCAGGAAGAAGTCTGACAGGAGAAATTCTTTAAATGTTCAGAGACGAGTCAATACACGTCAAATAGACAGTGTTTCTATTTCAAACATGTTTTCTCCTCTGGAAAAAGAATTTGAATATGAATAACCCAGGTACACAAAAGGTAGTATTGAAAGTCCATCAGATCCCAACACTCAATCCAATCTCTCAAGGAAAGAAAAGAGGAGAATTGTAAACTTCAACATTGGAGATGTATCCCCCAAAGCTGCAACGAACAATATCACCTAGATTCTTTATAGTGGATGTTCATCCCACGGGATGGGTAATGCAGACCTATTAACGAATGTCAAGAAATTGGTTGATGGAATAGTGAGGTTACTTAATGTTCATGACTGGATGATAAAATGCAGTGGATGTACTGAGATAGAAAATAGAGAAAAAGTAATCTAAAGTCCTATAATTGGATAGTCTGTTTCACAATATTCTTTATCTGAGTAAACTCTATAACTCAGGTCTTATTGTGACATTCAATCAAAATGGTTGTACTATAAGAGAAATGTATGGTAATTCTCTCATGAAAGACTATATAACATAAGGAAGCTTATATTAGGTTGACAACAAAGAGTACATTTTATAGCATATAGTTTGAGAGGAAACCAACTTATGTCATCGAATAATTGAGAACATCAATATGTAAGACATGAAAAAGATATCTAAACTGAAGATAGTCATGGATATCTGTAATCTAATGTGTGAACTAGAAAGGACCTGTGATACTAGCATGCAAGGGAAACTGGTCTGTAATTCATACAATCCAAAGAAGAAAAAAGCATAAAATTTCTTTGAACTCACCCATAAAGATGTATGTGGAGTGATTAATGTTGCTGGAACACATCAAAATAGGTACTTTGATATTTTCATATATGAGTATACTAGAATGGCATGTTTGATCTTCATACACAGAAAGAGGCAAGTGCTTGATTGCATTAAAATATATCGATGAATTACTGAGAATCATACCAAATAGAATATCAAAGTCCTATGGTATTTCAACAGTGTAACACCCCAAGATTTCATAGTACGTTATGTCTTCAAAGTAATTCAATAACATGCACAACACGCAACACTGAGTTCAAGAAAACCATGACTTACCAAACTAGATTTTCAAAAGAGGATACGGATAATATTAACTGAATTTTGAACTTTATACAATCCGTATAATTTTAGAATCCATATTATTTGTTTTTCATATATAATTTAATAACAAATTATTTTTTTCTGATAAAAGAAGTATTTTTCAAAAAATTCAATTTTATCGCCTTTTAATTGAGATCATTTTTTAAATCCAATAATTGAAACTTTTATTTATTTAATTTGAAAATATAATATTTTTCTTTAGAATAAGAACATAAAAATTTAGTTTCAATAAATTTTTGGTGTTTTTCTGATAACTTTCATATTTGGATGAATAGTGAAAAATACTAAATTTTTAATGAAAACATATTTTTTAATAAAAATAATTTATAGTGATCAACTATTCATATTAATGGTTTGGAAGTATAATGATATTACATTGTTACCATTTAATCCAATGTTTGTCATTGGATGTAATTTCACGTTGAAATTGGTCATAAACAAGTGTCAATCTTTGGGTAGTTATTATTTTTAAAATTACGCTTTTTTGTTTTGACAACAGAAATTAATTTTAAATTAATAAATGTAATTTCGATTTTATTAATTTGGTAAAATAGACTTCATTTCTGAATTGTGAATATAAAAATTAGATTAGGGTGATTTTTTTGTATTTTTTTTTTGAAAACTTTCAATTTTTGATGAGTAGTGAAAAACACAGAGTTATTGTTTAAAACCGAATATTTATTTAAATATTTATTTATTTTATTTAAATTTATTTTAAGTAAAAATAGAAACATAATACCTATATATGTTCTATATAATTAATTGGATTTAGTTTATAATAATTTTAGATTTATTAAAAAAATAATTGATCTTTTCACCGTCTTTTACCCACCTCCTATGAGAATTTGGAAATTCACATAAAACATAATTTTACAGCTTCTCTGAGTTGAATTTTAAAACTCTAAGAGACACACTGGATATCATTAAGTAAAATGTTGTTTAATAAGATGAAAATAATTTTTGGTGAATATTAACTTCTTACTTTTATTTACCACGGTAAAAAGTAAATAGGGTAATTAAAGGTAAAAATTATATTAATATTACCCTACATAATTCATTTAGATAATTATAACCGGATAAAAAAAACCATATTATCAAAATATGAACCTCTTTGTTCCACTTGGATTAGATTTGGACATTTATTATTGTTTTATTTAAAGAAGAGAAAAATGAGTTAAAATAATAGTTTAATAACTAAAACATTTTTAATATAGGGATATACATGAGATAAAATTGATTATAAATTTTCATTAGAAAGATAAAAATATTTCCTACATAATGGTATTTTAGTTTTAATTTTTAGAAATTAAATAATTTAATTTATATATGACACAATGATGATGCAGAAATTACCTTATTAATGAAATATTAAAATAGTTGACATTTTAAATACCCAAATAAATATAATTTGAGACTTTTAATGAATTAAACAAATTTTTAGGATTACTATAACATGTTAGTATTTATTAAATGAAATTTTTTTGAAGTAATAATGCTGTTATGAATTTAACAAAAACAAAATTCCAAAAAGTGTCAAAATTGACATAAAAGAGTTTTTGAAACTACTATTTTATTATTAATTGATATTCTATTATTAAAAATCTAAGGATCGGTAAAATGACTATTATAAGGTTATATAAAATATTAATGAACCATTTTGGTTTCTCTTGTCTTGTTATATCATGTTTATTAACCATATAACATAAAAATACATAGACACATGGTAAATGTCAAAATATTTAACTAAGAGTTAAATATAAATTATAAGGTTAATATGGTGACATAAACCTATCTAAAATCTATTGGTTGAAAATATATCGACCCATACCTACCCTATACTTTAAATGAGACACATTGGAGCCATTATAAACCAAACATGAATTTATTAAAAAAATAATATTTTATCTTTTTTCTAAGGTGCCCCTCACCCCTCTTATAAAATGGCACTTACCCTTCCCTAAAATTCACACCATCAAATCCTTTTGGATCAGCCAAACCCTACCCAAATACCCTCTCAACTGTCTTCACTTCATTCTAGAGGTCTTTCTTTAGCCATAAATTTAACTTAATGATCCATTTTTATCAAATAAAAATGAAGAACCCGACGAAGGGGTAAATATTTCTTCACCTCTTTCATGTTCATTTCTTCATAAATTTCTTATGTCCTTGTTGTTTCCATTATAAAATAATAACTCCAGTATATTCTATATACTATGATGTTATTATAAATATGGCACAAAAATAATCATTATTCTATCCATCCTTTGAATGACATGTCACCATACGTGCGTACGTACTGCTAACCGTCTCAATGTCTTGGTGTAGTTGTTATTCAGTACATTATTTTTTGGATGGGTATAATAATGATGTATAATTGATATAAATAATAAATATAACACTGTAATGATTCTGTATATATTATATTCAATCCAATTATATAAGATATTCATATCAAAAGAATGATATTGTCGCTCGTGCGTACGTATGGATTATCATCTCCACGAACGCGATGACATTCAATCCCCATCATATCCAATCAATAATAATATAAATTTTATGATTAGAAAAAATGTTTAAAGACTTTATATCATTCTGGATATGAATAATATATAACTTATCCATAACAAAAGCAGCTTATGTAACAAAAAATATAAAAGAGAATGAGTAAATGAACACCCAAAACGATGATAATAATAAAATATTATTAACAAAGAAATAATAGAAGATCATATATGATATCATATTTATATATATGATTCTTGTATAATTTAATAACAATTATTTAACTATTATATTGCAGGTTAACCTACCCTATATCAATGAAAAGTACAATGTTAGGGTTATTTCCTCAATCTCATTATTTATCCAAGATTGTTCATGTGTAAGTTCTTTCTGGGACATATTTATCTTCAATACCCATATTTCATAAAAATGATTTCAAAAGGGATATTTTATGGTTTTATGGGAGGGTTTATTTAACTAGATCACCATTTTAATAATTTTAAAGATTTATCTTTCTAAACCTTTTTAATCAATGTAAATGTTTTCAAAATTATTTTTATGGATTTATTTATATGGACATTAATGTTTTGAAATGATTATTCTTTTAAAAAGTTTCAATGTGGTATGGGATACCTTGAATCAAAAATATATTTTAATGAACTTCCTTTATAAATTTTGAGACTTTTAAAATATCTCATTAAAAATGGGTATTTCTCTCAAATAATTTTACTCAACATTTTCATCTATGTCAACATCCTTAGATTGATTTTAAAAATGTTTGAAATTTATTCATAATGATACAATATTCTATATTATATTGAATGAGTTATGATATGATTGATTGTGAATGTAATATTTTCATACCATTCATGTTTATAGATAATGTATTGAAATTTCATATGCTATTTTTAATATGATTGTTTAGGTTATGTTTCAACCTTGTCATATGAGGAATGCATTGGAATTAGTATGTGACGGGTGGAGCCCTCTATAGCTACTCGATGCATCGGTACGTATCATGAGACAAACTAGTGTCTTGGCATAAGGACTTGGAAGAAATTTTATTTGTAGACTTGGAACAAGGCCTGGACTATGTGGTTATGAAATTCTGGCATTATACATTCCATCATTATAAAACTAGCTATTGATATTGCATGTGATTATTCAGCTAGTAGAATATCTCTGTGAATAAGTAAATGGAATTATTTTTCTGTATCTTTGCGATATTATTCTGAAGTTTAAGTTTAAAAGGCTTTGATTTTAGTCTTATACATTGCCTTAAATGTTTATTCTTATCTATGATAGTTTTTTCTATATTGTTATCCTTACTGAGCATCTAAGCTCATCCCTTTCAATGATTTAATTTTCACACTATTCCAAGAAGTGTATTATGATTGATAAGCAAGGTTATGCTATGGGGATTAATGGCATTCTAAAAGGATCATTTATGTTGTGTTTTATTTTATAATGTGTAATTTAACATTCATGTATGTAATCTATTTTCCAAGACTGCTAAAGTGATTGGTCTTTCGGGACTTGATTCCTTGTAATCATGAAAATGTATTAAAATAATGCATTGACTTTGGGCTTCTGGGTTCAGGGCGTTACAGTTGGTATAAGAGGAAGTTTATCATTAACCTTAGAAAGTAGATTTAGATAAACTCTGATTAGAGCACATTACCCTAAGATATAATTTGAGGATTAGTATATAATAACATCCTAGAATTTTGGTATTGTTGAGATTTTGTGAGTTTTCCATGCAATACATCCTTGTTTGGATATGATCAGGTTGAGGTGGCTCTAGCATAGTTATACCTATGGGTAAAACCCAAAAACATCACTTTGAGCTAGACTCGAATGAGAACTGGTGCACGATAATGGACCTTGATGCACTCTTTATTATGACACTCTCGGGGGATTTGATTGGGAAAATTCTCATTTTCATTACAAACAATTATGATGGGTTTATTATTATATACATCCTCATGGAAAATATTTTTATGATTATGGATTATATCCATAAACTGTTTAATTTACATTAGGTATTTTAAATGTTTGGAATTATTCATTGTAATTCATAAACTAACATAGTGTATTCCAATACATAGAAATGGATCCCCATAGAAGGAATGTGAACACCATCAATATGTATGATCCAAAGAGTAAAAATGATCATATATTTTATGGTATTATTCCGTCATTTAGAAGGGATATAGTCTCCCATGTATTCTCAACATATGAGGAAAATGTATCATGTGTTAATAAGATATGTAAATAATTATCTGAGTCATATGGATTTGAAGGGAAGCAAGAGAAGAAAATGATGGAAGAGAGAAAGATGGAAAAATGGAAGAGAGAAAAGAAGAATTTTCCCATATGTGATATCTGTGAAAAGAAACACCCTGGAACTTCCCTGAAGTGAATTGGAGTTTGTTATAAGTGTGGAGAAAAAGGATAGCAAGTACGTGACTGCAAAGGTTTAAAAAAGGTTTCAAATGTACAATTCTTCATCTACAAGGAGTTGGGACACTAGACAAACAAATATCCAAATCATCATATAACACCACAAATGATGCTATTTGATAATAATAAACTTATGAATCTACTGAACATGAAGATTAATGATTGGATTTCTTACATTGTTATTAATGTATTTTGTCATTTGAGTATTCTATTAATGACGTACTTATTTTAAGAATAATAGATTATATAAGGATTGTACTACAATATTGTTTCATTAAGGGATTGATATTGTGTGGAACCAAGAAAAGAGACTAAATAGCAGGTTAAATTTTTGGAAAATTTATGATTGAGAGAAAAATAAACCATAATATTGTTCTGATACTGAGGTAGTGATTTTTGTAATAATACATGATTGATTTGGATAAATTATATTGGATATTCATGACTACCTTGAAATTGATTAATGATTTGTATATTTCATCATTGTTGGAGTTTAAAAAAATTTTGGATAGAAGGAGTATATCTAGTATTCAATAAGTAATAAGGGAGCATGAAAGTAATCAATAAGGTTTTATGGTAATTTAGGATGTTGTAGTGTTTTAAAATAATACACGATGAAGTTGTTCATGTGTTATTATGTGGAAAAAAGTATCTACATGTGTTTACCTTTATTATAAATTTTGGGCTGTGTGTTTGGACAGAAGTATTTTGGCTATTTCTAATTTGAGATTATTTTTGAATTTCCATTAAAAGGACAACCTGGAGGTCAGGCGGCAACCCATCGTGTCTAGAAATTCTGTGAGACATGAACCTAAAACCGAAGGGATACAAGGGTGTATCAACTAACACTGGCCCACTTGATGTTCTGGATTGAATAATTTAGTTTTTTAATGGTTTGGAAGATGAATTATAAATTCATTTTTTTGGAACCCTATATGAATAGGATAAATAAAATATTTTTTTATGTTCTATTATCTTTTAGAGTGAAAGTTGGTTTGTGGTAGAAATTAGTTAATAGATGGGACTCCACTTGTCAAGTATATATTTTTTCATTCTTCTATTAATATATGATGAAATTAATTCATAAACGTTAGGTAGGGGATCTTCAAACTAAAAATATGTTATCCTAATACCTTATGTTTTTTTGAACCGATTATATTTTAAATCATCATAAATTGATGGGTTTGAGGCCCTCAATTCTACAATTTTTTATGACTGATGACATAAATCACTCCATATAAATATTCACACTTTTCCTCCAATTATATGTCTCTAATTTCCACCAATGTTCTTGTTAATCGAGATCATAATTTGGTGGTGACTTTTTCATTTCCATTTTCCTCTTATTAAGACTAAATTTTATTAACCCAATTTTCGATGTGGGTTCTCCCACAAAGGTATTTTCTATTTTCAACCTTTTATTTTCAAAGAACAATTTCAAATTGCAACTACACAATTTATTGAAGGAGTTAAGAATGTAACACCCCATGATTTCATAGTATTTTATTTTTTCAATGTAATTCAATAAAATGCACTACACGCAACACTAAGTTCAAACACACCATGACTTACCAAACTAGCTGTTCAAAAGTGGTTATGAATAGTATTAACTGAATTTTGAGCTTTATACAATAATTATAATTTTAGAATCCACAATATGAGTTATTTTGACATAATGTAAGAATAAATTTTTTTTTTGATAAAAGAAGTATTTTTAAAAAAATGAAATTTTACCGCCTTTTAACGGAGAACTATGTTTAAATCCAATAATTGAAACATTTATATATTTAATTTGACAAGAAAAACATTTTCATTATAATCAGAACAAAAAAAATTAGTTTTAATAAATTTTTTGTGTTTTTCTGATAACTTTCATATTTGGGTGAATAGTGAAAAAAACTATATTTTTACTGAAACAACTTTTTTAATCAAAATAATTTATAGTGTTCAACAATAAATATTAATGGTTTGGGAGTATAATTAGTTATATTTTTACCATTTAATCCAATTTTGGTTATTAGAAGTAATTTCACACTGAAATTGTTCATAAACAAGTGTCAATGTTTTGGTAGTTATTATTTTTTGAAAATACACTTTTTGGTTTTGACAACAGGAATTAATTTTATATTTATAAATTCAATTTCCATGTTTTTAATTTGGTAAAATAGACTTCATTTCTGAATTCGTAATATCAAAATTATCTTAGGGTGGATTTTTGGTATTTTTCTGAAAACATAAAATTTTTTATGAATAGTGAAAAATACTAAGTTATTATTTAATACTAAATTTCTATTTAAATAATTAATTATTTTATATAAATTTATTTTAGGTCAAAATAGATACATAATAACCAAATAGGTTCAATGTAATTAATTAGAGTCAGTTTATAATAATATTAGATATATAAAAATGTTATTGAACTTTTCACCGTCTTTTACCCACCTACATGGAGAATTTGCAAATTCACATTAAACATAATTTTACCACTTATATATATTTAATTTAAAAAATTTAAGAGACATGGTTGATATCGATAAGTAAAATTTTGTTCAATAAAATAAAAATATTTTTTGGTGAATATTTATTTTTTACTTTTATTTACCACGGTTAAAAGTAAATAGAGCAATTAAAGGTAAAAATGATATTAATATTACCATAACACATGTCATGATTCTAATGGATAAATATAATTCGATCAAAAATAAAATTAGGAAAAAAAATATGAACCTTTTTTGTCCACATGGTCTAGATTAGAAAATTTATTATTATTTTATTTAAAGAAGAGTTAATAGAGTTAAAATAAAAGTTTAATAACTAAACCATTTTTAATATAGGTTTATACATAAGATAAATTAGATTATAAATATATATTAGAAATATAAATTGAATTAATACATAATGGTATTTTATTTATAATTTTTTGGCATTAAATAATTTAATTTATTTATGACACAGTGGTGATGTAGTAATTGCCTTATTAATGAAATATTGAATTAATTGATATTTTAAATAACCAAATAAATGTAATTTGAGATTTTTAACGCATTAAACAAATTTTATAGGTTACTATGACATGTTAGTATTGATTAAATTAATTGTTTTAGAAGTAATAATGCATTTATGAATTAAAAAGAAACAAAATACCAAATAGTGTCAAAATTGACATAAAAGAGTTTTTTAAAAAATATTATATTATTAATTGATATTATAATCCAAAAAATCCAAGGTTCAGAAAAATGACATAGATAAGGTTATATATATTAATAATGAACCACTTTGGGTTCTCATGTCTTGTTATAGTATGTTTAGTAACCATATAATATAAAAATACAAAGAGACGTGGTAAAAGTCAACATATTTAACTAAGAGTTAAATATAAATGGTAAGATTAATATGGTATCCTAAACTTGTCTAAAATATATTTTATGAAAGGATTTCGACCCATCCCCACCCTAGACTCAAATAAAGTCACTTTGGGGCCATTATAAACTGAATATGAATTTATTATTAAATAATATTTTATGTTTTTCCTATGGTGCCCTTCACCCCTCTTGTAAAAGGGCACTTCCCCTTCTCTCCAATTCACAGTTTCAAAGCCTTTTGGATTTTCCAACCCCTGCCCAAATCCCCTACCGACTGTCATCACTTCATCCTAGAGACCTTACTTCAGTCAAAAATCCTACTTAACGATCCATTTTGATCAAATCGAAAGAAAGAACCAGAAGAAGAGGTAAATATTTCATCACCTCTTTAATGTTTTTTTCTTATTCCACTTCTTCTTTCCTTGTTTTTTCCATTATAAAATAATAAATCTCGTATCTTATATATATTTTGATGTTATTATTAATATGATACAACTATATTCATTATTCTATCCATCATTTGAATGAAATGTCACCATACGTGTGTACGTACTGCTTACAGTCTCCATGTTCTGGTGTTGTTGTTATTCAATACATTATTATTTTGATGGTTATAATAATGATGTATAATTGATGTCAATAATAAATATAACATGATAATTATTCTGTATATATGATATACTGTCAAATTATATATGATTTTAATATCAAAAGAATGATATTGTCACTCGTGCGTTCGTACGGATTACCGTCTCCACAAACATGATGAGATTCATTCCCCCTAGTATCCATTCAAGACTAATTTTCATTTAATAATTAAAAATAATGTTTAATTACTTGATATCATTTATCATTTTAATAATATAAAACCTATCCCAATCACACATGGCTTATGTAACAAAACATATAAAAGAAAATGAGTAAGTGAACACCCGAAACGACGATAATACTAAAATATTATTAACAATAAAATATTAGAAGATCATATATGATATCATATTTTTGTATATGATTATCCAATAATTTAATAATAAGGAGTTAACTATTATAAAGTAGGTTAACCTACCCTTGATCAAGTAAAATTACAAGGTAAGGGTTATTTCTTCAATCTCATTATTTATCCGAGATTGTTCATGTGTATGTTCTTTCTAGGACATATTTATCATCGATGCCCATATTTCATAATTTTTTTTCATAAGGGATCTTTAATGGTTTTATGGGAGGATGTATTTAACTAGATCATCATTTTAAATGTTCTAAAGATTTATCTTTCTAAACCCTTTTAATCATTATCCTTGCTTTCAAAATGATTTTAAGGATTTATTTATATGGACATGAAAGTTATGAAATGATAAATCATTTCAAAAGTTTCAAAGTGGTATGGGACACCTTGATTAAAAATATCTTTTAAATAACTTCATTTATAAATTGTGTGACTTTTAAACAATGTCACGAAAATTGGGTATTTCTCTCAAAGCATTTTCCTCATCATTTTCATTTAGGTCAACATCCTTTGATGGATTTTAAATAGGTTTATAATTGATTTATTGTGATACAATATTCTATATTATATTGAATGAGATATGTTATGTTTGAATGTAAATGTGTTATTTTTATACTATTCATGGTTTATGGATAAAGTATTGACATCTATTATGGTAGTTTTAATACGAATATTTATGTAATGTTTCATCCTTTTCATATGAGTAATGAATTGGACTTAGTATGTGATGGGTGGAGCACACTGTTTCTTATCAATGCATCGGTAGGTCTCATGAGAAAAACTAGTGTCTTGGCACAAGGCCTTGGAAAAAAATTTATATGTAGTCTTGGCACAAGGCCTTGACTATGTGGTTATCAATGTATTTCATTACGCATTCCAACATTATGAAAGTGTCTATTGATATTGCATGTGATTGTTCTACTAGTAGAATATCTATTTGAATATGTAAATGGAATTATTTTATTTTATATTTTCAATATTATGCTGAAGTTTAAGTTTAAAAATCTTTTGTTTTAGTCCTATTCACTGCCTTAAAATTTTATGATTATTTATTAAAGATTCTGCTATATTGTTATCCTTTCTGAGCATCTGAGCTCACCCCTTTCTATTTTTAATTTTCTAAGGATTCCAAGAAGTTTATTATGATTGATAAGTATTGTTAATCTATGGGATTAATAGCATTATCAAAGGATCATTTGTATTTTTATTTTATTTTCTATTGTGTAATATAATTTTCATGTATGTAATCTATTATCCAAGACTACTAAACTGATTGGTATTTCAGGACATTATTCCTTGTAATCATGCCAATGTATTAAAATAATGCACCAACTTTTGGTATCTGGGGTCGGGGTGTTACTAATGGAGTGGAATACACATCCATTGAATTTGAAAATTACATAGAGAAGAATGGGATACAACCTGTAGTCAATGTTATGATAACTCCATAGTAAAATGGCATTGTTGAGCATAGGAATCGACAGGTAAACAATATGTCTAGAACTGTGATGATTGAAAGTCATATTCCTCAAAATAGGGAGCACAATATACAATGAATATTCAAAATCGAACATGGCTATATACGAGTGAAACAAAGACACCATATGAATTGTGGCATCAAAGGAAGCCCTCTTTGAACTATTTTCATGTTCTTGGAAGAAAATATTTTATCAGAAACCAATTAGGAAATCAAGGGATGTATGGACACAATGCAGAAGAAGGAATATTTATTTTATACTCAATGAAAAAAAGCCAAAAAGTATTTCAATATGTGATTGGGAATAACTGTGGGAAGTAGTGATGCAAATATAATTGAATTTAAAATCTGAATTCTTCAAAGAATTCATATAATGAAGTTATAAAGATAAAGAAGAATGTGAAAATGGACAAATACTAATATAGATGTAGTGGAAGATGTTCAAAACTCTCAGGAGTCACATCATGATGTTTAATCGGATGAAGAATCAGAAGATGAATCCATTGCTAGAGGGAATTTGGTTGAGTGCCAAAGGGGAAATCAAAGAGTAGGGATTGACCAATCCAAAATTATTGGGGATTTGAAAGCACCTACATAGACATGGAGAATGAGGAATAGTGCACATTATGAATTTATATTAGTTGTGGAACCATCCTCATTGGAATAAGCTACAAAGGATGGGTCATGGGTGAAAGAAAAGAATGAAGAGTTAGATC
Source organism: Viscum album (assembly GCA_963277665.1). Classification (NCBI taxonomy): domain Eukaryota; kingdom Viridiplantae; phylum Streptophyta; class Magnoliopsida; order Santalales; family Viscaceae; genus Viscum; species Viscum album. The sequence goes on along the minus strand of OY728130.1, from coordinate 1,896,735,404 downwards.
ATATTAAAAAAATCAGACATAAGATCATGTTAAAAGACCTGATGATAATAATGTGATTGGTACAAAGTGGATCTACAAGAACAATTTTGATAGACATGAAAATTTAATCAGAAATAAAGTGTTCTTGGTCTGTAACGGATATTCACAAATCGATGGTGTTGGTGTTGAGGAGAAATTTCTTCCCAAAGCATGAAAGAATTCAATCATGATAGTTCATTCCACGGCAATCCAAATTGTTTATAAAGTTTATGAAATGGATGTCATGATAGCATTCTTAAATGGTGTATTGGAAGAAAGAAGTCTACATTGAGCAAACCATGTGGTTCTTTATTGGAAATGATGAAATGCCGATTTGAAAATTAAAGAAATCTCCTTATGGGATGAAACATGCACCTTGGGCGTGGTACTCTCGATCGGACTTTTATCTGAGAAATATATATTCTAAAATACGAGGAGTGGATCACAATATCTATGTGAAGAACTCTCAATAAGATTATTTCATAGTATTTGTATATGAGGATGATATTATTTATGGTGGAAGAAGACATGGATCAGTGGATGAATTTTCAAATCACATGAAATCAGAATTTGAAATGTCCATGATTTGAAAACTCAAATAATTGTTTGGGCTATATGTAAATCAAAAGAATAGTTAATCATTCATTTCTCTAGAAATGTATTTAAGAGAGATACTGATGAAATTCCATATTCAAGATCCCAAACCAATGTCGACTATGATTGGAGATGGATCAAATCTTGAGAAACATGAGAAAGGTACCTAGGTAGATCCCACCATGTATAGAATAATCATTGGAATCCTACTATACCAAATGGCGACACAACCAAATATTAACTTTGAAATATTCCTTCCAGCTTGCTTTCAGAGTTATTTGATGGAAGAACATATGGCGGCAGTGGAAAAAATCATGAGATATATTCAAGGTACACATAATTATGGGCTATACATTGCTTTAGAAAGATATAGTGACCCATCAAAATTTTCTGATGCAGAATGGGCTAGAGATGTAGTGGAGATAAATTCTACCAGTGGGGGTTCATTATATATTGGGATGGAATGTGTAAGATGGTTAAGCAAGAAATAGAAAAGAAATTCACTAAGTTCCACGGAAATTGAATATATATTTTCTACTAAGGTGTGACCTTAGTTACTTTGGATGAAGCATCAACTGAGTGACATAGTTGATTATGTGTAACAACCAATGGTGATTTAGTGTGATAATAAGAGTGAAATTGATCTTATGAAGAATCCAGTTCATCATTATCATACAAAACATATTGAGATTATATTTCACTTCATCAAAGAAAACGTTGAACTAGGCGTGATAAAAATGGACTGTCACGACCCGCCCTCGGGGCCCGTGCTGTGACTACCCCAAGCCCGCCTTCCATAGGCCAGGGGCTGGCGACTAGAACCAAGGCGTACATGCCAGTAAAAAGGGAAGGCCTTGCCTTTGAAAAGTAAACAAACACCACAGAGTAAGAAAGAGGAAAAGTGAACACTAAGTAAAAACAGAGTACAACTGAAAGTGCGGAAAAGTAAACAGACCAGTATACAAACCCAAACTGAAAGTAAAGTACAACTCGAAAGGGAAAACAACAACTGTAAAGTAAAAGCCGCTACACCGAGCTGTCCACTAGAAATCCCACCTGAAGGGTGGGTACAGATAGCTCCACTGCTCCACAGGTCCCGCCGTCTGCTCTGAACACGTCCCGCCCAGTGGTCCACCTCCAGGTACCGTCCTGCTCAGCAAGCCTCAACTATGATCAACGCTGTCCGTCGTCTGCAACCAACACAACGTAGTGCGGGCAAAGACCGTGCAGAGGTGCGTATAAACTACCTAGTAGGGACCCTGAGACCCCCGAAGGTCTCCCAAAATCCAAAAAGGATAAACCACAAAGAAAAGATACAATCACGAAGTAACAACCGAAACAGCTTAGGTATATGCCCATACATATACCTAAGTCATCAATTCCAATACGTTCCAACCTCCGAGCCCAAGTACAACTCAGTCCACACAGGAAAGTATACGTATTCCACACAGGAAAGAAAAACTAAATCCACACAGGATAGCACAACACAATCCACACGGGAAAGCAAAACGAAATCCACACAGGATAGCACAACACAATCCACACAGGAAAGCAATAGGATTCAGCTCACACAGGTATACTTTTTCAAAAGACGATAAAGATGATCTCTGATCCATCTAAGTCGTCGGACCCACGAAGGATCGATAGGTAACTAACCCCCGCAAAAGACCCACACATGATCGGGCCCACATAGGACCTGTAGGCGCTGGATCACACAGGACCGCTGAGCGCAAAGACCCACACAGGATCGGACCCACCCAGGATCGGGCCCACACAGGACCTGTAGCACTGATCCACGTAGGATCGCTGAGTGCTGTAGTCGTCGTCGAATCCACACAGGATCTCTCTACTGTCGTCGTCACAGTCACAGTAGCAGTAGCAGTAGTAGTAGCAGTCACAGTCGCAGCCAGCACTAGGGTTCCCGCACACATCAAGCTCGTTCGGGAGGGTCCGCTCCACGAGCCGAGAGGCTTATACATCAACTGTCACAAATTCCAGAGTTGATGTATCCAAAAGTTCTGTATCGCCAACAGGAACTCAACGCAACAGACGGCGCGTCGATCGGACGCCCGGTCTGAGAGTTATTGGCTTTTTCGTCCTAGGGGCCCGGTTGGTTTTTAACGCAAAACCAACCCGACCGTACTCCACCTGCGTCCAAACCTCGGGCGGAGAATGTCGAAAGATCCGTCTCACTAAGAGGAACACAACAAAGCTGACGGCACGTCAATCGGACGTCCGTAGCTCGAGTTATGAGCTTTTCCGCTCAGAGGGCCCGGTTGGTTTCGTGTACGAACCAACCTGGCCGAACTCAAAGTATTCCAAAACCTTGAGTGTGATATACCAAAACGACCGTCTCGATCAAAGGATCGTGTTTCCGTAGACGGTGCGTCAATCGGAGGTCTACAGCTCAAGATATGAGCATTTGACCAAAAACGGTCAAAAAACGGGGGGTCCGGGTCCGGGCCGACCCGGCTCGGCCGGCCCGGCCCGGCCATGGCGTGACCCAGCCTGGCACGGGGCGGCCCGGACCGGCGCGGCCGGTCCGTGGTTTGCCGTCGCGCGACAGCAGCTCGGCCAAACGGCCGAGCGTGTGAGGAAACGGGGGGGCTAAGCCCTCCCCGTGTAAACAACAACGGCCCCCCACGTGGGGGGCCCACTCCGTGCCGCCTCCGGGGGTTCAAACCCCCGGGTCTTCAGGTAACGGCTGGCCGCTTGGCCAGCCAATTAATTCCAACGCGGGACCCAAAAAGGGTCCCACCCCTTGACTTCCGCGGCCGGCAAAGCCGGCCGCCTTGCTGACCGCCGCGACTTAGCAGCGGCGGGTTCCTCCGGCGGCGCGCCGCCGCCGCCGGTCGCTGGCGCCACCGCGCCGGGGTGACGTGCGGCCGCCGCCTTCCGCGAACCACCGGACGCGTTCCGGTGGTCCATTTTGCTTGCAATCTTCACTGTTGGCCCTCCCAGAACATGTTCTTCAAAACGGATCCCTCAAAACATCAATTCGGATTCACTTGCTCGTCGCCATCAATCCGCGCATCAACAAAAAATTGCGGAGGGCTGTCGGGCCATGTTCGTTCAGCCCGCGCCCACCGCGTTAAGTGCTAATAGTTGGAAAAATTAAACACTTGTTCCCAATAATTTATCGATCACAACAGTAATTATCTAATATTTAGCCAACTCCCAATAATTCTTCCGTAACAAAAATATTCTCATCCCACGAATAAAACATGCGCGGATCAACTAGAAAAGTGCGTGTGTTGATCCGGGTTTTTCTTTTTATAAGAGAAAGAAAGATGGAAAGGAAGTATTTCTTTCAAAAATAAATCCCTACCTCGGTTTCAAGAACGAAGTTCGTCAACGACCCGTGGAAGACAACGTCGCAGAGGTCGGGCGTCGCGGTAAACGTTCGTCAATTCCGTTGACGAAGAGGTACGTCCGAAGAGGTACGTCGTTGGTGAATCTTCGTAAGCCGACGAAGGAAGTCCGAGGAGGAAGCGACGTTCCCTTTCATTGACACGGAAGGCATCTTTGATCTTCGGAAACAACCGGATACGAAGAAGAGAGGAGCGGCATTCTTCTTCGGAGCTTGAGTGTTCTTCGTCAATGTTTGAAGAAGAAGACGGAGCTCTCAAATCCTCTCCAGACAAAAGGAAACCAAACCAACATAATAAAATAAGCTTAAGCTTATTTTATTACACAACCTTCCTCTTAGAATTTCAATGGTTTAAAATTCAAATTAACCCTCTTCAATTAATTAAGCCAAGTTGTCAAACATTAATTGAAATGGGTTAAAGGGGAGGTTTTGAGAGAAGTTGAGGAGTTGGGGTTCGTTTGGGCCCCACCACACTTAATCCTCCCAAGGGAGGTTAAGTGGTTACGGGTCTCACCCCCAACTCCCTTTGAGAGGTTTTTAAAAAAACAACAAGTTAAAATAAATATTTGTATTCCACAAATTTTATTTAACTCATTCTAAAAACCCAAAAACTAACTTTCAACCCGTAATAAACGCAACCTCGGAAAAGGTCCCCTTAAGCAAATATCGGCGCTGCAAGTTCATCGGTGTCCTCGGATTTCAATTCCGAGCACCGGATCAAAAGTTACAAATTCCTGCTCGTTCGTTCACTGAACGTACCCGAGCCAAACTTCGGAAATTGATTCTGGGCACTCCCGGCCTCAGAATCAGGTGCCGTCAGAAACCGCATTCTTGTAAAATTCCAAAGAATATTAAGAAAAAAACATCCCTTGAATTTTACGGGTCTTTACATTACTCCCACCTCAGGGCTTTACGTCCCCGTAAAGATACATCAAAAACTAGGGAAACAAATGAGGGTACTGAGCACGCATCTAAGCCTCCATCTCCCATGTGCTCTCCTGGAGGTTTCCGTGCTGCCATCTGATGCACACAAGAGGAATCGATCGCTCACGTAGGACCCGCTCCTGTCGATCATCTATCTCCACCGGGACCTCCGTAAAAGTCACTCCATCGTCAATGTCAAGCTCCCCATGGTCAATGATGTGCGTCGCGTCATGCACGTATCTCCTCAGCTGAGATACGTGGAAGACGTCGTGCACCCGGTGCAACTGAGGTGGTAGAGCCAGGCGATAGGCCACCTCGCCAATCCTGCTGAGGACCTGGAAGGGTCCGATGAAGCACGGAGATAACTTTCTGCCTCAGCCAAATCTCCGTATACCACGTCGAGGTGAGACCCGCAAGAAGACGTGGTCGCCATCCTCGAACTCTAGTGGCCTCCGCCTCCTGTCAGCGTATGACTTCTGCCGGCTCTGAGCTGTCCTCATCCGCTCCTGGATGACCTGGACCTTCTCTGTCGTGGCCTGGACCATCTCCGGTCCCACAAGTGCTGACTCCCCAAGGTCTGTCCAGCCCAAAGGAGATCTAGAAGGTCGGCCGTACAACACCTCGTACGGTGCCATCTCGATGGTGGAGTGGTAGCTGTTGTTGTACACAAACTCCACCAAGGGTAGGTGGTCCTCCCAGCTACGGCCAAAGTCGAGGACACATGCGCGGAGCATGTCCTCGAGAGTCTGTATGGTCCTCTCCGTCTGACCATCCGTCTGAGGGTGAAAGGCTGTGCTCAGACGTAGCTGCGTCCCGAACGCCTCCTATAACCTCTTCCAAATCCGGGAAGTAAAGCGAGCATCTCGATCGGAGACGATAGATGATGGCACACCGTGGAGCCACACAATCTCCTGAACATAGAGACCTCCCAAGCTCTCCACTGAGCCCTGCTCTCTGATGGGTAAGAAGTGTGCCGACTTGGTGAGTCGGTCAACAATCACCCAGATGGAGTCGTGACCTCTAGAAGTGCGTGGAAGTCCAGTCACGAAGTCCATAGATATGTCGTCCCACTTCCACTCCGGAACCTCCAAGGGCTGTACCATGCCTGCTGGTACCTAATGCTCTGACTTCACCTGCTGGCAGGTGAGGCATCGATAAACGAACTTTGCTACAGCCTTCTTCATGCCCGGCCACCAGTGCTGTCGACTGAGATCTTGGTACATCTTCACCACTCCAGGATGTACCGCCAAATGAGAAGTGTGAAACTCTCTCAGCACCTCCTCTCGCAAAGCGAATGGTACCATGGTACGTCCTCTGAAAAGGATGTCGTGCTCTGCTCCAAGGGAGAAACCATCAGGTGTCTGTCCCGAGAATATCTGTGCATGTCGTGTCTCACAGTCAGCATCCTTACGCTGTGTCTCTCTGACCCGCTGCAGTAGTGGAGGGGTGACTGTGAGAGACTGAAGGAAGGCTGCTCCATCTCTATCCACGAAGGATATCTGCAAAGAGGATAGCTGCTCTGTCGCCTCCTCAAGTAGCTGAATGCTCGTCCTCCTGCTGAGGGCATCGGCTACCACGTTCCCTTCCCAGGAGTATAGACTATCTCAAAGTCATAGTCCTGGAGGAACTTGAGCCATCGCTGCTGTCTTAGGTTCAGGTCCTTCTGCGAGAAGATATACCTGAGACTCTGATGATCCGAAAAGACTGTAAAGCGCTCGCCCATCAGATAGTGTCGCCATGTCTTTAGGGCGAAGACCACTATTGCTAACTCCAGTTCATGGGTAGCGTAGTTCTGCAAAGCTGCAAAGATTTCTCCTTTACCGAAAAGTGAAATCCGGTCTCATCCCCTGGATGAACCACGTTCCTTGCCTAATACAGTCAATCCCGTCATGTTTAGTTAAATCATGGCATGGATGACGTCGTAAGGCCTCGACGCTGCTACCAAGAGATCCAACCATTACTCTCGCCTCCAAGAGTTGAGTCACACTGTCGGCATCAGTGTGTGGTCACTGGGTCTCCTCCAGTAAGAATCTTGCAAGTGAGGGTCAAGTCAACAGTTTTTAACTGGCACCTCTTAGTAAAAACAATCAAAGACAAGAAAGTAAAAGTCACCAAAGCAAGTGTCTTTTATTACTTCAACTTAAAGTACAAGGACACAAGGCAACACAAACTACGAAGCTAGAGGCATTATGGGAAAAGGCATCTATGTCTGGAGCTAGTCCCGCACTAGTCCACCTGCTTCCGGAGCTCCGTGATCATAAGCTTCAGCTGCCTGAAGCTGTGCTCTCCCCTGAGGTCGGGGTGGACCTTCTGGTGGTGGTGGTGGTAGAGTCTCAAAGCGTCGCCCACCACCTGCTGCTCGGCCATCTCCTCTGCCTCGTCCGCCTCCTCCCTGCAGACCGCCACGATCGACCCTCTGCCTCTACCTCGGTGGTCCCTCAACCGTCTGCTGCTCCTTGGAACGGCGGGTCGGGCAGTCATGAGCCATGTGGCCCTACCCGCCGCACGAGTAGCACTGCCTGCCTCTCGAAAGACTAGCTCCTCGCTGTGTGCCCCGCACTGCTGAGCCAGTGTCCTGAGGTCGTCTTCCTAAAGGTCTGGTCTGCTCGGACCCCTGAGTCATCCGTCGACTGCCTGCTGCATATGACTCTGCCACGTGCCACCCTGCGGTGGGTCTCGGCACTGGTGTAGACTCAGCAAGGAAGCTCTCGATCAAAAGGGCCCGCTCCAATACTCCTGTCTGAGTCGGTATGCTGAGGGAGATCAGCGATGCCCTGATCTCGTTTCTCAATCCCTGCTCGAAGGTCCGGGCCTGGAAGAATGGGTCCCGTACCATGTCGGTCGAGTAGCGCGAGAGATCAGTAAATCTCACCGAGTACTGAGCGACCGTCATGCTGCACTGCCACAGCTGAAGAAGCTCCTGGATACGCACCGCACGAAGGGTGGCTGGGACGAACTCCGAGCGGAAGAGGCTCTCAAAGTCCGTCCAAAGTAGAGATGCCTCATCGTGCACCTGGAGCATCAAGCTCCACCATCGGCCCGCTGCTGCGTGCAGTAGGCTCGCGGCGAGGATCACCATGAGATCTTGCAGGTGTCCTCACTAGCCTAAAAACTCGTACCACTGCCTCCAGCCAGTCCTCTGCTGCATGGGGGTCCGTATCCCCATGAAACCTGGGTGGTCGCTGGCGCTGGAACTCGTGCAGAGCTCCAAGGCGACGTGCGTCGTCAGCGGCTGGTGCTGGAAGCATCGGTGGCTCCGCGGGTAGAGCTACTGCCGGTGCCACTACTGACAGAGGGCCCTGCACCGAGGCCTCGTCGCTCGGTGGGCTGTCGTCACACTAGACTCTCGGAACCCTAGATGGAAGCCATCGTGGAGCCATCCTGAAAAGGAAACAGGTGCGCCATGGTCAGAACAGTATACCTGGTGAGCTGATATAAAGTAATCACAAAGAAAACTTTGAAACACGCACGCAATCAATGTTTTCGTGCATTAAGTCGGAAATCAGAAGTCAGGGTCCTGGTGTACGGATACGTCGGCCGCCGCACCAACACTGGACTCCCTGGACTGATAACCACACTCAATACGCTAAACATTATTGCTTCACATAGAAAAGATCAGAGTTCGCGGTAGAACCGAACTCCTTTGATACCAATTTGTCACGACCCGCCCTCAGGGCCCATGCCGTGACTACCCCAAGCCCGCCTTCCATAGGCCAGGGGCTGGCGACTAGCACCAAGGTGTAAATCCCAGTAAAAAGGGAAGGCCTTGCCTTTGAAAAGTAAACAAACACCACAGAGTAAGCAAGCGGAAAAGTGAACACTAAGTAAAAACAGAGTACAACTGAAAGTGCGGAAAAGTAAATGGACCACTATACAAACCCAAACTGAAAGTAAAGTACAACTCGAAAGGGAAAACAACAACTGTAATGTAAAAGCCGCTACACCGAGCTGTCCACTGGAAATCCCACCTAAAGGGTGGGTACAGATAGCTCCACTGCTCCACGGGTCCCGCCGTCCGCTCCGAACATGTCCCGCCCAGTTGTCCACCTCCAGGTATCGTCCTGCTCAGCAAGCCTCAACTACGATCAACGCTGTCCGTCGTCTGCAACCAACAAAATGTAGTGCGGGCAAAGCCCGTGCAGGGGTGAGTATAAACTACCCAGTACGGACCCCGAGACCCCCGAAGGTCTCCCAAAATCCACAAAGAATAAACCACAAAGAAAAGATACAATCACGAAATAACAACCGACAAAGCTTAGGTATATGCCCATACATATACCTAAGTCATCAATTCCAATACGTTCCAACCTCCGAGCCCAAGTACAACTCAGTCCACACAAGAAAGTATACGTATTCCACACAGGAAAGCAAAATGAAATCCACACAGGATAGCACAACACAATCCACACAGGAAAGCAAAACAAAATCCACACAGGATAGCACAACACAATCCACACAGGAAAGCAATAGGATTCAGCTCACATAGGTATACTTCTTCGAAAGATGATAAAGATGATCTCTAATCCATCTAAGTCTTCGGACCCACGAAAGATCGATAGGTAACTAACCCCCGCAAAAGACCCACACAGGATCGGGCCCACATAGGACCTGTAGGCGCTGGTTCACACAGGACCGCTGAGCGCAATGACCCACACAGGATCGGACCCACACAGGATCGGGCCCACATAGGACCTGCAGCACTGATCCACGTAGGATCGCTGAGTGCTGTAGTCGTCGTCGAATCCACACAGGATCTCTGTACTGTCGTCGTCGCAGTCACAGTAGCAGTAGCAGTAGCAGTAGCAGTCACAGTCGCAGCCAGCACTAGGGTTCCCGCACACAGCAAGCTCGTTCGGGAGGGTCCGCTCTACGAGCCGAGAGGCTGATACATCAACTGTCACAAAGTCTAGAGTTGATGTATCCAAAAGTTCCGTATCGCCAATAGGAACTCAACGCAACAGACGGCGCGTCGATCGGACGCCCGGTCTGAGAGTTATTGGCTTTTTCGTCCTAGGGGGCCGGTTGGTTTTTAAGGCAAAACCAACCCGACCATACTCCACCTATGTCCAAACCTCGGGCGGAGAATGTCAAAAGATCCGTCTCATTAAGAGGAACACAACAAAGCTGATGGCATGTCAATCGGACGTCCGTAGCTCGAGTTATGAGCGTTTCCGCTCCGAGGGCCCGGTTGGTTTTGTGTACGAACCAACCAGGCCGAACACAAAGTATTCCAAAACCTTGAGTTAGATATACCAAAACGAACATATCGATCCAAGGATCGCGTTGCCGCAGACGGTGCGTCAATCGGAGGTCTACAACTCAAGATATGAGCATTTGACCGAAAACGGTCCAAAAACGGGGGTCCGGGTCCGGGCCGACCCGGCCCGACCCCCCCTGGGGTGACCCGACCCGGGTCCGACCCGGCTCGGCCGGCCCGGCCCGGCCAGGGCGTGACCCGGCCCGGCGCGGCCGGTCCGTGGTTTTCCGCCGCGCGACAGCAGCTCAGCCAAACGGCCGAGCGTGTGAGGAAACGGGGGGGGGGGGGGAAGCCATCCCCGTGTAAACAACAGCGGCCCCCCACGTGGGGGGCCCACTCCGTGCCGCCTCCGGGGGTTCAAACCCCCGGGTCTTCAGGTAACGGCTGGCCACTTTTCCAGCCAATTAATTCCAACGCGGGACCCAAAAAGGGTCCCGCCCCTTGACCTCCGCGGCCGGCAAAGCCAGCCTCCTTGCTGACCTCCACGGCTTAGCCGCGGCGGGTTCCTCCGGCGGCGCGCCACCGCCGCCGGTCGCCGGTGCCGCCTCGCCGGGGTGACGTGTGGCCGCCGCCTTCCGCGGACCACCGGACGCGTTCCGGTGGTCCGTTTTGCTTGCAATCTTCGCTGGTGGCCCTCCCAGAACATATTCTTCAAAACGGATCCCTCAAAACATCAATTCGGATTCACTTGCTCATCGCCATCAATCCGCGCTTCAACATCAAATAGCGGAGGGTTGTCGGTCCGTGTTCGTTCGGCCCGCGCCCACCACATTAAGTGCTAACAGTTGGCAAAATTAAACACTTGTTCCCAATAATTTATCGAGCACAACTTTATTTATCTAATATTTAGCCAACTCCCAATAATTCTTCCGTAACAAAAATATTCTCATCCCACGAATAAAACATGTGCGGATCAACTAGAAAAGTGTGTGTGTTGATCCGAATTTTTCTTTTTATAAGAGAAAGAAAGATGGAAAGGAAGTAGTTCTTTCAAAAATAAATCCCTACCTCGGTTTCAAGAACGATGTTCGTCAATGACCCGCGGAAGACAACGTCGCGGAGGTCGGGCGTCGCGGTAAACGTTCATCAATTCCGTTGATGAAGAGGAACGCCCGAAGAGGTACGTCGTTGGTGAATCTTCGTAAGCCGACGAAGGAAGTCCGAGGAGGAAGCGGCGTTCCCTTTCGTTGACACGGAAGGCGTCGTCGATCTTCGGAAACAACCGGCTATGAAGAAGAGAGGAGCGGCGTTCTTCGTCGGAGCTTGAGTGTTCTTCGTGTTCTTCGTCAATGTTTGAAGAAGAAGAAGGAGCTCTCAAATCCTCTCCATAGCAAAGGAAACCAACCCAACATAATATAATAAGCTTAAGCTTATTTTATTACACATCCTTCCTCTTAGAATTTCAATGGTTTGAAATTCAGATTAACCCTCTTCAATTAATTAAGCCAAGTTGTCAAACATTAATTGAAATGGGTTAAAGGGGAGGTTTTGAGAGAAGTTGAGGAGTTGGGGTTCTTGTGGGCCCCACCACACTTAATCCTCCCAAGGGAGGTTAAGTGGTTGTGGGTCCCACCCCCAACTCCCGTTGGGAGGTTTATAAAAAAAACAACAAGTTAAAATAAAAATTTGTATTCCATAAATTTTATTTAACTCATTCTAAAAACCCAAAAACTAACTTTCAACTCGCAATAAACGCAACCTCAGAAAAGGTCCCCTTAAGCGAATATCGGCACTGCGAGTTCATCGGTGTCCTCGGATTTCAATTCCGAGCACCAGATCAAAAGTTATAAATTCCTGCTCGTTCGTTCACTAAACGTACCCGAGCCAAACTTCGGAAATTGATTCCGGGCACTCCAGGCCTCGGAATCAAGTTCCGTCAGAAAACGCATTCTTGTAAAATTCCAAAGAATATTAATAAAAAAAATTCCCTTGAATTTTACGGGTCTTTACATGGAATATGTGGGAACTGATGAGCAAGTGGCTGACATTATGTCCAAGCCATTGTCAGTGGTTGTGTTTGAGAAACATCAGTTGAAACTCAGTGTTTAGCCACCTCCCAGTACATAAGGAGGTAACGAGATTCCCCTCTTCCCAGTTGTTTTAAATGTCCTAATCTCTTTGTAGAAGGTTGTAGATTTATGAGGCAGATACGATACAGGGGGAGTATGTTCTGAGCTATAAAATATTAAATTACCATTCTTCAGGTTTATTTATAATGGGGGATAATGGATAAATTTAATTTCAACGGAAAATTTATTTTTTTGATATATGAAAAATCCATAACTACAACAATTATGGTGGAGAAAATTTAATGAGATCTCAATTCATGCCTACTCTATGGTTTTCTACACCGAGCATTGCTCACGTATACATAAGGTGTTGGATGAGTTGTCTCTAGAAGAAACAAATTTCGATTCTGGCTAGCACATCAGTGAATTTATCTAGATATTGTCAACAAAAAAATGGGGAGACAGATGGTACCAAGGATGTATTTAATAATAATGGAGTTTGGTTTGTGTTTGTTGTAATTCTGCACACAAATGACTAGGGAGTTTTCAAGGAATGACTTCATACAATTTAGGCATAATACATTATTGAAGGTGGTGCAGTTTCCCAGGGTTTTCGATATTTTTTGTCCTAAATAATTGAGAGTTTGGCAAGGTTATACGGTGAAGTCATGTGGTACGCAGTGCAGGGGCACAAAATGCAGTGAGGGAACACGATACACAGTGAAGGAGAATGGTACATGATGAATGCTTGTGGTACATGGTGATGTTGTGCGGTGCATGGTGAAGGTGCACTGAATGTAGTGAAGGTGCACATTATGTGGTGAAGGTGCACGGTACGCAGTGGAGGTAGTGGGAATGGTACGCAGAGCCATTTAATGAAATGAAAAATTTTTGCAGTAGCGATATGTAGTGAGGGAATTCAGTATGTGGAATGATAAAGGATAAATTCAATAATGGTTCTCATCAACAAGATGTAGTGATGGAATGTGGTATGAGGAATAATGATTGATGGTGGGATTGATGCGGTTTGTGAAAAAAGAGTGGTATGCGGTGGAGGCCAACCATACACAGATGGAGTTAAGAATTTCCCACATTGAATGATTGGGTACAATGGTTTAGAAATATTTATGGACATATGTGCCTAATTAATGAAATGTAATCCCCTTTTCTAATAGATGAGAACAAAGAATAAAATTTTGGGATGAAATATGGAGATTTATTGAGTAGTTCATGGAGGAGAAGATGGTAAGTGGAGAGACTCGTCCGCATAAGAAAAATAGTCTGTGAAAGAGTGTGTGGTTCGTTCAGGATGCTCTCGCAGTATGCGGAGGAGATAGGTAGAATGGAGAGAAGGATAGTACCCAGTGGGGTGGAGAAGTATGTGGAGTAGGGTGAAACGTAGAGCAGGGCAGTTCGTGGAGGAGTTGGATGGTACGCAGAGGAGATGGTCGGTAAGCAAAAACAGTTGCGATACGTGGAAATAACTGGAGTACGCAAAACACCTAATAAAGCCTACAATTGTAAAAAATCAATTTGTGAAATTAATCTTCATAAAATATCAGTGTATGCAATAATAAGTTAAATCCATTTTTTTATTAGACATTAAATGATAATCCATTTACATTGGAGGATGACTGAATTAATGGTAAACCATTGAAGCGATCATCATGTAGATAAGCTGAGAAATGATTCTTCTAAACCAGTGAGAAAGGGGGAGTCAGTGGAAGAGATCTGAGGGACACAATGTGCCATCCTTGAACCATGTAAATGTAGTTTTCCTGACACAGAGGGACAATGTTAAAACATTGTAATCCAAAACTTGTGAAGATTAGTGGTCTTTGGTATGACCAAACCACTATCAGTGTATGATCCTTTGATGTAACAATTAGTGGTGAACCAAGTATAATGGTTTTGTCTTTTATTTGTGTGTGATTTTTTTATTCTTCACTTACTCTTCAGTCATGTTTAATTGGTTCCAACCAATGTGGGAATAAGGTCGATCAGTTTAAAAGATAAACTTGACACCCTGAATCACTCCTCCCCTCTCAGGGTGCTTTGTGGTCCTTCAATATATATATATATATATATACATATAAAGGAAAAAACTAAATTTCTCTTTAAATATGGAATCAACTAGTGCAGCTATGTTACTAATAAAATATTTCATTCTAAAATATTAATTTTTTCTTTATAATATATTTTTTTATGGATAATGAATTAAGATTAATTTAATTAGTAATTTATATTAAACAGGAAAAAGAATAGATAATTTACCAGATATCATTTTCTGATATAAAATAGTATTTCACTCTATTTTAATTTTTTAATAACATTTTAAAAACATAAATTTTAGGATGTGAATTTGGAAAAAGTAATATTTTTTTGTAATTATCATATATATATATAAACTTATCATTTTTGGTTGTTTTTATAAATATATTGATTTTTAGGTGAATGAAGAAATATATTATTTTAAAAAAATTCATTTTATGGAATTATTATTTCATTAGAGTGATTTAATAAAATTAAACCAACTTATTAAAAGAAATATTAATTTTATGATTTATATTTTAAATTTTAAAATACTTATTATAGTATAAAACCCTGTATATAATGTTTTACATCTTATGTAACATTTTTCTTAGGAAATGTGTTTCAATAGATCATATACTTATTATTATAATTTTTTTTGCAAAATTTAGAAATTAAATATATTTAAAACATTTAAGACTATGATTGAATAGTTAAAGATTATATAATAGGTAATATTTTATATTTAATAATAATATATATGTTACTTAGCTAAAAACCAGTTTCTAAGATAAAAGTTAAAATTTTAATTCATAAAATCTAAGAGTGAATAACCTCATGAAAGCATAAAACTTGGGTTGGAATGTTTGTATGAGGACTTGAAAAATATTATCACTTATAATACTAATTATTTAATAATTTAGGATCCACAATCTCTGAGAGAGGCTTCCTATTATAATAAAATATGTTAATTTACAAAAAATGCAAACCTTTTCTCTAATAAAAGGGATATCTATTTCTCACATCCCTTGAAACCCAAACCCTATGTGTTAGGCCAACAATTTGACCAATAATATCCTTAGAACTCATAGACACATTAAAGATGTTATATTATACTCAAAATATAATCCCTTAATGGTATATCCCCTTTATAATGGAGATAATCTGGGTAATCAGTTATACATTTATAACTCATACTTTCTCATTTCTATTTATTTATGTGAAATTCTCATTCATCAAATTAAAATAACCTATATTAAAATAATAACATCCATATCACTATAATACTCATATTTTATTTTAATGATGATACAAGATTGATTCACCCTCAACTTTTCCATTTAATAATAATTAAAATGTAAATCATGAGTGTTTGTGGACAACCACCACCACAAATAAAAATGTTTTATTTTTCCTCACCTCAAAACATAGATGTTATAAAATTGAAATTTAGTAAATAATTATTATATATAATATATGTTTAAGATTCATGAAAAGATATCCATATACCCTCTTTATCATATTCCTCTAAAATGAAATCATCATACATGGGTACATGCTGATACTACCTCCATGAAACAAGGCTTCCCATTACTCTCTACCACTTTCAGGGATAGTTTGCGTTTTTAATTATAATATATATATATATGAGTATTATATTCCTTTAAAACAAATATTTTTGTAAAAAATTAATTCACATCTATAGTAAGGAAATCTATTGATTCTGATATATAACTTAAATCTAGTTCATCAATGATTTTGTTCTCACAAAATACATCCAACCTCTAATTTGATGGAATTATAAAATTCTAATTTTAATGACCTAGGCATTTTAAATGATATTTTTTGAATCAATAAATTTTTTAATTATAATTTTATAGACGTTCAAAATAAAGTTAACGCAAATATAAAAATCTCATTAAAAATTATCATTTCATTATTCATCTATGAAACAAATAAAAATGTCAAACATTTCAACCAAAAAAAGGATATAAAATAGAAAAAATATAATGGGAAATAAAGGGTCAAACCAATCTACTAGAATCATCTCCATGAGAGAAAAATATATAGAAATAAAAAAAATATTACTAAACAAATCTACATCTTCTGAAAATGAAAATATAAAAGTAAAATAAAATTTAATAAATTTTGAATTTAAGAGAGAATGAGTATTTACATGGTATAAATGGAAATGTTACCATTGATATTCAACCATTATATCACCATTTTTTAATATGACCATTGTAAACTATAGGCATGGTTTATAATTTTAACATTATAATTAGTTTTTATAAATTTTAATAACATAGGATAATTGATACAGCAACGAGAATCAATGGCCCCCACCAGTACAGTCATGTTATTTGAAGCCCATTTGTTGGAACATGAGAGGGAGGTATTATCATTGGGGTTCAATATTGATCAAACCCAATATAATCTTCAATAATTAAATCTTAAATGAAATTTCCTACAGGAGAAGTTCATGTTAGTGCATGTTACCACTCTATTGATGTTATCTAAGGAACCCCATGAAATTATAATCATCACAAACATTACCCTCTGGGAATATGTAGGTTTAATACGGGGTTACGTTTCTAAACTGTAATTACATAAGGTGTAATTTCTTTTTTATAAATAAAATAATTTTTTTATCAATTACATTGAATCAAATTTTATCGTAATAAAATATATCTTTCATTGAGATGAATTTGATTATTTGATTTTTCGATGAAAATAAAATAAAATATTATTTTTGTAGAAATATATAAAAAAATTTATAATAACCCAAGGTATCATGAATAATATTTTTTAATGAAATGGTCTATTAAAACAGGTTTGATTAAATAATAAATGATAAAATAATTTTATAATTCTAGAGGGAATTTTTTATATGTGTTGAAAATATGTCTATGATTTAAAACATCTATTTTCAAATAACGAATGATTATTATATTTAAAAATAAAAATTATCATGTCTAGAAAAAAATTCACAAAATACATTTTATTTTGAAAAAATCATGTTGAAATTATTTCATGTTGAATTAGTGAGAATTTTCTAATGAAATTTATTTTTTGTTAATAGTGAAAAATACAATTTTACTGTTTTATTATGTTTTATGACAGAATATTTATTTTATAATGATTTAATAATTAATTAAACATAATATATGACCGAATATATTTAATTTTATTAATATTATGTATTTTAATATATTATATTCAATTTTTAATATTATAATTTAATTTCCAAAGACTAAAAATAATATTTTGATTTTTAAAAACATTACATTGTGGGAATTTTTCTTTTCCAAAATAATATATGTATTAAATAATTCATTTAGGTTATATAGGATTAATTAATCATTTGACGCAAATTTCTCAATCCAGGTGAAAACCCCATGGGAAATTCAATGTTTTTCTTCTTCCACAATATAGTTTTCCATGACCTATATTTTGAAAAATATTAAACAAATCCTCATCTTCTCTTATAAATACCCACCCATCTATGCAATGACTGTATTTTTAAAAGAAGATGGATTTTAAACAACTATTATTTTATTAAGTTTGAAGAATAACTATGTTAATTATGATTACATGAATTTATACTGATTATTATCATTTGTATTCATATTTCTATTATTTTAATTTTTAAAAGAAATTATCCTTATTGTTTTTTAGTAACAGCCTTATTTACTTAAAATGATACTTAAAAACCTTTATTGTGTCATTATGTATTAAAATTGTTTTCTTAGGAATTGTAAAATCATCCACCCAAAATTATGATTATTCTTAAAAAATGAGTTTACAATATTTTTTTAAGTACATAATGATTCATATAAATTAATATTATGGCGTATTCAATGTATATTATTTACTCTTATGATATCATTTTTTTAGTTTTTTCCATTTTGATGAAGACATTATCAAACAAACAAGTGAAATAATATTATATATTATAATTATTTGGTTGTGACATATTCTTTCACACCATGGAGTTATATTTGTTATAAATGTAAATTTGTGTGTGTGCGCTTAATATATGGTTTTGTTTTCGTTTTGAGGTTTTAAAACTGGACTCTGATATTTGGGAATTATTTTTGAAACATCAACATCCATATAAAAATTTGGAAACCTCAGTCAATTCAACTTTTGATAATGATTTATGAAACACGAAGAATTGAACATTGGATTTTCATCTATAAATAGAGCCTAAAGGAACCGGATAAAGTAATCAGTTTCTATAAAAGTGATAAAAATGTTTTTTGATTCAAATATTTCTACTATGAAAATTTATATTATAATACTATGATCGCTATGAAGATCTGGATCATGCAACAAATTATTGAATTCATCATGCTGAAATGACATTTTGATATTTTCAATTTTGGTTATTTAGGTAATTGAATTGTATTTTTTATAATTTTTTTATCTCATCATGTCTATATTATTCATTATCTTCTAAAAACATGTATTTTTTATTACACCTCTATTAAAAAGTGTATTTATATTGATTAGGTAATTTCCCCGACCTAGATTACATTGAATGGTTCCCCAAGCCCTATTGGCCACATGGCCTCAAGTGCATCTCTCAAAATTCCTGAGACTAGTGACTAGCATCAAGGGCCTACATTGAGTCTAAGGGGAGACTATGCCCTCTTACTTGAATGGAACACTATGGAATCAATAATATATAAGAAGTGGATGTATTATAATAACCATAAAAAAAGTAAACACTGGAAGACTAATACATACGAAATTCCAAAATTCACCTCACATACAAAATGATGATACATGTAATTTGTATCTAATAAAGAAGTTAAAACATGTATTCAAGGAAGATATTTGATAAGTCAATCAAAATTAAAAAAATGTCAAAATCATTCCAGCTACCATCGTGATCCTTATCTTGGACCCTTACTCCTCTTCAACAGAAACTAGGAACCTATAAAAAGAAACATTCCCTTATCCATACCTGCATGATTATAGTCTCTTTGGGTACACCATGGTGTCCCAAATTGAGTGTGAGATATAATATCATTATACAACCACCCAAGTTCAGGTTCCGATAATCTAGGGAATATATATAATAATAGTGTGTAAGAAAAATATACAGGTTGATTATGTATTCAAAAGTAAACATCCTTTAATCCAACACTACAAAAAATATCTTCCACCAATAAAAATTTATTGATATATACTATATCATTTGGTAAAAATGAGAGATTCCAACATATATTCAGTTTTATTGGTATTAGTTTTTAATACCAACATTTCCTTTTACCAATAGATATATCTGTTGATATTTATCATTCAGTACAATCATTTACCAATTGTTTAATCTATTTCTTTTTCATACTAATACAATCATTTTTTTACCAACACCTGAATTTTTTACAAATAAAACTATTTCCAATAAAACATTTTCTATCAATAAAAAATGTTACAATGAACCATTGAACAAAAAAGATATTTTATCGATAATTATTCAAGAGAAACATAATGTGTCTATATATATATATATTGACAATTGTAAAGTTTTATATCAAAGAGTTTTGTTAAAATGATCTCATAATTTATTTTTATTTTAAATTTTCTTGAAATATTAAATTTTTTATATTTTTCAATATTTTTTATTCAATTATTCTGAAATTTGAACAATTTTTATATTTTTCAATATTATTTATATAATAAACATTAAAAAAAATTCCATAAAATAATATTACACCACTAAAACCATAATTTGACTCTTTCTCAAGGGCATCTCTACCCCCTATCATGTGTTCGACCTCACATCTCAACTTCTCACATTACATCCCATCGCCCTCCCCCAAACTCACCAGCCGACATCCCACCACAGATCTCATCACCCCTATCTCTCCTTTCAGCCCACTCCCAACTTGGTTATCCCTTCACATTGGTTTTGTGACACTGTTTTATTCTTTTTTGTGATATTATGCAGGGTCGGTGATGTATAAGTTTCATATGGTTTTTTCTTTTTAGGGTTTCTTCCCATCATTTTGGATGGAACAAGCATTTTATCATTCCTTTATATGTTTGTCATTGGGGTAATTTTATTTACCCTTCAACCAGTTTCGATTAAATTGTTTGGTATATTGTTTCAATGGAAGGATCTCAAATATGGAGTAGGAGATAAAAAAGAAGGTTTAACATAGGTTAAACATTGAAAAAATAGGGGTATCACTGGGAGGTCAAGAATTTATCTCCCACTCTCTATTTCATTTTCTTCTATCTTCACTTCATGAGTCAATCAGGTTAGCCTCCGAATCACATGAAATGTAAGGATGAGTAGGTTTAGATTAAGATTAATGTCAATTTCATGGTGGTCATAACGATTCGTCGTATTGAACAATTTTTGAATTTGGTTATTGAGAACATCGTTGAATAGAATTGAAATAGAAAATTTGATACTAGCATTTTGGTGATTCAAGGGAAAAATGTTTTTACTATTTAATATATGGAACTTATAGGTTGAACAGAGTGATGGGTTTTTCTGATGTTTTGTTATGTTTCTTGGTGGAATGTTTGTCATAATCAATTGAGTATTTGGATCAATGTAAGAATTTTTATTTTTCTTCTTAATCATCATGGATTTTAATAAGACTTATATTATAACAGATGTAGATTAATTTTTCTAAATAATAATTGGTAATCCTGGTTTTGGTGTCAGTTTACATTTTCTTTCTATTTCAAATGGGTATAATAAATTGTTAGTTTTTACCCTCAATTTTCTTCCCTAGAAAGCCCAATAGGACATGAATGCATTCCCTCCAAACCAGAGATGTATTGTTCTATCAATATTGATCTTAAGGGTACCAGAATCTTCAGCGTTCTCTTTCTTCCTTTCATCATAGGTTTGTGATGTCAGTTACCACTTATGGGTTTCCATTATTCTATTTCTCACAATGTATTTAGTGGCAGTGGAGGGGGGGGGGAGGTGGTTGGGGGGGTTGATCGAGATGTAATTTGTTTGAAATTCAGTTTTCTTTATCTAAAATGGTTGATCAATGGGATGATTTTGAGATATTATATGATGATGTACATGTTCATTCTTTTCCTATTTTTTTGATCTGTGTTTAATTTCAAAATTTCATTTGTTCTTTTCATTGGAATTTTTGATGTTGTATGGTATGTATTTTCTTTTCTTTGATGCTATTGAATAAATAAGACACTAAAAATGATGATGGAAGTCGTTCTGGGCTGGATTTTCTTTGGGATGGATGTAACATTTGATATCTTCACTAAGGTGTTAGGATGGTATGACTCTGAGTATGATATACTCTATGATACAAAATGTAGGATCTAAATAAGAATGAGATTCTCAGTTACAAGAAGGGGGTGAATTGTACCTTTTAAAAATTCTTTAAGGGAATTTTAGAATGGTTATGTTTTACAAAGTTAAACAAGATAATTCACAATAACTCTATGAGTACAAAAGACATGCTGGATTTCAGAATAGTGATTCCGAAAATGGAACTTAACAAAAGTTACAAGGATTAAGATATGACCTTAAAGAGTATGGAATCTAACTATATCAGGGTAAAAGTAAGAAAGAATAATAAAAGTTATAATTTTTTTAACAATACAAAATGAAACAGAAAAAAATTAATAAAACTACAAGAAATCAAACAATAAGTCTTTTAACCCAAAGAGAAGGGTATCCAAATACATTGGATAATGGTCCCTTGATATATACTTTCAAAAAAGTCTGTCTTACCTACACTAGGGTAAGCCCTCGATATGAAGATCGGAGTCTATCTTGCTATCTCCACAAGCCATCAATTATCCGGTAGTCGGAACCTCTATCTTCCTCACTAAGTAATCCCTCAACTTCAAGGTGTTCGAACCTCGGTCTTCTTATCCCCGGAACCCCTCGATTGTAATCAGAAACAATCGGAGTTTCACGAAACAAGTCTTCACACGGTAATGTTTGAATAATCTATTCAAACATTCTACATGATGTTTAGAGAGTTGATAAGAGCCTCTCTCTCAAGAAATCACCTCAATAGCATGTAATCATAGATCTCAAAGTTGTGTCAAAGTTGTTTAGTTGTCTTTCAAATGAGCTCATATTTATTGCTGAAGCTCCAATGGTTGGCTCCCTCCTCCAATGGTCATATTTCACCTTGAAATTCAGAGGGATCTGAACACGTGTCACTCAACCAACATTAAGTAAATAAATTAAAGCACGACATCATTGTGTATTGAAACAAGTATATGTATAAGAAAAACTGATGTTCGGAATATAAGAAAACAAAAGTTTGGAATCTAACCAAAAATGGAATTAAGAGTATATAATAACGAGATATTCGGATTTTGTTTTGTGGGAATTCGGAACCTAAATTCTATAGAAATTCAGAGTCTGAATTTCTAAGGAAATTCTGAGTCTTGATTCACTAGAATTTGGAACCTACACTTAAAGAGTTTGGAGTTAATATTCATATAGGTTTAGAGTATAACTAGTAAAAGTTCAGAATCAAACTCATAGAAGTTCGGAGTCGAACTAGTAGAAGTTTTGAGTCAAACTCATAGAAGTTTGGAGTCGAACTGGTAGATGTTCGGAGTCGAACTCATTGATGTTCGGAATCGAACTAGTAGAAGTTCGGAGTCGAACTAGTAGAAGTTCGGAGTAAGAATTAGGAGTGGAACTTTATGAGAGTTCATATCCAGAATTCAGAATGGAACTTCATTAGAGTTCATATCCAAAATTCGGAATTGAACTTTAATAGAGTTCATATTGAGAATTTGGAATGGAACTTCATTAGAGTTTGTAACCAGAATTCGGATCCTAAAACAGAATTCTTCATATCTATGTAATATATGATTAGGTTGTTTTTGGTGTGAATCTGATTTTTATACTTAAGAAGGATATTGATATGAGTAATGAAAATATTGTAGGGGTAAATTCCTTTGGGAAGGAAATTATCCTTATATAAGGAAAATATTGATTTGTTTAAGTATAAGGTGTTTGTTATTTTCAAAACAAAAATGAATGGAAAATTCATAAGGAAAACCATATTGGCTCAACAATCTCCCCCTTTTTGGAAAGCAAAAACAACCTTTTGAAAGAGAACATAAGGACTTATAAAAATTTATTTAGACTTTGAAATTAAAACTTATCTCCCTTTGTTTATAGATGATGATGAATACAACTAACTCCCCCTTAGGAATAGGAACTCTAAGGATTGTATTCTGAATTTCCGAAATGGAGTTCTCATTATCATGACCATGGGAATGAAAAAACATCATAATGAGAAACTCCCCCTTAGATAAAGATAGTTCCTAGAAAATTTTCTTCTCCCATTTTGAGTAGTTCTTTTTCATTCTCCCCCATGTGATATTCAATAGGAATTTAAGGGAATGTAAAAGAAATAAAGTACCCGAAACATTAGTACATAACAAAAAAAATACAACAACCAAAGATTTCATTACAGTTGAAATAATTTTTACAAAAAAAGAATTACAAAAAATAATCATATTTTTCTATTTGTCCTCCTTTTCCTTGGGGATTAACTTCTTCAATAGAGTTTTCAGCTTAATCATGTCTTTCTGGTCCTCCTCATCTTGCTTCTCCAAAGCTTTTATCCTTTCATCTTGAGCTTTTAAGACCTCTACCTGAGCCTTCATGACCTCTTCTTTCATATTTAGTAATTCATCTTGAGAATTTATCCTTTCATCTTGAGCTTTTATCCTTTCTATGATCAGCCTCAATCATCACACACTTATCCATCACCATGGATAAGGATTCTGATTTCTGATTTAGACTACGTTGCAGCATCTGGCATCTGGAGTCTATGGTGTGAATGATCGGAATTGGGTCCACCAACATTTTCAAAGACTCAACAACAATGTCATGACCCAGTGCTGATGATTCCGAATTAGACATCGTGCTTGGGGATTTTTCTTCTTCAATGTTCACCAGATTTCATATAGAAGAACCACCAACATCTTTCTTTCTAATGATATCTTTTTTTGGGGTGTCCATAATCACTTGCTTCCCCTTATCAACTTTTGGATCTGCCTCATCAGGTGATTCTTCCCCACTATCAGATACTTGAAAAATCTTAACTTCATCTGGTTTCTCCTTCTCTACTCCTTCTTCAAAATGTTCTTCCCAAAGTTTTATTCTTCAGACAATTTATTTTCTTTTTCTTCTTCCTCTACATCATCTATTTTACAATCTTTGTCATCTACCTTTCACAGACTGATAGGCTTTTAGGTATTGGCCCCAGAAGTTCGGAGTGGTAGTTTTTCTAATAGGCATTCCTTCTCTTGATAATCTTCCACTTGTTTAATCAGGTCATCAAGATCACCACTTCCTTCTTCAACTTCTTCTTCTTCTTCTACTTCATCTTCTTTTTCTATTTCATCAACAACTTCTTCCTGTTCTTATTCACCAGATTCTTTCTCAACTTTAACAACCTCTTTCCCTTTGTACTTTTCTGGAGTGATGTACTTCTTCTTGGGGGTCTCCAGAAATGGTTGAACAACAATGGTTTTCAGAACGGAAATCATATCAGAAGTTATTTTTGTGTCTCTTAAAAGAGATTGTACAACTTCAGCTTCATACATCTTCTTCTTCATCTTCTTCTCTTTGTCCTGTTTTTCTAACTCATCCGTGGCTTTTTCTCATAAGGCCATAGCCTCAGCAGGGTCTAATCTAAACAGTGGATCCCCTTCCTTAATTTGCTCCATATCTTCCCTCCATTTAGCAGCCACCTCATCTGGATATTTTTTTCTATTTCATCTGCTTGGGAGGTGAGGATTGGTTTTCCTTAGCATTAGGGGTCTTGTCTTTAACCACCACTTCCTTCAGCTTCCTCTTCTTCCCTTCCTTCTTAGATGGTTCTTCATTCTCTACATTTTCCGGAGAGACTTTTGCCTCCTACTCTGTCAGATCATAAAACTCACATGATTATTTTGAAAAATCAGCTTTTATCCTCTTTAAAGTGTTATCACTTATTAGAATCATCTTACAAATTCTCGGGTTCGAAGTGCAAGCAACCTTGAATAAATCAAGACACGGAATAATAATCCTAGAGATAAGAGTAGGATACATAATGATTTGAGCTCTCAAATTTCCATTATTGATATTCTAAACTTTAATAAGAACATGCCTTATCAAATTGATCTTTCTTAGATTTACCATGAAATACAAGATGTAAATATCACTTTTCTTTAGGTTATCCTTATCTCCTCTTCTCAGAATAAAAAAACTTTGAACCCACAACTGTAGAATCCGGTTGTTAGTGGAAAGATGAGAAATCAGTGCTGTCATGTCATCTTTAAGTCCAAGACATTCCATTGCCTTCACTTTGATAAAACATCCTTACACATCTGGT
This sequence comes from Viscum album, assembly GCA_963277665.1. Lineage (NCBI taxonomy): Eukaryota > Viridiplantae > Streptophyta > Magnoliopsida > Santalales > Viscaceae > Viscum > Viscum album. Next base: position 1,896,709,841 of record OY728130.1, on the reverse strand, counting down.
AACTTATGTGAGCAAAATTATGCATCACCATCATATCAGAACCCCACCAATTTTGCAGTGATATCTTGTAAGTCTTTCCATAGCTCTTAAAAGAAAATTTTTCTCTACCATATTCTTCATAGAAGGAAACATACTCATATAATTCTATAAGAAAATTTGTATAAACAACATCCTAATCCCCTAGTTTGGATACACAAAAATATTCCCATCCATTGAGTTTGATATTCTTGGATATTGAAGAATCATACTCACTAAAAAAGATCGAATGAACCAACCATTCCCTGTAATCTAGCCATTTTGAGATTGGATTTATCGAAGAAATATCTTGGGAAGTGGCTTCTATAGACATTCAGAATGGAGGAGCACTGATATATTTGGAATGGGCTTTACGAACATAGACAGAGTTTCAGCACGCGAGAGCTTGAAATCGATGTGGGACACAAAATGGGGTTTCCTTTAAATTGGCGATGGAGCTGACCTTTCAGCTTCTAAAATCAATCTAATAGTTGTGAATTTCTCTGATCTCATCTAACAGTTGCAATCATACCTGTAAGAAAATCTTGAATCCGATTTTTTGAGGTTTTTATGCAACATTCGGATTAATGAAGCAAATCCGATACATTTTTTAAGAAAATGAAACTACCAGCAACTAAAAATTATTACGAAAACATACGTAAGGAAGTTATAACTTTCGGATAGGCTAGGAAGTTTATTCGTAATAGGTTATATTCTTCTTAATGAAAATTTTACTACGAAAAACTCATTACAAAAAACTCACTACGATAAACTCACTACGCAAGAAAATGAGTACGAAAATTCTCATTACAAAAATTCTCGTTACAGAAATTCTCATTAAGAAAAATCTCATTATGAAAATTCTCATTTCGAAAAATTTATTAAGAAAATTTCGAGTACGAAAACTTCATTAAGAAAATTATCAGTACGAAAAATTCATTACGAAAATTTCGAGTAAAAAAACTTCATTAAAAAATTTCTAGTACGAAATATTCATTACGAAAACTTCCAGTAGGAAAATTTCATTATGAAAATTTCTAGTACGAAAATTTCATTATGAAAATTTCCAGTACTAAAACATCATTATGAACATTTCCAGTATGAAAATTCCATTTCAAAAATTTCCAGTACGAATTTTTCATTACGAAAATTTTGTAAGAACTCATTACAAAAAATATTCTAAAGATTACGAAAAAATTTTAAAAGACTCATAATGAAATTTTTTGAATGACTCCAAATCAAATGTACTCCCCTTATAAAATGGAGATTTTTACTGCAAAGAGAATACTTCAAAAAGATATTAATGAATGAAGATTCCCTCATGGTTATCATTCCGAAATTTTGTTTAATGTATTTAAATCTATCAGAGGGTAATGAATTTGTGAAAATATCAGCAAGTTGATCTTGTGTTCTGATAAAATCAAGAATGATATCTCCTTTTTGTGTGTGATCCCTAAGAATGTGATGCATAATATCTATGTGTTTTGGATGGGAGTGATGTGTAGGGTTTTTACTATGGGAAATGGAACTTGTGATATCTCACAAAATTTGAGTCTTAGTAAAACTCAAGCAATAATCAGTTGGTGTGTGTTGAATCCACAACACTTGAGCACAACACCTTCCAAAAGCTACATATTCAGCTTCAGTTGTGGAATGTGTAGGTTCCGAGGCGCATTGGTGGGTTTTCCCGACTTTAATTTTAACGTTAAACAACGTCCAATCTGAGATCTGTCAATATGTAAAATGCCAAATTTTTGTAATAGAACGAGGAATGAGAAACATAAGAGGTAATCCCGGAATCATATAGATAGGATCATCGTATGTTGGTTATAATTAATATTATTAATTTACAAGAATTACCTTGGTGGAATTCATCCTTTGTTGATTTCTCCGGTCACGATCCTGTAATCCGTCATTACATCGTAGAATCCAAGTATAGGATTCCTCTAGCGGTGATCCACACATGTGCCACATATCTCTGGATGTCGTAGAATGGATCTACGGGTGCTAGCGCAGAAGAACCTTCGCCTGCGATGTCCACCTTTGATCGCCTTGGTCTCTCGGTCTTGATAGCGTTCTTGGAGGAAGGAGTTCTTTCGGCCTTGAAATAATTCTCAAGAATTGTTGTACACAATGATTATTTGGAAAAGTGTTAGGGTTGTGAGGATATTTATAATCGTATTTGAGGTTATAGAGTTATGATAATAAATAAAAGAGTTATGCATTTTATTTATTTCATTAACTCTTATTGAAACCCCCATGTCGAATTATTAATTCATTCACATGTGTCCATGCTGATTATAATTGATATCATTTAACAAAACAATATTATATCCTCAAAATCCTTCCAGGAAAAACTACACGCCATGTAATCATTAATAAATGCCATGTACTTGTTTTCCATAAAACTACACGACGTGTATATTGAATATACATGGAGTGTAATTTTATTTTTCACTTTTCTTTATCTCCTCCTCCACATTTATTAGACCATGAGTAATGGCTATTTATTTCTTAAATAAATGTAACTGCATTACTCACTTATAGATATATTATTTCACCCATAATATATTATCTCGAATAACATGTGTCGAAATAAATGCGATCAGGCATCCTTAAATAATTATTAAACCACTGTCCGGAATAATCTTTATTTAACTTGTAAAATTAATATTTAACTGAGATACATGGACACACTTAGTGTGTGACCCTCTAGGACTCTTTCTCAATGGAATTAGGTGGATCCTGCCTAAAGTCCAAGGATAGAATCTAGCAACACGCCAAGGCACCCATAGAGAATGATGTTAACATCATAATGACATGTCACCTTATACGAACACTTACCATGTAATATAATCTGTTTTTCACGATATCTTGAATAGAGCTGGTTGCATGCTAGTGTCATCAACCCACATGCTTAGTTATTCTTTCTTTGACATTCATGAATTGAACTTGCCCATTTCATTCCATGGCCATGGATTTATTTAGGGTATATCAATTCCATCAAAGTGCCTGAGATATCTACTTCTGTTATGGAACAGAAGGGACAAATCCTTTCTCTCATTATCTATTAATGCGTTATTACTCATGACTCACCCAACGTATCCTACCATGCTGCGCACAGTGTGTCATCACAGTTTTCATCAATACATCTAAGTGCATGAGTGGTAGTACCCATTAATAATAATATTAATGTCTAAGGACCAATAAACACGTCCGCAGATAGGAACATCGAATGACACTATGAAATGTGGATTTCTTACTGGCGGGTCTCGTTATCATAATATACTCTTGGATATTACCAAGGGTGCACACCATGAGAAGGTGCCTCAATTTTTTATGAGTCCTCACCCCTAATGGCCTGTATTATTTGTTTCCCTCAAATAACATCATCCGGCCATAGTACATATATTCAATGACAGTGTTATGGAACTTCCGGGTTCTCATCATAGCAGGGATCCTCTATGACCCATTAGTGCAATAGTTATCCTTAGAACATTATCACATGCATTGTCACACAGAAGAATAATCAAGATGTGATATGGCATTTATTAATGAATAAAGTACAAAGTAGTTGGTTATAGGCCACCAACTCCAACAGACTCCCACTTAGACTAAAGCCAACTGCTAACAACCTTTAACCCACAAACTGTCACATGATATTCCTGCTTCTTCTTAGATAGGCCTTTAGTCATGGGGTCCGCCACGTTCTCTTTTGTGGACACTCTGCACCCTGAAACTTCACCCCTTTGATAGAAATATCTCAAGAGGTGATACATTTAGAGTATGTTCTTTGTCCGTTGATGTGACCTTGCTTCATTTTCAAGAGCCACCATTGTAGTATTATCACAATACATTATAATGGGATTTTTACTGCTAGGAACCACATCATCCTCTGGGACAAAGTTTAGAATCCAGAAGGCTTCCTTGGCTACATCAGAAGCCGCTATATATTCGGACTCTACTTTAGAATCGGCGACAACTCGCTGCTTTAAATTCATCCAGCTCACAACTCCTCCATTGAGATAGAAAACATATCCAGATTGTGACTTCAGATCATTATGATCTATTTGAAAACCAGCATCAGCATACCCTCTGATGACAAGCTTCTCGTCTCCTCCATACACCAAGAAGAAATCCTTAGTTCTTCTCAGATACTTAAATATAGTCTTAATAGAAGTCCAATGCTATTCCCCTAGATCTGCTTGATATCTTCCTACCATGCTCAGTGTATAGGGAACATCAAGCCTAGTATAAAAATGGAATACATGATGGATCCTATAGCTTATGTGTATGGGATCTTACTCATTCTATCTTTCTCTTGTGGTGTCTGAGGGAACATTTTCATAGAAAGATGTAGGTCACGTGACACCAGAACAAATCCCCTCTTGGATTGTTCCATACTAAATCTCTTTAGTAACTGGTCAATATATATACTCTGACTTAGTCCAAGCAGCCTCTTGGATCTATCATGAATGATCTTGATCTCTAGAATGTAGGCTGCTTCACCAAAGTCCTTCATAGAGAAACACTTGTTCAACTAGTCCTTAACTGACTGTAAGACTAGTACATCATTTCTAATAAGCAATAGGTCATCAACATATACTACTAGGATAATGATCAAATTTCCATTAAAACGTTTATAAACACAAGGCTCACATTCATTTTTAAAGAACCCAAATTCTTTTATGGCATCATCAAATAGAATGTTCCATGACCTGGATTCTTTCTTTAATCCATAAATGGATTTTTACATCTTTCAATCCAGTTTGGATTCACCTGGTGTCACAAACCCTTCTGGTTGTGTCATATAGGCATCTCCCTGATGGTTCCCATTATGGAATGCTATTTTGATATCAATCTGCCAAATCTCATAGTTATGGTAAGCTGCTATGGAAAGTATGATTCTTATGGATTTAAACATGGAAACCGACAAGAATATTTCATCAAAGTCAATTCCTTGACGCTGTCTGAACCCTTTTTCCACTAGCCTTGCATTATAGGTGCTAACGTGACCTTCCATGTCCATCTTTCTCTTGAATACCCATTTGCATCCAACAGGCATTACATCAAATGGCTCATCGACCAGAACACATACTCGGTTCTGATACATGGAATCCATATCAGAATTCATAGCTTCTCGACATCCTCCAGCTTCTGAGCTTTCTACTTCTTCTTTGTAGGAGAGTGGTTTATCATTTTCCAACAATAATGATTCACCGTCCTCGGTGACTAGGAAACCAAATATTTTTGTCTCCCTTACCTCTCTTGATATCGTACGCAATACTTCTGTTTCTGGATCCTCTTCCATGGGGACCTATGGAACTTGTTCCTGTACCAATTCCTGTGTATCTTGAGCATCAACTTCGTAGAATTCAATCTTTCTCCCACTATCCTTCTTGAGGATGTGCTCCCTCTGAAGAAATATGGCTTGTCTGGCGACAATCACTTTCTTTTCTGAAGGGTTATATTGGTAATATCCTTCCGTTTCATTGGGATATCCTATAAAGATACACATTGTGCCCCGGGGTGCTAGTTTGTTTCCTGAGAAGGCCTTAACAAACACCTCACATCCCCATACATGTGTGTGCGACAAAGTGGGTTTCCTTCCATTCCATTACTCATATGGAATTCCATTTTCTACCTTAGTTGGTACTCGGTTTAATGTGTATGCTGCAGTTTGTAATGCATATCCCAGAAAAGATAATGGAAGATCCACATGACTCGTCATCGACCACACCATTTCTAACAAGGTGCGGTTCCTCCTTTCACTAACACCGTTCCTCTTTGGTGCATAAAGAGGAGTGATCTGAGATAAAATACTAGACTCCCATAGAAGATCGATGAACTCTCGGTTCAGATATTCTCCACCTCGATCCAATCAAAAATTCTTTATCTTCCTACCGTGATAAATCTCTTCTTCATTCTTGAATTCCTTAAATTTCTCCAGGGCCTCTGACTTATACCTCATTAAGTAGACATAGCCATATCTACTCAAATCATCAGTAAAACTAGTGATGTAAGAATATCCACCTCTAGCTTCTATTGGAAATGGTCAACACACATCAGGGTGTACCAATCTTAGAAGCTCTGTGGCCATTTCACCATATCCACCAAAAGGCAGCTTGGTCATTTTCCCTTGTAAACAAGCGTGACATCTATCAAGTGGTTTTAGCTTGGTAGAGTCTAAATAGCCATCTTGGTAGAGCTTTGTCAAGCACTTCTTGTTCACGTGACCGAGACGGTGATTCCACAACTGGGTGATGTATGAGTCATGTGAGTTTGTTTCGTTATCAATTGACAACACATGGTTTTCATAATTTAATACATACGAACCATTACTTAAATGTTCCATGCCATAACATACGTTGTTCTTATAAAAGAGACAACCCTAATTTCCAAATTTGAAAACCAAATCTATCCATATCCAAACAAGATACAGAAATTATGATCTTGGTAACACTAAGAACATAATAACAGTTTTTTAAACCCAAAATCATGCCAGTTGGAAATGAGAGGTGGTAATCGGCAATAGCCAACGCAGTTAGCCTTGCACCATTGGCTGCTCGAAGATCCACCTCTCCACTGGAAATCTTTCTAAATATACTTGGTTCCTACATTTGAATACAGATGTGAGCCCCACAAGCTGTATCTAATACCCAATGCGTAGAAATAGAATGATTACACTTGATAACGAACGCACCTTTAGCATCCCCAGTCTTGTGGGTGTAGTTCCTCTTCCAGTGACCCAGCTTTCCACATGCAAAACACAGTACCTCTTGTTCCTTTCCTTGCCTCTAGATCTTTTACTTCTTGGAGGGATGGTGCTCGGGGGATTCAGACCATTTATAAGTCCTTGGCCCCTTTGCCTTGTCCTTCATTTTCTTATTCACCATAAAGACTGGGGGTTTGTCACACCCCACGTCCTTGTCTACCTGGCGAATCAAGGTCAGAAGCACTGATATACTCTTATCATTACCTCTCATGTTATAACTAACAATGACGGGAGAGAAGGTCTTGGGTAGTGATGATAGGATGAGATCTGTACGCTAATCATCCGAGAATTTAATCCCGAAGATGTCCAGACATCAATGTAGACAATAAGCTTGACTACATGAGGCCCAACTGGCACAGACTCTCCAAGATTAGTTGTAAACAATGAATTGGAGATCTCATACCTCTCTTGTCCTGCCTTCTCTTGGTAGAGATCATTAAGGTGAGACATCATTCTATCTGCGTCCATGTTTGCATGTTTCTTCAAGAGATCATTGAATGTGGCCAATAGCATGAAACTCTGTACATCTATGGCATCATCCATCTGTTTCATATAGAAAGATAATTCATCATCACATGCATCTTTCCTAGGCACAACTAGAATCGGCTCTTCTAGCACATTCAATTTCCTTTCATGGAGAAGGATGACACGTAAACACCTCTACCACTCTTGGAAATGGGTTCTGGTGAGAATGTTTTCCTTCTCGAGTATGGTTCGCAATGATATGTTTGAAGTCATTTTCTTGTCATTTCTAAAAATTAAGTTGAGTAATGGTTTAGTACATTATTAAAAAACTGAGACAAATAAATAAATTAATACTTATTAGTCTCCCACTATTTTAACAAAATCCAAAATCCCTCACCATTAACTTCGGAATATTCTGTTTCCTGAATATTATATTGTCAAGGATCCATATTGAAAATCTCATTACCCCAACTAGGGTTGGTCATGAAACTTTATGGGTTTTAGGTAGGAATTATAAATGCCAACTGCATTAACTCGTAACTTTTTGATCCGCTAAGTGGACTCCCCAATCCTGAAATCCTTTTAATTTGGGTTTCCTCTACCTTTGCCTCTTGGTCACACCAAGTCCTATTGTGGCAGTCAACCCTTGAAGCAAACCATGTCAATCCAACCCAAAACCTTGAATTATAATTCACCTATAATTGAAATTACCCCAACTAGGGTTGGTCAAGCACCTTGAACTATGGTTCGATTCTAACCAAGATTATGAAAGGCTATACCGACTTTATATTTCTTTTAGGGGTTTTATTCTTATACGTAAATTTCCATTTTATTATATTTGATTACATTCTTGTTAATATTAAGTAGGATATAATTATGTGATTAACCATGTCTAAGATAATATATACATAAAATCCGGTATTATTTTAGTTCTATCTTGCATGCTCGTTTAATTCATTAATTTTGTGATATTGACAACACACCCACAATAAATAAACTATGCAACTGAAAAAAATGGTATGATCATGAGCTTTGTATCTCCTTATATTGGATTCACCTTGGCTCCTGACTTGAGCCGCCTCCACTAGCTTGGGAGCTCCATCCATTACATTTTCATTTATCTCACATGCAGGTGAGGGGTAAAAAGGGGTTTTTTACATAAAATAATCCTTAGGCACATAGGCCCTACATATTAATGAGGAGATGGCTCACAGTCTAAGAAATTTAATTTAAATAAATAAATTAAAAGAAAAAATTCACATACAAAGGTATCGGTCTAGCTCATGATCATCCATACATGCAATGATATTTACTAGTAAATAAAACTAGCATTCAATACTTTAATCGTTCTTGATTAAGATAAATCAAGCTTGAATCAATTAATTATCTTCAATTAATCAATCCTTTTAACTGAAACCCTTTTCTGAACTTCCTTGAGATTCTCATACATCATAATTTTAAACTAATAAATTCATTTAAAATTATCCTTGTACGTAAATTGTACCTTGGAAGCAACCTGATGAATTCCCATTTATTACACAAATGTTATATTAAACACATATATATAGAACACCTATCACGTGTTGTGCCTGAGTTTTATGCATGCACCATGGTACACGCCTCAATGGTTTGTATAATATAATAATAAATTTTAATAAATCTGCGTAATTTGGGTGGGTACATGGCGTGTAGTTCCGAATACACTGTGTGTACTTTTTATTCACCATCCATCCGAAGTACACGCCTGGGGACACGGCATGTTAATGTACTTCGAAAAATTTTGGAGTATATGGCGTGTACAGTGGGACACATGCCGTGTAGTTTCTGCGTTACATGGCTTCCAACCGGGAAAGCCGTGTATGGGGTACACATTATAACCCTAACCCGAAGGGACTACACACCATGTTCTATTAGACCGCATTGCATGTAATCCAGAAACAGTGTGCCACATGTTCTTTGTCAACACATGGTGTCATAAATAACATAGATAGGATCAATACACGACCTGATTTGGCAGACCAGTCTGATGCATGAACCTAGACTACACGGCGTGTACATCCGAATACACGTCATGTATTCTGGTATTGTATGTCCAGAAAAGATTGGATCATCGGGAAGAGTTCCTGTATTTTATTTTAATCAAAAATTAGAAGAAAAAGCGGTTTCTGTTTGGTGAATGAGAAACGATAAAGGAGGAAAATATCTCGATATTCAAATTTAAAGAACGATTAAATTGAATTGAAACAACTAAATTATTAAATGTGTAAAACATCAACGAAAAACTAAATATTTATATTCAATGATATTGACCCATCTGATACCAATTGTAGGTTCTGGGCGCAGCAGAAGCGCATTGGTGGGTTTTTCCAAATTTAATTTTAATGTTAAACAACGTTCAATCCAAGATCTGTCACGATGTAAAACGCTGAATCTTCAGAATAGAACGAGGAACAAAAAGATTAAGAGGGAATCCCTGAACCATAGAGATAGTATCATCATATTTTGGTTATAATTAATTTAATTAATTCACAAGAATTACCTTGGGGGAATTCTTCCTTCGTTGATGTCTCTGGTCACGATCCTGTGATCGGTCGTTGCGTCGTAGAATCCAAGTGTAGGATTCCTCTAGCGGTGATCCACACGTGTACCACGTATCTCCAGACATCGCCGAAGGGATCTCCGGGTGCTAGCGCAGAAGAACCATCGCTTGTGATGTCCACCTTCGATCACCTTAGTCTCTCAGTCTTGAGAGCGTGCATAGAGGAAGGAGTTCTTTCAGCCTTGGAAAAATTCTCCAGAATTGTTGTGCACAACAATTGGTTGGAAAAGTGTTGGGGTTGTGAGGATATTTATAATCGGGTTTGAGGTTATAGAGTTATGATAACAAATAAACGTGTTATGTGTTTTATTTATTTCATTAACTATTATTGAAACCCCCATGTCGAGTTATTAATTCCATGACATGTGCCCATGCAGATTATAATTAATAAAATTTAATAAAACAATATTATATCCTCAAAACCCCACATGAAAAAACTGCACACCATGTAATCATTAATACACGATGTGTACTTGTTTAGCATAAAACTACACGGCGTGTATATTAAATATACATGGAGTGTACTTTTATTTTTCACTTTTTTTTATCTCCCCCTCCACATTTATTAGTCCTTGAGTAATGGATATTTATTTTTTAAATAAATGTAACTGCATTACTCACTAATAAATATATTATTTAACCCATAATATATTCTCTTGAATAACTAGAGTCGAAATAATTGCGATCAGGCATCCTTAAATAATTATTAAACCACAGTCAGGAATAATCATTATTTAACTTGTTAAATAAATATTTAACTGAGATACATGGACAAAATTAGGGTGTGACCCTCTATGCCTCTTTCTAAGTGGCATTAGGTGGAGCCTACCTAATGTCCAAGGTTAGCATCTTGCAACACGCCAAGGCACCCATAGAGAAAGAAGTTAATGCCACAATTACGTGTCACCTCAAACGAATGCTTACCGTGTAATATAATCCCCTTTTCACGATATCTCGAATAAAGCGGGTTGAATGCTAGTTTTATCAACTCACGTGTTCGGTTATTCTTACATTGACTTTCTGAAATTGAACTCACCCATTACTTACTATGTCCATGGATTTATTTAGGCTATATCAATTCCGTCAATGGTCTTGAGGTATCTACTTCCATTATGGAAGAGAAGGGACAAATCCTTTCTCACATTATCTATTAATGCGGATTACTCGTGACACACCCAACGTATCCTACCTTGCTGCGAACAATGTGTCATCACAGTTTTCATCAATACATCTAAGTGCGAGAGTTTTAATACCCATTAATAATAATATTAAAGTCTAAGGACCAATCCACATGTCTGCAGATAGGAACATCCAATGACACTATGAAATGTGGATTTCCTATTGGTGGGTCTCGTTCTCATTATATCCTCCTGGATATTACCAAGGGTGCACACCATGAAAAGGTCCCTCAAAATTTTATGATTCCTCACCCCTAATGGCCTGTATTATTTGTGTCCCTCAAATAACAGCATCCGGCCATAGAACATATATTCAAAATAGTGTTATGGCACTTCTAGGTTCTCATCATAGCAGTGATCTGCTATGACCCAGTAATGAAATAGCTGTCCTTAGGACATTATAACTTGCATTGTAACACATAAGTACAATTAAGATGTGATAAGGAATTTATTAATGAAAAAAGTACAAAGTTGTTGGTTCTAGGCCACCAACTCCAACAGAAAGTGATATAAAATGTTTCTTCTTGCATGACCAAAAAACTAATGAATCTCCTAGAAAATGACAAGTTCTGGATTTACTCTTTCTATCCATTATACATCCATAAAATTCATCATCTGAAAAGCTCTTTAAAACAAAATTATTTCCAGAAGTATCAAATTGTCCTAGATCCATTGTTTAGTTTAAGTAGTGATTTTTTTTTCACTACCTATAAATGAGATTCCTTAGGATTGGACTGATATCTTGCACAAAAGCATACTGAAAACATCAAGTATGGTCGAATAGATGTCAAGTAAAGTAGATATCCTATCATACCTCTAAAAGATGTTTGATCTACTGGTTTCCCAGCTTCATCAAGATCAAGTGTGTTTGAGGATCCAATAGGAGTACTTATACTCTAAGTGTTGTCATACCCATACTTTTTAAGTAGATCTTTAATATAATTATGTTGGGATATGTAGATTACTTTTGGTTTTTTTGAAATTTGAAAACCATGGAAGAATGTTAACTCACCCATCATACTAATTTCAAACTCATATTTCATTAGATCCACAAAGGAATCAATTAATGATTGCTGGGTTGAACCAAATATGATGTCATCAACATAAATTTGAACAATCAAAACAGTTTTCTTATCTTTCTTTATAAAAAGGTGTAAATATTCATTTCCCTTAACATATTTATTTTGAAGCAAAAAATCTTGTAATTCTATCATACCAAGCTCGTGGGGCTTGTTGAAGGCCATACAAAGCTTTAGTAAGACTAAAAACATGATCAGGATGTTTTGTATCTTCAACGCCAGGCGGTTGTTCAATAAAAACATCCTCTTGAATAGAACCATTAAGGAAAGAACATTTCACATCTATTTGAAAACGTTTAAAATTGAAGAATGCTGCAAAGGTGAGTAAAATTCAAATAGATTCAATTATAGATACTGGAGCATAGGTTTTTTCGTAGTCTATTACCTCTAGTTGATTATAGCCTTTAGCAACCAATCTTTCTTTATTTCTTACGATGATTCCATTTTCATCACATTTATTTCTGAATTCCCATTTTACTCTAATTACAGAATTTTCCTTATATATTTCAACCAAGGTCCAGATTTATTCCTTTCGAATTCATTTAGTAAATCTCGCATGGCTTTACTCCAATCATCATCACCTAAAGATTCTTCAGTGCTTTTTGGTTCTAATTGGGAAAGGAATTCTAGATTCTCTACTTCATTTATTAAGGAACTTATAGTCCTTACAGGTTGATTCACATCACCAATGATACTATCACTGAGATGATTCTTTAGAAACAACTGATTTGGGTTTTGAAAAACCTGTTCATCAAAATAGGGTAAGAAATATTCTGGGGTAAATGTTTCAGAAGTATCTTCTTGAACATTTCCCTTATCATAATGATTTTCTATCAAAGGATAATAATCAATTTTTTGAAACACATATGAAGATGTAGGTTGGGGTTATTTTAAAACAAAAGGATCACTTTCATCAAATTTGACATGTACTGTCTCTTCAACAGTACAAGTGTTTTTGTTAAAAACTCCATAGGCCTTAGAAGTTGTGGATTAGCCTAAGAAAATTCCTTCATCAAATTTTGGTGAAAATTTGTATAGATTATCTTTAGTACTCAGGATAAATACTTTGAAACCAAAAACCATTAGGTAAGAATGTCTAGGTTTTCTACCATTCCATAACTCATAAGGAGTTTTTTAGGAAAAGGTCTAATTAAAACTCGATTTATAGTATAACAAGAAGTACTTACAGATTCAGCCCAAAAATGATTGGTAAAATAATACTCACTCAACATCGTTCTAGTTATATTTTAAAAAATTTTATTTCTTCTTTCAACAACACCATTTTTTTGAGGTGTTTTGGGTACTGAAAAGTTGTGAGTAATACCTTTTTTACTACAAAATGTTTCAAAATCAAAATTTTTAAATTCTCCTCGATGAAAACTACGAATAGTTTTCAATGGATTGTTTTTCTCATTTTTAACTTGGGATCTAAAACCATTGAAATAAGAAAAATCATCAGATTTCTTTGCTAGAAAATAGACCCATGTAAATATAGTGTAATAATCAACTAAGACAAATACATAACATGTGCCACCAATGCTTCCAGTTTGTGTTAGACCAAAAAGATCCATGTGCACCAATTGTAGTGAATCAGTTATTGAGACTTCACAAATTGATATAAAACTTGTTTTATGTTGCTTGCCATATTGACCAAGTTTACACACTTTTTAAGGATCAAATATAAGTTCCGGTAGATCATTAACTAAACCTTTATTAAAAGGTTTGCATAAGTTCATAAGGTTACAGTGTCCTAACCATATATGCCACAACCAAAAATGATCTTCCATTACACTAATTCAAGGTATGCCTTGGCTCTTACGGTCTTATAAGTTCAAAGTTTATACATTCTCTTGCCATTGGGTAGAAAGAATAAACTCTTCCTTTGAATTGTATACTAAGAACTTATCATTCCTTAAATTTACAAGGTATCCTTCATCACATAATTGAATTATGCTGATGAGGTTGTTCTAGAACCATTGACAAACAAAACATTTGAAATTATGGTTTTTCAAGAAGAACAATGTTATATGTACCAATAATTTCTCCCTGAGCATTATCTCCGAATGTTACTTTTCCTCCTTTCGTCTTAATAATATTTTTGAAATAGATTTTGTAACCAATCATGTTTCGAGAACATCCACTATCCATGTACTATGTATTGCTGTTGGTAATTTCCATATTTTCCTAAAAATAAGAAACAAGTTAGGTTTTTGGAATCCAGACTTTCTTGGATCCGGAATTATTAGACAACAAAATTTTGGGTATCCACATTTGTTTAAAAAAATATGCATTATGAAACCTAAGAGATTAAACACTATTCAAGGAACATTTTTTCTTCCAATGCCCACCACTTTGATAATTAGTGCAAAAGGGGGCTCTAGAAGGAATAAAATTGTTGTTTTTGAAAACTGGTTTTTGGTGAGTATAACCTACTTAAGTAGTGTCTCATTGAGGTTTAATTTGAGAATACATTTTGTAAGATATTTTCCTTCCCAGAGGTAAATTTTTCAAGAATCTTTATAAGTGAAAATATTTCAGATTTTAGTCAGATGACTAAATTCTTATCCTTAGGAATCATTTCATTAGAGTTAGATTTTTCCAAAAAAATATTTATCTTTATAAAAGAATTCTTAATATCTTTAGAATGTTCTTCCTTATCTGAATTTTCTTTCTCAAGGTCTTTAGAAATTTTTTCTAAAATCTCTTCTTTATCTCTAAGATTTGTAGTAGGATCTAAAATCTCTTTTGTAACAATTTATTCCCTAGTTTTTTCTTTGTCTAACATCATAGAAATTTTACAATTTTTTGCTTCATGTAACTTGGAAAATATAGATACTTATTTATATGAAGGTTCTTCATTTTCTGAAGATAAATTTTCTTCATTAGAATTACTATTTTCGTAAAAGTAATTCTTATCAAGTGATAAATTTTTTAAATCCTCGAAAGAGCATACCTTGGTCATAAGACTTGTATGTGGGAAAGAAGTAGTAGCAATGAATCCCATATTCTTATAAGCTGATGAATCATATTCAGAATATTCACTTTCTGAAGAGTCTCCATATCTAGCACTACATGTAATATTATATTTCAGGACTTTCTTAGCTTTAGCTTTATAAAATTTCTTCCCGTGCTTTTCAGAATGCCTCTCTTTTCTTTCTTTCTTTTTAAGCAAGGGACAATCTGGTCTTATGTGTCCACTTATCTTGCATTCATAACATTTGACCTCTGAATCTTTATTATCTTTCTTCTACTTATTCTTATACTTGGCTTGGAAATTTCTTTTTCTAGCTATCTTTTTCATCCATCGAGTAGTTTAGCTAACTCGTTTTCGGAGACTTCACTCTCACTATATTCTGATTGGATAGTAACCTTCATAAACTTGGATCTAGTTACTATCTCAGGAGTCTTTTCTTTCATGTGATTTGTAGTTGTATTAAAAGAAACACTACCATTCCCATTCTTCTCCTTTATATTGTCAGAATCTCTTTTTATTCTAGTTTCATGTTGAAGAAGAGTTCCAAATATTTCATCAAGAGAAATTTGAGTAACATTGTTGTTTTCATCGATAGCAGTAATCTCTGATTCCCAATCATTAGGCATAATATCTATGATCTTGTCAACAAGGGCTTCATCATCTAGAACTTTCTCTCTCATATATTTTAAGCAATTCACGATGGTCATGAAACATTGTTGCACTTTACAAATTGGTTCTCCATAAGGGATATTGAAACCATGATACTCTGCTCTGACCATGGATCTTCTTGTCACTATGACTTTGGATGTACCAAAATGAGTAACTTCATGATTTTTCCATATATAGTTAGCTGTTCCACAAGAATAAATTTGGATATATATGTTCCAAGTCCTTGGACACAATAAAGTATTGCGTACCTTATAGTTGAGTTTGTAATCATGCTTTTCTTGATTAGTAAAAGCACATACTTCGTTGTCATGAGTTTTGTATCCTCCAGTATGCATGACAATGTTATCTACCCCAGTATTGATATTGAATGTCTTCATATGATCTCTCTAATATTCATAATAATTACCATAAAAAATAGGTGTTCTAGTAGGATTTAGTTTGTCGATCGAAGAAACATTTAAACCTTCCATCCTTAAGAAAATAATTGACACAAAAACTTATTAGCAGTAAAATATTGTAACAAGAAGAAATATTCTAAGAAATAAAAATTGTATCTCTAAGAAAAAATATGAGAATTCTCTTCTGAATCTAATTGTGATATTAATTCAGATTGAACCAAACCCTTTAATACAAATTATTAGGATGGTATGACTCTGAGTACGATATACTCTATGATACCAAATGTAGGATTGAAATAAGAATGAGATTCTCAGTTACAAGAGGGGGTTAATTGAATATTTTAAAACTTCCTTAATGAAATTTTAGAATGGTTATGTTTAACAATGTTAAGCATGATAATTCAAAAGACCTCTATGAGTACAAAAGACTTGCTGGATTTCGGAATAGTGATTCCGAAAATGGAACATAACAAAAGTTACAATGATTAAGATTCTAACATAAAGAGTATAGAATCTAACTATATCAGGGTAAATGTAAGGATGTATAATAAAGTAATACTTTCCTCAACAATACAAAATGCAGCAGAAAAACAAGTAGTAAAGCTACAAGTAATCAAACAATAACTCTTTTATCCCAAAGAGAAGGGTTTCCAACAACCTTGGATAAAGGTACCTTGATTTTTATATTCAAGAAAGTCTATCTTACCCACACTAGGTTATTCCCTCGATACGAAGATTAGAGTCTATATTGCCATCCACACAAGCCCTCAACTATCAGGTAGTCGGTACCTCTGTCTTCCTCAGTATGGACGCCCTCAACTTCAAGGTGTTGGAACCTCTGTATTCCTATCCCCAGAAGCCCTCGATTGTAATCAGCAGCAATCGGAGTTGCACGAATCAAGTCTGAACAAGGAAACGTTTGAACAAGCTGTTCAAACATTCTGCACGAAGCATTAAGAATTGATAAGAGCCTCTCTCTCTCTAGAAATCACTTCAACAGCATATAAGAACAGATCTCAAATATTTATAAGTATAAGCAAAACTGAATCTCGGAATGTATGGAAACAAATGTTTGGAGTCTAACAAAAAATGGAATTTATAATATATAATAAAGAGATATATGGATTCGGTTTTGTAGGTATTTGGAACCTGAATTCTGTAGAAATTTGGAGTCCAAATTTCTGAGGAAATTAGGAGTCTGGATTCACTAAAATTCAGAACCTGAACTTAAAGTTTTTGGATTTGATCTTAATAGAAGTTCGGAGTCGAACTTGTAAATGTTCGGAGTCGAACTCATTGAAGATCGGAGTCAAACTAGAAGAAGTTAGGAGTCGAACTCATAGAAGTTCGAAGTCGAACTAGTAGAAGTTCCGAGTCGAACTCATAGAATTTCGGAGTCTAACTAGTAGAAGATCAGAGTCGAACTAGTAGATGTTCGGAGTCTGAATTCAGAGTGTAACTTTATGAGAGTTCATATCCAGAATTCGGAATGGAACTTCATTAGAGTTTGTATCCAGAATTAGGAATGGGACTTCATTAGAGTTCTTATTCAGAATTCGGAATGACACTTCATTAGAGTTCGTATCCAGAATTCAGATCCTAAAACAGAATGCTTCATATCTAAGTATTATATTATTCTGAAGTTTTATGTGTGAATCTGATTTTTATACTTAAGAAAGATATTGATATGAGTAATGAAAATATGGATAAGGGTAAATTCCTATAGGAATGAAATTTTCCTTATAGAAGTAAAATATATATTTGTTTACGTATAAGTTTTTTGTGATTTTCAAAACAAGAAGGAATGTAAAAGTCATAAGGAAAACCTTTTTGACTCAACATAAGGGGGTACTCTTTTGAGGAAATTCTTTGTACTAGTCTATTATGTAATCACTCTAGAAATATGTGATGATATTTCATAATTCATGGATGTTTTTTGTTATAGTTTATAAAAATTCAGTTTTTCATGATAAACATGGTTGTTTAAGATTCTTACAATGAGAATGACACAGAAACATAATTAAAGTGTTGAGTTTCTCTTTTCAATGTATATAAATTTATAATCACTATATTTTTTAAAGCATTTGTGTTATATTATAACTATATTAAATCAACTGTAGACATCATGAAGTTCTCACATTATATGTAACATATATCTAATAACATATATTTGGATTCTAATATCAATCAATTTCACTTCATCTATTTATACATTAATTTATTTTTATTTTTATTTTTATTTCTATTCATGATGATTTTTTTCACAGAATTATGGGATGCACTTTGGTTTTGTGTGGTGTGAATCTTAGAGATAAGGGGTGTGGAATAGTAGCTACTTGAGGTTCCCCACTGGTACCAAAATTGACTTGATTTGTAGAGATTTCAACAGATATGATAAATGTAAAATTCCCATAGTATGTAGATCATTTTTTTATATTTTTATTTGTTTATATATATTTGTTTTACACTATGTTGATATTTTTCAATGATTTATGAGTATTCTCTTTGGTTATGTGTGGTGTATATCAGAGAGATGATGGTTATTACATAATAGTGACTTGATATTCCTTACAATTGCAGGACCTGACTTGATTTATTGAGATGCAAATAGGGATGCTGGATAAAAAAAATTCACTCTATGAAAATAATTTTTTAATAATTTTTTTTCTTGTTTCGATTCATTCAAAAAAATTCAAATATATTTGGGGATGCTCTTTGATAGTTTTTTCATAGATCTTGGAGCTAAAGGGTGTGGAATAATAGTGACTTTATGATCATTAATGGAATTGTAGTTGACAATTTTTCTTTCTTGTAATGGATTACATGAGGGTGATGAATGACATTCGGGGGATGTATCTATTCTTCTACAATGATGGGTGATGGAGGATTTCAGTCAAGAGATGTTATTCCATTTTTCATTTGGGGGGGGGGATCTAGAGGTGAAGGATTCATAGATGGATCCTATGTGTTTTTATGTTCTTTTTTATGTATCAATGAACATAAACTATATATTAATTAATTTTGTATTAAATTTCATTATTAATATAAATAATATTTTTCAATAATCTTTTATTAAAAAAAATTGTCTTCGGTTTGATAATTAAAGTTGGTGTATTATATATTATTAATAATAAATATGATATGAAATTTTTCTTTCAATAAACAATTATTAATATTATTTAATTGTAAATTATAACAACACATTATATGTTTATAATATTTTTACCAATAGATATATATTTCATATATATTAATTGATAAACACATGGACCACTATATATTTTATTTGTTGGTTTTATTATAATTGTAAAATAACTATTTTATATTTGATAATTACCTTTAGAAAAACTGTTTTTACCGATATTTTGGTTACAAGACAATTGTTTTTGTAAAAATTTTTACGAACATAAAATTAACTTTTACCAATAGATAAACCCATTTTAGAAAAACTTGATTATTTTGTAGTTCTAGTTTCTCATTTATTTCGAATTCATTTAGCCATTTTTATTTATGAAATAAGTGTATAATTTAATAGCCAGGCCCATTTCATTTATAAGCATGCTCAATTAACCATTCATCAGTGTGTAAATATTATGTCTTGAGTCTCAGCACATATCCCAACATCCCCCATGATAACATGATCCAAAATGCCTAAATGGGGAATCCATAATGTATAAACAAAAAATGAATCCAATATGGTGGATTGTCTTGGCCAAAAAGCCATGTAAATCATTATATTCATTTATTAAATTTAGAACCTAATAATTTCCATGGAATTACTAATTTGGAATTCATTTAACACTCCATATGTAATGTAAACCAAATCCCAACAATATCTTCCATCTTGATCCTCAAGAACCCATTTATATCTTTAGGTGCATTGTAACATCTCTGTCATTCGATTCCATCTTGGAAATCCACTAAGGGATCCCAAGTATCACCCACGAAAAAATGAAAATATTTCCATTGATTATATACATTTAATTATCATAATAATCATTGTATCACTATCCTTGTAAGTAAATCCTCAGAGTCTGTCATTGGAATTCGGCTAGGGTGAATAATTATCACTTAAGAATAAGAAATGTTCAATCCAATTGAGTCTATCCATGGAACTATTCACATTAATCAATGTGTCACCCAAAGGGATATCAACATTTAATCAACTCCATCAATTTAATAAAATCCATTTAAACATGTCATAGTAAATACCAGGAATATATCAATTCAAACCTCTCCTTAAATGGTGTCTAGTGTCATAGGCCAAGCATAGAAGTCTTGAATCTTAGATTACTCACAAAGGCAAATGCATTCATTCAATTATTTATTTATGCAATGGTTAAAAAAATCAAATAAATCATGACCATACATCAATATGTAGATAAAAGTATGGATAAAATTATAAGGCATAGACCTTAATTATCACAGATGGTAAAAAAAATTATAATAAAAATATAATGCTTAACAACTATTTACATTCTAAATTTACCTTACTTGGGAATATCAACAAAAAGAAAAATTTATGCTTACTAAAGCATTTACATATCAGTGGCCAACGTTTAGGGTCATTTCATCCAATACCTTTTATCATTTCAATTTCAATTTATATCAAAATTCAATCAACATAACAATTTACAATTCAATAACATCAATTTTATCTATAATTCCATTTATAATTCACATCCAATGAAATGGGGTAAATATGAACACATAGATGGCATCCAAAACATGAATTACCTTTTTGGTGTTGTGTTTTAACAAAGTTTCGTATTTTTAAAGAACTAAAATCCTTTTGGAAGAATGTTTTTTATATACAAGAACATGATATTATATGTGACCATAAGTTTTTCTTTGTTGTAGTCAGAGAAATAAACATGTTTCTAGGTTTGAAAGAATTTGCTGAGATTGAAAGAAGTTACTAAATATAGAAGAAGTTTCTCAGTTTGAATGATGTTTCTATGTTATAAATAATTTTCTATGTTTGAAAGAAGTTATCATGATTGAAAGAATTTATTGATTTTGAAAGATATTACTGAATGAATAAGCCCATTTATTAATGAATATTTTTGAAAAAGGATGTTATTGAATAGTGAAAAATAAGATGATCTAATGTTTATCAAACATCCAAAACAAAATTAGATCATGCTTTTCTGATCAAGATGTTCTATCAAATCATGAAAAATTTCTTGATAAAAGAGTTTTAACAAATGGTGGAAAAGTTTGAAAGAATAAAATTAAATTAAAAGAAGCTGAAAAATGGATCCAAAATCCTTATTTTGAAAACAAAACCACAATTTTATAAATTTCAGAACCTGATATCTGAACAATTTGGAACTGGATTTCTGAGAAATTCGAAACCTGATTTCTAAAAAATTCAGAACAGGATTTCTGAGAAATTCAGATAATGATTTCTGATTAATTCGGAACCGAATTTCTGAGAAATAAAGAACCATATTTCTAATCAATTCAGAACCAATATTTAGTGAAATTTATTATCTGATTTTTGAAAAATTTGGAATCATATTTTTGGGAAATTTGAATCTATTTTTAGAAAAATTCATTACCTGATTTGTGATCAATTTGAAAACATGATTCCCAAAAAATTCAAAACCGGATATTTTAGAAAAATAAAAATTTTTTCTAGCATAATTATAATGTTTTTCTAAATAAATCTCAACCACTTTTCTTAGAATGTTTCTTTAGAAATTGGAACCACATTTCTGAGTAGGTTTCTGAGAAAATATGAATAAAATTTCCAAGAATGTTCCTGAATAAAAAACATTAGCCAACATTAAGTATTTTCATACCAAGAAAGATATGAAGAGTTGAAGAATTAAAACATGAAGTTAAATCTTTCGTAAATCAGAGAAAAATATAATGCGGTTTTACAATGTCAAATTTTATGTTTAAAGTTGAGATATTTCTATAGTTTTTGATGTTTGATGAAGCATGAATGTTTTTTAAGTTTCCATCCTTTGTTTTCCGAGTTTCTTATAAAGATTTTATCAAATAATTTTTTCAATTATAACTTTTTCACGCGTAAAAAATAAGGATATCTGGATAATTCAATGTGAAAAGTTCCCACCAGATTTAAGAAGGTTACATTGAGTAAATGAGAAGGGGAAAATTGGTATCATCTTTACTATATTGAGATTATCAGACTTATCCAAATTGGACTGAGGATCCATACACAGCATGTGTGGAGAAGATTCAGAAAAAATAATTATTCTTTTTTTGGGACAATTGTTTTATAAGAAAACATTGTAAAATTAAGAGAGTCATTATAATCATTCGTATCTAGATACAGAAGGTGTCTAACAAGTGTTTTCACAAGTTGTAATCACTTATTAATTATAATGGATTTTCATACATTAATAGGAGTGACTATAGAAAGGAAGTAGGTTCACACATTGAGGCCGATATTTGTAAATTGTGTCTTTCATACATGATTTACCATTCATGCATGACTAACAATTTTTGAAAGGTTGATAAAGAAGTAAATCTTAACAGGTTTCAAGGGTTATGTATCATATTTTTTTGAAACATATAAAAAGTGAACAATTGATTAACCCCCCCCCCCCCTCCAATTGTTATTTGATCCATATAACATCAATTGGTATCATGGCACGGTTCCCTTATTGAATTCTTATCATGGATAATATTAATTATTTAAACATTAGAGGAATTCCTACATTCAATGGAAAAAATATTATGGATGAAAAAATAGGATGATTCCTTATCTACAATCTCTTGTCCTGGAAGATGTAGATTTTTCTACTATTGGTTTTCCATTTATTGAGAAAGATACTTCTACAATGATTGCAGATAATTGTAATATAGAAGTTGAGGGGAAGGAAATAAATTAACTCCTTATATCCTTATCATAATATTTTTATTAGAAGGTTATGGGCCTGAAAACATCAAAAAGTATGTGGTACAAGCTGGAATGTGTTTTTGGAAGGAATGCTATGGTCAAGAAAGGAAATCTACACATCTAGCATAGTAAGTATGAATACATCAGAATGATAGATGAAGAAACAATTGGTGAATACTTCACCAGAGTAAAATAAATTTTTTGAAACATCATAAGATTCATAGATATCATATAAGATTCTATAATTGTGAATAAACATTTGATAAAAATTTCAGATAGGTTTGATTCTAAAATTTCTTCTTTTGTAGATAAAGACAAATTATCCCTTTATAAATTGAATAAATTTTCTATTTTGTTTGAAATGAGGAACGCTCCAATGTTTAAAAAAGAATATAAAATATGAAGTTGATTTTGAAGTTATGAGAATGACGAAAATTAGTGATATTGAAGTAGCGGATCCCGTTGAGTCTGAAGACAAAGAGTATTATGAGATAGATGAAAAAAATAATGTCTCTTATATCAAATAACTATCGAAGAAGAAGAGGAACGTATGGAGGTAAACCTTCTCAAAAATGATTTGAGTGTTTTCGAATCATACACATTTCTGTGAATTTAATTAATAATAAATTTATAGAATATCAAGATGATTCTGATGAAAAACCTCAATGTAAAATGTAATAAAAAATGATAAATAAGAAAAGACTTCCAATAGATACAAGAAGAAGTATCGTTGAAAAAAAATTATTTTGAGAGAGAATTTTGAATCAAACTCAACTGACAAAAATTCATCTGAATATGAATGATTTGAAAAAATTATAACCTTTATTTCAAAAGTTGATAAACCTAAATATTCCTCAAATATAAAGGATGGTGGTGATGAATCTTATAGTGAGTTTCATCCCAGAACTGATCATGTTGCATGTCTTAAGAAATACAAACTATCATGAAATAAATGGAGTAGTGAGAAACATCATGATTAAGTTGCTGATAGATGAAATGATTTCATCATGTAGGATGATGGATACATTCATAAGACTCTAGGTAACAAACATAGAATTGGGGAACAAGGAAATATGATTGAAGATTTTAAAATGAAATTGGATGCTAAGGATGATGATGTTAAAAAGTTGCAATCAAATATTATTGAGTCTGAATGTACTGTGAATAAGATGAATGAAAACATTAATAAATCCTTAGATATATAAGATGAAACTTCTAAAGTTACTGAGATGGATCAATATGAGAATCAGGTGAAATTTTCTTTACAAAAAAATGTTCCATCTGATTCCTTTAACTCTTTAGGTTCTAGAAAAATTATTGGGAAAGCATTAATGCAGAAAGGATGTGAGAAACCTATCAATTAAAAAAAAGTAAAAAACTCATTCAAAGGAAAATATGTTCCACATTTTAAGCATGTTAGAGCTGAAAGAAGTCACCAAACTCAAAAATGTTTTTATAAGGAAATATTTTTATTGAATAGAAAATATAGATTTGATGGCTATTTCTGGTGTTGTGGAAAATGTGGGCATATATCATATAATTTTTGGAACATGATATCATTACCTAGAAGAATGATTGAGAAAAATAGAATAAATAGTGAAAGAATAATGAGTAACTTTCATAACTTGCTAAAAGATGAAAATTTGTATTCTAAAGATGTCTGAAACATTCCTAAAATGACTCAATTTTAATGTCTAGAAGAAGATTTTGGAATATGATACCAGTCTAGTCATCATGAAAAAATATGTATGACACTACTTCTATAAAATGTTTCTTATGATAGAAAATAAAAGAAAACCTAAAATAATAAAATTAGGGAAAGAGATTTTATTCTTCAGAAGACATTGAAGGCAAGTAAGAGGAAAATAGCATTGATTATTGATAGTGGTTATTAATCACTTATGAAAGGTGATATAATTTCTTTAAATCATGTTGAATTTCATAATGGAGGATCATTTACTTTTGGAAATGGTATTTCCTTAAAATTAAAGGAATCAAAATGGTAGAGATTAAAGAAGAGAAATTAAAATCTAAGGACGTTTTAGTTATTGATGGTATAAAACAAAACATAATTAGTGTAAGTAAACATTGTGATGCTGAAAATAAATAATCTTCAAAAAATTACTATAGTATCATCAAAAGTATGAAAAATAAGAAATTTCATTACAAAATAAGATATATCCTATAGAAATCACATTTAAATAAGAGAATTCAATAACTCATGTTTCTTTAGTGCTGAAGATAAAACAAATTGTGGCACTGATGTCTTGGCCACCATGGGAAAAAAACAAGACAAACATTCTAAAGTTGATGATGTCTATATTTTTTTGTTATTGAGAAAAGAGATGAATATTTTTTGTATTACTTTTAAAAATTGAAGAATGACTAACAAAAGTCATAAATGTATTGACTTTAAATCTACTAGAACACTTAAAATTACTCATTTTGATATATGTGGACCTATGAGACATCAATCAACAAAAGGAGACGTATAATTTATCACATTCATTAACAATTTAAATAGGATGAAAAACATCAATTTCGTGAAATAGATGTTAGAGGATATTAAAATGTTTATATTCTTCAAAAAATATGTTGAGACATAATTTGGGGTTTCCATAAAAAATTTGCGAATAGATAATTGTACCAAAATCACAAATAATGATTTTGAATCTTATATAAGGAAAAATTGTATAAAATATTAGTATAGTGCATCATATGCTCCACAAAAAATGGATTATCAAAAAGAAAGAAATTAAGCATGGTGTAAATGGGAAGAATTATGTTAACATAATACAAACATTCAAAATTCTTTTGAATAGAAGCTATTAGTACAACATCACATGTTCAAAATAGATGCATGTTGAGACTAGAAACTATCATGAATCATATTGAAATGTGGTAAAACAAAAAAAAATCATTGAAATACTTTAATGTTTTTGTAATTCCATGTATTCTCAAGGTCAAAAATCTGGATTTGGGAATGTTTGATGAGAAAGTTGATGAAGGAACATTCATTGGCCATACACCAAATTGGAGAAGACACAAATTTTGGAATAAATGTTTACAAAAGTTATTGGACTCATATGATGTGAAGATAATTGAAAATCAATGTTACATAAAAAATATTTTCGAGAGTTTTGAGGAAGATAATTTTAATATTTTCAAAATATAGTGAATGTAATTCAAAATATTCTTATCAGGATTCAGAAGAATAATGAGGTGGGGATATTCTAGTTGAGAATGAAACATTGAAATTTACTACATTATGAAAACATGTAGAATCTGAAAACATTATTGGGAATCATAAGGCTCTAGTTTAGACCATAAGGATGTTCATATTAGATAATTAGACATTACTTATCTCAAAAGTTAAACCATAATCTGTTTTAGAAGCGATTCAAGATAATTAATGGGTGAATTCTATGAATGAAGAGTTGGATCAGATTGATAAGAATGAATCATGAGAACATTTTCCTAGGCCAGAAAATAAAAATGTTATCGAAACCATGTGGGTTTATAGAAAGATATTGAATGAGAATAGATAAATTTCATGAAACAAAGAATGACTTGTTTGTAAAGGATATGCATGGGTGGAAGGTGTGTATTTTGATGAAACCTTTTCCCCAATATCAAGGATTGGAACTTTTAGAAAGATCCTTATAGTGGATGTTCATCAGAATTACAATTTTCTTTGATGGATGTAATGTTATATATATTAAATGGTGAGATTGAGGAAGAATATTACATTTATAAACCTTGTGGGTTTATACTTGATGAGGTTGAAAACAATGTTTGTAAATTGATGAAAGATTTGTATGGCAAAAAAAGGCACACATTCTTGGAATTTGAAGATTGAAATTTTTTTAGAATTATGAACTTTCTTAAAGGAAAAGTTTATAGTAACTTGTATGTGAAATATTTTTACTTTTTATTTCTATTTTTAATTTTTTTGGTCTCTGCTATATTTTTTTAGAGATTAATAAAATGTTTGTGAAGTGATTTCTAAAAAAATTAAAGACGAATTTTGAAATATCAATGTTGGGAGAAATAACTTTTTCCATTGGATAACAAGTTCAACAAAAGGAAAAAATATATATTTTTATCCCAAGAATGGTCTGCCAAGGAATTATTAAATAATATTGGGATGGATGAATCCATATAAGATTCAACACCTAATTTAGTGAGAAAAATGTTGAGTAATGTAAAATCTGGAATAAGTGTGAATTAGAAAGATTTTTGGAAGTTTATAAGATGTCTTCTTTACCTTAGAACTTCACATCCTGATATTTTTTATGGTTAAATATTATGTTTCAGGTATCAAAGTAATCTGAAATAATCATATATTTTTTATGCAAAATGAATTTTATGATATGAATAAAAAATAATATAACATGGGTTGTTATACCAATGAAATAGTGAGATGATGTTTCTTGGTTATACTGATGATAATTGGGCTGGAGATTTTAATGATAGAAATTCATCCATAGGATAAAATTTTTTCCATTTAAATATTGTGTGAGTTGGAACAATAATAATCAATGTTCGGTAACATTGATCACCAATGAATCCGAATATATTTCAGCCATTTAGTATTGTACTCAAAATTTATCGATGAATGATTAGTTAGAAAATTTGATAGAAAAATATTATAAACCGTTGAAGATACTTTCTGATAATCATTGTGTAATTGAACTTTCTAAGAATATTTTCCCGAATTCTAGGTCAATACACATTGATATAATGTTTCACTTTATAAATAAGGAAGTTAATACTGGATATGCTTTTTTCGAATACATTTTAAAAAATTATCAGATTTATGATATCATTATAAAATAATTGTTGAAGGAATGGTTTATTGAATTGATAATGAAACATCATGTTCATTCTCATACGATGTCTCCATAAACCTCATAAGGATTAACCCCCATAATGCTGTATATTATTTTGAAAAAGGAGGAGAGTAAGAAATAGTTTTTCAATTTGTAAGATTTTTTTATTATCATTATTTTATGAATCTAATGTTGGGGTTATCTAATAATGGGGAGAGAAAAAGAAAAATGAGAAAGAGAAAGATAAAATTAAAGGGAGAGTTTGAGTAAAGTAGATTTTATCTTCACATGACAACAAAATGCGATTTCCATCATGGGATGGAAATCCATCAAAAGTATTACATTATCCATTACTGTGGCTTCATGACACTCTCTTTTGAGAAAGACTATGTTTTGATAAAATTAAAAAACCTATGTAGTTTACAATATTTGAGCTATGAAAAAATATTATAAGACTTGGAAAAGTTATTTACAAGGGTTTTCGACAAATCCAAAGGGGGATATCGAAGAACCTTTGTGGTGGTTTTTTTAACAATGTTTTGTATTTTTTTAAAATCTAACCTTGTTTTGTTAATATTTTTCATATACATGAAATTGAAGTTGTTTCCTGCTTGGATTTTTTCTATGTCATAATCAGAGAAAGAAATAAGTTTTTATGTTTGAAAGATTTTTTTGTGTTTGAAGAATGTTACTCAGTTTGAAAGAATTTTCTTAGTTTGAAAAATGTTGATGAGCTTGAAAGAAGTTGCAGAGTTTGAATGATGTGGTTGATTCTAAAAAGAATTAGTTCAGTTAAAAATATGTCACTGAATGAAAACACCCATTTATTGATGAAGTGTTCTGAAAGAGGATGTTGTTAAAGAGAAAAAAGTCAGATGATAGAAAGTTTCTCAAAAATTATAAACTGAATTATATGGTGATTTATTGAGAAAGAAATTCTAAAAAATCATGAAAACATTCATGATAAAAGATTTTTGATGAAATGGTGTAATTGTTTCAAAGAATAAGAATCACATAAAAGATGATGAAAATATATCCATCGTTGTTGTTCTGAAAAAATGAAGGACTTTTCTATGAAATTTAGAACCTGATTTATGATTAATTTGAAACTTGATTTAGAAATAAATTGAAACCTTATTTTTGGGCAATTCAAAACCACATTTTTGAAGAATTAACGGCCATATTTCTGAGTAATTTGGAACATTATTTCAAAAAAATTTGGAACTTGGTTTCTAAGCAATTCAAAACCTTATTTCTGAACAATTAAAAACCTGATTTTTGAGCAATTCAAAACATGATTTTTTTAAAAATTGAAAACCTTATTTCTAAGAAATTTGGAACCCAATTTCTGATGAATTTGGATCCTGATTTCTAAAAAATTCAAAAAATAGATTCTAAAAAATTAGGAACCTGATTTCTGAGAAAATTAGAACCTGTTTTCTGAGGAAATCATTAATTATTTTTTGATGAAATCAGAACCACATTTCTAATCATGTTTATAAGGAAATAGGAACCACAATTTTTATCATGATTCTATGAATATATGAAAAAAATTTCTGATAATTTTTCTGAAACAAAAAAAAAACTATAACCAAGATTCATCATTTTCATACTGTGAATTATTTAATGAGTTGAAGAAGTCAAACATGAAGTTAAATCTTATATGAATATCAATAAAATTTATAGAGGTTTGATGATGTAAAATTTGAATTTTTATTGTGATAAATTTTTAATGTTATTAAGATTTGAGGAAGAGGGAATGTTTTTAAATATTCAGTCCATTGTTTTTGGAGTTTCCTATAAATATTATCTCCTATTGTTTGTTCATTTGTAACATTTTCATATTCACAAATAGAGAATATTTAGAGAATTAAATTTGAGAAGTTCCCACCATAATGAATATGGTTTTATTACGTGTTTGGCATGGGAAAATCAATATCCTATTTACTAATTTGAGAAGAATAGACATAGCTAGATCAGGCGGAGGATTAAAACTGATCATTTGTGGAGCAGAATCAACAGTGTTTTTTATTCTATTTTTGGATCAATTATTCTTTAATAAAACATTGTTAACTGACAAGATCCAGTATAATATTTCTCATCGGGAGATAGAAGGTTTCTAAAGGGAGTTGGCACAAGTTGTATTCACATATTCATCACAGTGGATTTCTATAGACACACAGGAGTGATTATGTCAAGGACGTAGGTTCACACATTATGGATTAACATTGTAAATCATGATTAGATTACATACTTTACCATTATTGCATGCATAATTATTTTCTAGAGGTTAATATGGAAATTAATCTTATCATGTTAAATGGGTTATCTTTCTTAATGTTTTAAAACTTATAAAAAGTGAGCAACTAATTCAACCCCCACCCCCATGCTCAGTGGTTGATAAATCCTTGGAACATCAAAACATAAACCATCATAATGGTTCATTTAATTAAAAAACACATACAAAGGGTTATATTATTATTTTAAGGTCCTCAACCAATATTAATCATTTATGGAATCTTTAATTAAATAGGTTATGCATAAAAAATGATTGATTGATATTCATTTAATGGGATGCCCAGAAATTGGCTTGCAGCAGGATTCCATATATAAATACCTCTAATTTTAATGTAAGGAATTAGACAACCTATCATAGGACCATAGTTGATACACTAGTATAAAAATACCTTATAACAATGGTTTAGAACCAATGGAATAGGTCTGCAAACTATTGGTATAGCCAATAGCAACAGTTTGGAGAACCATTTTCTGGTTTGGCATTATGATAGGTCTATACCAACGGTTCTGGGAAAACTATTATTATAAAACTATACCAATGGTTAGAAAACCCTTTGGTATAGTCATATAAAAAACATACACCAACAGTTTCATAAAACCATTGGTATAGGTAATTCAAAAAAAATCCCAGATTGGTTCTGATCCCAACACCTCATGTTTATAATCCAACGACCTAACCACTATCATAACAAGAGTTCTATGAACATAATTTCACACACACACACATATATATAATTATTATAAATTTTGATTTATTTAATGTTATTTGACAAAATATTCAATAAAAAATTGGTGTTACTATACCGAAGGTTCTCAAAACTCTTGGTATAGGATTATACCAACGTCTTTGGGAACCGTTGGTATAGGTTATTCGTTTTTTGAGCTATACAAATGATTTTGGCCATACTATTGGTATATTTCCAAATTAGTGACACTATCCTAAATGATGTGGCCAAAACTATGGTATAGGTCCATATAAGTGACCTATACAAATGGTTTTGGACAAACCGTTGCTATAGGTCCAAATTAGTGACCTATACCAATGGTTTGATAAAACAATTTGTATTGGTCCTATTTCTAGAAGTGATAGCTTATCTTGGGTTAAGTCTTAATTTGGATCTGATCAAGATAAAATTGAAAAATATAGAAAGAACCAAGTATTAGGGATTATTATATTTCACCAAAATAATGTATTCAATTTATAGAAGAATGAATAATTGAAAAAAAGTACATTAGAACTAAAAAATGTGGGTCGAATGAGAAGAGAAGTAATGGAATTAGATATTGATCAGAGGTGATATATCAAGTTCTAGATTATCCACCAAAGGGGAATTCAAATCCTTATATATTTTTTGTGGGAGATAATATAAAAATTATTTTAAAATAGATTTTTAATTGGGGAAAATTTGAAATTTCACTCAAAACTGGCATCACACGATTTAATCGCATGGTTATGAAAACTAGACGCCAACCATGCACTTTTATATATAGAATAAGGGGAACTAAAAGTTTTGTAAATAGAGTTTCACTAAAAATTTCAAAACCATTCCAAAACCAATTATCAACATTGAAGACTTGGACACACAACTGTGTGGCCCAACTCACACAATTTACAATTACTCTATTCCATGTCATTTTACCCCCCAAACATTGGTTTGGGGATCTGTACCAGCGCTGAACACCCTTTTTACCTTCATGATGTAAAAAAGGAATTCATATTAGTCCATATTTAATCATTTAAACTTGATTTTTATGGCAAGTAAAGTATATGTACCTCACTGGAGAACTGGGTTCTTACAATCATCACCCTCACATCAATTTAAGTCGGAATTTTCTTCTGAAGGGTGGTCAAAATATATGAGAATAACTCCATCAAATATTATCGTACATCAGACTCCAACCCTAAAGACATATCTTACACATGATTGTGCTACCAAATCACTCATTCTAAACTAACAAGCCTTAGAGAAACTTTGCACTATGATCCATAATACATATAGGATGCTCCTCAAAGGATTCATCAACAAGTAGCACAACCTCGTCAAGACAAACGACATGAGTTGAGTCTGATTAATCTTGTATTAGTTGTGAAAAATTGGATATTTGGTGACTGGACCAGTACAGATGACTTAATTATAATCAATAGGAAACCAACCCCACTCTACAGAATCACAAATGTTCAGACGTATCTCTGTGAAATCTTAATTTGATTCATGATCCTTGATTGTCCCAAACTAAGTGAGACACTGAAGAAAACCTAATCCCCAACTATGAATTCTAGAGTTCATCTACAATGATCTGTGAATGATTTTTTATGATAATGTACTGTATCCTTATGCTTCCAAATCAACTACACCTACTATGTGGTCTCCTGAACAATGAGAGGTCCAAGTATATCTACCTCTCCTATCTATAACCAACCTAGGTTTGATTAGAATTTCCTACCTTATAGAGCCTCAAATATAACCATTTTAATTTTATCCAAAAATCTTTTATTATAGGTGAATTAATCAAAGGAAATTTTCCTCTCTCACACCCCCCAACTAGAAAGCAATCCCACAACATTTCTAAAGAACCTGAATCATGTGCTATGACCAGCCATTTGTCCAATGGTGTTATGTTGTGCTTAGAAGTATTTTTTATATAATTACCTTTATAACCCATTCCATATCAGTGAAGTAATACAAACATTCCTACCAAAAACGTTTGTATGTGGGAGAACGCGGAGTCATTCTATCTCAAGGATATACAACCTCCCTAGCTCATCCACAATGAATATTTCCTTGATTGGAAATAAATGTTTAACCATTGTGAGCCAATCTATAGAAACCCATATGATTTAATTACCATCGGGAAACCTCGATAAACATTTAATTAAATCCATCACAACATCATCCCATTTCCACTCTGGAATAAGAAGCTACTGTAACATGTCTGGCTTGTCGATGCTGTTCTGACTTCACCCACTGATAGGTGGAACATCACATGAAAAAAATAGTTAGACCTCTTTTCATACCTAGATACCATTACTAGTGATCCAGTTTAGGTAGAGACAAAATCACATTATGGTCACATTAATCCTATATATTTATGTTCTACCCAACATCTATTTTATCAAAAAAAAAGTGTCCAATTCCAAACAACAGTACTTCCCCTATCAGAATTTCCTTACAACGTATGCCACTAACGGTCTTTGTGATGCTCAATGTATGGATTCATTGTCTGGGTGAACCAAACTACGCTAGATTTCATATCAGATACATCACCATAAAGAATAAGTAAAATCCTAATAAAAAATCTAAAACTTTACACACAGGCTTTCTAGAAGGGCACTTCCAATATTTTTACTAAACCCACCTCAACCTGAAGACATGTTTAACTGTTTCTTTAGAACCATAAGAATTAAATTAGAAGGATAAAATTTTGATCCATTGAAACTAAATATTCTTAAAACAATCATATTAGAGGACATGCATGTTAAAAACTAAATAACATCACCTTCATCGATGGAATCCTCCATTTACCATGAAAACATCCATCAATGTTCATACATGACTCCCGGTGATGTTCATTGGTCAAACCATCACCCGAACATTAAAAATGATCATACCTATGCATGGAAAAGGGTTTAACCAAGATCCAACCCATTAGAATCATCACCTTTTTAAACATCTCCTCCAAGAATGATAACATGTTTGGGATAACCTCAGATTCAAATTCTCGAACCCAAGGAACTTAACAAAGGTAGTCCATACACCGTATTTACATGTGATATGTCGGTAATAGGCTAAGATGTCCACATGAAAACATTAAATGGGGACATAATGGCATACATATGGTGTTCAAGATAGAATAAAATGGTGTGTGTGCATGATTCCATTCAAGGCATTCCTATTTGGTAACGCGAGAATCACTCAAGACTGACCATGCCCTGATAGGAACCACTCGTTAGTGTGAAATACTGAGAAAAACTCTCAAACAAGCCCAATAGTTTTTAAAGCATTACCATGGTGTAAGACCAATGGTCTCTTAGTGAATCAAGGATGGAATTAAGATAAGAGACATACTTGTCGCTGAATAAGAGTACAGTAAGAAGATATTGAAGATTTCCAAGATGATAAGTCAAACCTTTACTGGTTGACTTCCTTTGAATGAATCCCTGCTTCACCCACCAATGTACTATAATTAAGAGATAACACAAAATTACCACTTAAGTCATCCCATGATTTTTCAAGACTTACCATTGAAGAGCATAGAAGACTAATTGTGTTCTTAAGGGGTTTCATACCCATTAAACACTCAAATGTTGTTCTTCCGAGAAATAACTGACACATGCACTAGAAATGAAGTGACACCCCCACCTTAGAAGTATTGTAATCATTGAAATAAGAGACAAACCAGCCACTCATAAGTGTGATAAATCAGATTCAACATTAACACACATGTGAAACTCTTCCCATTCAATCACAAAACATCATTGAATATGGCATGAAAAGTAAAACCAACCAGAAAGAATTTTCAAAACCCCAGATTCTATTGGAAGTCATCCTTAAAAATAGGACGATCTAGACTTAATTAAACCCTAGGTCAATATACCCAATAGATGACCAGATTATATACTTAATATCTCATGGATCAATAATTTCACTGACTTCAATCGGTTCGTTATATCATTTAAAAACTAGATCGATATTGGGTATATGAACGCACAGTACCCCAAGGTAATAGAAAAAAGAGAACCATCCTAGAGACTATCCATAGTTTTCCCTCCATATTCATCCAATTATCAGTTAGTATATATAATATAATTAATCCACAATCATATTTCCCTCATTAAACATTAACATTGATGATGGAATACCAAATAGTCCATCACTATAGAAAATAATAGGTTCACGAGACCTACTAAATAGCTGAACATGCCCTAGGCATGTTTAACATGATGAAACTGAGATTTACCCAATGCTCACACCCATTACAGGGGTCAATGATACCATGAACACCTATCCAAACAAGGTTTTCATTTAGAAGGTAAGATTCCTACTAAGGAAAATGTCACTCGAACGACAACAAATTTCAGAGAATGACAACATTTAACAAAGAATTTAAGCATCAATAGTGCTACCTACCATGGGCTTGCCCCATATGAATCAAAAGCATCGACCCAATCACTAGGTCACACAAAACAGAAGTCACCAGTCTCAAGTTCCCATCAGTTAAGACATTCCCAAAAAGAAAATATCCAATGGAAAACACTCATAGTTTATTTTCATGGAAACACCAAGGAACGTCTAAACTATCCTTAAAGAAGTCTCTAAATAAAGGAAAACACTTCATGTTCCATTTTTAAATCCATAACCGTTTGTTGACATTCAGTCATAATCAGAAAATTTATTAAAATAAAATCATTACAGTTATTTAAGATAAGCTGACCTATAAGGAACTTGTTAAACCAACCTAGGTCCTTTAGAAAGAAATGAAATAGAATTTTATTAATTATCAAGGTTATGAACACCCATAATAGTTCATATCAAAATAAACATTCCCCAACTAACCTACATGGGATAGTTGCACATTTTTATGACAATTAATTGTATTATAATAGAAAAATATCAAATTTCGTAGCTAAAAACCATAGAATAGGTAAAACCATTTTAACACCAGGTCATACCACACATCTTACTCCTAAATCTAGGATTATAAAAATAACAGTTAGCAAAAACTACAAGAGATGCCGTCTCTTACCCACTAAAAATTATGTACTCGGTTTTGTCTCAATTTTTTATTTAACATTTCAATAACAATTCACATTCATTTAACATTTAAATTTAAATTATTCATTTAATAAAATGTATTAAACAATGTTTCACCATGTCCCAATCAATGTGGGCTCAAATCACATAATGAACCAAAATTTTGTGCCTATATAATCCATACAATATCAAATTCAATTTAAATATTTCAATTAAAAGTTTCATAATTTACCAATCCATATGATCCAATTATTTTTATGAACTATAATACGGTTTCACATTATCTATCCACTACAAAAAAATAACAACAGTAGGTATATTTATCACAACACTAATCACACCAACATGCAAATAAGTAATGCATCCTATATGGCCTAACATAATGCATAGCATGTAATTTCTAAAAATTGTCTAGTATGATGCATGAGATGGAAAACCATCATCTAATAAGGTTGGAAAAAATTATAACCTGAAATCATATTAACAATAATATAATAATTCAAGTGTTTCACCCAATAGTGGAATCAAGTCAACTATAATAGTACAATCTAGAGAATAGTAATTTTATTCAAGGAAATTTGGATTTTTCTAATATGTGGATTAGTTATGCCCAACCACATATCATTACCAAATCTATGTTCCTTTATATCCCTTTATATTGTCGAAAATTAGTAAATCCAATTTGAAAATAACTACTTCAATACCACATTGAAATTACTCAAACATGGATGCCACTGAAAGGTGCCCCGAGCCTGGTTGGACACAAGGCCTCTAACGAATTTCCCCAAACTCGAAAGGATAATGAATAATAGTTATGGACTAGGGTGGGTTTGTGGGGATATTATTCCCTCTCACTAAAGTGTAACAGAAAGGAATCAATATTATACAAGAATTGGAAGAAATATAATAACTATGAAAAAAAGTAACAAGTGGAAGACGGATACATATGAAATGCCAAAACCCCCATAATTTACCTAAAAATGATACATGTAATTCTTCCATAATAATGTTGTGAAAACATTTATACAAGAATGATATAAAATACATAAACAAGGTATAAAATTCCAAAATCTATACATTTAGCATCATGTGCCTTAGTTTGGTCCCATTATCCTACTCCAAAGTAGCAATCAAAAAAATATAGAAGTTCTCTTACCCATGTCCATACATTAATGTTTATAGTCTATTTGGGTTCCCCAAGGTAGGCCATACAGGGTGTGAGATATAATAAAATTAGGAAACCACCCAATGTCAGGTTCTAGAAAGCTAGTGAATATATATAACAATAGTGTTTAGGTAAAATTTACAAGTAAAGGAATTAATCAAAAGTAAAAAACCTATATACCTCGGTTCTCATTTTATAACCAATTCCTTTAATCAGATTCATTTAAGCAATATGTATTTGATTTAACAATCGAACCCATGTTATTTATAAGCAAGATCAATTAATCATTCATCCTTATGTAAATATTATGTCTCACGACGTAGTGTATAGCCTATAGTCCCCTATGATAACATTATCAATGGAACCTAAAAAAGCCATCCATACTGTCCAAACAAAGTATGAATCCAAACTTGTTCTTTGGATTGAAAGATGCATCATGTATACAATTACATTAAATCATTCAATTAAGAATCTGAGCCCTTCCATGACATTATTTATTTGGAATTCTTGTATCACTAAAGGTGTAATATAAAACAACACTTTACAAGCCCATCCATGGTGATCCTCAAGAGCTTTGGTATCACTCTAGGTGTGGTGTAACATCTCATTCATTTGATTCCATACTTGGAAGTCCACTGAGGGAGGCCAAGTATCACCGATGAAAAAATGATCAAATTCCCTTTGATTCTACCCATGGAATTCTCATGAAAATCCATTTATCACTCAACATATAAGTAAAACATAAGACTCAATACTTGTTAGTTTGATAGGGAGTCTAAGTATCACTCAGGAATAATCAAGGTCCAATCAAATTGATCTTATCCATGTAATTATTCATTTGAAACAATGTGTCACCCAAGACATATCAACATTTAATCAATTCCAACCATTATTCAACTTCTTTTAAACATGTCAAGGCCAATACCATGAGCATTACAATTAAAACCTCACCTTAAATGGTGGATAAAGGTATAATCCAAGTATATAAGGATTTCCTCCTGTATTAATAACATGGTAAAATTATTTCCTTCAATTATTTCATTAATAAATGGTCAAACGACAATTAAATAAATCTAGACCTCCCGTCCTAAGGTGGCTAAAAGAATAAATAATATTTTAAGGATTAGCCTTTAATTATCACAAATAGACAAAAATAATTATACCAAGCATCTCATTCTTAAAAAATACTACAATTTATAGACTTTGTTTACCTCACATGGTCATATCAATAAAAATAGAAATTCATACTTACTAAAGAATTTACAAAGCAGGGCCCAAAATTCATGGTCATTTCATCATATTCCTTTAATCGATCCAGTTTCAGTTGATATCACAATTGAATATGTATATCAATTCACAATTAAAACCAATAAATTTGATCGATAACCCAATTTATAATTCACATCCCAAGGAAAGGCATAAATAGGAACACAATGAAGGAATCCAAAACATAAACGATCATAATGGTTCATTTGATTAAACAATACAACCAAAGGGGGGATTTAGGTTTCACATTTTAAATCCTATAATATTCACTGGAGGTATCATTAATTGAATACGATATTCCTAAAAGATCAATTCAGGGATTAAAATTCATTCAATGTGATACCCAGAAATTTGTCACGTATAACAATTTTTTATATAAACACCTTGAGTTTTAACAAAAGGAATGAGGCACCAGACCGTAGGTCTGTAGTTGATAGATAATCCAATATTAGCTTCATTTTTATATCTTTTTAAGATAAAATAGAAGAATGGATGAAGAACATTGTATTAGGGTATATTGTCTCTCACATAAATTATGTACCTAATGTCCATAATAATGAATAACGACAAAAAAGGAATTGAGAACTAACCAATGTGGATCCAATGAGATAAGCAGTTATTGAATCAGAGATCAATTAGGGGAGATACCTTAAATAATAGATTAGACATGAATGGAAGATTCAAAGCCTCATGGATATTTTGTGTAAGATATAATATAAATTAGGTAGAAATAGATTTTTAATTACGGTAAAATTGGAATTTCACTCAAAACTAAGAATCGTATGGTTTAGGCGCATGGTTAGACAAACTGTGTTCCAACCATGCATGGTTTGCTGTAAGAGAAGGGGAGATGCATGGAATTCCCTCATATATTGACTAACAATGTGCCAAACCACACAATCAATGTTGTAGACCTAGGCACACGGTCATTCATCCCAACTCACACAGTTTACTCTAGTTGTGTGCCATGCCATTTCACCCAAAAACATGGGTCCCTGGCTCTGAACCGGCCCCAAACACCCCTGTTACCTTCATGAACACCATGTAAATTATAATTAGTCCATTTTTATATATTTAAAATAAAATTTTATCAAAATTAAGGGATCCCTATATCAAACAAAAGTGGGGTTCTTACATGTTATACATCCACTATAAAATGTATGTGTGTTTGGTTGTGTCTCCAACAGAAAAACCATGATTATTGACTTGTTCCTCCATATTGAGAAGGAGAGTTCCATCAGTTATTCAGATGTTCATATAAATAAAAGTTTTATAGTTATCATGCCATTCAAAATTTAGTTTTTAGTGGAAACCATTTTACTCAAGGAGTAGAGAGAAGTAAAGATTAGATGTAGAATCACGTTGTTCTAAACTACTAAAAAAATTATGGTATTTTTTTTGCATTAATTTTTATACACCTTAAATTCAATGTTATTTTATGTTGAACTATGATTATAATATATATTTTATTTTTAAAAACACAAAAAATAAACTAGTCAATTCACCCCCGACCTTCTCAACATCTCATTCTGGGATATAAATTTGTATCAAAAGAGGTACTTTGATTAAATTTTATTATCTATTATTAAATTTTATAAAAATATTTACAGTATAAGAAAACATTATTTACATATATGTTTGGTTTAAATTCAAATAATATATAGATTTATTTAGAGAGCACCATACTATTTCTAGAAATGAATATGAATAATGAGAGGCTCTAATGAAATCTTACATAAATCATTTAAGTATTAACCACTATAAAATAATGGCAAACCCTTATAAATTTAATGATTTTGAACATGATTCAATAACTGGTAATTAAGATGTAAATTATATTTTAAATTACAAAATTGTGAATACTTTGTATTGTTATATATGAATAAGTGTTTTTAGTCATGTCTTATCATGAGAAACTACATTTGGTGGATTTTTTACGTTACACACTGTGGAATAGAAAATCTAAAAATAACCAAGTTAGTAATGGATAAATTATAATATAAATATTTAAAAATGGGTTATAGATATATCAATAAAACATTTCATATAATTATAATTATATTTAACAGTATAAGAACAAATTCATATCCCTAGAACAGCATAATGTAGGTTGAAATTGTATGGAGACCCCGACATAATAAATGATAAGGATTGGAATTTTTTATAGATGAAAGTAATAATTTCAAATTTTAAACATTGGAAAAAATTATTGGATCATAAATTCAATATGAATATGAATTGAAGAACATAAATGATGAATATATTTTGAAAAAAGAGAGGTGATCTATTTAAATATAATATAGATGTTTTTAATGAATCCAATGACTTTATTTTATAGGGATGTATAAATTAAGTATCTCATGTTGGACACGTTCCATGAAAAATAATTAAAGGAATGAAACTAAGGCTATATGCTTAAGTGATGGAATTAAATAAATAAAAGGTCGATGAAAGAGAAAGAATTTATGAGGGGGAATGATATATAATAGGGGCTAAAAGTAGAGTTAGGTAATCCCTCAATAAATTAAGATCCTCTACATGAATTGACAAGGGCGAGTTTCCCCAAAATAAATCATATTAGAGCTCACATTAGCAACTTCAACGAAAATGTTTTCCCAACATAACACTACCGTC
The DNA here is from genome assembly GCA_963277665.1 of Viscum album. Taxonomy (NCBI): domain Eukaryota; kingdom Viridiplantae; phylum Streptophyta; class Magnoliopsida; order Santalales; family Viscaceae; genus Viscum; species Viscum album. The sequence goes on along the minus strand of OY728130.1, from coordinate 1,896,668,867 downwards.
ATAAAAACCAATCATCTCATTCTGATATTAATGTTCCATTTATTCATGTTAACCAAATCATGATTTTTTATGGAAGGGTGGTGGGTGAAACTATCATGTAATTTGTGAAATCCCTCAACAAGTTTACTCCCCTCAGTGGGAATCTTTGGGATGATGACAACGAGGCAAAACACTCCAATGATGATTCAAGTGATAATAGAAAAAATACTAAGGCAATATGATTATTTTATATAATTGGAAAAATAAAATGTAAAATAGATGGAAAGAAGGTTGAAGTGGGAATGAAATAGGAGGGGGGAAACAAACTAGAGATGGGGAATCACTCAAAAAATGAAGATCATCTACTATTACAGTTATGGAATTGGGAACTCTCCCACCATCACAGCCCTTAGACATCTTATAGTGACCAAAAAACCTATGATGATTGGCCTTTACAAGCCAAAAAAATAATTATATCCACCGTAAATCCTTTAAATGGGATTCTATTTTATACTCCCTTGTCCCACATAACCTCAATGATAATTATTCGTGAAATATATAGTTATTTAACAATGGTAGTGTTAATTTGATATCCTATAAAAACTGTAACCAATTGTTTTTAGTTTTTATTTAGATAAAAAATATTTCCATTTCATTGTATTTTTTTATACCTCAAAATATAACATAAAAATAAGATAACTATGGTATGAATTGGGTTGGATTTTTTATTTATTTCCTCAAAGATGGATTATTTTTGGGTGGTTTCAACACTGATATAAATCCTAAAAATAAAAAATGATCTAATTTTAGTACGTTAGCAGACAATTATTTTCCCTACAATATTAAAAAAGTTACCCTTGTTGAGTTTCCTACTACTATATATAACTTTAATTGGGGAAAATATACTCTAAATTGATGGAATTATATAAAATTATATAGGAGTTTGGTCCAAGTTGATGACAAAAATAATGTCATTTATTTTTTATGTTTTACTATTCAAAAGACCCATTCTAATCACATCCCTCATATGATTTAAAAAATCACTAGAATAGTAATATCATCCCCCTACCTTTGAAATTCAATTATTCATTGCTTGTTATTCCTGGTTGCAGGGAGGTTTTCTTAGATTCATGGAAATATGAGACTCTTGGAAGCTCCCTTCAGACTCTTTCTTCCAAAACAAATATACAAAAGGGATGAAAAAGGATTGGATAACGGTCTATTTATCCATGATTGATGATGAAATAATAGTTAATGATGATCATATATTATAATTTAAAAACATTAATCAATTTAAAATGTTCCCTATCAATATGAAATTGAAGACCTCTATAACCTTGATGACTTGCTTAATCTTAAGGATAATTCCGTCTAGTAAAAATACAATTTAATATGGTTGAAGGAAGAAAAAAAACACTATGTTATTCTATTTCCTTCATAGGGGAAAGAAGGCTAGGATAATGATCACTAACCTCAACTTTTTTGGATTCTTTCTAACTTCAGAAAATGATATTTAAAATGTTGTGACCAAATATTTTGAAAATATGTACTCAAAAAATGGACATGAAAACACTCACATAGTATTTTATTACATTTATCCAAGAATTGATGATAAAAGCATGAAATTATTTGGGTTATCTAGTGATATAGAAAATAAATAATCCTTATTCTCCTTAAATATGTAATTTGTGGTGGGTCCAGATGGATTGATGAATAAATTATTCATGTTTAACTATGATATTGTTCTTGATGAGATCATCAATGTAGTGACAATGTTCTAAATTCATGATTCATTTCCCTATGGAGTTAATAATAAAGTCAATTAAATGAATCTAAAAAGGAAAAATGATGTGGAAATCAAGAATTTTAGGCCAGTTGTTATGGGGAACACTTTTATGAAATTCATTAGTAAAATTATTTGCACAAGGTTAGGGAATATTTATAGGGAAATAAATACTCTAAATCAGTTTTGGTTTATCCACATATAGAACATTCAGAATTATATTTTCAATTCCTATTTATTCATCAATATAATAAAGAAATATGTGAAATATGAAATCATCCTTTTAATTATGATATATCTATGGCCTTTGACATGATAAATTGGATCTTTATTCTTATAGTTATCAAAAATCATCTCATCACCATCACTTATGTCAATTTGGTTCACACTATTATCAAGAGTGAAAGGTTTTATTTCCCTTTAAATTGATATATCATATTCTTATTTTTATTTTACAAGGAAGTAAAGAAAGGAGATCCCCCATATTAGACTCCTATTTTCACTAGATGAGGACTATTTGACTATCTAACTCAATGACCTTGTTCAGGTTTGATAATATAAGATGATCAATGTTGTTAAGGACCTTTACCCCACCTTAAACCTTTTATATTTTTATTAATTCATTCACTTTAGGATATAGTATTGAGAAACCATATCTTTTTTATAATACAACCTTGGTAATTATGAAAAAGTGGCCTATTTGGTCATTATTTGGAATAAATATTTTGTCTTCTTGGAGGATGGTGTGTCTTTCATCAAGAGAAAATGGTTTCCAGATCTAGTATGGTTAAATGAGGAACTATAACATTTATTTAACTTGGTGTTCCCTCTTTTGGGGTAAAGTGAAATAGTGATACTTAGAAAATACTTACTCTAATTTGATTTATTAAATGGAATTATGAAAGGGGAAATCCATGTCCTAGGCTGGAATAATTTTCATAGTTGACTTTTTACCACTTCAATGTTTTTTTATTATTTCCCAATGTATATATGGCCCAAGGAACTTATTTAATAGCTATAATTATTTATTCTAAATTTCATCTATATATGGTCCATTTGTTATTTGAAGATGATTACCATGGACTGAAAGGAGTGTGTCAAGCCAATTTACATGAGAGAATTTGGCATAAAATATTTGAAAGTGTTTAATAATGATCTTCTACATAAATTCACCAATAAACTACATATGTACAATGAAAAATATTTGTAGTTTCTTTTAAGATGGTTTATCTCAAATATAATAATTGGGTACTCTTCATATTTATCATCATCTTTTTGGATATCCATCAAACAGTCATACATTAAATTCATGAAATGATCATAATGGATGGTTTCTAAGAAGTCAAATATGAATTTTTGGTTCACACCTTGGTTGACCGGGCCTCTTCATGAGGTTGATGATATCACTAAAACAATTAATAATACATCAACTGTTGATATTAAATGAAATTATTATGGAACTTGTGGATTTATTGCACCTTATATTTGTCATATAATTTAACGGTTTTATTTCATTGATATAGACACTCACATTTGGAAATGAATATCTTGTAAACATCTCTGTACAAGGGAGTTGAACATGAATAATTTTGAAATATATTTAATAATACCTCAATGAATTATAATGCTCAATAAATCCTATATTAGTCTAGAAACAATTCTACTTATCTAGAGAGCATAGAGGATTAAGCTTCCAATTAATATCATGCAAAAAATATAGAATGCTGGTCTCCTCGACCTATTATCTATGCTTGAGATGTGAAAAAAGTATCAACGACATTTTTGTTAATTTTTCATTCACATGTAGGTTCTTTAAATATGTTCAATATAACTTTTGATGAAATTTGTAGATGTATTGATTTAACGGTGTTCCAGCAACCATCATAGGTGATGGAAAAGTGAAACATTGTAAGGGATAGTGCTGGTTGTTGTTGTTGATGTAATTGAGTATACATTGTGGCTTGGAAATGGAATTGATTTTCCGAAAAAATAAAATTATTTTAATGAGGTAATAAAGGAGGTTCATATGGTGTTTTCCAATTCTTACATTCATTAAATATGTCACAAGAACAATGATATTTCTGACCTTATTATCTTGAGAATATTTTGTTCCTCATAGGACCAAAAAAATCAATTGGTCATGAAATCAATCATGTGAATCTCTCTAATCCTGTCTTAGCTAAAAATATATGTTAAAGGGGGTGGATTTAGTTTTAATCGGACCCTTGGGTTTTGGAGTTTTCATCCTTACAATTACGTCATCGATAATGGTGGCTTCTATCATTTCATTAAAATTTGATGTGCTATTAAATTAGAATTATGGGCTGTAATCAATGCCATTAAATATGATAATTATTATGACTAGAAATTCCTCTATATAGAGTAAGACTCAATTATGGTAGTTTATATTTTAATGAAATAGTCCATGAATATTCCATAGAGAATGTTACCATAGTGGATTGAATGGCTCCAACACATAAAACATATCAGCCTAGACATTACCAATGTATATAAAGAAGAAACCAGGATACCGATGCTCTGTCAATGATATCCATTATAGAGGAAAATCAAGATGGTTCTTTATGGACTTGCATTTATTCTCATAGTTTGTTAAAGTAGATGCACGTGGTGATCCTTACACTCACCTCTGTAAACCCCCTTATGTTTTCATGTGTTAAATATTCTCTATTTATATTTGGAAAGAGTGGGTCACATGCTTCCTTAACCTCTTGGAGTATAGATGGATTTTTTTTCATGAAAGAGGAGGTTCTGTCAGATTAATTTCATATTAATTCACAATCTGTCAATTATTCTAAATTTACTTTAGCTTCATAAACTCAAAGCTGGTAAATATCACTTTTAATGGATGTTAAAATTGAAAATAGGAAAAACAAATATTTAAATCTATTAATGAAGTAATATTAGCATGACTCATTGTAATATTTTATTTAGATTTATTTAGGCCCATTCAATCTTCATGTTTAGTTGGTAAAATATATGTATTTTTATTATTGATTATTTCTGAAGATATAAATGGATTTATTTTATAACTTGTAAAAATGAACCTTTTTCAATGATTTATTATATTTTATAAATTAGATCAAATTTATAAAGGCCATTTAATTGTTTTTATAATACGTGATAAAGGTGGATAATTCATATATTTTTTATCTAGAAAAAAGGAAATTTTTTTTATTCTTATATACTTTCTACACCTAAATCACCTCAGAAAAATCGAGTAGTTTAAATAAATAATTAAAATATTTTAGAATTTGAGAGATCAATGTTTCATGAATTTAATATATATAAATATTTATAGGATAATGTTATAAAACCATATTGTTATATATCTAATAAAATATTGAATAGATATATACTTAAGAAAAAACCCTTATGAATTACAGATAGAAATGAAAATTAATATTAGATATTTTATAGTTTTTTGATATAGAATTTTATCTTGAATTATAAAGATTTAATAAATAAATTTTATTCTAAATTAGATGACGATATATTTTTAAGTTATTATAATTTTATTAAATATTTTATATTTTATAATAAAATATCTTTTATTTTTGAAAAACGTTTTCAGGTTAAAATTGATGAGGATGAATTAAATAAAAATTATTAAAATTTAGAATAGATTATAAATAAAAGTAAATAATTTTATTTTATATTAGATGTAAATCAAAAGGAGTCTGATAATTTTGAAGATGAATAAAAGCCTATTGAATGAAATTATATAAGTTATAAATTCTATCCTATGTAAATAATAATTATAAATTTTGAGTCTGAATTCCACACTATAAATTATTTTAGCAGTATATGTTCTCACATAGTATTTATTATTAATTATGTACCTAATGATTATTTAGAGTCTTCAAAAAATTGAAATTAAATTTTTTCAATTAAAAAGAATTTAATTAGTTGTCTAGAAATAATGTTTTTACTTTAGTTTGATGACATAAAGATTTATAAATAATAAAAACTAAATTTATTTTTATAAATATAGTCAATGAATTGGAAAAAAATATAAGAAAGAAATATGATTAGTCATTCAAGTATCATTTCAAGAAATAATAATTATAAATGATGAAACATTTTCACATGTTTTATGTTTAGATCCTTTTTGAATTTTATTAGACTTCACTTCTTTTCAAGGTTTTAATATTCTTCAAATTCATGTAATAAATTCATGTTTAAATGGATTGGTTTCAAAAGAAGATTTTGTTATGAAAACCCCAATTTTTGAACTTCAAAAATTTATTAAATATGTTTTAAAATTTTCAATATATATATATATGTAATTAAACATTCTCCTCAATCTTGGTGTGAAAGACTTTATTTATTTTTATTGAAAATGGTTTTTTAAAGTTATAATCTATTGTGATATTTTATTTTTTAAAAATTATAATTATATTTTAATAATTAAAATTTATATTGATCATATTATATGTTAATAATCATGTAAAAAAATATTAAAATAATTTTTTTATTTAATGATGGGTGAATTCAGTTTGATTCTTATGATATAATTAAAATTAATTTTAGCACAATAAATTTATCAAATATTGTTTGAAATATTTTTATGTTAATTTAACCATACTATAGATTTAATTAATATATTTCGGAATTAATCTATTAAAATTTTGATAACACCTATGAGTACTACATGTAAATTAGATTCTGATTTATCAGGTAAATAATTAGATATTAATAATTTTAGATGTATGATAGGTAATTTAATTTATCTAATTTCTAGTAGACCAAATTTAATGTTTAATATAAACATGTCTAGTAGGTTTCCATGTGACCCTACCTAAAATAATTTAGATCTTTTTAAAATAATTATTGGATGACTTAAAAGAATTTAAAATCATGGTTTTTTCTAATAAACACATTTTCTAATTTAATTAGTTAGTATTATTATAATTTTGCATGTTATATAAATAATAGAAACTTTACTTTAGGTATGTTTCATATTATTGAAAATATTTTTATTCCATAGAGTTATAATATTTTTTAGTTTCTGTGGCTAGTGTAGAAGCTGAGTGCATAGTTTTTTATAATTGTTTCTCTCAATTTATATGGTTTAAGAAAACACAGTCTTTTTTAAGGTTTAATTTTGATAAAATTCTTATTTAATATAATTTTTCATCTATAATTTATTTTCATGATAACCCTTCGTAATATTCTACAACTAACCATACTAAATTAAGATTTCATTTTATGAGATATCAAGAAAAAAGATATATCACTTTAGAATTAACTTCCATTGATGATTATCTGGAAGATATATTTTTTAAACCCTTGGATATAATAAAATTTGAACTAGAAATGAAGGAATCATATTGTGTATAAAATAAATATTGAGTGATGTTATTTATTTTTATTTATAACTATTTCATTAATATTTTATAGAATCTATTATTTATACATGCTTTTCATAATGTAATATACATACAATATTTTACATATTCAATATGATTTTTTTGGAGAATTTTCAATGAATTAATCATTTTTATATGTGTTTGAACTATTTCATTAAAAATTTATTCTTTAAAAATTTAGTTGTTTTATATGTATGCAATAATTTAGATGGATTTCAGTTATTCTGAAAATTTTCATTAAAATTGATATTAATATTTGCTATCATGAGGATATATCTTATTGATTATTCATGATTAAATTTTACATTTAAAATTATTATGTGATTACTATTTTATTCACTTTTATAAAGGGAGAGATATTTTAAAAAAAATGAGATTCATTTTTTGAGTGTTTTTAAAAAATTTAAATTTAATTTAGATATTTACCCCAATACAAGGGAGTTTTTTAAGAAATTTTTTTAATTTTAGTTATAGATTTTTTTTAAATATCGTTATATTTTTTATTAAATTAATTGTTTTATAATTTATAAAAAAGGGGCATAAGGTTAGAGTTAATGATTCGAAGATTGTTAAATTTTGAGAATTTTACATTTTGATATTGAGAATGTTAAATTTATATTATTTTAGTTTTACATTTTCATTTATATTATATTAACTTTGATAATTACAAAAAACTATTATATTTACAACAATAGTTATAAAAATATATTATATAATTATGAATGTCAAGTAAATTTCTCTTTTATGATTGATACTTGTTTGATATTTCTTTTACAAATGATAAACATTTTGATATTGTCTGTTAGAATAAAATTTCCTATTATTTTCGTAGTATAGTATTCAATAGGGTGTGAATTGAGTATCTATAAAAAAAATTATTATAAAGTTATCATAAAAATATTCCCCAATAAAAATGAATACAGTCCAGTTAATCAAGGTATTGAGGTTATAATAGTTTGAGTATTCAAATAACTTATCAAAAGATTAATTAATTCATAGTAATATCAATGTGAATTATTGATACAACTTTTAAAGATACTCTAATGGGGAAAAATATTTAGAACATCTATCCGAGACTAACTATCAATGTTAAATATAGTTTTCTAAATTTTTTTTAAACATAGAAAAAATAAAATAAAAGATATAGTGGATAAAACAAGTGGTTCAGTATTAAGCTAAAACTCAATTAACATTACATGGTGATCGCCAACAACCAATAAGTATATATAGATAATATATTAATCCACACTATGGATCAGTTTAAAAAACAGTACGCAGGACTGCCCAGGCCACACGACCTCTTCCACTGGACTTCGTGGCTATAAACAACCAAGTCACAGAAGGAACTCTTCAACAATTATCTGTTGAATTAAATGGATTTATTATTATATGAGATGAAGGATATATTGTATCATTCTATTTAATAAAGGAAACAATGTGTGTCTTTAATATAGACACACACAAAATAATTGAATGCTATATAAAACACACAACATAGCAAAGATGATGAGAAAAAAGTATATGGTCTCTAAGTGTTATTATTTGCATCTATGGACTTTTAGTATGAATCAGATGCTAGTATCATGTACTCTTGTGAGAAATAGAGTATCGCACCTTTGGTTCTATGGTTTCCAATTCGATGATGTGAGCAATGTAGCTCTTGTTCTTCTAGTTGGTGCTACAAAGATACTTGAGGCTATGATCTATGGTAGTTCAACCTTTAGGGATCTAGAGTGCTTCATGTGTTCTTCAAAATTTTGTTTTATTCATGATTTTACTTTTTCCAAAATTATCTCTCAATATTTTTCAGAATCCAGGAAAATCTTGTTTTTAATTACAGCTGCACATGTTGGAACTGACAATATTCAGGTATTCTACATATCGTACCTCATATTGTCAGGTGACATGTCTAAAAAGAACCATTAATGAATTCATTTCCATTGAATAACATTAATATAACCATTAGAATTTAAATTGAAAACGAAAAAAGAAGATTAAATAACGGTGTCACAGTTTGTCTTAAAATGATGTCAGTTGGAAGTGGTGTAATAGAGAAAATGTGTCTTCTTCTATTCCATTGAGCGATGATACAGACACAGTGCCACACTATGTTGAAATCTCGAACTGGTAGTACTGATGTTGTGTAATGATCATGGTGTCTCATGTAGCGGTTTCTAGTACTCTATTAAAACATTAAACAATGCATGAGTCATAGTGTTAAAATTGTGGTGTCAGGGTCACATTGTTAGAATTTTGGTGTCTTGGTTATGTTATCCTATCAAGGTATCCATGTCACAGTTTCTGGTCATGGTATCAGGTCATAGTGTCTAGTACCTTATCGAAATCAAGAACCAGTGTCAGATATATGTTTTCTCAAACGTAGCAAAATATTTGTAAACAGTCTTAAGCATTAATATTCACAGAATGGTTAAAACACAATTAGTGGTATAAATAAACATAATAGAACATGATTAAGAAAAACTAGTGAGATTATGAATTTGAACCAGTACGGATGGAATCATAAGAATACCAAAAATCATCAAACATTATTCATACAATATTAGTATAATTTTCATGATTTGCATGATTTTTGAGAATTAAAACATGATAAAACAGGCAGAATAATAAAATATCCTCCTTTTTGATGATCACAAATCATTTCATGTATAAACTATCTAAAAATAACTAATGTCTTTCTTATTTCTCCACCTTTTAGGGTTATCAAAAAGAAAACAAGAATAACAAAATAAAAAGAGAATAAATTTAATGTTAATTTTAAACAGTATGAATGAATATTACATTGAAAAATAAGAGAAAGTCTAGTACAAACATAAGACAAAAAAACAAAATGATGATCATTTTTATCATGTAGAGATTATTAAATTCTCTTTATAGGTTGTCAATTTCTATTTCACCTTTTAATATTCATTGAGAGAAGCTAGAGGATCATTAGAGGAGGTGGAAGCTGAGATGGATCCAATGGTGTGATAAGAAAGAGGAACACCTTCATAAATAGAATGGAAAAGAGTGGGTTTGGTTCGAGACTGAGGCACATATTTTTCCAAAATAACTGGTCAGATCTGGCTCAGATCCTAAGTGATAGACATGGTAATGGGATAGAAATATGTGGATGGGGATGGAGTGGAACCGGGATTCATGAGAGCAGTTGCGGGATCCATAATGGTAGTGCTTAGCACATGGCGATATGGATTCATCTTATTGATGAAATTAGTGATGACCACACCGCCATATTTCACTTCTTTTTTAAAGTAATCTTTATTCTCATGAAAATATTCCATGGTATGTTTTAACTCTTTGATTTTCTTGTACTTGATCCTTAAACTCTTGAGTCACATGAGGCATTTTCAAATTTTCCACATGGTACTTGAAATGACGTTTCAATTCATGCTTTGTATAAATATTTTTGAAATAGAAATCCACTTTCATTTTAATCTCATCATAGGCCGTATAAGCTTCCTTAGAATACATGAGAATCATGTCATGGTCATGCTAACTATTTTTTACATTTTTAGATATGATTTCCCAAAAAAATGACCATTCACATATTTCTGATCTTCATGAATAAACATTCTCAAAAGTGCACTTTCTATCAACTGAGATGATTGAGCAGGAATAGCCAAGGGGGAAGAAGTTGAGATGGCTGCAGATGGTTCATGAATTCTCTTGACAACATTTTCAAATATAGGCCTTGAAAATACCCTGCTAGTCATCAATTGAGTATGCTAATTTTTGAACTTCTTCTACCAGCTCTTCATTTTTTTCTACTGTTTTCTCACCAACAACTACTAGATTTTTTGAATCAGTACTGCAACCTTTATTGATATCCTATCAGAATATTCTGTTCAAAATCAAGAAATAGGGGGTTCATAAGTTTCAAACTCTTTGTTCAGTTCTTCAACCAAAAACATTCAATATTTTAATTTTTCTTTTAGCTACAGATTTTTAAATCATGCTTCCTTAATTTTTTGAAACATACAACGTTGATTTTGACATATAAGTTTCTCCAAAATCATACTAGCATCATGTTCACATAGATGAGTTATAGGAATAGTTTGAGCTTTCAAAATCTTCTCAAAGGCATCCAACATATTTTCTCGAACCACCTTCAAATCCTCAAGGCTTACAAATCTTGGTGCTTCTTTAGAATTCTTGGGTTCAGAGACAACAATATCATTAGGCTTCTTGGTAGTTATTACGCCAGTTAGATAAAAATATTTCTAATAAAAATCAATTAAAGATCAATTCTTCTCATTAAAGCCACTTGAGAATCTGAGACATCCAAATAGATATGGAATATATACACATCGTCCATAGGGATTTTCTCAAAAGGTTTTATGCCTTAGTAGTTTCCAGAATGGGGGTTTTCTCCGCCTCAATGTGTAAAATATTTCAAAGAGTGAGAGTCCATGTCTCTTATTTTATTTCATACTTACATCAATTTCAATCTCACCCATATCTTTTTCTATCTTGTTAAAAGGTATGGTTCATTCTTTATTCGGCAAATAGGATTAATTTAGGCTCATCTTGTTATCTAGAACTTTCTACAACTGCAGGACCTCTCTCGACAACTGGTTCTTATATATGTTCCTCGAGAACATCTAGAACCTCCAGACCAACAATAGATCCTTCTTTATGAACAAATAATTCATCAAATATTTGTTCACCAACTAGTTTTTCATCAACTTCTGGTTCAGGTAATCCATTGTCCTCTTCTTCTAAGACAATTCTTTCCATAGGTGTAGCTTCTACATCATCTTCTTCATGACTTGAGTATTTAACCAACTCATCAGGTTATAATACTGGGTCATTCTTGTCTTGAGGCCTAGATGGATTTTCAAGGGGATTTAATTTATCCTACAACTATTCATTTTCTTCCACCCAATATGTTTTCTTTGGATTCTAGCATATCTTAATCCTTCCCGTTTCACCCTTTGAAATACAGAACTCATATCCCACAATGAATTCATTATTCTTGAAAAAAAAACCTTTAGCAGAAAACATTGCAGAGATCAATATTGAATAGAATAAAGAGTTATAAATTGAAGTAATCTTGATCAATTCAGACATGTGATGTATAATATACTTACACAGATTAATATAACTTCCATTCTTCATAATATGTATCCAGATTATATCTCTATACATATGATTATAAATATCCCACTTTCATGGACTAAAAATATTTTTAATTAACATAAATGGAAGCCTTGTCTCACCATCCAACTATCCATAAATTTCTATTCATTTCTTCCTATTTCCAATTAGGCTTCCCAAAGCTTCTTCCAAGGGGAAAATATCACTTCCAAGAAGAGGTTATCACAGATTCTCCCCACCTAATTTTTCATGAGGTATCTCTAGAAATCCATCCTGCAGCCTTAAGGAAATTGTACACATTTGACCATTAATCTACCTTCTTAAAACAAAAACATTTTTATAATGGAAAGAAAACTAGACATACATACAAAACTGAAAAACATGTTTTGGATAAATGGGTAGTTATTTCGTAGTAAAATAGTCAAACTGGCCTTGTTCACTCAGAATGTTCAAGAGAAGTGACTTACTTGATTTTATCCATTTCAGACATACTCCATTTTAAGGAATGACTACTCTATTTACAAGACCGGGGTTCAACAATACTTCTACTGCTATTTTCGGTACCATTATTTTATTTTGGTGAGACCTTCTCTTCTCATGAGTCGACAAGAGGGTTGCTTCATTTTGGGTATAAAATGACGGGATAAATAAGGAGAATTATAATAAGGAGATCATGATATTTGGAAGGCAAGGGCTTAGGTTTCTAGAGAAGATACCCTAGTGAAGATAGAAGTGAAAAATATCATGTTTTTATCATTTAAAATGTCCAAACATTGTAAAAAAAGTATATTAAGGTGAAATATTGCATACATCAATACAAAAAAATATAGGTATTTAATATAATACTAGAACAGTTCATTATGGTGTTATAATTACAACGTGACAATAAACGGTGCGACCGTAACATTGAGACAGAATGTGAAAAAATAGTGATTGAGAGACATTAACTGTGATACCATTAACATGAGACAATAACTTCCAGTGAGTAATATTGTGAAAATATGAATGCGAGATAGTAATTAAAAGACCATGACATGTGAAACTGTAAGCATGAAACCATATGCTTTGAAACTGTAAGTAAAGACTGTAATCCTTTAACTGAAGACTTATCATCCCCAATTTATATAGGACGTAGTCTATCCTTTCAGAATTTAATTTTAGAGTCTCAAATCTTGACATACATGTACATTACATTTCTTTTGCTGAATACTTAGTACATAACAAAACCAGACACACAAGGACCGTAATAGTATATTGTCTTTGGAAACTCAGAATATATTCTTCTAATCGTGGTGAAAGATCTTCAAAATCTCCCATAAAGATCTTCCCCTTTTGTTTTCTTACCTAAAACCTTTATTTAAATCCTGGGGAAAATAAAACATATAAAGGGTGACCTCAAATGCTCATTAAGGGTAAGAATGGAGAAAATAAAACAAATCATATAAATTTGAAATAAAAAAACATGAACATAATGTTTAAACATCATGATCTTGAGCAATGACATAAAACATGTCAGTACGTAAGGAATAGATCATAATGGGACATCAATACTGATAAAATAGAATGGGAAAAACATTCAATTGTGGAAACCATTAAGCAGATGTTATGATTTCTATAGTAGCCAAGGCAATACTGCAAAAACCATCTTAGTGGACAATGTCCCTTTCTGAATCGAGTTCACTCTTTATTTCAGTACTGTAACACTGTACTGGATTAACTTACCATTCCATCCATGTCTATCTCATGAGATATAAATCATTACCCAATGCATTGGAGGGAGATATAGGTCTCACCCATATCATAATGAAATCATTCTTAAGTGTGCCACAACATAAACATAAATCATTCATCATAACCCAAAGAATAAAATGGGTTTCATAAACATCATTCCATCATAAAATAATCCATATAAAACAAATGGATATCATTTGATATTTTTAAGAATCAAACCATGTAAATAATAGAGACATTATACTTGAAACATAAACATACTAAATAATGTCATCTTAGATGGAAAATAGTTTTGATAAAACACTTGTAATGAATTCTTGAGGAAAATATCCTTTCTCCTCAAAAATCATTTTCTTTTCACAAAATGCCACAAAATTTAAAAGAAAAATATTTTATTGAAAATAACCATGAAAAATTGTACAGGATGCTTCTTGAAAATTAGGCGATATGAAACCGTAAAAATCCTTTCATGCTGTATAAGTTAAAAAACATTCTCCGCGTACTTTTGTCGGAAAATTCAAAAAGATTCCTATGTGGTAAAAAAGTAATATTCCTTTAATAACATGTGGTAAATTTCAAAAATTGGTAAAAATGACTTTTAAAAATACATGAAAACATTTTTAGAAAACATGGGCATGAATGAAAACAATAACCCCAGTAAATACTTACGAATTACAATCTCGGATAAGAAGGAAATTGGAATAGGTATCCCTTACAAAGATCTTTTTGTAAAAAAAATAGATCATTTATGTGTATTCACTATAAGGTCACATATAGAAATATAAATACATGATAAGATATTCATTTATCACATAATCGTTGAATGACATAAACAAGAAAGAGAAGATCAACCCAAAGAATAGAAATTGGGTTAAGAAGTTCCCTTACCTTGTTTCCGAATTGACTCGATCATTATTTAATCTCCTGAATAATAAACCAAAGTTAATTTCTACTTGATTAATAAAAATTTTAAAGTTTATTTTTCCTTTTATATCACTTATTACCATTCTATAAACAATATGTAACCATTTAAGTTAATAAGGTTCGTTTTGCCGATATTTGGTACTTGAGTCAAAAATGGACTTCTTATAATTACATGTTGTTCATGTGGTCAATGGTTTATTATATAAAGAATAATATTCTTGATTTATATATCATATATATCATATAAATCCAGCATATTCATGTATTTATAATAGTATATAACATATGTAGGTAAGAAATGAAATGCACCGTTCATGGAGATGGTAAGCCGTACATACGCATGAACGCTACTTTCATTTAATTTTCATATTTTAATGGAATTAAAACATAATGATACATAGTTATATTATAATTCCAGTATAATATAATATATAATATCATAAAATCTATCCTTTATACAGCCCACATAGGGCATTAACGAATCACATCACTTTGAGGGGGCGGTAGTTCGCACTTCCTCAAATGAGATTATCGTATTTACCCACTATGGAAACCATAAAGGATTGATATAATTGGGAATTAAAGAAGAATAAGAAAATAATGAAAACAATTTATGTCATATATAAATATAGTGCCATCATAATGGCCACCATGAGAGGCGGTAGTAGAAAATCGAACAATCATCATTTCGTGAGGCGTTAGTTACCTATCCATAGAAACTTTGTGTTATTTATCCATTGGATGGAGGTGTGTGTAAGTGTAGTTCTAATCCTTCTCATAAAAAATCCTAGTATATTGAGGATACTTGTGTTGTTACAAAAGATATTATTTAAAATAGATTAGGGTTTGGAGAAGTAGAATAAAAGAAAACAACTTAAGAGAAACGGTTACCTGTAATTTGGGTAACTACCTTTGATTTGAAGCAAAAGGACTTCATGAAGTTCCTTATACCTAATGTAAGGCTACTAGGGGGAGGAGAGGGATTCAGAGAGCTTTATTTGGCAGAGTATGGACGAGCTAAATGGCTTGAGAGGTGTGATGAATTGAATATAAATGGTCTCCTTTTATAAGGGGGGAGGGGCTCTTTTGGAAAGTGTGAAAATATTTATTTATTATAAACTTATCTTCGATTTCAAAAGGTCCAAAAATCATTAAATAGGAAGTTAAGATGACTAATGGTCAAAATAAAATCATCCAATAATAATTGGACATGTTTTGGATAATATTTTAATCATTATAATCCTATTTATTTAAATCATTTATTAATGAGGAAAATACTGCATCATTATTGTGTCATAAATAATTTAATTTATTTGATGTCTAAAAATTATAAAAAAATACCATCATGTAGGAAATCATTTTATATTACCAATTAATATTTATAGTCTAAAAGGTAATTTATACAACCCCTTATAAAAATTAATTACCAAAATATTTTTGTTAATGTCAATTTTGTCTTTACATTAAATTAATTAATCCAAATTGTCATTATCACTACTAAGTGGCTCAATGGGGTCCCAAAATTGACCCAAGGATTTCCATGGTTGGAAACTACTCATCCAATAAGGTGAGTACAAGTGTTAAGGTAATTTTAAATTATAATAATATTTTGTTAACCTTGAATTACCTTATTTACCTTTAACCGCAGTAAATAAAAGCCAAAAGTTACTATTCACCAAAAATTATTTTCATCTTATTGAACAACATTTTAATTATTTATAACAACCATGTGTGTTGGATATTAGAAATTCAATTCACAGAAGTGTTAAAATTTCATTTAAATGAATGATTTGGTTTTTTAAACTACCACTAAGTGGTTTCACTATTCATTAAAGGTTGAAATTTTTCATAAAAATACCAAAAATTCAGCTTAAGATATATTTGATATTCCGAATTCAAAAATGATGTCCATTTTTCCAAATTCAAAACATAGAAGTGGCATTAATTAATTTTAAAATTAATTCCCGTTATCAAAACAAATAGTGTGTTTTTAAGAAACAATTACTATCAAAAGATCATCACTTGATTATGTCCAATTTCAAAGTGAAATTAATTACAATGACCAAAATTTTATTAAATGGTAAAATATATTATTATTACACTTTAAAACCAATTAAAAAGATAATCTAACCATAAAAATTTTTGCGATGAAAAAAGTTGGTTTTAATTAAAATATATCGTGTTTTTACTATTCATTAAAATATGAAAGTTATTAGAATAATATGAAAAATTTATCCAAATTAAATTTTTATATCCTGATTCCAAGGAAGAATTTTATTTTGTAAAATTGAACTTATAAAAATTTCAAAAACTAGATTTAAAGTGGGTGCGCCATCAAAAGGCGGCAAAACTGCATTTTTTGAAAAATACTTATTTTACCCAAAAAAATTATTTTGTTCTCATAACATGTTCTAGAAAATATGTAAGATGAATAATAATGTTATAAAATTCAAAATGTAGTTAATAAAATTCATAATGGCTAGTCCATAATATTATTATAACCATATGTCGTTGTTTAGTGAAACATGGTATTGCGTACAACACATGCTATCGAGGAAGGTCGTGATTATGTGTAATGAAATCCAAGTCAATGCTGTGTGTTTTTTAAGACTCCTCCATTGTTTCGTATAACAGAATCCAACCATATATCATTTATACACACATATAAATATACATACACTCATTGTTGTGTTGAATAACTGCTATCAAATGAACATGAAATTGTGTGTAACACAATCCAAGAATAGTATTGTGTATACTGCAAGATAATACGGTGTTGCGTATAGTGAACGATAATATTGGTGTAGTGTAAAACATAAGATATGAAAGAAATTAAAAAGAATATATCTCATAATATCTCGGTGTGTTACATTCTACCCCCCTTAAAATGAATTTTTCCCTCGAAATTCGTCAGGGTTATAAATGGTTTATTACTTGAGAGTTTCTTTCATTGAAACCTACATCGTAAAAAGGAATACTAACACTTAATTTTAAAAAAGTGAACATTAGAAACAAAACGGATAATCAAAGTAACTCATCACTTGGGTTCCCGCATAGTAGATCATAGGTGAAAATATGGATATGGAAGAGATATCTAACCGTCAAGTTCTAATGGAGAGTGGTAGTGAACAGGGCTATGAAAAATCCAACAGTCACAAATCCATAAAAATGTGTTGATCTAAGGTACTTTCTGATTTATCAGATATGAGAGCACTAGGAATACATTTTTGGTTCTCAATATCATTTCCCTAAAGTTGAAGAATTTTTTAATTAAAAGAAATACTTACTTGATTTTGGTACAATCTCAATGCTGCTCGTGCCTCAAAAAATTTCCACTTCATCTCTTAAATAAATGAAGTTGAATTTTCCTTTCGTAAAGTGTTATCAGATCATGCGATAGAATGATAGGTCATTCCATCTGTCTCAAACATAAAATTAGCAATAATTATATACATAAGTCAGTCTGTGGTGAGATCAATTGGATATGGTTCCAAAATGGAATTATACTTCATCTATCATCCTTCTTAATAAAAAAATAGTTTCTACTAACCAGTGACTTCCTGCAGGCCAGTGGTAGGTGATAAAGGCCTGTCACACTTCGGTTGTGGGTTTGATTCCCACAACCTAATCCGACGCGATGGGTTGTCTCCCATCTTATGAGTTTTCCTTTTTCTAAAACTACATTATTATAATATTCCTGCAATAATATAAAAAAATGTTCTAGCCATAAACAATACTATGTTATGTCCAATATAATCCTTTCCAATCATTTGGCTTATCCAAAATACTTCTATCCAAGCCCATAGTATAAAGAAAACAATTACTAGAAATTTCATCTGTCGAGCATGTGAATACCATATTTTATCCCTCATATATCATACGATATATCTTGTTGGTCAAATTACAAACATGTGAATACCTTAATGATGTATTCTCTTGAAAAAAATACAAATTTACTCTTAGTGAAAACATGAATGCTGTCAAAATTTAACACCTTCCACATACCACCAACCCAAAATTTCTATATACTCAAATATTGATATAACTTTGTCCTTATATAATTCATGAGCTTATTTCATTTTTTCATTATCGCTTCATTATTTTCATATCAGCTTCTTTCCAAAAATATTTCAATCACATTTCATGGATATCGGTAACATATAATTATTGAAAACCAATACATAGATATTCCAAAATTCCACGATGCCATAAATGAGATTCCATGATACCATTTTGAAAACCCATTACATAAACACTTATCATTACACAACATCATTTTCATTATCAACATCACAAACAGTGATCGCATGTGACTTCCCTTTATCCTTTTCCTTAAAAGGTTTCTCACGTTGATCATCATTAACCCTTGGATTAGGTCATTGATTAGCATAATGCCCCATTTACTTGCACTTCAATCATTGAAGTGTTGCTGATGCGTTCTCGGAAATCTTTTCTTTATTCAAATCATTAGCAACCTTTTTTCCATTACATCGACACTCAGCTACTCGATGTCCTTCATTTCCTCAATTAAAATATTTTCTAGTCCCTTTAAGAAAATCTCCACCATGCTTCTTTCCACACTTTGATCACAAACAAACATTCATCTTCTTTTCACCATTATTCTGAAATTTCTCCTTGAACTCCATCTTTCGTTTCTTGTCAAACCATGATATGGATATATTGCACCAACTTCCAGTTCTACCTTGATTGCACAACGCACAATTTCTTCATAGCTATTGAGGACTCTTATAGATAATTCCCTTCGAAGAGTTGGTTTTAATCCACTGATAATTTGATCAACTTTAATTTCAGGTTGGATGATAAAGCCAGATGCATACCTTGCATGCCTTGTAAAATTCGATTCTTATATACCAACATATTCATCATCCTTTTGCTTATGCTTAGGGAAATCCTTTTCCATCTTTGTTCGAAGAATATGAGGGATGTAATTATTGAAAAATAAGTTTTTGAACTCATCTTATTCCATGAATTCAATTCCATATCTAGGCCTCGTATTCTTAATTAGAGTCCACCATTGATCTTCATCGCCTACTAAAAGGTAAATAGCCAAAATGACTTTTTCATTTTTCAAACAGGGAAGTATGGAAAATATCTTTTCAATGGTACTGATGCATTGTTAATCAACAAGTGGATCAGAAGTCCCACTGAAAGAAGGTGGACGTTGCCTCATGAAGGACTCAATAGAATATTTTTCCTTTCTCTGCTCATTTGGAAGTCCAGAATGATTCATAGCTTGTGTAAGTATAGCAATAAGATTTTTCACTCCATCTCCCATAACATTGCTTTGTTCAGAAGGGAAATCATTTCATTTTCCATTACATTGATCAACATGGTTCTTTCGGGTTCCAGCCATTGTCGAAAACCCAAAAAGAATAGTGTGAGAGGAAAAATTCATGCTAGGGAAAACAACATAATAAAGGGGGAGTAACATCAATATATAACATCTTAGGGTTAATTCTAAGATTGTACCATAATTCTAGGACTATAATCTATACTTATACTTAACCTTAGGTATATCACAAGACATACCTTAGAAATATCTCTAGGGATATCACTAAATCATTCACATCCTAGTTTCCAAAGGTTGACTAAACCTTTCCTCTGATACCAAATGTAGAGACCCAAAGCTTGACGTACATGTACATTACATTTCTTTTGCAGAATACTTAATACATAACAAAAAACAGACACACAAGGACCGTAATAGTTTAGTGTCTTTGGAAACTCAGAATATAATCTTCTAATCATGGTAAAAGATCTTCAACATCTCCCATAAAGATATCCCCATTAGTTTTCTTACCTAAAAACTTTCATTAAATCCTAGGGAAAAGAAAACATATAAAGGGAGAGCTCAAATGCTCATTAAGGGTAAGCATGGAGAAAATAAAACAAATCATATACATTTGAACTAAAAAAACATGAACATAATGTTTCAACATCAAGATCTTGAGAAATGACATAAAACATGTCAGTACGTAAGGAATAGATCATAATGGGACATCAACCATGATAAAATAGCATGGGAAAAAACATGCAATTGTGGAAAACATTAAACACATTTTATGATTTCCATAGTAGCCAAGGCTTTACTTCCATGACCATCTAAGTGGACAAAGTCCCTTTCTGAATCAAATTCACTCCTTATTTCAGTCCATTAACACTGAACAATATTAACTTACCATTCCAGCCATGTCTATCTCATGAGATATAAATCTTTACCCAATGCATTGGAGGGAGATATAGGTCCCACCCATCTCATAATGAAAACATTATTACTTATTCCACAACATAAACATAAATCATTCATCATAACCCATATAATAAAATGGGTTTCATAATCATCATTCCATCATAAAACAATCCATATAAAACAGATGGATATCATTTCATATTTAGAAGAATCAATCCATGTAAATAATAGAGACATTATACTTGAAACATAATCATAATAAATAATATCATCTTAGATGGAAAATCATTTTCTACTTAAAAATCATTTTCCTTTCACAAAATGCCACACAATTTTAAAATAAATGGGTTTTATTGAAAATTAAAATTAAAACATGTACAAGAATCATCTTGAAAATTAGGCGATATGAAACTGTAAAAATCTGTTCATGCCATATAAGTTAAAAAACATTCTCCACGTACATTTTTTAGAAAAGTCAAAAAGTTCCCCATGTGGTAAAAAAAGTATGATTCTTTTCATAACATGTGGAAAATTTCAAAAATGGTTAAAAAGGACTTAAAAATATATGAAAACCTTTTTAGAAACATGGGCCTGGATGATAACAATAACCCTGGTAAATACTTATGAATAAAAATCTCGGATAAGAAGGAAATTGGAATAGTTATCCCTTACAAAGATCTTTCTGTAAACAAAATTGATCACTTATGTGTATTCACTATAAGGTCACATAAATAAATTATAAATACATGATAAGATATTAATTTCTCACATAATTATTGAACAACATAAACAAGAAAGAGAAGATCAACCCAAAGAACGGAAATCGGGTTAAGAAGTTCCCTTACCTTGTGTCCAACTTGACTCGATCATTCTTTTATCTCCTGAATAATAAACCAAAGTTAATTTATACTTGAGTAATAACCTTTTTCATGTTTATTATTCCTTTTATATCACTTATTACAATGTTATAAACATTATGTAACCATTTAGGAAATAACGTTCGTTTTGTCGATATTTGGTACTTGAGTCAAAAATGGACTTCTTATAATTGCATGTTGTTCATGTGGTAAAAGGTTTATTATATAAAAAATGATATTCAGGATTTATATATCATATATATCATATATATCCAGCATATAAATGTATTTATAATAGTACATAACATATGTAGGTAAGAAATGAAATGCACCGTTCATGGAGACGGTAAGACGTAAGGACGCGAGAATGCTACTTTCATTTATATTTCTTATTTTAATGGAATTAAAAACATAAAAATGCATAGATATATTATAATTCCAGTATAATATCATATATAATATCATTAACTCTGTCCTTTATACATCCCACACAAGGCATTAACGAATCACATCACTTTGAGGGGGTGATAGTCCGCACTTCTTCAAATGAGATTATCATATTTACCCACTATGGAAACCATAAAGGCTTGATGTAATTTGGAATTAAAGAAGAATAAGTAAATAATAAAAATAATTTATATCATATATAAATACAGTTCCATCATAATGGCCACCATGAAAGGTGGTAGGAGAAAATCGAACAATCATCATTTCGTGAGGTGTTACTTTTCCATCCACAGAAACATTGTGTTCTTCATCCATTAGATGAAGGTGTGTGTAATTAGAGTTATAATACTTCTCTTAAAAACATCCTAGTATATTGAGGATACTAGTTTTGTTACCAAATAAAGGATTAAAAAGAGTTTAGGGGTTGGATAAGTAGAATAAAAAAACAACTTAAGAGAAACTGATACCTTTAATTTCGTTAACTTCTTTTGGTTTGAACAAAAATGAGTTCTTGAAGTGCCTTCTGCCTAATTTAAGGATTATAGGGGGAGTAGAGGGATGTAGAGGGTTAATTGGGCAGAGTTTGGATGAGACAAATGGCTTGGGAGGTGTTGGTAATTGGATAGAAATGGTCTCCTTTTATAAGAGGGAAGAGGGGCTCTTTTAGAAAGTGTGAAAATATTATTTTATTATAAACGTATCTTTGGTTTCAAAATGTCTAAAAATAATTAATGATGAATATAATGTGACTCATGGTAAAAATAAAATCATCCAATCAGAATTGGACATGTTTTGGATAATATCGTAATCATTATAATCTTAGTTATTTAAATCATTTATTAATGAGGTAAATACTGCATCATTATTATGTCATAAATAATGTAATTTATATGATGTCTAAAAATTATAAAACAAATACCATAATATAGGAAATATTTTTATCTTTCCAATTAGTATTTATAGTCTAAAGGATAACTTATAAAACCCCTTATAAAAATTAATTATTAAAAGATTTTGGTTAATGTCAATTTTGTCTTTACATTAAATTAATTAATCTAAATTGTCATTATCAATACCAAGTGGCTCAATGGGGTCCCCAAATCGACCCAAGGATGCCCATGGTAGGCCACTACTCTTCCAACAAGGTTAGGACAAGTTTTAAGTTAATTTTAAATTATAATAATATTCTTTTAACCTTGAATTACATTATTTACCTTTAACCGCAGTAAATAAAAGTCAAAAGTTATTATTCACCAAAAATTATTTTCATCTTATTGAACCAAATTTTACTTCTTGATAACAACCATGTATGTTGGATTTTTTAAATTCAATTCACAGAAGTGGTAAAATTTCATTTAAATTAAAGATTCAGTTTTTTAACTACCAGTAAGTGGTTTCACTATTCATTAAAAATTGAAGTTTTTCAGAAAAATACCAAAAATTCTGCCAAAGAAATATTTGATATTCCGAATTAAAAAATGATTTCCATTTTTTCAAATCAAAAACATAAAAGTGGCATTAATTAATTTTAAAATTAATTCCCATTATCAAAACAAATAGCATGTTTTTAAGAAACAATAACTATCAAAAGATCATCACTTGTTTATGTCCAATTTCAAAGTGAAATTAATTCCAATGACCAACATTGGATTAAATGGTAAAAATATATTCTAATTAAACTTTAATCCCAATTAAAAAGATAATATAACCATAAAAATTATTGAGATGAATTTTTTTTAAATTAAAATATATCATGTTTTTACGATTCATTAAAATAAGAAAGTTATCAGAATAATATGAAAATTTTATCCAAATTAAATTTTTATATCCGGATTCCAAAGAAGAATTTTATTTTGTCAAATTGAACTTATAAAAATGTCAAAAACTATATTTAAAGTGGGTGCGCCATCAAAAGGCGGCAAAACTGCATTTTTTGAAAAATACATATTTTACCCAAAAGAATTATTTTGTTCTCATACCATGTTCTAGAAAATGTGTAAGATGAATAATAATGTTATAAAATTAAAAATGTAGTTAATACTATTCATAATAATATTATAACCATATGTCGTTGTTTAGTAAAACCAGGTACTGCGTACAACACACGATATCGAGGAAAGTCGTGATTGCGTGTAATGCATGCCAAGTCAAAGTTGCGTGTTGTGAAAGACTCCTCCATTGTTTTATATAACAGAATCCTAACATATTTCATTTATACATATATATATATATATACATACACTCAATGTTTTGTAGAATAACTATTATCAAACGAACATGAAATTGTGTGTAACACAATCCAAGAATAGTATTGCGTATACTCCAAGCTAATACGGTGTTGCGTATAGCACACGATAATCTTGGTGTAGTGTAAAAAATAAGATATGAAAGAAATTAAAGATAATATATCTCATAAAATCTCGGGGTGTTACATTAATGGTTTAGTAAATATTTCAGAAAGCTAACATTCAGGTCAATTGAATTATAAATTGATATTACCTTTTTTATAATGGTCTATCACAATGAGATTTCATACATCAATGTTTTCTGTCCATGAATTTGAAACTGGATTCATTGAAATGTTAATAGAACTTATATTGTCACAATTTATAGGTACATTCCTGAATTGATATCCATAGTCTAGTAATGTGTGTTTCATCATCAAAATTTGTGCACAACTACTACTAGAAGCTATGTTTTCAGCTTGGATAGTGATTATGCAACAAAGTTTTGTTTCTTACTAGACATTGACACTACAGAAATGCATTAAATGTGACACGTTCTAGTGGTTTTTTTATATCAAAATTAAAACAAGAAAAATAAGCATCATATTAGATAACTAACTCAAATGAATTTCCTTTGGGATAGAACAATCCTCGATTTGATGTATGTTTGAGGTGTTTAAAAAATTCATTAAAAACATTTTAATGAGATTCTATAGTGTTTTCTTGAAAGCAAGCACACATATATACACTAAACATAATATCAGGTCGACTATTAGTTATGTATAGTAAGCTTCCAACAATTATCCTATATGTTGTTTGATCTACATATTTCCCATCTCCATATAGATCCAATTTACAAGTCTTACTCATTGGAGTATCACTACATTTACTATTATCCTAGCCACAATGTTATAGATGACCTTTAGTATATTTCTTTGATTTAAAATAATATCATCTCTATTTTGAAAGATATAAAATCCAAGAAAGAATTTTTTTTCACCCATTAAACTTATCTAAAATTAATTTTTCATTATTTTGAAAAACTCATAAAATAAAGAATTTATTGGAGATCCCAAAATAAAATCATCTTCATAAATTTGAACTACTAAAACATCATTGGAAATTAATTTTATAAATATAGTTGGATTAGTTATACATTTTTTAACTCATTGAAAATAAGAAAATTACTTAATATATCATACCAAGATCTTAGAGCATGTTTTAAATGAAAAAATTCTTTTGATAATTTAAAAACATGATTTGGAAAGTGAGAACTTTTGGAATAATGGGTTTGTTCCACAAAAACATCACCTTCTATATACCCATTTAGGAGTTCACTCTTGACATCCATGTGATATTGTTTGAAATTCAGATGTGCTATATATGTATGAATGATTCTAATAGATTCAAGTCAAGCTACTTGTTTGAAGGTCTCCTCATAGTCAATTCCTTCTTCATGAATATAGCCTTGTGTAACCAATCTACCTTTATTTCTAACCATGTTACCAGCTTCATCTAATTTATTTCTAAACACCCACTTAGTGCTTAAGGTAAAGATTCCTATGGTTCTATCAACATGTTTCCATTATTTGTTCATAACAAATATATTAAGTTCTTCTTGCATATCCATCACACCAAATTCATCATTGATAGAATAATTCATGTTTTTAGGTTCATGTTGTGACAAGAATGATTGATGTTCAAAGTGATTT
Source organism: Viscum album (assembly GCA_963277665.1). Classification (NCBI taxonomy): domain Eukaryota; kingdom Viridiplantae; phylum Streptophyta; class Magnoliopsida; order Santalales; family Viscaceae; genus Viscum; species Viscum album. The sequence continues at coordinate 1,896,642,493 of OY728130.1, read as the reverse complement.
CTAAGAAATACTCTAGTTTTTTCTGTTATCTAAATATAATATGACAACGTCTAAAGGATGGTTATTAAGGGTTATAACATCTCTATAAAATGGCGGGATAGAGATTTGAGGTTCTCCATTAGGTTAGTGTTATTTATGGCTTGAATCTAGACAATTTCTAGAACATGATGTTTTTATAGATTCCTTTACAGAATAGTAAGAGGAATTAGCATTACTATCTAGATATGACATATCATTTTCATGATTTTCTATAGAGGTTTTTGGCTCATCTGGTATTGTCTCATCAAACTTGACATGGAAGGATTCCTCCACAAATTTAGTTCTTTTGATAAAAAATATATAGGATTTATCAGAGATTTAATATCCAAGAAATATTCCATCATCACTATTGATAAAAACTTTTCAATATTGTCCTTGGTATTAAGGATATAGACATTTTAACTAAATACATTGAAGTAGTTCACTTTGGGGTTTTTATTTTTCCACAACTAATATGGAGTTCTTTTAATAATAGTTCTAATCCACACTCTATTAATAATATATTATGTTGTATTTAGAGCTTCATCCCAAAATTAAATAAGTATTTCATATTCACTAAGCATGGATCTAGAAATACCTTCCCAGGTGCTATTTCTTATTTCAATGACCCCATTTTGTTGAGGTGTTATAAGGGAATATAAATTGTGATTATAGCAAATTTTTTTGAAAAAAGGATCCAATCTCTTGATTTTAAAACTCACGAACATGGTCACTTCTTAGAGATTTGATTCGAAGTTCCCTATGGTTTTAAACATTTTAGCATACATAGTGAAGTGAGATCAAGCTTCACTTTTTTGAGACTAGAAGGAGGTCCATGTTTACCTAGAAAAGTCAACTAGAGAACATAAACATTGTTCTTCCCATTTTATCTAGAAACACTATATGGTCTAAAAATTCCTTGTGAACCAACATGACAGGTTGAGAAGATGAAACTTCTTTCTTTGGTTTGATGTAAATTTTGTGTTGCTTTCCTTTTTTACAATGATTACACACATTAACATTTGAAATCATTAGTTTGGGTATATTTTTGACTAATTGTTTTCTAGTTAACTATCTATGGGAGTGAATATTGAGTTGTCCTAGTTTTCTATGCTAAATCCACGAATCTTTGTTAAATACACTTAAACATGAATCATTTTGAGAAACTAAAGAATCAATGTTAACAAAATATAAAATTTTCATTCTAAATTTAGAAAATAGAAATTTATTTTTAGAATAAAAAAATTACAAGAATAATTTTCAAAATTAACATGAAACCCATCATCACATAGTTGTGAGATAATAAGAAGATAATATTTTAATCCATAAACAAAATGTATTTTAGAAATTAAAAATGAGTTAGAGTTACTGAGTTGGCGTAGGTCAATGATTTTTCCTTTGGAATTGTCACCAAATGTGACATGTCCATTATCAATATTTATTTGGTTCATGAATCATGAATAATATCCTCTCATGTGTCTGGAACCCCCACTATCCATGTACCATAATCTTTTACCAGATATCTTCACACAATTTTCCTAAAATATAATCAAATAATGATTGAATTTTGTTCCCATATTTGTTTGGCTCCAGTAATATTAGTAAGTACTAATTTAAAATCCTACATCTACCCCATAGGTTTCCTATTTGCATTATTTAAAATATTTGAGAAATAAACTTTATTTTGGTCAAACAAATCATTGGATACTTCAAGATGTATCATAATTTAAACTAGGTGAATGTTTTCTTGAACTAGGAATAAATATGTGTGTTCTATATTTAGAAACAAAATTGGGTTTTAAAAAATTTCTTTGACCAGATAGATATCCAATACCATTAGTGTAATTGGGGTAAATTTGTTTACATAGAAATTTTACCAAGTTGCCTTTACCATTAGTAATCCTTTTAGTGTACTTTTTCAATTTCTCATTATATAGATTTAATTCATTATTTTCTTTGCATAATTGAACATTTTTCTGTCTTTCTACTTCAATTTCCAATTTAATTGTTGAGGTAAGATCATATTATTATTTTAAATACATTTATTTATCATTTGGATCATTACATGTATCTTTAAGAATATTTAAATACACAAATATTTCTTCTTTAAACATATTTTTTGAATCACTATCATCTCCAAAATAATCGGAATTTTTTACAAGATATGCCAGGGTTACTTCGTCATGAAACACAAATTGTCTTTGTTTTCCATTTCATCATTTGGAGACTCTGAGTCACTTGAAGTGTCTTCAGAAACACTCCAAGATTCTTTTATTTCCTTTTTATACGTTCCATATTTATCCACATATTGATATTTATACATGACATTGGGACAGTCAGCGATATATGTCCCTTTCACATACATTCATAACATAGTATCACATCAGACTTTTCATTTGGTTTCCAATCCTTCTTTCATCTCCCTTTTTGATCATATCTTCTTTCGAAGTTAGGATTTCATATGAATTTATTCCTTTTGTAAAATTTCTTAAACCTTATATCTAATTCAATAATCTCCTCATCATTGTGAGGTGAATGTTTTTCACTACTAGAACGTTCAACAGAGACATTCAGTTTCTCTATTTCATTGGGTTAGGGGTATTAGTCTTAAATGCCACATATTTTCTCTTAGGTTGGTCCTCCTCTTCATTGTTGACTTTAAACAATTCTCCATAAATCATTTGTTTCCCAATGAGTTCTTTGACTGGGAATTTGCAGATGTCACGTGATTTTCTATTATAGACAAAATTTACACTCCATTTATCAGGTAGACATCTGAGAAACCTCATGATTTGTTCTTTAGCAATTATATCTATTCCAAGACAGATCATTGTGATAAAAATTTCATTGAAACAGAGATACATATCCAAAATAGGTTCATTATGATTCAATTTAAAGATATCATACATAATATTATAATTATTGAGTCTCATTTATTTCACATTAGTGGTTCCCTCATATAAAACAGGCAGAGTATCCGAAATTTCATGGGCAGTTTTATATGCAGATATTCTGTTAAATTCTTCATCTCCTAAGGAGAAATATAAAGCAGTAATGAATTGGAAATAGTTATTGTAAGTAGTATGTGTTGGCTCATCCCAATTATATCTGGTAGTATAATAAATCACATACCCATATAGAATTGAAAAACAAATTTCAAAGCCCATACATTCAAAATAAAGTTTTTATTTTATTCATCCATTGAACATAATTTGTTCTATTAAATAATGGTGGTCTTTTGGTAGTATCACCTTCTAGTATGTTATCTATAGTAATAAAATAATTTTAAAGAGATAGAAATTTTGAACTAACAAAAATTTATAGATCTTTATTGTACGACCAAAATCACAGTTAAAAAGACTAAAAAAAGAATGAGCCTTACCAAAGATAACACATTTGATACCCAATTTTGGTTGGAGTAGATTACACAAGAGGGGCGTGAATTTAGTATATATATAAAATTTCTGTTAAAAAGTCCACTTAAAATGAATCTTTAATAAAATGTATGCATGGTAGTCAATCAAGGTAATTAGGTTATAATTTATTGATTGTTCAAATAACATATCGGAAGATTTACTAATTCTCAGTATTATGAATGTGAGTTTTTTATTCAAATTTTGGAGCTACTCTAACAGGGAAAAAATGTTATAACATCAACCTAATACTAACAATCAAAGAAAAATCATGTTTTCTGAAATATAAATTAAAACAGATAAAAACTAAATTAAAAGACACATCGGAAAAAACAAGGGATTTAACCTCATTATTAGACTTACTCCACTCCACATGGTGATCACCTACCACAAAAGAAATCTATATAGATAATAGATTAATCCATACCATGGACCTGGGTGAAACAAAAGTACACATGACGGTCCAGGTCACACGACCTCTTCCACTATTCTTCATGGGTGTAAAATACCAGGTCACCCAAGGAACGCTTCCACACTTATCCATGGGAGTAAATAGATGTAATTAGGTATGAGTGAAAAAATATCTTGTATCCTTCAGTTTAATAAAGGAGAAGGTCTGTTTTTTAATAGAGGCACACACACTACTTGATAGCTAAAAATAGTACACAATAGAGAAAAGATGACATGAAAGAGATAGATGTAATTTGAGTGTTATTCTATACAGATCTGGACTTGTAGGATGAATCATATGCAAGTATCATTTCCTGTTTTAAAAACTAGTGTATCACAACTATGGTACTCTGGTTTCCAATTCTAAGATGTGAGCGATGTGGCTACTGTTCTTCCCTTTGGTACTACGAAGATGGTTGAGGCTCTGATCTGTTGTAGTTTATCCTTCAGGGATCGAGAGTTCTTTGTGTGTTCTTTAATAGTATGTTGCATTCATAAGTTCAATTTTTAGAAAATGCTTTCACACATCTCTGTATTTTTCATTAGACAAGAGTATCTTCTTTTTAATTGAGGGTTCACATGTCAGAACCAGCAGATTGTAGGTATTATTCACCTCATTCCTCATACTGTAAAGTGACATTTATAGAAAGAAACATTAATGTTTTCAGGGCCATTTAATAACATGTATATGACCATTATAAATTAAATTGAAAACGACTAAAGAAGATTAAATAACAGTGTAACAGTTTGTCCTGAAATGATGTCACTTGTAAACACTATCATAGAGAAACTCTGTCTTCTCATTTCCTTTTGAGAGATGGGACAGTCACGATGCCATAACTATGTTGACATCTAGAATAGGAAGATGAGATGTTTTGTTAGGATCATGGTGTCTCTGGTAGTAATTTCTAGTCCATTGTAAAAATATTGAATGGTTCTTGAGTCATAATGTTAGAATTATGGTGCCATGGTCACAGTAACATCATTTTGGTGTCTGGGTCATGGTATCGGGTTACAGTTTCTGGGTCACAGTGACTAGTCATGGTATTAGGTCATAGTGTCTGGTAAATTATCAAAATATAGAAACAGTGGTAGACTTACATTTTCTCATACTTATCCAAACATCTGTAAATATTTTTAAGAAGTAATATTCACATAATTATTTAAAACTCAATTAGTGTAATAATAAAACATAATATAATATGATGTTGCATAACTAGTGAAATTTTGAATTTGAACATGTCTGCATGAAATCATACGAAGACTAACAAACTTCAAACATGATTAAAACAATATTATTATAAATAGTTGAATGATTTTCATGATTTGTGAGAATTAAAACATGATCAAACAGGAGGAGTCAAATAGCAATGATAGAGTTTCTTTTTTATTTTTTCTAATTCATATTCATTTTGTGTATATACATTTTTAAAATTATTTTATATGTAAAAATACCTAGAAATTATGATTAAATCCATATAGATAAATATGAAAGTCATATTAATTAATATGAAGGTTTTATTAAGTAAAAAAATTTACTTAATAACAAGCCTATTACTATTTTATGAGATTTGTAAAAGAATAAAGTCTAATGAAATATATTAATGTTCTGAAAGAATTAATGTCTTCTGATATTTCAAAGTCTTATAAAAACATTTTTGTTTTCATAAATGATTTTAAAGTATTACAATGTTCTAAAGGATAACAATTTTTGAGTAAAATTTCTTTTGAATATTTTTAAATCCTTATGATAATTTTGGAATTTTTATGTGAAATTTATTTTCTTATAAAAATGATTTTAAATAGTTATAGAAATATTTTTTTCTTATGAGGTTAAACAATTCCCTATGAAATATGTGATGTCTTATAAAGTACAACAAAATTATAACATATTTTAGTAAGTGAACTTTCCAAGTAAGATGCATTATGAATCATTTAGAATTAATGAAGATTAAATAATAGATATTTTAATTATTCATAATTGAATTCATATATACTCATACAATTTATGTTAATATTAAAATTTTGTTGTTTTTTAAAAGGAAATTATCCTTTTAATTTTTCAATTAAATACATTTTAATATAAAATAAACCATGAGAACATACATTTCATCCTTATGAAGTTAAAATTTTCACTTTAAACAAAAATATTATTATAATAAACTTATATTTATTATTAAGAAAAATGAGTTTACTCTCTTATATAAGTATCGAATGATTCTTATGAATTGTAGTTAAGAATAATATATGTGTATTGGTTAAAATTTTGAAATTATTTGTTTTTATATTATATTATTTTAGTAATGTTTTTATCAGTGATATAACTCAAATAATTTCATACGATACACTCTTCGTGCACTAAAGTATTCCTTCACAACATAGAGTTGTATTTTTTTGTGTGTGTTTCGTACCTAGTTTTATTTTCCAATGTGGGATTTAAGAATTGACCATTATACTTAGAGACTATTTTTATGATTCCACATATGTATAAATTTTTATAATCCATGGTAGATTATACTTTTGATATATATTTTAGATACACCTAGAAATAAACATTATATTTTTATCTCTAAATACACACTGAATGAACCATAAAAAGTAATAAATAATTGTGTGAGTGATAAAAATGTTTTTAACTCAAACCATACTTCTGTAGTAAATTTTTATACTATTATGATCTCTGTGAACAGTAACAACATTAAATTAATTGTTTATGTAATTATCTTACATTGAAATTATTATTTTTCTATTCTAGTTTTTATGTTTCTTATCTTATAATTATAATATTTTTTAATTGTATCCCATCATTTCTTGTTTATGTTTCCCCTTTTTAAAATAAAAGATCTTTTATTATAATATATTATAAATGGTATGTTTATTCAATATAACTTAACTATGAAAGGTAAATGTTTTTGGTTGTGTCTCTAACTTTAATGGATTTTAGTGTTGTTTCTCCTGGTGGAAAAATTTTGGTATATTGGTTCTAACAACTTATGTAGATTGGTATGTTTATAACAAAGCTATCACAAATTCCAAAAGAGAATTTTTAGTGAAAATAATGTATCTCAAAGAGTATATATACGTTTAGAGTATATGTAGGATCAATTTTATCCAAACTACAATAAAAATATGTTCATTCATATTTATTTTTATTTCTATTACTATTTAAATTGAATATTATTTTAAGATGAGATATGATTGAAATTTTTTTAAATTTAAAATACTACAGAAATATATAACTAGTAAATTCACCCCTCCAAAACTTTTAGACATATCAAACTGAGATAACAAGATTTTGGTTTTTCTAAGAGTATTTTAGATATATAAATATGAAGGGGTCATAATAGCAAGATTATGTATTTACATCATCAATAATGTAATTTTATGGTGACTAAGAGATATTTTTTTGATTCTTTAAAACATGCTAGGGTTCAATATTTAAATATTTTATGTTGTATCTTTTTAAATATCCTACCACTACTACCATAATTGATTGTATGAGTAGAATAATATATAGTAATGTTATTTGTAGTGTAATGTATTCCATTATTTTTACTCGACCAGATATTTCTTTTTTGTAAATATAAGAAGGTATATGATTATTCTAGATAAGAATTTTGGGAATAAACTTAAATGGGTATTGAGGTATGTCTCTTCTATTTCTCACTGTCAATTATATATGGTAGAAATGTGAATTATGGTGAACTGGTGACTCGTTGTATTGATTTTTACAATGTTCACTATGTTGATACTATAAATTCTATCATAGGATATGATTTTACTACATCTGTGGGTCCTATATAATGGAAATATAATATCAAATTATTTATTTCTCTCTCAACCACTATATTTTGATATATCACAATGAAAAAATATTTTAAATAACCCATTTAGATTGAGAGGTTTTTTTGAACTATCCTTGTGTAATTTCGGTAGAAAATTTAATTTGATATTTAGATAGCTATAAATTTTTCTAATAATTTATCTTTATATGTTATTTAGAATCACATATAAATTATACTATATTTAGTAAGAGAATTCATCTAATCTATATAAACAAACAAGACATACACTTGTGACAACTGAGTCGATAGTTTTTCTAAGGATGTGGAATTTTCTATATTCAATAAAATTTGAGATATATTGAATATTATTAAATTCAATTAAAAATATATAAGATAATATCATTTATTTTATTTATTAATTGTGGAGTTTTTTTAATTTTCATTAATTTTATTTATTATTAAAACTAATAGTTTTTACATGCATATTGTTTTTTGTATTTTCTATCATGGAATATAATTTTCTAATTACAATTTTGATCAATTTATATATATAAATATAATATATTGGTATTATATATATTGGTCTATACACATGGGTTTTTTGATGGGATTTTTTATATTGGCACTTCCATTACATGATTCTTCTATAGGTTAATTCTATGTTATTGTTTACTCCTCATCTAGTAACTCTATGAACACCTCCATGGGATTACTTTATGGGTCAATATATGACTTCAACCTCTTATCTGATCTCTAAATTACATATTACCATTTTTCATTTCCCTTGAATAAGGGTGGTTATGACTTTGATGATTGGATTTTTCTAATTATCCTTCCTTTTAGGTGATTTATTATTCCACAACCACAATCATACTGCCACAATAATTATTCCATCATTGATTCATTCATAGGGGATTCACTTGGTTACACATTATAAATTATATAAGAAATGGAAAATAGAGTGTGGGAGAGGGAACCTATATTTTTTTATTGAGTTGGAATCATTAGAGAAACATTTTCCTAGAGCATTGTTGCGCCACAACCTCTCCATCATTCTATAGATTTGAACATACCCAAAATGTTTGGTGGAGAATTTGGGTTATACCCTCTGAGTATATTTTTAATTTTAATTTATTCCATGATAAACCATAGATCTTGAATCCTAAACCAAATCCAATATCGAGCTACATCAATATGATAAATTATCCATTAGTTGGTTTGAATGGTTTGTATTATTTTTGAAATTATTTTTAATTTTTTTTGTATATTTCCTTATATTTATATAATTTATTTGTTCATAGTTATATTCCTATAAATTTTATTTTTGTTTAATAATTAATGAAAGACATTAATGGGTATTGATATTAACATGAAAATAAGACCAAACTGGTCTAACACATGTTAAATATTATATCCTTTTATTTTTTTCTTACTATATTTTCTATTTCAAATTTCTTGAATCGGTAGTTTCACTTTTGTTTCTACCATTATTTGGTTATTAAATCAAATTTCTCCAACTATGTATAGAAATTATATATGTATCCAGTGGTCGTTGGAAATTGAAAATGGGAAAGGTTTAGTGGTATCATAAACATGTCATTTCAATGACATTAACATTTATAGATTATGAACCATCAAAATACGTGTTGGTCAAGATAGTTATTAATATCCATGAATAGGACATCATAGCAGTTTTCGATTTCTCAATAGAAAATTTCATTAATTTTTTGCACTTTTACTTTTGGATAACTAACATGATGTTACTTGATATACCTAATCACATGAGAATTAAACATAACATGTTTGATCTCTCCAATTTACCATAAAATAAATTTTATTAATCATTAATAGAATACATAATTGTAGTAAATTTTTTACTTATAATACCATATCTATATCCAAAACACAAATTTGAAATTATATTTGTTCAGTCCAACATAGAAATTATATCCATTAAAGATTGAAATAGTAGATTATTGTGTGTCCAATGATAAAGAAAGAATAATTAAAATATATGGATTCTTAATATTAATGATTTTGATCATAAATAAACATCATTTATTTTGAAAATAAATTATTTTAACTTAAAATTTGAATTGTTTTTATCCATTGGGTGATACAATAACAAACAATCATAATTGATATTATTAAACTATTTACATTATTTTGAAATAATACATGCCTTAATTAGAATTATTTATTATATTTATATATATAAATAAATCTAATAGTGCATATATATAACCAAAAATTGTATATTTATATTATAATAATATGGTATTTTTTTGGAAAATTAAAAGATATATTATAATAATGAATTAAAATTAACAAAAAATTACTATAATAGTATCAAATATATGAGTAATAAATATATTATTCTCTTTCATATAATTTTGGAACAAAATTCATCTTTGGATTTGATCATCTTGGTGATTAAAAAATATCATACATCAATGTTCAAAATATAAAATATCATAAAACAACAGAATCATAAATGTAAATAAATATGAATTAACATCAATTAAATAGATCATAATTTCAAAGTTTAAAATTTTATCAACAACATCAAAACATATAACAAGAAATAAATTTGATGAACTCATTTATATGAAACAAAAATAATTTAGGGTTTTGATATAATGCATTATTACTCATAATATTAATTTTGTAAAATAAAAAATAATAATATAAACAATCAAAACAAATTTCATGCAATGGTATTTGAAATTAAAGTCATATCAGGAAATTAAAAAGTTATTATTTTATTGTTCTAGATATGGTACTATTTTAATGAGGTACCAAGGAGGAATTGGGTTTAATTCTCATTGTAACAAACCAACCTGAGTCAAACAGACAAGTCACCCAAGATGGTATGTTAGAGATTAAGTTGTAAAAAATCATTCTCGAAGACTGATTTATATCCAATGGAAACCAAAAAATTATATTAAAATGTGGGGTAAAAGGATACAAGCATGAGACATAAAATGATAATCGAAATGGCTAATCTTGGAATTAATCAAGACAGTACATAGTGATAAGCTCTATGTAATTTTTTTCTCCAAAAACAATCCTCATACAAAGGTGATGACAACCAAGAGAATCCATGGGACTACAAGAAAACCCTACTATTACCTACATCCTATAAAACAACATCTATAATTGCACAAATAATGAATTAGGGTGTGAGCACAAAGACCTTAAGTATTTCACCAAATAATTTATACAAAGTCTAATATCCTGAAAATGTTAGACCTATATTGAAAACAGATAAAGTATATAAATAATTTTCATAACATGAAACATTTTTTGTGAAACATACAATGTTTTTTTATATATTCCTTTTAAAATCACAAAAATATGGACAATTCCAAGTACATGTGATAAAATATGAGGGAATAATAAAATCCACCCATGGATACACAAAAAGATAATTACGTGAGAAACCATCCATAAAATATACCATTATGTGAAAAAACAAGCATAAATGGAAAAAACCCATTTTGTATCTAACCTATGGGAATATATACTAATTCATGAAATAGAGATCTAATAAACGAATCACATGGATCCAACCAATATTAAGTCACATCTCACATTCTTTCAATATCAAACCTCTTGTGTTATAACACGCACTAAGAGTGACAAGTAAATTTCAGGAGGCACCCAAGGATCCTAATGTGCTATGTTTTCTAACATAATTAGATAACCAAGTTAATAATTTATGAAACATTTTTACTATGAAACATTACCACTTCCATACTTGAAACCACATTTTAGCATAAAAACCACCTTTATGTCATTTCAAAAGAAACCGATAGTGTTCACTAACCCATTCTTAAATAAAAGGCCTTTAAAAACAAAGATCTCATGAATACTATACACCTTGATATGAAATCAAACATTTTGAGAAAAAAATAGAGGAATTAAACAATAATAATAAGCTATTCAGTAATTAGAAACATTTTATAGAGACACCTACCTAATGAACTGAGAGAAACTACCAATAAATGATCTCATAAATCCTGGGTTGAAAGACAACAAAAATGGGATTCAAGTAACCTCAAATGGATCTATTTGTAACCTAAGGTTCAAGATATTTTGTTGGAAAAAAGGCTGATTCTATGGGGATCTATTATTTATCTTAGTCTTTAAAATATAAGACTACAACGTAGCTTTTACCACCACACTGTAGAACCGATAGACCATGGTGAAAGACCCCCGTATAATCCATAATAAATTGGTTCTTGATTGAGAATATAGGGAAATATATAATGCTATAAAAAATCACCCTATGTCTAATCGGCCCCCAAAACCCACATCACATACCTCTCCCATATCTTGCTCTCCTAGGTGAAAGGCCATTGGGTAGCCCATTCACCACCCCGCAACTACCCTAATTTTAGTGGACTGGCCAATATATCCTCCTAGAACTCCATGCCACATCCTCTACCTCCACTCCACATAGCTCAACCATGTAGATGTATTAAAATCAATCCCCTTCTACATATTGAAGACTAGTCAATATTGAAAGTGAAACCCAAATTATTCCTCTATGTTTGTACGTCATTTTCCACTGGTCCATGCCATAGTTATCCTATTCCAAAACATAGATGTAACCTCCACAGTGCACTCCCCTGTAAAAATCAAAAATAATAATAATAAACCATTTAATCAACCATAGTGGTGTCAGGCTCAAGATCAATATCCTCTCATTCAATCACATGGGAAGGTTCTGGTTAATACAAAATAATATAGGAAACATGAAACACATCGTGAATCAATTTTATGCAAGATTGAAATTCCATTTGATATGACACCTTTCTAATTAATCCCATGATATCAAAAGGGAGGACAAACCACAGTTCCAAATAACCTTACCTACCTAGTTGATGGTGTCGCAAGAGAGAGAAAACTCAAATAAAGGCCAAATCACATCCATATAACTTTATAGGCTAATTATGGTTGTTCAAATAGGATTCCTAAAAACTCTATGTTGTGAAAAGACACTTCTAGATCAAATGTGAATTATCTATCATCTCTTGAACATTTCCTGATCTAACCAAGAATTACTCTCCCAACTCTACCTTGTATAATATAGATCTACTTGGCCATCTATAAAATTATTCCAATGGTTCTATATTAAACGAGTAATGGTAAATTTTATTAAATTAAAAATAATCTAAAGGCTGTTTATTTTCTTAAGAACTTCCCAAATGAAGCACACATGCTCATAGAATATCCTAAGAACCCTGAGTATCCCTTTCAGACTTCTTATCCATATGAAGATAATATTTTGTGTTAATTTCAATGTGAAATCCAAGAAATATTAAAAACCATTCCAAAACTATGATGTGAGACTAGGGACCCTATTAAAAATTATCACATACGGAACCCCATGATGTATCCCAGGCTCTTAGAGGTACAACTGCTCGAGTTATTCCACCATCATCAACTATTTTATAGGGATGAAATGATCCAAATTCATAATTCAGTCAAAGATCACCCAAATAGAATCACTCCCACAAGGATTACATAGAAATCCAATGATAAAGAACATAGTAATACCATACCACGTCCCAATCGAAATTGTAAAAAGATGAAAAAAAACTATCAGGTTGATAGTTCTCTACCTTATTCCTTAACATGTAAGGCACCATCACCTAAATTCAACGATCTACTTCCTCATCCCTGGAAACCAATACCAACATCTCAGATCATAAAACATCTTGGTAGTCACTATTTTTATTAACCGGAAACATTAGTGTCCATCATCTATCAATTACTTCCACATAGATAAAGAAAAACACAACCTACTTCAGAAAAAAAAGGCACTAATGGGAGACCAATACCACACACCGAATGTATTCCCACCATTAAAGATTTCACAAACTCATAAGAGAAAACTCCTCCACTGACTCATTTAAGGATTGATTCGGTAATTTCCTACTGAATTCCTCAATGACCACGTTCCATTTTTCGATAGCGTATAATATATTGACATCAAAATTCATTTTGAACTCAACCCAATGTCTATATCTCAAGTTCAGATCCATCTATGTAAAAATATATTTCATGATCTTAATGTCAAAATATACAATAAAATGATCCCAAAATAGATAGTGATTCTAATTTTTGAGTGTATGAATAATCAATTATAACTCAATACAAGGGGTAGTGTTGTTATTCTAAAGATGTCATAATAGGTGACATATATAGGCCACCATGCGCTTCACTTGCATTAAGACACACCCCACTGTCATACCGAAAGCACCACGAAAAACATTGTAACATGAAACTGGTACCCAAAGAATTTAAACAGGAGCTAAAGTCAAACTCACCTCCAATTATTAAATATTATCTGAAACATTCCATTCCTTTTATAAAGAAAATCATTTTAAGTAAAATTTTTCATTTGAGATGCAATATTGTAAAATTCATAGACTAACCGCATGTAGTGGCAAACTAAACCCAAGAAACACTAGATCTCAAACACAATTCTAGGTTTTCCCCAATAAAATTCCACTTATATATTTTCAAGATTAATTTATATGCCTCTCTCATATATAACATGCCCAAAAATTTCACTTCCTAGATTTAACATTCACATTTTAAATGCATACCATACAAGTGATGTTCTCTTAAGAATTAAAGAATGATATTAAAATGGTTTAGGTGATCCTACTCTTATATAGAGTATACAAAAATATAATCCATTAACATGAATATAAATGAGTCCAAGAATTGATGAAATATTTGGTTCATTAATTCCATAAACACCATAGGGGAGTTGGTGAGACTGAATGGCATAACGTGAAAATCAGAGTACCCATTAAATCTCGGAAACGTTGTCTTATGTATATCCTCTTCCCAAACTCCTAACCGGTGTTACTTTGACCTCATGCACATCTTTTAAAATGAACATGACCCTATAAGTTGATAAAATGTATCGAAAAATATTATAAATAATATTTATTCTTAACAAAGACCTAATTTGTCATTTGAAAATCAATACAATGTCTGAGGCTCCTATCTACCTTCACGAAAAAAGGGACAGGAGAATCCTAAGATGACACACTAGGAAGAATTAATCACTTATCCTCATGATCTATAATTTAGACATTAAGTTCCACTAACTTAGTAGCTTCCATGTTATAAGATGGCATATAAATGGGCATCGTAGTAGGAATTAATAAAATAGTAAAATGAACCTCTTTATGTAATAGTAACCCAAAAAAATCATCCATAAATACCTCAAGATATGAACAAAACACTATAAGAAGTGGATTTAGCAAGAGATATCAAACAATATCAATTAACATCATCAATAATTAGCAAGATATTATTCCAGCATAATTAATATCAAGCCCTTCTATCGCCGATCTTGAATCGCACTCACCTTAAAAAACACAAGAGAATCTATTGGGAAATAAGAACTATACTGGACAATGGTAGTAGTATAAATGGGCCCTCATATTTATTATCCAATACATAAAAATAATTAGTTTAGAGATATTGTGATCAAGAACCAAGATATTTCACTCCACATTAAACTCATTTATCATCACCCAACATGTTGTTCATGTGAAACTGTATTCAGACCACTTTCCCAGTGGGGTGTAATGATCCGATAAGAATATTACATAATCTGAATGTAATTCCCACACATCTACAAATTTGGACAATATGAAATAATGAGTATCACTTATATCAAATAAATATAGTAACATGTATGATCAAAAAAACACTATAACACTAAAAGAATGTAGTCTTACCTAAGATTTATCCAGTGTGTGATCCACTATATAAATACATCTAATATCTACTCCACCCTAATATTTCATATACATATAAACATCCCCCTGGTCATGAGGGTAAGGCCAACCACCCTTGTAAATAAACCTATGAACCCTTTGTGATAGTGGTTCATACTTAACTTTGATGGGACATTCTTCCACTAAAATGACTAATATAGTTAGATTTCCCACAATAATGACAAGTATGGGGTTCTTTCTTATAGATTTTCATGGAATGAATAGGCCTACTAGATTAATAGTAATTAACTATTTTATATTCTAATGACGCCCATGAATTTAGTCCTGAAGAAACCCAAAAAACAGGAAACTTATTTTTTTCCCCATTCACACCATGTATAACAACTATAGCAACCATAGCTCCACCCAAAAAAATTTCCATCTATGTTTGTTCCATTTATAGTTGATTTATTGACTATCCCCAAAAATGATGAAAGACATTAGTGAATAAATAATGACTAAATATTAGCCCTCAAACCCATATCAATCCACTATCCCTCAAGGTAATCATTTTTTACAATCTCGGTTTATTTTTTGAACTAACATCGAGAAACAGGTGGCATACTGAACAACTATATAATCCCATTTTTCTATATTTATAAATTCTCAGGTTTTCCCCACATGCAATGATTCTGGAAAAAAATTTATAGAATATTTTATTGAATTATGATTATATAATATCCTCATGAAATATAGCCTTTATGAGGGACTCCCATCATCTCCATTTGTGTATCTTTAGCATATATGTAGAAAATCCTACCACAGATTCCACATGATTTTTTAGAGAATTAAAGATCCTTTCAATTTTTTCAATCTATCCCACATATTCCTAGGGACCTTTGTCACCATGAAATTTTTTTGGATTCTACATAGTAAATTCCAGGAAAAGATATGCTTCTCATTATTGGTGTCCAATACCTTCCAGACAAAGTTTTTTAATATTGTGGACTATAGCTCCCACCAAAGAAGGATCCCCCAGAATATTTTATAATAGAACTTTCCTCACAGTTATTTCACATGGATTTATAAGAGATGTTCAAGGAAGAATTTTCTTATTAACCCAAGGCAATAAAAAATCATCTTAAGAGAAAATTCTTAAATCTTAAGACCAACATCCATAATATATAATATTTCCTTTAATAATATATAATTTAATGAAATTATGAAAATTATGAGTAAAATAGAACACCTTAATATGAAATGGTTCTATTTAATAAAACTAAAAAATTATTCAATTTAAATAACCTCAAACAACCAATCTCAATCTTGTAAAAAATACCATGAACCCACATTGAAACTCGAGTTCACACACAGAAGGGAGGTGGCTATAAAAACTCCCAAACATACTATCTAAATAATGATAGTCCTAGATACTATCTACTAATGATCCTAAACTAAACTTAAGAAGATTTATAACACTTCAAGATGGGTAATTCCAGTAATAACATTTTCCAAAGAACAATCCTCGTTCAATTAGAACGGTCAGCCGAGAATGTCCACCACAAGTTGAGGTGTACTAAATAATCCATGAAGTCCCATGTATAACCAAAATAAGTAAAAACATCAATGTAAAACATGGAAAAAAAGGTAAAACCATGATACATACAACACAATTACAAACATCGAAACCTAGAAACCACCAAGTTAATTATAAATGAAAATATTCATGTGATAATCCATCACCACTAAACCATCCCACTATGAAAGTGATAATAACTAAGATAAGTCATAGAACTACTTGTTTTCATACCTTTAACAACATCCTACGACACTAGATCTACAAACACTCAAATGTAAAATTTGGGTTTGAGAACAATGTCCATAAGGATTTCACCAAATAATATATAGAAAGTATAATATTAGGAAAACATTGTCTCTATCTTTAAAAAAATCATATTTGTCAAAAAATTTCATTACTAAATTGAAAAAAACATTGTTTTTTCAAAAAATCAATTCATATTCACAAAAAAATATAATATAAAAAATACATATGATAAATCATGAGAACATAAGAAAACCCATCCATGGATGCACCATAGGCAAATAAAGTGAGAAATCCTAAATGAAATATACGACAATTTTAAATTCCAATCATAATTGTCCATAAAAAATATTATAGATATAACCCATGTGAATATTTACTCTGTAATAAAATCGAGCACTATGTTAGGCATCACCTGAATCTATCCAATCACCATAGCGCATCCATTTCCACCACCATGAAGAATTACTAGACCATAGTGTAAAACCCCTATCCATGCCACACTCATTAGGTTCTTACCTATTACTATGGAAATCCCAATTACTTTACCCCACAATCACCCTAAATCCAACTGGCCTTTGTAAACAATGGTTCAGAACTCACCCAAATCCTATTCATTGAGTCATAATACCATTGTGTAGCACAAGAACCACGTCATAATTACACCCATTTTACCAGAACCTTCCAAACTCTTCACTGTATATTTCCCTAACAGATCCTCAGACTCCATGCCACAATGCTCAATCAAAAATGGTCCAACACCACAACCCCATATCTATGGTCCATCATGGAAAAAATTGGTAGTGTCACCCAAATTCTTCCACCGTGATATTATTCTATAAACCAATATTTTATGTCGCAATAATCCCCATCAATATTGTAGTAGACCCCTCTATAGTTCAGTACACTATAAAATTGCCTAAAATTATAGAAAATTCCAAAACAACTCCAAAATACAAAGGAATAATAATACAACATAATAGCATTTAAAATTTTGAATATTAAAACCAGGAGGGTGTCGCATTAATTGAGATATTTCTTATTAGTAGGGTGTTATTTTATTGTATTTGTCTCTCAATCTCTTGAATGATGTAAATTTTTATTGTTATTTTTTTATTATTATTACATGGGAAGGGAAGGGGTCTGATTAGGGTGTCACTAAGGAATAAGATAGTAGGATCATGGTAAATGATAAAGTATAATTTGGTGAACCTTGTAACATATTTGATCCATTGGTGGTGTTTAATAAGGCACGAGATTAGGGTGTTGGCGATGTTGGAAAACCACACATCCTTGTAATTTTTGGAGATATTAAGACTGGTGTTGAAAATAATCTTATTTTTATGATAAAGACATAGGATTCGATAGATGAAATCATTAAAATACCTCACTTTCATGACATTATAAGGGGTGATGTGACATGTAATTATAACACAATTCACATGATCAAAAAAAATTCCCTGGTGAGTTTTTTTATACCTAATGACGAGGTTCTGGTGTTTCCCCTTATCCAAAAGGTCTCTAATAAGAAGGTTAAATCTAATGAAATGACTAATGGTGAGGGTAATGATGACATATCCTTCACCAAGGATAATCTAGATAATGAATCATAAAATAGTAAGGAGGTTTATGGGAGTATTGTTTTAGAAATTTCTAAAAATAAATCAAGTTTTCTCATTGTTTCTCCAAAGAGTTGGGATGTAGAGATGTAAAAAGATGATGTTTTTACCCAAAACATGAAGATGTCAATTGGGAAAACAATGAGGTGGAAAAAGTTAAGGTAAAAGGATGAATTAGTTCCACAATTAGTTCCCATAATTATATTAAAAGTGGAAACTCATATTGTAAATGAATATACATTTTAAAATTATATAAGGATGAACAATTAATGTACATCTTCATCTATATATCACTTCATTAAAGATAATATAAATTATATAATTGGAATTATAGATCTATTTAATTCAAAAAAATATTATATAATCCTTAATTTAGAACTTTTAGGATACATTTTTGTTTTATATAATATCAAATCAGCTACCTATGAGACCTTGCTGTTATTGATTATGAAAAACCTAGACCTCTCCACTTTATAGGTAGGTATGTAGTAGAATTATGTGTTCCTATTCTATTCTAATATAAATTTTATTGTTTATTTAATTTATTCTTGTAGATAATATTTTTAAAAAGGATGATTTGAGATGAATTTATTTCAATATTATATTGCATATTCATAAATAGTATCGTATTGGGTCTTCAATGTTTCCTTTCATCCATCTAAATTTTTTGGATTTTATTTGCTTAAATGACATCAATGTATTTTAAAATGTGCATATATATGTACTCCCTCGTGGAGATTAAATTCTTATGGTGGGTTCATAAGGGATAAGCACACTATATATTTTTATAAATCTAGTAGGATTGATATAGATTTACCCTTATTATTGCGGGGGTAAATTCCATTAGTATATCTTATCAGACCAATGTCGAACATCACTCATACCATAATCTTCTTTTCGTTTCTATTGAAAATGAAGAAAATATAACCTCTCCCATTACATTATATTTTAAAAAGTGTTGGCATGGTATGGATGAAAACTCTAATATAATCAAACTGGAATAAAAAAATGTTACATAATAAGTGCTTGTCATAGGCTGACCCTATAGCATACAAGAGATAATATTCATTTAGATAATCAAGTAATCTATGTTTATTCTTCTAGTTGAGGTCACCATAAAATATGATTCTAACATAAAAACTTATAAATAATTTGAGATCTCAATGATACATTTAATCTAGAGATGATTCAAAACCAATCAAAGTGTAATGAAATTTCTATCATATAGGATAGGATTATCAAGGAACAATATTATCTATGTTGGTTAACGGATGGATACTATAACAAAAAATTATTTCATCATTTTTATTATAAG
Organism: Viscum album; assembly: GCA_963277665.1. NCBI lineage: Eukaryota > Viridiplantae > Streptophyta > Magnoliopsida > Santalales > Viscaceae > Viscum > Viscum album. The sequence continues at coordinate 1,896,622,320 of OY728130.1, read as the reverse complement.
ATAAAATCTATGAGTTTTATTTACTTTAATATTACTATTTAATGTTAGTTATATTATTATATATATAAGTAATTGTGAATATTTAGTGCATTTGTAATTTAAAAAATAATTAAATAAATTGATGCTATATATATGGTATAAAATATAAAATTTTTAAACATATATGATTTTTAGTTTATAATATTATAATTCTAGTTTTTATCATAATATTATAAATTTTTAAGAAAATTTATTTTCTATTTTTGTTATTAAAATTAAAGTTAAATTTATAATTTATAAATAGAACTACTTATATATAATACATAAAACAAATTTAGGTGAAAATGAATCATTATTGGTTTAGTATACGATAAACAACTGATGAATATAAGAAATTGGTTAATGCTTTTTTCGAGTTTTTTAAGTGAAATTTTCTAAATAGAAACAATTTTTTTATCCATGAATGATGTTTTTAAGTATGAGAAATGTTTTAATTATAAAAAACAAAATCATTTAATTTAAAATATTTCTAATCTAATATATATACCTTCAATATAGTATAGTAAAATTAGGTATAATTCTACATCTAATGATGATGGAAATTTTCAAGAAGATAATTTTGATCAAATTGAATAAATAATTCTAGTTATTAAAGTATAATAAATTGAGAAATCATTAATTATCATGTTTTTATAGAGAGATTCCAAAATCCTCTATATTTAGGTATTTTGAAAATTTTAATATTTTCAATATTTTTAGGATTGGGTAACATAAAACTCATAAATTGATAGAGTGATAATAGCTTTATTCTATTTTATAGATATTGAAATTCATAATTCTCAAAGAAAATGATCTTCTTGATTTATATAATAATATGATGAAAATATTATTTATGATGGGATTTACCTAATGACTATGTTTTATATATGAACTAATAAAAGGTATGTAAGTGTGTCTTAAATTTGGAACATCATAGAAAAAGCTAAAATAAATATCATAGGTTGGTTTATTTGTTATGAGAATTAATGAGACTCCTACTAAGGAAATTTTGTATCTTCTTATAAGTCCTCATTTTAAACATTTATTTACAAAAAAAAAATATTCATGGTGGAATGTAAATGAGTAAAAATCTGATGGATAATTATATCTTTAATTTGATTGTTCATAATGGAGTAAAATATATCATTAATTGTGTAAATTAAAAATATATAGTTATAAATCTATAACATTGACTGCACATTGATGAAAAGAATATATATATAATCCTTACTATAAAATATAGTTCATGTCTAGTTTTTTTTTGGAAATTTAAAAATTTTCACTTAATTTTTAAATGATGTGTAAATATATCATGTTGAGTTTAATGATTTCTAGACCAAAATAACCTAAAAATGAAATTATGTTTTAGTTTGCTCCATTAACTAATGATTTAAAACTCTTATGAGGTAAAGTTATTAGAGTGATTGATTCTTATAAAAATAGATATTTTAAATTTCATGTAATGGTTACGTTAACTATAAACAACATCCCATCATATGGAAACTGGTCTTGATATAGTGTTAAGGGGTTTAAATCTTATATAACATACAAATAATAGACTTCATTTTAAGAAATACAAAATTTAATAAAAAAATATACACCTGTCATCAAAAGTTTTTTTATGGGTTAATATTATAAAATATAAAAAATCGAATTAGATAGATCACATGAGTTTTATATGACTATAAATCATTAATGAAAATATAATTATCTTAAAAGAGTGAAAAATGTTAATAACTCATTTGGAAAGACATAAAAATCTTGAAAATGTGGAAATATAGAGAAGAAACGAAAAATATTTTTTTATCTAACTTATTGGATATATCATATAGTGAAACATAAAATTGAAGTAATTAATGTTGATATTGAAAATTTTGATTGTTTTTTTAAACATTTATAGATATTAATGATAATAAAAATGAATATTTGAATGAAATATTAGACTTACTATTAATGAGGATGCATTTTGAGTTTCATCTACATCCTAAAATAAAAAATATATAATTTCCTCTATATTTTCAAACATTATCTAAGAGAGATAAGATAAATATGGTAGTTCTTTCACGATATTATGTTCTTTTAGTGTTGTTCTTAAAATATAAAAAATCTGGTTTCACTAAAATATTTTAATTTTATAGGCATAAAATTAAATGACTATATTGTTTGGATGAAATAAATCATACCATTTTTATTATGTTTAATTATGTTCATATATGTCAACTGAAATATATTCAAGGTATGTTATTTGTTTATATCCATTTTAAAAAAGTTATGGATATGAATTTATTGATATTTTCTGAGAATAAAGTAGTTGGTATAAATTATTAGCTATAAATGTGCATTCCATGATCTTTTTTAAATATCATGGTACATTTAATTGGTCATCTAATGCATAAAATTTAGATATATTAACCTATAAACTAACATTGGATAATTCATTTTGAAATGTATGTAATGATATTAAAGGGGATTTTCTAGAATCTATAGTAAGTAGAAGACATTACTATTGAGAAGTTTATTCCTAATGAGGGTTTAGATTTTGTTCATAGACTACTTGTCTACTGTGCAAAACAACAGTTTGCGTACATCTCACCATCAACAAGATGGTTTTTGGTAAAAGGGGATTCATAGAATGAAAATAAAACCCTAAATGATGATAAAATAATTCCAACCAATTTATATATCTTAAATAACATTAATAATGCTCAAAAAATATATTATTTCATATTAATGTGTAAAAAAATAGTTTTTTCCAAAGAAAATAAATATGCCGGTACAAACATAGCATAAGAAAGAATTATTTTCATTATATAATGGAATCATTCATATTATATCTAATTGATCATAAAAATTTATATTGTTATTAGAGGACCTACCTTTATATGTTATAACAATGTCTGAGTATAATATTGATGGGGATACATTTTATTCCAAAGACAACGAAAACATAATTGCAGTTCAGAATAGTGATATAGAGGTCTTTATTGATGCAATTAATTTTTTGAGTATAAAATTCAAAAACCCATTCTCCTTGTAAATTAAATAATATAGAGTTATTAAAGATATATGGGAGTTTTATCGCATTAAAATTTGATTTTCTTTGTTCAACTGCAAATGTGATTTCGGTAATAGTTGAGTTAAACATAATGAATTTCAAATTATACATGTATATCAAAATATATTGGGATACAAATAGGACCATTTTATCATAGAAAAACATATAATTTTTTTTATTAATCTATATAATGTTTAGTGGTTTAGCCTTTTCAATTGAAAAATAGTATTTTAGTACTGAAAATTTGGAAGATGATGATGACATACATGACATCTCTACATTCATGGAAATATTAATAGAAGATATTTATGATCATTTCATAAACATAGTTCGTGATATATACAATCATCATAAACAAAGGATATCGTAAAAAATCATCTGATAATTTCTTAATATTACATTTATTATAAATTTAATTTCTATTTAAATTTTCTAATTTCAATAAATATGAGATATATTTTTTATATTTACCTGTCTTATTTAGGTCACATATTTTAATAAATTTGATATACTGTTTTTTAGTAATAACAATTCTATTACATATATATATTAACTTTTTATGATATATTTATAATTTAAAATATTACTTATGTTTTTCAATCTATCTATATAATTTAATATCTCTAAAATGTTTTTACCATTATTTTTAATTTTAGTTAGGTAATTCAATAAATGTTTTCAAAACTAGGTCTAGTTTAGTTTTATTTTACATTTTCAAATTTTTATTCCATTTATATATCAATAATTATATTTCATTAATCATTTACTAATTTTTGGTAAAATATATTTATAGGGCCATCTCAAATCAAATAGAATATATACAAGATCCACTTACTAATATAGGGAAATAGTAGGATCTCAAGGTTAGTAAATGTGATAACCAATTTTTACGTAAATTATACATTTTTTGTAGCAAGGATAATGACATTCATATCATGTTTGATGATAATGGTAAAATTATAGGTCAAAATTAAAAATAATTTAATTTTTTTTATCTAAAAATATTAATTTTTTTTCCATTTATGATAAAAAAATATTCAACAATTCGACACTATCTTATTAATGGGAGACAATTTTAGAAATCTCATTTATTATTATTTTATTTATAAAAAAATTATTTTAAAAATATATATTAATTTTTTTACTTCTAATTTAAGATGTAATATGATTTACCACATAAAAATGATTCAAAAAGTGATTCTGATATTTTTATTCTAGGATATTGAGGTATTTTAAATCTACACTAACAACAAATATCAATTGTGGATGAAAAATTAAAAAACTAGTATAATCACTAAAAATAATTGTATTAATGATTTTATTGTCCTTAATTAATAGAAACATAGGATGTATCATTAGAATATATATGTTAATAACATATAAACACATACTTTATCTTATGGAGGGTATCAGTTACATGAAGAACAAATGAGGGTTGAGAAGTCTAGAAAACTAAGAAAAAAATCATTAAGCACTTTGGAGATCCCCCCAAGTCAATTTGAAAAATATAAAAGGGTATCTATGATGAAAAAGGGGGAATATCTCATTTAATAGTCAAATTATGTATCTAAAAATATTATAAGAGGCAATGCACATTGATTCTCAAATCGTTATATGTTATAATGTTAACAAATTTATTAGATATTATTTATAGGAAGACCGTATGGAGAAGAGAAAAATGAGGACCTTCATAACCAAGGATATAAATGATATTTTATATTGTTCATTGTAAAATGTAGAACACCAAGGTCTCATATGAGGATATAAGATAGGTGTATCTTTTAAAAATCTATTTTTTCGTCCTAGTATTGCTTCAAGAGAAGCGGTATATGTAGAGAAATAGATTATTTAGAATAAAAAATTCTGTATATGGGAGATATAATGAATGATATGACTATATCATTAGTTCAACTGATGTGTATTCTGATATAGATAAAATTCATCTTTTATTTGATATTATTTTGCTTCCTCCTCTATAGTTAAACATCAACTATAAGTTTAATATTGAGAATCCCTTGTATCATACTATAGAATATGAGATCACACAATATATTAGGGTTTACATACATCACTAACAGATAGATATGGATTAGATTAGGGTAGAAAATATAGAACATTATTGATGCATCGAATAGAGTATCATTCCTAATTGATGATGTGGCAACAATTGTATATAGTTCCAAACATTTCTTAGCTTTTCCATCCTGACATGTATGAAAACTAACCACTGAGGTATGAAACAATTATATCCCTTATATAATATTTTTCAAAATTCATTTAATATTTAAATATATATATCTAGAATACATTAAATCTAAATAAAAATTTTCAAAGAATGAAATAATAATTTGACTCCCCTTTAACATAATGTATTACTTGTTCTAAAATATTTTCTAAATTATCACTGTATTTAATTATGTTATTAGATGTTAATGATATTTCAATTACTCTAAATATATATGTAAATTATTCTATGATGATGATCTTTGGAATGATATATTAGATTATAGAGTTGTAGATATGTTAGGCCTCAAAGTGATTCAAGTAATATCCATGAAATTCAGTTATCTTATTTATTACAAATATATAAATTTGATGTAACTTTATATCTATCTTTTATTAGGTATCATCATACAACTTGTATTCAATAAGATACCATGTCATTTTATGGGTCCATGGGTCTATAATTTGTCTATTCATTAACATGGGAAATGATTGATATAGAAAGAACAAAACATGTTTCCCCAAAACATTAAAATGAATAAACTAATTATCTGATGATTCCATATATTGATATTTATTTACATATATGTAATTATATTGTAAAATTTATTGTAATAAAATTAGTGACTCACATTATATATTTTTTATATTAGTGTTCATAAGATGTTACGTATTTTTTTCATGAAAATTTACCTACTAGTTATACTACATATACAGTGGCGTGTGAGAAACAATAAAGAAATATTGGAGAAGTAAGTTTGATTATTTTATTACTTTTATATTTTAATAACATTTTATTTTTTTATGATTTTTATCATTATAAATTATTTAATGGAACCACTATATCATGTTACCAAGAATAAGGGAAGAAAATATTTATTAGTTGTATGAAGATACATCTTAATTTATAAGTAATATATTTTAGTGAATAATTAAAATGAGATTATCAATTCATAACTTATTTTGAAATATAATTCTCATCATCAAAAATGAGGATTTGAAGGTTGGTTTTATCTCTAATGATTTATATATGAAATAATTTCATCTAGGAAAATTATAGCTTTTAACTAGGTTAGTTTTTCTTATCACCTTTCACATTATTTATTTTATATTTATATTTTAATGAATTATGAATAGTTTCTATTTAATTATTCTATTTTTTACTATCCTTTCCTTTATAGTGGGACTTATATAAATCCTCCCTCGGGTGTTTGGGGTAATTATTTCATATATTCAATTCATTTAATATTCGTCTCCTTATATTTTTATTGTATATTTTCTATTTTAAATAATAAATTTGAAGATTTATTGTATCTATAACAATTATGTGATATATATGGTTATTAATATATTGAATCTCATGTTTTAGTGCAACAATATTACATTATTTTTTGTAGGTTTCATGTATTACAGGTTTTTATATAGTAGTTTTCATGAGCCAAAGAATGGTTCTGAAATATGTTATGGGGCATGGTCATCTTTTTTTCAACTGGTAGAAGCATTTTTTCCAATTACAGAAGAAACATCAAGCATGTAATATTATTCAAGAGAATATTTGGAGCTGTTGAGGAGGATATGATTATTATGTTGGATATTGTAGTAAATTCATAAATCATATTCAAATTCACATGAAATGATATTTATAGTGTAAGGTGAAATATTTTTGGATAATTGGAAATGTTAACAGTAGGATTTTCATTTTTTGTAAGTGATATGGAAGTTTTTTATGTTGAATAAATTGGAACATGAAAATTGAAAATAGAATTTTAGAAGATATTGACTTTTGAGGCATAAAATTATTCAAGTAATGAATTTATAATTCATTTGTGTAAATTTATAATACTTCTTGATTTCGGGATGAAAAAATTAAACGGGGTGAAAAATTTATAAGACTTCAGAGTTTCTACTAGAAATGAAAAATGTAGAACCTCATAGATAAATTTTGAAATAATTCTCAATGAGAATTCATAAAATTATATATATATGATTATAACACCATGTGAATGAATTTTCATGATTCTGTAATTTTTTAGTACTTTAGATGTTGTTCATACCACTATTTATTTTCATCATAATGCTTTATGTATTTATAGGACATTATTTATCTACACATATGAAATTATTTGTAACCTCATAATAATTTTGAGTATTTCAAAGAAAAAAAATTGAATTTCTTATGACTTGGGTTTCCATGTAATACTTTGGTAATTATATAGTCTTATAAGCCTTTTATAATGTTATATGTATCCTAAAATTGGAAAACATTAATATTAAAAATCATATTAACTAATTATTCTATTGAAATCCTAAGACAATTTGATTATAGAATTTTAAATAATTGAATTATTTATATAACTAAATATTCTGAAGATAAATATTTAATTAACTGATCCATATAGTATTATTAATTTCTATAAACATTAAATAACATTTTTTTGATTAAAGAGCGGAAAATATAATATCTCTATTACTACAAAGTGTAACACATTTTTCTCCTAAATGATTCCAAGTACACATAAAAAAAATTAATTCAATACTATTTATTTATTTTAGTGGTTTATGATATAAATATCCCTAGTATTTGGGGATATTTAAATATTAATTAATTTTGAGGATTTTAGTCTGAAATTCGTGGATATTTCAATTTATTATTTTTGAAAATATTTTCCATGATAAATATTTCATCTTTTAATGAAACAATTGTCCAGATTTATTATGGAACTAAGATTTATGGGAAGTTTAAATATTATATTATGTAAATAATAATTTCACATGTTTTGGGATAAAAATGAAAAAAAGTTTAATAATAAGGGAATATAAAATCATGAATAGGAATGTGTCGATGCCTTACTTGATTGTAGACATTCAATATCAAGGAATAAGAAGAGAGTAGATCGAATAGTGTTATTGAACAAGAAATAATCTTTTTTTTTGATATCTAAATATTAATAATTTTAAATATTATTGAGATGTGGTGAATAATAATTTACATTATCCCTTGAAAGTAGAAGATAATGAAGAATAAGGTATAGAACATGGAATTTTTAACGAAAATCTCATCTAGTGAAAGTCTCTCCTATTGTTAAAAACATTTTTATCTTCATGCCAACAAAAGATACACATTACACATTTTTAAGAGACATAATTGTATCGTGAGTTCAAGGATAATACTTTCTCTATAGAATCCACATTTTGATACTTGTTGATAATGTGATATCACGTGAATATAAATCATACTAAGGATTACATTATTTTTTTCAGAGGTGAACCTTATAAATCTATTATGCCTCCTGTGTATGTATGTTGGCATGAGTGTTGAGTATCATATATTCACTTTAATATATATAATGGTTTGTTTCAAAAGTAACATTAAAAAATCACTAAATCTCCCCCACCACACTCATTTATTTCCCACCAAACAAAAGGGTTTATCAAGTGGTATCGGATCCAGGAACCCTTTTTTAGATCATATATTTGGCGGTTTAAGGTTTTAAGTCTTTGTAATAAAATTTTATTTTACTGATTTATAGCATGGTAATTTAATGAATATAATGGTTATTTCTTTTTTGATTGAAATAATCACATTATCTAAAATAAATGATTATTTCTTATTTCATTCAACAAATTTACAAGAATTAAAGTCTAAAAATGATGTATTTTTCCCTCATACTAAAGGTGTTTTTATGATATAAATATATAGATGTAATTTTTATAATTACATCCTTTATTGTAATTACATTCCATCATCTCTTTCAATGAAATATTTTTTAATGATTAAATAAATCAAGGATACCAAAGGAATATTGGATTAACTAATCAATTTCAATGATGTCAATAAAATAAGGAAAAGACCTAATATAATTGCTTAAAAGTTAGCTTCTGAAGACATATGAATTAATTATTATGAAATTTTGGATACTTTCATCATAAGGGTTGATTAAATTTTGAGCACATAAATTTTATTTTTTAAAAATTTGGATAATATAATATTTTTTGAGAAGATTATCGAAATTTTATAGATTTATATGATGTAAACATATCAGTTCATGATTACTGTGGTATAATAACTCTTCATTTTCTTGACTTACAGAAAATTTATATTTCTCATGAAATAGGGATGGAAAATATACTCTCAAAAAAGTCTAAGGATGAAAAGAAAATTTATATTAAAACCTAAAGGTAAGGGAAATGTATGGAAGAAGTATTGGAAGATAAATACAATTGTGAAAATATTAATGAGGATGAAAATATTTATAAAACAATAATATTCATTTCATTAATCTTTAAAAGTGTTAAAATATGAAAAGGAATTTTTATGGGGAGGTTACCAGTTATGTGCGTCAAGTGTAGGCCCATTGGACAGTTTTAAAAAAAAATATAAAGATTATAAAAATAATAATCAATTAATTATGAAGACAAAATTCTAAGAAGTTTATTTAATAATAAATAAGTAAATACTGATATAAAAAATTTAGTTCAAATGAATGTTAAATATTTTCTTTAAATTGAAAAGGTCAAAAAAAGTATGAATATGTGAAGACAATGAAAGTTGTAATCAAAAAGTAAAGAATAGACTTCTAGATATGTGGATGCGAATATATTTATTGCCATAATGAATGAATAAAATATCACATGTGATTAATGTAGTGACGTCTAAAGTGATGAAGAATATAATAAATATTTTATGTTGAAGATAGAATTAAAGGAGTCTTTAATAGAGATCTCAAAGGTGGAAAATTAGATCAAAACCTTGATAAAAGACCACCAATCTTGTAGCAACAAAGAATTTTTTCATATAGAAAAAAATAAAGGTTACTAAAATAGATTAATGGGTTTAATAAGTTTCTTTATGATGAAAATATTTCAAAATTAAAAATGGAATAAAGGTTGAAGGAAAATAATAATAAGGATTAACTTATTAAATAAAAATTGTCCATTTCTAAACAAGAACAAGATAAATTCATATTTAAATCGAATAACTCAATTCGATAAATTGGAAAATTTCAAATGAGGATCAATGCTCGTGTTTATCAGAAAAACTCACTCAATGGTTGAGAAAATACTTTGAAATTTTTATAGGAATACTGAATCAAATATATATTTTAATAAAGCCAATTTTTTGTGAAAAAATACTTTACCCAAAAATTTGGAAATTCAAGAAACACTAATATGACATCATGATATTCAATAATTAGTTATTCAATAATGGTTATAAATAATCCCAGTTTAAAGAAGATATATTTTTGATTCTAAAATAATTTCACTTTAAAAATATGATCCAAGATATATGGCTCAAGGAAAAAAATACCGGTGTCATATATAGACAACATAATATTTTTAGAGGATTTATTTTTTATATGAATAATATTGGAACTATGGAGGCTTTGGTAATATGCCATGAATTTTTTTATTTAATTAATAATAGTTATTTTATGTCTATAATGATTTGTTGAAATATTTTAATAGGGATTCATCCCAGACAATTAAGAATAATCTAGTGGCAACCTAAAAATTATGGATTTTCGGTTGATAATAATTTTCAACCATTAGAAGTAGCCTATGGAATATTTGACCATATTATTAAAATTTCTAAAAAATAACTCACCATATTACCAAAATAAATGTTTATAATTTTTAATACTAATATTCCTTATAAAAATTAGGACAATGAAAAAGAGAAATATTTTATAGTAAAAGTCACTCTAAAAGAATCTAAAAGATAATTTCCATGGATACTAGATAGTCGATGTTCTTCAAATATAAAATAATATTTACAAATCATTAAAATTATAGAAAATTGAAAATAATAATTTTTTATCTACTAATATGATATGTCACACAATATTAAAGTAGTTGAATATGTACTAATTTGGAAGGTAATGTTGAAATATCTAAACACTCTAAATGTTGATAGGATAAAAAACGTAATATATTAATTTTATCTCATCTATGTGATGAGTAAAATGAAGTAATTTTTTTTAATCATTGTTTATCGTTAAGATATTTGAATGTTGATGTATTTTAACAAGAAGATGGTGAACAAGGGATATTTTTTTAATTTAAAGAAGCTGAAAATTCATTATACCAAAGCTTGAAAGAGGAAAATAAATTGTAGAATTAATGTTTGGGTCATCTTGGAAAAATTAACATCATAAATCTTACCCACAGTGAATTGTTTTTTAATTTTATTATTCTTAAAAGATAAATAAACTACGTGTATTATAAATATCATGAAGGAGAGATTGTAAATTTCCCACACATGAAAGTAGAAATATAAACATCAAATCTATTGGATCTCATAAAGATTGACATGTCTGGGCCTATGAAGAAGGGATCAATAAAAAAAGATAAGTATTTTATTTCCATTATTAGATACTTTACTCATAATACATTAATTATTTTTATGAAGAATAAATCATATTCTCTGAATATGTATAAAAGTTATAGAATAAGTTTTAAAAAAGAATGTGGTTTCTCTATGAAGAAAATCCAAACAGACAATGGAAATGAATATTCAAATGGAATATTTTAAGAATATCTTGATAATCATGTAATTAAATTTAAAATCAGTGAACTATATACACCATAATATAATTGTTTTTCTAAATTGAATAAAAATGACTTTGTTTAAATTACATAGTCTATATTTATTGAGCATAAAACTTCCCAATATTTATGGAGACATGAATTTGGTGAATAACATCCGATTCAAAATCATTATTTTTACAAACCAAATTCTAATATGTCAAAATATGAGATAAATTATAATAATTCTTTGATTATGTATTATTTATGGTTGTTTGGTATCCCCTTCATTGTCAATGTTAGAGGATAAAATCGTAGGATGGTTAAATTGAAAGGAGTTGATGGAATATTCCTCCGATATCCTAAAAATATAAGAGAATACCACTGTAAAAATTATAATATACGTAATATTTCTGATATGATTATGTAAATATGTATTTAAATTTAATATTTAATGACAATGTAAATAATAAAGTTCTGTAGGTTATGATGATGAAGCTATTTTTTATGACATACTGGAAGAATGATCAGGAAATGAGGTAAACTCAATATATTATAGAATAAAGACAATGATTCAGCCGTTTTTGGGTATAATAGAAACATAGATTGTCTCGTCCAAGGATAAAAATATATTTTTAGGTCCAAAAATTCTTTTTGGAAATAGGGACATAGGATCATACTTGTACAATATCGAGGAAAACAACAACTACCTCACTTGTTAAACTAAGAAATGTGATAGAAAACATAGAAGGTGAAGAGTGGATTAATGTTATGAATAAAGAGCTCGACCTGATAGATGAGAATAAAAAATGTGAGTTGGTACACATTCTAGAATATAATAATTTTATTTTAAAAAATTTTGTGTTTTAAAAAAATTTTAATAAAATATTATAATATATTTGAAAAACAATAATTTAGTGTGTAAAAGTTATTCTCAAGTTGAGGGAATTTATTTTGGTGAAACGTTTTCGTAGTCTGAAAGACTATAGTCTATTATAATTTTTCTCTCTATTTGAGTATAAATAGAATACCATATTTTTCTATTAGACTTCAAGTCATATTTTTTCAATGGAGATCTAGAAGAAGATTCATACATTGGTCAACATAGTATATTCTTTCTTGGTAAATGTTATAAATATGTTTTCATGTCAAAGAAGTATCTATATGGGTTGAAAAAATATCCTAAAGGATCATATTTCATGTTATAAATTGGGATTTTATTTGAATTTTTAGAAAGGAATAGTGGGTAGAAATATCTATAATAAAGACAACAAAAAGTTGTCCCTCATTACAATAGTTTATTTCTATGATATAATAATTTCCATAAATAATGATTTTTTTTGTGAGGAGTTTTATTTGTTAGTGAAAAGAAATTAGACATTTAAATTATTAGAGAAATTATTTTCTTTAAGAGATTATAAATCCCTTATGAGTATGATCACATATTTCTTTCTCAAGAAAAGTATTCCTGGGAACATTTTAGAAAAATTGGTATATAATATTCAAATCCTACACAAAATTTAGTTAGAACTAAAATATCATTGTATAATGGAGTAAAATAACTTGACATAAGTTAATTTCTAAAGCTTATTGGATTTTTATTATACCTGAAATCTTCATGGATATACATTTCATATGTGGTAACAATGTGTTATAGTTCTCAAAGTGCACCAAAATCATCTCAACACATGCCATGAGAGAGGATTATTATATATATCATAAGAATAACATACTATAGAATGAAATAAAATAGTAAAGGAAAGATAAATATGTTTGTCCATATACATTCATATTGGAGAGGAAATCTATATGATATATGGTCCACAAATGGTAATGTATTATTTTGGGGATAAAGTTGTGTTTTTTGGCACACAATGATTCAATATGTTGTGACCTTGAGAACTACAGAAGTGGAATATGTGGTTACAACTCAAGTCACAACCCAATTAATGAGGATATAGACTCATTAGGATGATCTTAATGTGGAATTAAAGCTTCCACTACTTGTGAGTTATGATAATAAAATTAACTTCAATTTATTCATAAATCATTTATAGAATTATAAATTAAAACAAATTGATATAAAATATCAGTTTGTACAAGAGATTTTAGTGAATAATTTATTGAAGTTATAATTTATGCTAAAATAAGATAATATAGTTGATTTTTTCACTAAACCATTAGCAATGTGTGAATTTTAATGATTGATGTTGATGATTGGAGTTCAACCTTATTTCTATAAAATATACAGTTATATGATTTATTTCCCCTCTCTCATCTTATAATTTTGATATTATTTTCAAATAGGAATAAAATTTAATATATAAATTACTAAATATTTTATTAAATTTGGAGTCTAAGACTCTTTATTTAAAAAATAAAGGACCACTTTCAATATTAGGGCATGTATTTGATGAAATTTTTTAAAAGGGGATGTTGTGAGATATTAATGTGGGGGTGTATGTTGTGTGATTTTTTTAAGTATTATAGCTATTTTTGTGAGTATGAATGCATGATAATTTTATATTCTAGTTCATGAATAGTATTTGGGAAGTTGGAAGATGAGTTGATCCTCAAATGAAATGTTAAGTGGAATTAGGTTTTGAGAAAAGTTGATTAGTTTTTAATTGGTATCAAAGGATTAATATCTATGAAGACTTGAATTTTAGTCTTTATTTTATTGGAAAACATGATATAATTATTTAATGTTTCTATTTTTTCCATTTATTTCACTCATATTGGATTATAATTATTTAATGATGCTTCATTACTATTTTGGTTATGTTTAAAATTTATTATTGATCCTTGGTTTCCAATATAAAATAAAGTGGAATATTTTTTACCCCAATAAAGGGTTTCGAAAATTATCCAAATCATTGGAATATTTTTGGGACCTCTATTTCTATGTCTTGGAGAAAAATAAGAAACCTATAGAATATGGTATTTTTATAGATAGGATTTCGAGGTTTTGATTTTGATATGTTTATTATGTTATATTTTTTTAAATAATAAATCTTATAAAAAATCACATGAGATAATATTTATTATGTGATGTAATGGGTTTTTGGATTATTTTGGATTATTCGAGAGGCATTTTTAAGTGATCTAGAAGCCTTTGGAGTTGAACATATTTGAACATGAAAATTGAAAATAGTAATATTTTAAGAGTTTTTTTCCTGAGGTATAAAATATTAAATTTATGGAGTTCATAAGATTTTTGTGTTGATAATTAATAAATGTAATTTTCTTATGAAAAATGAAAAACGATGAGGTTTTCATAAGACTTTAGATTTGAAGATTGAAATAAAAAAGATTTGAGTTCATTGATGAATTTCAAAAGTCATCACAATGACACATTGTAATACATTCCCTAAATGATTGTATGAATTTTCAAATTACATTCCTTAGATTTTGTAACACTTCTATTTAGCATTGAAAGACTTTGAGGAAGTGTAAGGATTATTCAATCTATGCGTAAAACTTTTTTTGCAACCATGTAAGGATTTTTAGGCTATCATAAGACTTTATTTAATTTCATATGAATCTTTCCACCATTTATAACTTTTAAACATCATTGGACTTATAATGTCTTATGTTATATTTTTTGGTCCAAAATTAGAAAAGGCTTAAAAATATAAAAATTTTACAAAATGGGTGGTCAACGGATATCTTAAGATAATATATTTATAGAACTTTGAAGAATTATAGTATTTATAGAATTAAATATTTTTAATATTCATATCAAATAAGGCCATTACTATTTTAATATTTGTTTCTTTAAACATCGCATATGTGTAGTTCGATTCAATTAAAGGGTTAGAAGATTTTCCTCATAATAAAGAGTACCACATCATGATGTTGAATGATGCTATGCACACATATAAGATATTGTAAATTAAATGTTGTGAATTTTTGTAGTGTTTGATGAAATAAATATACCATGTATTTTGGAATATTTAAATGGTTATTAATTTAGAATAATGTAGGGATAATTCCATGGATATTTGAAATTCAAATATGTGAAATTATTTTCCATGAAATATTCTGCTATGATTCAGTGAATAACTAATCATAATTATCCTAAAACTAAGATTTATGTAAAATCTACATATTTTGATATTTAAAAAATTTATACTTATTTTAATGATATTAAAGGAAAAGGAAAAAGTCTAAGCGATGAGTTAAGAATCCAGAAGATGTGTGTGCTGGTAATTTGTTATATTTCATATTCATATTATCGAGGTGGAAGAGGAGGGAAAATTCACTAACGTTTTATCTCAGGATATAATATGTGATGTTTTTTGAAAATATTAAAAATAATATAGATTTTTTATAATAGGATAAAAAATTAATAATTTACTTATTGTGGTAAAAGTTGAATAAGAATAATAAGATGTTAGAATATAGAGACAACATAAAGAATGTCTCATATGGTGGAAGACTCTGATATTACTAAAAACATTCTTATCAATACACTTATGTGGGATTCACATTCTTAACTATCAAGAGACATTAGTGAAACATGAGGTCAAGGATAAACCCTAATATTTATAATCCACATGTTGATACTAGTGGATTGTATGATATCGGGAGAATCTAAATCATACTAAGGATCAACCTTCTTGTTTTGTAAGGTTATCATATGTTCATAATGTGTGTGTGTGTTAGTTCATGTGAAAGGGGTAACCTTTTTACATTAGTATATGGAGAAGTTTTTTTAATAAGGTACATAAGAAAATTGAAATAATTGATTCTCCTCCCCCTCCCCCCCCCCCTCATAGTTTTTTCTTACTAGTCATGGGAGTCTTTTCATGTTTTAATTTAAATTATTTTCTAAAAAAATAGACTTGGTTATAAAATAAATAATAAATAATGTTCTCCTATTTATAATTTTATTAATATTTTCATTTTTATCTATAAAAATACCAATAAAAATTTAGTTTTCTACATCATTTATAATAATCAATATGAAATCCTTGTTTACAATACTGCTTATGTTGATGTTTCATTTTAATTGACATTAAAAATAAAAATAAAAATCGATGTTAAAAAACCTTTTCTACACTAGGTACTATAAAATCCTATTAAATAACACATGAAATGTCTCAAAAACTCTGTCATTACGTTTATATTTTTTAATGGCTTCTATATTTATAAATGGCCTATTGATATTATTAAGATACTAGAAAGAAAAAATTGGAATTTTTTTGGACATTCTCTATTGATTAGATAAAACCTATTATCATGCATTGTATGAAGTGTGTTAAACCACAAAAATTTGGTGTTCATAGCACAAAAAAAAATTAAGTTTGCTCTCATTTTTTTCATTCTTAGTCATAATTTTTTTAATATCAAGGAATCAACATGCTTCTTTCAATATAGTCTTATTAGTAGAATCATGATGGGAAACTTATTATACCATGGATCTATAATTTTTCTTCGCATTATAAAAGGTTAGGGTTTGTGTGAGAACTATTTTTTGGGTTAAGTTTCAAAATCATTTTAATTTATTAAATGTTTAGACTTATCCAATGAAAAATAATCTCAAGTGGGAGATTGTTAGGATTTGTGTGAGGAATGTTTTATAGGTTATGTGTTGGAACCTCTATTTGTTTATTAATTTGAGGTTACACTTGATGAACTGGATAAAGATAGTACATCAACATCATGGGATGCCTCAATTTAGGAAGTGAAATTTACCTCAACTAAAGTAGAAGCATCAGTTGAACAATAGTTTTAGTAGAGCCTCAGTTTTCATTTTAGAGAAAGTATTGGATAGTTAACTCATACGAAAGTAATTCCAGTAAATATAGCTGGATGGATTCATTTTAGTGGATAGAGTACCACGGTCTTTGACTTCAAGAATGCTGAGGAGGATTGTTTGATGCATGTACTCGGTATTTGGTCATGCATGGGACAGAGTAGTAAAGAAGATGAGAGAGGAAAATTCTTGATATTGAATAGTTTTCTAAATTTGTTTATGGATGTGTGAATATTTATGATTTCCCTAAACTCTAATGATGGGATGTGGAAGTATTTACAAGTATATTTAGATAATTAATATTTATAAAATTTATTTGTTTTAAGTGGACATGAAAAGTACTGTTCACTAAGGATTGGTGGTCTTTGAAACTTTTTATATATAGAAATAGTGATTTCTCATGTCAATAGAAGGTTTCTCACTAAAGTATAATGGTGGTGAAAATGGATGAATGATTGGTCCCACTATATATGTGGGATTGGTACACAAGTGGAACATGTAAATAATATTGTATGATGACTAAGAGAGTGTTTATGGATCCTAACATCATGTTGAGGTTGATTTAGAAGAATCACAACAAAGTGAATCCAAGTGTTGAAGCCTAAAATTCTAACGGAATAACACTATAAGGAGGAGTTTGGGAAGATGAAACCATTAAGGTGTTTGTGAGATTTCTTTTGATAGTCTGGATATGATTTTGGAAAGTTTATTATCCATAAAACTCGTATGTAATTATTTCCAATGGAATAAAATAGTCATTTTCAATATCTTGGGGATGTCAGATGAAATCCTAAACCAAGTAATCCTTTTGTGCATTGTGTTTCAATTTTTTTCATGCATGTTTTTGTTCATCTAATTCTTGTTCACTTATTTTCAAAAATAAAGAAAGATAATTAGCATAATTGAACTATTATTGGAGTAAGGACAGACATGGCGGTCGGGTTGAATGGAATTCATAGTTTCACACATCAAAATCATGGGGAGTAATTGATTGGAGGAAGGTGATTCTGATTTTTAATGTTTCATTGTACTATATTTCACTAAAGAAAATATCTTATTATTGGAATCCACTCCATTGTCCCTAATATGTGTAATTAAAGTAGTTTTTATGCTTTATTTCTGGTACCAATAAGTGGTATTATATCTTGGTTCTATTTCTTGGAAGAAGAGCATGGTAGCATGTTTGTCTGGTGGATTTTTTTATCAGGGGCCTGGAAGGATGTTACAAGACAACAGTGGTGTTTCCATAGGGTTATTGAGATATCAAAAGTTCCCTTTACTTTTATGAGTCTTTAGGAATGTTTTTTTATTAGTGAATTATAGATCTTGTTAAGAAGACTTATGAGTTTTAAGGGTCAGGTGGTCTATTAAGGTATTATAAGAATATAGATTGGAGATGGAGGAGGTACTATGGGGATTCTGATAATATATAAAATATAATTGATTGTAATGTTCAATCTGGTATATTCTATTCCTTGGATGGAATTTATAACATTTTGGAGTACTATAGAAATTTTGGATAAAGAATATGATCCCTTATAATTTTAGAATTTTGTGGGAGCTCACATTTCTTATGGATAATGTTGTTATGGGTTTGGTATAGTTTGATGATCTAATGGTGGATGTTATGGATCCTAGAAGATGTCGAATTTTATACTCATTGTGGAATTTTATTTTGATTGGATGGTGAATTAAACTAAAATCAAGGAAAACAAAATTGAATGGCCACAACAAAGGAATAATTATTGTTTTAGTGGTTGAAATTAAGGTATGGGGTGTATATTATTAGAATGGGTTATTAGATGAGAAGTCGGTCATCAGTTTGAGTTGAGGAAAATCATTTGGGATCAAGAGTTCTATTCATAAATGAAATAAAAATATATAGGCTTGAAAAACCTATAGCTAATATGTTGTGACTAAAATTGTTTCCATGTGATCACTCATAAATATATTGAAAATCATGTGGTGTGAAATGATCTCGATTAATCAAAAAATGGTTCTCTAAAAATATAGTGAAATTGTTTACGGAAATGGGAATCTAAGTTGAGGGGGATACATGGTTCTGCAACATGTGGATAGGTTTTCTATGTCTATAAGTATATGATGAGAAGGATTTTAGATATACTGGGAATCCTATGATAGGAATATAGATTCTAATTCATTATTATCATGATCCCATGAGAGTGGTTGAGAAGGAAGGATGGGTATCCAATGTCATGTGAATATTTTCTATAATCCTTTGGTAGTGGGTGAAATCATTAGTGGTAGAAGATAGTTTTCATGTTATAGTTTTTATCTCATGGAAAAAAATATTGAAAGAAAAATCTACAAAGAATCAAGAAGAACTGTGATGCATGAGTTCTGATTAAACGGAATGGAATATGAGAGACTTTTGAAAAGGTGTGGGAGTTTTTGGGACTATTGTGTGGGTTTTACTATGTTTAATATGATAGGAATAGAACAATGTAAACTAGTGTTGCAGAGAAAAAGATGACCTTTTGGGATATGACTTTATGGAGGATACTCTAGATATCAAGAAGTATGATAGGTGTCATTCCCTCATCTACAAATTTTGTGAAAGGTGATGAATTTTGGACACTCTAAATCAATAGGAAAGACAACCCTAATTCCTAGTGTTGGTTTCATTGTAAGGTATTATATGTCAATAGAAATGATTATTGAAGATTAGAAGGGAATTATAAATAAATATGGAATAGAGGTAGGTTCCCCAAATGGAAAGTTCTAGGACACTATACATAAAGAGAAAGTGTCATGCATTTTTAAGTTGAATTGAAGGATTTTTCAGTGGTATTTCATCATACTAATGGTAACACATTTTTTACAAGTTCTAGATATATTTCAGTTTTAATTAGTTCACATAAGTTCAGTGTGCCAAAAAACTCTTGGATTGAAAAATCTCAAATATTATATTTTTCAAGTAGACATCTGGAAGAGAAAGGACATGGGTGTGGTGCAAGAAAATTGTTTTTATTGGAAATCCAAAAAATATAAATCCTAAAATCCTGATTCTTATTTTCTTTTGAGTTATTCCATGGATACATTCATATGAGTTTCATAGATAAAAAAAATAAAGTATTATAGTTCTAGAGATCCGAGTGGGTTATTTTAGTATGATCCTGGATGATCAGAAAAAATATGAGGGGGGACCATGTTGATGTTGTGGGATTATAGTTAATGGAAAATAGCTATAGGTACTTTGGGTTAAGAATGAGAATAGTCTTTTGTGGGGTAATTTTGAAGTCAACCACTAATAAATATTCTCACGTGAGAGATGGTTAGGATTAGTGATATATCTTTTTTGGGGTTAAGTGTTGAAATCGCTAAATGTTCAGTCACTATAAGTTACAAATTCTAACCCAGATATTTATAGTACAACAACACCATGAGACATTTAGAATTATGAAATAGAATTAAGTTGACCAGATGAAGCATCGTTATTTGAATAGAATCTTGAATAGAACCTTAGTTTTTAGATTAGTGAAATGAATTAATAGTGAATTAATTCGAAGGTTTGTGTAGTATAACAAATTGGATAGATTTAATTTAGTATCTGGATAAAATTCGAGACTAGTTCTCGGAATGATGAAGGGGATCATCTGATGCATATACTCAGGAGTCATTCATGCTCTAGGTGGAGGAGTAAAATTGAAAAAAGTTTAATATTCTATATTCTGTTTGAATTTATGGAAGTGATGATGAAAGTTATAAATTTCATTTGTTCCACGAAATCAAATGACTATATCCTAGTGGATTTGAAAAGGATATAATATTCAAATTCACTATATTAAAGTGGAGACGATATAAATTGTTCCATGTGAGTTGGATTCCTATCAGTGTTATATGGAAATAAAATTTTCTCATGTCAATGTATGGTTGTTCAAGAATGTTGAGTAAAATGATAATATCATGTACAACTAGGAACACTGTATAAGTGTAATTTTTCCACATATTCAACAGGTAGTAAAAAGAGTAGGATGATTGAGAGAGTGTTGAGGGTACCTGACACGGGTTTGAGGTGGCCCTAGAAAGAGCACATGTGGGAAAATCATGGAGTAAGTGATAGAAATGTAAAAAGTGGGAGGATATGATGATAAGTTAGAAAAGTTGCAACCACCAAGGTTTTTGTGATACTTCTTCCATTACTATGAGTAGGATTGTTAGAAGTTTAATATCCTTGTAATTTTGATGTAGCTGTTTTCGATAGAGTGAATGATTTTTTTTCATTTTTGTGTGGATATTGGAATAAATTTCAAACTATAAAATCCATTGTGCACTATTTTTTTTGTATCCATGGGTTTGTAAATCGTGTACTTTTTCACTTTTTTAATTATTGGAAATAAGACCATGAAGTGACTGATACCACAGGAAGAGGATGACTCAATGTGGTGGTTGGAGTGCTTAGAGTTTTTAGTTTTGGATATCAATGTTTTGAGGAATTCTTGAATAGTGGATGGAGATTTTGATTGTTGATATTAAACTATGCCAGATTTTTATAAGGGGAAACTTTCGATGATCAAAACTTGTTCCCTCATCATTAACAAGAAACCCCGCCATTTAAATAAATTATCATACATATAGGTTACCCTATAGTCACTATAAACATCAGTTATAGAATTTTACAAGGATTGATTATTGTGTCATGGGTTGATGGTTTATTCCTATTGTTTTAGATAATATTTCTATCTTAGATGAATTTATTATGTGGGAAATAGTGGAAACTCAATTTCTTAACATCACATTACAAAAAATGTGAAATTTTCAATTCCAAGAGATTGACCTAGAGTTATGGATTCCTACTCAAATGAGACACCTTGATGAAAATATCTATTACATATTCTTGTTTGGTATGACTAATTCTTCACCAAAATGGACATTGTAAATAAAAATTAAATGCATTTCACCTTGTCAAATGATTCCAATCTTGAAAATATAGTCCAATGGTTGTTCTAAAAATGATCGACTTTGGGCGTTAGATATTTCCATCAATTTTTATTTCTCTCACTAAATGTATAATTGTAAATGATTTATTCACCACTTTCTCATGTTCAGGTTGGCATAAAATATCTTGGAGAGGGTATTTGGTTTGTTCTAGTAGGAGCATATAGTTAGGAATAATATGCACTCTTTCATTGGATACAATGATGGTCTTTAGTTGTGTAGTTGGATCTGTACTATGCGTGTAACAACCATTGTTTCATGATTGTATTTTATTTAAGATTATATATATTGAATTGGATTCAAAGGGAAAGGGACACCCACTAATCACTAGTATAGAAACCACCATAAACACATTTATCCTTTATCAGCACTAACTAAAAAATATTGATAAATGTACCCTTTATGAGCACTAAATAGTGCTGAAAAATATATATATTTATTAATAAAATTATATCACTACAAATAACATGTTAATATATAATATGTCAATATTGATAAAAATATAATATATTTTATTATGTATTATTTATAAATGACTAAATATACATTAAAACATGATATATAAAATATTAAATTAAAAATAGTTTATAAAATAAAAATAAAATTTTATTATAAAATTTGTTTCATGTACAGATATGTAACTCCCTAACCCTAAAATCATAGATCCAGTGCATTATTTTAATAAATAGGCATGATTATAAGGAATCATTTCCAAAAGTATAGATCAGTTTATCAGACATAGAAAATAGATTACATATCTTAACTTTACATTACAATTTTTATGATAAAACACAGCACAGATAATCCTTTGAGAATGACATTATTCCTATAACCTAACCCTTCACATCAAATATAAAATAATTCTTTTAATATTAGGAAAATAAAACATAATAAAGGTGTGATCTCAGATGCTCTGTAAGGATATACAATATAGTGGAATCTATCAAAAATAAGCATAAGACCTTTAATGCATGGTTCAAAACTAAAACACAAGCCTTTTAAAACATTATATTCAGCATAATATGGACTGAATAAATCAAATAATGCCATTTAAATATTCACATTTTTATTCTACTAGATGAATAATCACATGTAAAATCAATAACTAATCTCATAACGATGGAATTCATAATGCCATACATCATAACCACTACAACAAGGCCTTTTTCCAAGACCATTCACAAATATTATGTCAAGAACATGTGCCAAGACACTAGTTTGTCCCATGAGACCTAACGATGCATCAATGAGCTATAGTGGGCCCCACCAGTCACATACTATGTCTAATTCATTCCTTATATGAAAAGTTTGAAACATAACATAAACAATCATATTAAAACTATCATAAGAAATGTTAATACTATAATTGTACACCATGAAAAGTATACTAATAGCACATCCATAGTCAGACATATCACAACACCTTCAATACAATATGGAAGATTTTATCATAATAAATGAACTTCAAACAAGCATAAAATACAAAAAACGATGTTGATAAAGATGAAAATAATTTAATAAATTCATTAAAACTCTTTGAGAGAATTTCCCTTTTTCCTAAAATCATTTAAAAGTTGCACACTATATAAAGGAATTCAGATAAAAGATATTTTTGAATCAAAGTGACTCATCCCACTTTGATATTTTTGAAACTAATTTACATTTTAAAAAAAAATAGGCCCATATAAATGAATACATAAACCCATTTTCAAAAACACGGACATTAATTAAAAAGAAATAGAAAAATAAATCTTTAAATATTTAAATTGATGATCTAGTTAAATGGACCCCTAAATAAAACCTTAAAATATTCCTTTTGAAAAAAATATTATGAAACATGGACATGGATGATAAATATGTCCCAATAAAAACTTACACATAAACAATTTTGTACAATAATGAGATTGAGGAATTAACCCTTACCTTAGGTATGATACTCTTTATACGTGTCCAAAACACCTGTATACTGTTTTTTAACATATTATTAACATATATCATAATCCTAATAATATTAATGATATAATATATTATTATTTTATGACTTTATAGTACCTATTTATTAATAATTCCATGTTAATGCCACATTTCGTGTAATAATCGCTTCGTTTATCATGTGTGTTTTCAGTTTTTATTGTTGATCATTGTTTCCCTCGGAATCCGGGGATGACCTCCTGGATGGGAGATTCAAACGTTCCGATCGGTTTCTGATGGGTTTGTACGTAGAACCGGAAACATCCAATGATTCCAAATCCACTTGGACCTACTTTCCAAAGGTAGGCGCTTCATTAGTTTGTGAACTGATGAGGCTTAGGAATTTGCATTGGTCGAGAGGATGGGAGGTCGGACTCATCACACCTTTTTGAGGGGAATTATTGTCTATTCCGGGACTCTCTTTATAGATTTAAGTTATGTTCGTGAATCCTTATTACATTACCAAGTATAAAATGAGCCTTCCTTCAGTTTAACAATCCATGATTAAATATGTAAGAAATTTAGAGAATATTTTATATATATTCGAGGTTCTTCATCAATAGAGAATCATCTATATTTATTTAGAGATTCTTGGTCAATGGTATCCTTCAAAATATTTATATAAAAATCTCTTGGTCATTATGATGACCAGGCTAGTTTTAAAGCCACTCCGTGGGGCACTTGAAGTTTATTGTCATTTAGAAGGACATGAATTATTTCAGAGTTGGGATCGAACCCATAGATAGGCTACCTACATATCATTTATTTTGGAAAAAGAATCAGAACCCACGTAGTTCGAGTAAGGGAGTATGATGTTTATGATTGATGGCTCAAAGAAGGATGTCAAAATTACTTTTACACTCTAAGCTCACGTGAGTCATGCTCGGTGTGAGAAACAAGAGGTATTGGTAAAAATTAGACAATTGTGCCATGAAAGATGAAATCATATGAAATAATGTGGGACTTATGTATGTATGACTGCCCAGATAAATTTTAGGATTTACTTCAGGGAGAAAATCCAGGAACAGGGTCCATAAAGGTATATGTTCTTTATGGAGATTTAAATACTCTATCTTGGGACTTATTCCTGAAATGGAAACCCAAATCAGGAGAGGATTGATAATTGGGTTTTACTCCTGAGAAGGAATCCCAGATTAAATGTAAATTAAGACTGGTTAAAGATAATTTAAGGGACTTGGGGCTTACTCCTGAAAAGGAAGCCCAAGATTTATGACTGGGACTTATTCCTGAAAAGGAAGCCCAGGTTAAGGATTAAGGTTTGGGGCTTACTCCTGAGGAGGATGCCCATATTAGAGACTGGGGTTTACTACTGAAAAAGAGACCCAGATTAGAGGATCTGGGGCTTACTCCTAAGAGGGATGCCCAAAAATTAAGGGACTTGGGGATTAATCCTAAGAAGGATGCCCATATTAGAGGATTTATGACTGGGGATTATTACTGAAAAGGAGACCCATGTTAAGGATTTTCTCATCTTAAAGTATGAGGTTGAATGAATGAAATCTCAATCTTTAGTGACATAAAGATGTGTAAATCACTAAGCTTTGAGAGATATTCCAAAAAATTCCTAAGGAAGTCAAATCAAGAAATCATGCCATGAAATGTCTTTGAAGAGTGTCTTGAAGACCGAATCTTGAATAGGAAAGGTGTAATGGCTTAAGAGGGGTGAAATGGGCAAGAAAGGCACCCAAAAAGGAAGGGGCGTGCATGTCTTGGAAGGCGTGAAGGTATTGCAGGGGCGCGTTAGTATTGGTCGCGCAAGTATACCTGCGTGACATGGTGGGTATAAGGCCCCAGCCTTAAACCTTACTTAATCTTGAGTTATTACAAGATTACACATTGAGGATCTTTTCGGGATTAGAGTTTTAGAGAATTAGATCATAAAACTTGCATTACATTCCACATATAAACAAAGTGGTTACATAAAGATAGTATTCTTCATTCCCATCAATGGAAACACATTTAAAATAAAACATGGATTATTTATTGACACTTCCTTGACACTATCATCATATCATGTACCTTTCCCTTGACCTGTGAAAAACATTTGAAAAAAACTTGGGATGAGCATAAAAATATCATTATGGGTTATAAAAACATGGAAAGGAAACATGAGTTCATATATACAGAAGAATGAAATCATACTTTACCCATAAAACATAGGCACTTTAACATACCTCATAAAATCATGAATAAATCATAGAAATCAAAAGACATAAAGGTAACTTGAGGCATTCATAACATTCTTACGTAGGGAGTAACCCTCTTGGTTACGTTTGGAATACCCATCATAGTATATTCCCTAAATCTCTTCGGAGAAACATTAACGTTTCACTCCTTCGCGTTACCCAATGTATTGGAGAGCTATATCGGGCTCACCCGCCCTTAGTTTATCACGGAACCACCCATCTTCATAATAATGCCCAAGAACCATAACATAATCGTATCACATAAAACATGCATAATGGAAACATAACATTTCCACATTTCAATCACAAGATATCAATACAACACATCGATATAATTAAAACGTTATGAAAACCATTTTTAATACCAAAGTAAAACATGGTATTTATTTTTCATTTAAAAAAAGGGTATGACTTGTAGAGGAAGCTGAAACTCAAATAACGGTCACGGCGGCGGAGAAGTCATTGTCGCCGCATACGTACGACAAAAACATTCCCTTTTGTCGTTTAGTTAACTCTTCGTATAAAAAAGATTCCTTTTGAATAAACGTAAAAGTCAAAGGGTTTTATACACCGCATAAAAGAAAGTTGTGTATAAAATAAAATATGCCTCAATGAAAGGAGATTGAGACGAAGTCCCATACCTCGTATCCGACTTGACCCGACTGTTCTTTAATCTCCTGAATAATAAACTTGAGTTAATATCTACTTTCTTATGAACCTTTTTCAATTTCATTATTCCTTTTATACCATGTTATGAACATCATGTAATCATTTAAGTTAATAGTGTTCATTTTGTCGGTATTTGGTTCTTAAGTCAAAAATAGACATCTTACACTTACATGTTGTTAATTTTGTCAAAGGTTTGTTATATCCAGAATGATATTAATGATTTGGATAACATATATATCATATATATTCATCATATACATGTATTTATAATATTACATCACATTTAGAGGTAAGAAATGAAATGCACCGTTCATGGAGACGGTAAGCCGTACGTACGCATGAACGCTACTTCCATTTCTATTTCGTATTTTTTAGAATGGAATCATAATGATATAATAGTATATTATAATTCCAGTATAATAACATATATAATATCATTAACTTTATCCTTTACACATCCCACATATGGTATTAACGAATCAAATCACTTTTAGGGGGCGGTAGTCCGCACTTCCTAAAATGAAGATATCGTGTTTACCCATAATGGAAACCATAAAGGTATGCCCAAAATGAAAAAAAAAGAAGCTTAAGGAAAAAATAAACATATTATATATCATATATAAAAATTGTGACATCATAATGGCCACCTTTGAAGGTGTTAAATTAGTATTGAACAATCATCGTTTCGGGAGGCAGAATTTCGCCATCCACGGAAACCGTATGTTCTTTAACCATTTGATGTAGTTGTGTGAGAGTGTAGCTCAAATAAATATTATAACTAAATCCTAGTATATTGAATATACTGGTGTTGTTACAAAATAAGTAAATAAAAAGAGTTTAGGGGGTTGGAGAAACAAAATAAAACAAATGAACATGAGAGAATGAATTACCTTTAAAAGTGTAACTCCTTTTGATTTGAGCCTAAAGGCTTCCTTTGAAAGGATTATTCCCAAAGGGAATCGTCTAGGATGAGGAGGGGGATGTGGAGAGAGTAAATGGGCAGGGTTTGGCCGAGCCAAAGGCTTGAGGAGTGTGTGAAATGAGGTAGAGATGGGGGCCTTTTATAAGAGGAGAGGAGGGGCACTTTTGGAAAGTAAAGAAATATTACTTTATTTGAAAATGTGTTTCGGTTTCAAAAGGTCCCACATTGGTATAATTCGTGGATAAGGTGAGAAGGGTTCAAAATCCACTCATACAATTGGTTTTGGCCATGTGTAGTTCATAAATTTTACATTATCTTTCCATTTTATTTAAATCGTCAAATAATGATGTCATCGCTGCATCATTATTATGTCATAAATAATTTAATTTATTTAATGTCTAAAAATCATAAAAAAAAATACTATGATGTAGGAAATCATTTTAGCTTTCCAGTGACTATTTATAATAAAATATCTGATCTTTATAACCCCATGTGAAAATTGTTTTCGTAAAACGTATTATGTTTGTGTCATTTTTACTTTAACATTTAATAAAAAGTTATTTATGTCATTTCCCAACCAAAATGTCTCCATGGGGTCCCCAAGTTGACCCATGGCTTTTCTTGGTCGTCCATGACACAACCAATAAGGTTGGGACATGTGTCTAGGTCATTTCATATTATTAAAGCATTATTTATACCTTAAACTACACTAATTACCACTAATCGCGATTAAAAACTTAATAAGTTACTATTTACAAAAAAAATTATTTTAATCTCATTGAACCACATTTTACTTCTTAATGACAACCATGTATGTCGGATTTTCAAAATTCAATACACATTAGTGGTAAACTTTCATTTAACTCAAAAATCAGTTTGCTTGATTACCACTTAGTGGTTTCACTATTCATCAAAAATTGAAGTTTTTCAGAAAATTACCAAAAATTCACCCTAAGCTATATTTGATATTCCGAATTCAAAAATGAAGTGTATTTTACAAAATTCAAATCATATAAGTCACATTAATTAATTTAATAATTAATTCCCGCTGCCAGAGCAAATAGCGTGTTTTTTCAAAACAATCAGTATCAAAAGATTGACACCAGTTTAAGTCTAATTTCAAAGTGAAATTGATTCCAATGACCACCATTGGAAAAATGGTAAAATATATTCTAATTTCACTTCAAAACCAATTCAAAACATAATCTAATCATATAAATAAATTAGATTAAAAAACAGTTTTGATGTAAAATGCAGTATTTTTCACTATTCATTAAAAATGAACACTGTCAGAAAAATACCAAATATTCACACAAGGTAAATTTTGATGTCCCAATCATAAAGAATAAGTTTATTTTGACAAAAATAGTTTATAAAATTGTCAAAAGAAAGATTCAATAATGGTTTTCCATCAAAAGTCAGTAAAACAATCTTTTAAGAATATTAGTTTATTCCATGCATAAGATTGTATTTATTTTCATTTTAAGCCTCTAAAACACTATCTTAATCATTAATAGACATGGATAAAAATATCTATTATTCATTACTTACTTGGGATGTTACATCCTTACCCCCTTTAGAAAATTGCATCCCCTCAATTTATTTACTTATCGAATAAATGGGGGTACTTATCCCTCATTGCATTTTCAGATTCCCATATTGCCTCTTTAATCATGTGGTTTTTCCACAAAACCTTTACCTGGTGAATCACCTTATTCCGTAACACTTGCTCCCTGTGGTCAATAATCTGGACCGGTTGTTCCTCATAAGATAGGTTCTCTTCCAGCTGAACTACCTGTGGACTCAAAATAAGAGATGGATCTATCATATACTTTCTCAACATTGAAATGTGAAAAACATTGTGTACCTGAGATAAAGTCGGAGGTAAGCCACTCGGTATGCAACTGATCCAACTCTCTCCAGAATTTCGTATGGTCCAACGAACCTTGGACTCAACTTTCCTTTCTTACTAAATCTCATCACACTTTTCCAAGGAGAAACCTTGAGAAAAACATGATCACCTACCTCGAAAGATTCATCCTTCCTCCGGTTATCCGCATAACTCTTCTGCCTGCTCTGAGCTGTTCTCATGTGTTTCTGAATCAACTGAACTTTTTCTGCAATCTCTTCTACCAATTCTGGTCCAATCAACTTCCTTTCACCCACTTCATCCCAGAAAGCTGGAGTTCGACTCCGCTTCCCATATAATGGCTGAAATGGTGCCATCTGTATACTAGAATGAAAAATGTTATTATATGAAAATTCAACCAATGAAAGATGTTGGTCCCAACTTCCCTGATAATCCATAGAACAAGCTTGTATAATATCCTCCAATGTCTGAATTGTTCGTTCTGACTGCCCATCTGATTGAGGATGAAAAGCTGTACTAAAATTTAATTCAGTACCCAACGACTTCTGAAGGCCTTTCCAAAAGTTAGAAATAAACCTGGGATCACGATCCGATACAATGGAGAAAAGAACTCCATGTAACCTGACTATCTCTTTAAGATACAAACGGGAAAGTTGATCAAGAGAGAAAGTATCTCGTACAGCAAGGAAATGAGCAGATTTGGTCAAGCGATCAACAATAACCCAGATTTCATTATTACCTCGAGATGTCTTCGGTAATCCAACAACAAAGTCCATGGATATATTCTCCCATTTCCACTCTGGCACTGGTAAAGGCTGAAGCATCCCTTTCGGTAACTGCCACTCTGCTTTAACCTGCTGACAAGTCAAACACTTCACAGTAAAATCAGCAATGTCTCTTTTCATTCCATCCCACCAGTAATACTCCCGCAGATCTCTATACATCTTAGTACTGCCCGGATGAACTGAAAACGGAGAACTATGAGCTTCACATAACAACTCTCTCTTCAACTGTAAATCACAAGGCACACACAATCTCTTCCCAAATCTCAAAACACAATCATTATCAATGTTGAATTCAGGCAACTTACCTTTCTGAACCAGCTCTACCTTTTTCTGAAACTCACTGTCTTGCTTTTGTACTTGCTTGATTCTATCTGATAGAGATGATCTCACTGATACCTGAAACAAAACAGAAGGAATTCCTGCACCAACAACTTCTATGCCAAAGTTCATCAAATCCTTAACCAAAGGATCACGTTCCAAACGCAACATTGTTAATGAAGCATTACTTTTTCGACTCAAAGCATCAGCCACTTTATTTGCTTTTCCCAGATGGTAATGAATTCTACAATCATAATCCTTGATTAATTCTAGCCATCTCCTTTGTCTCATGTTTAACTCTTTCTGAGTGAATATATACTTTAAACTTTTGTGATCGGTATATATTTCACACTTTACTCCATACAAATGATGCCTCCAAATTTTTAAAGCAAAAACAACAGTAGCTAGTTCCAAATCATGTGTAGGGTAATTTACCTCATGAGTTTTCAACTGTCGTGAAGCATAAGCAATTACCTGATCATTCTGCATTAGGACGCAACCAAGTCCTTTCAATGAAGAATCACTGTATATAACAAACTCACCATTCCTGGAAGGTAGTGCCAAAACTAGAGCATTCACCAATCATCTTTTCAATTGAAAACAATCATCACATTCTTTTGTCCAGATAAACTTAACACCCTTCCGAGTTAGCTTAGTCATTGGACTAGATAATCGTGAAATATTTCTAACAAACCTCTGGTAATAGCCTGCCAAACCAAGGAAGCTACGAATCTCGGTTAAATTTGTGGGTCTTGGCCATTCTTCCACAACTTTTGTTTTTGCAGGATCAACAGTTATTACATCTCATTGCACTTATAACATTTCACTAACTGTAAATCAAATTTGTTCTTACCTTCAACTTGATCCTTTTCAGTGCAATCATGAGCCTTATGTCCCATCTTACCACATCGGTAGCACTTTACAGAATTCAGAAGACATTCCCCATCATGCTTTTTGCCACATTTATCACAAACTGGAAACTTAGTTCTCTTACTATCAGACTTTTTTGAAGAATTCTTACCTTTCTCCTGCCACCTCGGTCTCTTCTTCTGCTGGTTGTTATAGAAAACTTGGTCATTGGAAAACTCCATTTCCACCTTCTCAG
The DNA here is from genome assembly GCA_963277665.1 of Viscum album. Classification (NCBI taxonomy): domain Eukaryota; kingdom Viridiplantae; phylum Streptophyta; class Magnoliopsida; order Santalales; family Viscaceae; genus Viscum; species Viscum album. Next base: position 1,896,589,932 of record OY728130.1, on the reverse strand, counting down.
CACATCGAACAAGCTTTTCATAACTTTTAAACTCACGAGAATCTAATGCCCTTCGATATTTTGGCTTTAATCTAGAGTAAAAACGATTGATTTTACTATCAAGGTCTCGGATAAAATTTGGAGCATACCTTTCCAAACGAGTGAACCTTTCTTCATAGGAAGCCACTGAGTCTTCTTCTTGCCTCAATTCCAAGAATTTCTTTTCCACCCTAAGTCGAACAGCCTTAGGAAAATACTTCTCAAGAAACATACCTTTGAATTCATCCCAGTCAAGAGCATCAATCTCATCAGCGTCCCTGATATTTTTAACCATAGACCACCACTGATATGCTTCACCCTCCAAACGGTAAATAGCAAGACTAACCTTTTGATTATCTGAACACCACATGACATCAAAAATCTTCTCCAGTGCTTTCATCCACCCTTAAGCTAGCACAGGGTCAGATGATCCTCTGAATGATGGTGGATGTTGCCACATGAAATGTTCCACCACTGACATGTTCCTCTGCGGTTGGTCTGACTAATCTCGTGTATGGATACCACCGCCATTTATCGCTTGAGTCAACTGCGCCATTACTACAACAAACTATTCATTTCCAATTCTGACCATTTCTAGATGCTGATTCGGAAGGTTATTTCCTTCTGTATGCCTTCCTAGCACTGCTTCCCTGTTTCCTCTGCGGAAAACCATTCTGAACAAACATGTCTTAGATGAAGCAACATGGTAATCTTTAAATGCTATATCATTTTGAAAAAAATATTTTTGGATAATCATTTAATATAATTCTAACTCCTAAAGTTATCTAAACCGACCTCTGATACCAACTATAAGGCCCCAGCCTTAAACCTTACTTAATCTTGAGTTATTACAAGATTACACATTGAGGATCTTTTCGGGTTTAGAGTTTTATAGAATTAGATCATAAAACTTACATTACATTCCACATATAAACAAAGTGGTTACATAAAGATAGTATTCTTCATTCCCATCAAAGGAAACACATTTAAAATAAAACATGGATTATTTATTGACACTTCCTTGACACTATCATCATATCATGTACCTTTCCCTTGACCTGTGAAAAACATTTCAAAAAAACTTGGGATGAGCATAAAAAGCTCAGTATGGGTTATAAAAACATGGAAAGGAAACATGAGTTCATATATACTTAAGAATTAAATCATACTTTACCCATAAAACATAGGCACTTTAACAAACCTCATAAAATCATGAATAAATCATAGAAATCATAAGACATAAAGGTAACTTGAGGCATTCATAACATTCTTGCATAGAGAGTAACCCTCTTGGTTAGGTTTGGAATACCCATCACAGTATATTCCCTAAATCTCTTCGGAGAAACCTTAACGTTTCACTCCTTCGTGTTACCCAATGCATTGGAGAGCTATATCGGGCTCACCTGCCCTTAGTTTATCACGGAACCACCCATCTTCATAATAATGCCCAAGAACCATAACATAATCGTATCACATAAAACATGCATAAAGGAAACATAAAATTTCCACATTTCAATCACAAGATATCAATACAACACATCGATATAATAAAAACGTTATGAAAACCATTTTTAATACCAAATTAAAACATGGTATTTATTTTTCATTTAAAAAAAAGGGTATGACTTATAGAGGAAGCTGAAACTCAAATAACAGTCACGGCGGCAGAGAAGTCGTTGTCGCCGCATACGTACGACAAAAACATTCCCTTTTTTCGTTTAGTAAACTCTTCGTATAAAAAAGATTCCTTTTGAATAAACATAAAAGTCAAAGGGGTTTATACACCATATAAAATAAAAATGTGTATAAAATAAAATATGCCTCAATGAAAGGTGATTGAGACGAAGTCCCATACCTCGTATCCGACTTGACCCGACCGTTCTTTAATCTCCTGAATAATAAACTTGAGTGAATATCTACTTGCTTATGAACCTTTTTCAATTTCATTATTCCTTTTATACCATGTTATGAACATCATGTAATCATTTAAGTTAATTGTGTTCATTTTGTCGGTATTTGGTTCTTAAGTCAAAAATAGACTTCTTACACTTACATGTTGTTAATTTGGTCAAAGGTTCGTTATATCCAGAATGATATTAATGATGTGAATAACATATATATCATATATATTCATCATATACATGTATTTATAATATTACATCACATTTAGAGGTAAGAAATGAAATGCACTGTTCATGGAGATGGTAAGACGTACGTACGCATGAACGCTACTTCCATTTCTATTTCGTATTTTCTAGAATGGAATCATAATGATATAAGAGTATATTATAATTACAGTATAATAACATATATAATATCATTAACTTTATCCTTTACACATCCCACATATGGTATTAACGAATCAAATCACTTTTAGGGGGCAGTAGTCCGCACTTCCTAAAATGAAGATATCGTGTTTACCCATAATGGAAACCATAAAGGTATGCCCAAAATGAAAAAAAAAGAAGCTTAAGGAAAACATAAACATATTATATATCATATAAAAATAGTGACATCATAATGGCCACCTTTGAAGGAGTTAAATGAGTATTGAACAATCATCGTTTCGGGAGGCAGAATTTCACCATCCACGGAAACCGTCTGTTCTTTAACCATTTGATGTAGTTGTGTGAGAGTGTAGCTAAAATAAATATTATAACAACATCCTAGTATATTTAATATACTGGTGTTGTTACAAAATAAGTAAATAAAAAGAGTTTCTGGGGTTGGAGAAACAAAATAAAACAAATGAACATGAGAGAATGAATTACCTTTAAAAGTGTAACTCCTTTTGATTTGAGCCTAAAGGCTTCCTTTGAAAGGATTCTGCCCAAAGGGAATCCTCTAGGATTAGGAGAGGGATGTTGAGAGAGTAAATGGGTAGGGTGTGGCCGAGCCAAAGGCTTGAGGAGTGTGTGAAATGAGGTAGAGGTGGGGGCCTTTTATAAGAGGAGAGGAGGGGCACTTTTGGAAAGTAAAGAAATATTACTTTATTTGAAAATGTGTTTCGGTTTCAAAAGGTCCCACATTGATATAATTCGTGGATAAGGTGATAAGGGTTCGAAATCCACTCATCCAATTGGTTTTGGCCATGTGTAGTTCATAGATTTTACATTATCTTTCCATTTTATTTAAATCGTCAAATAATGATGTCATCGCTGCATCATTATTATGTCATAAATAATTTAATTTATTTAATGTCTAAAAATCATAAAAAAAATACTATGATGTAGGAAATCTTTTTATATTTCCAATGACTATTTATAATCAAATATCTGATCTTTATAACCCCATGTGAAAATTGTTTTTGTAAAACGTATTATGTTTGTGTCATTTTTACTTTAACATTTAATAAAAAGTTATTTATGTCATTTACCAAACAAAATGTCTCCATGGGGTCCCCAAGTTGACACATGGATTTTCTTGGTCGGCCATGACACAGCCAATAAGGTTGGGACATGTGTCTAGGTCATTTCATATTATTAAAGCATTATTTATACCTTAAACTACACTAATTACCACTAATCGCGATTAAAAACTTAATAAGTTACTATTCACCAAAAAATTATTTTAATCTCATTGAACCACATTTTACTTCTTAATGACAACCATGTATGTTGGATTTTCAAAATTCAATAATCATATGTGGTAAACTTTCATTTAACTGAAAAATCAGTTTGCTTGATTACCACTTAGTGGTTTCACTGTTCATCAAAAATTGAAGTTTTTCAGAAAATTACCAAAAATTCACCCTAAGCTATATTTGATATTCCGAATTCAAAAATGAAGTCTATTTTACAAAATTCAAATCATATAAGTCACATTAATTAATTTAATAATTAATTCCCGCTGCCAGAGCAAATAGCATGTTTTTACAAAACAATAAGTATCAAAAGATTGACACCAGTTTAAGTATAATTTCAAAGTGAAATTGATTCCAATGACCAACATTGGATAAAATGGTAAAAATATATTCTAATTTCACTTCAAAACCAATTCAAAAAATAATCTAATCATATAAATAAATTAGATTAAAAATTAGTTTTGATGTAAAATGCAGTATTTTTCACTATTCATTAAAAATGAACATTGTCAGAAAAATACCAAAAATTCACAGAAGGTAAATTTTGATGTCCCAATCATAAAGAATAAGTTTATTTTGAAAAACATAGTTTATAAAATTGTCAAAAGATAGATTCAAAAATGGTTTTCCATCAAAAGGCAGTAAAACAATCTTTTAAGAATATTAGTTTATTCCATGCATAAGATTGTATTTATTTTCATTTTAAGCCTCTAAAACACTATCTTAATCATTAATAGACATGGATAAAAATATCTATTATTCATTACTTATTTGGGATGTTACAGTGGGTACTTGCGCGATATTCAACCAGTATTGAAATACTTGAGTGACTCTTTATTAAAGCCTTTAGGATCCTCTTGAGATTCTTCAAGCAATGGGACACACATGTTCTATCTAAGAAAGAAGGTGGCGTGCAAGTTTGGCCACATCCCTTAAGGGATGGCCACTCAGGCGCGCAAGTGTTGATGAGTTTCAACACTTAGGCCTTCCTTACTCTCTTTATATCTTCTGTTCTAGGTAAGAAATTACCTTAGAAGTGTTGAGAAGAGACTTGGGCATCGGGATCTTTGATCCGAGTTTTTGGAAAAAGATCGATCCCAAATGGGGGGCCCACAGGGTCGATTTATAGGCAGGAGAAGACCCTGGGCGGTTACCGGGCATTTATCACTTAGGTCGCGCAAGTCACTTGCGTGAACATAAGGGCGTCGCGCAAGTGGACATTCGCGACAGTGATGGAACATGCGCGGTTCAGTTTCTTTTGATCCTTTGTTCATGACTTTGTCGATTTCTGATATTTTCTTCGAATTTTGAATCACATTGAGCTCAGATATTCCCCTTTTCCGATTTTATCTTCTGTGACGAAAGGGGCATCAACAAAAGTCCCCCCTCAGAGTTGGATCTGGAGAGAAAAAGAGGATTTGACTCTGAGGAAATCGACTACATCCAAAGGAAAAGGGGGAACACAAGCCTTCAGGGTACAGAGGCGGCGCGCAAGTGCGCATCGCGCAGGGTCTCGACCGCGTCTATAAATAGAGGGCCTCACTTCCGTACAAGAATCTGGATTTTCGGACTTCATACCTTCAAGCTCTCACCGCACATGTCACCTTAGTCGCGCAGGTTTCTATGTTTTCCCAGTGTTTTTCTTTGATGTCGCAGTACTGTAAAGGTATTTGTACTTGGGAGGTTTATACTTGCGCGTTAAAAACTAGCGCGGCACATGAATACTTGCGCGCCATGTTTAGACTTGCGCGCCTTAATGCCTTAGCCATTTTTTCGAATTCTTTCACAAATTTTATGAAAAATAAACCCATTTAAGAGTTTAATTTCAACTTTTGGGCAGATTCAATGGCTCCTAAGGGAATTAAAACATCTGATGAACTGGCTAGAAAGCGGATTGATGACATGATGAACATAATTGGCCATGATTACTACGATATCTGCAACAACACTCTCCAATATTTGGCTAAGGACTTGAAGAAATATCGTCTTAATTTCCCACAGAGCATCTACCTGCCTCTATATGGTCATGGTCACCTGCAAGGAGTCAATGTTCCAGATGCAAAGAACTATACACCTGAAATGCAGCTGCGCTGCTACTCCTTCATTTCAGTTATGTTGTGCCTTAAGAGAAACAACAATGGTGTGAACTTTCAAATTCTTCCTCCATGTCATTTCCTTGCAGATATGAAAATGGCAAACCCATGGGCTGAAATTTTTTCCACTACCGGTTGGTGGAGAGAAGACAAACATGGTATTAGAGCAATTTCTGAAAAGAGTACTCTCTCCAAATGGCTCTTTACTTCCAATGCTCCATTCTCAAATCCATGTATCCATCTTCTAAGTCTCTTGGACAGAAACAGAGTCATTGTTTGATCAGCAGAAAATTTTCTCAAACCGCACTCAAGAACATCTTTTTACAATTGTTCCAGAAGAGCTGGTATCCCTGCATCTCTTATTGTATCCAGTTGAATGAATGAATTCCAGGTGGTTGCTGATGAAGATCGGGATTCCGTAAATCAAATTAAGTGTTACATTGAAAGCCTCTTGTAATTATTGAAAAAGAGAAGAGACTACAGTCTGTGGATGTCCTTCTATCTCTTGTGCATCAATGAAAAACACTTTCACTTTCACTTATTTGTACCTGCATTCTCTCACTACCTGCTTCAAATTTACTTAAACTAATGGGCCTAGTAAGCATAGTTTGATTTTTACTAGGATTATTACAAATAACCCTACAAACTTTGAACCTTTCAATTGCTCAATATTACCTAAATAATAGAAAAAATGTATATTTATTGAGCTAGAACTTGACTTTTAATCAGAGTTCCTTTGTCTTTTCTGGGCAGTTTAAAGTCATTCATGCCGGACATAAAGGGGCTAATGTTTAAGGTCGAAATAGATTTGACCAAACTGGATTAGAATTGACACAATTCCTTGAAAATTCATCTGAAAACATACTACCATACTCAAGTATGAGGGAAAATATGTAAACTATGGCTTAAGAATATTTGAATCTGAGGAATGATATGAAAAAGAGCTAAAAGTCATTAGAAGAAGTAGTTTCCAAGAATGAAGTTACTATTATTTAACAAAACCCGTTAGGGGGTGGAATTATGCAGGGCCACCTAAGGGAATTGGCTGCATGGTCAAATAAATAGCATCTTTCGACTGACAAGTCTATTATGTGGACTGTTTATGCAAGGCCACCTATGGGCACGTGCTACATAGTCAGGCAAATGAATTCTCAGAAATTTACTTTCCTAGTGCTAAAAGCCAGTGAAAGTTTATGGAGATTCAAAATTTCTAAAGTATAGAGTTTGTTGTAAGGAAAGAGGCACTTGAATATGGAGAAGATATTTCCAGACAAGATTATCGAAGAACTGGATGAATATCACTCGTACGAAGGTCTGACCCAAATGTAGGGAAGAAGAATATGGAGAGTATAAACCATAGACTTGAATACTTTCAGATCATGAAAAAGGATATGGGACAAATATGTTAAGGATGGCCATTTTTTTCGGATCCCTACATACTGTTGTTTAAGACAAATAAAGACAAAAGAGGCATTCTTCCCAAGAATGAAGTTACCATCATTTAACAAACCCGTTAGGGGGTTGAATTATGCAGGGCCTCCTAAGGGCATTGGCTGCATAGTTAAATAAAATAGTATCTTTTTTCTAACAAGTCTGTTATGTGGACTGTTTATGCAAGGCCACCAATGGGCACGTACTGCATAGTCAGGCAAAATAATTCTCAGAAGTTTGACATTTTTGTGACTAAAAGTCATGAAAAGGGTTATGAAGATATGAAAATATTTAAGGTTATGAATATAACACATAAAGATGGGTATTGTCCAATGTATATAGAGATACATAGGTCAATGATAACCATAATTATGTTGTGGCTGGGTCCTGAATTGAAATTTTGGACTTCACTACGTATCTCATAAGAATGAGAATCAAGCCATACGTAGGTATTGAAATGCAGTTTAACGTCATGTAGGATGAAAGTATGTGAGATCTTAGTTTAGGGTCATAGAGCTCGGACCATATTAATGAATACACAGTGTGTGTTTTCATGAGGACTTTTCAGCTAAGAGACTGAAAGTGAAATTTGGGGTTAGGCCCAAAAGACTTGGGACTAGATTCGAGGGACACTCGAATGTTCCTACGTATCCCATAAGGATGGGAATAAAGTCCACGTAGTTCTAGAACTACCCTTTGTACAAATTTGGTTCGTACATGTGAAGGGTGAAAGGGGACTTTAGTACAATGATGGTTTAACCCGAGATAAAAATGTTTAGGCATCACCATGTATGCACGTAGTCTTTTGATATAAAACATGATTGAAAAATCAATGTAAATAATGGTTCCCTCTCAAATGAAAAAATCAAATAGTATTGTAGTTTATTGTCGTACCGGAAAAAAGTGTTGTATAGTTTAACGTCATATAACAAGGACGAATGTGAACCAATGTAAAGATATTGATTCTAGGGGTGGTTTCACAAATCAACATCGTATGAGATGAAGGTGAACTGAAGTGAAGAGATTACTTTTGGGTTTGAACCTTGGGAGGTTGCCTACATACCCAGCCTGGAAGGCAAGGATCAATGTCCGTGTAGTTTAATTAAATAATGAATTAATGATCAAGTTGTTCTTGGGGACAACGACCTAAAAAAATGTTGTTGGGACTTATACATGGTTAGCGGCCCAAAGAGAGTGTTACGGTTGAGGTTTTCTCTAAGCTCACGTGAGTCATACTCAGTGTGAGAAATAAGAGGTAACAACAACCTTAACTATGCATAGTATAATGTCATGTAGGACATATAAAGGGACTATGCAGTTTAAAGTCTTGCAGTTAGGACTATTGGTGCTGCACAGTTTAGTGTCATGTAGCATGGAAAAAATACAGTTTAATGTCATGTAGGAAATATCAAGGACTTCTTGTACAGTTTAGCGTCATGTAGTTAGGACGGTGGGGAAAATATAGTTTAACGTCATGTTGGACAAAAAAAGGGGGACTGCGCAGTTTAATGTCATGTAGTAAGGACAAAATAAAACACCATTTACGTCATGTCGGACACATTGGGGATTTTTTTCTACAGTTTAGTGTCATGTTGGACAAAAGGGAGAATAGTTTAAGGTCAAATAAGTGGACTGTGGATGGTGCAGTTTAATGTCTTGCTGGACGGTGGTGTTGTTTTAAGGCCATATAGGACCTTTGATGATTTTGTAGATTAATTTCTTTCCAGACGTAAGGTACTTTTATACAGTTTAGCGTCAGGTAGTTAGGACATCACAGTTTAATGTCTTGCTGGATGTAAGGGACATGTAAATAGTTTAGGGTCATATGCATGGACCAGGGATGATGCAGTTTAATGTGTTGCTGGAACATTTTAGGGAACTTTTTCACAGTTTAATGTCGTGTGGGACGAAGTTGCAGTTTAAGGTCATACTGGACCATTGCTGTATAGATTAACGTCATATAGCAAGGAAGAACTGGTGCCGCACAGTTTAGTGTCATGTTGCGGGGTCAATGAAGGTGACACAGTTTAACGTCATGTTGGACGTATGTGAAAATAGTTTAGGGTCATATGCTTAGACCGTTGTTGTATAGTTTAACGTCATATAGCACGGACGAACTGGTGCCGCACAATTTAGTGTCATGTTGCGGGGACAATGAAGGTGACACAGTTTAACGTCATGTTGGACATATGTGAAAATAGTTTAGGGTCATATGCTTAGACCGTTGCTGTATAGTATAACGTCATATAGCAAGGACGAACTGGTGCTGCACAGTTTAGTGTCATGTTGCGGGGACAATGAAGGTGACACAGTTTAACATCATGTTGGACGTATGTGCAAATAGTTTAGGGTCATATGCTTAGACCGTTGCTGTATAGTTTAACATCATATAGCAAGGACGAACTGGTGCCGCACAGTTTAGTGTCATGTTGCGGGGACAATGATGGTGAATACTTTGTAGTTTATACAAAATACTTCTTCAAAAATCTGGCATTAGTTGGAGTAGTAATGAGTTCTCCATCCATCGAAATTAATGAATAAGCTCCATTGGAGTAGACCCTATGTATTGAATAAGGTCCATCCCATTTTGGCTCAAGCATGGGAGGTTTATTTCCTGGTATCATTGGAGTTCTGAGAACTAATACCAATTGTCCCTAAACGAATGAGCGAAGACGAACCTTTTTGTTAAAATCTCGTGCTATTCGATTTTGATAGATTTCCAAATGGTGCAAAGTGCACAATCTTTTCACATATAACCGTTCCAACTCATTCAATCGCTTTTGGGATTGCTCATATGTAGATAACTGATCACAAATGGCTACTCTGAGTGAGGGAAATTGAACTTCAATTGGCAAGACTGCTTCGGTTCCATATACCAACGAATATGGAGTTGACCGCGTTGCATTGCGGGTGGTAGTTCGATAAGCCCTTAAAGCATGAAAGAGCTTATCAGTCCATGAACTCTTATATTTATCCACCATCTTTTGCAGTATATTTGAAAGAGTCTTGTTAATGGCTTCTATTTGGCCACTGGCCGCCGCATGATACCGAGATGAATGGTTGGATTTCATGTTATATTCTTGATAAAATTTCTTCACCTCAGATGAACAGAAGTTGGTGCCGTTTTCCGTTAATATGGTATGAGGGACACCAAATCTAGTAATGATGTTAGACTTGATGAAGCTAACAATACATTTAGAACTGACTTCTTTGAGAGGTACTGCCTCGGCCCATTTGGAAAAGAAATCAGTAGCAGTAAGAATGTACTTAAACTGCTTGGCCGTAGCTGAAGGGTAAGGTCCCACCACATCCATTCCCCATGTGGAAAATGGCCATGAGTATTTAGCTGTGTGAAGAAACTCTGGAGGTTGATGAATGAAGTTGGAATGTACTTGGCATGAATGACACTTCTTTTTGAAATTAACACAATCTTGTATCATTAAAGGCCAAAAGTATCCAAGCCTTCGAATTTGATCAGACAATCTATGTCCAGACTAGTGGGCACCACAGACTCCTGCATGCACTTATTTCATGATAGCCATTGTCTCTTCACCATCAATGCATCTGAAGATAACTCCATCAAAACCACATTTGTAGAGAATTTTCTCTAGGTGGTTTGGGCTATCATAAAGAGTAAAATTGACCACACGTCGCTGGATTTGTTCTTTCTCGGCTCTATTAGGTGGAAGTGTTCCATTATGAAGGTATTCCCTGATAGGTGACATCCATCCTGTAGTATGACCATACTGTTCAGGAATGGGACTAATTTCATTAATTTCCTCTATTCTGGCTTGAACATAAGGTGAAATTGCACGACGGTGGGCAATACTGATGGTTGTCTCGTCCCGATTTGGATCTGCTAGAGTTGTGGCTATATTAGCCAGCGAATTAGCTTAAGCATTTTGTGATCTTGGTATATAATAAACTATCGGTTCTGAAGGGAATTCCACCATTAACGCTCTGAAATAATCATACAAAGGGATTAATTCTTATTTTCTAATGGCATAATCCCCATTGACTTGTTTGATTACCAGGTCTGAATCACCTTTCACCTTTAAGTGATTCACTTGTGCTTGAAGCACTAACTCCAAGCCAGTGATAAGGGCTTGGTATTCAGCTTCATTATTAGTACCTCCTTCCCACAATAAAAAGGAATAAGGTAATAATGCCTTATCTAGAGAAATGAGTACAAGTCCTAAACCAACTTTGTTGAATTTAGGATTTTCCATTTTCTTCCCTGTTGGACTTCTGGAAGCACCATAAAAATACATTTCCCATGTTTGAGGACTCTCTTGAATAGAGAAAACTTCCTCATCAGGGAGTTCAATATCTGAAGACGTGTCTTCCATTGAAGGATGTTCAACCAGGAAAGCAGCCAGAGCTTGGCCCTTTATTGCCTTCTGAGATACATACTGAATGTCGAACTACTGAAAAATAACTGCCCACCTTTCTAGACGTCCTGTAAGCATTGGACGACTAAGGATGAATTTGAGCGGATTATTGCGAGATACTAGTTGGACCTTGTGATGTTGCATGTAGTGTCTATGTTTTTGGACTACAAATATTAATGCCAGGCAGCACTTCTCAGTACTTGAATACCGGGTTTCTGCTTCAAGCATAGTTCTACTGAGATAGTAGAGGCTATTTTCATTCCCAGCATCATTATTTTGAGCAAGAAAGGCCCCCAATGATCACTCTAGAGCTGTCACATAGAGGATAAGTGGTCTTCCTTCAACATGTGGCATGAGTACTGGTGGACTCAAGAGGCATTTCTTGAGAACATCAAAATGCTTCTTGACATTCTTCAGTCCACTGGTAAGTGACACCTTTTTTCAACAATTTGGTAAAGGGTAAACTTTTGCCTGCCAAATTGGCAAAGAAACGCCGAATCTAGGTTAAGTGTCCTTGAAGTCCTCTTAATTCCTTCAAATTATGAGGAGGTGACATACCAAGGATTGACTTGGTCTTCTCAGGATCGACTTCAATACCACGATGGCGTACAACAAAGATGAGGAATTTTCCTGAGGTTACCCCAAAAGCACATTTTAAGGGATTCATCTTCAAATTATGTTGTCGAAGCTTGTGGAATATGACCTCCAATTCATCCAAGTGATTAGAATGTTGTTTGGATTTAACCACCAAATCATCTACATATCATTCAACAAACTTCCCTAAGAAGGGTTTGAAGATACGATGTATGGAGTGTTGATATGTTGCACCTGCATTCTTTAAACCAAAGGGCATCACCCGGTAACAAAACACACCTTGAGGGGCTCTGAAGGCTGTAGATTCTTCATCTTGTGGGGCCATTCGGATCTGATTATATCCGGAATATCCATCCATGAAGGAAAGTACTTCATAAGCATCTGTCACATCAATTAAGAGTTCTGTAATCGGAACTGGGAAATCATCTTTAAGACAATACCGATTAAGATCTCTGAAATCGATGCAAACCCTAATTTGTCTGTTCTTCTTCTTTATAGGGACAATATTAGCCTACCACTTGGGATACTGAACTTCTCTGATGAAATTAGCTTTGATCAGCTTATCCACTTCAGTTTCAATTTTGGAAGCATAGGTGGGTGTGTTCTTCTCGTGGCTTGCTTAAATCCTCGATGTTCTTTTGGTAGACCCAAATGATGAGTAGCAATATCAGGATCATGCCCAGGAATTTCTGTGTAGTTCCAAGTGAAAATATCTTTATTTTTCTTTAGAAAATAAATATACATCTCTTGCTCTTCAAGGGTCATGGTCGCACTAATTAATGTGGGGCGTGGTTCTTTCTCTGTACCCAGATTTATTTCTCGGAGTTCATCCACAGTGGTAGAGATACCCTCTTCAAATGCTGGAGGAGCATCTCTAAGATCTTCTTCTTCCTCTTCATCATGTGCTATTTCTTCCGTTTCTACATGCATAGTAGATGACAAAACGAAATTTTCATGATCATAAGAGTTGTAAAAATTTTCAAATTTTGAAGAAGACGCTTCCATTTCCGACCCTATTGATGATAAAGGGCCTTATTTGGGACATAAAGAGGAGATGATGGATTGAGAATTGACATCATTATTCACATCCGATGTTGCTATAACTTCTTCTATCCTGATTGGCGAAGTATAGACCTGTTGGGTTTCAGCAGATGAAATGAAGACGTCACCACTTGTGCTTTCATCACTGTTCGGTAGGTGACCAATTTCTCCCATGTTGTCTGGCTCGATTGCCGTAATTGACATTATGGATCATTCCATAAGAGCATTTTGATTTGGACCTATTTTGTAAATTTTACTGATAGGTAACACATAATCTGTACTCACATGTGTAAATGGATTTATTGGAATCTTCTCCAAACCATATGGAGCATTAACTTTGGTAATTTCCTTCATTGTAGATTTCTCTCTTCCCTTCATGCGATAAAATACCGCCTCAATGTACTGAGACTCACATGTCTTGAACGGGGTCTTATCACCATACAATGTTCCAACATGACCATTGAAACAGTATTTGAGACATTGATGGTATGATGAAGGGATAGCCGCATGCTGATGTAGCGAGGGTCTTCCAAGAAAGACATTGAAAGCTGAGTCTTGATCAACAATCATGAAATCCGAATTGGATACAAGATCTCCAAACTGAGTTCTGAGTGTAACTTCACCCAGTGGTTCTTGTTCATTTTTATCATGTCCTTGTAACATCAAGGTAGAAGGAGATAAATCAGATTCTGTGAGGCCCAATCGACGAAGTGTACGAATGGGCATGAGGTTGACTCCTGAACCATTGTCAATGAAAGATCTTCGGATATCTACACCATTGACATTGCCAGATAAGTAGAGAGGTTTTATGTGCCCATACACAACATCATCTTCATCTTTATCAGTAAAAGATATCACTGCATGACATTCTGCATGCTTATTCTCAATGTGATAGACTTCAGTTGCAGCAATTTCAGCTTCAAACTCCTGAGGACATGACAAAGATTCGATGAGTGCTTCCCGAAGATCTTTTGACAGATTCAAAGCATCAAAAATTGATAACATGGTTGGTACTTGGGCCAAGTGTTTCAATATATCATACGTTTGATCTAAAGGTCTGCGTTTCCCAACATGAATATGCGGTTTAGCAGGTACCTTGGAAGTAGATGCTTTGGAAGCTGATGCATCTTGTATTGGGATAGAAGTTGGCAACATCCTTGGTTTCGGAAGATTAGACCGATTAGATCCATTTACTTGCTGAGATAAAGAAGATGTAATCTTCAATCGGTCTTCCAAAATAATTGTTCCAAGACTGAGTTGACTATTGGCAGAAGAACTTGCTTGTTCTTCTTGAGCTCGCTGAAGTGCTCTACCAAGAGTTCCTGCTGCATACACAGTGCTAGAAGGGGTAGAATTGGAGTAGTGGATTCGGAAAGATCCACATCTTCCCATGTATCCTGAGCCTTTGGAACTTCCTCAGATTCCCTTATTTGATACAGGGAATTCAGGCTCATCAAAATTGAAATTACGACTGGAATACGGATCTGTTAATTGAATCATATTAACAGAACCGAAGATTAACTCTTCGTCTAATAAAGAATCTGCCTGACTAGCCTGTTTAGGCTATGCCGTTTGATGGGGCGGTGCCTGTGGTTTTGAAGTAGATGGCATAAAGTCTGCCAGAGTCAAAGATAATTTATGCTTTGACACATACTCATATTCTTCTGATTCTTTTTCCTTCTTTGAATCAAACTTTTTCTTTGAGGACTTTCCCTCTGACAAAGAGGGTTTTACCGCAATATTCATGGCAGAAGACACAATTGGTTTCTTTAATTATGTTCGCAAAATGGCATGAGTCCGATTAATTGTCTTTCTGACCATCCAATCATCATATTTCTGTGCATTTCTGCTTTGGACTTCTTTCCATTCACCTTCCTCCTCTGAAACTGTAGCAGTAACACATCCTACCTGAGTTGAAGAACCTTTCAACATGACTTGTACCAAGTCGACCATCTTTTGCAGGAGGTCTTTGAAGACAAAAGGCTCCTGGATGGGATGCCCTAACATTTGATGAAAGGGAAAATAATTGGGACGGTCTTCGTCTCCTTCCTTGTTTGGCTTCTTGGGCACTGGTAATTGAACCAAATTATTTTCCAGAGCTGAAATGAAGTAACCAGGAACTTTCTCATTTCGGAAAGAGTTTGTTTTACTCTGTAAATCCTTAAATTGTTTTCATCGTTGATCTCTTTGATCATTTGGACGAAACGGCCTTTGTTGTTGGCGTTCAAGAGGTGGAGCCCTTCGAGAAGATGAAGGTTTTGAAGTAGAAATAGGTACATGTGCTTGTTTAAGCATAACTGTAGCAGTTTCTGCTTTACCCATTCTCCTTCCTGGAGCTGATGGATTTACACGAGATTTAACCTTAGCCTATACAAGGGAATCTTCAATCTGATGAGCGATTGAAGTAAGGTCTCGAAACCCTCTTGTGTATTTCATAGGGATCAATGGCATGCGTAATTCGTCACACAGATTTGTCACACAAATTGGCAACATCTCCTCCTGAGGGAGTGCTAAACTCAGGGAATATGTTAATCCCTTCCAGCGAGCAATGAAATCAGAGACTCTTTCATTCTCCCTTTGCTTGCAGTTTGTAAGATCGAAAACTGTCGTTTTTGGCAAAGTTGAGCTGAACTTAAGAAGGAATTTTTGGCAAAGATCCTCCCATCCGATGATTGACTGGGATTACAAGCTTGTATACCAGACAAAAGCTGGCCCTTCCAAGGTTCGCACGAAGCATCTGAGTTTCACTGCTTCTTGCTGCTCTGGAGTTCCCATCATAGGATCACAACAAGACACATAATGTGTCAAATGTTGTTCAGGGTCTCCTGATCCATTGAAAGTAGGAAAAACAGGGTTTCCAAAACTGGATGGAGGAGAAATTGAATCTACCCATTCAGGGTAAAAATTCTTTTCTGGTTGAACTTGCACCTGTTTCCCATCCATGGTTTCTAACTGAGCTGTTAATGACTCTATAGTATTTATTAACTTTTGAGAAACATTTGGTTGAATTTGGTCTTGAGTAGGTGCAATGAATGGAGCTTGGACAGATGTGGTGGTTGGTGCTGTAACTGATGGTAGCACTGCCAACCGTTGTTGCGCTTGACCCGCAGGATTAGACCTCTAAGGGTGTACTGATAAAGGAGGATATTCTTGATCCATCTCAGTAACTGCAACAAATTCCTTTGGCTGTCGGACTTCAGCATTCTTAAGAAGAAGACTACTCTAAAGTAGTTCTGCATTCAACCTTCTTAATTCTTTCATTTATTCCTCCTGTTGTGTAAACCTTTGCTCTAATGAGAGCGATTGACCTTCTCCAGAGAAAGGATATGTAACCCGATTCTTTCCCCTCCCTTTGGTGGATACTTTTTGGAGAGAGGGAAGTGGATTACCTGGGTTCTCAGTAATCCTTTGACTTTGTGTATGCACACCTTCTTCATTTGTATCGATGCGTACATTTTCTTGAGCAGGACGCTCTTCATCTGAGTCCCCTGAGTGAGTCTCCTCTAGTGGATTAGCAACAACGGCATTGATGACATTGATTGATGCATAATGCATCGCATCCCTTCTATCAACATTTCTGTGATATTGTCATCTTTCATATCTTTGATGAGACATTGCCTTTTGTTTATTCAATCCTTTTGGAACTTCTTGACGAGCTATAACTTGGAGGGAATCTCCTGATAATTTGGCTCTTCGTTCCTCTTGGGGATTCTTCCCCAATCTAGAAAAGACCGACATTCTCTGAGAAGGGGATTGATGATTTGAAAGAGTCCCCAGTCTCGTGAACTAGGGATGTTCCTGCTGCTTCCACTCAACTCCTCGAATCCCATTTGTTGACTCTGAGGGTTGGGTTAAAGGAGTCCCCAGTCTGACAAGATGGGGTTGCTCTTGACATGCTATTTCTGAGATATTCTTAAAATCTCTCTTGATCTTGCAAATCTTAGTTTGGAAATTAGCTGGATACATTAACCTGTATCCACTTTTATCACCTAGTTCAACAGACCGTTGGATGATTTCTGTGACTTCTGTCATTTGATGATGTGTTTGCTCCATACGAGAGGCTTGTGCAATATTCTCGCCTGCTTGATGTAGGAGTAATTCAACAACTTGTTCTCTATATGCTTGATTTTGAGAGGAACTAGTTGAAGCTTGTTCTTAAGCAAGCTTTTGTTTATGAACAAAGCCCATTGACTGTGGCCGGCCATGGGCAATAACATTGCATGAGACCATTTTCGGCGGGCTTTGCTGAATGGAAAGCACTATGAAATGTAGTGCTCCGTGAACACCCCATCCTCTGATATGAACACCAGATGGAGCATTGGCAATTAACTGACGCAATTTTCTTAGTGCGCCAAGGCATGAACGTTGAAGGGTTCTCTGCTGCTTTTCAGCCTTCGAATACTGAGAGACTGATAGAGATTCCAAATCAATCTGACGTTGTAGCCCTTCTATTATCTTAAGATGATTTTCATATTCATCATAAGATAATACCTTCTTCTTCAATTGACAAAGTGTTTTCCATATATTGAGACGAATATCATGGATTCCATCTTCCATCAACATCTTTGGAATGTCATACTGGGATTCAGCCAAAGGCTAAAACATGACTGGTACCTCACTTTTCGCCAGTTTTTTCCTCATGTTCAACATTTCTTCTTCATCATTAAATGAAGATTCTTCTACCTGTTTTGACCAGAGTTGGTGTTTCCTTGTCGCGTCATCGGATTCAACAAGATTGGTAGAGAGATCATTGATCAAAGTAAAAGATGCATGACTTAGGGGTGGTTCAGAGAATGACCTACACCCTGGGCTATCTTCTGATTGAGAAAGTATTTCACTTGCTAGCGATAAAGCATCAGACATGACTGGTTTTTCATTTTCAAGTGCCTCAAGATAAGAGGGCTTTCTCAGCACTACATTGACCACTATAGTATTTTCCAGGCAATGTGAATCACTACAGCGGAGAGGTATTTCGCAGCGAAATTCATCATTATGGGGAGGACCACCATAATGGATTTCAGAAAAAGAAGAGATCTCTTGCTCCTTGGTCTTCTGACCACACAGAGGGTTCCTGTGGATCTCATTTGAATATGAAACTTCAAGATTGACCGAATTGTCACCAAGAAAGCCTTCATGAGGAAGTGTCTATTGAAGACCTTCAGAATTAATGTTCCCGTTATTGGGAACTGAGGGAGTAGAATCTTGAATTCTGACAGATAAATGTCTGAGGGCTTTAAGAACACCAGCATTGAGCAAGGCTTGGTTACCGATTGGCCTTTGATCTCCTGACTGTGCTGGGTAGATCTTTTTCTTAGATGCCATCTTACTCTCTTTAGAAACCACTTTTTGACGAAAGTGATTGCTCTGAGCAGGTGTATGTGCCTAATCAGGAAAGATGGTCAGGTTAGGCTGACGATCTCCACTTAAATCGGGTGTATGTGCCTGACTTGGTTGTCCGTATGATATGGGGGAGTATGCCCCATAACCCTCTTGGACTGGAACAGATGTGTGTGTCTGTTCCGGAGTGAATCGTTGATGTGTCACTCCACAGCTAGGGATAGATTTATGTGTATTTCCCTGAGATGATGCTGAAGTTGTTATGATATCCTGGCAAGCATCCAGAATATGAGCAGGAATTTGCTCCTACTCTTTCACCATTGGCAAAATATTCTTGGTGACTTCTGCCGTCGGAACGGGAATATACGTCCATTCCGGGCTTGGAGTAGGTGTAGGTGCCTGCTCCTGTCCTCCTTTTCCTGTCAGTGAATCCAAACAGTACTCAAGTGTGGAAGCAGAGAGTTGAGTCTGCCTCCTGTTTGTCGTCAGAGATTTCCGACTGACTTCTCTATGTGCTACCAAGCGAGACTGTTGGTAGGCTTGATTAGTACTAGCAGGTGTATGTGCCTACTGATTACACTTCGCCAAACGCGGTTGACGAGATCCATCATATGTAGTCAGGCAAGCCTGCTGACTAACTGGTGATGTATAAGTAGGTGTATGTTCCTGCCTATAGTACTCCGCCAGAATTGCCTGGCGGGATTGGCGTGATGCTGCCAGACGAGTCTGCTGGACAGCGGAATTAAAACGGACAGGTGTGTGTCCCTACTCGTTGTTTGCCACCAAGTTAGGTTGGTGGACTTCTCTGGAGATGGCAGGGATGAAAACCTGCCCATTGTTAACTGGATTTCGTCTCTGGCAGTTCGTCTTGCCTGCTTGGGTTCGAGGAACCTGAGCCGAATGCCTGGAGTCAGTACCCTCATCATGTTGAGGGCGCACTGCCGCACGAGTCTGGCGACGATTGTTGATGGGAGCCCTCGGGAAGGACTCCAGTCTTTTTGAATTAAGGCCCTGAGGGACCTGCTCATTCACTTACTCAGAGTAAGGGAGTGAATGGAAATTGCATTTCGGGGATAACGAACCGAAACGGTTGGAGACTGTAGTCAGCACCGCCTGCCTTTTGATTACTGGTCGTTGTTGTCCGGACGACCTATGTGAGTTGTTCACTTGGAGGGCCTGTCGGGCAGCCTCCATAGTTGGGATGGTATCGTGTTGATGGTACTCCTTAACCAGCGCATTTGATACCCAGCGTTGAAGACGCTGAGTATGTGATGTCATCCTCAGAGCGGATGACGATCCAGTAGGAATAGCAGTAGTGGTATTTGCAGCAGCAGTATTCACAGGTGTGAATTTGAGAGCAGCCATTATGGAAATACAGAAGATCTTGGAAAAGAGTGCCTGTTTGATATAACAGACGTAATCAAGATAAAATTCATCCACTTCATCCTTTGGATGAGGACACATGTCAATGATTATTTTTGTTATCCCTCTTATTGAGTTTTAAATAGGGGCTTAACAAATAGGTAAAACATCATTTTAACGTGGTTAAGGATTCACGTCAGGTTCACCATTTTTCGTTTCCCTCGAAATCTGGGGATGACCTCCTGATGGGAGATTCAAACATTCCGATCAGTTTCTAACGGGTTTGTTCATAGTGCTGGAAAAATCCAATGATTCCACATCCACTTGGACCTACTTTCCAAAGGTAGGCGCTTCATTAGTTTGGGAACTGATGAGGCTTAGGAATTTTCATTGGTCGAGAGGATGGGAGGTCGGACTCATCACACCTTTTTGAGGGGAATTATTGTCTATTACAGGACTCTCTTTATAGATTTAAGTTATGTTCTTGAATCTTTATTACATTACCAAGTATAAAATGAGCATTCCTTCAGTTTAACAATAAATGATTAAATATGTAAGAAATTTAGAGAATCGTTTATATATATTCGAGGTTCTTCATCAATAGAGAATCATCTATATTTATTTATAGATTCTTGGTCAATGGTATCCTTCAAAATATTTATATAAAAATATCTTGTTCATTATGATGACCAGGCGGGATTTGAAGCCACTCAGTGGGGCACTTTATGATTATTGTCATTAAGAAGGACATGACTTATTTCAGAGTTGGGATCGAACGCATAGATGGGCTACCTACATATCCTTTGTTTTGGAAAAGGAATCAGAACCCATGTAGTTTGAGTAAGGGAGTATGATGTTTATGATTGATGGCTCAAAGAAGGATGTCACAATTACTTTTATATTCTAAGCTCACGTGTGTCATTCTTAGTGTGAGAAACAAGAGGAATTGGTAAAAATTAGACAATTGTGCCATGAAAGATGCAATCATAAGAAATAATGTGGGGCTTATGTATGTATGACTGCCCAGATAAATTTTAGGATTTACATTATGGAGAAAATCCAGGAACAGGGTCCATAAAGGTATATGTGCTTTTTGGAGATTTGAATACTCTAACATGGGACTTTTTCCTGAAAAGGAAACCCAAATCAGGAGAGGATTGATAATTGGGTTTTACTCCTGAGATGGAATCCCAGATTAAATGTAAATTAAAACTGGTTAAATAGAATTTAAGGGACTTGGGGCTTACTCCTGAAAAGGACGCCCAAGATTTATGACTGGGACTTATTCCTGAAAAGGAAGCCCGGGTTAAGGATTAAGGTTTGGGGCTTACTTCTGAGGAGGATGCCCATATTGGAGACTAGGGTTTACTCCTGAAAAGGAGACCCATATTAGAGGATCTGGGGCTTACTCCTAAGAGGGATGCCCAAAAATTAAGGGACTTGGGGCTTACTCCTAAAAAGGATGCCCATATTAGAGGATTTATGACTGGGGATTATTCCTGAAAAGGAGACCCAGGTTAAGGATTCTCTCATCTTAATGGATGAGGTTAAATGAATGAAATCTCAATCTTTAGTGACATAAAGATGTGTAAATAACTAAACTTTGAGAGATATTCCACAAAATTCCTAAGGAAGTCAAATCAAGAAATCATGCCATGAAATGGGTTTGAAGAGTGTCTTGAAGACTGAATCATGAATAGGAAAGGTGTAATGGCTTAAGAGTGGTGAAATGGGCAAGAAAGGAACCAAAAAAGGAAGGGGCACGCAAGTCTTGGAAGGCGCGCAAGTATTGCGGTGGCGCGCAAGTGTTGGTCGCACAGGTATACATGCGCGGCATGGTGGGTACTTGCGCGATATTCAACCAGCATTGAAATACTTGAGTGACTCTTTATTAAATCCTTTAGGACCCTCTTTAGATTCTTCTAGAAATGGGACGCGCAAGTTCTATCGATGAAAGAAGGTGGCACGCAAGTGTGGCCACTTCCATTAAGGTCTGGCCACTCAGGCGCGCAAGTGTTGATGAGTTTCAACACTTAGGCCTTCCTTCCTCTCTTTAGATCTTATGTTCTAGGTAAGAAATTACCTTAAAAGTGTTGAGAAGAGACTTGGGCGTCGGGAGATTCAATCCGAGTTTCTGGAAAAAGATCGATCCCGAATGGGGGGCCCACGGGGTCTATTTATAGGCAGGAGAAGACCCTGGGCGGTTACCGGGCGGTTATCACTTAGGTCGCGCAAGTCACTTGCACGACCATAAGGGCGTCGCGCAAGTGGAATTGTGCGACAGTGATAGAACTTGCGCGGTGCAGTTTCTTTTGATTTTTTGTTCATGCCATTGTCGATTTTTGATATTTTCTTCAAAGGTTGAATCACCTTGAGCTCAGATATTCCCCTTTTCCAATTTTTAGATTCTACGACGAAAGCAGCGTCAACAATCATATTACTTAGATCTTAATATACATACTTCCAGAATGTATAATATTATTTATATGTCATATATATTCCTAATATAAATATATATGATAAATATATATATGAAATGGAATTAATCGTTCATGGAGACGGAATATCGTATGTATGCGTGAACGTTTTATCTGTTTTCTTATCATATTGAATGGAAGTAAGTGAATGACATATATAAATTTATATAATTCTAGTAGACATATTATTTCATATATTTTATAATTATGAATATATATTTATTAGAATCATTCTTGGATTGTGGATGTTAAAGACGAGTATCATCGTGTGGTGTAGATGGTAAGTCGTACATACACATGAGAAATGAAATCATTTCCATAATGGTTAAATGGCGTGGAATTGGATGGAAAGTGAATTTTATAGAAACAATATCATGTTTAATTAATTATTAAAATCCAATTTTGTCATTTTTATACCCATAGAAATAAAATTTACATGAAAACACAATTTACACCACGATGTAGAGAATGTATACCATACGTACACGCGAATGGTGATATTATTTTTCCTAAGATCATTAAAATGGGAAATATCGTTTTTCCATAATTATAATAACATCTCAGAATATAGATGTTATTGGATTTATTATTTTAGTATGGAAACATCATATAAAGTGGAAGTAGAAGATGAAATAAACATTGAAAGAGGTGATAAATCAATTACCTCTTTTTAGTTGTATCCTTTTGATTTTCCAAAATCGAAAATAGATACAAATTGATTTATTATAAATTTTTTTTCAATTTATAATAGATAAAAATTGATTTATTTAGACCCTATGATGATTATGTGTCACAATCATCTCAACCACTATGTTTTAGAAATTTTTAGGTCATAAAATTAACCTTATCATTAAGATTTAACAATATGTTAAATAGTTTAATGCTTACCATGTCATCTTATATTTTGATACCATAATGTCATTTTAGTTACAATAAAATTCCAAGAGAAACTAAAGTGGATCATTAATGAAATTTGCAACCTCATCCATGTCATTTGGATGAATCATAGATTTTTAGGATTTTTATATCATTTAATAAAATAATAGTTGTTTTATAAACTCATTTATGTCAATTTTGACCCTATTTTGAAATTTTTTTTTGTTAAAATCATAAAATATTAATTCCATCGAACCAAAGGCCTTAAAACATCACTCATATGTCAATTTAATCCCAAAAAAATCATGTATGGCATGAAAATATTCAAATTGCCTTTATTTTAATATTTATAAATTCATTTATTTGAATAATTCATTAATAAGTTAATAATTGCATCATAATTGTGTCTTAAATAAACATATTTACCTAATGTATAATAATTATAAATAAACTAACAGTATTTTGGAAATCTTTTTAGATTTCAAATGACTTTTTATATTCATAGAGATCAGTTATATAACCCTATATTAAAATTGATTTATTAAAAGATACATGTTTTTGTTATATTTCTCTCTACTTTATGTTGAATCCTATAACATGTCATTATCACACACAATTGGCTCCATGTGGTCCCAAAATAGACCCATGGATGCCCATGGTCTAAATTACTGTAATTGGATTGTATACGTCACAATCTTTATAGTGTGAGTTAACTCTGTGACTCATGTCTTATTGTGACATTCAATAAAAATGGTTGTAGTATAAGAAGAAGGTATGTGAATTGTCTCATGAAAGGATATAGAATAGAAGGAAAATATTATCAGGTTGACAACAAATAGAACTTTTTAATCCTAATAGTTTGAGAGGAAAAAAACATATGGCATAGGAGATTATAGCACATCAATAAGTAAGACATGAAAAAGATATCTAAACTGAAGATTGCCATGGATTTCTATAATCTAATGTGTGAACTAGAAAAGACCTATGATTCATTCATGTGAAGGAAACAGGTATGCAATTCGTACCGGCCAATGGAGAAAAGAGCATCAAATATCCATGCCATCATCCATAAAGATGTATACAGACAGATGAATGTTGTTAGAACACATGGAAATTGGGACGTTATTCTTCTCATATATGATTATAGTAGAATGGCATGTGTGATCGTTATACACAGAAAGAGTAAAGTGATTGATTGTATTAAAATCGATTGACGAATCAGTGAGAATCATATCGAATAGAATATCGAATAGAATATCGAATTCCTATGGTATGAAAATGGAGTATAATACACATCCGTTGAATTTGAAACTTATATAGATAATAATGGGATACAACTTGAGGTCGAAGTTGTGACAAGTCTATATCAAAATGACATTGATGAGCATAGAAATCAACAGGTAAACAATATGTATATATCTGTGCTGATTGAATGTTGTATTCCTTGACATTACTCGAAAGATGGAGCACAAGCTTCATTTTATATTCAAAGTCAAATAGGGCTATATATGGGTGAAACAAAGACACCCTATGAATTGTGATATGGAAGGAAGCCCTCTTGGAACAATTTTTGTGTTCTCGGATGAATTTTTTTTATTATAAACAAATTAGGAAATCAAGGGATGTATGGGCACAATGAAGATGAAGGATTTTTTCGTGCATAATCAATGAACAAAAAATCTAACAATTGTTTCAATACGTTCTTGGGAAGAATTGTGGGAAGTAGTGATGTAAATATAATTTGAGAGAAAACTTGAATGCTTATTGGAATTTTTATACTGATGTGATAAAGATGAAGAAGAATTTTAACTTGGAAAAAAATACTAATACAGAGGTAGTGAAAGATGTTCAAAACTCTTAGGAGTCACATCATGATGTTGAATTTGATGAAGAATCAGAAGAAGAATCCATTGCTAGAGATAATTTGGTTGAGCGCCAAAGGAGAGATCGAAGAGTAGAGATTGATCAATCCAATATTATCAGGGATCAGAATGCACCTACATAGACAAGGAAAATGAATAATAATGCATAATCTGCATTTCTATCAGATGTGGAACCATTTTCATTTGATGAAGCTATAAAGGATGGGTCATGGGTGAAAGCAATAATGAAGAGTTAGATCAAATTGAAAATAAATCACATATGGGATCATGTTAAAAGACATGATGATAATAATTTGAATGGAATGAAGTGGATATTCAAGAAAAAATTTGATTAACATGTAAATGTAATCATAAATAAGGTGTGTTTGGTCTGTATAGGATACTCACAAATCAAAGGTGTTGATTTTGAGGAGGCAATTCTTCCCAATGCAAGAAAGGAATCAATCAGGCTAGATCAATCTATGTCAATCCAAAGAGGTTATAAATTGCATCAAATGGATGTCATGATATAATTATTAAATGGCATATTCAAAGAAGAAGTCTACATTGAACAATCCGTAGGGTTCTTTCTTGGAAATGATGATCTGACGATTTGATAATTAAAGAAAGCTCTTTATGGGATGAAACATGCACTATGGGTGTGGTACTCTTGATTGTACTTTTATATGACCAAGATATATTTTAAAATAGGAGTAATGGATCCCAATCTCTATGTGAAGAACTCTTAATAAGATCTGTTCATGATATTTGTATATGAGGATGATATTATTTATGGTGGAAGAAGACAAGGATCAGTGGATGAATTTTCCAATCACATGAAATAAGAATTTGAAATGTTGAAGATTTGTGAACTCAAAAACTTTTTAGGGATATAGGTACGTCAAAAGAAGGATTAAACTTTCATTTCTCAAGAAATGTATTCAAGAGAGACATTAAAGAAATTCAATATTTGACATTCCATACCAATGTCGACTACAATTGGAGTTGGATCAATGCTCGGAAAGCATGAGTAAGGGAACTTTGTGGATCCCACTATGTATGGAATTATCATTGGAATCCAACTATACCTGATGGTGACATGGCCAAATATTAACTTTGAAACATTCCATTTATTCTGCGTTAAGAGTAATCTGATGGAATAACATATGGAGGCAGTGAAAAAAATCATGAGATATATTCAAGGTACACATAATTATGGGCTATACTTTGCTTCAAGAAGACATTTTGAACTACCATCATTTTCTTATGCTGAATGGGCTAGATATGTAGTGGATAGAAATTCTACAAGTGTTGGATCATTATATATTGGGAAGGAATGTGTGGGATGGTTAATCAAGAAATAATAGAGTACTTCACTTAGTACCACTAAAACTGAATTTATATTTTCTATTAAGGGGGGCACTTAGATACTTTTGATGGAGCATCAAATGAGTGACATAGTTGATGAGGTGAAACAAGAAATGGTGATTTACTCTGATAAAAAAGTGAATTTCATCTTACAATGTATCCAGTTCAACATTCTAGTACAAAACATATTTAGATCAGATATCACTTCATCAAAGAAAACGTTGAACAAGGCGTGGTAAAAATTTACCATGTGGGAACTAATGAGAAAGTTGCTGGAATTTTGACATGTTAAGACCCATACCATGGGGCCCATGCCCTGACAACTCCAAGCCTTCTTTCCATAGGCTAGGGGCGGGCGATTTTCACCGAAGGCGTATTCTCTAAAACTACGAAGGCATTGCCTTTATAACCTATAGAAAAGAAAAACAAAAAAACTACAAGACATGAAGAAAAGTAAACAGAACTGTAAACAGAGTGAGTGCAGTAAGTAAAAGGGGATAGAATAAAACCCCAACTAGAAAGTACTAGTACAACTATGATATAATACAGCTGAAGAAAAGGGAAAGTCAGTTGTTGGGTCATCCTCCAAGCTTCATACCTGAAGGTAGGTACAGAATGTCTACTCAGCACTCCAGATCCACATGTCTCTTTTGTGTTCTGACATGTCGTATGGTCCACCCCCACATACCATCCGGTCCTGGTACTCTCAGCCTCAGCCAGCGTTGTCTGTCTTCTGCATCCAACACAACAAGGTGCAGACATATCCATTATAGGGGTGAGTATAATGATAAACAGTAGGGCCCCTGAGACCCACTAGGTCTCACAAAATCAATCAAAGATAAATCAAAATGTATGAAATCAAAAGATAACCTTACATAGGTATATTCAAATACATATACCTAAGTTATCATGTAATCCATTTCTACAACGAGGAAAACATATAGGTTTTGACACATCTCACACAAGGATTTTTGCTAGGGGTGGTATAAAGTAACATTCCCAGTCACGACAACGAATACCTTGAATGCTGGAGAAATCCTATTCTATAAAGTACAGTGGGCATTCCATGTCACACAGAGGCACTTCCCACTAACCTTGGACTACTGCAGTACTCCCCTTATCGAGTATCGTGGTTTTTCTATGTCACCAAGGTTCTCCCCACCGTGGATCTACTACGTCCCTAAGGCTCTCCCCCCATGGACTGTTGAGTTAATCCTCCTATTGAGTACCGTGGGACTGTTATGTCACCACGGTTCTCCCCACTGTGGGTTTTCCGTGTCACCAAGACTATCCCTACTGGGCCTGTCGAATCCCTCCGAGTTGAAACGATCAGTAGTCATCATGTCTCAGCCATCCACTAGGTTCCAAAAAAATTCTCGCTCGTCTCTAGGAAGATCCACTCCACAAGCTACTAGTTGATACTCCAACTTCAATGAAGTCTCATGATAAATTATCTCAAATGTCTGTTACATCATATGGGTCTCAATGAAATAGATGGCGCGTCAATTGGATGTCTAGTCTGTGAGTTATTTTGATTTTAGTCCCGGGGGCCCAGTTGGATTCATTCTTGATCCAACCTAACCATTCCCCATATTAATTCTAAACACAGTGGGGTATCACTCAAAAGGACTAACTCACTCCAAGAATCACAACATCACTGACAGCTCGTCTAACGGTCTTTTGGTGCCAAAGTTATGGCCAAAAGATTGTAATTGTATCGTAGTGGGTCTGGGTAAGGTCCTACCCAGTCGGACCAACTCGGCCCAACCCGGCCTGATCTTCTGGGTCAGGCCCATCACGTTAGGTTCAACCAGCCCGCTGGGTGGCACAACCTTCTGGGTCTGGCCTGGCAGTCTGTGAGGGGCTGTGGAGGGCTGCGGGTAGTTGTGAGACCACAGAGGGTGTCACGAGGCCACGAGGCTGTGGGGAAGCTCGTTCGGGGATGACGGTTCGGCCCCAGGGTGGTGGTCCGGCCTCCGGACTGCGGGGATGCGGTTCGGCGGCGTGGGGGGATGGTTCGGCCACAGGGCAGCGGTCTGGCTGCTGTGTGGCTGTCCGTCCACTGGGCGGCGGTCTGGCCATGGGGCGGTGGTCCAGTCGTGGGGCAGCACCTTGGCGGTGTGGAAGTGCGAAGCTGTGGACGATGACGATCTCCACCACCGTGGTAGGCGCGGAGGCCGCAGGGCGGCCGTAGTGGCCGCGGGGTAGCGCCATCGCCTTCTTCATGACTGGAGACGGTGTTGGTTGATGTTCTCATTCGCCAACCATGGATGGTTTCCATCCTCCTTTATTGCGAAGAACAACACAAGATTTACAGAAGGGTCGGGCGATAGTGGTTTGGCCCTTACCCTCCACATTAGGGTTGTAGTATATCGCTCATGATGAAAATGAACATGAACATCAAATCCTATTTTCCCACAATGATTGTTCCTAACCTGCAAAATAAATAGAAGGGGTGTATATGGTATGTGATAAACAAATAGAAATAAACCGCTGCCTCGATCTCTTGATGACGTTGACATGGTCGCAAGGATGAATACTAATCGTAGTAAAAATATGGATGTCGGTGTCATCGGTGTTTTCCTCAATTGTCGGTTTGTACGTCATTGGAGATCCTTTAACAGAGTTTGGATAAGAAAACATCGAAGGAGAGGCATTCATCATCATCGTTATTCATTGGAGATCTTTTCTCCCAAAGCTCCTCCTTTCCCAAATCCACAAAAATCAAATGGTAGCCCCAAAATTATAGATTATTTGATCTATTATGTTTGTTGTCATATAATTCAAATTGGGTTAATTAATGTCATAGTTTGGCACAATTAATGTGGTGTCTTTGATTAATTATTGTTGAGTATGGTTGTCATAATTAATATTAGAGGAGTTTAAGAGGATCTCCCACATTTAATGAGGCGGTTGAAAGGTTTAGGCCCTGGGTGGTCCCCACCCTCATAAGATCTCATGAGAGGTTAAGGTCTGGTGGTCCCCACTTCTCATCTTATAAATGGATGTTTTAAGAAAAAAAATAATTATAAATTCTACGCAACATTATTTTTATTTTATTCATTCCCAAAAAATCCCAAAAACTAACATCCACCCTTGACTAACTGACGTTGAGGTGAGTGTCTCTTTAAGCGAATATCGGCTCTGTGAGTTCAACAATGCCTTCAGATTTCAATTCTGAGAACTGGTTTAAAAGATAGAAAAACCTACTCGTACGTTTAGTGAGCGTACCCGAACAAAAGTTCAGAAATTAATTCTGGGCACTCTGGGCCTCGGAATCACATGCCGCTAATTTTCTTGTACTTTTAAAATTCCCATTTATTTAAAAGAAATTACATGGAAATTTTGGGTCTTTACATTCTCTCCTACTCAGGTCACTACGTCCACGTAAACCTCAACTCAAACTAGGTAAACAATAGGCGGTACTGACCATGCATCTTTGCCTCCCGCTCCCATCAGCACTCATAGAGGTTCCCATGCTACCGAAGAATGCACACCATAGGTATCGACTGTCCACAAATGAACTTATCTTGTCAATCCTCAATCTCTACTGGAAACTCGGTAAAAGTCGCCCCATCGTGGATGTCCAGCTCTCCATGGTCGATGATGTTTTAAGGGTCATGCACGTATATCATCAATTGGGACACATGGAAGACGTCATGCACCCAGTGCATCTGAGGTAGATGAGCTAAGTTGTATGCCACCTCGCCAACCATGCTGAGGACCTGAAAAGGTCTGATGAATCTCAGAGATAACTTTCCACCTCGGCCAAATCTCCATATACCTCGTCGGTGTGATACCCGTAGAAAGATGTGGTCAACATCCTCGAACTACAGAGGTAACTGTCTCGTATCGACATATGACTTCTGCCTTCTCTATGTAGTCTTCATCTTCTCCTGGATGATCTGCACCATCTCTGTGGTAACCCGTACCATCTCTCATCCCACTAGTGGTGACCCCCTGGGACAGTCCAGCAGAAATGTGGTCTATAAGGTCACCCATACAAATCCTCCAAAGGTGACATCCCAATAGTGGAGTGATAGCTATGGTTGTATGAAAACTCCCCCAAAGTTATGTGATCCTCCCAGCTGTGACCGAAGTCTAGGACATAAGCATGTAGCATGTCCTCAAGGGTCTAAATGGTCCGCTCAGTTTGACCATCCGTCTGAGGATGGAAGGTGGTGCTCAAATGAAGCTATGTCTCAAAATCCACCTGCAACCCCTTCCATAGCTAGGAAGTAAAATGTGCATCATGATCGAAGACAATATTGTATGGTACTCCATGTAACCGCACAATCTTCTTCACATAGAGGCATCCCTATCTCTCTACTCAATCCTACTCTCTGATATGTAGGAAGTGGGCTGACTTGGTGAGTCGGTCGATGATCACCCAAATCGAGTCATGTCCCCTAGATGTACATGGAATTCATGTCACTAATTCTATTTATATCCCATCCCATATCCATTGTGGGACCTCTAAAGGCTGAACAAAGCCTTATGGTACCTGCTACTCTGCCATCACTTGCTGACATGTGATGCATGAAGAGACAAACTCTACTAATAATTTTTCATTCTCGACCACCAATGCTTTCTTCGATGATCCTGGTACATCTTCACCACTACGGGATGTTCCTCTAGAAGCGATGTGGGGAAATCCCTTAACACTTCTTTTTGATGTGACACTGGTTCCATGGTATGTCCGCTGAAGATGATGATGTGCTCCCCTCCTTCGGAAAATCCATCAGGTGCCTGTCCTGCGGATATCTGGGCACGTTGTGCCTCGCAGACAGTGTTCCCATGTTGTACCTCCATGACTCTCTAGGAATTGGGGGATTGACTATTAGATATTGTAGAAAAGCTGATTCATCTAAATCAAAAATATATATCTAAAAAGTAGCTAGCTTCTCCGCCACCTCACCTAGCAGTTGTATACCAGACCTCCTGTAGAGTTTATCTGCTACAACGTTCCCCTTCCCAGGAGTATAGACTATCTCAAAGTCATAGTCCTTGGGGAGCTCAATCCAACGTCGCTATCTGAAGTTCAGGTCCTTCTATGATAAGATATACCTGATACACTTGTTATCAGAGTACACTGTAAAACGCATGCCCATCAGATAGTGCTACAACATCTTCATGGAAAATTCCACTGCTACTAACTCCCGATCAGGGGTAGAGTTGTTTTTCTCATGTTGTATCATCCATCGAGAACCATAATATTACATTTCTCACTCATACATTAGAACACATCCATGTCTAGACCCCGATTCATCACAATAGACTATGTACCATATGCCCTCCTCTGGTAGCCTCAAGATGGGGGCACTAGTCAGCCTCTGCCTCAGCTCCTAAAAATTATTCAGGCATCTCTCCGACCAAACTAATGGTTTCCCCTTCTTCGTCAAGGCTGATAGTGGTGCTACAAGTCTGTAAAAATCTGGGACAAAACTCCGATAATATCCGGCCAAACCCAGGAAACTCCATACCTCTGTCACACTCCTGGGTAGCTCCATAGCAAGTACAACCAAATCTTCACTATATCCACTGCAACTCCATCCTTAGATATGACAGGTCCTGGAAGGTGAACCTCACAGATCCAGAACTAGCACTTCGAGAGCTTACTATAAATTTGGTGCTCTCGGAGTGTGTCTAGTACTACATGCAAATGATAGGCATGCTCCTCCTCAGTAGTCGAGTAGATCAAAATGTCATTGATGAAGACCACTAAAAAGCGATCAAAGTATAGATGAATGTTCTTGTTCATGAGTCCCATGAACACTACTAGAGCATTGGTCATGCCGAATGACCTAACAAAGAACTCTTAATGGTCGTAATGACACCTGACGGTTATCTTCTTTTCATCCTTGTCTTTTACTCTGAGTTGGTGATAGCCTTATCTGAGGACTATCTTCAAGCACCACCATGATCCTTTCAGCTGATCAAAGAGTTCGTCAATCCTTGGGAGTGGGTACATGTTCTTCATAGTCACCTGGTTCAAGTGCCAAAAGTCAACAAAAAGTCTCAAACTCCTATCCACCTTCATGGCAAACAAAATTGGGGATTCCCAATAAGAAACACTATATCAGATGAATCCCTTCCCCTACAAGTACTGGAACTATACTCGTAGCTCATGAAGCTCCGTGGGAGCCATCGGATATGCTGGTGTAGATATCATTGTCGTCCCGTGGTACAAGTCAATGTTAATATACACCTATCTGTGAGGAGGTATACCTGAAAATCATCTGGGAAAACATCTGCGTATTGGTCCACCACTATAGGAAAGCTCGGACTCTCTACATCAAAAGCTTAGAGGGTAGGGCTAGACAACCGATGAGTGATCGGCAGCACTCTCCTCTTGTTAAGTCCATCCAGCGCTGCAAAGGATCCCTTCTCTCTGGTGATGGTAAACCTCGTCCCATCCATGCGGACACACAACACCTTGAACCTAAGATAGTAAATATGACAATGGACTATAGATAACTAGTCCATACACAATATTATGTCGTAAGGCCTCGAAGCCACTGCTAGAAGATCACGGCTGAAGCTCTATCATCATAGAGTAAACTAACCTTGCTAGATACAGTTCTTAATCATCAAATCAACTCCATTAAGAGTCTCTAGCCATAAATATCTATCCAACATCTTCATCGGAATCTCCGAGCTCCGAATGAAGGAAGTGGCAATAAAACAATGACTAGAACCTCTGTCTATAAGTAATGCAACAATTGTGTAACAGACACAAATCATACCTCGTATCATCTCTGGAGCGTCGTGATCAAAGGCCTTAGATGCATGGATCTGAGCTCTCCTATTTTCACCTACTACATGTGGTCGGTGTGGATTTCATGGTGGTAGCGGCGATGACATCTCAAATCACTGCCCACAGCCAGCTACACGACTAGATCCCCTTCCACGTCTACTTTCTCAATGTGGACCTCCTCAGTCGAACCTCTGTTTCTTCTTGGGCGGTCCTTATACCATCTGATGATTATCCGTACGATAGGTTGGACGGTCGCGAGCCATGTGAACCTGCCCATTGTATGTGAAACACTCGCTATTCTTAGTAAATGTGGCTCCGCCTCGGGTTCCCCACACAAACGATCCTGAGTCATGCGGTCGTCCACATGTAGGTCTAGCCCTCCTGGACCTCTGTGATGTGTATCTTCTGCTAGCTTCATAAGACTCCGCTATGTGATAACTGGGAGTGGGTGTCACTGCTGGTGACTACTCATCAAGGAAACTATCCACCATGAGGACTCTCTCTAATACCCCCACCCGCATCGGGATGCTGAGTGAGCGCATTGAATCACTGATCTCACGCCTAATACCCTACTCAAGGTTTTGGGCCTGGATGAAAGGGTCCCGCAACATATCTTTGGTGTGTAATTAGGGGTCAGTGAACCTCGTTGTTTCCTAAGACACAGTCTTTAGGCCTTACTATAGATGAAGAATCTCATGTATGCGCACTATGTGAAGAGTCGCTGGGACAATCTCTGCCCGTAACAGGCTCTCGATGTCTTCCCAGAGAAGAGTCACCTCGTTGTGAACCTAGATCATCAAGCTCCACACTCTTCCTGATGCTTCCTATAGAATTCTAGCGACAAGGATCACCATGGGATCAGCTGGTGTCCCTACAAGTCAGAAGACTCTCACCACAGCCTCCAGCAATTCCTCAGCCACCTACCAGTCCATCTCTCCCCAGAACCTAGGTGGCCTATGGAACTAGAATTCATTCAACGCAGTCAAGAGGTGTGCACCATCTACTTTTGGGCCTGGTGGAATCGGTGGCCCAAAGGGGAGTGGTACCGCTAGTGCCTCAGCTGGTGCATCTCCTGGAAAAAGGGCTATTCATCGAGGCCTCGTCGCTTGGTGGGCTATTAGTGCGTACAATTCTTAGAACCCTAGCCATCTGTCTGCATGGAGGCATCCTGAAAAAGAATAGGTGGGCCACGATTAATAAGTTATACCTGGTGAGGTGACTCAAGAGATAATAAAAAACCCCTTTAAAACTCACACACAATCAGTGTTTTCGTACACTGAGCCGGAAATTAGAAGTCAGTGTCCTTGGGTATGAATACATCGGTCACCGAACCAACACAAGTTTACCTAAACTAATTACCAGACTCACTACTCTTAACATTATTTCCATTAAAAAATGACCATATTCTTATGTTCTATGGTATAACCGACTCCTCTGATACCAATTTATCACGACCCATCCCCCGGGGCCCATGTCATGACTACCCCAAACCCGACTTCAATAGGCTAAGGGATGACGACTAGCACAGAATGTGTATTCCCTAAAATATGGAAGGCATTGCCTTTATAACCTATAGCACATGTAACCAAGCACACAACATGATAGGAACAAAAGTAAACTGAACTGTATACAGAGTGAGTGTAGTAATTAAAAGGGGCTAGAATTCAAGCCCAACTAGAATGTACAAGTACAACTGTGATACAATTCAATTAAATAAAAGGGAATGTCAGTGACTTGGTCATCCTCTGAGGTTCCTACCTAAAGGGTAGGTACAAATTTCCCCCTCAGCACTCCACGTCCACCAGTCTCCTCTGCATTCCAACACACCATATGGTCCACCTCCAGGTACCGTCCAGTCCTGGTACTCTCAGCCTTAGGTAACGTTTTCCATCGTTTATATCCAACACAACAAGGTGTGGGCATAACCTGTATAGGGGTGAGAATAATGATACTAAGTAGGGATCTTGAGACCCTCTAGGTCTCACAAAATCCATCAAGGATAAGCCACAATGTATGAAATAAATAGATAACCTTACTTGGGTATATTCCCATTAAAATACCTAAGTTATCATGTAATCCATCTCAATCATGAGGAAAACATAGATGTACTGACTCAGCTCACACCAGTATTTTTCTTGGGGTAGTATCAAGTAACATTCCTAGTCATAATGAAGAAAAACTCAATTGCTGGAGAACTCCTCACTGTTCGAGTATAGTGGGCTTTCCGCGTCACACAGAGGTGCTTCCCACTAACCATGGATTGCTGAGGTACACCTCTTATCGAGTGTCGTGGGTCTGCTGCCTCACCAAATAGCTCCCCACCATAGCTCTTTCACATCAGCAAGGCGCTCTACCTCGTGGAATACTTAGGTACTCCTCCTATCATGTACTATTGGTCTACCGCATCACCAAGGCTCTCCCCACCATCAGTCTGCTGTGTCACCACGACACTCCCCAATAGGCATGTCAAGTCACTCCAAGTCAAAATGGACAATAGTTGTCAAGTCTTATCTAGCCACTCGGTTCTCGCACTACGCTCACTCGTCTCTAGAAGGATCCTCTGCATAAGATAAAGGTTGATACTCCAACTACCACTAAGTCACACGAAGAAGTATTTCAAAGGTCCACCTCATCATAGGGGTATCAACGTAACAGACAACACATCAATCGAACGCCCAGTCTGTGAGTTATTATCCTTTTAGTCCTGAGGTCCCTGTTGGATTTGTGCTCGATCCAACCTGAGAATTCTCCATAATAATCCTAAATAATGTGGGATATCAATCAAAGTATCTGACTCCCTCAAAGATTCCCAATTCCACTTACGGTTCATCTAACAGACGTCCGGTGCCAATGTTATGGCCAATTAAATATAATTTGGTCGTAGTGGGCCTAGGTCTGGTACAACCTAGTCGGACTGACTCAGCCTGACCCAGCCTGACCCGCTAAGGGCGTGGCCTACTGGGTTCAGCTCAGTAGGCAGCGAGGAGCCACAATGGGTTGTGGGGTGGTTCGACAGGGGATGGTGGCTTGGCCGCGTTGCGGCGTGGCAGGCAAAGGACGGCGGTCCGGCTACGGGGCGTCGGAGCGGCCGTGCGGTGGGGGTGCAGCCGCGTGGGGCGGCGGTTCGGCCGCATGGTGGAATTCTGGCCACTGGGCGGTGCAGAGACGCGGTCGGTGGCAGTGGCCACAGTCGGCATGGAGGCTACGGGGCGGCAGATGTGGCCACATGGAATCATAGTTGGGACGTCGCCTTCGTCGCGGACGACGGTGGTGTCGGCAACCGTTATCGTGACCCAACCATGGATGGTTGCCATCCTACGACTTCACGAAAAACATCAAACGATTTTTGGAAGGGTTGGGGCATGTTGGTTTAGCCCACACCCTCCATGTTAGGGTGGTATAATATGGCTCATCATGAACATGAACATGAACGTCAAATCCCGTCCTCACGCAATGATTGTTCCCAACCTGCAGAAGAAATAGAAGGGGTTTACTTGGGAAGTTATAAACAAATTTAAATAAATCTGTTACTCATTCTCTTGATGACATCGATGAGGTCGTAAGGAATATGATGAATCTTTTAGAAATGACGGATGTCGGTGTTGTAGGCATTTTCCCCGATTTTCTATTCATGAGTCGTTGAAGATCCTTTGACGGAGTTTAGAGAAGAAAATGTTAAAGGAGTGGCTTTCTTCATTGGTATTCTTCTTTGGAGAAATTTTATCCCAAAGATCCTCCTCTCCCAAATCCACCAAAATGAAATGGTAGTCCCAAAATAATAGATAATGTGATCTTTTATATTTGTTGGAATATAATTCAAATTGGGTTAATTAATCTCATAGGTTGGCACAAATTAAGTGGTGCGTTGGATTAATTACTATGTAGGAGTGTTGGAACAATTAATATTGGAGGATTTGAAGAGGATCTCCCACATTTAATGAGGGATTTGATAGGTTTAGGCCTCGGGTTGTCCCCACCACCATAACCTCTCATGGGCGGTTTGGATCGGGTGATCCCCACCACCATAACCTCTCATGGGATGTTAAGGTCTAGTGGTACCCACTTCTTAACTTCCACATCGAGGTTTTAAAAAATAAAATAACAATAAAAGCTACAAAATATTATTTTTATTGTATTCATTCATAAAAAATCCAAAAACTAACTTCCACCCTCGACTAACTGCAGTCGTGGTGAATGTCTCTTTACGTGAATACTGGTGCTGTGATTTCAGCGGTGCCCTAAGATTTCAATTCTGAGCATCGGTTCCAAAGTTAAAAAAAACCCAATCGCACGTTTACTGAATGTACCCAAAAAAAAGTTCAGAAACTCATTTCGGGCACTCCAGGACTCCAAATCGCGTGTCGTCAATTTTCACTAACTCATAAAATTCTAATTTATTCTAAAAAAACGTTACATGGAAATTCAGGGTCTTTATATGACCATGCCATTGTCAGTGGCTTTGTTTCAGAAACATCAGTTGAAACTCGGTGTTTAGTCACCTCTCATTGCATAAGGAGGTTATGAGATTCCCCTCTTCCCTATTGTTTTAAATGTGAAAATCTATTAATATAAGTCATGTAGATTTATGGGAGAGATACGATCCAGGGGGAGTATGTTCACATCTTTACAATATTAAATTACGGGTCCTCTAGTTTATTTCTAATGGAGAAGAATGGATAAATTAAATTTCAATCAAAAAGTGGTTTTTTGATATAGGAAAAATCCATTAATACAATAATGAAGGTGGGGAAAAGAAATGAATGAGAACTCAATTCATGCCAACTCTATAGTTTTCTACACCGATCATTTCTCACGTAGACTTAGAGTGATGGATTTGTTATTTAAATTAAATACCGGTTTTGATTATGGCTAGTGCATCAGTGAATTTATATGGAGATTGCCAACAAAAAAATGGGGAGATTGTGGGAACCAATGATGTCTGTTGATAATAATGGAGTTTTGTTTGTGATTGTTGTTAGTCTACACACGGATGACTAGGGAGTTGTCAAGGAATGAGTTCATACAGTTGAGGCTGGAAGCAGTATTAAAGGTGGTGCAGTTTCCTAGTGTTTTCAAAAAAAATTCCCTAAAAAATCAAGAGTCTGTCAAGGTTATGCGGTGAAGTCTTGCCTTACGCAGTGAAGGTGCATGGTATGCAGTGAAGACGCAGGACACACAGTGATGTAGAATGGTACATGGTGATGGCGTGTGGTACATGGTGAAGGTGTGTGGTACACGGTGAAGGCACATATAATGGAGTGAAGGTGCACATTACGTGGTGAAGGTGCATGGTACGTAGTGGAGGTAGCAGGAAATGTCCGTGGAGCCGTGTGCGGAAACGAAAATAGTTTGCAGCAGCGATACATGGTGAAGGAATTTAGTATGCAGAATGATACCGGTTGAAAAAAATAATGGTTCACAATAATGGTATTTAGTGATGGAATGTGGTATGCGGTACAATCATGGTTATCAGGATTGCTGAATTTTGTGAAATAAGAGTAGTATGCGGTGGAGGCCAACCGTACATAGATAGAGTTATGAATGTCGCATAGTGAATGTGGGGGTAAAACAGTTTAGAAATATTTGTGGAGTTATGTGGCTATTTAAAGAATACTAATCCCCTTTTCCAATCGATGAGATTAGAGATTAATATTTTGTGAAGAAATCTGTAGATTTACAGAGTAGTTCACGGAGGAGAAGACGATATGTGGAGAGACTAATCCATGTAAGAAATATAGTCCGCGGAATAGTGTGTGGTTAATGCAGGAAGCTCTAATAGTATGAGGGGGAGCAAGGTAGAATGAGGGGCAGGACAATACCCAGAGGTGTGGAGGAGTAAGAAGAGTAGGGCAGAACGCGGAGCAGTGCAGTTCATGGATGAGATGGATGGTACATGGAGGAGCTGGTCGGTATGCAAAAATAGTTCTGGTACGTGGAAACAACAGTAGTACTTAAAAAACCTAAGGAATCCTAAAATTGGAGAAATTTTTTTGTGAAATTAATCTTCATAACATATCAATGTATGGGGGAATAGATTAAATATCTTCATGATTATAAGACATCAAAGGAGAAACAACTTGCAGTTGGGG
Source organism: Viscum album (assembly GCA_963277665.1). Lineage (NCBI taxonomy): Eukaryota > Viridiplantae > Streptophyta > Magnoliopsida > Santalales > Viscaceae > Viscum > Viscum album. Next base: position 1,896,550,653 of record OY728130.1, on the reverse strand, counting down.
ATGAATGAATTAATGGTAAACAATTGAAACGATCTTCAAGTTGATAAGATGAGTGAATATTCTTCTAACCCAGTGATAAAGGGGGAGCGGAAGTGATCTAAGGGACACATTGTACCATCCCTGATCCTCGTAATGGCAGTGCACCTAGAACAGTGTTAAAATGTTAAAACCTTGTAATCCACAACTTGTGATGATTAATGGGGTTTTGTATGACCGAAAAATTGTCGGTGTATGATCTTTGGACGTAACAATTAGTGGTGAACAAAGTAAAATTGTTGTGTCCTTTATTTTCATGTTATTGTTTTTATTATTCAAATCCTCTTATGTCAGGTTTAATAGGTTACTACCTATGGGGGAAGAAGGTCAATTAGTTCAAAAGATAAATTTGACACCATGATTCACTCCTCCCCTCTCAGGGTGCTTTGAGGTCCTTCAATTTATATACATATAATGAAAAAATTATTGTTCTCATTAAATATGAAATCAAGTAGTGCCACTAAGTTACTGATAAAATATTTCATTCTAAAATATTCATTTTTTATTTATAATATATTTTTCCCTGGATAAAGGATTTATATTAATATAATTAGTAATTTATATCATACATGAAGAAGAATAGATAATTTACCAGATATCAATTTCTGATAAAAAAAATATTATTTCACTCTATTTTATCTTTTTAATAACATCTTAAAACCATAAATTTTAGGATGTGATTTTGAAAAAAGTAACATTATATTTTTAATTTTCATAGATATATTACCTTAACATTTTTTGATGTTTTTCTAAATATATTTATTTTTAGGTGAATGGATAAATATATTATTTTGTTAAAAAATTTCTTTTATGGAATTATTTTTTCATTTGAGTGATTTAATAAAATTAAACCATTTTCTAGAAAAAATATATATTAATTTTATTATTTATTTTATTAATTTTAAATTACTGATTATAGTTTTAAAACATATATATAATGTTTTACATCTTATGTAAAATTTTCATTGGAAATTTGTTTTAATACATTATATATTTATTATTTTAAAATTAATTTTTGCAACTTTTAGAAATTTAATAAAATTAAAAAAATTAAGATTATGAATAAATAAGTTGAAATTATATAATATATACTGTTTTATATTTAATAATAATGTATATGTTACTTAGGTAAAAACCAGTTACTATGATAAAAGTTAAAATTATAATTCTAAAAATATAATAGTGAATAACCTCAAGCATGCTTAAAACATGGGTGGGAATGTTTGGATGAGGAATTGACAAATATTATGACTTATAATCTAAATTATTTCTCAATTTAGGTGCCACAATACCTAATAGATACTTCCCATTATAATAAATTATGTTAATTTACAAAAATTACATTCTTTTCTCTTATAAATGGGGATATCAATTTATCACATCCCTTGAAACCCAAACCCTCAATGTTTGGCCAAAACATTAACCAATGATATCCTTAGAACACTGAGACACATTATAGATGCTATATTATACTAAAAATTTAATCCCTCAATGGTATATCACCTTTACAATGGAGATAATCTAGGTATTGAGTTATAAATTTATAATTGATTCTTTCTCATTTCTATTTATTTATGTGAAATTCTCATTTATCATATTAAAATAACCTATATTAAAATAATAACATCCATATCACTATAATAATTATTTGTTATTGTAATTATGGTACAATAATTAATCACCCTCCACTCTTCCATTTAATAACAATTAAAATGTGAATCATGAGTGTTTGTGGACAACTAGCACCAGAAATAAAAGTGTTTCATTTTCCTTCACCTCCAAACATGGATGTTATAAATGGAAATTTAATAAATAATTATTATATATAATATATTATTGAGATTCATGAATAAATATCCATATATTTCCTTTCTTCTATTCCTCTAAAATGAAATCATCATTCATGGGTACATACAGACTACTACCTCCATGAAATGAGGCATTCCATTATTCTCTAAAAATTTCATAGATGGGTTTAGTTTATAAATATCAAAATATATATGAGTTTTATATTCCTTTAAAATCAATATTTATGTAAATAATTAATTCACAAGTGTTTTAAGGTAATTTGTTGATATTGATATATAACTTAAATCTCGTTCATTAATGATTTTGTTTTCAGAAAAACAACCAAACTCTCATATTATGGAATTATAAAATTATAATTTTAATGACCTAGGCATTATAAATGATATTTTTTGAATCAATAAATTTTTGACTTATAATATTATAGACATTCAAAATAAAAAGAACCCAAGATAAAAATATCATTAAAAATCACCATTACATTATTCATCAATGAACCCAAATAAAATGTCATACATTAAAACTAGAAAAAGAATATAAAATTTAAATACTATAATTGGAATGTAGGGATAAAAAAATCTACTAGAGTCATCTCAATGAGAGAAAAATATATTGTAATAAAAAATATTAGTAAAAAAATATACATCTTATGAAAATGAAAATATACACTTAAAATAAATTGTAATAAATTTTGAATTTAAGAGAGAAGGAGTATTTATATAGTATAAAAGGAAATGTGACCATGGAGATTCAACTATTATATGTCCATTATTCAATATTAACATTGTAAACTATAGGATTAGTTTATAATGTTACCATTATAATTAGATTTCATAAGTTTTTATAACATAGGATAATTGATACAGAAAATAGAATCAATGGCCCCCATCCGTAAAGTCAGTCCATTTGAAGGCCATTTGTTGGAATATGGGAGAAAGGTATTTTCATTGGGGTTCACTCTTGATGAAACCCAATTTGATCTTCAATAAGTGAAGATTAAATAAAATTTCCTATAATAGAAGTTCAAGTTAGTATAGATTGCCACTCTGTTGATGTTATCGAAGGCACCCAATGAAATTATAATCATCACAACCATTACCCTCTCGGAATATGTAGGTTTTATATGGGGTTACGTGTCTAAAACATATTACATAAGGTGTAATGTCATTTTTAGAAATAAAATGATTTTTTCATCAATTCCACTAAATAAAAGTTTTTCTTAATAAAATATATTCTTAATTGAGAAAAATTTGATTATATGATTTTTCAATGCAAATAAAATATAATATTATTTTTGTAATAAATATATAAAATTATTATAATAACCCAAGGTATCAGAAATAATAATATTTTAATGAAATGTTCTATTAAAATACATTTATTTAAATAATAAAAGTTAAAATTATTTAATAATTATATAGGTAATTTTTTATATGTGTTGAAAATATTATTATTATTTAAAACAACTATTTTTAAAAAAATTATTATTATATTTAAAAGTTTATATTATCAGGTTTAGTAAATAATTACAAATAAAAATTTATTTGGAATCAACATGTTAAAATTATTTTATGTTGAATTTAAGAATATTTTAATATAATTTATTTTTTGTTAATAGTGAAAAATATAATTTTAGTGATTCGTTATATTTTATGACAACATATTTATGTGATAATTATTTAATAATTAATTAAACACAATCCATGGCCTAAAATATGTAAATTTATTAATATGATGAATTTTAATATATTTTATAAAATTTTTAAAATTATAATTTACTTTCCAAAGAGTAAAAAGAATATTTTGATTTTTAAATACATTACATTGAGGAAAATTACCTTTTCCATGCCAAAAGATATATTAAATAATGAGTTAAGGTTATGTAGGATTAATGAATCATGTGACCCAAATTTTCAAAACTAGGTGACAAACCAATGGGAAATCTGATGGTTTTTATTTTTCCACAACCTAGTTTTCCATGACATATATTTTAGACAATATTAAACAATTCGTTATATTCCCTTTTAAATACCCACCAATTTATTCATTTCCATTCACAAAAAATTCATAATTCATGAATTTCTATAGATTTATTGTTAAATAAGTCTCTGTAATGTTTCCTAAAGCCCCCAAGTTTCTATTATTGGGTTTTACGAACTACTATTCAAGGTAAGGGAAATCGTCACCTCTCTTTTCCATTCAAGTTCCTTTTTATGGGGTATATCCTCCAATTCCCAAATAATATTTTTGTTTTTTGATTATTTTATCTTATTACAGTAAGATGTGACTTTTATTAATTAGATAAATAGGTCTCCTTTTATTTTTTCCTTTTCTAAAATCATTTTTCATAGCAATAAAGCTACTAGATTTTCTTCCCATATTTTTCTCTTTTACATTAGAAATTATCATATAATTTTATTTGAATACCCAAAACTATTTTAATTTTAATGGGTATTCATATAAATTTAAAAATTAATTTTTATTTAGGGATTTACATAAATAAAACTAAAATTACTTATCATGGTTTAAAAATGACTTAATGATCATGACATTTAAGAACTTTTTTATGGCTTGTTTTCGATAATAAATTTGTTCTTTATTCTGATAGTGTTATTATGAAATGATTTATTTTGATCTAGGTGGCTCACATGAAATTAATACATATGAGGAGTTTTTCATGATAGTGCTCCAATGAATTAGGTAAAGAATTTAATCACTAGAGATGACATGTTTAATGACACCTTGAAGAAAAACATTGGTAATTTTCTTTTTCAACACCTTGGTTATAAAATTTTGAATTTCTAGTTTAAATTTTGTAGAATTATTTTCATATTATGATTCATTTTGTTATTATTAATATATTCCTTTTCTCATTCCTTATCGATATTCCTTATATTATTATTTTTATGTCTCAATGTCACTTGTTATATGTCTCTGTTGTTTATTCCTATATTGGGATTCATGATCGAAAATTTCCATCTATGTATATCCCCATGTTATGAGATATTTTAAATATAACTTAGGTTGAACCCATTAATATTTCACTCATGTGGATTTAGATGAATTTTTTCTATTTTCAGGTATTATGTACCATACTTCTAAGAGACTAAACCTGAATATATCCTCTATTTAGTACCATGTAATTAAAATTTGTGTAATAAAATTGTAGGATTCCATAGTTGGTATCAAAGTATGGTTTAGTTATTTAATGAAATTATTAATTTAAATCATTAGGAAGAATATTATGGAAAGTATAAATATAAGAATACATCCTTTTATTTTGGTGAAATAATAATAATTTGTTTCTATGAAAATAAATATCTTCTTCGATACAAATAAGTGGTTGTTTATCTCTAATAAATGTTTCTTAGGTCATGTTAGTACCATAGGTCTTTGGTAATTATGTAACAAGGTTTTTATCCCAAGTTATAGCAAGTTACTTACCATTTTTAAGGATTGTGTTCTTGGTAACCGCATGTTTTATCTTCAACATATCTAAATTTAACGCTAGTCTCCCATTGTATTATATTCAATCTAATCATTATATTTATTCTAATACTTCCTCCCATAGTGGAGGATAATAAAATTTTAATTTAATAGATTGTTTTTTATGAATGTTTGGATATAAAGTATTAGAAACAAGTCTAATGTATTTGGGATGTTTATAGCTTGGGAAACCTCTATAGATTATCAAACTATAAGAAAATGAAAATCAATGAGAATAGATAATGGATTATAATATCTGTCAACCATGTTTATATGTCTTTATTAGATTCATTATATCACATGGAAACAATAAAATTAATATAATCATTATAAAATTGTGCTCATGGAATGCATGAAACATAAAATTTTGAAGCCGATTCAAATCTTGGTTTCATGCTCTATCCTACCCAAATATTTTTGGGTTGAGACTAACACCATGTAACTCTAACATATTAACTATTTTCCTCAAAATTTTAATCAATATATAACCCTAAATAAATTCTAATATATTTTTTTTCATTTTCTATGCTTAAGATTCTTTAGATTCAAACCTAGATATGTAAAGTGTAATTTTATAAGAATTAAAAAGGGGGTTAATGGTATAAACTATTTTTTACAAACCTAATATTAGTAAAATTATAATTATCTAGGATGTTTTGTTTCATGAGGGAGATAATTCCAATCCAATTTAGCTTAGTTATTATAGTGTAGATAAACCCCAAACTATTGATATTGTGGTTTAACTACTAGTTCCAACTGACTCTTTTATTGAGACTAATCCACCAAATCCTAAATCTAAGGTTTAATCCAAGTTATATTTCAATATGGGTCAAACAAAGAACCTCTCTATGATATTAGGTATTTCCATTTCATTATAGATCTAGTTTGGAACGTCAATAGACCTCCATATTAGTTTGTACATGATGATATAGAATTAATTTTTCCCCATGTATCCCGTGATATGAGTACTAAGGATCCTAGTACCTATAAATAGGTTTAAAATGAAAATTATTTCATGAATTGAATCAAATCCATGATTTATAAGATTAATTATTTATAGAAGATCCATTATTGTACTATTTTTAATAGACCCACAAGTTCCATGTTCATTGAATGTAAATGATTTTTTTTAAATGAAAAGCATATATAACCTGAGAAAATAAATTGAAATATAAGTATGGAATGGTATCCAAGGGTTTCCTTCTAAGAGATGGTGTTTATAATTCAAAAAAATTCTTTTATGTAGGTAAACAGCCATTAATTTTTTTATTGATTCCTTTTACTCCCTACCTATATCTTTTTATTGAGTAAGTTGATGTTAAAACTCCATTATTAAAATATGATTATGAATTGTAATTTTACAAAATTATTAAAACTTTTATAATAATGAAACTAGATTGAACTATTTTTATATAATCAATAAATAATTATTTTGAATAAAATAATCCCCAGAAAAGTAGTATAAAAATTATATTTGTTCACGTTGAAAATTAATTTAAAGTAGTAAAGTTGGTTCATGAATTTATTTTACATATATCAATAATTTAATTCAACACATGATTTATCCTGTTGAATATATAATGGTTATATGTAATGATATGATGATGATCACTTGGTTCCCAACTCAATTAAATAATTGATTTTTAAATAATGGATCAATTAGAGTTTATGATTCGAATATTGTTAAATTTGGAAACTGATATAGTTTGACATTGTATGTTTTTAATTAGAATTGTTGTAATTTTATCGTTTAACTCTTATTCTATGGTTAACTAAAAAACTCTATTATAATTAATATAAAAATAAAAAACAATATTTTATTATTTTTAAAATTACAAAAAATATTTCTTTTATATTTGAAACATTATTGATATTTTTTTCAATAATGATATACTATTTTCATATTCTATTTAATAATTACGTTGAATCTAATAGAGTATCATTGTTTATTATTCTCATTCATATTCATTTTTTTCAATTTTTGTTTCCAAAAAAAATTCTATGTGAAAGTTCAAATAATGTACGATGAAAATATTGTGTATTATGATAAAAGTCTTATGAAGTATAGTCTTTCAAATTCCCTCGAGTATAAATTATTATAGTGTTATAAATTTTAGTAAATAATGTATTAAATATTATATTAAAATATTTATGATTGTTTTTATTGACTAATTCTATTTCAATATCCTATTAACAATGTTTTAAAATCATTTTCAATTTTAAAATTTTTGGTATATTAAATATTTTTTTTATTAAAATGTATTTCAAAAATTTTGATGGTGTTATTTTATATTTTGAAATCTTATGGTAAATGTAAATTTTTATGAAAAGGTTTAGAAATATTTATGAAAATTTGAATTATTACATTTTTCTATAATTTCATATGAAGTATAATAAAGGTATTATGAATTTAATTGATGGTATATTAAAAGGAAGATAGATTTTGAACCACTGTTGTTTTAACCAGATAAAAGAATAACATTGTTAATCATGATTACATGAATTCATACTGATTATTATCATTTAAATTCATTTTTTTATTTTTTTATTTTTTTTATGAAATTATCCTCATAGTTTTTTAGTAACATCCTTACTTAATTAAAATGATACTTAAAAACACTTATTGTGTCATTATTTAAGTAAATTTGTTTCTTAGGAATTGTAAAATTATCCACATGGACTTATATTTATTCTTAAGAAAATGAGTTTACTCTATTTGTTTAAGTACATATTGATTCACAGAAATTAATATTATGGATTATTCAATGTATATTTTTACTCTTATGATATAATTTTTTTAGTTCTTTCCATTTCGATGAAGACTTTATAAAAAAACAAGTGAAATAATTTTATGTATTATAATCATTTTCTTGTGACATATTCTTTCACACCATAAAGTTATATTTTTTATAACTGTATATTTGTGTGTGTGTGCTTCATGAATGGTTTTGTTTTCTTTTGGAGGATTTAAAACTCAACTATGATATTTGGAAATTGTTTTTGAAGCATCAACAGCTATATCAAAATTTTTAAACTTCGGTTAATTCATCTTTTGATAATGATTTAGGAAACACAATGAATTGACTACTGAATTTTCATCGATAAATATTGCCTGAAGGAACCAGATGAAGTAATGAATAGCTATGCAAGTGATAAAATTTTTTTGATTCAAATATTTATACTATGAAAATTTATATTATACTACTATGATAAATACGAAGAGTTGCGTCATGCAAAAAATTAACTGAAGTCATCATGTTGCATTGACATTTTGATATTTTCTATTCTGGTTGTTTTGGTTATTGAATTATATTTTTTATAATTTTTTTTATCTCATCATGTCTATTTTTGTCTTTATCTTCCAAAAACATGTTTTTTGCTATATATCTTTTAAAAAGGGTATGTATATTGAATATGTAATGTCTTAGACTTGGATTCCCTTGAAAGGTTCCCCATGCCCCATTGTCCACATGGCCTCAAGTGCATCTCCAAAAATGATAGAGACTGTTGACTAGAAGTGTGGGCCTACAGTGATTCTATGGTGATAATATTCCCTCTTACAATAATGGAACATTATGGAATCCATAATATATAATTAGTGGAAGTAGTATAATAACCATCCAAAAAGTAAATACTATAAGACTGATACATACAAAATTCCAAAAACCACCTCACATACAAAATTATGAAACATGTAATTTGTATATAATAAAGAAGTCAAAACATGTATCCATGGATGATATTAGATACATATAAAAAAAGTACAAAAAAGTAAAAATCTTTCCATCTACCATCGTGATCCTCATCTTGGACTATTATTCCATCCCTTCACAAACAACTAAGAACCTGTAAAAAGGAACTTTCCCTTATCCATACCTGCATGCTTATAGTATCTTTGGGAACCCCAAGGTGGCCCAAATTTGGTGTGAGATGTAATCTCATTAAACAACCACCCAAGTATATGTGCCATTAATCTAGTGCATATATATAATAATAGAGTGTAGAAAAAATATACAAGTAGATTAAGTACTCCAAAGTAAACATACTTTAATACAACACTAAAAAATGGCTTATACTAATAGAAAATTATTGATAAATAATATATATTATGATAAAAATGATAAATTCCAACATATATTCTGTTTTATTGGTATTATTTTCTAATACCAACACTTCTTTATACCAAGAAATATATTTGTTGATATTGATCATTCAATACCATCATATCATTTACCAATAATTGAATCTATTTCTTTATCATACAAATACAAGAATTTTTTTACCAACAAATGATTTTTTTTACTAATAACATTATTACCAAAAAATAATTTTCGGTCAACAAAAAATGATAAAATAAACCATTGAACAAAAAAAGATTTTATTGATAACCTGTCAAGAGAAACATAGTGTGTTTATATATATAAACTGACTAGTGTAAAGTTTAATTTCAGGGAGTTTTGTTAAAATGATATCATAATTGATTTTATTTTTTATTTTTCTTGAAATATCAATATTTTTATATTTTTCAATATTGTTTATTCAGTTTTCATTAAATATAAAAATTTTCTATATTCTTTAATATTATTTATTTAATAAATAGTAAAATAATTTTCATATAAAATATAACATCACTTAAACCTTAATTTGACTCTTTCTTAAGGGAATATCCACCCCCTATTTTGTGTTCGGACTCACATATCACCTTCTCTCTTTACATCTCGTTGCCCTCCCCCGAAATCTCCAGCCAACGTCCCACCACAGATCTCGTCACCCATATCTCTAATTTCATCCCACCCCCTCCTTGGTTATCCCTTCACTAATGTTTTTTGGCGTTTTTTTATTCGTTCTTATGATGTTATGTGGGGTTGGTTCTGTTTAAGTTTCATATGGATTTTTCTCTTTAGAATATCTTCCCCATAATTTTTGATGGAACTGGAATTTTATCTTCCCTTAATATGTTTTTCATTGGGGTAATTTGATTAACCCTTAAACCACTTTCGATTTCATTGTTTTGTATACTGCTTCATTTGAAGGATCTCAAAGATGGTGTAGGAGTTAGGAGATTAAACAAAATGTACAACATAGGTTAAGCATTGAAATAATATGGATCTCCCTGGGAGTTCAAGGATTTGTCTACCACTCTATATTTCGTTTTCATTTATCTTTACATCATCTGTGAATCAGGTTAGCCTCCAGATCTCAAGAAATGCAAGGATAAGATGCTTGAGATTAAGATGAATGTTAATTGTATGGTGGACTTAACGATTCATGGTATTCTCCACTTTATATATCAGGTAGTGGAAAACACCGTTAAATAGAATGGAAATAAAAAAATGATACTAGCAGGGTGGTGATTCAAGGGAACAATGTGATTACAATTGAAGATCTAGAACTTGTAAGTTGAACCCAGTGATGGGTTTTTCTGATTTTTTGGTATGTTTCTTAGTGGCATGTTTGTCTTAATAAATTGAGTACTAGGGTTGATGTAAGAATTTTAATTTTTCTTCATAATAATAATGCATTTCACTAAGATGTATATTATTACATAAGTAGATTTTTTTCTAAAGAATAATTGCTAATACTGGTTTTGGTGTCAATTTACATATTCTTTCTGTTTCAAATGGGTATAATAAATTGTCAGTTTTCATCCCCAATTATCTTCTCTAGTAGGCCCAATAGGACTTAAAGGCATCCCTCCTAGCCCATGGTGGGATTTTTCTACTATATTGATCTGATGGGTACCTAACTCTTCATTGTGCTCATGCTTCCTTTCAGCGAAGGGTTGTGATCGCAGTTACCACTTTGGATTTCAATTATTCTATTTCTCAAATTTTATTTATCGGGGGGGGGGGGGGGGGGTTGATCGAGATGGGATTTTTTTGAGATTCAGTTTTCATTATCTCAAATAGTGGTTTAATGAGATGAGTATGATATATTGTATGATGATGTACAGGTTCATTCTTTTCCTATTTTTGTTTTGATTAGTGTTTAATTTGAAAATTGCATTTGTTCTTTTGGTTGGAATTCTTGATATTGTATGGTCGAGATTTGCTAGTATTTGATGATATTGACTCAAAGAAGAAACTAAAAAATGATGATGGAAGTCATTCTGGGCTGGATTTTCTTTGTGATGGAGGTAACATTTGATATCTTCTTTAAGGGAGTTGTCTTTTGAGGCAATTCATGATATTGTTCTATTATGTAATCATTATGGAAAAATGTTCTAATCTTATATAATTCATGGATGTTTTTTGTTATTGTTTATTAAAATTAATTTTTTCAGTCTAAACATAGTTTTTTATGATTCTTACAACGAGAATGACTCAAAAATATAATTACAGTCTAGATTTTCTCTTTGCAATGTATATAAAATTATTATCAATATATTGTTTGAATATTTTGTGGTATATTGAAGCTATATTAAATCAAACGTAGGAATCCTGAAGTTCTTGATTCATATATAACATATTTCTAATAAAATATATTTGGATTCTAATATCAATCAATTTCACTTTATATGTTAATACATTCATTTATTTTTATTTTTATTTCAATTCTTGAAGATATTTTTTGATGGAATTATGGGATACACTTTGGTTTCGTGTGGTGAGGATCTTGGAGATAAAGGGTGTGGCATAACAGGTACTTGAGGTTCCTCACTGGTACCAAAGTTTACATGATTTGTAGAGGTGTCAACATATATGATAAATGTAAAATTTCCATAATATGTTTATCATTTTTTTATATATTCTTTTGTTTATATATATTGGTTTTACATCATTTAGATATTTTTCATGAATTTATGACTATTTAATTTGGTTATGTGCAGTTTATATCATGGAGTTGATCGTTATGACATAACAACGACTTGATATTCTTTATAGTTACTTGACCTTACTTGATTTATTGATATGACAACAGGGATAAAGGATGATAAATGTTCATTCTATGAAATTCATTTTTAATACTTTAAATTTATTGTTTCAATTCATGAAAAAAATTTGCAAAGATTTATGGGGATGCAATTTGGTTGGGGTCATTATAGATCATGGAGCTGAAGGGTGTGGCATAATAGTGACTTAAGGATCCTTACTAGAATTGGAGTTGACTTTCTTTGTTTCTTGTAAAGGATTAATAGAGGGTGATGAATGTTCTTTGCCTGATGTAACTATTCTTTAACCATGATGGGTGCTAAAGGATTACAGTCAAGTGATGTTCTTCCATTTTTTATTTGGGGGGGGGGGGGTCTTGATGTGGAAGTTTCATAGATGGATTATATGGGTTTTTATGTTTTTTTATATATCAATCATCATAAAATATGTATTAATTCATTTTTTATTAAATTTCATTATTAATATAATTAATATTTTTTTATATTTTTTTTAATAAATTATCTTCAGTTTGATAACTAAATATGGTGTATTATAAATTATAGATTAATAAATATGTTTAGAAAATTTTCTAGCAATAAAAAATTATGAATTTTATTGAATTGTAAATTAGAAACATATATTATATGTTTGAAACATTATTACAAATAGAAATATTTTTCATATATATTCATTTCTAAACACTTGGACCAATATAAATATTATTTTTTGGTATTATTAAATTTATTAAAGAACTATTTTATATTTCAAAATTATATTTATCAACAGAGTTTTTACCAAGAGTTTGGTGAGAAGACAATTGTTTTTATAAAAAAATTTATCAATAGAAAATTTACTTTTACCAACAGATATACCCATGTTGTAAAATTTTGATTAACTTTTACTTTTAGTTTCTAATTTTAAATCCAATTCATTTAATAATTTTCATTTTTGAAATAAAAGTAAAATTTAATATACATGCCCATTTCAATTATAAGCATGCTCAACTAACCATTCATCTATGGCTAAATATTACGTCTTGAGTCTCAGCACATAGCCCAACATCCCCCATGATAACATGATCAAGAATGCTAAACAGGGCATCCATAATGTATAAACGAAAATTGAATCCAATATTGTGCATTGGCTTGGTCGATGCATCATGTAAATCATTCTATTCCATTATTCAATTAATAACCTAATCTTTTCCATGGAATTCCTAATTTGGAATTCTTTTATCACTCCAGATGTAATATAAACCAACACCCTAAAATATCTTCCATGTTTATTTTTAAGAACCCAATTATCTATATATGTGTATTGTAACATCTCTTTCATTCGATTACACCCTTGGAAATCCACTAAGAGAGCCCAAGTATCACCCATGGAAAAAAGATAAAATTCCCTTTAATTTTATACATGTAATTATAAAAATAATCCTTGTATCACTTTCTATATAAGTAAATCCTCAGAGTCCATCCTTGGAATTCGACTAGGGAGTCTAATATTCACTTAATAATAAGAAAGGTTCAATCCAATTGAGTTTGTCTATGGGATTATTCATTTTAATCAATGTGTCACCCAAGGCATATCAACATTTAATCAATTCCAAACATTTAATGAAATTCATTTTAACATGTCTCAGTAAATACTATGAAAATTTCAACTAAAACACCACCTCAAAAGGAGCCTAATGTCATAGCCAAGCATAGATGTCTTTCTTCATAGATTAATCACATGGGTATAAGTATTAATTCAAATGTTTAATTATTCAATGGTTAAACAATTATCAAATCAATATTGACCTTACCTCAGAATTTGGATAAAATTATGGATTAAATTATAAGTCTTAGCATTTAATTATCTCACATTGTAAAAAATAATTATAAAATGAATCCCATTATTAACAACTTTTTACAATCTCAATTTAACTCACTTGGGAATATCAATAAAAAGAAAAATTTAGGCTTACTCAAGCATTTACATATCTTGGGCCAATATTCAGGGTTATTTTATCCCTTCCCTTTAATCAATTCAATTTCAATTTATATCATAATTAAATAAACATATCAATTTACAATTCAATACCATCAATTTTTTCTACAATGCCATTTATAATTCACATGTAATGGAAAGGGGTAAATCGGCACACATAGATGGCATCCAAAATATGAATAACATTTTTGGTGTTGTGATTTAACAAAGTTGTGTATTTTCTAACAACTAACATCTTTTTGGAAGAATGTTATTGATATAGAAGGACATAAAGTTATTGGTTTTCAGAAGTTTTTATTTGTCGTAATCAGAGAAAGAAAGATGTTTCAAGGTTTAAAATAAGTTGTAGAGATTGAAAGAAGAAACTGATTTTGAATGAAGTTTCTGAGTTTCATTGATGTTTCTATGTTTTAATGAAGTTTATGACTTTTAAAGAAGTTATCAAGATTGAAAGAAGTTATTGAGTATGAAATATATTACTGAATGAATAATCCCATTTATTAATGAATAGTTTTGAAAGAGGATGTTATTGAATATTAAAAAAATCAGAAGTTATAATGTTTAGCAAAAATTATAAACAAAATCAGAAGATGATTTGATGATCAATAAGTTCTCCGAATTCATGAAAAAATTCATGATAAAAGATATTCAAGAAATGGTGGAAATGTTTGGAAGTATAAAAATCAATTAAAAGAAGCTAAAAAATAGATCCAACATTATTGTTTTGAAAACGAAACCAAAATTTTGGGAAATCTAGATCTTTATATATGAATAATTGGGAAGTGGATTTCTGATAAATTTGAAACATTATTTCTAAACAATTCATAACAAGATTTTGAAGAAATTCAGAACATTATTTTTGAAAAATTCGGAACCTAATTACTGATATATTAAGAACCATATTTCTAAACAATTCAAAACCTATATTCCGAGAAATTTAGAATCTAATTTTTGAACAATATAGAATCATATTTTTGAGAAATTTGAATATATTTTTGGAAAAATTCATAACCTGATTTATGAGCAATTTAAAACAAGATTTCTAAACAATTCAAAACCTGACATTTGAGAAAATTAGAACTTTTTTTCTCAGATAATTGGAATTTTTTTCTAAATAAATCGAAACAACTATTCTGAGATTGTTTCTGAGGAAATTGGAACGACATTTCTAAGAATGTTTCTAAGAAAATATGAATATCATTTCCAAGCATGTTTCGGAAAAAAAACATGAGCCATGATTCAGTATTTTCATACAGATAATGACATGAAGAGTTGAAGAATTGAAACATGATGTTAAATCTTGTGTAAATAATAGATAAATATAATGAGGTTTGATGAAGTCACATTTGGTGTTTATAGTTGATATATTTCTAGATTTATTTTTATTTGAGGAAGCATTAATGTTATACATGTTTCCAACCTTTATTTTCGGAGTTTCCTATAATGATTTACTCAGATCATTTGTTCAATTGTAACCATTTCACATGTGAAAAATAAAGAGCTCTGGATAATTCAATGTGAAAAGTTCCCACCAGATTGAAGATGATTTCATTGAGTGATTGAGTAGGGAAAAAAAGGTATATGCTTTAATGTACTGAGACGATTAGACTTAGCCAAATTGGACTGATGTTTCAAACAAAGCATTTGTGGAACAGATTCAGAAAAAATAATTATTCTTTTGTTTGGGTAAATTGTTCTATAAGAAAACATTGAAAACATATGGGTGTCATTATAATCATTCCTATCTAGATACATAAGGTTTATAACAAGAGTTTTTACATGATTTATTCAATTATTCAGTATATTATATTTTCATACATCCACAGTAGTGGCTATAGAAAGGAAGTAGGTTCACACATTGAGGTCGATCTTTGTAAATCTTGTGTTCCTTAGTTTATTTACCATTCTTGCAAGAATAAGTATTTTCTAAAGGCTGATAGGGAAATAAATCTTAACTTGTTGCAAAGGATAAGTTTCTTAATGTTTTGTAACATATAAAAAGTGAACAATTGATTCACCCACACCCCCTGGAGTTGTTATTCGATCCCTGGAAATTCAATTGGTATCAGAGTGAGGTTCCCATATTGAATCCTTGTCATAGATAATAGCAATTATTTCAAAAGTAGAGGTATTCCTACATTCAGTGGAAAAAATATTATGGATGAAAAAATGGGATGATTTTTTATCTCCAATCTCTTGTCCTGGAAGTTGTAGATGACGCTAATATTGGTTTTCCACTTGTTGAGAAAGATACTTCAACAACATTTGTGGATAAGAGAAATAATGAAGTTGATGGAAACGATAGAAATTCAATCCTTATGTCCTTATAATAATATATTTATTAGAATTTGATGTGTCTCCAAACTTCAAAAAGAATGTGGTACAATATGGAAAGTGTTTTAAAAAGTAATACTAAAGTCAGGGAAGCAAAGCTACACATCTAGAGTAGTAAGTATAAAGACATCAGAATGAGAGATGACAAAACAATTGGTGAATACTTCACCGGAGTAAATGAATTTTTTTGAAACATCATAGGATTTATAGATATCATAAGAGATTCTGTAATTGTGAATACATATATGATAAACATTCCAGATAGGTTTGATTCTAAAATTTCTTTTTTGGAAGAAAAAGATGACTTATGTATTGAGAAATTCCATAAATTTTTTATTTCATATGAAATTAAGAATTCTCTAATGTTTAAAAATAAAATAAAAGATGAAATTTATTTTCATGTTATAATAATGATGAAAATCCAAGATATTGAAAGAGATTATCCATGTGAATCTGAAGATAAAGAGGATGTTGAGATGAATGGAAAAAAATCAACTCTCTTATATACATGAGCTATCGAAGAGGAAGAGGAAAGTATAGAGGTAAACCTCCTCTAAATTATTTTTGAGTGTTTTCGAATCAAGAACATTTTTATGAATTTACATAAGATGAAATTTAGAGAATACCGAGATTATTCTGATGAAAAACCTCAATGGAAAGTGAAAAACAAAATGATAAATTAGAATAGTATTCCAAGAGATACAAGAATAAATATAATTGAAACAAAATATGTTTTTTGAGAATGAATGTTGAATCAAACTCAACAGATAATAATTAATCTCAAGATGAATGTTTTTGAAAAAATTATAACCAATACTACAAAAGTTGAAAACCAAAATATTCCTCAAATAGAGAAGATGGTGGTGAAGAATCTTATAGAGAGTTTCATCTCAAAAATGATCATGTTTCAGGACATTAGAAAAACAAAAATATCAAGAAAAAACGGAGTAATGAAGAAATATCATGAAGAAGTTACTAATGAAAGAAAATATTTCATCAATTAGGATGATGAATACATTCGTAAAACTCTAGGTAACAAAATTAGAATTGGGGAATAAGGGAATATGATTGAAGATTTTAGAATGAAGCTGGAAGCTAAGGACGATGAGGTTAAAAAGTAGCAATCAAACCTTCTTGAGTCTGAAAGTACTTTGAAGAAGACGAATGAAAAAATTTATAAATTTTTATATGTATATTATGAGACATCTAAATTTTATGAGATGGGTAAATATGAAAATCAGGTGAAATATTCTCTTACACAAAACAATTTTTCATCTAATTCCTTTAATTTTTCAGGTTCTGTAAAATGTATTCTGAAAGCATTAATGGAGAAAGGAAGTGAGAAACCTATCAATGAAACAAAAGTATAAAAGTCATTCAAATGAAAAGATGGTCCACATCCAAAACATGTTAGAGCTAAATGAGGTCAACAACCTCAACAATGTTTTCATTGAGAAATATTTTTTATTGAATAGAAAATATAGATTTGATGGCTATTTCTGGTGTTTTGGAATATGTGGGCACAAATCTTATAATTGTTGGAACATGTTATCTTTACCCAGAATAAGGCTTTAGAAAAATGAAATAAATAGTGAAGGAATAATGAGTAACTTTCCAAACATATAGAAAGATGAAAATAATAATTCTAAAGATGTTAAAAACATTCCAACAAAGAATCAATTTGAATTTCTAGAAGAAGTTTCTCTAATATGTGATCAATCTAGTCATCCTGACAAAATATTTATAACACTCCTTCCATAAATTATTTATTATGATAGAAAAGAAAAAAAATCCGAAAAGGAAAAGGGTTAGGAAAGATATTTTGTTGTTGAGATGACTTTGAAGGTATATAATAGGAACAAAGCATTGAGACTTGATAGTGTTTATTCATCACATAGGATAGGTGATATAAAAAATTTAAAACATGTTGAATGTCATAATGGCGGATCAGTTACTTGTGGAAATGATATTTCTTTAAATTTAGTGGAATCATAAAGACAAATATTAAAGAAGGAAAATTAAAATCTAAAGAAGTTTTAGTTATAGATGCGACAAAACATAACTTAATTAGTGTTTGTCAACTTTGAGATGCTGAAAAGAAGTAATCTTCAAAAAATGACTATAGTATCATCTAATGTATGAAAAAAAGAAAATTCATTACAAAATAAGAAAGATCCAGTGGAAATCACTTTTAAATAAGAGAATTCAATAACTCATGTTACTTGAGTGCTGAAGATAAAAACAAGTTTTGGCATTGAAGACTTGGCCACCATCGTCAAAAAACATGATTAAACATTCTAAAGTTGATGATGTCTAGAATTTTTCATAATTGAAAAGTAGAGATGAAGATGTTTGTATTACATATAAAAAACGAAAATGACTAACAAAAGTCATAATAGAGTTTAAATTCAATCTACTAGACCACTTAAGCTTATTCATTTTGATTTATGTGGACCGATGAGAGATCTATCAATATAAGGAGACTTATAATTTATCACTTTTATTGGTGATTTCACTAGGATTCAAACCATCATTTTCATGAAGTAGATGTTAGAGGCTATTAAAATTTTCAAATTCTACAGAAAAGATTTTGAGAAATAATTAAGGTTTTCTATAAAAATGTCGAGAATATATAATGGTACCGAAATAAAAAATAATGATATTGAATCCTATCTAAGGAAACATGTTTTAAAATATTAGTATATTGTGCCAAATTCTCCACAAAAAATAGAGTAGCAAAAAGAAATAATAGGAGCATGGTGGAAATGGGAAAAAGTATGTTAACCGAATACAAACATTCAAAATTATTTTGAAGGGAAGCCAATAGTGCTACTTCACATGTTCAAAATAGATGCTTGTTGAGACTAGAAACCAATTTGACTCATTATAAAATGTGGTATAATTAAAAATAATAATAGAAATAGTACACTATTTTTGTAATTCCATATATTCTCAAGGTCAAAAATCTGGATTTGGGAATGTTAGATGAAAAAGATGATGAAAGAACATTCATTGGCTATTCACCAAATTGAAGAAGAAACAAATTTTGCAATAAATGTTTACAAATTTTGGTGGAATCATATGATGTTAAGGTAATTGAAAATAAATTTCAATTAAAAGATATTGTTGAGAGTTTTGAGGAAGATAAATTGAATATTTACAAAAATAGTGAAAGTAATTCAAAACATTCTTATCATGATTCAGAAGATTAATGTGGTGGGGAAATTATAGGTGAGGAAGATACATTAAAACTTCCTACCTTATGAAAACATGTTGAAACTTAAAACATTATTGGGAATCATAAGGCTCTAGTTTAGACCAGAATAATGTTTTAATTTGATAATCAAATATTACTTATCTCAAAAGATGAACCAGAATCAGTTTCCGAGACTATTCAACATAATGAATTGGTGAATGCTATGAATGAAGAGTTGGATCAGATTGAGAAGAATGAAAGATGAGAACTTTTTCCAAGGCTAGAAATTTTTTTTATCAAAACCAAGCGGGATAATAGAAACAAATAAAATGAGCATAGAGAAATTTCAAGAAACAAAGAATGACATGTTTGTAAAAGAAATGCACAGGTGGAATGTGTGGATTTTGATGAAACGTTTTCCCCCATTTTAATGCTACAAACTTTTCAAAAGTTCCTTGTAGTGGATTTTCTTTAGAATTACAATGTTTATTTGATGGATGCAATGTCAGATTTATTAAATGGTGATATTGAGTAAGAATATTATATTTATAAACCTTGTGGGTATCTACTTGATGAGGATGAAAACAATGTTTGTAAATTGATGAAATCATTGTATTGTCAAAAACAAGCACCACATTATTGTTATTTAATGATGGAATTTTTTTTGAGAATGATTAACTTTTCTAAAGAAATAGTTTAAAGTAATTTTTATGTGAAATATGTTGACTTTTGATGGTTAATTAATATAGTTTTTGTGTATGATATAAATTTTTTGGGAATGAATAAAATGTTTATGAAGTGTTTTCTGAAAAAATATAGAAAAATATTGAAATATCAATGTTGTGAGAACTAACTTCTTCCCTTGGATTACAAGTTCAAAAAAGGAATAATAAATATTATTATCTCAAGAGAGGTATTTTATGGAATTGTTAAAGAAGTTTGGGATGGATGAAACCAAATAATTTTCAACTACTATTTTAGTGAGCACAAAGTTGTGTAATGATAAATCTGGAATAAGTGTGAATTAGAATGACTTTTGGAAGCTAATAGGATGTCTTCTTTACCTTATAGCTTCATGTCCAGAAATATTTTATACTGAAACTTTATGTTCCAGG
The DNA here is from genome assembly GCA_963277665.1 of Viscum album. Taxonomy (NCBI): domain Eukaryota; kingdom Viridiplantae; phylum Streptophyta; class Magnoliopsida; order Santalales; family Viscaceae; genus Viscum; species Viscum album. Next base: position 1,896,529,816 of record OY728130.1, on the reverse strand, counting down.
TATCAAAGTAATTTGAAATAATCACATATGTTGGATGAAAAGATAATTTTAAGATATTACAAACTAATAACAACACAAGACTTGTTATAAAAATGGAATTTTGAGATAATGTTTCTTGGTCATACTGATGCTCATTGGGATGAAAATTTTAATGGGAGAAATTCAAACATAGGATTAATTTTTTTTCTCATTGAATATTAATTTAGGTGGAAAAAAAATCAATGTTCAGTAACATTGACCTCCTATGAATCCGAATATATTTCAGCCACTTAGTATTATACTCAAAATTTATGGATGAACAATTTGTTGGAAAATTTGAAAGTAAAAGATTATAAACCATTTAATATACTTTGTGATTATCATTGTGCAATTTATCTTTCAAAGAATATTTTCCAAAATTCTAGGTCAAAAAACATTGATATAAAGCTTACCTTTATAAAAAAGGAAGTTAATGATAGATATGTTTTTTTGGAATACATTTAAAAAATTATAATATTTTTGATATCATACTAAAATATTTGTTGAAGAAAATGATTATTGAATTTAATATGAAACATCATGTTCATTCTCATGCCATATCTTTTTAAACCTTGTAAGAACTAACCCCCATGGTGCTTTATATTATGTTGAAAAGGGGGGAGAGTAAGAGTCAATTTTTAACATTATAAGATGATTTTTATTAGAATTATTTCATGAATATGAAGTTGTGGTTATACTATAATGGGGGATAGAAAAATAAAAATGAGAATGAGAGATAATATTAAAGTGGGAGTTTGAGAAAGGTGTCTTTTATCTTTACATGGAAGTAAAATTTAATTTCCATTGAGGAATGGAAATCCTTAAAAATTATTACTTTATCCATTACTATGGTGTCATGACACTCTCATTTGAGAAATACTCTGTGTTGATAAAATTAAAAAACAGGAGTTGTTTACAAAAGTTGAGCTATTAAAAAAAGATACAAGACCTGGAAACGTTATTTACAAGGGTTTCAACAAATCCAAATTGGGAGATTGAAGATCCTTGGTGGTGTTTTGTTTTAACAAATGTTTTGTATTTATTGAAAACTAACAATTTTTCGTTAGTTTTTTGATATAGAAGAAGATGAAGTTGTTGCTTTCTTGGATTTTTTCTATGTCTTAATATGATAATGAATGATGTTTCTATGTTTGAAAGAAGTTGTTGATTTTGAATAAAGACACTCAGTTTGAAATAATTTTCTGAGTTTGAAAGAAGTTGATGAGATTGAAAGAATATATTCATTTTGAATGAAGTTGTTGATTCTAAATGAATTTGTTCAGATTAAAATATGTCACTGAATGAAAACACCCATTTTTTATGTGTTTTGAAAAGAATGTTGTTGAAGAGTGAAATGTTAGAAGATATAATGTTTCTCAAAAATTATGAACTTAATCATACAATAATTTGTTGATCAATAAATTATAAAAATCATGAAAAAATTCATGATAAAATATTTTTGATGAAATGGTGTAATTGTTTTAAATAGTAAAAATCACATAAAATAAGATGAAAATGTATCCATCATTGTTGTACTGAAAAATGGATGAACATTTCTATAAAATTTTGAACCTGATTTCTGAATAATTTGAAACCTAATTTCTGAACAAATTGAAACCTACTTTCTAAGAAATTCAAAACCACATTTCTGAAAAATTTAATTCCATATTTCTGAGTAAATTGAAAATATATTTCTAATAAATTTGGAACATGGTTTCGGAGAAATTCAGAAATTGATTTCTGAACAACTAAAAACCTTATTTTTTAGCAAATTCATAACATGATTTTTGAAAAATTTAAAACCTGATTTCTTATGAAATTTGGTACCCAATTTCAGATGAAATTGGATCATAATTTATGGGAAATTCAAAACTGGATGTCTAAAATAATAAGAATCTAATTTCTTAGAAAATTCGAACTTGTTTTCTGAGAAAATATGAACTTATTTTTTGATGAAATCAAAACCACATTTATAATCAAGTTTATAAGGAAATAGGAACTACATTTCTGATCACGATTCTACGAAAATATGAATCAAATTTCTGATAATGTTTCTGAAATAAAAAAAACTATAACCAAGATTGAGCATTTTCATACTGAGAATGATTTAAAGAGTTGAATAATTCAAAAAAGAAGTCAAATATCACGTAAATATCAGAAAAATTTAAGGAGGATTGATGAAGTAAAAGTTAAATTATTAATGTGAGACATTTAAATTTTTTTGAGATTTGAGGAGGCGGGAAAGTTTTTATATTTTCAATCCTTTTTTATGATATTCCTATAAATATTTTCTCATATATTTTGTTCATTTGTAAACTTTTCACAAGCAAAAATGATGAATCTCTAGAGAATTAAATATGAAAATTTCGCACCTTATTGAAGAAGGATTTATTGAGTGTTTGAGGATCGGAATATCAATATCATATTTACGATTCAGTGAAGATTAGACATAGAATGTCCAGACCGATGATTCAGACTGGGCATCTGTAGAGAAGATTCAGTAATGTTTTTTATTCATTTTTTGGATCAATTTTTCTATAAGAAAACATTGTTCACTAACGAGAGTCAGTATAGTATTTCATATTGGGAGATATAAGGTTTCTAAGGGGTGTTGGAACAAGTTGTATTCACTTATTCATTATCATGGATTTCCATAGACCCAAGGGAGTGGCTATGTCAAGGATGTAGGTTCTCGCATAGTGGATTAAACTTGTAAATCATGAGTGTATTACATACGTTACCATTTTTTCATGCATAAGTATTTTCTGTAGGTTGATAAGGAAATTATTTATAACAGGTTGAATGGGTTAACTTTTATAATGTTTTAAAACATATAAAAAGTGAACAACAAATTTAACACCCCCCCCATTCTTAGTGGTTGAGAAATCCTTAGAACAATAAAACATAAACCATCATAATGGTTCATTTAATTAAAAAACACACCCAAAGGGTTGGATTCTGATTTTAAGGACCTCAACCAATAATAATCGTTGATTTCCTATTTAATTAAATAGGGTTTTCCTAAGAAATCAATGATTAAAATTCCTTTAATGTGATGCCCATAAATTGGCTTGCATCACAATGACATATATAAACACATAAACTTTTAATGTAAGGAACTATAAAACCTATCCTAGGACCATAGTTGATACACTAATAGGAAAATACCTTATAAAACAGTTTACAACCATTGGAAGAGGTCTCCAAACCATTGGTATAACCTATACCAATGGTTTGGAGAACTGTTGGCCGGTTTGGCATTGGAATAGGTCTATACCAATGGTTCTGGGAAAAATATTATTATAGAACTATACCAATGGTTTTAAAACCCTTAGGTATAGGTCATATAAAAAACCCACACCAATGGTTTCATGATACCATTGGTATAGGTATTTCAAAAAAAATCCCATCTTGGTTTTGATCACAACACCTCCTATTTGTAATCCAAAGACCTAACCACTAACCTAACATGACTTCTGTGAACATAATTTCACACACACATATATATATATATACATAAGTATTTCATCTTTTTAATTATTTAATGTTATTTGAAAAAATATTCGATAAAAAATATGTGTAACTATATCAACTGTTCTCAAAACTATTGTTATAGGATTATACCAATGGCTATGAGAACCATTGGTATAGATTATTTGATTTTTTTCTATACCAACTGTTTTGGCATACTATTTGTATAGGTCCAAATTAGTGACACAATCCCAATGGTTGTGGCCAAAACTATGGTATAGGTCCATATAATTGGCCTATACCAATGGTTTTGGCCAAATCGTTCTTATAGGTCAAAATTAGGGACCTATACCAATGGTTTGACCAAAACAATTAGTATTGGTCCTATTTCTAGTACTGATAGCATATCCATTATCATCTCTTTATTTGGATCAGATCAAGATGAAATTTAACAATGTAGGAAGAACCATGTATTATGGAATATTATATTTCACCTAAATAATGAATCCAATTTCTAGAAGAATGAATAATGGAAAAAAAGTAATTTATAACAAAACAATGTGGGTCCAACGAGACGAGCAGTATTGGAACTGGAGATTGATCAGAGGAGAGACATCAAGTTATATATTAGCCACCATCATAAGATTCAAATCCTTATAGATATTGTGTGGGAGATAATAAATAAATTAGGTTAAAATAGATTTTCAATTGGGGGAAATTATAAATTTCACTCAAAACTGGCATCGCACAGTTTAATCAAATGGTTAGGAAACCCATACGTAAACCATGCATGGTTAGATGTAGATGGGAAACTAAATGGTTTTTACACACAGTTTGACTAAAATAGCGCAAAACATTATAAAACTAATTATCAACATTGAATACTTGGACCCACAACTATGTGTCCCAACTCACACAATTTACACTAATTTTGTACCATGTCATTTGACCACCAAACATTGGTTTTCGGCTTTCAACCAGACCAGAACACCCTTGTTATCTACATGAAATCAAAAGGAATTTATATTAGTCCATATTTAATTATTTAAACTAAACTTTTATGGTATGTAATGCATATGTACATCAATGAAGAAATGCATTCTTACAAACAACCCCCTTAAAGCAATTCATCTCCAAATTTCCTTCTCAATAGTGGTCAAAATGTATGAGAATAACTCCATCCAATATTATCATACATCAGACTCCCACTCCCAAGTTGTATCTTACACATGGCTATGCTGCCATATCACTCATACTAAAGTAATTGACCAGCCTCATAGAACCATTGTGTTATGATCCATACTACATATAAGATTCCCCTCAAAGGACGCATCAACGAGTAACTCATCATCCTCAAGACAAAAGGCATGAGATGAGTCGTAGAAATCATGTGTTAGCTAAAATAATTGATGATATTGTGAATAGACGAGTTTCTCTGAGTTAATTATAATCAATAGGCTACCAACTCCACTATATAGAATCACAAACGGTCAGATGTATCTCTGTGAAATCATAATTTGTTTCATGATCCTTTTATGTCCCAGCCTCAGTGAGACACTGAAAAAAACCTAATCCCCAACTGTGAACTCTATAGTTCATCTGCAATGATCAGTGAATGATTTTTTATGATAATATACACTATCCTTCTGCTTCAAAATCAACTGCACCTACTCTCTGTTCTCCTAAACAAGGAGAGGTTCAAGTATATCTACCTCTCTTATCTATAACCAACATAGGTTTGATCCGTATATCCTACCTTATAGAGCCTCAAATAAAACGACATTAATTTTTTCATAAAATATATTTTTATAGTTGAATTAAACCAAGGGAATTTGCCTCTCCAACACCCCCCCTCCCAGCAAGGAAGCAAGCCCAAAACATGTCCTAAAGAACCCGAATCATGCGCTCTGACCAGGCATTTGTCCAAGGGTATTATGTTGTTCTCAAAATCAGTTGCTTTTGTTAATTTCATTTTTATCCCATTCCATTTTAGTGAAGTAATCCAAACATCCCAATCAAAATTTATTTTATGTGGGAGTATATGGATCCATACTATCTCAATGATATACAACCTACCAAGATCATCCACAATGAATATTTCTTTATTTTCAAAAAATGTTCTACCATTGTGAGCATGTCGACAACAACCCATTTGATATCATTACCTTAGGGAAGCCTCAGAAAACCTATCATTAAATCCATCACAACATCATCCCATTTCCACTCTGGATTAAGAAGCTATTGTAACAGGTATGTCTTGTCGATGGTGTTCTGCCTCCAACCAGTAATTGGAGGAACAACACATGAAAAATCTAGTTACACCTCTTTTCATACCTGCACACCAGTACTACTAATCTTTTTTAGATAGAGACACAATCACGTTTTGGTTACTTTAAAAAAATAGCTGAAGGTTCTCCTCACCATCTATTTTATCACAAAAAAAGTGTCCAATTACAAACAATAGTACTTCCCCCATCAGAATTTCCTTACATATTATGCCACTAAGGGTCTTAGTGATTATCAATGTGTGAATTATTTATCTGGGTGAACCATTCTACACCAGATGTCATATCAAAGACATCACCATAAATAACGAGTCAAATCCTGATCAACCAAACTAAAACTAGTCCTACAAACATTCCTTAAGGACGCTGCCAAACTTTTTACTAAACCCTCCTCAAACTGCAAACATATTTAACTGGCTCCCTAAGACAGTAAGCATTGAATAAGAGGGATAATAATTTGATCCACTAAAACTAAAAATTCTTAAAATGAATGGATTAGTTGACACTCATGTTACAAACTGAATCACATCCCCTTATTTGAAGGAATATTTCATTTACCATGAACAAACCCATCGAAGTTTATACATGAATCCTGGTGATGTTCCTTGGTTAAACCAACACCCAACCATTTAAAATGTGCATGCCTATGCCTGAAAAAGTGGTTAACATAGACCCAACCCATTAGAATCATCACCTTTTCTAAACATCTCTTCCATGAATGATAACAAGTTTGGGATAACCTCAGATTCAAAATCTCGAACCCAAGGAACTAAACAATGGTAGTACATACTCCACATTTACAAAGGATATGTCGGTAATAGGCTATGATTTCCACATGAAAACATTAAATTGGCCCACAATGGCATCCTTCTGGTGGTCATCTTAGAAGAAAATGGTTTGTGTCCACAATTCCATCCAAGGTGTTCCTACTTGGTAACTCGAGATTTACTTAGGACTAACCATGCCTTGATATGAACCACTCGTCATTGTGAAATACTATGAAAACCACCAAGACAAGCCAAATATATTTTAAAAAATTATCGCAATGTAAGACTGATGCTCTCTTAGTGCACCATGTATGGCATCAAGATAAGGGACATACTTGTCAATGAAATAGAGTACACTAAGAAGATAATGATGATTTCCTAGATGATCAATCAATCAATTACCGATTGACTTCCTTTGAAGGAATCCTAGCTTCACCCTCCAACGTACAATCATTAATAGATCACACACCTTTACTACCTGAGTCATCCCGTGATTATTAATGAATTACCACCGAAGACCATACAAGACTAATTATGTTCTTAAGGGGTTGCATACCCATCAAAACACATTAATGTTGTTCTTCTGAGAAAGAATTCACACATACACAAGAAATGAAGTGACACCCCCACCGTATATGTGTTCTAATCATTTAAATAAGAGAAAAACGAGCCACTCATAAGTGTGATAGATCATAATCAACATAAAAACACATGTGACGCTTATCTGAGCCACTCTTAAAACATCAAGGAATTTGGCATGAAAACTAAAACCAACCAGACTGAAATTTCAAAACACCAGATTCAATTTAAATTCATCATTAGAATTAGGACAATATTGATTTCTTTAACAGCTAGGTCACTATACTATAGAGAAGAACTTAGTATATAAATAATATCTCATGGATCAATAACTTCACTAAACTCAATCGGTTCATTATATCATTTAAAAAATCGATCAGTATTGTGTATATGAATGTACGGTATCCCATGGTATCAGAAAAAAGAGAACCATCCTAGAGACTATCTATATTTTTCCCTCCCAATTCATCCATGTACCAGGTATTGTATTTTTAATCCATATTCATCTTTCCATGTATTGACATTAACCGTGATGATGGAATACCAAGTCATCCATTAGTATAAAAAAATAATACGTTCATGAGACCTACTAAATGGATGAACATTCCATGGTCATGTCTAACTTCTTGAAACCGAGAATTACCCAATGCTCTCGGCCATTGCAGGGGTTAAGGATACCATGAACACCTATCCAAAAAGGGCTTCATTTAGAAGGTAAGAGTCCTACTAGGGACAATGACATTCTAATAACACCAAATTTCACGAAATGATTACATTTAACAAGGAATTTAAGCATCAATGGTGCTACCTACCATGGTTTATCCTTATATGAATCAAAAGCATCGACTCTGTCACTAGGTCACATCAAATAAAAGTCACCAGTCTCTAGATCCCATCAATTATGACATTGCCAAAAAGAAAACAACCAATGGAAAAAACTCACATTTTTGTATCAAGGACACTCTAGGGGACATCTGAACTACCCTTACAGAAGGGACTAAATGAAGGACCCCACTTCAAGTTACATTTTTAAATCCTTAACAGTTTATTGGAATTCAGTCATAATTTGGCCATTTATTAAAATAAAAAACATTAAAATTATTTATGATAAACTAACCTATAGGGTTCTTGTTAAACAAACCTTGGACCTTTAGAAAGAAACCAAATATAATTTTTTTAATTAACAAGGTTACAAACACCTATAATAGTTCATCTCAAAAGAAACATTCCCCAACTAATCTACATGCGCCATTTTCGCATTTTTTATACCAAATACGTTTATCATAATAGAAAAACCTCAAATTTTGTAGCTCAAAACCATCGGATCAGTCAAAACCCTACTAAAATAGGTAATATCGCACAACCTATAACTAAATATAGGACTGTAAAAATAACAGTCAGAAACATCTACTAGAGACACTTCCTCTTAACCACTCAAAAATAGGTACTATGTTAATTCTCCATTTCATAGTTCACATTTCCATCGCAAATCACATTCATTTTACCCTTAAATTTCCATTATTCATTTATTAAAAAGTTTTAATCAATGGTTCACCATGTCCAAATCCATGTGGGCCGATGTCACTTTATGAACAAAAATTCAGTGCTTATATAATCCTTACTATATCAAAATAACTTTAAATAACTCAATAAAAAGATCCTTAATTTTCTAATCTATAAGTCAAAAAAATCATAATGAACTAAAATATGGTTTTACATTCTTTATCCACTACAAATAAATCCCAACAATAGGTATATCTATCACAACACCAATCACAACAACATGCAAATAAGTTATCCATCCAATATGGCATAACATAATGCATGGAATGTAATTTCTAACAATTTTCTAGTATAATGCATAATATGGAAAAACCTCTTTTAATTAGGTTGGAAAAATATAGAAACCAAAATCATATTAACAATAATATTCTAATTCATTTGTGTCACCCAAAAGTGGAATCAAGTTGACTATAATATTAAAATCAATAAAATAGTAACTTCATTTAAGGAAAATAGGAATTTTCTTATATGCGGGTTAGATATGCCTAGCCACATCTCATTAAAAATTCTATGTTTCTTTAATATCTCTTTATATTGTTGCAAAATAGTAAATCCAAATAGAAAAAAACTAATTTAATAGCAATTTGTAATGTCTCAAACTTGGATGCCACTGAAAGGTGCCCCGAGCCTGGTGGGCCACATGGCCTCAAGCGCATCTTCCCAAACTCCAGAGGATAATGAATAACAGTTAGGGACTAGGGTGATTTTGTGGGGATATTATTCCATATTACTATAGAGTAACATAATGGAATCAATATTGTACAAGTAGTGGAAGTATTATAATAACTAAAAAAAGTAACCAGTGGAAGACTGATATATTAAAAATTCCATAAACTACCACATTTACCTAAATATGATACATGTAATTTGTCTGTTATAAAGTTGTAAAAACAAGTATAAAAGACAGATATACAATAAATTAAGAATGTAAAAAAATTCCATAATCTGTCCATCTAGCATCGTGTGCCTCAGTTCTGTCCCATTATCCTACTCCAAAGTAGCAATCAAAAACATATAGATGTGCTCTTTCCCTTGACCATACGTGAAAGTTTATAGTCTATTTGGGTGCCCCAAGGTCGGCCCAGAGGGTGTGAGATATAATCCTAGTAAGAAATCACACAAATACTGGTTCAATAAATCTAGTGAATATATATAAAAATAGTTTGTAGGTATAATATACAAGTAAAGGAATTTATAAAAAATAAAAAACCTATAATCCTAGTTTCTCATTTTATAACCAATTAATTTGATCATTTTCATTTAATCGTTAAGTATTTGATTTAATAATCAGGCCCATGTTATTTATAAGAATTCTCAATTAACCATTCATCCTCATGTAAATATTAAGTCTCAAGACCTAGTTTATAGACTAAAGTTCTCCAGGATAAAATGGTCACGAGTTCCTAAACAATCCATCCATACTGTATAAAAAAATGATGAATCCAAACTTGTTCTTTGGCTTGAAAGATGCATCATGTAAAAAATTCGATTACATTATTCTATTTACAACCTGAGCTCATACATGAAATTATTAATTTGGAATTAATGTATCACTACAGGTGTAATATAAACCAACACCATACAAGCCCATCCATGGTGATCCTCAAGAACCTAGGTATCACTCTAGGTGTGGTGTAACATCTCTGTCATTTGTGTCCATACATTGTAGTCCACTGAGGGAGCTCATGTCGAGACCCAAAGCTTGACGTACATGGAAATTACATTAATTTTGTTAAATACTTAATACATAACAAAAACAGAGACACAAGGATAGCAATAGTTTAGCGTCTTTGGAAACACAGAACATAATATTCTAATCATGGTGAATGATCTTCAACATCTCCAATAAAGATCTTTCCCTTTTGTTTTCTTACCTAAAAACCTTTCTTTATATCCTGGGGAAAATAAAACATATAAAGGGTGAGCTCAAATACTCAGTAAGGGAAAACATGGAGAAAATAAAACAAATCATATACATTTGAACTTGAAAAAATGAACATAATGTTTAAACATCAAGATCTTGTGCAATGACATAAAACATGGAAATACGTAAGACATAGATAACAAAGAAACATTAATCTGGATAAAATAGCATGGGAATAAAACATGAAAATTTGATATCCATTAAAAACATGTTATTATTTCCATAGTAGCCAAGGTACTTTTTCCAAGACCATCTTAGTGGACACAGTCCCTTTCTAAATCGAGTTCACAACTCGTTCCAGTCCTGTATCACTGAACCGAATTAACATGCCATTCCAGCCAGGTCTATCTCATGAGATATGAATCTTTACCCAATGAATTAGAGGGATATATGGGTCTCACCCATCTTATAATGAAATCATTCTTACTTGTTCCACAAAATAAACTTAAAACATTCATCATAGACCAAAGAATAAAATGGGTTTCATAAACATTATCCAATCATCACATAATCCTTATAAAACAAATGGATTTCATTTCATCATAAGAGAAGTGAAACCATGTAAATCATAGTGTCATTATACTTGAAACAAACACATATTAAATAATGTTATCTTAGATAGAAAATGGTTTTGATAAACCACTTGAGATAAATTCTTGAGGAAAATATCCTTTCTTATTCAAAATCATTTTCTTCTCACAAAATTCCATGCAATTTTAAAAGAAAAATATTTTATTGAAAATAACCATGAAATCTTGTATAGTAAGATTCATGAAAATGAGGTGTTTGAAACCATAAAAATCCATTCATTCCATATAAGTTAAAAATAACATTCCCCTCGTACTGTTGTCGAAAACGTCAAAAAGTACCTTATATGGTAACCAAAGGAAATATTCCATACATAAAATTTGTTAAAAAGCCAAAAATTGGTAAAAACGACTTTAAACATTCATGTATGAATAGTAAACATTTTATGAAAACATTTTTATAAAACATTGTCAGGGATGATAAACATAACCCCAGTAAATACTTACGTATAAGCAATCTCTGATAAAAAATGAGATTGAAAATTTATCCCTTACAAAGATATTTTTTAAAATAAAATAGATCACTTATATGTATTCAAAATATGGTCACATAAATAAATTATAAATACATGATAAGATATAAAAATTCATTTCTCACATAATCAAATAATGACATAAACAAGAAAGAGAAGATCAACCCAAAGAACGGAAATTGGGTTAAGACATTCCCTTACCTCGTGGCCGACTTGACTCTATCATTCTTTAATCTCCTGAATAATAAACCAAAGTTAATTTCTACATTCTTAAAAATCTTTTTCAAATTTATTATTCCATTTATATCACTCATTAAAATTTTATAAACATTATGTAACCATTTAAGTTAATAATGTTCATTTTGTCGATATTTGGTACTTGAGTCAAAAATGGACTTCTTATAATTACATGTTGTTCATGTGGTAAAAGGTTCATTATATCCAGAATTATATTCAGGATTTATATATCATATATATCATATATATCCATCATATACATGTATTTATAATATTACATAACATATGGAGGTAAGAAATGAAATGCACCGTTCATTGAGACAGTAAGCCGTACGTACACATGAACACTACATTCATTTATATTTTTCATTTTAATGGAATTAAAACATAATGATACATAGGTATATTATAAATCCAGTATAATATCTTATAAAATATCATTAACTACATCCTTCATACATCCCATATAAGGCATTAACGAATCACATCACTTTGAGGGGGTGGTAGTCCGCACTTCCTCAAATGAGATTATCTTATTTACCAACTATGGAAACCACAAAGGCTTGATATAATTGAAAATTAAAGAAGAATAAGGAAATCATAAACATAATATATATCATATATAAATACAGTTCCATCATAATGGCCACCATGAGATGCGGTAGGAGAAAGTCGAACAATCATCGTTTCGTGGGGCGTTAGTTTTCCATCCACAGAAACATTATGTTCTTCATCCATTAGATGAAGGTGTGTGTAAGAATAGTTAAAATACTTCTCATAACAACATCCTAGTATATTTTGGATACTATTGTTTTTACAAAATAAAGGATTAAAAAGAGTTAGGGGGTGGAGAAGTAGAATAAAAAAACAACTTAAGAGAAACTGTTACCATTAATTTGGGTAACTTCCTTTGTTTGAACCAAAATGACTTCTTGAAGTGCCTTCTGCCTAATGTAAGGCTTATAGGGGAAGGAGAGGGATGTATGGATATTAATTGGGAAGAGGATGGACGAGGAAAATGGCTTGAGAGGTGTGAGTAACTGGATAGAAATGGTCCCCTTTTATAAGGGAGAGGAGGGTCTCTTTAGGAAAGAGTGAAAATATTATTTTATAATATAATTATATTCGGTATCTAATGGTCGAAAAATCATTATAGTAGAAGATAAAATGACTCATGGTTGAGATATAATCATCCAATCATAATTGGACATGTTTTGGATAATATTGTAATCATTATAATCTTATTTATTTAAATCATTTATTAATGAGGTAAATACTGCATCCTTATTGTGTCATAAATAATTTAATTTATATGATGTCTACAAATTATAAAAAAATACCAACATGTGGGAAATCCTTTTATATTTACGATGAATATTTATAGTCGAAAAGATAATTTATATATCCCCTTATAAAAATTAATTACTAAAATATTTTTGTTACTGTCGAATTTGTCTTTACATTAAATTAATTAATCCAAATTTTCATTATCACTGCCTAGTGGATCAATGGGGTCCCAAAATTGACCCAAGGATTCCCATGGCCGGCCAATACTCATCCAATAAGGTTTGGAAAAGTGTTAGGGTAATTTTGAATTATTATAATATTCTTTTAACCTTGAATTACCCTATTTACCTTTTACTACAGTAAATAAAAATTACCGTAGATACTATTCATAATATTAAAAATAGTAACCTATTTACATAATTTGGACCCACTGATTTCAAATATAGAATCCATTTTTCAAAATTCAAAACATAGAATATTCTGTAATTAATTTAAAATTAATCCCATTTTTAAGCAAATGATTTTTTAAAGTTAAAACATTTCCAAAGATTGAAATGTTTTTAAATATGAATTTAATGTAAAATTAATGTTAATGACATACATTATATTAAAAGGTAAAAATATATTCTATTTATGCATTTAAACCATTCAATATTATAATTTACCCATATAAATTATTGCGATTAAAAAGGTTGTTTTTAATTAAAATATAGCGTGTTTTTACTATTCATCAAAATATGAAATTACCAGAATAATAAGAAAAATTTATCCAGAGTAAATTTTTATTTCCTGATTCCTAAGAGGAATTTTATTTTTTCAAATATATCTTATAATCATGTCAAAAACTAGATTTAAAATGGCTGCGCCATCAAAAGGCGGCAAAACGGAATTTTTTTAAAAAAACTTATTTTACCTGAAAACATTATTTTGTTCTCATACCATGTTCTAGAAAACGTGTAAGATGAATAATAATGTTATAAAATTTAAAATGTAGTTAATATTATTCACAACGCCCAGTCCATAATAATATTATAACCATATGTCGTTGTTTAGTGAAACATGGTATTTCATACAACCCACGCTATCGAGGAAGGTCTTGATTGCATGTAATGTAAGCCAAGTCAAAGTTGTGTGTTGTGCAAGACTCCTCCATTGTTTCATATAATATAATCCAACCATATTTCATTTATACATATATATATATACGTACACTCAATGTTGTTTTGAATAACTACTATCAAACGAACTTGAAATTGTGTGTAACACGATCCAAAAATAGTATTGCGTATACTGCAAGCTAATACGGTGTTGCGTATAGCGCAACATAATCTTGGTGTAGTGTAAAACAGAAGATATGAAAGAAATTAAAAAATTATATCTCATAAAATCTCAGGGCGTTACATTCTAACCCCCTTAAAATGAATTTCTCCCTCGAAATTTGTGGGGGTTATAAATTGTTTACTACTGGAATGTTTCGTTCGTAAAAACCCACATCGTAAAAGGAATACTAAAACATAACTTTAAAAAGTGAATTATGAGACATGTTGGATAACCAAATTAAATCAAAATTGTGTTTCCACATAGGATAACATAGGTGGAAATATGGATATGGAAGAGAAATCTAACCATCATGTTCTGATGTAGTGTATTAGAGAACATCGCTATGAAGAAGCCAATAATCACAAAGCCATAAATTTGTGATGATCTAAGGTAGCATCTGATTCATCAGATATAAGGGCACTAAGACAACATTTTTTTTTTCAAGATCATTTACCTAAATTTGAAGAATATGAATTAGAAGAAATAGTTACTTTATTTTGTTATAATCTCACCGTTGTTCGTGCCTTGAACAATTTTCACTTCATCTATTAAAGAAATGAAGTTGAATTTCTCATTTGGTAAGTGTTAGAAGGCCATGTGATTGAATGATGGGTCATTCCGTCTATCTCAACCAAAAAAATATAAAAAGTTATTAAATATATATAAGTCCATCTATTGTGAGATTAATCATATATGGTTCCTAAAATGGACTTATACATCATATATCATACCACTTAATAAATTAAAACTAATTTATACTAACCAGGGACCTCATGTAGGCCATTAGTAAGCGATAAAGGCCTGTCACACTTCGGTTGTGGGTTTGATTCGCTCATCCTTGTCCGACGCGACGGGTTGTCGCCCATCCTACGGGTTTCCCTTTTTCAAAAACTATACTATTATAACATTCCAAAAATAATATCGAAAAAATTTCTTGCCATAAACAATACGAACTTATGTCCACCATAATCCAATCCAATATTTAGGTTTATCTAAAATACTTCTATCCAAGCACATTGTATAAAGAAAACAATAACTAGAAATGTCATCTACCGAGCATGTGAATACCATTATTTATCCCCCATATATCATACGATATATTTTATTGGTCACATTCAAAACATGTGAATACCTTAATAATGTATTCTATTGCAAGATGAATTACCATAGAACCTAAGTTGAAAACATGAATGCCGTCAAAAGTTGTCTCTTCCCACATTCAAAAATCCAAAAAATTATTTATACTCAAACCATGATATCACATTGTCCTTATATTAGACATGCGATCATGAATACTATCAAACAAATATTTTTCTCTTTATCCCTTCATTATGTGCATATCATCTGCTTTCCAAAAATATTTCAATCACTTTTCATGGTTATCGATACCATATTCTTATGGAAAACCCCAATGGACCAATATATAGGTATTCCAATATTCCATAAAAGTACCTCAACATCATTATTCTTGAATACCAATAAATAAACACTTCAAACCAACCTCTTCAATGATTTTCATGGAATAAGTCCTTCCTTGATTTAGAAGTAACCTCTTAGGTCAGGCATTGAGTTGGGTAAAAACCATGTTCTCCACAGATAAGACATTGAACTCCATAACAGTCTGTCACTCTATGACCCTTCTCTCCACATAGATAACATCTTCCCCTCCATTTGATGTATTCATCAAGGTTCTTCTTTCCTTCTTTAGAAATATCAATCTTCCTTTCTATATGCTCCTCAACATGCGAACATGCATAAAAGTCCATCTTCCTCTTATTTGATGAATTGATAATACCACTAAAGTTCACCTTATTATTTATATATCGCGATGATTGATTTGGAAAAATCACAAAATATTTCTTTCTAGGCATTACACAATTTATTTGATCATAATCACCAATTGGTTCATTGGATTCAATGTCAACCCAATTCCATATCGTTCCCTCCATTGACTAAATCCAAATACCATGGTGTAAGAAACAGTTAAAATAATGAGAAACCACGTAATCATAAAAAGTTACTTATGGGATGTCTAACATATCACACATTCTTTAATCCATGACACCTTAAGTTCACCCTAGGTTATTCATGATCGTTAATATAATTCTAGGATTGTAACCTATAGTTATACTATACCTTAGGGACATCCCTAGGTAAACCTTAGAAATATCTCTAGGGATCTCACTAAAGTTCTCGCATCCTAGTTTCCAAAGGTTGACTAAACCTTCCCTCTGATACCAACTATAGATACCCAAAGCTTGACGTACATGTACATTACATTGCTTTTGCGGAATACTTAATACATAACAAAAACAGACACACAAAGAACGTAATAGTTCAGTGTCTTTGGAAACTATGAACATAATCTTCTAATCTTGGTGAGAGATCTTCAACATCTCTAATAAAGATCTTCCCCTTTTGTTTTCTTACCTAAAAACCTTTCTCTATATCCTGGGGAAAAATATAAAGGGTGAGCTCAAATTCTCAGAAAGGGCAAGCATGGAGAAAAAAACCATATACATTTGAACTTAAAAACATGAACATAATGTTTAAACATCAAGATCTTGAACATTGACATAAAACATGGCAATACGTAAGACATAGATCATAAAGAAACATTAATCGTGATAAAATAGCATGGGAATAAAACATGTAATTGAGGAATCCATTAAGAACATGTTATGATTTCCATAGTATCACAGGAACATTGGGCAAGACCATCTTAGTGGACAAAGTCCCTTTCTGAATCGAGTTAACAACTCGTTCCAGTCCTGTATCACTGAACTGGATTAACATGTTGTTCCAGCCATGTCTATCTCATGAGATATAAATCATTACCCAATACATTGGAGGGAGATATTGGTCCCACCCATCTAATAATGAAATAATTCTTACTTGTGCCACAAAATAAACATAAAACATTCATCATAACCCAAAAAATAAAATGGGTTTCATAAATATCATCCCATCGTCACATAATCCATATAAAACAAATGGATGTCATTTCATTGTAAGATAAGTGAAACCATGTAAATAATAGAGACATTATACTTGAAACATACACATATGAAATAATGTCATTTTAGATGGAAAATGGTTTTGATAAAACACTTGAGATAAATTTTTGAGGAAAATATCCTTTCTTATTCAAAATCATTTTCTTTTCACAAAATGCCATGGAATTTTAAAAGAAAAAGATTTTATTGAAAATAACCATTAATTCTTGTAGAGTAATCCTCAAGAAAATGATGTGTTTTGAAACCGTAAAAATATGTTCATGGTGTATAATTTAAAAATAACATTCTCCTCATACTTTTGTTGGAAAAGTCAAAAATTACCTAATAAGGTAACCAAATGAATGATTTCATTAATACAATGTGGTAAAAACTCAACAAAGGGTAAAAATGACTTTAAACATTCAGGTATGAATAGTAAACATTTTATGAAAACATTTTTAGAAAACATGGACATGGATGATAAACGTAACCCTAGTAAATACTTACGTATAAGCAATCTCGGATAAAAAATGAGATTGAACATTTATCCCTAACAAAGATATTTTTGAAAATAAAATAGATCAGTTATGTGTATTCACTATAAGGTCACATAAAGAAATTATAAATACATGATAAGATATAAAAATTCATTTATCACATAATCAAAGAACGACATAAACAAGAAAGATAAGATCAACCCAAAGAACGGAAATTGGGTTAAGAAGTTCTCTTACCTCATGTCTGACTTGAATCTATCATTCTTTAATATCATGAATAATAAACCAAAGTTAATTTATACTTGCTTAAGAACCTTTTTAAAATTTATTATTCCGTTTGTATCACTTATTACCATGTTATAACCATTATGTAACCATTTATGATAATAATGTTCTTTTTGTCGATATTTGGTACTTGAGTCAAAAATGGACTTCTTATAATTACATGTTGTTCTTGTGGTCAAAGGTTCATTATATAAAGAATTATATTCATGATTTATATATCATATATATGATATATATCCAGCATATACATGTATTTATAATATTACATAACATATGTGGGTATGAAATGAAATGCACCGTTCATGGAGACGGTAAGCGTACGTACACATGAACGCTACATTCATTTCTTTTTATTATTTTAATGTAATTAAAACATAACCATACCTAGGAATATTATAATTCCCAGTATAATATCATATATAATATCATTCACTACATCCTTTATACATCCCACATAAGACATTAACGAATCACATCACTTTGAGGGGGTGGTAGTCCGCACTTCCTCAAATGAGATTATCGTATTTACCAACTATGGAAACCATAAATGCTTGATATAATTGGGAAGTAAAGAAGCATAAAGAAATCATAAACACAATATATATCATATATAAATACAGTTCCATCATAATGGCCACCATGAGAGGTGGTAGGAGAAAATAAAACAATCATCGTTTCATGAGGCGTTAGTTTTCCATCCAGAGAAACATTATGTTCTTCATCCATTAGATGGAGGTGTGTGTAAGTGTAGTTCTAATACTTCTCATAACAACATCCAAGGATATTGAGGATACTGGTGTTGTTACAAAAGAAAGGATTAAAAAGAGTTCATGGGTTGGAGAAGTATAATAAAAGAAAATAACTTAAGAGAAATAGTTACCTTTAATTTGGGCAACTTCCTTTGGTTTGAACCAAAAGGACTTCTTGAAGTGCCTTCTGCCTAATGTAAGGCATCTAGGGGGAGGATAGGGGTGTAGGGAGATTAATTGGGTAGAGGTTGGACGATACAAATGGCTTGAGATGTGTGAGTAATTGGATAGAAGTGGTCTTCTTTTATAAGGGAGAAGAGGGGCTCTTTAGGAAAGAGTGAAACTATTATTTTATAATATAATGATATTCAGTTTTTAATGGTCCAAAAATAATTATAGTAAAATATACGATGACTCATGGTCTATATATAACCATCCAATAAGAATTGGACATGTTTTGAATAATATTTTAATCATTATAATCTTATTTATTTAAATCATTTATTAATGAGGTAAATTTGGCTTCATTATTGTGTCATAAATAATTTAATTTATTTGATGTCTAAAAATTATAAAAAAATACCCACATGTAGGAAATATTTTTATCTTTACAATGAATATTTAAAGTAGAAAACATAATATATATATCCCCTTATAAAAATTAATAACTAAAATATTTTTGTTAATGTCAATTTTGACTTTACATTAAATTAATTAATCCAAATTGTCATTATCACTACCAAGTGTCTCAATGGGGTCCCAAAATCGAACCAAGGATGCCCATGGTCGGCCAATACTCATCAAATATAGTTAGGACAAGTGTTAAGATAATTTTGAATTATTATAATATTCTTTTAACCTTGAATTACTCAATTTACCTTTAACCGTAGTAAATAAAAATAACCGTAGTTACTATTCATAATATCAAATAAAAAACGTAACCTATTAACATAATTTGAACCCATTGATTCAAAATATGGAATCAATTTTTCAAAATTCAAAACACATAAGTTTCAGTATTTAATTTAAAATTAATCCCATTGTTAAGCAAACGTGTTTTAAAAGTTTAAACATTGCCAAATATTAAAATGTTTTTACCTATGAATTCAATTTAAAATTAATGTTAATGACATAAATTATATAAAATGGTAAAAATATATTATATTTATTCTTTAAAATCATTCAATATTATAATTTAACCATATAAATTATTGTGATGAAAAAAGTTGTTTTTAATTAAAATATAGCGTATTTTTACTATTCATCAAAATGTGAAAGTTGCCAGAATAATATGAAAATTTTATCCAAAGAAAATTTTTATTTCCAGATTCCAAAGTAGAATTTTATTTTGTCAAATTGACCTTATAATCATGTCAAAATCTAGATTTAAAATGGGTGTGCCATCAAAAGGCGGCACAGCTGCATTTTTTTAAAAAAATACATATTTTACATGAAAATTTTATTTTGTTGTCATACCATGTTCTAGAAAATGTGTAAGATGAATAATAATGTTATAAAATTATAAATGTAGTTAATACTATTCATAATAGCAAGTCCATAATAATATTATAACCATATGTCGCTGTTTAGTGAAACCTGGTATTGCGTACAACACACGATATCGAGGAAGGTCGCGATTGCGCATAATGCAAGCCAAGTCAAAGTTGCGTGTTGTGCAAGACTCCTCCATTATTTCCTATAATAGAATCCAACCATATTTTATTTATACACATATATATATATATACACTCAATGTTTCGTGGAATAACTACTACCAAAAGAACTTGAAATTGTGTGTAACACGATCCAAGAATAGTATTTCGTATACTGCAAGCTAATACGGTGTTGTGTATAGCGCAAGATAATCTTGGTGTACTGTACAACAGAAGATATGAATGAAATAAAAAAAATATCTCATAAAATCTCAGGGTGTTACTGCCCAAGTATCACCCATGAAAAAATGATAAAATTTCATTTGATTCTACCCATGTAATTCTCATAAAAATCCATGTATCACTCGACATATAAGTCAAACATCAGATTCCATCCTTGTTAGTCTGATAGGGAGTCTAAGTATCACTCATGAATAATAAAGGATCAATCCCTTTGATCTTATCCATGTAATTATTCATTTTAATCCACATGTCACCCAAGACATGTCTACATTTAATCAATTCCCACTATTATTCAACTTCTTTTAAACATGTCAAGGCCAATACCAAGAGCATTAAAATTCAAACCTCACCTCAAATAGTGGCTAAAGGTATAAGACATGTTTAGAAGGATTTCATCATAGATTAATCACATGGGAAAATTAATTCATTCTTTTATTTAATTAATAAAAGGTCAAACCAAACTCAAATCAATATAGACCTCCCCTCCTAGGGTGGATAAAATCATCGATAAGATTTTAAGAATTAGCCTTTAATTATCTCAATTGGGAAAAAATCATTCTAATAAGCATCTCATTCTTAAAAAACAATAAAATGCATAGACTCCATTTAACGTGCATGGTCATATCAACAAAAAGAGAAATTATTTATTACATAATAATTTACATACTAAGGTATAAAAGTCATGGTCATTTTATCACATTCCTTTAATAAATTCAGTATCCATTGATATCACAATTAAATCTGTTTATCAATTCACAATTAAAAACCCTAAATTTTTTCTATAACGCTATTTATAATTCACATCTCAATAAATGGGATAAATAGCCACACGTTGAAGGAATCCAAAACATAAACCATCATAATGGTTCATTTGATTAAACAATTCACCCAAATGGGGCGGGGGATTTAGGTTTCATGTTCCTAAACCTATAATAGTCATTCGATGTGTTATTAATTTAATAGAAAATTCCTAAAAAATGAATTCAAAGATTAAAATTAATTTAATTTGATTCCTAGAAAATTGGCATGTGGAAAAACTGTATATATAAACACCTTGATTTTTAACAAAAGGCATGAGACACCTAACCGTAGGTTAGTAGTTTTATAGATTTTCCAATATTAGCTTCATTTATACCTCATATTAAGAAAAAATAGATGAATAGATGAAGAAAATAGTATTAGGTTATATTATCATTCAAATAAATAGTGTATATTATGTCCACAATAATGAGTAACTACTACAAAGGAATTTAGAACTAACAGATGTAGATCCAACAAAACAAGCGGTTCATGAATCAGAGATCAATTGGGGGAGATACCTTAAATAATAGATTAGACATGAGAGAGATATTCCATGCCTCGAGGATATTTTGATGAAGATAGAATATAAATTATGTAAAAATAAATTTTTAATTATGGTAAAATTAGAATTTCACTCAAAATTAGGCATCGTACGGTTTAGGCGCATGGTTGGAAAAACTATATTCCAACCATGCACAGTTTGCTATAGGAGAAGTGGTGCTGCGTGGCATTCCCACATAGTTTGACTAACTATGTGTAAACCATTCCAAAATTGACAATAAATGTTGTAGACCTAGGCACATGGTCAGGCATCCAAACTCGCACGGTTTACTCTTGCTGTGTGCCATGTTATTTCACCCAAAAACATGGGTCCCAGGCTTTGAACTAGCTGCAAACACCCGTGTTACAATCATGAACTCAATGGATATTAAAATTAATCCATATAACTACATTTAATGTCAAATTTTATGGAAATTAAGGGATTTGTACGTCAAATACAAGCTGGGTTCTTGCAGTCTATACCTCCACTATAAAAGGTACGTGTGTTTGGTTATGTCTCCAACTGAAAAACCATGATTATTGACTTGTTCCTCCATATTGATAAGGAGAGTTCCATCAGTTATTCCTCTATTCATAGAATTAAAAATTTTTATAGTTATCACGCCATTTAAAAGTGAGGTTTTAATGGATACCATTTTACTCAATGATTGGAGATATGTAAATATTTGATGTATAATCATGTTGATTTGAACTAATATGAAAATTAAATTATTATTTTTCAGTTTTTTTAAACCGTTATAACATTCATGATTTTGAACATGATTCATTAACTGGTAATGAAGATGTAAATTATATTTTAAATTACAAAATTATGAATACATTGTATTGTTATATATGAATAAGTGTTTTTACTCATGTCTTAACATGAGAAAATACAAAATACATATGGATGATTTTTAGGTTACACGCTGTGGAATAGAAAAGCTAAAAATAACCAAGTTTGTAATGAAATAAATAGAATATAAATATATAAAAATTGAATATAGATCTATATATAAATCATTTATTATAATTATAAGTATTTTAAATAATATGAGCACAAATTTGTAATCCTATAACAACGTAATGTTGGTTGAAATGGTATGGATATCCCGTCCTAATAAATGGCATGGAATGATGTTTTTGATAGATGAAAGTAATATTTTGAAATTTTAAACATTGGAAAAAATTATTGGCTCATAAATTCAATATGAAATTGATTTGAAGATCATAACTAATGAATTGATTTTGAAAAATTGAGGTGTTCTATTTAAATATAACGTAAATGCTTCTAATGACTCCAATGATTTTATTTTACAGGGCTTTGTAAATTAAGTATCTAATGATGGAAAATTATCATGAAAATAATGAATGGATTGAAAATAAGGCTATATACATAAGTGAGAGAATTTGATAAAGAAAGGTATATGAAAGGGAAGGAATGTCTGAGTGGGAATGACATAGGATGGGAGCTCAAACTAGAGTTAGGGAATCCCACAATAAATAAATATCCACTACAAGAAATGACAAGGGTTAGTTTCCTAGCTAGAACTCAGATGAGAGACCACAATAGAAACTTCATGGGAAGGTTTCACCAACATAACACAACCATCTTAAAGAGAAATCCTCTAATTCTGATATTAATGTTCCATTTATTCATGTTCTTCAAAGCATGACTGTTTAGGAAGGGTGGTGGGTGACACTACCATATAATTTTTTGGAATCCCCATATATGTTTACTCTACTTAGTGGGAAGATTTGGGATGATGACATTAAGGATAAACACCCCTATGATGATTCAAGGGATGATGGAAAAGAAACTAAGGCTATAGGATTATGCGATGGAATTGGAAAAAGGAAAGCTAAAATATATAGAAGGAAGGTTGCAGTGGGAATGACACAAGAGGGGGGACTCAAACTATAGATGAGGAATCACTCAAAAAATGAAGATCATCTACTATAACTGTCATGGTATTGGGAACTCTCCCACCATCAGTGCCCTTAGACATCTTATAGTGACCAAAAAACATGTGATGATAGGCCCTTCCAAGCCAAAAATGAACTATATCAACTGTAAAACCTTTAAATGGGATTCAATTTTATACTCCCTTGTCCCACATAACCTCAATTAGAATGATGTTGAAAATATATAGTTATTTAACAATGGTAGTGTTAATTATATATCCTATAAAAAATGTAAAAAATTGTTTTTAGTTCAAATTTACATGAAGAATATTTCCATTTCCTTGTATTTTATTTATACCTCAAAATATTATATAAATATAAGATAAATATGGTGTGAATTCGGTAGAATTTTTGATTGAATTCCTCAAAAATGGATTGTTATTGGGTGATTTAAACATTGTTATAAAGCCTAAATAGAAAAAGTCATCTCACTTTAGTAGGTTAGCATCCAATTATTTTTCCGACTATCTTGAAAAGTGTATCCTTTTTGAGTTTTCTACTACTATAGCTAACTTTACTTAGGGAAGATATACTCTAAATGGATATAATACTATAAAATTGGATAGGTGTTTTGTCCAAGTTGATAATAGAAATGATTTCATTTATTTTTTATGTTTTATAATTCCATGGACCCATTCTAATCACATCCCACTTATGATTTAAAAAATCACGTGTATAGTAATATCATCCCCTTACCTTTTAAATTCAATAATTATTGGCTGGTTATTCCTGGTTACAATGATGTTTTCTTAGATTCATGGAAATATGAGACTCTTGGAAGCCGTCTTCAGTCTCTTTCATCCAAGTTAAAAAATACAAACGGGATGAAAAAGGATTGAATAAAGGCCTATTTATCCATGATTTATGATGACATAATGTTTAATGATAATCATATATTATAATTTCAAAACATTAATCAATTTAAAAATTTCCCTCTCAAGATGAAATTCAATACCTCTATAACCTTGATGACTTGTTTAATATTAAGAATAATTTATTCCAGTAGAAATACAATGTTATATGGTTGATGGAAGGAGACAAAATATCTAGGTTATTAAATTTCATTCATAGGGGAATGAAATTCCGGATAAAGATCAATAACCTCATAATATTTGGACTCTATATAACATTAGAAAATGATATTGACAATGTTGTGACCAAATATTTTGAATATATGTATTCAGAAAATATAAATGAAAACACTCACATTTTAATTTATTACATTTATCCAAGAATTGATGATAAAAAACATAAATTAGTTGGGTTTCCAAGGGATAGAGAAAATAAATAATCCTTATTCTACTTAAATATTGAATCTGTGGTAGGTCCAGATGGATTGACAAATAAATTTTTCATGGTCAACTAGGATATTGTGCATGATGAGATCATCAATAAAGTGATGGAGTTATTAATTCATTCTTCCCTTACTGATGCAGTTAATTATAAAGTCATTTCCTTGATTCTAAAAAATAAAAATGTTGTGGAAATAAAAATTTTAGGCCAGTTGTGATTGGGAACACTTTCCAAAAATTCATCAGTAAAATTATTTGCACAAAGTTGGGGAATATTTATATGAAAATCATCACTCTGAATCAATTTGGGTTTATCCACATATGAAACATTCAAAATTTTCCTTTCAATTACTATGAATTAATCAATATCATAAATAAGTATGTAAAATATGGAAATCTTCCTCTTAATTCTTACATATCTAAGGCCATGGACACGATACAGTGGATCTTAATTCTCATAGTCATCAAATATCATCTCATCTCCATTACATTTTTCAATTTGATTCACACTATTATCAAGATTGAAAGGTTTTCCTTCCATTTAAATGGATTTCTCATATTATTATTTTTATTTTACAAGGGATCCATGAAAGGGGATCCTTTATATTAGGCTCATATTTTCACTGGATAAGGGCTATTTGACTATATAACTCAATGACCTTGTTCATATTGGATTTTATAAGTAGATCAATGATGTTAAGGGCCCTTACACCACCTTAAACATTTTATTTGTTGATTAAATTCTTCTCCTTAGTAAATACTATGGAGAAAACATCTTTTGGCATTATGAAGAAGTGGCCTATTAGGTCATTATTTGGAATAAATATTTCATATTCTTAGGCGATAGTGTATCTTTCATCAAGAATAAAATGTTTCCATTTCTACTATGGTTAAAAGAGGAACGTTAACACATATTTACCTTTATGTTCCCTCTTCAAGGGTAATGTGAGAAAGTAATACTGAGAAAATACTTAATCTATGATGACTTATTAAATGGAATCACGGACGTGGAAATCCATGTCCTAGTTAGGAATAACTATCTTAGTTGACTTTTCACCACTTAAATGTTTTTCAATTATTTCCCAAATAATTGATGGACCAAGTACCATATTTAATAAATAAAATTATTTATCACAAATTTCATCTGGAAAGGTTCCATTAGTGATTGGAAAATTATTAGCATGGACTGAAAGGAGTGTGTCTAGCCAATTTACATGAGATAATTAGGCATAAAATATTTGAAACTCTTTAATGAAGAACTTATCTATATATTTACCTAGAACATAATTACATATAATGACAACTCTCTGGATTCCCTTTTTTGTATGTTTATGTCAAAATAATAATTGGTTACTCTTCATATTTACCGTCATCTGTCTGGATATCCATCAAACACCCTTACACTAAACACATGAAATGATCAAAATTGATGGTTTCTACGAAGTCTAAAATGAATTTCTAGAGCACACCATGGTTGACTGGTAATCTTCATGAGTTTTTAGATATGCCTAAAACCATGGATAATACATCCATTTTTGATATTCAATGCAATGATTATGGAACTTATGGTTTTTTTCCACCTCATATTTGGCTTAGAATTGAAAGGGTTGATTTCATTGATAGCGACACTCTCATTTGGAAATGAAAATCGTGTGGACATATGAGTACCAGGGAGTAGTACATGAATAATTTTGAAGGAAATAGAATAATACCTCAATGGATTATGATGCTCAGGAAATCCTATATTCTTCCAGAAACAATGCTACTTATCTGGAGAGCATAGAGGACTAAGCTTCCAATTCACATCATACTAAACAAATATAATGTAGGTATCCTCAGCCTATTATCTATGCTTGAAATACAAATAAATTATGAACTCCATTTTTGTTAGTTTTTCTTTCACATGATGGTTATTGAAATATGTTCAAGATAACTTTTGATGAAAGTTATAGATGGAACGATTTGATGGTGTTTCGGCATCCATCATAGGTTCTAGAATTGTGAACAAGTATAATGGATGGTGCTGGTTGTGGTTGTTGATGTAATTGAGTATTCTTCGAGGCTATGAAATGGAATAGATTTTGAGAAAAATATCTACTTATTTTCATGTGGTAATCAAGGAGGTTCATAGGGCTTTAACCAATTCATCCAGGCTTCAAATATTTCACATGAACAATGATATTTCTAACCTTATTATTTAGCGAATATTTTGTGTCTAGTGGGACCAAAAAACCATTGGGGATGAAATCAATCAAGTGAATCCCTCTGGTCCCCTCTTAGATAAAAATATGTGTTTAATGGGGGTGGATTTAGGTTTTACCAGACCCACGGGTTTTGGAGTTTTAATCCTTACCCATTGCGTCTTCGATGAAGGTGACTTCTATCATTTCATTTAAATTGGATGTGCTATTAATGCAGAATTATGGGCTCTAATGAGTGCGATATAATATGATACTCACTATGGATGCAAATTCCTTTATCTAGAGTAAGAATCAATGATGGAAGTTTATATTTTTAGTAATTAGTCCATGAATGATCAAAGGATAATGTTACCCTCCTGGATTTAATGGATCCAACACATCAACCATATCAGCCTAGACATTACACATTTTTATAGGGATGAAACCAGGTTACTGATGCTCTGTCAAAGATATCCATTATAGAGGAAAAATCAAGATGTTTATTTATGGCCTTGGATTTCTTCTCACAGTTTTTTAAAGTAGATGCATGTGGTGATATTTACACTCACCATTGTAAACCCCCTTATGTTTTCATATGTTTACTTTTATTTAATTATATTTGGATAGAGTGGGTTCACTTGGATCCTTAACCTCTTAAAGTATAGATGGATTTTATTTCATGAAAGAGGTTGTAAAATCAGATTAATTTCAAATTAACTAACAATATGTCAAATATTCAAAATTTACATCATCTTACTAAAATCAGTGGTTGTAAATATCACTTTTTTTATGGATACTTAAATTGAAAATAGAGAAAACCATCATTCAAATCTATTAATAAAGTAAAAATAGAATGACTCATTGTAATATTTATTTATATTTATTTAGGCCCAATAAAACATCATGTTTAGTTGGTAAAATATATGCATTTTTATTATTGATTATTTTGGTATATATAAACGGATTTATTTTATAACTCTTAAAAATGAATCTTTTTCAAAAAAAAATTTATTTTCTATAAAATAGATCAAATTTATAAAAGTCATTTAATTGATTTTATAATACGTGATAAAGGTAGTGAATTCATAAAATTTTTAGTTGAAAAAAATAAAAAATGGGTATTCACATATATTTTCTACACCTAAATCACCTCCGAAAAACATAGTAGTTTAAATAAAAATTATAAATATTTTAGAAATTGAGATAGCAATGTTTAAGTAATTTAATATACCTAAATATTTATAGCATAAATTAGTCAAAAAATATTGTTATATATCATACAAAATTTTGATTAGATATATACTTAAAAACCAGTTAAGAATTATAGATAAGAAGGAAAAGTAATATTAAGAATTTTATAGTTTTCGGATGTAGAATTTTATCTTGAATTATAAAGATTCAATAAATAAATTTGATGCTAAATTAGATGATGATATATTTTTATGGTATTATAATTTTTTTAAACATTATAGATTTTATAATAAAATAACAATTATTTTTGAAAAATATCTTCATGTTAAAATTGATGAGGATGAATTAAATAAAAATAATTAAAATTTAGAATATATTATAAATTACATTATAGAATTTTATTTTATTTTATATGGAAATAATAAGTAATATGATAATTTTTAAGAAGAATAAAATCATATTGAATGAAATTATATAAATTATAAATTCTATCCAATGTAAATAATAATTAGAAATTTGGATTCCAAATTCCACACTATAAATTCTTTTAGAAATATTTGTACTCACTTAGTATATATTCCTAATTCTGTACCTAATGATTATTTAGAGTCTTTAAAATATTGAAAATTTATATTTTTCTATTAAAAAATGACTTCATTAGTGCTCTAGAAATAAGGTTTTGACTTTAGTTTGACGATATAAAGATTAAAAAATTATTTAAACAAAATTTATTTTTATAAATATAGTAATTGTGTTGGCAAAAAAAATATAAAAACATTATTAGTTATACAAGTATCATATCAAGAATGATTAATTTAAAACGATTATACATTTTCACATTTTTCAAATTTAGAGCCTTTTTTAATTTTATTAGCCTTTACATCTTCTCATGTTTTTAATCTTTATCAAATTGATATAAAAATATCATGTTTAAATGCATTGGTTTCTAAAAAATATTTTGTTATTAAAACCCAAATTTTTTATCCTAAAATATTTCTTAAATATGTTTTATAAATTTCAACATATCTATATATAATTAAACATTCTCTTTATGCTTGGTATAAAATGCAATATTTATTTTTGTTAAAAAATTATTTTGTTAAAGGTATAATTGATTGTAATTTTTTTATTTTTTAAAATTATAATAATATATTGAACATTAAAATTTATATTGGTCATATTATATGATGATAATATTTTGACAAATTATTTAAATAATTTTTTTATCTAATGATACGTAAATTTTATTTGATTCTTATGATATAAATAAAATTATTTTTATATAAAAAATTTTATCAAATATTTTTTGAAATATTTTTAAGTTAATTTAACTATAATAATGATTTAATTAAGATATTTAGAATTTATTCGATTAAAATTTTGATAACCCCTATGAGTATTTCCTGTAAATTATATTCTAATTTAAATGGTAAATAATTAGATATTAATAATTTTAGATGTATGATAGGTAATATACATTACATAATTTCTAATAGACAAAATTTAATGTTTAATGTATACATGTCTACTAGGTTTCAATGTGACCCTACCTAAAATAATTCAGATCTTTTTAAATTAATTATAGGATAACTTATAGGAATTTTAAATCCTAGTTTTTTACTAATAAACACATTTTATAATTTAATTAGTTATTATGATTATAATTTTTGATGTTGTATAAGTAATAGCAAATTTACATTGGGTATGTGTCATATTATTGAATATATTTTCTTTCCATAGAGTTCTAACATTTTTTATTTTCTTTGGCTAGTGTAGAAGCAGAGTGCATAGTTTTTTATAATTGATTATCTCAATTTTTATAGATTAAGAAAACATTGTCTTTTTTAACAGTTTATTTTTGATAAAATTATTATTTATTATAATAATTTATCTATAATATATTTTCATAAAAGCACTTCATAATATTATACAACTAACCATACTAAATTAAGATTTCATTTTATTATGGATCATGAAAAAAAAATATATCAATTTAGAATTAATTTCCATTGATGATTATCTAGATGATATATTTTCTAAACCCTTGGATATAATAAAATTTTAACTATGAATGAGGGAATTATATTTTGCATCAAAGAAATATCGCGTGTTGTTATTCATTTTTATTTAGAAATGTTTCATGAATATTTTGTAGAATCTATTTATTTATACAATATTTTCATAATGTAATATAAATTCAATACTATACATATTCAATATGAATTTTATGGAAAATTTTCAATGATTTAAACATTTTCGTAAGTGTTTTAACTCTTTCATTAACTTTTTATTCATTAACAATTCAGTTTTTTATATATATTCATTAATTTAGAGGGTTTTTAGTTATTCTATAATTTTCATTAAGAATCGATATTAATATTTGATATCAAGAGGATATATCTTATTGATTATTCAAGATTAATTTTTTACATTACAAATAATTTTGTGATTACTATTTTATTCACTTTTAAAATGGGTGAGATATTTTAAAAAAATGAGATATATTTTTAGATTGTATTTCCAAATTATAATTTTACTTTAGATATTTACCCCAAAACAAGGTAATTTTTTAAGAAAATTTCTATTTATTTATTTTATTTAAAGTGTTTGTTTTTTAAAATATCGGTATATTATTTCATTAAATAAATAGTTTTTTAGTTTATTAAATAGGGGCTAAATGTTACAGTTAATGATTCAATGATTGTTAAATTTTAAGAATTTTATATTTTGATATTGATAATGTTAAAATTAGATTATTTATTTTATATTTTCATTCATATTATATTATCATTGATAAATAAAAAATCAATTATATTTACAATGATAGTAATAAAAATATATTTTTTATTATAAATTTTATGAATACCTCTTTTTTAGGTTTTATACTTATTTGATATTTCTTTTGTGAATGATTAACATTTGGATATTTTTTGTTAGAATAATATATCATGTGGTTTTCGTAGTAGATTACCCAATAGGGGGTGAATTGAGTATCTATAAAAAATTATGTTATAATGTTAACATAAAAATAGTCCTCAATAAAAATGAATATAGTCCAGTTAATCAATGTGATAATGTTATAATAGTTTGAGTATTCAAATAACTTATCAATAGATTGATTAATTCAAAGTAAAATCAATTTGATTTATTGATACAACTTTTGATGCTACTCTAATCCGGAAAAATAGTTATAACTTCAATCCAAGACTAACTATCATTGTAAATTCTAGTTTTCTAAAAAATAAATTAAAACATAGAAAACCTAAATTAAAAGACACTGTGGATATAACAAGTGGTTCATTGTTAATCTAAGACCTAATCTACTCTACTTAGTGGCCAAAAACCACCTACATGTCTATATAGATAAAATTTTGATCCACACCATGGATAAGTGTAAAAAACAGTACGTAGGACTGTCTAGGTCACACGACCTCTTCCTTTAGTCATTGTGGAATAGACTACCTAGTCACACATGGAACTCTTCCATAATTATCTGTTTAAGTAAACATATTTATTATTATATGAGTTGAAGGATATAATTTATCATTCTATTTAATAAAGGGGAGAGTGTGTTTCTTTAATATAGATACACACACACACACACTGATCAAAAGATGAATACAATACACAACAGCACAAAGATGATGAGAAAGAGTTATATGTTCTCTGAGTGTTATTCTTTTCATCTGTAGAATTGTTGTATGAAGCATATGCCAGTATCAAGTCCACTTGTGAAAAATTCATTATCACATGTTTGGTGTTATAGTTTCCAATTCAAAGATGTGAGCTATGTAGATCGTGTTCTTCTATTTGGTACTACGAAGATATTTGAGGCTATGATCTATGGTAGTTTAGACTTTAGGGATCAACAGTGCTTTGTGTGTTCTTCAGAATAATGTTTCATATATGATTTCATTTTTTCAAAAATGAACTCTCTATATTTTTTAGCATCCAGACTTATCTTATTTTTAATTGCGGGTGCACATGTTGGAACCAATAGGATTCAGGTATTCTACAGCTTGTACCTCATACTATTATGTGACATTTATACAAAGAAACATTAATGATTTAAGTTAAAATTAATAACATGAATATATAATGTTATAAATTAAATGGAAAATGACAACAGAAGATTAAATAATGATGTCACAGTTTATCTTGAAACAGTGTCACTTGGAAATGGTTTCATAGAAAAACAATGTCTTTTACTTTTCCATTGAGTAATGATACAGTCACAGTTCCACACTATGTTGACATCTAGAACCAGTAGTATCGATGATATGATAGGATCATGGTGTCTCTAGAAACGGTTTCTAGTACTCTATTAAAAAATTGAATAGTGCTTGAGTTATAGTGTTGTAATTACTGTGTCAGGGTCACAGAATCCGAATTTTATTGTCTAGGTTATGGTATCCAGTCAAGGTATTTTTTTCATGGTGTCTGGTCACGGTGTCTGATACTTTGTCAAAATCTAGAACCGGTGTCAAACATATGTTTTCTCAAACATAGAAAAATATTTGTAAATAGTATTATGAATTAATATTCACATAATGGTATAAACAAAATTAGTGGTATAATAAAACATAATAGAACATGATTAGGAATAACTAGTAGGATTCTGAATTTGAACTAGTAAGCATGGAATCATATGAATACCAAAAAACATCAGTCATTATTTTAACAATATTAGGAAAATTTGCATTATTTACATGATTTGTGATAATTAAAACATGATTGAACTGGTGGAATCCAACAATATCCTGACTTTTGATGATCACAAATAATGCAATGTATAAACAATCTAAAAATTAATAAATTATTTCTTATTTCTCCCCATTTTGGGGTTATCAAAAAGAAAATAAGAATCAAAAAATAAAAGTATAATAAATGTAATGTTAATGTCAAATAGTACGAAGGAACATTCCATTTTAAAATAAGATAAATGATTGTACAAAAATAAAAAATATAATAAAATAAAGATCATTCTGATCAAGTATACATTCTTTACTTCTCTTTAGAGGTAGTCAATGTCTCTTGGTAAGGACCCGACCTTAAACATTACTTATTATTGAATTAAACGAATAATTCACATTGAGGATCTTTTCAGGTCTAGAGTTTTAGTGAATTAGGACATTAATATTACATCTCAAAGATTACAAAGTAGACCCATGTACCCAGCTTCCATTTTTTTTACAAAATAAAAACTCATGAACAAATGAGTCAGGTCTAGTTCCTTGTTTTAGACAGCTTGACATTTCCTTGATCTCATCCTTGACCATATTCAACATTATTTCCTATGAAAAACATTTCAAAAAAACATGGGATGAGCATAGAAATCTCAGTAAGGGTTATAACAATATGGAAAGAAAACATTAGTCCATGTATACATAAGAATCGATGAAATCATACTTTACTCATAAAACATAAGCAATTTAACATACCTCATGAAATAATAGGATTTATGAATAACTCATAGAAATCATAAGACATAAAGGTAACTTGAGGCATTCATAACATTCTTACGTAGGGAGTAACCCTCATGGTTATGTTTGGAATACCCATCACAGTATATTCCCTAAATCTCTTTAGGGAAACCTTAGCATTTAACTCCTTCGTGTTACCCAATGCATTGGAGAGCTATATCGGGCTCACCCACCCTTATTTTACCACGGAACCACCCATCTTCATAAACAATGCCCAAAAACCATAATATAATCATAGCACATAACGTAAGCACAAAGGAAAGATAACATTCCCACATTGCAATAACAATACAACTATCACGACCCGTCCTCAGGGCATGTGCCGTGACTACCCCAAGCCTGCCTTCCATAGGCCAGGGGCCGGAGACTAGCACCAAGGCGTAAATCCCGGTAAAAAGGGAAGACATTCCCTTTGTAAAGTAAACAAGCACCACAGAGTAAGAAAGCGGAAAAGTAAACACTAAGTAAAAACAGAGTACAACTGAATGTGCGGAAAAGTAAATGGGCCAGTATACAAACCGAAACTGAAAGTAAAGTACAACTCGAAATGGAAAACAACAACTGTAAAGTAAAAGCCGCCACGCCGAGCTGTCCACTGGAAATCCCACCTGAAGGGTGGGTACAGATAGCTCCACTGCACCTCGGGTCCCGCCTCTGCTCCAAGCACGTCCCACCCAGTGGTCTACCTCTAGGTACCGTCCTGCTCTGCGAGCCTCGACCACGATCAACGATGTCCATCGTCTGCAACCAACACAACTTAGTGCAGGCATAGCCCGTGCAGGGGTGAGTATAAGCTACTCAGTAGGGACCCCGAGACCCCCGAAAGTCTCCCAAAATCCACAAAGGATAAACCAAAAAGGAAGATACAAACATGAAGTAACAACCGAAACTGCTTAGGTATATTCCCAAACATATACCTAAGTCATCAATCCCAATACGCTCCAACCTCCGAGCCCAAGTACAACTCAGTCCACACAGAAAAGTATACGTATTCCACACAGGAAAGCAAAACGAAATCCACACAGGATAGCACAACACAATCCACACAGGAAAGCAACAGGATTCAGCTCACACAGGTATACTTCTTCGAGGACGATAGAGATGATCACTGATCCATCTAAGTCGTCGGACCCACAAAGGATCGATAGGTATTAACCCCCGCAAAGACCCAGACAGGATCTGTAGGAGCTGGTTCACACAGGACCGCTGAGCGCTGACCCACACAAGATCGGACCCACACAGGATCGGAAGCACTGATCCACACAGGATCGCTGAGTGTTGTAGTTGTCGTCATCTAATCCACTAAGGATCTCTGCACAGTCGTCGTCTCAGTCACAGTAGCAATAGCAGTAGCAGTCGCAGCCAGCTCTAGGGTTCCCGCACACAACAAGCTCATTCGGGAGGGTCCGCTCCACGAGCCGAGAGACTCATACATCAACTGTCACAAATTCTAGAGTTGATGTATCCAAATGTTCCGTGTCGTCAACATGAACTCAACGCAACAGACGGCGCGTCAATCGGATGCCCGGTCTGAGAGTTATTGGCTTTTTCGTCCCAGGGGCCCGGTTGGTTTTTAAGGCAAAACAAACCCGACCGTACTCCACCTGCATCCAAACCTCAGGCGGAGTATGCCAAAAGATCCGTCTCACTAAGAGGAACTCAACAAAGCTGACGACACGTCATTCGGACGTCCGTAGCTCAAGATATTAGCGTTTCCGCTCCGAGGGCTCGGTTGGTTTTGTGTACGAACCAACCCGGCCGAACTCAAAGTAATTCGAAACCTTGAGTGCGATATACCTAAAACGACCGTCTCGATCCAAGGATCACATCGCCGCTGACGGCGCGTCGTTTGGAGGTCCGTAGCCCGAGTTATGGGCATTTGAACCTAATCAGTTCAGTATCGGGGGTTTTGGGCCCGGGCGGACCCGGACCGAGACCCCCCGGCTGGCCCGAACCGGTTCGACCCACCCCGGAGAGGGTCGGCCCGGCCCGGCCTGGCCAGGAGCCGGTCCGGTGCAGCGCGCTGGGCGCGCTGCAAGATCGGCCGAAGGCCGAGCTGTTGGAAAAACGGGGGGCGCTTGCCCCCCCCCCCCCCCCCCCCTTGTGAGGCCACGACCCCCCCTCAATTATGGGGGGCCATTTTAGCTGCCCGGGGGAATTAAATTCCCCCAGTTTTCCCCTTCCGTCCGGCCCGACTTGGCTGGCCGGCTCCTCCTCAATGGGACCGGCAGTGGCCGGTCACTTTCCGGCTCCGACATCGGCGGCTCGGCTGGCCACCGGTCACCAAGCTCCACCGCGGCCCGGAACCGGCCGCGGCCCATGTCGTTCAGCGCGGTGCGATGGCACCGCGCCCCTCCGCCGCGGCCCCACTCCGGCCGCGGCGCCGTCGATTTCTTTTGACGTGGCGCGACGGTGTCACGTTCTTGAATTTCATTTCACGGCGCGGCGCGACGGCGCCGCGCAATAGTTGCCGTATGATTTCCGCGTGGTGCAACGACACCACGCCATCCCATTCTGTCCGCAAGGAAACAAATATGAACATAGGAGGGGGGGGGGGTTCGGCCGTGTTAGTGCGGTCTGGCCCCCCTCTCGTTAAACGATAACATTTATTCGTTATCCTCGAAGTTCGACATTCTAGAATCAAGAATGGAAATAATTAAATAAAACAACCACAATCCCCTACCTCGGCTTCAAGAGAGGTGTTCGTCAACGACCCGTGGAAGACGAGCGTCGCGGTGGTCGGGCGTCGCGGGGAAAGGACGTCGACGTCATGAAGCGAGGACTCGAAGATCTTTGACGGCGATTTCTCCGTGGAATACGGTCGCGGAAGAGACGTCGCGGAAGAAGTACGTCGCGTCGCGGATACGGCATCGCGGAAGGACCGTGTTCTTCGGCGGAGTAGTTCTTCGTTGAAGAACGGCGTTCTTCGCGTTCTTCATTGAGTTTGAAGAAGATGAAGAAGACTTCCCAACTCTCTCAAGGAGACAAAATTCTAACAAAATAAAATAAGTCTATGGCTTATTTTATGTACACAAATAAACCACTTTGAATTTCAAAAGATTGAAAAACAATAACTCATCTCAATTAAAACTCAAGTTGTCAAAATTAAATTGAGTGGAGTTATTGGGAGTTTACAGAGGAGTTGAGGAGTTAGGGTTTGTGTGGGCCCCACCACCCTTAATCCTCTCAAGGGAGGTTAAGTGGATGTGGGTCCCACCTCTAACTCCCTTTGGGAGGATATAACCAACATGGTTAAAAAAAATTGTGTTCACAATTTATTTTTAACTTCTTCAAATTTTCCCCAAAACTAACTTTCATCACGCATAAAACGCAACTTCGGAAAAGGTCTCCTTAAGAGAATATCGGTGCTACGAGTTCATCGGTGCCCTCAGAATTCGATTCCGGGCACCGGTTCAAAAGATAGAAATTCCTGCTCGTTCGTTCACTGAACGTACCCGAGCCAAACTTCGGAAATTGATTCCCGGCACACCGGGCCTCGAAATCAGGTGCCGTCAGAAACCGCGTTCTTTTAAAATCCAAAGAAAATTAATAAAAAATTTCCCTTGAATTTTACGGGTCTTTACATTACTCCCACCTCAGGGATTTACGTCCCCGTAAAGATACATCAAAACTAGGGAAACAAATGAGGGTACTGAGCACGCATCTGAGCATCCCGCTCCCAAGTGTTCTCCTGGAGATTCCCGTGCTGCCATCTGAGGTGCACTAGAGGAATCGACTGTCCCCGTAGGACCCGCTCCTGTCGATCCTCGATCTCCACCGGGACCTCCGTAAAAGTCACCCCATCGTCAACGTCAAGATCCCCATTGTCAATGATGTGCGTCAGGTCGTGCACGTATCTCCTCTGCTGAGACACGTGGAAGACGTCGTGCACCCGGTGCAACTGAGGTGGTAGAGCCAGGCGATAAGACACCTCGCCAATCCTGCTGAGGACCTGGAAGGGTCCGATGAAGCGCGGAGATAACTTGTCGCCTCGGCCAAATCTCCATATACCACGTCGAGGTGAGACCCGCAAGAAGACATGGTCGCCATCCTAAAACTCTAGTGGCCTCCTCCTCCTGTCAGCGTATGACTTCTGCCGGCTCTGAGCTGTCCTCATCCGCTCCTGGATGACATGGACCTTCTCTGTCGTGGCCTGGACCATATTCGGTACCACAAGTGCTGACTCCCCAGGGTTTGTCCAGCATAAAGGAGATCTACAAGGTCGGCCATACAACGCCTCGTATGGTGTCATCCCGATGGTGGAGTGGTAGCTGTTGTTGTACGCAAACTCCACCAAGGGTAGGTGGTCCTCCCAGCTACGAACAAAGTCGAGGACACATGCGCGGAGCATGTCCTCGAGAGTCTGAATGGTCCTCTCCGTCTGACCATCCGTCTGAGGGTGAAAGGCTGTTCTCAGACGTAGTTGCGTCCTGAATGCCTCCTGCAACCCCTTCCAAATCCAGGAAGTAAAGCGAGCATCTCTATCAGAGATGATAGATGATGGAACACCGTGAAGCCGCACAATCTCCTGAACGTAAAGTCGTCCCAAGCTCTCCACTGATCCCTGCTCTCTGATGGGTAAGAAGTGAGCCAACTTGGTGAGTCGGTCAACAATCACCCAGATGGAGTCGTGACCTCTTGAAGTGTGTGGAATTCCAGTCACGAAGTCCATAGATATCCCATCCCACTTCCACTCCGGAACCTCCAAGGGTTGTACCAAGCCTGCTGGTACCTGATGCTCTGCCTTCACCTACTGGCAGGTGAGGCATCGAGAAACGAACTCTTCCACAGCCTCTTTCATGCCCGGCCACCAGTGTTGTCGTCTGTGATCCTGGTACATCTTCGCCACTCCAGGATGTACCGACAATGGAGAAGTGTGAAACTCTCTCAGCACCTCCTCTCGCAAAGCGACTGGTACCATGGTACGTCCTCTGAAAAGGATGTCGTGCTCTGCTCCAAGGGAGAAACCATCAGGTTCCTATCCCGAGGATATCTGTGCACGCCGTGTCTCATAGTCAGCGTCCTCACGCTGTGCCTCTCTGACCCGCTGCAGTAGTGGAGGGGTGACTGTGAGAGACTGAAGGAAGGCTGCTCCATCTCTATCCACGAAGGATATCTTCAAAGAGGCTAGCTACTCCTCGCCTCCTCATGTAGCTGAATGCCCGTCCTCCTGCTGAGGGCATTGGCTACCACGTTCCCCTTTCCAGGAGTATAGACTATCTCAAAGTCATAGTCCTGGAGGAACCCGAGCCATCACCGCTGTCTCAGGTTCAGGTCCATCTACGAGAAGATATACCTGAGACTCTGATGATCAGAAAATACTGTAAAGCGCTCAACCATCTGGTACTGTCGCCATGTCTTCAGAGCGAAGACCACTACTGCTAACTCCAGGTCATGGGTAGCGTAGTTCTGCTCATGCGGCCTCAACCTTAGTGATCCATTGGCGATCACTACCCGCTCCTGCATCCGAACACATCCGATTCCGGTCCCTGATGCATCGCAGTAGACTACGTACCCTACTCCCTCCTCAGGCAACCTCAATATAGGTGCGCTGGTCAATCTCTGTCTCTGCTCCTGGAAGCTCTACTGACATCTGTCTGACCACACGAAGGGTTTCCCCTTCTTCGTAAAAGCTGAGAGTGGTTCCACAACTCTAGAGAAGTCTTCCATGAATCTCCGATAGTATCCAGCTAGTCCCAAGAAACTCCACACCTCTGTCATGCTCCACGGTGGCTCCCAAGCTAACACTGTCTCGATCTTCGTAGGATCCACTGCAACTCCCACCTCAGAGATGATGTGTCCCAAGAAGTGGACCTCACGTATCCAGAACTAGAACTTCGAGAGCTTACCATAAAGCTGGTGCTCTCGGAGTGTGTCTAGTACAACCCGCAAGTGGTAGGCGTGCTCCTCCTCAGTCGTCGAGTAGATCAAAATGTCATCAATGAAGACCACGACAAATCGATCGAGGTATGGCTGAAAGATCCTGTTCATGAGGGCCATGAACACTGATGGGGAATTGGTTACGCCGAAAGGCATAACCAAGAACTCATAGTGGCCATACCGACATCTGATGGCCGTCTTCTGTATGTCCTCGTTTCAAACTCTAAGCTGGTGGTAGCCTGACCTGAGGTCTATCTTCGGGAACCACCGTGCTCCCATGAATTGATCAAAGAGGTCATCAATCCTCGGTAGCGGATACTTTTTCCTCACTATCACCTGGTTCAGGCGACGATAGTCAACACAAAGTTGCATGCTCCCGTCCGCCTTCTTGGCAAACAATATCGGGGAAGCCCAGGGTGAAACTCTGGGTCGGATGAACCCCTTGCCCTGCAAGTCCTCCAACTGTACCCGCAGCTCTCGAAGATCGGTGGGGGCCATCCGATATGCTGGAGTCGATATAGGAGCTGTCCCGGGGTACAAGTCAATATAAATGTCTACCTCTCTGCGAGGAGGTAGCCCTGGAACATCGTCGGGAAAAACGTCCGCAAACTGATCCACCACTACAGGAAAACCAGGACTCCGCACGTCAACTGCTCCTAGGATGAGGCTAGCCAATTGATGAGTGATGGGTTGTCCTCTCCTCCACGGAAGTCCATCCTGTGCTTCAAAGGCTCCCTTCTCACCGGTGAAGGTGAACCTGCTCCCGTCGGTGCGGACACATCGCACCTTGCGCCTAAAACAGTAAATCTGTGCATGGACCATAGATAACCAATCCATGCCCAAGATGACGTCGTAAGGCCTCGACACTGCTACAAGAAGATCCCCGCCGAAGCTCTCGGCTCCTAGAGTAAGCTCACACTGCCGGCACCAGTGTGTAATCGTCGAGTCTGCTCCCGTAGGAGTCTCTAGCCGTAAGGATCCAGCCAACGGCTCTGTCGGAATCTCCGAGATCCGAACAAAGGTAGCGGCTCTGAAAGAGTGACTCGCTCCTGTGTCTATAAGTACTACAGCAAGGGTGGAATAGACACAGATAATACCTCGAATCATCTCGGGC
Source organism: Viscum album (assembly GCA_963277665.1). NCBI lineage: Eukaryota > Viridiplantae > Streptophyta > Magnoliopsida > Santalales > Viscaceae > Viscum > Viscum album. The sequence goes on along the minus strand of OY728130.1, from coordinate 1,896,488,437 downwards.
GCGCCGTGGTCGTAGGCCTCTGCTGCCTAGAGTTGTGCTTGTCTCTGCCCGCCAGCTCCCTGTGGTCAGGGTGGACCTCCTAGTGGTGGTGGTGGTGGTAGAGCCTCTAAGTGTCGCCCACCACCTGCTGCTCGGACAGCTCCTCTACCTCGTCCGCCTCTTCCTTGCGGACCGCCAAGGTCGACCCTCTACCTCTGCCTCGGTGGTCCCTCAACTGTCTGCTACTCCTCGGCACGGTGGGTCGGGCAGTCACGAGCCATGTGGCCCTGCCCGCTGCACGAGTAGCACGGTCTGCCTCTCGAAAGACTGGCTCCGCGTTGTGTGCCCCGCACTGCTGAGCCAGTGTCTTGAGGTCGTCTGCCTATTGTTCTGGTCTGCCTGGACCCCAGAGTCATCCGTCGACTGCCAGCTGCAGAAGACTCTGCCACGTGCCGCCCTGCGGTGGGTCGCGGCGCTGGTGTAGACTCAGCAAGAAAGCTCTCGATCAAAAGGGCTTGCTCCAGTACTCCCGTTCGAGTCAGAATACTGAGGGAGATCGGCGATGCCCTGATCTCATGTCTCAACCCCTGCTCGAAGGTCCGGGCCCGGAAGAATGGGTCCCGTATCATGTCGGTCGAGTAGCACGAGAGATCTGTAAATCTCGCCGAGTACTGAGGGACTGTCATGCTGCCCTGCCACAGCTGAAGAACCTCCTAAATGCGCACCACACGAAGGGTGGCTGGGAAGAACTCCGAGCCGAATAGGCTCTCAATGTCCGTCCAAAGAATAGATGCCTCATCGTGCACCTGGAGCATCAAACTCCACCATCGGCCCGCTGCTGCGTGCAGTAGGCTCGCAGCAAGGATCACCATGAGGTCTGCTGGTGTCCTCCCTAGCCTGAAAACTCGTATGACTGCCTCCAGCCAGTCCTCGGCTGCCTGGGGGTCCGTCTCCCCACGAAACCTGGGCGGTCGCTGGCGCTGAAACTCATGCAGTGCGCTGAGGCGACGTGCATCGTCAGCGGCTGGTGCTGGAAGTATCGGGGGCTCGGTGGGTAGAGCTACCGCCGGTGCCACTGCTGACAATGGGCCATGCACCGAGGCCTCGTCGCTCGGTGGGCTGTCATCATGCTCGACTCTCGGAACCCTAGCTGGCTTCCGTCGTGGGGCCATCCTAAAAAGGAAACAGGTGCCCCACGGTCAGAACAGTATACCCGGTGAGCTGATACAAAGTAATCACAAAGAAAACATGAAACACACACGCAGTCAATGTTTTCGTGCATTAAGTCGGAAATCAGATGTCAAGGTCCTGGTGTATGGATACATCGGCCGCCGCACCAACACTGGACTCCCTGGACTGATAACCACACTCAATACGCTAAACACTATTGCTTCACATAGAAATGATCAGAGTTCGCGGTAGAACTGAACTCCTCTGATACCAATTTGTCACGACCCGTCCTCGGGGCACGTGTCGTGACTACCCCAAGCCCGCCTTCCATAGGCCAGGTGCTGGCGACTAGCACCAAGCCGTAAACCCCAGTAAAAAGGGAAGGCATTGACTTTGTAAAGTAAACAAGCACCACAGAGTAAGAATGAGGAAAAGTAAACACTAAGTAAAAACAGAGTACAACTGAAAGTGCGGAAAAGTAAATGGGCCAGTATACAAACCCAAACTGAAAGTAAAGTACCACTCGAAAGGGAAAACATCAACTGTAAAGTAAAAGGCACTACGCCGAGCTGTCCACTGGAAATCCCACCTGAGGTGTGGGTACAGATAGCTCCACTGCTCCTCGAGTCCCATCGTCCGCTCCAAGCATGTCCCACCCAGTGGTCCACCTCCAGGTACCGTCCTGCTCTGCGAGCCTCAACCACGATCAACGCTGTCCGTCGTCTGCAACCAACACATCGTAGTGCAGGCATAGCCCGTGCATGGGTTAGTATAAGCTACTCAGTAGGGTCCCGAGACCCCTGAAAGTATCCCTAAATCCACAAAGGATAAACCAAAAAGGAAGATACAAACACGAAGTAACAACCGACACTGCTTAGGAATATGCCCATACATATACCTAAGTCATCAATACCAATACGCTCCAACCTCCGAGCCCAAGTACAACTCAGTCCACACAGGAAAGTATATGTATTCCACACAGGAAAGCAAAACGAAATCCACACAGGATAGCGCAACACAATCCACACAGGAAAGAAACAGGATTCAGCTCACACAGGTATACTTCTTCGAGGACGATAGAGATGATCACTGATCCATCTAAGTCGTCGGACCCACAAAGGATCGATAGGTACTAACCACCGCAAAGACCCACACAGGATCGGACCCACATAGGATCTGTAGGCGCTGGTTCACACAGGATCTCTGAGTGCTGTAGTCATCGTCGTCGTCGAATCCACTAAGGATCTCTCAACAGTCGTCGTCGCAGTCACAGTAGCAGTCGCAGTAGCAGTCGCAGCCAGCTCTAGGGTTCCCGCATACAACAAGTTCTTTCAGGAGGGTCTGCTCCACGAGCCGAGAGGCTGATACATCAACTGTCACAAAGTCCAGAGTTGATGTATCCAAAAGTTCCGTATCGTCAACAGGAACTCAACGCAACAGACGGCGCGTCAATCGGACGCCCGGTCTGAGAGTTATTGGCTTTTTTCGTCCCAGGGGCCCGGTTGGTTTTTAAGGCAAAACCAACCCGACCGTACTCCACCTGCATCCATACCTCAGGCGGAGTATGCCAAAAGATCCGTCTCACTAAGAGGAACTCAACAAAGTTGACGGCAGGTCATTCGGACGTCCGTAGCTCAAGAAATGAGCGTTTCCGCTCCGAGGGCCCGATTGGTTTCGTGTATGAACCAACCCGGCCGAATTCAAAGTAATTTGAAACCTTGAGTGCGATATACCTAAACGACCGTCTCGATCCAAGGATCGCATCGCCACTGACGGCTCGTCGTTTGGAGGTCTGTAGCCCAAGTTATGGGCATTTGAACCTAATCAGTTCGGTATCAGGGGTTTCGGGCCCGGGCGGACCCGGCTCGAGACCCCCCGGCTGGCCCGAACCGGGTCGACCCGCCCCGGATAGGGTCGACCCGGCCCAGCCTGGCGCGGCGCGGCGCGGCGCGGCGCGGCCTGGCCTGGCGGACCGGCCAGGAGCCGGTCCGGCGCAGCGCACTGGGCGCGCTGGCAGCTCGGCCGAAGGCCGAGCAGTTGGAAAAATGGGGGATGCTTGCCCCCCCCCCTTGTGAAGCCGCGGCCCCCCCTCAATTATGGGGGGCCGTTTCAGCTGGCCGGGGGAATTAAATTCCCCCAGTTTTCCCCTTCCGGAAGGCCCGACCTGGCTGGCCGGCTCCTCCTCAACGGGACCGGCAGTGGCCAGTCCCTTTCCGGCTATGACACCGGCGGCCCGGCTGGCTGCCGGTCACCAAGCTCCGCCGCGGCCCAGAACCGGCCACGACCCTTGTCGTTCGGCGCGGTGCGATGGCACCACGCCCCTTCACCACGTCCCAGCTCCGGCCGCGGTGCCTTCGATTTCTTTTGACGCGGCGCGACGGCATCGCGTTCTTGAATTTCATTTCACGGCACGGCGCGGCAGCGCCACGCAATACTTGCCGTATAATTTCCACGTGGTGCGACGGCACCATGCCATCCCGTTCCATCCGCAAGGAAACAAATATGAACATAGGAGGGGGGTTCGGCGTGTTTTTGTGGTCCGACCCCCCTCTCGTTAAACGATAACATTTATTCGTTATCCTCGAAGTTTGACATTCTAGAATCAAGAATGGAAATAATTAAATAAAACAACAACAATCCCCTACATCGTCTTCAAGAGCGGTGTTCATCAACGACCCGCGGAAGACGAGAATCGCAGTGGTCGGGCGTCGCGGGGAAAGGACATCGAGGTCGTGAAGCGAGGATTCGATGTTCTTTGACGGCGATTTCGTCATGGAAAACCGTCGCGGGAGAGACGTCGCGGAAGAAGTACGTCGCGTCGTAGATACGGCGTCACGGAAGGACCGTGTTTTTCAGCAGAGAAGTTCTTCGTTGAAGAACGGCGTTCTTCACGTTCATCGTTGAGTTTGAAGAAGATGAAGAAGACTTCCCAACTCTCTCAAGGAGACAAAATTCTAACAAAATAAAATAAGTCTAAGGCTTATTTTATTTACACAACTAAACCACTTTGAATTTCAAAAGTTTGAAAAACAATAACTCATCTCAATTAAAACTCAAGTTGTCAAAATTAAATTGAGTGGAGTTATTGGGAGTTTAAAGGGGAGTTGAGGATTTAGGGTTCGTGTGGGCCCCACCACACTTAATCCTTTCAAGGGAGGTTAAGTGGATGTGGGTCCCACCTCTAACTCCCTTTGGGAGGATATAACCAACATGGTTAAAAAAAATTGTGTTCACAATTTATTTAACTTCTTCAAAATTTCCCCAAAACTAACTTTCATCCCGCATAAAACGCAACTTCAAAAAAGGTCTCCTTAAGAGAATATCGGTGCTGCGAGTTCATCGGTGCCCTTGGAATTCGATTCCGAGCACCGGTTCAAAAGATAGAAATTCCCGCTCGTTCGTTCACTGAACGTACCCGAGCCAAACTTCGGAAATTGATTCCGGGCACACCGGGCCTCGGAATCAGGTGCCGTCAGAAACCGCGTTCTTGTAAAATTCAAAAGAAAATTAAGAAAATATTTACCTTGAGTTTTACGGGTCTTTACAACAACATTTTATGATATTGAAATAATGAATCTATTCTAAAAACCATTTTCAAAACCATTTAAAACATTTAATAAAGAGATTTTTGAATCAAAGTGTCCCATACCACTTTGAAGATTTTAACATTTTAAAACATTAATATCCATATAAATCCTTAAAACCTTTTTTAAAACATTGATATTAATGAAAAATATGTATAAGAATAAATCATTAAAACATTTAAAAAGATATTTTAGTTAAAGGGTTTTTAACAAAATGACAGACACTGGTATACAAAAATTAAGGAATAACATTTAATCAGAACGTTATAATATCATTAGAATAAAGGGATTCATGATATATTATTCCCAAGGACAGTATATACACCATATAAGAGTGAATTGGTGCATAACAACAATGAAGTCTCAATAGAATTTTAAAATGAGATGAAATCCCTTATAAAGAAGGTATCCTTAAATTAAGGATAAATCAATCTCATAATTATGTGTGACAAATATAAATACACCCAATATAAGTGGATATTAAGTGTAAAAAAAACCAGTTGTCATTCACACATATTCATAGGATGACATATTCAATAACTACATGTTGATCCCAAAGAAATCGAAATTGGGTTAAGAAGTTCCCTTGGTAAAATTCGACAGCCTAACGACGTCACTTTAAAATTCACAACATTTGTTGATGAGAGGTAAAATGGTACCTCATAACATGGACATAAAATTTACATTAATAAGGATATATAAGAAAATATCCCAAAATAAAAATATGTAAATTAAAAGACATAACAAAATAAGTCTTTTTAAAAGAGGAGCGTGAAAGGTTCCCCTACCGATTTGTGCAAATTTCGAAACGTACACCCCATGAAAGAAGGGTCATACAATGAAGATGTAACTAGACATAAATGAGAATATATTATACAAATAGTAAAATAATGGTCAGTACATGCACCACACAAAAGTAAATAGTTTCCAATGTTGCATGAATCTCACAGGGATAAAAGGTGAGATGAAAATCCCCTTATGAAAATTCGGCAGCCTAACAGCGCCACATAAAACATCCAATAATGGATTGATGAGATAAAAATAGGGTCTCTAATTATATGGAAATAAAAAATACACTAATATTAATATAAAATAACATCCTAATCATATGGAATATTAGCTTAAAAGAATGACATAAAAGAGTGTACTTAAAAAGAAAGAGAGAGGCCAGATCCATTACCTCAAGTCCGACTTGTCTTATTCGTTTCTTTATATTCTTGATTAATAAACATTGGTCAATTTATAGTTGCTTAAGGTCCTCCTTTAAAGATTATTATTCAATTCATATCCCATATTATAATGTTATAATAATTGGTTAATAATGTGAGTTCATATCAGACATTTTTGTCGATGTTTGGTACATGAGTCAAAAATGAACTTGTTTGAAAATGATTGTCCATGTAGTTATAAGTAAATAATCTAAATAATAGTATTAATTATTTAAATATCAGATATATCAATTACATATTCATTTTATACCATTCCATAACATTTGGAGATAAAAAGAAATAAGATGCACCGTTCATGGAGACGGTAGGCTGTACGTACACATGAACGCTACTTTCATTTCATTGACATATTAATGGAATTAAAAATAATAGAGAGATATATATATATTATAATTCCAATATAATATATATGTTTTATAGGTCACATATGTTCATTAATTTCATTCTTTATACATTCCATGTATTGCATGAACGAGTCACATCACTTGAGGGGGCGATAGTCCACACTTCCTCGTATGAAATTATCGCATTTGCACAACATGAAAATCATATATGTATGTTTTAAATATAAAATACAGAAGAATATGAAAAACATAAATACCATATATATCATATATAAAATAAAGTCACATCATAATGGACACCATTAAAGGTGTTAAGAGAATATTGAACAATCATCGTTTCATGAGGCAGTAATCCGCCATCCAAAGAAACAGTATGTTCTTTAACTATTAGACGGAGGTGTGTGTAAGTATAGCTATAATACATAACATAACAACATCATAGTATATTGATGATTCTGGTTTTTTTGCAAAGGAATAAAAAGAGTTTAAGGGTTTGGAGAAGCAAAATAAAACAAAATAACACAAATGAAGACATTACCTTTAAATCGGGTAACTCCTCTTGGTTTGAACCAAAAGGGTTTCTTGAAGAGCGTTCTGCCAATGGTGAGGCTTCAATGATGAAGAGAGGGATGTGGAGAGATAAAATGGGCAGGGGTTGTCCGAGCCAAAGGCTTGAGAGGTGTGGGTATGGTGGTAGAGGTGGGGGCCTTTTATAAGAGAAGAAGAGGGGCACTCTTGGAAAGTCATAAACTATTACTTTATTATAAAATGATTTTCAGATTTTAAAGGTCCCAAAAGGAAATATTTCAAGTATAAGGTGATATGGTTTTGAAATACACCCATCCAATATGTTTGTTACAAGGGTAATACTTTGATTTCACCCTATCTTCTCATTCTATTTAAATTTTTCATTTATGAGGTAATCACTCCATCATCACGGTGTCATAAATAATTTAATTTATATAATGTCTAAAAATTATAAAGAAAATATCATGATGTAGGAAATACTATTAGATTTCTAATGAATATTTATAGTAAAAAATATAACTTGTATAACCCCATGAAAAAATTGGTTTGGTAAAACAACACATGTTTGTGACATTTTAATTTTAACTTTAAATAAAAAGTTATTAATGTCATTTTCCTACCAAATTATCTCCATGAGGTCCACAAGTTGACCAATGGATTGTCTTGGTCGGCCATGACTTATCCAATAAGGTTAGGACGTGTGTGAAGGTCATTTCATGTTATTAAAACATTATTTTTACCTTAAATTACACTAATTACCTCTAATCGCGATTAAAAACTTAAAAGTTACTATTCACCAAAAAATTATTTTAATCCCATTAAACCACATTTTACATCCTAATGACAACCATGTATGTCGGATTTTTGAAATTCAAATCATAGAAGTGGTAAAGTTTAATTTAAATGAAAAATCAGTTTTTAAACTACCACTTAGTGGTTTCACTATTATCAAAAATTGAAGTTTTTCAGAAAAATACCAAAAATTCACCCTAAGATAAAAAATTAAAAAAATATATGTTAAATTAATTAATTTATTAATTAATTCTCGTTGTTAGAACAAATAGCGTGTTTTTATGAAACAATATATATCAATAGATTGACACTAGTTTAAGTCCAATTTCAAAGTGAAATAAATTCCAATGACCACTATTGGATTAAAAGGTAAAAATATATTCTAATTTCACATTAAAACCAATTCAAAATGTGATCTAATCATATAAATAAATTTGATTAAAAAGTGGTTTTGAATTAAAATACAACATTTATAAATATTCATTAAAAAATGAACTTTATCAGAAAAATACCAAAAAATTACACAAAGTAAATTTAGATGTCTCGATTCTAAAGAAGAATTTTATTTTGTCAAATATAACACATAAAATTGTCAAAATGTGGATCTAAAAGAGGTTCTCCATCAAAAGGCGTTTAATCAACCTTTTAAAGAATATTAGAATGTTTACGTTTATAATTGGATTCATTCGCATTTTTAATCATCTAAAATTTATTGTAAAAAGTAAAAATATTTTACAAACATATATAATAATTTTTTAGTTAGTTCTGTTCATTCCTGTCATTACAACAGCTAGGTGTTAACTACCATTTAAAATAAAATTATTTTATTATTAGAGTGCAATGTAATATTTCAAAGGAACTCGTTGTTGTGTATGGGGTAAGCCATCGAGCATAGAATTCCATTTAAATTAATATTAAAATTTTATTCACAAATAGGGATAAACATGAAAATTTCATATTCTTTATTTACCTGGGGTGTTACATCCTTCCCCCCTTTTGGGATTCCGTCCTCGCAATTTTAAAATTGGCCTCAGAAACATCATTGAAAGTCCCTCATTGGAACAAGATTCATTAAAAAAATAAAATTAAAAGAAAGAAAGAGAAGTAAAAAGGTCACTCGAGTTAACCCATACTAGGATTCCATGTAGGAAAAAATGTGTAGGAAGAAAAAGCAGAGGGTCATGTTCTGAGGGAGAGTGATAGAAAACATGTTTCAGAGAATGTTAACAACAAGAAAATCACAAACTTGTGGTGGGTTAAATGGAATTCAATTCCCCAGTAGGAAAAGTTAATAGACAACATTTTTGTTTTAACTTACTTTTCATTGAGAATTTATTTTTGATCTTAAGGAAACATACTTACTTGTCATGTTGACTTTCAACTTTTACTAGATTTCTTACAAAAACTCATACTTTACCCAAATGATGAGTATTTAAGAAGACTTGTTCACATTAAGAGTACTATAATCAAATTGTAGAGAATCACCTAATCCACAAAAGAAAACTATATATTTCCCATGTCTTTAGACACTTACCAAAACCAAAATTGTTAGAACAAGATCAGATAATCCAGAAAAGGATGACCCTTTATAAAAAGAAAATCTATTCTTAATCTCCAAAATTTTTCCATAAAATTCTTCAAAGTAAACCAAACTAAGATTGAAACCCAAATATTTGAATGATTTAATCACATCGTCTTCCAAGGTACAAATTAACACTTATCTCTGAATAACATCTGTTTCTCTAAAAGTCTCATATTGAAAAGTAATTAACCTAATCACATATCCTCCATGATAGGTTAATAATTTCCATAGATAACCCAAAATCAAATTACTCTCAATTCATAAAATCATCTAACTAAAAAGAATAAGTCATACTAACCAGGGACTTCACGTAGTCCAGTGGTAGGCGAAAAATACCAGTCGCACATTGTTGTGGGTTCGATTCCCACAGCTTTGTCCAACGCGACAATTTGTCACATGGTTTACGTGTTGTTCTTTATCCAAAACTATATAATTCTTAGAAAATTTCCCAAAATGAGATAAAATCTTCAAAAATAACCATAACATATTTTAACCTCATGTTTATCTCATGTCGTTCATATTCCATCATAACGTATAGTAACCAATAATTACCTCAAAAGTAAGGATTATATAAACCCTAATGGTTACCTTTATAATTATTACCTGAACTTCCATGTCGTCTTGGTTCTCTCGCACATGATGCATTAGAGAACTCACCAAGGTTCAAGTGGTTGATCATGAATCCTGATAGTTGGTTTAGAATAACCACGATATTTCTCATTGAATGCCCCATTTCATCCCGTCTCTTAATCATAGAACCACCACAGTTTCCTTCAAACCCTTTTTCACTTTGGTTCCTGCTAGATCCATCCATTTACTAAAACCTGAAATGTCAGTGTGAGTATATCAAAAAAATCATTATGTACTAATGAGGAAGATAAACACTAAGATATACTTATCCAAGATATCTCAAACTCATTACAACCTTCAAAAATAACAATTAATCTATCTAATATAATAACCATTGTGGTTATACACAACTTTTCACTTAACACTCTAACATATAAAGTTATCTAAACCATCATCTGATACCAACTGTAAGGACCTGGCATTAAACATTACTTATTATTGAATTAAATGAATAATTCACATTGAGGATATTTTAAGGTTTAGAGTTTTATAGAATTAGGACATAACTATTACATCTCAAATATTACAAATTAGACACATCTACTTAGCTTCCATTTTTTTACAAAATAAAAACTCTTGAACAAAAGATTCATGTCTAGATCCTTGTTTTAGACAGCCTGAAATTTCCTTTACCTCATCCTTGACACTATTAAACTTTATGTCCTGTGAAAAACATTTCAAAAAAACATGGGAAGAGCATAAAAAGCTTAGTAAGGGTTATACAAATATAGAAAGAAAACATTATTCCATGTGTACATAAGAATCAATGAAATCATACATTACACATAAAACATAAGCAATTTAACATACCTCATGAAATCATAGGATTTACGAATAACTCATAGAAATCATAAGTCATAAAGGTCACTCGATGCATTCATAACATTTTTACGTAGGGAGTAACCATCATGGTTATATTTGGAATACCCATCAATGTATATTCCCTAAATCTCTTAGGAGAAACCTTAGCGTTTAACTCCTTCGCGTTACCCAATGCATTGGAGAGCTATATCGGGCTCACCCGCCCTTAGTTTATCACGGAACCACCCGTCTGCATAAAAAATGCCCAAGAACCATAACATAATCATAGCACATAACATAAGAATAAAGTAAAGATAACATTCCCAAATTTCAATAACAATACAACATTTTAAGATATTGAAATAATTAATCCATTCTAAAAATCATTTTCAAAACCATTTAAAACATTTAATAAAGATATTTTTTAATCAAAGTGTCCCATACAACTTTGATTTTTTTACATTTTAAACCATTAATATCCATATAAATCCTTAAAACCATTTTTAAAACGTGGATATTAATGAGAAATATTTATAACAATAAATCATTAAAACATTTAAAACGATATTTTATTTAAAGGGTTTTTAACAAAATGACAGACACTTGAATACAATTATTGAGGAATAACATTTAATCAGAACATTATAATATTATGAGACTAAAGGGATTAATGATATATTATTCCCAAGGATAGTATATACACCATATAAGAGTGAATTGGTGCATAACAACAATGAAGTCTCAATAGAATTTTAAAATGAGATGAAATCCCTTATAAAGAAGGTATCCTTAAATTAAGGATAAATCAATCTGATAATTATGTGTGAAAAATATAAATACACCCAATATAAGTGGATATTAAGTGTAAAAAAACCATATGTCATTCACACATATTCATAGGATGACATATTCAATAACTAGAAGTTGAACCCAAAGAAATCGAAATTGGGTTAAGAAGTTCCCTTGGTAAAATTCGACAGCCTAATAGCGTCACTTTAAAATTCACAACATTTGTTGATGAGAGAGAAAATGGTACCTCATAACTTGGACATAAAATTTACATTAATAAGGATATATAAGAAAATATCCCAAAATAAAAATATGTAAATAAAAATACATAACAAAATAAGTCTTTTTATAAGAGGAGTGTGAAAGGTTCCCTTACCGATTTGGGCAACATTCAAAACGTACACCCCATGAAAGAAGGGTCATACGATGAAGATGTAACTACCCATAAATGATAGTATATGATACAAATAGTAAAATAATGGGCAGTACATACACCACACAAAAGGATAAAGTTTCCAATGTAGCATGAATCTCACGGGGATAAAAAGTGAGATGAAAATCCCCTTATGAAAATTTGGCAGCCTAACGACGCCACATAAAACTTCCAAAAATGGATTGATGAGATAAAAATAGGGTCTCAAATCATATGAACATAAAAAGTACAGTAATAGTAATATAGAAGAACATCACAATCAAAAGGAATATTATCTTAAAAGGAATGACATAAAAGAGTGTACTTAAAAAAACAGAGAGGTCAGATCCCTTACCACAAGTCCGACTTGTCTTGTTCATTTCGTTATATTATTGAATAATAAACATAGGTAAATTTATAATTGCTTAAGGTCATCGTTTAAAGATTATTATTCAGTTCATATCCCATATTATAATGTTATAATAATTCGTTAATAATGTGAGTTCATATCTGACATTTTTGTCGATGTTTGGTACATGAGTAAAAAATGAACTTGTTTGAAAATGATTTTCCATGTAGTTATTAGTAAATCATCCCCAGAATAGTATTAGTGTAATGCCCCGACCCCAGTTACCCAGAGTCGGTGTATTATTACATAACATTGGCATGATCACAAGAAAGATCAAATCTCGAAAGACCGATTGGTTTAGTAGTCTTGGAAACACTAGATATATTCATAAGTCTTACATTACATCATAAAATGAAAAACTACTACAACAACATATTGTCTCCATAATCCACACTCATATCCCCACATAATATCCCTGCAGGTCATTCATAATTTACTTCTTCACTTCCTGGGAACAATAAAACATAGAAAAGGGGTGAGCTCAAATGCCCAGTAAGGATAACAATATAGCGGAAACTTTCATAAATAAGAATAAACATTTAAGGCAATGTATAACTAAAACAAAATACTTTTAAACTTGAACTTTTAACATAGTATGGCATAAATAAAATGAAATAATGCCATTTACTTATTCACATGGTTATTCTACTAATCGAATAATCACATGCAAAATCAATAACCACTTTCATAATGATGGAATGCATAATGCCAGACTATCATAACCACATAGCCAAGGCCTCGTGCCAAGACTACAAATAAGATTTTGTCATGGCCTTATGCCAAGACAATAGTTTGTCTCATGAGACCTACCGATGCATCGAGGAGCTATAGCGGGCTCCACCCGTCACATATTAAGTCCAATGCATTCCCATATGAAAAGGTTTAAACATAACATAAACATTCGTATTAAAACTAGCATACGAAATGTCAATACTTTCACCATAAACTATGAATGGTATAAAAATAGCACATCCACAGTCAAACATATCACAAAACCTTCAATACAATATAGAAGTTTTGTATCATAATAAATCAACTTCAAAAATCTTAAAATCCATCAAAGGATGTTGACATAGATGAAATCAAAATTCTTTTTAAAGAAATATCTCCTTTTATTTTGAAATCATTTAAGATCCATATAAAATAAAACATTTTCTTTGAAAATATTCTTATAAGCTTGTAAGGGAAGCTATGAAGATTTTATAACGGCGGAAAATAGCTGCACCCGCCATATAAGTTAAAAAAACATTCTTACCTTAATTCTGTCGAAAAGGTTAAAAAGGACCTTGTTTTGAAAACAACGGAAAGATTCCTTTATAAACCACTTATAAAAGTCAAAAAGGGTATAAATGACTTTAACTAATATTATAGTAAATAGTAAAAATGTTTTGAAATTCATTTTTAAGAAACATGGATGTGGATGATAAAGAGATCCTAGTAGATTATTACGTATAAACAACCTCGGATAATGAAGAGATTGTGAAATAACCCTTACCTTGTACTTTTCCTTGGTTGGGGTAGGTTAACCTCTTGTATAATGGTGAAATAATTGTTATTAAATTATACAAGAATCATATGTATTAATATGATATCATATATGATCTTTTAACATTGATTTGTTAATGATATCTTTGAATTATCGTTGTTTCGGGTGTTAACTTACTTGTTTTCTTTTATATGTTTTGTTACATAATCCAGGTTTTTCATGGATAGTTTGTATATTTTTTATATAAAGAATTATATCAAGTCCTTAAACATCATTTTTAAATCATCAAATGATAATTATACTTTAATGGATACGATGGAGAATAAATCTCATCGCGTTCGTGGAGACGGTAGTCCGTACGTACGCACGAGCGACAATATCATTCTTTTGATATTAAAATAATATATAAAAGGATGGTATATAATATATACAGAATCAATAACATGTTATATTTATTATTTAAATGAGTTACACATCATTATTATACCCATCCAAATAATAATATATTGAATAACAATTACACCACGACGTGGAGACGGTAAGCCGTACGTACGCACGTATGGTGACATGTTATTCAAAGGGTGGATAGAATACTGAATATGGTTGTACCATATTTGTAATAACATAACAGTATATGTTAGATACTGGAGTTATTATTTTAGAATGGTAAGAACAAAGAAAGAAGAAGTGGAAGAAGAAAGGAACTTGAAAAGGGGTGGTGAAAACATTACCTCTTCTTCGGGTTCTTCCTTTTGATTTGATCAAAAGGGCTCCATAGGTTGGATTTCTGATCAAACTAAGGCCTCTAGGTTTTATTGAGGGATGTTGGGAGAGTTTTTGGGCAGAGTTTGGCCGAACCAAAAGGCTTTGAAGGTGTGAAGAAATGAGAAGGAGGAGTGCCCTTTTATAAGAGGGGTGAGGGGCACCTTTGGAAAAGCTAGAAATATTAATTTATAATAAATTCATATTCGGTTTCTAATGGCTCCAAAGTAGATTATTCAAAGGTTAAGGTTGGGATAGGTCGAAAACCACTCATCCAATAGAATTTAGACAGGTTTTGGTACTTATATTAACCTTATCTTTAAGTATTAACTCTAAGTTAATTAGTTTCACTTTTACAATGTCTCTTTGTATTTTTATATAATATGGTTAATAAACTTACTATATACATCCAAGAGACCCCCAAGTGGTCCACTAATGATGAACCTATCATGATATAAGTCTCTTGGCCGAACCTTAGATTTTTAGGAATTTAATATCAATTAAGAATATAATATTTGTTTTAAGAACTCTTTTATGTCAATTTTGACACTATTCAATAGTTGATTTTTGTGAAACTCATAACAGATTGATTACTTCGAAAAAAGTCAATTAAATAAATCCTAAAATATCATATTATCCTAGAAAATTAGTTTAATTCATTAAAAGTTTCATATTATATTTATTTGGGTATTTATAATATCAATTATTTTAATTTTTCACTATTATAGTAATTAATTCATCATCATTGTGTCATACATAAATTAAATTATTTATGTCTAAAAATTATAAATGAACTATCAATATGTAGTAAATCTTTTTATCTTTCTAATGAATATTTATAATCTAAAATCCAACATATATAACCCTATGTAAAAATTGTTTTTCTAAAAGATATATGCTTGTGTCAATTTTGTATTCATTTTAACTTAATTAAAATAAAGTGTCCTTATCACCTACAAGTGGCACCATGGGGTCCCAAAATCGACCCAAAGATGCCTATGGTCGAACATGTATCATCCAATAAGTCTAGGACACGTTTTAGGGTAATTTAGTATTATTATAATATTATTTTTTAACCCTTATTTACCGGATTTACCCTTAACCATGGTAAATATAATATTTACCGCAGTAATTATTCAAAATGTATAAAAATAAAAGTTACCTATTTACACAATTTGAACATCCTGATTCCAAATATGGAATCCATTTTTCTAAATTCAAAACACAGAAGTGGCAGAAATTAATTTAAAATTAATTCCCGCTGTCAAAACAAAAAGCGTGTTTTTAAGAGATAATAACTATCAAAAGATTGACACTTGTTTATGTTCGGTTTAATTGTAAAATTATGTCCAATGACCAAAATTATATTAAATGATAAAAATATATTCTAAATATACTTTAAAACCAATCAAATTTATAATTTATCACTATTAATTATTTTGATTAAAAAAGTTGTTTTTAATTAAAATTTAGTAATTTTCACTATTCATCAAAATATGAAAGTTATCCGAAATGTACCAAAATTTCACCTTAGGCTAAATTCGATATTCCGAATCCAAAAATGAAATCCATTTTGAAATATAAAATATATATAATTTCAAAAAGTAGGTATTACTATTCATAACGGCTAGTTTGATTGGTTATGGTGTGTTAGAACTCGGTGTTGCGTACAACACACGCTATCACATTATTCAAAGAGAAGTTTACCGTAGAAGCTTGGGGTGTTAAATTCTCCCCTCCTTCAAATAATTTCGTCCTCGAAATTTCTAGAATACTTATCACATGAAAAGACTCAGGTGGTTCTTCATCATAAGTTCCTCGGGTTCCCACGTTGCCTCTTCCATCTTATGGTTTCTCCACAAAACATTTACCAGACGCGTCGTCCGGTTTCTCAGTACTTGTTCTCTCGTATCAAGAATCCTGATAGGCTCTTCGCGATAAGACAGGTTGGGTTCCAGTTCTAATTCCTCGTAAGTGAGTACATGCGTTGGGTCAGGCATGTATTTCCTCAACAGAGATACGTGGAACACATCGTGAACTTTGGAGAGACTTGGCGGTATTGCCAATCGGTAAGCTACAGGCCCAATTCGTTCTAGAATTTCGAACGGTCCGATGTACCTGGGACTCAATTTACCTTTCTTACCAAAATGTATGACTCCCTTCCATGGAGATACCTTCAGGAAAACATGATCACCGACTTGAAATTCCAAATCCTTCCTTCGATTATCGGCATAGCTCTTCTGCCTACTTTGAGCTACTTTGATGTGATTTTGGATTACCTTCACCTTTTCCACCGTTTCCTCCACCAGTTCTGGGCCTACAAGTTTTCTTTCACCAAAATCATCCCAACAGGTTGGTGTATGACATCTCTTTCTGTATAACGCTTCATATCGTTCCATCTGAATATTCGAATGGAAGCTATTGTTATAGGAAAATTCTACCAGAGGTAAATATTGATCCCACATACCCTGAAAGTCAAGTGAGCAAGATCTCAACATTTCTTCTAAGGTTTGAATAGTTCGTTCTGATTGTCCATATGTCTAAGGATGGTAAGCAGTGCTCAAATGAAGTTCAGTATCCAAGGATTTCTGAAGACTTTTCAAAAATCTTGAAGTAAAACGGGGATCACAATCAGAAACAATCGATAGGGGTACTCCATGAAGTCGCACAACTTCATTAATATATAGTCTTGCTAGACATTCCAGGGGTAGATCTTCTCTTATATCAAGAAAATGTGTCGACTTGGTAAGACGATAAAAAATAACCCATATTTCATCGTTCCTTCTAGGAGTCTTTGGTAGCCCCATGACAAAGTCCATCGTAATATTTCCCCATTTCCACTCCGGTATGGGAAGAGGTTTCATGACTCCTCCAGGATGTTGCCTTCCAGCTTTCACTTGTTGACAAACCATACATCTTGACCCAAAATCAGCAATCTCCCTCTTCATGTTGTCCCACCAAAAATGTTCCTTCAAATCTCTATACATTTTGGTGCTCCCAGGGTGTATAGAGAAATTGGAACTATGAGCATCATCCAGCAATTCCCTTTTTAGATCAGGTATATCGGGAACACAAAGTCTCTTCCCAAATTTCAAAATTCCATCTTCATACACAAAGTCTCTCAATCTCCCATCATTCACAGCTTTAATCTTCTTTTGAAATTCTTCATCATCGGTCTGAGTACTCTTAATCCTTTCTATTAAAGATGGTTTGGCAACCATTTGAAAAAGAAATGATGTTTCGCCTTCCCTGGTTATTCCCATGTCCATCTTCACTAGATCCATGAAAATTGGATCCCTTTCAATTCTCATATTGTTCAAAACTCCATGGTCTTTTCTACTCAAAACATCTGCCACCTTGTTTTCTTTCCCCGGGTGGTAGTGTATCGTGCAATCATAATCTTTGAGTAATTCAAGCCATCTCCTTTGCCTCGTGTTGAGTTCTTTTTGTGAGAAAATATACTTCAAACTCTTGTGATCAGTATAAATCTCCCATTTTTCACCATAGAGGTAGTGCCTCCATATCATCAAAGCAAATATCACAGCTGCTAACTCGAGATCATGAGTAGGATAGTTTTGTTCATGAATTTTCAACTGTCGTGATGCATAGCCCATAACCCTATCATTCTGCATAAGGACACAACCAAGTCCTTTCTTCGATGCATCACTATAAATAACGAACCCATCATTCCCCGATGGTAGAGTCAATAGAGGAGCATTGACTAATCTTCTCTTCAGTTCTTCGAAACATTCTTCACCATCTTTTTTCCAAACAAATTTAACCCCTTTACGTGTGAGCTTCATTTATGGGTGAGCCAATCGGGCAAAATTCTGGACGAAATGTCGATAATAACCTGCCAAACCAATATAAATGCGTACCTCAGTTATACTCGTAGGTGCTGGCCATTCTTGGATTGCCTTGGTCTTAGAAGGATCAACAGAGATTCCATCTTTAGAGACAATATGGCCAAGAAAATAAATCTCCTGAATCCATAATTCACACTTGCTAAACTTCCCATATAATTCATGTCTTCTCAGAGTCTTCAAGATAATGCGCAAGTGATTTTCATGATCTTCGTAGCTTTTAGAGTATACCAAGATATCATCAATAAATACCACCACAAATTCATCAAGATACTCCTTGAAAACTCTATTGATCAGATCCATGAATACAGAGGGTGCATTAGTCAATCCAAAAGGCATTACAGTAAACTCGTAATGCCCACACCTGGTTCGAAATGCTGTCTTCGGAATGTCTTCCTTCTTTACACACAACTGATGGTATCCAGATCGAAGGTCAATCTTTGAAAAGTATTGATCTCCATGCAGTTGGTCAAATAAATCATCAATACGAGGTCGGGGATACTTGTTCTTTATCGTTATAGCATTGATCTCCCTGTAGTTGATACATAACCTCATAGATCCATCTTTATTTTTAACAAAAAAGAACAGGGGCTCCCCATGGAGAAACACTAGGGAGAATAAATCCTTTATTACTCAATTCCTCTAGTTGTTTCTTTAGTTCGACTAACTCTACAGTAGCCATTCTGTACGAGGTCTTCGATATAGGCCTTGATCCAGGAATTAAATCAATGGAAAACTCAACTTCTCGTTCTGGAGGATGTCCAGGTAAATCTTCCGGAAATACATCTACAAATTCATTCACAATAGGTACATCCTCTATTTGAACATTCCTTTCCTCACTCATAGTTATTTCATTCTCCCTCTCCCCAATAATTGAATTTAGTTGAGCTATTGAGGGTGGATCTAAATAAGAATTAGGTGGTGATGATTTTTCTCTAAAGATAAGGTGTTCCTTATCATTATCATCAAGAATCTTAACCTCTTTGTTCTTACAATAAATCTTCGCCTCATAGTCCAAAAGCCAGTCCATACCAAGGATTATATCAAACTCAATCATAGGTATGACGATGAGATCAGCAGATAAAGAACATTTATGTGCTCTAATGGGGACTGATTCACAAAACTTTGTGGCAATGATACTTCCCTTAGGAGTTTTAACTGACAACTCCCTTATTAAATAAAATTGGAAATATCTAATTTTTCATAGCAAACTGGGAAGATATGAAACAATGTGATGATCCAGAATCAAATAATGCATTTGCTAAACTTGAGGAAACCATTAAATTACATGCCACCACGTCTTTCGGAGCTTCTACCTCAGCAGTAGTGATAGCATAAGCCTGTCCTTGATCCCTTGGCCTTTTCTAAGGTAAGTTCTCCTGACGCTTAGGACATGAATTTGCATAATTCCCCATCTCCCTGCAATTATAGCACTGAACGTTGGTAGCTTCCTTCTTCCCCTTGCAATCACGAGCTTGGTGGCCTTTTTCACCACACTTGTAACAGACTCCCATTCCCTTCAAGCAAGTACCAGGGTGTTTCTTCCCGCATTTACCACATGATGGATATTCAACCTTTCCCTTCTTCCCCTTATTTCCATTAGCAGATTGATCAGCAGGTCTCTTCTTCTCTTGCTTTGCTTTAAAGTCATAAGACTTAGAGAATTCCTTTTCGGTCTTGATAGCACATGAGACAATGTCTTCGTATGACGAGAAGGATTGTGAGACTAATGCTCGATGGAGAAATGGTTTTAACCCATCAAAGAAACGATCAATCTTACTTCTTTTGTTACGTATATAATCACCAGCATATTTTGCTAACCTTGTAAAGTTAGCCTCATACTTTGTGACATTCTCATCCTCCTTCTGTCTCAGACTTAGAAATTGCCTTTCCATATCTACTCGATGGTCGCGAGGAAAGTATTTTTCTAAAAATAGATCTTTGAACTCCCTCCATTCCATATTTGATACTTCATCATCTTCATTCTTATTTTGAATCAATGACCACCATTGATCAGCATCTCCAGTGAGGCGGTAAACTGCCATGATAACTTTTTCCCTTTCACTGCTCCCCAAAGCCTAAAATATTTTCTCTAGGGAAAATATCCATTGCTCAGCTACTAAGGGATTTGTACTCCCATTGAACGTTGGTGGTTGTTTCCTCGTGAATCGATCTAACATTGATCCTCCACGCTGTGGATCAGGGTGCTCCATACGGGTAAGGTTATTATTCATAACCTGAGTAAGTTGTCCCAGTATGGTGATTAGCTGATCGGCACCAGTTGCATCACCAGCTCCACTATAATTATCTTCAGCAGGAGGGAAATCCCTACATGGTGTGCGTGGATTGATACGGTTTCCATTTCTTCCACTAGGCGCCATTTCTAAACAATGGCATAAACTAGATCAGTTTATGAATCAAAATACATAATCCCATACTTATAAAACACTTAACATAAATTGAACTATTTATGGATATAATCCATAATCATAAAAATGTTTTCTTTGAGGAAGTATATACTCATAAACCCTTCATAATGATTTGTAAGGAAAATGAGAGTTATCCTAAGCATATCCCTCGGGAGTGTCATAACCAAGAGTGCAGCAAGGCCCGTTGTCGTGCACCAGTTCCCGTTCGAGTCTAGCTCAAAGCGGTGTTTTCGGGTTTTACCCCTAGGTACATCTGTGCCAGAGCCGCCTCTAACTGCTCGTATCCAGACAGGAATGTATTGCTCGGAAGAGTCACAAAATCTCTACAATACCAAAATTCTAGGAAGTTCTTCTATACTAATCCTCAATGTTCATCTTAGGTCTACGTGCTCTAATCAGAGTTTATCTAAATCTGGCTTCCAAGGTTTGTACTAAACTTCCTCTGATACCAACTGTAACGCCCCGACCCCAGTTACCCAGAGCCGGTGCATTCTTACATAACATTGGCATGATCACAAAAAAGATCAAATCTCGAAAGACCGATTGGTTTAGTAGTCATGGAAACACTAGATATATTCATAAGTCTTACATTACATCATAAAATGAAAAACTACAACAACAACATATTGTCTCCATAATCCACACTCATATCCCCACATAATATCCCTGCAGGTCATTCATAATTTACTTTTCACTTCTTGGGAAAAATAAAACATAGAAAATGGGTGAGCTCAAATGCCCAGTAAGGATAACAATATAGCGGAAACTTTCATAAATATGAATAAACATTTAAGGCAATGTATAACTAAAACAAAAGCCATTTAAACTTGAACTTTTAGCATTCTATGGAATAAATAAAATGAAATAAGGCCATTTACTTATTCACATGGTTATTCTACTAATCGAATAATCACATGCAAAATCAATAACCACTTTCATAATGATGGAATGCATAATTCCAGACTATCATAACCACATAGCCAAGGCCTCGTGCCATGACTACAAATAAGATTTTGTCAAGGCCTTGTGCCAAGACACTAGTTTGTCTCATGAGACCTACCGATGCATCGAGGAGCTATAGCGGGATCCACCCGTCACATATTAAGTCCAATTCATTCCCATATGAAAAGGTTTAAACATAACATAAACATTCGTATTAAAAATAGCATACGAAATGTCAATACTTTCACCATAAACTATGAATGGTATAAAAATAGCACATCCACAGTCAAAAATATCACAAAACCTTCAATACAATATAGAAGTTTTGTATCATAATAAATCAACTTCAAAAATCTTAAAATCCATCAAAGGATGTTGACATAAATGAAATCAAAATTCTTTTTTAAAGAAATATCTCCTTTTATTTTGAAATCATTTAAGATCCATATAAAATAAAACATTTTCTTTGAAAATATTCTTATAAGCTTGTAAGGGAATCTTTGATGATTTTATAACGGCGGAAAATAGCCGCACCCGCCGTATAAGTTAAAAAAAACATTCTTACCTTAATTCTGTCGAAAAGGTTAAAAAGGACATTGTTTTGAAAACGACTGAAATATTCTTTTATAAACCACTTATAAAAGTCAAAAAGGGTATAAATGACTTTAACTCATATTCTAGTAAATAGTAAAAATGTTTTGAAATACATTTTTAAGAAACATGGATGTGGATGATAAAGAGATCCCAGTAGATTATTACGTATAAACAACCTCGGATAATGAAGAGATTGTGAAATAACCCTTACCTTGTACTTTTCCTTGGTTGGGGTAGGTTAAACTCCTGTATAATGGTGAAATAATTTTTATTAAATTATACAAGAATCATATATATTAATATGATATCATATATGATCTTTTAACATTGATTTGTTAATGATATCTTTGAATTATCGTTGTTTTGGGTGTTAACTTACTTGTTTTCTTTTATATGTTTTGTTACATAATCCATGTTTTTCATGGATAGGTTGTATATTTTTTATATACATAATGATATCAAGTCCTTAAACATCATTTTTAAATCATAAAATGATAATTATACTTTAATGGATACGATGGAGAATGAATCTCATCGCGTTCGTGGAGACGGTAGTCCGTATGTACGCACGAGCGACAATATCATTCTTTTGATATTAAAATAATATATAAAAGGATGGTATATCATATATACAGAATCATTAACATGTTATATTTATTATTTACATGAGTTACACATCATTATTATACCCATCCAAATAATAATATATTGAATAACAATTACACCACGACGTGGAGACGGTAAGTCGTACGTACGCACGTATGGTGACATGTTATTCAAAGGGTGGATAGAATACTGAATATGGTTGTACCATATTTATAATAACATAACAGTATATGTGAGATACTGGAGTCATTATTTTAGAATGGTAAGAACAAATAAAGAAGAAGTGGAAGAAGAAAGGAACTTGAAAAGGGGTGGTGAAAACATTACCTCTTCTTCGGGTTCTTCCTTTTGATTTGATCAAAAGGGCTCCTTAGGTTGGCTTTCTGATCAAACTAAGGCCTCTAGGTTGTAGTGAGGGATGTTGGGAGAGTATTTGGGCAGAGTTTGTCCAAACCATAAGGATTTGAAGGTGTGAAGAAATGAGAAGGAGGAGTTCCCTTTTATAAGAGGGGTGAGGGGCAACTTTGGAAAAGCTAGAAGTATTAATTTATAATAAATTCATATTAGGTTTATAATGGCTCCAAAGTTTATTATTCAATGGTTAAGGTGGGGATAGGTCGAAAACCACTCAACCAATATAATTTAGACTGGTTTGGGTACTTATATTAACCTTATCTTTAAGTATTAACTCTAAGTTAATTAGTTTCACTTTTACAATGTCTCTTTGTATTTTTATATAATATGGTTAATAAACTTACTATATACATCCAAGAGACCCCCAAGTGGACCATTAATGATGAACCTATCATGATAGAAGTCTCTTGGCCGAACCTCAGATTTTTAGGAATTTAATATCAATTAATAATATAATATTTGTTTTAAGAACTCTTTTATGTCAATTTTGACACTATTCAATAGTTGATTTTTTTGAAACTCATAAAAGATTGATTACTTCGAAAAAAGTCAATTAAATCAATCCTAATATATCATATTATCCTAGAAAATTATTTTAATTCATTAAAAGTTTCATATTATATTTATTTGGGTATTTATAATATCAATTATTTTAATTTTTCACTATTATAGTAATTAATTCATCATCACTGTGTCATAAATAAATTAAATTATTTAATGTCTAAAAATTGTAAATGAACTATCACTATTTCTTAAATCTTTTTATCTTTCTAATGAATATTTATAATCTAAAATCCAACATATATAACCCTATGTAAAAATTGTTTTTCTAAAAGATATATGCTTGTGTCATTTTTGTATTCATTTTCACTTAATTAAAATAACGTGTCCTTATCACCTACAAGTGGCACCATGGGGTCCCAAAATCGACCCAAAGATGCCTATGGTCGAAAATTTATCAACCAATAAAGCTAGGACACGTTTTAGGGTAATTTACTATTATTAAAATATTATTTTTTAACCCTTATTTACCGGATTTACCCTTAACCATGGTAAATAAAATATTTACCGCAGTAATTATTCAAAATGTCTAAAAATAAAACATACCTATTTACACAATTTGAACATCCTGATTCCAAATATGGAATCCATTTTTCTAAATTCAAAACACAGAAGTGGCAGAAATTAATTTAAAATTAATTCCCGCTATCAAAACAAAAAGCGTGTTTTTAAGAGATAATAACTATCAAAAGATTGACACTTGTTTATGTTCAGTTTAATTGTAAAATTATGTCCAATGACCCAAATTATATTAAATGGTAAAAATATATTCTAAATATACTTTAAAACCACTCAAATTCATAATTTATCACTATTAATTATTTTTATTAAAAAAGTTGTTTTTAATTAAAATTTAGTAATTTTCACTATTCATCAAAATATGAAAGTTATCCGAAATGTATCAAAATTTAACCTTAGGCTAAATTCAATATTCCGAATCCAAAAATGAAGTCCATTTTGAAATATAAAATATATATAATTTCAAAAAGTAGGTATTACTATTCATAATGGCTAGTTTGATTGGTTATGGTGTGTTAGAACTCGGTGTTGCGTACAACACACGCTATCACATTATTCAAAGAGAAGTGTACCGTAGAATCTTGGGGTATTAAAATTAGTGATTTAAATATCATATATATCCAGTACATATTAATTTTATACTATTCCATAACATTTGTAAATAAAAAGAAATAAGATGCACCGTTTATGGAGACGGTAGGCCGTACGCACGCATGAACACTACTTTCATTTCTTTGACGTATTAATGGAATTAAAAATAATTAAGATATATATATATTATAATTACCGTATAATATATATGTTTTATAGGTCACATAAGTTCATTAATTTCATTCTTTATACATTCCATGTATTGCATGAACGAGTCAATCACTTGAGGGGGCAGTAGTCCACACTTCCTCGTATGAAATTATCGCATTGGCACAACATGAAAATCATAAAGGTATGTTTTAAAAATAAAATACAAAAGAATATTCAAAACATAAATACCATATATATCATATATAAAATATAGTTCCATCATAATGGCCACCATGAAAGGTGTTAAGAGAATATTGAACAATCACCGTTTCATGAGAAAGTAATTCGCCATCCACAGAAACAGTATGTTCTTTAACCATTAGACGGAGGTGTGTGTAATTGTATCTCTAACACTTCACATAACAACAACCCAGTATATTGAAGATACTGGTTTTTTTACAAAGGAATAAAAAGTGTTTAGGGGTTTGGAGAAGCAAAATAAAACAAAAGAACACAGGTGAAGACATTACCTTTAAATCGGGTAACTCCTCTTGATTTGAACCAAAAGGGTTTCTTGAAGAGAATTATTCCTAAGTTGAGGCTTCAATAATGAAGATAGGGATGTTTTGAGATGAAATGGGCAGGGTTTGTCCGAGTCAAATGCTTGAGAGGTGTGGGTAAGGTGGTAGAGGTGGGGGCCTTTTATAAGAGAAGAGGAGGGGCACTCTTGGAAAGTCATAAACTATTACTTTATTATAAAATGATTTTCGGATTTTAAGGGTCCCAAAAAGAATTATTTCTAGGCCAAGGTGATATGGTTTCCAAATACACCCATCCAATATGTTTGTTACGAGTTTAAGACTTAGATTGCACCCTATCATCTCATTTTATTTAAATCGTTCATTTATGAGGTAATCACTCCATCATCACGGTGTCATAAATAATTTAATTTATTTAATGTCTAAAAATTAGAAAAAAAATATCATGATGTAGGAAATCTTTTTATCTTTATAATTAATATTTATAGTCAAAAATATAACTTCTATAAACCCATGTGAAATTGTTTTAGTAAAACAACACCTATTTGTGACATTTTAAGTTTAACTTTAAATAAAAAGTTATTAATGTCATTTTCCTACAATGTGGCTCCATGGGGTCCACAAGTTGACCAATGGATTATCTTGGTCGGCCATGACTTATCCAATAAGGTTAGGACGTGTGTCAAGGTCATTTCATATCATTAAAAAATTATTTTTACCATAAATTACACTAATTACCTCTAATCGCGATTAAAAACTTAAAAGTTACTATTTACAAAAAAATTATTTTAATCCCATTGAACCACATTTTACATCCTAATGAAAACCATCATTGTCGGATTTTTTAAATTCAAATCATAGAAGTGGTAACGTTTCATTTAAATGAAAAATCAGTTTTTAAACTACCACTTAGTGGTTTCACTATTATCAAAAATTGAAGTTTTTCACAAAAATACCAAAAATTCACCCTAAGATATATTTGATTTTCCAAATTAAAAAATAATGTCTACTATAAAAAGTTCAAAACATATAAGTTAAATTAATTAATTTATTAATTAATTCTCGATGTTAGAACAAATAGCGTGTTTTTATGAAACAACATATATCCAAAGATTGACACTAGTTTAAGTCCAATTTCAATTTGAAATTAATTCCAATGACCACTATTGGATTAAATGGTAAAAATATATTGTAATTTCACTTTAAAACCATTTCAAAAGAAGATCTAATCATATAAATAAATTTGATTAAAAATAGGTTTTGAATTAAAATACAACATTTTTCCCTATTAATTAAAAATGAACTTTATGAGAAAAATACCAAAAATTTACAAAAAGTAAATTTAGATGTCCCGATTCTAAAGAAGAATTTTATTTTTTCAAATATAACACATAAAATTGTCAAAAAGTTGATCTAAAATAGGTTCTCCATCAAAAGGCGTTTAATCAACCTTTTAAAGAATATTAGAATGATTACACTTAGAATTGGATTCATTTGCATTTTTAATCATCTATAATTTATTGTAAAAAGTAAAAATATTTGACAAACATATATAATCATTTTATAGTTAGTTCTGTTCATTCCTGTCATTACAACGGCTAGGTGTTAACTACCATTTAAAATAAAATTATTTTATTATTAGAGTGCAACGTAAGATTTCAAAGGAACTCGTTGTTGTTTATGGGGTAAGTCCTCAAGCATAGCATTCCCTTTAAATTAATATTAAAATTTTATTCACAAATAGGGATAAATATAAAAATTTCATATTCTTTATTTACCTGGGGTGTTACATCCTTCCCCCCTTTTGGGATTGCGTCCTCACAATTTTAAAATTGGGCTCGGAAACATCACTGAAAGTCCCACATTGGAACAAGATTCATTAAAAAATCACATTAAAATAAAGAAAGATAAGTAAAAAGGTCCCTTGAGTTAACCCATACTAGGATTCAATGTAGGAAAACATGGGTAGGAAGAAAAATCATAGGGTCATGTTCTGAGGGAGAGTGATAGAAAACATGTTTCAGAGAATGCTAACCACAAGAAAATCACAAACTTGTGGTGGGTTAAACGGTATTGAATTCCCCCGTATGAAAAGTTAATAGAAAACATTTTTGTTTTAATTTACTTTTCATTGAGAATTTATATTTGATCTTAAGAAAACATTCTTACTTGTCATGTGGACAATCAACTTTTACTAGATTTCTTACACAAATTCATACTTTACCCAAATGATGAGTATTTAGGAAGACATGTTCACATTAAGAGTACTATAATCAACTTCTAGAGAATCACCTAATCCACAAAAGATAACTATATATTTCCCATGTCTTTAGAGCCTTACCAAAACCAAAATTATTAGAACAAGATCAGATAATCCAGAAAAGGACAACCCTTTATAAAAAGAAAATCTATTCTTAATCTCTAAAATTTGTCCAACAAAACCCAAAGTTCAACGATGACCATTCAATAAAACATTTCTCCATAAAATTCTTCAATGTTAACCCAACTAAGATTGAAACCCAAATATTTGGAGGATTTAATCACATAGTCTTCCAAGGTACAAATTAACACTTATCTCCGAATAACACCAGTTTCTCTAAAAGTCTCATATTGAAAAGTAATTAACCTAATCACATATCCTCCATGATAGGTTAATAATTTCCATAGATAACCCAAAATAAACATACTCTTAATTCATAAAATCATCTAACTAAAAAGAATAAGTCATACTAACCAGGGACTTCACGTAGTCCGGTGGTAGACGATAAATACCAGTCGCACTTTGTTGTGGGTTCGATTCCCGCAGCTTCGTCCAACACGATGATTTGTCACATGGTTTACGTGTTGTCTCTTTTACAAAACTATATAATTCATAAAACATTCCCCAAAATGAGATAAAATATTCAAAAATAACCATAACATATTTTAACCTCATGTTTATCTCATGTCGTTCATATTCCATCATAACGTACAGTAACCCATAATTACCTCAAAAGTAAGGATCATATAAACCCTAATGGTTACCTTTATAATTATTACCTGAACTTCCATGTCGTGTTGGTTCTGTCGCACAAGATGCATTAGATAACTCACCAAGGTTCAAGTGGTTGATCATGACTCCTAATAGTTGGTTTAGAATAACCATGAGATTTCTCATTGAATGCCCCATTTCATCCCGTCTCATAATCAGAGAACCAACACAGTTTCCTTCAAACCCTTTTTCACTTTGGTTCCTGCTAGATCCATCCATTTACTAAAACCTGAAATGTCAGTGTGAGTATATCAACAAAATCATTATGTACTGAAGAGGAAGATAAACACTAAGATATACTTATCCAAGATATCTCAAACTCATTACAACCTTAAAAAATAACAATGACTCTATCTAATATAATAACCATTTTGGTTATACACAACTTGTCACTTAACACTCTAACATCTAATGTTATCTAAACCATCCTGTGATACCAACAGTAAGGATCGGGCCTTAAACATTACTTATTATTGAATTAAATGAATAATTCACATTGAGAATCTTTTCAGGTTTAGAGTTTTATAGAATTAGGACATAACTATTACATCTCAAATATTAAAAATTAGACACATCTACTTAGCTTCCATTTTTTTACAAAATAAAAAATCTTGAACAAAAGATTCATGTCTAGTTCCTTGTTTTAGACAGCCTGACATTTCCTTTGTCTCATCCTTGACCCTATTCAACTTTATGTCCTGTGAAAAACATTTCAAAAAAACATGGGATGAGCATAAAAAGCTCAGTAAGGGTTATAACAATATAGGAATAAAACATTATTCCATGTGTACATAAGAATCAATGAAATGATACTTTACTCATAAAACATAAGCAATTTAACATACCTCATGAAATCCTAGGATTTATGAATAACTCCTAGAAATCATAAGTCATAACGGTCACTTGAGTCATTCATAACATTCTTACGTAGGGAGTAACCCTCATGGTTATATTTGTAATACCCATAAATGTATATTCCCAAAATCTCTTTGGAGAAACCTTAGCGTTTAACTCCGTCGCATTACCCAATGCATTGGAGAGCTATATCGGGCTCACCCGCCCTTAGTTTATCACGGAACCACCCATCTGCATAAAAAATGCCCAAGAACCATAACATATTCATAGCACATAACTTATGCATAAAGGAAAGATAACATTCCCACATTTCAATAACAACACAACATTTTAAGATATTGAAATAATGAATCCATTCTAAAAACCATTTTCAAAACCATTTAAAACATTTAATAAAGAAATTTTTGAATCAAAGTGTCCCATACAACTTTGAATTTTTTAACATTATAAATCATTAATATCCATATAAATCCTTAATACCTTTTTGAAAACGTGGATATTAATGAGAAATATTTATAACAATAAATCATTAAAACATTTAAAATGATATTTTAGTTAAAGGGTTTTTAACAAAATGACAGACACTTGAATACAATTATTGAGGAATAACATTTAATCATAACATTATAATATTATGAGAATAAAGGGATTCATGATATATTATTCCCAAGTATAGTATATACACCATATAAGAGTGCATTGGTGCATCACAACGATGAAGTCTCAATAGAATTTTAAAATGAGATGAAATCCCTTATAAAGAAGGTATCCTTAAATTAAGGATAATTCAATCTCATAATTATGTGTGAAAAATATAAATACACCCAATATAAGTGGATATTAAGTGTAAAAAACCATATGTCATTCACACATATTCATAGGATGAAATATTCAATAACTACAAGTTGATCCCAAAGAAATTGAAATTATGTTAAGAAGTTCCCTTGGTAAAATTCGACAGCCTAATAGCGTCACTTTAAAATTCACAACATTTGTTGATGAGATAGAAAATGGTACCTCATAACTTGGACATAAAATTTAAATTAATAAGGATATATAAGAAAATATCCCAAAATAAAAATATGTAAATTAAAAGACATAAAAAAATAAGTCTTTTTAAAAGAGGAGTGTGAAAGTTTCCCTTTCCGATTTGGGCAACATTCGAAACGTACACCCCAAGAAAGAAGGGTCATACAATGAAGATGTAACTAACCATAAATGATAGAATATTATACAAATAGTAAAATAATGGGCAGTACATACACCACACAAAAGGAAAAATTTCCAATGTAGCATGAATCTCACGGGGATAAAATGTGAGATGAAAATCCCCTTATGAAAATTTGGCAGCCTAACAGCGCCACATAAAACATCAAAAAATGGATTGATGAGATAAAAATAGGGTCTCTAATCATATGAACATAAAAAGTACAGTAATAGTAATATAAAATAACATCACAATCAAAAGGATTATGATCTTAAAAGGAATGACATAAAAGAGTGTACTTAAAAAGAAAGAGAGTGGTCGGATCCCTTACCTCAAGTCCGACTTGTCTTGTTCGTTTCTTTATATTATTGAATAATAAACATTGGTAAATTTATAACTGCTTAAGGTCCTCCATTAAATATTATCATTCAGTTCATATCCCTTATTATAATGTTATAATAATTGGTTAATAATGTAAGTTCATATCAGACATTTTTGTTGATGTTTGGTACATCGGTAAAAAATGAACTTGTTTGAAAATGATTGTCCATGTAGTTATAAGTAAATCATATCCAGAATAGTATTAGTGATTTAAATATCATATATATCAAATACATATTAATTTTATACTATTCCATAACATTTGGAGATAAAAAGAAATAAGATGCACCGTTTATGGAGATGGTAGGCCGTACACACGCATGAACACTACTTTCATTTCTTTGACATATTAATGGAATTAAAAATAATTGAGATATATATATATTATAATTAAAGTATAATATATATGTTTTATTGGTCACATAAGTTCATTAATTTCATTCTTTATACATTCCATGTATTGCATGAACGAGTCACATCACTTGAGTGGCGGTAGTCCACACTTCCTCGTATGAAATTGTCGCATTTGCACAACATGAAAATCCTAAAGGTATGTTTTAAAAATAAAATACATTATCATATGGAAAAAATAAATACCATATATATAATATATAAAATATAGTGCCATCATAATGGCCACCATGAAAGGTGTTAAGAGAAGATTGAACAATCATCGTTTAATGAGGCAGTAATTCTCCAACCACAGAAACAGTATGTTCTTTAACCATTTGACGGAGGTCTATGTAAGTGTATCTCTAATACATAAAATAACAACATCCTAGTATATTGAAGATACTGGTTTTGTTACAAAGGAATAAAAAGTGTTTAGGGGTTTGGAAAGGCAAAATAAAACAAAAGAACACAAGTGAAGACATTATCTTTAAATCGGGTAACTCCTCTTGATTTGAACCAAAAGGGTTTCTTGAAGAGCATTCTTCCAAAGGTGAGGCTTCAATAATGAAGATAGGGATGTGGTGAGATGAAATGGGTAGGGTTTATCCGATCCAAAGGCTTGAGAGGTGTGGGTAAGGTGGTAGAGGTGGGGGCCTCTTATAAGAGAAGAGGAGGGGCACTCTTGGAAAGTCATAAACTATTACTTTATTATAAAATGATTTTCGGATTTTAAAGGTCCCAAAAGGAATTATTTTGAGGCTAAGGTGATATGGTTTCGAAATACACCCATCCAATATGTTTTTTAAGAGTTTAAGACTTAGATTTCACCCTATCTTCTCATATTATTTAAATCGTTCATTTATGAGGTAATCACAACATCATCACGGTGTCATAAATAATTTAATTTATTTAATGTATAAAAATTAGAAAAAGATATCATGATGTAGGAAATCTTTTTAGCTTTATAATTAATATTTATAGTCAAAAATATAACTTCTATAACCCCATGTAAAATTTTTTTTAGTAAAACAACACCTATTTGTGACATTTTAAGTTTAACATTAAATAAAAAGTTATTAATTTAATTTTCCTACAATGTGGCTCCATGGTATCCCCAAGTTGACCCATGGATTTTCTTGGTCGGCCATGACTCATTCAATAAGGGTTGGAAATGTGTCAAGGTCATTTCATATTATTAAATCATTATTTTTACCTTAAATTTCACTAATTACCTATAATCGCGATTAAAAACATAAAAGCTACTATTCACCAAAAAATTATTTTAATCCCATTGAACCACATTTTACATCCTAATGACAACCATGTATGTCAGATTTTTGAAATTCAAATCGCAGAAGTGGCAAATTTTCATTTGAACGAATAATCAGTTTTTAAACTACCACTTAGTGGTTTCACTGTTATCAAAAATTGAAGTTTTTCTGAAAAATACCAAAAATTCACCCTAAGATATATTTGATATTCCAAATTCAAAAATGATGTCCATTTTTCAAAATTCAAAACATATTAGTTACATTAATTAATTTATTAATTAATTCTCGCTGTTATAACAAATAGCGTGTTTTTATGAAACAATATATATCAAAAGATTGACACTAGTTTAAGTCCAATTTCAATGTGAAATTAATTTCAATGACCACTATTGGATAAAATGGTAAAAATATATTCTAATTTCACATTAAAATCAATTAAAAACATGATCAAATCATATAAATATATTATATTAAAAAGTGGTTTTGAATTAAAATACAACATTTTCACTATTCATTAAAAATGAACTTTATCAGAAAAATACCAAAAATTTACACAAAGTAAATTTAGATGTCCCGATTCTAAAGAAGAATTTTATTTTGTCACATATAACACATAAAATTTTCCAAAATTGGATTTAAAAGAGGTTCTCTATCGAAAGGCGGTTAACCAACTTTTTAAAGAATATTAGAATGTTTACACTTAGAATTGGATTCATTCGCATTTTTAATCATCTAATATTTATTGTAAAAAGTAAAAATATTTGAAAAACATATATAATCATTTTATAGTTAGTTCTGTTCATTCCTGTCATTACAATGGCTAGGTGTTAACTACCATTTAAAATAACATTATTTTATTATTAGAGTGCAATGTAAGATTTCAAAGGAACTCGTTGTTGTGTATTGGGTAAGCCATCGAGCATAGCATTCCCTTTAAATTAAAATTAAAATTTTATTAAAAATTAGGGATAAATATAAAAATGTCATATTCTTTATTTACCTGGGGTGTTACATCCTTCCCCCCTTTTGGAAATTGCGTCCTCGCAATTTTAAAATTGGGCTCAGAAACATCATTGAAAGTCACACATTGGAACAAGAGTCAGTAAAAAAATTACATTAAATGAAATAAAGAGAAGTACAAAGGTCACTCGAGTTAACCCATACTAGGATTAAATTTAGGAAAACCTGGGTACGGAAGAAAAAGAAAAGGTCCATGTTCTGAGAGAGAGTGAAAGAAAACATGTTTAAGAGAAAGTTAACCACAAGAAAATCACAAACTTTTGGTGTGTTAAACAGTATTCTATTCCCCAGTAGGAAAAGTTAATAGACAACATTTTTCTTTTATTTTACTTTTCATTGAGGAATTTATTTTTGATCTTAAGGAAACATACATACTTGTCATGTCGACTTTCAACTTTTACTATATTTCTTACACAAACTCATACTTTCCCCAAATGATTAGTATTTAGGAAGTCTTTTTCACATTAAGAGTACTATAATCAAATTATAGAGAATCAACTAATCCAAAAAAGAGAACTATATATTTCCCATGTATTTAGACCCTTAACAAAGCCAAAATTTTTAGAACAAGATCAGATAATCCAGAAAAGGATAACCCTTTATAAAAAGAAAATCTATTCTTAATCTCCAAAATTTGTCCAACAAAACCCAAAGGTCAACAAAGACCATTCAATAAACAACTTTTCCATAAAATTCTTCAAAGTAAACCAAACTAAAATAGAAACCCAAATATTTGAAGGATTTAATCACATAGTCTTCCAAGGTACAAATTAACACGTATCTCTAAATAACATCAGTTTCTCTAAAAGTCTCATTTTGAAAAGTAATTAACCCAATCACATATCCTCTATGATAGGTTAATAATTTCCATAGATAACCCAAAATAAACTTAATATTAATTCATAAAATCATCTAACTAAAGAGAATAAGTCATACTAACCAGGGACTTCACGTATTCCAGTGGTAAGCGATAAATACCAGTCGCACTTTGGTTGTGGGTTTGATTCCCGTAGCTTTGTCCGACGCGACGGGTTGTCACACGGTTTATGGGTTGTCCTTTTTCCAAAACTATATAATTCATAAAAAATTCCCCAAAATGAGATAAAATCTTCAAAAATAACCATAACATATTTTAACCTCAAGTTTATCTCATGTCGTTCATATTCCATCTTAACGTATAGTAACCCATAATTGCCTCAAAAGTAAGGATCATAAAAACCCTAATGGTTACCTTTATAATTATTACCTGAACTTCAATGTTGAGTTGGTTCTCTGGCACATGATGAATTAGAGAACTCACCAAGGTTCAAGTGGTTGATCTTGACTCCTGATAGTTGGTTTAGAATAACCACGATATTTATCATTGAATGCCCCATTTCATCCGGTCTCTTAATCAGAGAACCACCTTTGTTTCCTTCAATCCCTTTTTCACTTTTGTGCCTGCTAGATCCATCCATGTAATAAAACCAGAAATGTCAGTGTGAGTATATCAACAAAATCATTATATACTAAATAGGAAGATAAACACTAAGATATACATATCCAAGTTATCTCAAACTCATTCCAACCTTCAAAAATAACAATGAATATATCTAATATAATAACCATTGTGGTTATACACAACTTGTCACTTAACAGTCTAACCTATAAAGCTATCTAAACCCTCCTCTGATACCAACTGTAACGACCCGACCTTAAACATTACTTATTATTGAATTAAATGAATAATTTACATTGAGGATCTTTTCAGGTTTAGAGTTTTCGAGAATTAGGACATAACTATTACATCTCAAATATTACAAAGTAGACACATCTACTCAGCTTCCATTTTTTTACAAAATAAAAACTCTTGAACAAAAGAGTCATGTCTAGTTCCTTGTTTTAGACAGCCTGACATTTCCTTGATCTCATCCTTGACACTATTCAACTTTATGTCCTATGAAAATCATATAAAAAACATGGGATGAGCATAAAAACCTCAGTAAGGGTTATTACAATATAGATAGAAAAAATTAGTCCATTTTTATATAAGAATCAATGAAATCATACTTTACTCATAAAACATAAGCAATTTAACATACCTCATGAAATCAAAGGATTTACGAATAACTCATAGAAATCATAAGACCTAAAGGTAACTTGAGTCATTCATAACATTCATACGTAAGTATTAACCCTCATGGTTACATTTGGAATACCCATCACAGTATATTCCATAAATCTCTTCAGAGAAACCGTTGCATTTAACTCCTTCATGTTACCCAATGCATTGGAGAGCTATATCGGGCTCACCCGCCCATAGATTATCACGGAACCACCCATCTGCATAAACAATGCCCAAGAACAATAACATAAACATAGCACATAACTTAAGCACAAAGGAAAGATAACATTCCCACATTGCAATAACAATACAACATTTTAAGATATTGAAATAATTAATCCATTTTAAAAACCATTTTCAAAACCATTTAAAACATTTAATAAAGACATTTTTGAATCAATGTGTCCCATACCACTTTGAAGATTTAAACATATAAAACCATTAATATCCATATAAATCAATAAAAACTTTTTGAAAACATGGATATTAATGAGAAATATTTATAAGAATAAATCATTAAAACAATTAAAAAGATATTTTAGTTAAAGGGTTTTTAACAAAATGACAGACACTTGAATACAACAATTGAGGAATAACATTTAATCAGAACATTATAATATCATGAGAATAAAGGGATTCATGATATATTATTCCTAAGGATAGTAGATACACCATATAAGAGTGAATTGGTGCATAACAACAATGAAGTCTCAACAGAATTTTAAAATGAGATGAAATCCCTTATAAAGAAGGTATCCTTAAATTAAGGATAAATCAATCTCATAATTTTGTGTGACAAATATAAATACACCCAATATAAGTGGATATTAAGTGTAAAAAAACCATATGTCATTCAAACATATTCATAGGATGACATATTCAATAACTACAAGTTGAACCCAAAGAAATCGAAATTGGGTTTCGAAGTTCCCTTGGTAAAATTCGACAGCCTAACAACGTCACTTTAAAATTCACAACATCAGTTGATGAGAGAGAAAATGGCACCTAATCACTTGGAAATAAAATTTACATTAATAAGGATATCTAAGAACATATCCCAAAATAAAAATATGTAAATTAAAAGACATAACAAAATAAGTGTTTTTAAAAGAGGAGTGTGAAAGGTTCCCTTACCGATTTGGGCAACTTTAGAAACGTACACCCCATGAAAGAAGGTTCATACAATGAAGATGTAACTACCCATAAATGATAGTATATTATACAAATTGTAAAATAATGGGCAGTACATACACCACACAAAAGGAAATAGTGGCCAATGTTGCATGAATCTCACGGGGATAAAAAGTGTGATGAAAATCCCCTTATGAAAATTCGGCAGCCTAACGGCGCCACATAAAATATCCAAAAATGGATTGATGAGATAAAAATAGGGTCTCTAATCATATGAACGCAAAAAAGTACAGAAATATTAATATAAAATAACATCATAATCATGAGAAATATGTGCTTAAAAGGAATGACATAAAAGAGTGTACTTAAAAAGAAAGAGAGAGGTCGGATCCCTTACCTCAAGTCCGACATGTCTTTTTCATTTCTCTATATTTCTGAATAATAAAATTTGGTAAATTTATAATTTCTTAAGGTCTTCCTTTAAAGATTTTTATTCAGTTCATATTCCTTATTATAATGTTATAATAATTGGTTAATAATGTGAGTTCATATCAGACATTTTTGTCGATGTTTGGTACATGAGTCAAAAATGAACTTGTTTGAAAATGATTGTTCATGTTGTTATAAGTAAATAATCTCTAGAATGGTATTAATGATTTAAATATAATATATATCCAGCTCATATTCATTTTATACTATTCCATAATATTTGGAGATAAAAATAAATAAGATGCACCTTTCATGGAGATGGTAGGCCGTACGTATGCATGAACGCTACTTTCATTTCTTTGACATGTTAATGGAATTAAAAATAATTGAGAGATATATATATTATAATTCCAGTATAATATATTTGTTTTATAGGTCACATAAGTTCATTAATTTCATTCTTTATACATTACATGTATCGCATGAAGGAGTCACATCACTTGAGGGGGCGGTAGTCCACACTTCCTCGTATGCAATTATCGCATTTGCACAACATGAAAAGAAAATAGGTATGTTTTAAATATAAAATACCGAAGCATATGGAAAACATAAATAATATATATATCATATATAAATTATAGTGAAATAATAATGGCCACCATGGAAGGTTTTAAGAGAAGATTGAACAATCATCGTTTCGTGAGGCAGTAATTCGACATCCACAGAAACAATATGTTCTTTAACCATTTGACGGAGGTGTGTGTTAGTGTAGCTATAATCCTTCAACAACAACATCCTAGTATATTAAAGACACTGGTTTTGTAACAAATTTATAACAAGAGTTTAGGGATTTGGAGAAGCAAAATAAAACAAAAGAACACAAGTGAAGACATTACCTTTTAATCGGGTAACTCCTCTTGGTTTGAATAAAAAGGGCTTCTTGAAGAGAATTATGCCAAAGGTGAGGATTAAATGATAAATAGAGGGATGGGGAGAGATGAAATGGGTAGGGGTTGTCCGAGCCAAAGGCTTGAGAGGTGTGGGTAAGGTGGTAGAGGTGGGGGCCATTTATAAGAGAAGAGGAGGGGCATTCTTG
The DNA here is from genome assembly GCA_963277665.1 of Viscum album. Lineage (NCBI taxonomy): Eukaryota > Viridiplantae > Streptophyta > Magnoliopsida > Santalales > Viscaceae > Viscum > Viscum album. The sequence goes on along the minus strand of OY728130.1, from coordinate 1,896,449,814 downwards.
GAAAGTCATAAACTATTACTTTATTATAAATTGCTTTTCAGATTTTAAAGGTCCAAAAAGGATATATTTAGTGGCTATGGTGATAAGGTTTCGAAATACTCCAATAAAATAGGTTTTTTACAAGTGTAAGACTTATATTACACCCTATCTTCTCATTTTATTTAAATCGTTCATTTATGAGGTAATCGTTGCACCATCACGGTGACATAAATAATTTAATATATTTAATGTCTAAAAATTATAAAAAATATATCATGATGTAGGAAATATTTTTATTTTTCTAATGAATATTTATAGTAAAAAATATTACTTGTATAACCCCATGTAAAAATTGTTTTAGTAAAACAACACATGTTTGTGACATTTTAATTTTAACTTTAAATAAAAAGTTATTAATGTCATTTTCCTACCAAAGTGGCTCCATGGGGTCCCCAATTTAACCCATGGATTGTCGTGGTCGTCCATGACTCATCCAATAAGGGTAGGACATGTGTCAATGTCTTTTCATATTATTAAAACATTATTTTTACCTTAAATTACACTAATTACCTCTAATGGCGGTTAAAAACTTAAAAGTAACTATTCATCGAAAAAATTATTTTAATCACATTGAACCAAATTTTAAATCCTAATGACAACCATGTATGATGTATTTTTGAAATTAAAATCACAGAAGTGGTAAAGTTTCATTTAAATGAAAAATCAGTTTTTAAACTACCACTTAGTGGTTTCACTATTCATCAAAAATTGATGTTTTTCAGAAAAATACCGAAAATTCACCCTAAGCCATATTAGATATTCCGAATTAAAAACTGATGTCTATTTTAAAAAATTCAAAACATATAAGTTCCATTAATTAATTTAATAATTAATTCCCGCTGTCTGAACAAATAGCGTGTTTTTATGAAACAATATATATCAAAACATTGACACTAGTTTAAGTCCAATTTCAAAGTGAAATTAATTCCAATGACCAATATTAGATTAAATGGTAAAAATATATTCTAATTTCACTTTAAAACCAATACAAAGTATGATCTAATCATATAAATAAATTATATGAAAAAGTGGTTTTGAATTAAAATACAACAGTTTTCACTATTCATTAAAAAATGAACTTTATCGGAAAAATACCAAAAATTTACACAAAGTAAATTTTGATGTACCGATTCTAATGAAGAATTTTATTATGTCAAATATTGCACATCAAATTGTCAAAAAGTGGATTTAAAAGAGGTTTGCCATCAAAATGTGGTTAATCAATCTTTTAAAAAATATTAGAATGTTTACGCTTAAAATTGGATTCATTCGCATTTTTAATCATCTAAAATTTATTATAAAAAGTAAAAATATTTGACAAACATATATAATCATTTTTTAGTTAGTTCTGTTCATTCCTGTCATTACAATGGCTAGGTGTTAACTACCTTTTAAAATAAAATTATTTTATTATTAGAGTGCAATGTAAGATTTCAAAAGAACTTGTTGTTGCGTATTGGGTAAGCCATCGAGCATAGCATTCCCTTTAAATTAATATTAAAATTTTATTCACAAATAGGGATAAATATAAAAATGTCATATTCATTATTTACCTGGGGTGTTACACTCTTTGACCTTTGTAGAGTCAGTAGGATGAGCTAGAGGATCGTAAGAGGAAGTGGTAGCTAAGATGGATCTAGTGGTGAGATAAGAAAAAGGAAAAACTCTATAAATAAAAGGGTAAGAGTGGGTTTGGTCTGAGAATAAGGCACTAATTTTTCCAGAATAACAGGCTATATCTGGCTCATAACCTAAAAGACAGACATGATAGGAGGAGAAAAAGAAATGGTTGAGGATGGTGTGGAACTAGGCTTCAAGGGAGTAGCTACAGGAGCCACAATGACAGTGCTTGGCACATGGAGATAGGGATTCATCTTATTAATGAAATCTGTGATGACCACACAACCATATTTAACAGATTTTTCTAATTTATATTTATTCTCAAGAAATATTTCCTTGTTAGGTTTGAACTCTATCATTTTCTTCACTTGATCCTTAAACTCTTGATTCAATAGAGTTATTTTTAAATTTTCCACATGGTACATGAAATTAATTTTCAATTCATGCTTTATATAAAATAGTTTGAAGTGGAAATCAACTATATTTTTAATCTCATTATTGGTAGTAGATGATTCATTGAATACATGAAAACTATTTAATGGACATGCTCACTATTTTGAACAATTTTAAAGAGTATTTCCTGAAAAAAGGACTTTTCACATATTTAAGCTCTTCAAGAAAAAAAATTCTCCAAACTGCACTTTCTAATAACCAAGATGATTGAGCAGAAAAAGCCCAGGGGGGAGGAGTTGAGAAGGATGCTGATGGTTCAAGATTTCTCTTGACAACATTTTCAATAGAGTACTTGAAAATATTGGGCATGTCATCAATTGAGGATGATAATTTTTTAATTTTATATACTAGCTTTTCATTTTTTCTATTGTTTTATCAACAACAGCTACCATACTAGTTGAATCAGTGCTCAAACATTTCAATATATCATGTCAAAATGTTCTGTTAAAAATCAAGAAATAGGGTGTTCACTCTTTCTTCAGTTCCTCAATCAAAGACTTTAAAGATTTTACTTCCTCTCTTAAGAACTTATTTTCAATTATTTCTTCCTGATTTTCATGAAACTTACAATTTTTAGTTTTCCATATAAGTTTCTCCAAAATCATACTGGGATCATGTTCACATAGATGTGTAATAAGAATATTTTGAGCTTTCAAAATCTTTTCAAAGATAGCCAACATATTTTCTCTAAACACCATTAAATCCTCAAGGATTACAGAGATTGGGCATTATTTAGCACACTAAGGTTTTGAGACCACAATATCATTAGGCTTCTTGGAAGGTTTTACACAAGTTAGATAAAAATATATCAAATGAAAATCTATTGAAGATCATTTCTTTTCATTAAAGCTACTTGAGAATCTAAGACATCAAAATAGCTAGGGAATTTATATACTTTTTCCATAGGGCTTGTCTCAAAAAGGATTTGTGCTTGAGTAGTTTCCAGAATGGGGTTTTTCTCCCCCTCAATGTGTGAGTTATATCTAAGACTGAGACTCCATATCTCTTGATCTATTTCCATATTTACATAAATTTCAAGCTCACCCATATCTTTTCTTAATTATTGAAAGGCTTGGTTCATTCTTTCATTAGATGATAGGATTAATTTAGGATCATCTTATTCTCTATACCTTTCTATAACTAAAGGAACATTCTCTACAACACGATCTCATACATGTTCCTTGGGAACAACTTGCACCTCCGGACCAGCAGCCACTCCTTCTTTATAGACAAAGCCTTCATCAAATATTTGTTCACCAACTGGGTTTTCATCAACTTTTGGTTTAGGTAAGCCAATGTCCACTTCTTCCAAAAAAAATTCTTTCCATAGCAGTAGCTTCTAAATCCTATTCTTCTTGACATTAGTTTTTTACCAACTCTTCATGTTCTAATACTGGGTCATGGTTGTTTTAGGTCTATATGGATTTTTAATGGGATTGAATTTATCCTACAACCTTTCATTTTTTCCACTAAATACTTTTTCCAAGGATTCCAGGTCATCTACATCCTTCTCATTATATCCTTTAAATTACAGAACTCATATCCTTCACTAACTTCATCATTCTGTCAAACAACACCTTTAGCAGAAAACATTATAGAGATCAATCATGAATAGAATAAAGAGGTAGAATTTTAAGTAGTCTTAATCAATTCATACATGTTAAGTAAAGTATACATACATAGATTAATCATGTTTCCATTCTTCATAATATGTATCAAGAATATATCTCAAAAAATAATATTAGAAAAATAACTATTTCATGGACTAATAATATTTTGAATAAACATAAATAGCAGCCTTGTCTAACCATCCAACTAACCATAAATTTCTCATTTTTTCTTCCTATTTCCAATTAGGTTTACCAAAGCTTCTTCCAAAGTGAAAATATCACTACCAGGAAGAGGTTCTCGCTGATGATCCTCACATAATCCTTCATGAGGTATCCCTAGGCATCCATCCCACAACCTTAAACAAATAAGTACACCATTGAAAATTAATCCATCTTCATTCAAAAAAATCATTTTTAGTATCGAAATAAAACTAGACATTCTAAAAAACATGTTTCAGATAAATAGGTTTTTATTTCTTAGTAAACTAGTCCAACCATCTTTGTTCAATCAGAACATTCAAGAGCAATGAATTACTTGACAGTAGCCACTTCTGACATACTTTTTTTCAAGCACGACTACTCTATTTACAAGACCAGGGTTCAACAGTACTTCTAGTGATATTTGTGGTACCCTTCATTCCTTTTTGTGAGGACTTCACTTCTCATGAGTCAAGAAATAAGGTCTCATCATTCTCTTCATAAAATGACAGGCTCAAGAAGGAGAATTAGTTGAAGGGGAGTAAGACATTTGGAAGGCAAGGGCTTCGGTTTCCAGAGAAGAATGCTCGAATGAAGATAGAAGTGAACAATATCAGGTTTTTATTATTTAGGAATTACAAACATCTTAAAAAAAGAACAGTTAGGTGAAATATTGAATTCAACAATACAAATAATATATAGGTCTTTACTGTCTGATTAGAACAGTTCATTATGGTGTTATAATTATGGTGTGACAATAGAAAATGCCACTGTAACATTGAGATAGTAAGGGAAAAAATAGTAATCGAGATACATTAACTGTGAGGCCATTAAAATGAGACAGTAACTTCTAACTACTAATCTAGTGAAACCGTGAAAGTCAGAAAATAATTCCAAGACAAAAACATGTGAAAATATATGCATGAAATAGTAAGCTATGAAATAGTAAGTCAAGAATATAATCCTTTCACTTAAGATATATCATCCCCAATTAATGTAGGATGTAATCCATCCACTCATATTTTAATGTTTTAGTAAATATATTAGCATGCTAACAATCCGTTTCAATGAATTCTAAAATGATATCATATTTTTTATAATGGTCTCTCACAAAGTGATGTCTTACTTCAATAAGTTTTGTCCAGGAGTTTGAAACTAGATTCTTTGAAATGTTAAAAGCCCTTGTATTGTCACAATTTATAGTTACATGCCTAACTTAATATCCATAGTCTAATAATGTGTGTTTCATCCCCAAAATTTGTGCACAACAACTACTAGCAGCTATGTATTCAGCTTGGACAGTAGATAATGCAACAGGTTTTTGTTTCTTTCTACACCATGACACTACAGAAATGCATAAAATGTGATACATTCTAGAGGTTCTTTTTCAATCTAACTTAAATCAACTAAAATTAGAATTATAATAGCATACTAACTCAAATGATTGACCTCTGGGATGGAATAGTCATAGATTGGGGGTATGTTTGAGGTGTTTGAAAATTCCATTGACAACTTTTAAATGATATTTCTCGGTGTTTTCTTGAAAGAGAGCACACATACATAAATTAAACATAATATCAGGTCAGCTAGTAGTTATGTAGAGTAAGTTTCCAACAATTCATATTTATGTTGATTGATCTACATATTTACCATCTCTATATAGGTCAAATTTTCAAGTTGTTCTCATTACAGTATAACGACCTTTACTGTTATCATATCCAAAATGTTTTAGTTTATCTTTAGAATATTTCATTCATTTAAAATAATATCATCTCTATTTTGAAAGATTTAAAATCCAAGAGAGAATATTTTTTTCTCCCATTAAACTCATTTCAAATTCATTAATCATTATTTTAAAAAATATCAATTTTTAAAGAATATTTTAAATATCCAAAAATTAAATCATCTACATAAATTTGAACTACTAAAACATCATTGGAAATTCATTTTATAAATATAGTAGGATTAGCTAAACCATTTTGTTAAATCTTTCGAAATAATAAAAGTACTAAATATATAGTACTAAGATCTTGGTGCATTTTTTAAACCAATAAATGATTTTGATAATTTAAAAACATGATATGGAAAGTGAGAATTTGTGGAACAAGTGGGTTATTACAAAAAAACTTCCCCAGTTATATAACCATTTATGAGTTCAAAGTTGACATACATTTGATATTGTTTGAAATTAAAATGTTCTACATATGCATAAATGATTCTAATCGAATCATTTCTAGCTACTACTATAAAGGTATCCTCATAGACAATTCCTCCTTCTTCAATATATACTTGTGCAGCCAATCTAGATTTTTTTCTAACTGTGTTACCAGCTTCATCTAATTTATTTCTAAACACCCACTTAGTGCATATGGTAAAGATGTCTTTGGGTCTATCAATAAGTTTCTAATCTTTGTTCATTTCAAACAGATTTGTTCTTCTTGCATATCCATCACCAAAAATCCATCATTGATAGCATCATTGATGTTTTTAGGTTCATGTTATGATAAGAAAGCTTGATGTTCAACCTGATTTCTACGAAAATCTATAGTTTGTTTTTTATCTAAATCTTATATGACAACATCTAAAGGATGGTTCATAAGGGTTCTAATAGCTCTAGAAAATGATGTTCTAGAGAATTCAGGTTCTCTAATAGGTTAGAGTTCATTATGTCTTGAATATAGTGAATTTCTAGAACTAGAAGTTTTTTCAGATTCCTTTATAGAATAGTAAGAGGATTTAGCATTAATGTCTAGATTTGATATATCCTCATCAAGATTTTCTAGAGATGTATTAGGCTCATGTGGATCTGTCTCAGCAAACATGACATGGAGAGATTACTCCACAAATTTAGTTATTTTGATAAAGTATATATTAGATTTATTGGGGATTTAATATCCTAGAAGGATTCCATCATCACATTGGATAAAAATTTGTCAAGATTTCCCTAGGTATTAAGGATATAGACATTGAAACTAAAGACATTGAAGTAGTTCACATTTGGGTTTCTATTATTCAAAAAATAATATGGGGTTATTTTAATAATAGTTCTAATCCAAACTCTATTAATAATATATTATGTTGTATTTAGAGCTTCATCCGAAAAATAAATAGTTATTTCATATTCACTAAGCATGGTTCTATTAATTTTTTTCAAGGTCGTATTTCATCTTTCTACCACTCCATTTCTTGGGTTGTTATAGGGGAAGATAAATTTTAATTATAGGCATTTCTGGAGAAAAAAGATTCAATATCTGGATTTTAAAACTCAAAACCATTGTCAATTCTTAGATATTGGATTTTAATTCCACTAAGGTTTTCTAAAATTTTAGCGTACATAGTGAAGTGAGAGAAATATTCACTTTTTTAAGAGAATAAGGAGGTCCATGTATTCCTAGAAAAGTCAACTACAAGAAGATAAAAATTGTGATTTCCATTTAAACTAAAAAATTTACATGGTCTAGAAAATTCCTTTTGAACCAACATGAGAGGTTTATACGTTGAAAATTATTTCTTTGGTTTGAAGGAATTTTTTTTCTTTCCTTTTTGACAAGGATTAAATACTCTAACATTTGAAAAATCTAGTTTGGGTAGATTTTTGAATAATCATATTCTAGTTAACTATCTAAGGGAGTGGATATTGAATTGTCCTAGTTTTATATGCTAGATCCAAGACTCTTTGTTAAATACACTTAAACGTGAATCATTTTTAGAAAATAAAGAATCTATCGTAACAGAATATACATTTTCCTTTCTTAATGTAAAAAATAGTAATTTATTTTTAGAATTAAAAATATTATAAGAATCGTTTTCAAATTTAACATGAAATCCATAATCACATAGTTGTGAGATATTTATAAGATAACATTTCAATCCATAAACAGAAAATACTTGAAAATTTGACTATGAGATAGAGTTATGGATTTGGTGTGGCCAATGATGTTTCCTTTGGAATTGTCACCAAAAGTGACATGTCGATCATCAATATTTTTTAGGTTCTTGAATCAATAATATTATCCTGTCATGTGTCTTGAACACCCATTGTCCAAGTACCATAATCTTTTACATGCGCTCTTCAAACAATTTTCATATAATATAGTCAAATAAATATAGAATTTGGTACCCACATTTGTTTAGGTCCAGTAATATTGGTGACTACTGATTTTGGAACCCACATCTGCCTCATAGGTTTCCTATAATTATTTTGTAAAATATTTGAGGAATAAAATTTATTTGGTCAAAAAAATCATGGGATAGTTGAGGATGTATCATAGTTTAAACTAGATGAATGTTTTCCAGAACTAGGAATAAATCTGTATGTTCTATATTTAGAAACAAAATTTGGTTTTCCAAAATTTCGTCGACTAGGTTGATATCAAATACCATTAGTGTATTTGGGGAAATTTTTTTACCTATAATTTGTACCAAGTTGACTATACCATTAGTAATAATTTAATGTTCCTTTTTCAATTTCTCATTAGATAGATTTAATTCATTACTTTATTTGCATAATTGAACATTTTTCTGTCTTTCTACTACAATTTCAAATTTAACTATCGAGGTAAGAGCATACTATTTCTTTATGGACTTTTATTTATCATTTGGTTCATTACATGTATCTTCAAGCGTAGTGAAATACTCAAAAATTTATTCTTTAGATATATTTTTAGAATCACTATCATCTCTATAATAATTGGAATTGTGTAGATGATATTCCAATGTTACCGCGTATGTGTTTATCATGAAACAAATATTGGAATTGTTTTCTTTTTCATCATATGAAGACTCTGAGTAAAATGAACTATCCTCAGAAACACTCCAAGTTTCCTACATTTCATTTTTATACTTTCTATATTTATCCTCATAATTCCTTTTATGCTTGATCTTGGGATAGTCAGCCTTTACATGTCCCTTTCACTTACATTCATAACATAGTATGTTATCATACTTTTCATTTGGTTTCAATCCTTCTTCTATCTTCCTTTTCGATCATATCTTCCTTTGAATATAGGATTTCTGATGAATTTATTCATTTTGTAAAATTTCTTAAACCTTCTAGCTAATTTATCCATCTCCTCATCATTGTCATGTTAATAGTTTTCACTATTAGAATATTCAACCGAGACATTCAGTTTCTCTTTTTATTTGGGTTAGAGGTATTCATCTTAAATGCTACATATTTTCTCTTAGGTTCATCCACCTATTTATTGTTAAATTTAATCTCTTCTTCACAAATCATTATTTTACCAATGAGTTCTTTGACTGGGAATTTTCTGTTGTCACATTACTTTAAAATAGAGAAAATATTTCCACTCCATTTATCGGGTAGGCATCCGAGAATCCTCTTTATTTGTTCTTTGGAAGTGACATCACTTCCAAGATAGATAATTGAGTTTAAAATTTCATTTAACCTAAAATAAATATCCAAAATAGGCTCATTAATATTTAATATAAAGATATCATACATAATATTATTAGTGTTGAGTCTCATTTCTTTCACATTAGTTTTTCCCTCATGTAAAAAAGACAGAGTAATCCAAATTTCACAGGCAGTTTTACATGCAGCTATTTTGTTAAATTCATCATCTCCAAAAGAACAATATATGGAAATCATGGATTTCCAATTGTTATTGTAAGCAGTCTTAGTTGGGTCATCCCAATTAGTTCTTGTGGTAGAATAAATCATATACCCATCTATAATTGAAGGCCAAATTTCAATTCCCATATGTTCAAATTGCATTTTTAAACAATCCATTGGGCATAATTAATATCATTAAATAATGGTGGTATTTTGTTAGTATCTCCTTCTAGTCTATTATTAATATTAATAAAATAATTTTAAAGAGAAATAAATTTAGAAATAATAAAAATTTACAGATCTTTATTGCACAACTAAAATAACATTTAAAAAGATTTAATAAAATGAAAGATCCTTAACAAGGAAAACTCCTTTGAAACAAAATTTCGGTTAGAGTAGAGTACACAAGACGGGTATGAATTTAGTATATATAAAAAAAATTTATTAAAAAGTTCACTTAAGTGTATTCTCTAATAAACACAATATATGCTAGTTAATCAAGGTAATACGATTATAATAGTTTGACTGTTTAAATAACTTCTTAGAAGATTGAATAATTTTTATTATTATCAATGTCAGTTATTGATTAAACTTTTGAAGATACTTTAATATGAAAAAATTTTATAACATCTATATAATACTAATAATCAATTTAAAATCATTTTTTCTGAAATATAATGTATAATAGAGAAAAACTAAAGTATAAGACAAAATGGATAAAATAAGGGGTTTAGTCTCAAGCTGAGATTTAATACACTCCACTTGGTGATTACCTTCCACTAAGAAGCCTATATAGATAATAGATTGATCCATACCATGGATCTGGGTAAAACAAAAATACACATGACTATCCAGGTCGCACGACCTATTCTACTATTCTTTTTGGGTGTAAACTACCAAGCCACCCAAAGACTGCTTCCACACATATCCATGGTAGTTGATAGTTGTAATAAGATATGAAATGAAGGACATCATGTATCCTTCAGTTTAATAAAGGATAATGTTTTTGTTTTTAAAACACACACACACACTACTCGAATGCTAAAAATAGTACACAATAGAGAAAAGATGATGAGAAAGAGATAGAAGTAATCTGAGTGTTATTCTATGCAGCTCTGGACATGTAGGATGATGCAGTTGCAAGTATCATTTCCTCTTATAAAAAATAGTGTATCACAAGTCTGGTGCTCTGGTTTTCAAATCTAAGATGTGAGATATGTAGCTGGTGTTCTTCTAGTTGGTGCTATGAAGATTATTTAGTATCTTATCTACAGTAGACCAGCCTTCAGGGATCGAGAGTGCTTCATTTTTTCTTCAATAGTATGTTGCATGCATGAGTTCATTAGTTAAAAAATTCTTGCATGTATCTCTGTATTTTTCAGTTTCCAGGATTATATTCTTTTTAATTGAGGGTTTACATGTCATAACTGACAGGATTCATGTATTATTCACCTTATTCCTCATAATATAAGGTGAAATGTCTACAAAGAAACATTAATGTTTTTTGTGTAATTTAATAACTTGAACATGACTATTATAAATTAAATTAAAAACTAATAAAAAAAGATTAAAGAACATCGTCACAATTTGTCCTAAAAAAATGCAACTTGGAAACAGTGTCATAGGAAAGCAGTGTCTTTACATTTTACATTGTGATATGAGACAGTCATAGTGTCACAACTATGTTGACATCTGGAATAAGAAGAACATATGTGTTGTTAGGATCATGGTGTCTCTGGTTGTAGTTACTAGTCCTTTTGTTAAATATTCAAATGGTTCTTTAGTCATAGATTGAGAATTATGGTGTCAGGGTAACTATATCATCATTTTGGTGTATGGGTTATGGTACCAGGTGATGGTATCTGGGTCATAGTTACTAGTCACGGTATCTGGTCACGATTTCTGGTACATTTTCAAAATCTAGAACCGATGGTAGACGTACAATTTCTCATTCTTATCCAAATATCTGTAAATCATCTTAAGAAATAATATTCATAGAATGGTTCAAACTCAATTAGTTTAATAATAAAACATAATAAAATAGGATTAAGCATAATTAGTGAGATTCTGAATTTGAACAAGTAAGCATGGAATCATAAAAAGACCAACAAACCTCAAAAATGATTTAAACAAGATTATCATAATTTTCATGAGTTGCCTGATTTTCATGATTTGTGAAAATTAAAACATGATCAAATAGGAGGAGTCCAACAACTATGACATAGTATCTTTTTTTTATTTTTTCTCATTCATATTCATTTTGTGTATTTATTTCTGTAAATTGCATTTATATGTAAAAATCCTTAAAAAGTATGATTAAATCCATTTAGAGAAAGTTGAAAGTCATATAAAGTAATATGAATGTCATATGAAGTAAAAACAACAAAATTTACTTAATAACAAGAGTCTTATTATGTTATGAGATTTGGAAAAAAATAAAGTCTTATTAAATATATTAATGTTATGAAATAATAAATGTCTTCTGATATTTCAATGTCTTTTTAAAATAGTTTTGGATTCTTACATGATTTTAAAGTATTAAAATGTTCTAAAGGATTACAGTTTTTTAGAAAAAAGTGTTATGAATATTTTAAAATCCATAAGATAATTTTGAAAATAATACGTAAAATTTAATGTCTTATAAAAAGGATTTTAAACATTTATAGAAATATATTTTCTTATGACATTCAACAATTTACTATGAAGTATGTGATGTCTTATAAAGTACTCAAAAATTATAACATATTTAATAACTGAATTTCCAATGAAAGATGGATTATAAAGAATTTTGAAATGATGGCGATTAACTAATATCTATGTTTATTATTCATAACTGAATTCATATATATTATTATAATTTATGTTATATTAATGTTTTTTTGTTTTTTAAAAGGAAATTATATTTATGATTTTTCAATTAAATACTTTTTAATATAAAATAAACCATATTAACATATATTTCATCCTTATGAAGTTAAAATTTACCCTTACAGTATAAAAATTAACATAATAACCTTATGTTTATTATTACGAAAAATGATTTTACTCTATTTTATAAGGATCGAATGATTCTTATGAATTATAGTTAAGAAATATATAAGTTTATTGTTTACAATTTTGAAATTATTTGTTTTGAGATTATATTATTTTATTAATGTTTTTATCAATGATATAACTCAAATAATTTCATAAAATACAATCTTCGTGCACTAGAGTATTCTTTCACAACATAGAGTTATATTTTTTCTTGTGTGTGTTTCATACCCGGTTTTTTTTCAATGTGGGTTTTAAAAATTGACTATGATACATAGAGACTATTTTAAACATCAACATATGTATAACTATTTATAATATTTTTTGATTAACCTTTTAATAAATATTTTAGATACATAGAGAAATAACCATTGGATTTTTCTCTCTAAATAGACACTGAATGAACCATATAAAGTAATAAATAATTGTGTGAGTGATAAAAATTATTTCAACTCAAAACAAACCACAAAAATAATTTGTTTCATACCATTATGATCTATGTGAAGAGTTACATCATGAAATTAATTTTTAAGTGATTATGTTACATTGAAATTCTTATTTTTCTATTCTAGTTTCTTTTGTTTATTATGTTATAATTATAATATTTTTTAGTTTTATCCCATCATTTCTTTTTTATGTTTTCCCTTATAAAAACGAAGGGTTTTTGTCATAATATATTACAAATGGTATGTTTATTGGATATAACTCCACTATAAATGGTAAATGTTTTAGGTTGTGTCTCTGTCTTTAATAGACTGCAGGGTTGTTCCTCCAGGTTGAAAAATTCTGGTATGTTGGTTCTGACAATATAGGTAGACTGGTATGTTTATTACAAAGCAGTAAAAAAATCCAAAGGATATGTTTTAGTGAAAATATTGTCTATCAATGAGTATATAAATTTTTATAGTATATGTAGGATCAATTTGATCCAAACAACTATAGAAGTATGGATGTTCTTATTTATTTTTATTTCTATTACAGTTGAATTTAACTATTATTTTATGTTGAGATCTGATTGTAATAGATTTATTTAATTTAAATTACTATAGAAATATATAACTATTAAATTCACACCCTCCCAAACATATTTACATCTCAAACTGAGATAACATATTTTGGGGTTTTTAAGCAGATTTTAGATATATAAAAAATAAGGGGTCATAATAATATAATTATGTACTTATATCAGCATTAATATAATTTTAAGGCGATTAAGAGATATTTTATTGATTATTTAAAACATTTTAGGTTTCCTTTTTATCAATATTTTATGTTGTAACTTAATCAATACCCTACCACTGCTACCATAATTTATTATTTGAGTAGAATAATATATAGTAATGTTGTTAGTAGTAGCATTTATTCCATGTTTTTTACTTGACCAGATGTTTCATTTTTTTTTAAATCTACGAAGGTATATAATTAATATAGATAAGGATTGTTGTAATAAACTTAAATGGTTATTGTGGTATGTCTTGTCTACTTCTCACTGTCAATTTTTTATGGTAGAAATGGGAATTATGGTGAACAGTTTACTGGTTGTATTGATTTTGACAATATTCTCAATGTTGATACTATAAATTCTACCATTGGATATGTTTTTATTACATGTGGGGAACCTATATTATGAAAATACAATATGAAATTATTTATTTCTCTCTCAACCACTATATTTTTATATTTCACAGTGAAAAAAGCTATTAGAGAACCCATTTGGATTGAGGGGTTTTTTAGAACTATCATTGTGTAATTTTGGTATTATATTTAATTTGATATTTATATAGCTAATATTTTTTCTCATAATTTATCTTTATATGTTGTTTTTAATAACATATATATTAAATTATATTTATTATGTGAATTCATGGAATCTAGAGCAATCTATACAAACAAGACACACATCGGTGATAACTATGTCGATAGTTTAACTAAAGAAATATAATTTTCTATATTCAAGAATTTTTGAGATATACTGAACATTATTAAATTCAATTAAAATATTTATAAGAGAACTTCATTTATTTTTTATTATAAATTTTGGATATTTTTTAATTTTTTTAATTTTTATTCTTTATTAAAACAAATTTTTTACATGCATAGTGTGTGTAGTATTTTCTATCATGGAATATAATTTTCCAGTTACTATTTTGATCAATTTATATATATAAATTTAATCTGTTGGTATTATATAGACTAGTATATACACATGGGTTTTGTGATTGGATTTTTTATATTGTCCCTTCCATTCAATGATTCTTCATTGGTTAATTCTATGTTATTGTTTACTCTTCATCTAGTAACTCTATGTACACCTCCATGTGCTTGTTCTAGGGGTCAATTTACGACCTCAACCTCTTATCGGATCTCTAAATTACATATTCCGCTTTTTTATATCCTTTTAATAAGGGTGGTTGTGACTTGGTTGATTGGATTTTCTAATTACCCTTCCTTTTTGGTGATTTATTATTCCACAACCTCAAGCATAGTGGCGGCATCATTATTCCATCATTGCTTCATTCATAGGGTCTTATCATGGTTCCCCATTATACATTCTATAATAAATCGAAAATATAGTGTGGGAGAGGGAACATATATTCTTTATTGAGTTGGAATCATTGGGGAAACATTTTCCTAGAGCATCATTGTACCACAACCTCAACATCATTGCATAGATCTGACCCTACACACGGAATTTGGTGGAGATTTTGTGTTATACCCTATGAGTGCATATTGATTTTTTTCTTCTATAATAATCAATAGATCTTAAATTCTAAACCAAATCCAATATCAAGCTACTGCAATATGAAGCATCATCCATTGGTAGCTTTGAATGGTTTGTAAGTATTTTGATATTATTTTTATTTTGATTATTATTTATATATTTCTTTATATTTATATAATTTTTTTGTTCACAGTTATATTCCTGAATTTTTTTTGGTTTAATCATTAATGAAATACATTAATGGGTATCATTATTAAAATTAAAATAAGATGAAACTAGTGTAAAAAATGTTAAATATTATATCCTTTTATTTTTTTCGTACTATATTTTCTATTTCACATTTCATGAATCAGTATTCTCATTTTGTTTTTATCATTATTTGGTTATTGAATCTAATTTCATTGAATTTTTCATGAAATTATATATGTATCTTGGCCTCCTTGGAAATTTAAAAGGGGAAATGCTTAGTGGTATCATAAACATGTCATTTCAATGAGTTTAACATTTGTTGTATGTGAACCATCAAAATACATGGTGGTCAAGATAGTTATTAATATCCATGAAAGGGACTTCATAGCAGTTTCAAATTTCACTACAGGAAATGTCATGAATTCTTTTTCACTTTTACTTTTTGATAACTGACATGATGTTAATTGATATACCCAATCACATGAGAATTAAACATAACCTGTATGACCACTCCCATGTATCGTAAAATAAATTTTCTTCATCGTTAATAGAATACACAATATTAGTAAATTTTTCTACTTATAATACCATATCTAGATCCAAAACACAATGTTGAAATTAGAATTGTTCAGTCTAACATAAAAATTAAATCCATTAAAGATTGAAATAGTAGACGCATGTGATTCCAAAGATAAGGAAATACTAATTAAACTATATGAATTTTTAACATCAATGATTTTGATCATAAATAAACATCATTTATTTTGAAAATAAATTATTTTAAATTAAATTTTTAAATGGTGTTATCCTTTGGGGGACACAATAAAAAATAATCATAATTGATATTATTTGAATATTAACATTATTTTGAAATAATACATCAATTATATAGAAATATTTTTTTATCTTCAGATTTATAAATATATATAATAGTGCATATATATAACAAAAAAATATATTTTTAAATTATAATAATATGGTAATTTTTTAAAAAAATTAATAAATATCTTATAATAATGAATTTTAATTAACCCAAAAATAGTATAATAGTATCAAATCTCTGAGTAATAAAGATATTATTATTTTTCATTTAATTTTGGAACAAAATTTGCCTTAGGATTTGGTCATCTTGGTAATTAAAAAATCTCATACTTCAATGTTCAAAACAAAAAATATCACATAATAACATAATCATAAATGTAAATAAATTTGAATTAACATAATTTAAATAGATCATAATATAAAAGCTAAAAATGTTATCAATAACTTCAAAACATATCATAAAAAATAAATCTGATGTACTCAGTTATAGAATCAAAAATTAAATCAGGGTTTTTATATAGTGCATTATTACTCATAATTTTAATTTTGTAAAATAATTTAAAAAATTATATAAACAATCAAAAAATATTTCGTTCAATGGTATTCGAAATTAAAATAATATAAAGAAATAAAGAAATTATTATTTTATTATTCTAAACACGGTACTATTTATATGAAGTACCAAGGAGGTATTGGGTTTAAGTCTCATAGTAATGAACCAACCCATGTCAACTAGACAAGTCACTCAAGAAGGTACGTTAGAGATTAAGTTGAAAAAAATCTTCTCAGAAGTCTGATGTATATCCAATTTAACTCAAATAATTATATTACAATGTGGGGGAAAAGGATATAATGATGAGATATAAAATGATAATGCAAATGGCTTATCTTGGAAATAATGAAGACAGAACATGGAGATAAGCTCCATGTAACCATTTTTCGAAAAAAATAAATTTTCATAAAAAGGCGATGAAAACCAAGGGAATCCAGAAGACTACATGAATCCCCACCCATTACCTACATCCTATAAAACAACATCTATAATTACACAAAGAAAAAATTAGGTTCTGAGCATAAAGACTTATAGTATTTCACTAAGGAATCTATATAATGTCTAGTATCCTAAAAATTATGGACATATATTTAAAACAAATAAAGTATATAAATAATTCTCATAATATGAAACATTTTTTTGGAACATACATTAGTTTTTTATATATTACTTTTATATTCACACAAATAAGGAATATTCCAAGTATATGTGAGGAAGTATGAGGGAATAATAAAAACCATCCATGGATACACCAAAAAAGATAATAAAGTGAGAAACCATCCATAAAATATACCATTATGTGAAAAAACAAGCATAAATGGAAAAACCCCATTTTGGATCTAACCTATGGGGGCGTATACTAATTCATGAAATAAAGATCTAATAAATTCATCATATGGATCAAACCAATATTGATTCATGTAACACATTATTTCGATATCAAACATCTGTTGTTATAACATGCACTAAGAGTGAAAAGTAAATTTCATGACACACTCAAGGATCCTAATGTGCTATATTTTCTAACATAATTAGAAAACAAAGATCATAATTTATTAAAAAAATTTACTATGAAACAATACTATTTCCATACCTGATTCCTCATTTTAGCATAAAAACCCACGTTTAAGGCACATAAAAAACCCATAGTGTGCACTAACCCATTATGAAATAAAATACAATTAAAAACATAGATCTCTTGAATATAATAAACCTTGATATGAAATAAGACCTTTTAATAACAAAAATCAAGTAATTAAACAATAACAATAAGCTATTCATTAATTAAAAGAATTATATAGAGACACATACCGCATGAAATGAGAGAAAATTCTTATAACTGATCTCTTAAATCCTGGGTTGAAAGACAACAAAAATGAGATTCATGTAACCTTAAATAGCTCTATTTATAACTTAATGGTTAAAAGATGATGTTAGAAAAAGCTGATTTTATAGGGATCATGTAATTAACCTAGTCTTGAAAATATAAGACCACAATTTAATCCTTACCACTACACCATAGAACTACTAGACTATGGTACAAAACCCTCGTCTATTCTATAACCATTCGGTTCTTGACTATGAATATAGTGAAATCTAAAATGATACACTAAAATCACCCTATGTCGAACTGAACTCCAAAACCCACATCACTAACCACTCCAAGATCTTATTCTCCTATCTGAAAGGCCATAAGGTAGCCAATTCACCACACCGCAGGTAGCCTAATTTTATTATAACTGACCAAACACTCCCCCTGGAACTCTATTCCACCTCTGATACATCCACTCTACAGTGCTCAACCAAATAGATGGACTACAATCAATTACCTTCGACATCGTGAAGACTAGTCAATATTGGATGTGAAACCCAAATTATTCCTCTATGATTCTACGTTGTTTGCCACTGGTCCATGCCATAGTGATCTCATTCCAAGCCGTAGTTGAAGCCTCCAAAGTGCAGTCCCCTATAAAATTAAAAAAATACAAAAAAATTCAAAAGACAACCAAAACCCATAAAATTCAAACTACCTACCAAAAAAATTTAAAAATACTGTATCAAAACTCGAAGGGTGTTAGAAATATTCCCACAATAAAATATTGATGTCCCTATAAAGTTCTCATGAATACAGAGTTCCGAATATGATATTGATGGGGATACATTTTATACCAAAGATAAAGAAAACATAAGTGCAGTTCAGAATATCGATATAGTGGTCTTTACTAATGAAATTAATTTTTGGATTCTAAATTTCTAAAAACCATTATCCATGTAAATTAAATAATATAGAGTTATTAAGGATATATGGGAGATTTATCCCATTAAAATTTGAGTTTCTATATTCAACTGAAAATGTTCTTTCGGTAAGGGCCGTGTTAAACATAATGAATTTCAAATGAAACATGTATATCAAAATATATTGGGATACACATAATACCATTTAATCATGAAAAATATATAAAAAAATATTTTATTATTCCATCAAATTTTTAGTTGTTTAAATTTTTTAAATGAAAAACAATATTTTAGTATTGAAAAAATGGAAGATGATGATGGCTTACATGAGATCTCTACATTCATGGAAATATTAACATAAGATATTTATGATCATTTAATATACATAGTTCATGATATACAGAGTTACCATGAAGAATGAATATGGTAAAACAATCATATGATAATATCTTAATATTATAGTTACTATATATTTATTTTCTTTTTAAATTTTCAAATTTTATAAAATATGAGATATATTTTTTATAATTACATGTCTTATTTACGTCAGATATTTTAATAAATTTCATAAATTATTTGTTTTTTAATAACAATTCTATTGCATATATATATATATATACATATTAATTTTTATAATATATTTATAATTTTAAATATTACTTATGTTTTTTATTCTTTCTATATTAGTTAATATCTCCAAAATGTTGTTATCAATTTTTCTAATTTTTGTTAGCTATTTTAATAAACATTTTAAATACTATGTCTAGTTTAGTTTTATTCTACATTATTTTATTTTTTTTCCATTTATATTTCAATAATCACATTTGATTCATCTTTTACTAATTTCTGGTTAATTTTATTTATAAAGGAATCAAAAATCAAATAGGACAGTTATATTGATATTCTAAGGATGACCCTCGACATACATATGATGAGGAACCACCTCATTTATCTATATAAGATCTTGATACGTATATACGGAACGAGTAGGATCTCAAGGTTAGTAAAATTTATAACCAATGTTTACATAATGTTTACATTTATTGTAGCAAGGATAATAACATTCATACCATGTTTGATGATAATGGAAAACCTATAGGTCAAAATTAAAAATAATTTAATATTTTTTAGCTAGAAAATATTAAAAATATTCTTTTTTTCTGATTAAATAATTGTCAACAATAATACATTATCTTAGTTATTAGAGACAATTTTAGTAATCTCATTTATTATTATTATATTTATGATGACGTGAATTGAAAAATATATATTAATTTTATCCGTCTAATTTAAGATATAATATGAATCACCTCATTCAAAATGATTCAACTGGAGATAATGATATTTTTATTCCTGGATATAGAGGTATTCTAAATTTACACTAACAACAAATTTGAATTTTGGAGAAAAAAAATAAAAAACTGGTATAATCAATAAAAATAATTGTATTAAGGATTTTATTGTCCTTAATTAATAGAAATATAAGATGTGTCATTAGAATATATTGGTTAATAACATATACACACATACTTTATCTCATGAAGGATATCTGTTACATTAAGAACAAATGATGGTTAAGGAGTTTAAAAAACCACGCAAATAATCATTAAGCAGTTTAGAGATCCCCCCAACTCAATATGGAAAATTGAAAAGGGTATATATGATGAAAAGGAGGAAATACCACATTGAATACTCAAATTTTGAATATAAAAATATTATAAGAGGCAATTTACATTGATTTGAAAATTGTTATATGTAATAATATTAAAAAAATTAGATATTATTTATAGGAAGACCATCTGGAGAAGAAAAAATTGTGGACATTCATACCCAAGGATATAAAGGATATTTTATAATTTTCACTAGGAACTGAAGAACAGTAGGGTCTCATATGAGGATATAAGATAGGTGTATCGATTAAATAGCAATTTTTTCATCCTAGTACTGCTTCAATAGAAGAAGTATATACAAGGAAATAGATTCTTTAGAATAAATTTATCAGGATATGGGTTATATAATGAAAGATATGACTATATCATTAGTGAAATGGATGTTTATTCTGATATAGAGAAAACATCAACTTTCGTTTCCTACTCCTTGGCTTCTTCTTCTATAGTCAACCATCTACTATAAGTTAAATATTAATGATCCCTTGTATCATATTATAGAATATGAGATCACACATTTTATTAGGGATAACATAAATCACTAATAGATTGAGACAGATCAGATTTGGTTAGTAAATACAGGATATTATTGATACATCGAATATATGAGCATTCCCAACTGATGATGTGGCTACAATTGTATAGTGTTCTATACATTTCTTAATTTTTAAATCACGGATGGTATGAAAACTGACCACTGAGGTACGAAAATATTATATCCCTTATATAATACTTTTTTAAATTTTCCTTAATATTTATATATATATATATGGAATACATTAAATCTAAAGAAATTTTTCAATGAATGCAATAATAATTTGACACCCCTTTTACTTAATATATTACTTGTTATAAAAGAATTTCTAAAATATCATTATATGTAATTATGTTATTATATGTCTCTGATATTTCCATTATTCTAAATGTCTATGTATATTATTACATGCTGATGATCTTAGGAATGATATATTAGATCTTAGAGTTTTAGATATGATAGGCCTTAAAGTGATTAAAGTCTTTTCTATGTATGTCAGTTATCTTATTTATTTCAAATTTTTAGATTTTATGTAACTTTATGTCTATTATTTTATATGGTATCATTATACACTTTGTATTCAATAAGATACAACATCATTTTTTGGGTCCCTGCACCCATAATTTGTCTATTACGTAACATGGGAAATGTTTGATAGGGAAAGATAAAAAAATTCTGAAAAATTTAAAAATAAATGAATTAATTGTAGGATGATTCCTTATATTGAGATTTATGAACATATATGTCCTTATATTGTAAAATTTCTCTTAATTAAATTAGTGACTCACATAAAAAAAATTTATATTAGTTTTCATCGAATGTTATGTATTTTGTCAATAATTAATTACCTACTAGTTGTACTACAAATATGGTCATGTGTGAGAAACATTAAAGATATATTGGAGAAAAGTAAGTTTGATATTTTATTTTTTATATATTATAATAAAATATTATTTTATTTTATGATTTTTTATAATTTTAAATTAATTAATTGAACCAATGTATCATGTTACCAATAATAAGGGAAGAAAATATTTCTTATCTGTAGGAAGATATGCCTTAATATATGAGTAATGTATTATATTTTATAATTAAAAATATATATTAAATTCATAACTTATTTTGAAATAGAATTTTCATCATCGAAAAATAGGATTTTAATGTTGGTTTTATCTCTAATGATTTATGTATGAAATAATTTCATTAAGGAAAATTATAACTTTCAACTAAGTTAGTTTTTTATCAACATTCATTTTATTTATTTTAAATTTATATTTTAAGGAATGATGAATAGTTTCTTTTTCATTATTATATTTTTGATGATCATTTCTAGTATAATGGGACTGATATAAATCATCCCTCGGGTGAATGGGGTGATTATTTCACATATTCGATTCAGTTCATATTCATCTCATTATATTTTTAATGTATATTTTATATTTTATATATGAAATTTGAAAATTTATTATATCCATGACCATGAGGTGATATACATAGTTATTAATTTACTATATTTTATGTATTGGTGAAATTATTTTACATTATTAGTTTGTATTTTCTTGTATTATAGGTTTTTATATAGTAGCTTCGATGAGCCCAAGAGAGGTTCTGGAATATGTTAAGGGGATTGGGGATATTTTTTTCACCTGATTAGAAGCATTTTTTCAAATTACAGAAGAAAACTCAGCCATGTAATATTATTCATCAGAATATTTAGAGGTGTTGAGGAGGATATGTTTATTATGTTGGATATTGTAGTAAATTAATAATTCATATTCAAATTTACATGATATAATATTTATAGTGTAAGGTGAAATATTTATGGATAATTGGAGATGTCTGGAGTAGAATATGAACTTTTTTAAGTGATATAGATGTCTTTCAAGTTGAATAGATTGAAACATGAAAATTGAAAAATAAAATTTTATAAGACATTGTCTTCTAAGGAATAAAATTAGTCTAGTATTGAATTTATAAAAATTTTGTGTGAATTTATAATAATTGTAATTTCATGATGAAAATTTTAAATGGGGTGAGAATTTCATAAGTCTTCAGAGTTTTCGCTAGAAATAAAAAAGGTAGAATCTCACAAATAAATTTCATAATTATTCTTAGTGAGACTTCATACAACATTATATAATGGTTTATAACACCATTTGAATGAATTCACATGATTCCGTAATTTTTTTGTACTTTCCATAGTGTTCATAACACTATTTATTTGCATCATAAGGATTTTAGTATATAAAACACTTAATTTATCTACACATAAAAAATTATTTGTAATCTCATAATACTTTTTAGTATTTCATATATTTTTTTGAATTTCAGATGACTCGGGATTCCATGTAATACTATGGTAATTATTTTGTCTTCGAATCCTTTTAGAATGTTATTTGTGGCCTAAAATTAGAAAATACAGTGATATTTATAATCTTTTTAACTGATTGTTCTATTGAAATCATAAGACAATTTGATTATAAAATTTTAATGAATTGGCTTATTTATATAATTAAATCTTCTGAAGTTATATATTAAATTAAGTGATCCATATAGTATTCTTAATTTTTATTAACATTAAATAATAGTATTGTGATCCAGGAATGGGGAATATAATATCTCTATTATATCAAAGAGTGACACATTGTTCTCCTAAATGATTCCAAGTACACATAAAAGAATATTAAAATCAATAATATGTATTTTTTGAAGTGGTTTAAGAAATAAATATCCCTTGTATTTTGGGATATTTAAATGTTAATTAATTTAAATGATTGTGGTTTGAAATTTGTGGATATTTTAGATAATAATTTTTGAAATTATTTTCAATGATAAATATTTCTATATTTAATGAATCAGTTTTCCACAATTATTGTGGAACTATGATTTATGGGATGTTTAAATATTATAATATAAAAATAATATTTTCACATGTTTTTTGGATAAAAATTAATAAAATTTGAATAATAACCGTGTCTAAAATCAAGAATAGGTATGTGTTGATGCCTTAATAGATTGTAGACATGTGGTATCAAGGATTAAGAAGGGAGATGTTCTAATAGTGTCATCGATCAAGAAATAATATTTTGTGTGCTATGTAAATATTAAAAATTTAATAAAATATTGAGAATAGGTGAATAATAATTTACATTCCACCTCGAAAGTAGAAGAAAAGGAAGAACAAGGTATTGAATAGGGACTTCTTAATGAAAATATCAACTAGTGGAAGTATATCCAATATTTAAAAGAATTTCTATTTTTATTCATACATAAGATACACATTATACAATTTTAGAAGACATAATTTTAATGTGAGTTCAAGGATAAACCATTCTCAATATAATCCACATGTTGATACTTATGGATAATATGACCTCAATTGAATCTGAATCACACTAAGGATTAGATTATTTTTTTCAGAGCTGAACCATATAAATCAATTATGCCACCTATGTATGTATTTTTGCATGAGTTATGTGTATCATGTATTCACTTTAATAGATGGAATGATTTTTTTTCAAAAAGTAACATTAAAATTATATAAAATCACCAAATCCCCCCCCCCACACACATTTATTTCCCACCAAACATGAGAGTTTATCAAGTGGTATCCGAGCCAAGATCCCTTTATTTTTGATCTTCAATTTGGAGGTTTAAGGTTTAATGTATTTGACATAAAATTCTATTTTTTCAATTTATAACATATTAATTCACTGAATATAAAGGTTATTTACTTTTTTGAAGAAAATAATTACTTTATTTGAAAATATGGGATTTTTTCTTATTTTTTCAACCAATTTTCATGAATTAAAGTCTAAAACAGATGAATTTTTTCCTTATACAAAAGGTGTTTTTCTGATATAAATATTCAGAATTAATATATAGAATTACATCCTGGATTTTAATGACATTCTATCATCCCTTTCAAAGAAATATTTCTTAATAATAAAATAAATCAAGGCAAAAATAGGCATATTATATTAACTAAAAAATTTCTATGAAGTCAATAAAATGGTGAAGAAAACTAATATAAATGTTTTAAAGTTTATGTATGAAGACTTATGAATTCATATTTAGTAAATTTTGGATAATTTATTCATAAGGGTTGACAAAATTTTGAGCATAATTATTGTCTTTTTTTGTAAATTTGGATGATATAATATTTTTTGAGAAGATTATACAAATTTTCTAGTTATATTTGATTTAAACATATCAAATCTTGATTACTGTGGTCCACGAGCACTTCATTTTTAGGACATACACAACATATCTATTTGTTATGAAATGGGGATGGAAAATATACTCTAGAAAAATACTAAGGATGAAAAGAAAATTTATTCTAAAAATATAAGGTACGGGAAATGTATAAAATAATTATTTGAAGATAAATCCAAATGTGAAAATATTTATGAGGATGAAAATATTTAAAAAACAATAATAAATTATTTCATTAATCTATAAAAAGTTAAAATATGAATATTAATGTTTAAGGGGAGGTTACCACAAAAATTTTTCAAGTATACACCCATTGGAATGATTTAAAAAATTTATAAAGATGATAAAAAGAATAATCTATTAAATATGAATTCAAAATTCTATGATGATAATTTAATATGAAATAAAAAAACCCAATATAAAAATTTACATTTTTAATGGAATTTATATAATTTCTCTAAATTCAAAAGTTTAAAAACTTATCAATATATTAAGACAATGAAAGTTGTGATAAAATAGGAAATAAGATACATCTATATATATTGATTAAAATATATTTATTACTATAGTGAATTAATAAAATATCACAAGTGATGAATGTAGTGACATCTCATGTGATGAAGAATATAGTAAATATTTTATATTGAAGAGATAATTAAAGGAGTTTTTCTTAGAGATCTCTATGATGGAAAATTATATCAAACCCATGATAAAAGACAGTCAATCTTGTAGTAGTAAAGAATTTATTCATATAGAAAAAAATAAAGGTTACTGAAATAGATTAACATGTTGAATAAAATTATTTATGATGAGAATATTTCAAAATTCATAATGGAATAAATACTGAAGGAAAGTGATAATATGGTTCAACTTATTTAATAAAAACTGGCCAATTCTAAACAGAAAAATGATAAATTCAGATTTAATTTGAATAACCCTATTCAATAAATTGGATAAATTTAAAAGAGTATCTATGGAAATGTTTATCAGAAAAACACACTAAAAGGTTGAGAAAATACATTAAAAATTTTATTGGAATACTGAATCAAAGATATATTTGAATAAAGCCAATTTTTTTGGAAAAAATACTTTAATGAAAAATTTGAAAATTCAAGAAACACTAACATGAAATCACAAGATGCTAAAATTAGTTATTCAATAATGGTTATGAATAATCATATTTTAATGAAGTTATATTTTGGAGTCTAAAATTGATTTACCTTACAAACCTGATCCATGATATATGACTCAAGGAAAGAAAAATAGAGGTGTCAAATCTAGACAACAATATATTTTTAGAGGTATGCATTCTTTATATAAATAATATTAGAACTATAGAAGCTTTGATAATATGTCAAGAATTTTTTATTTTAATTGATAACATTTATTTTCTGTCTATAAGGATTGGGATAAATATTTTAAGAGGAATTCATCACACACAAAGAATAATAATCCAGTGATAGCCTAAAAAATATAGATTTTTGGTTGATAATAAATTTCAACCATTGGATGTAGTCTATGGAATATTTGAAAATATTATTCACATTTCAAAATAATCACTCAAAATATTACCAAAATAAATGTCTATAATTTTTAATACTCATATTCCTTAAAAAAATTATGACAACGGAAAAAAAATATTTTATAGTAAAAGTTACTCTAAAAGAATCAAAAAGATAATGTCCATAGATACTGGATATTTGATGTTATTCTCATATAAGAAGATATCTAATACTCTTTAAAATTCTAGAAAATTTAAAATAGTACTTTGTGATATTTTGGGATGATGGGTCACACGATATTAAAGTAGTTAAATCTGTATTAATTTGGAAGGTAAAGTTGAAATATCCAAACACTCTAAATGATGATAGGCTAAAATCGTAATATATTAAGTCTATCTCATTTATGTGATGAGGAAAATGACGTGATATTGTAATAATAGGTTCTTACTAAAGACATTTAAATGTTGTTGTAACTTAACAAGAGTATTACGAACAAGGGGTAATGTTTTTTAAATTTGGAGAAGCTGAAAATTCATGGTACCCATTCTTGAAAAATGAAAATCCATTGTATAATTAATTTTTTTTGTTATCTTGGAAAAATTAACATCATAAATCTTACCCACTTTGATTTTGTTAATTTTCTTATTCTTAAAATTTAAATAAAGTACATGTTTTATAAATATCATGAAGTAGAGATTGTAAATTTTCCACACGTGAAAGTTTAAATATAAATATCAAATCTATTGGATCTCATTAACGTTGACATGTTTGGGCTTATGAGGAAGGGATAAATAAATGGAGATAAGTATTTTATTTCCATTATTAGTTGCTTTACTCATATTACATTAATTATTTTTATAAAAAATAAATCATATTCTCTGTACATATTTAAAAGTTATAGAATAAGTTCTAAAAAAGAAT
The DNA here is from genome assembly GCA_963277665.1 of Viscum album. Classification (NCBI taxonomy): domain Eukaryota; kingdom Viridiplantae; phylum Streptophyta; class Magnoliopsida; order Santalales; family Viscaceae; genus Viscum; species Viscum album. The sequence continues at coordinate 1,896,421,925 of OY728130.1, read as the reverse complement.
GTGGTTTCTCGATGATAAATATCCAAACAGAAAATAGAAATGAATATACAGATGGAATATTTTAAGCATATATTTATACTCATGGTATTAACCTTGGAATTAGTGATCTATATACACCATAAAATTATTGTGTTTCTAAATTGAATAACATAATATTATTGGAGATTACAAAGTCTATATTAATTGAGTAGGAAACATCTCAATATTTTTGGAGACAGGAAGTTGGTGAATAACTTCCTATTCAAAATCACTATTTTTACAAACCAAATTAGAATATGTCAAATAATGAGGTACATTATAATAATTCCTTGACTATGGATTATTTGAGGTTGTTTGGTATCCCCTTCATTTTCAATGTTATAGGATAAAATCATAGCATGTTTAAATTGAAATGAATTCATGGAATCTTCATTAGATATCCTAAAAATATATGATAATACAATTGTAAAAATAATAATATAAGTAATATTTTTTATATTGTTATGTAAATATTTATTAAATTCTAATAAATAAATAAAGCATAAATAATAATGTTCTATTGGTTATGATGATGAAGCTATATTTGTCGACAAGCTGGAAGAATGGTTTGGAAATAAGGTATACTCGATATTAGTGTAGAATAAAGACAATGATTCAACCATTTTTAGTTTTTATTAGAAACATAGATTATCATGTCCAAGGAAAATAATGTATGTTTAGGTCCAAAATATCACTGTAAAAATAGGAAAGTAGGATCATACTAGTATAATATCGAGGAAAACAACACATACCTAACTTGTTAAACCATGAAATGTGATAGAAAACATAGACAATCAATTGTGTATTAATGTTATGAAAAAATAACTATAATTGATAGATGAGAATGTAAAATGGGATTTGGTACACATGCCAGAATATAATGATGTTATTTTAAAAAATTTGGTGTTTTAAAAAAATATTAATAAAAGGGGATAATTTTTTTGAAAAACAAGAATTTAGTGTGAAAAGGGTATTCTCATGTTGAGGGAATTTATTTTGGTGAAACTTTTTCACAGGCTAAAAGACTATAGTCTGTTAAAAATTTTCTCTCTATTTTATTATAAATTGAATACCATATTTTTCTAATAGAATTCAAGTCATATTTCCCCAATTGTGATCTGGAAGAAGAGTCATACATTGATCAACATAGTATATACTTTTTTTATAAATATTATAACTATGTTTTCCGGTCAAAGAAGTATTTATATATGTTGAAATAATATCCTAAAGCATGATATTCCATGTTATAAATTGGTTATTTGTATTTGAATTTTAGGAAAGGAAGAGTGGGTAGAAATATTTATATTAAAGATAACAAAAAAATTTCCCTTTTTTTAGATTATGTATTTGATATAAAAATATTTATATCTAAAGAATGTTTTTGTGAAGAGTTATATTTTTTAGTGAAAAATATATTTGAAATTTACATTTTTAGAGAAATTATTTACTCTGAGAGAATATAAATACCTTAAGACGATGATTATATATTTATTTCTCAAGAGAAGTATTCTTGGTAACATTTTAAAAAAACGGTTATATAATATTCAAATCCTACAAAAGTTTCAGTTAGAACTAAAATAGCAATGTATAATAATGGAAAATTAGTTGACCCAAGAAAATTTCTAAATCTTATTGTATGTTTATTATACATGAAATCATTATGGATAGACATTCTATATGTAGTAACATTGTGTTATATGTGTCAAAGTGCACAAAAATCATCTCAATACATACCTTGAAAGATGATTATAAGATATATCATATGAATAATATAATATAGAATAAAATAAAATATAAATGAACGATAAATATGTATGTCTATATACATGCATATTGGAGAGGAAATGTATATGATATATGGTCCACAAATGGTAATTTTTTATTTTGGGGAGAAATTAGTGTTTTTTGGCACACAATGATTCAGTGTGATGTGAAATTGAGCAATACTCAAGTGAAGTATGTGGTTACAACTCAAGTTACAACCCAATTTATGTGGATAAGGGATTATTTGTATAATCTTAATGTGGAATTGTAGCATCCACTACTTGTGAGTTTTTATAATAAAATTTATTTCAATTTATCAATAAATCATATATAGAATTATAAATTAAATCATATTGATATAAAATATCAGTTCATACATGAACATTTAGTGAGTAATTTGTTGAAGTCAGAATTTATGCTAACATAAGAGCATATAGTTGATGTTTTCACTAAACCATTGGAAATGTGTGCATTTTAAAGATTAATGCTGATGATTGGAGTTCAACCTCATTTCTATCAAATCTATGATTTTATGCCTTAGTCTCCATATCTCATCTTATTATTTTCATATTATTTTATAATAAGAATAAAATTGATAATGTAAATTACTTAATATTTTATTAAATTTGGAGACTAATCCTATTTTATTATAATATCAAGGACCAATTTCAATCTGGGGCATGTATTTGATGAATTTTTTTTTAAAATGGGATGTTGTGAGGTATTCATTTGGGTGTGTATGTTGTTTGATTTTTCGATTTATTATAACTATTTTTGAGAGTGTGAATGCAAGATTATATTATATACAGGTTCATGAATAATATTTTGGAATTTTAAGACGAGTTCATTTTTAAATTAAATATCAAATGTCATCAAGGTTTGAGAAAATATGATCATTTTTAAAATGGTATCAAAGGATTAATATCTATAAAGAGTTGAATTTAAGTAACTATATTAATGGACATCGTGATATAATTATTTAATGTTTGTGTTTTTTTCATTGATTTCACTCATATAAGATTACAATTATTTAATGATACGTCATTAATATTTTGGTTGAGTTTAAAAGTGATTTATGTTCCTTGGTTTCCAATAAAATATAAAGGGGGATATTGTTTACCCGAATAAAGGTTTTGGAAAATTTTCCAAATCATCAAGATATTTTTGTGACCTGAGCTTCTCTGTTTTTGGAAAAAATAAGAAACCTATAGAATTTGGTATTTTTCTAGATAGTATTTGGAGGTTTTGAAATGGATATTTTTATAATGTTAGAATTTTTAAAAATTAATAAATATCAATAAAAATCACATGATATAATATTTATTAAGTGAATTAAAGCGTTTCTGGAATATTGGTGATATTTGGGATTACTCTAGAGGCATTTTTAAGTGATCTAGAAGTCTTTGGAGTTGAACATATTTGAACATGAAAATTGAAAAGGGTAATATTTTATGAGTTTTTCTCCTGAGGTATAAAATTTTAAAATTATGGTATTCATAAGTTATTTGTATTGATAATTATTAAATATAATCTTATTCTGAAAAATGAAAAAGGATGAGGTTTTTATAAGACTTTAGATATGACATTCAAAATAAAAAATGTATGATCTCATTGATGATTTACAAAATATGCCGCAATGACACATTGTAATACATTCCCTAAATCATTGCGTGACATTTTGAATTACATTCCATTGATTTTATAACACTTATATTTAGCATCGTAAGACTTTGAGTAAGTGTAAGGATTGTTTGACCTATGCATAAATCATTTTCTATAACCTTGTAAGAATTTTCAGGCTATCATAAGAATTTATTGAATTTCATAAGACTCTTACTGCCATTTAGAACTTTGAAACTTCATTGGACTTATAATGTCTTATGTAATATATTTTTCGTCAAAAATTATAAAAGGCATTAAAATTTAAAATTCTAACAAAATGGGTGGTCTACGGAAATCATAAGATTATATATTTATAGAACTTTTAAGAATTAGAGGATTTATATAACTATATATTCTAATGATTAATATTAAATAAGGCAATTCATGTGTGGATATTTATTTATATAATCATCACATTAGAAGATTTTGATTCAATTAAGGTGTTAGAAGATTTTCCTCACAACAAACAGTACCACATCACGATATTGAATGATGCCATGCACACATGGAAAAAAGTATTAATTAAATGTTTTTTATTTTATAGTGTGTTTTAAGAAATAAATATACCATGTGTTTAAGAAGTTTTAAATTGTTATTAATTGAGAGTAATGTTGGGATAATTTTATGGATATTTCAAATTTAAATATGTGAAACAAATTTCCATGATAAATGCAGGTATGTTTCCATGAATAACTAATAATAATTATTGGAGAACTAGGATATATGTAAAATCTAAATATTCTAAAATTTTAAAATTTTCATACTTATTTTGAGGTTATAAAAAGGAAAGGAAAAAGACTATGTGGTGAGTTAAGAATCAAGAAGAATTTTGTGATGGTAATTTGTTAGATTTAATATTCTTATTATAAAGGATAAAGAGGAGAGATAGTTTACTAATTTTTTAGATCAATATATAATATGTGACATTTTGTGAAAATATTAAAAATTACATATATATTTTTATAATTGGATAAAAATAATAATAAATTTCTTATTGTTGTGAAAGTAGAATAATAATAAAAAAAATTAATAATATAGTGACAACTTAAAGAAAGATTCATATGGGGGAAAACTCTAACATTATTGAAAACATTATTATCATTTCACTTATGTGTGATTCACATTCATTACTATTGAGAGATAGTAGTGAAACATTAGGTCAAGGATAAACCCTAAAAGTTATGATCCACATGTTGATACTAGTGGATTGTATGATATCAGGAGAATTAAATCATACGAAGGATTAGCCTTCTTATTTTGTAAGGATATCATATGTGCATAATGTGTATGTGTGTTAGTGCATGTGAAAGGGTAACATTTTTACATTAGTATATGGAGAAGGTTTTTTAATAAGGTCCATAAAAAATTGTAATAATTGATTCACCCCCCCCCCCCACTCAGTTTTTTCTTATTATTCATGGGATTCTTCTCATGTTTTAATTTAATTTAATTTTAAAAAAATCAATTTGGTTATAAAATAACTAATAAATAATGAGATAGTATTTCTAATTTAACTTATATTTTTATTATTATCTTTATAAATACCAATAAAAATGTCAGTTTTGTACATAATTGATAATAATAAATATAAAAACCCTCTTTACAATACTGCTTATGTTGATGTTTCTTTATAACTGACATTTAAAATAAAAATGAAAACCAATGTTAAATATCTTTTTCTACACTAGTAAATATAAAATCCTATTAAATAATGTAGGATATCTCTCAGAAACTCTAAAATTATATCTATATTTTTTTAATGGTTTCCATATTTATAAATGACGTATTTCTATTATTAAGATACTAGAGAATGAAATTAGGAATTTTTTTGGACATGATTTTTTGAATAGATAAAACATATTATTATTCCTTGGAAGAAGTGTGTTAATCCAAAAAAAATTAGGTGTTCATAGCATCAAAAACCTAAATTTTTTTAAGTTTGATCTCATTGGTTTCATTCTTTTCCATAATATTGTTAATATCAAGGACTAAACATGCTTCTTTCAATTCAGATTTATTAGTAGAATCATGATGGGAAACTGATTATACATTGGATATATAATTTTTCATTATATAGAAAATGTGAGAGTTTGTGTGAGAACTATTTTTTGGGTTATGTGTTGAAATCTCTATAATTTTAGCTAATTTTTGGAATTATCCAATGAAAACAAATCATAAGTCGGAGATATTAGGTTTGGTGTGAGGAATGTTTTATAGGTTATGTGTTTGAACCTATATATGTTTAGTCATTTTATGTTACACATGATGAACTGTATAGAGATAATACATCAACATCATGGGATTACTAAATTTAGGAAGTGAAATTAACTTCACATAAGGTATAACCCTAAGTTGAACAAAAGTTTAACTGGAGCCTTGGTTTTTATTTTAAGAAATTATTTCATAGTGCACTCACAGGAAGATAATTCCAGTAAATATAGGTGTATGGATTCATTTTAGTGGATAGAGTACAATGGGAATAGAATGTAAGAATGATAAGGAGGAATTTCTGATGCTTGTACATGGGATTTAGTCATGCATTGGATAGAGTAGTGAAGCAGATGAGAGGGGGAAAGTCTTGATAATGAATAGATTTATAATGGTGGTGATGCATATGTGAATGTTCACGAGTTCCATTAAATATTATGATGGGAAGTAGAAGTATTTACAAGTATATTTTGAAAATTTATATTTATAAAAGTAATTTTTTTAGGTTGAAATGACAAGAACTATTCACCGAGGATTAGTGATCTTTAAAACATGTTTTATATGGAAATAGCTATTTCTCAAGTCAGTAGAAGGTTTCTCACTAACGTTGAATGGTGGTGAAAGTGGATGACTGATTGGTCCCACTATATATGTGGGATTGGTACATAAGTGGAACATGTAAATAACATTTTATGATGACTAAGAGAGTGTTTATGGATCCTAACATGATGCTGAGTTAGATCTGGAGAAGCACAACATAGTGAATCCAAGGGTTGAAGCCTGAATTTTCTAAGGAATAAATCCAAAAGGATGAGTTCTGGAATATGAAACCACTATGGTGATTTTGAGACTTCTTTTGACAGTCTGGATATGATTTTTTGATGTTTATTATCTTTATAACTTATATGTACTTATTTCAAATGGAATAAAATAGTTCTTTTCAATCTCTAGGGGATGTCAGATGAAATCTTAAACCACATAATCCTTGGGTGCACTATGTTTCAATTTTTTTCATGCATGTTTGTGTTCATCTAATTATTTTTCACTTATTTTCAAAAATAAAGAAAGTTAATTTGTAGAATTGAACTGCTTCTGGAGGATGAATAGACATGGTGGTCGGGTTGAATGAAATTCCTAGTTTCACACATCAAAATCATGGGGGGTAATTGATCGGAAGAAGGTGATTCTATTTTTTAGTGTATCATTGTACTATATTTCACTAATAAAAGGATCTTATTATTGGAATCCACTCCATCATCCATAATATGTGGTATAAAAGTTTGTTTTATGCTTTATTTCTGGTACCAATAAGTGGTATCAGATCTTGGTTTTATTTCTTGGAAGAAGAGCATGATAGCCAGTGTGTCTGGTGGATTTGTTTATTAGGGACCTAAAAGGATATTACAAGAAGAAAGTGGTGTCTCCATAGGGATATTGAGATATCAAAAGTTCTCTTTACTTGTATGAGTCTTTAGGAATGTTTTTTTATTAGTGAATTTTAGATCTTGGTAAGAAGACTTATGATTTTTAATGGTTAGGTGGTCTCCTAAGGTATTAGAAGAATGTAACATAGAGATGGATGTGGTACTATAGGGATTTTAATAATATTGAAAATATAAATGATGATAATTTTCCATCTGGTATATTCTATTATTTGGAAGGAAATTATAACATGGTGGAATAGAATTGAAATAATGAATAAACAATATAATCCCTTATATTTTAAATGTAACACCCTAGGTAAATAAGGAATATGAAATTTTCATATTTATCCATATTTGTGAATAAAATATTAATATGACTTTAAAGGGGACGCTATGCTCGATGGCGAACCCAACACGCAACAACGAGTTTCTTGGGAATCTTACGTTGCACTCTAATAATAAAATAATATTATTTTAAATGGTATTTAACATGTAGCCGTTGTAATGGCGGGAATGGATAGATATAACTAAAATATGATTATATATGTTCTTAAATATTTTTAGATTTATACAATAAAAGATAAAGGCATAAAATACGGAAAGAATTAAATTTTAGGCGTATATGCCCTAGTTTTCACTAAAGGTTCACTTATCACCTTTTGATGGAGAACCATCATTAAATATAGTTTTGTTCACTCTTAAACATTATTTTGGACCAAATAAAACTCTTATTAAGAATCGGGACATCAAAATTTATTTTTTGTAAATTTTTGGTATCTTTCCGATAAAGTTCATTTTTTTAATGAATAGTGTAAAATGTTGTATTTTAATTCAAAACCACTTTTTAATCTAATTTATTTATATGATTAGATTATATTTTGAATTGGTTTTAAAGTGAAATTAGAAAATATTTTTACCATTAAATCCAATAGTGGTTGTTGGAATCAATTTCACTTTGAAATCAGACTTAAACTAGTGTCAATCTTTTGATACTTATTGTTTCATAAAACACGCTATTTGTCATGACAGTGGGAATTAATTATTAAATTAATTAATGTGACTTATATGTTTTGAATTTTGTAAAACGGACTTCATTTTTGAATTCAGAATATCAAATATAGCTTAGGGTGAATTTTTGGGATTTTTCTGAAAAACATCAATTTTTGATGAATAGTGAAACCACTAAGTGGTACTTATAAAAACTGATTTTCCGTTTAAATGAAATTTTGCCATAATTGTGTTTTGATTTTCAAAAATCCGACATACATTGTTGTCATTAAGATGTAAAAAGTGGTTCAATGAGATTAAAATAATTTTTTGGTGAATAGTAACTTATTAAGTTTTTAATCGCGATTAGTGGTAATTAGTGTAGTTTAAGGTAAAAATAATGCTTTAATAAAATGAGATGAGCTTGACACATGTCTTACCCTCATTGGTTGTATCATGGCCGACCAAGACAAGCCATGGGTCAACTTAGGGACCCCATGGATCCACTTTGGTTGGGAAATGACATAAATAACATTTTATTTAATGTAAAAGTAAAATTGACACAAACATGATATGTTTTACTAAAACAATTTTTAAGTGGGGTTATACAAGTCATATTTTTGATTATAAATATTCATTGGAAAGATAAAAAGATTTCTTACATCATAGTCTTTTTTTTATAATTTTTATACATTAAATAAATTAAATTATTTATGACATAATAATGATGCAGCGATGACATCATTATTTAACGATTAAAATAAAATGGAATGATAATGTAAAATCTATGAACTACACATGTCCAAAACTTATTGTATGAGTTTATTTCGAAGCCTTATCACCTTATCCACTAATTATATCAATGTGGGACCTTTTGAAACCGAAACACATTTTCAAATAAAGTAATATTTCTTTACTTTCCAAAAGTACCCCTCCTCTCCTCTTATAAAAGGCCCCCACCTCTACCTCATTTAACACACTCCTCAAGCTTTTGGCTCGGCCAAACCCTGCCCATTTACTCTCTCCACATCCCTCTCCTCATCCTAGAGGATTCCATTTGGGAAGAATCCTTTCAAAGGAAGCCTTTAGGCTCAAATCAAAAGGAGTTACACTTTTAAAGGTAATTCATTCTCTCATGTTCATTTGTTTTATTTTGCTTCTCCAACCCCCTAAACTCTTTTTATTTACTTCTTATGTAACAACACCAGTATCTTCAATATACTAGGATGTTGTTATAAGATTTATTCGAGCTACACTCTCACACAACTACATCAAATGGTTAAAGAACATATGGTTTCTGTGGATGGTGAAATTCTGCCTCCCGAAACGATGATTGTTCAATACTCATTTAACACCTTAAAAGGTGGCCATTATTATGTCACTATTTTTATATATGATATATAATATGTTTATGTTTTATTTATGCTTCTGTATTTTTCATTTTTTTCTTACCTTTATGGCTTCCATTATGGGTATACGCGATATCTTCATTTAAGGAAGTGCGGACTACCGCCCCCTCAAAGTGATTTGATTCGTTAAATACCATATGTGGGATGTATAAAGGATGGAAATATGATATTATATATGATATTATAATGTAATTATAATACACCTTTATATCATTATTATTCCATTCTATAAAATACGAAATAGAAATGAAAGTAGCGTTCATGCGTACGTACGGCTTACCGTCTCCATGAACGGTGCATTTCATTTCTTACCTCTAAATGATTATGTAATGTTATAAATGCATGAATGTACTGGATATATATGACATATATGATATCTACATAATGAATACAATTCTGGATATAATAAACATTTGGCCACATGAACAACATGTAATTGTAAGAAGTCCACTTTCGACTTAAGAACCAAATATCGGCAAAACAAATATTATTAACTTAAATGATTACATAATGTTTATGACATGGTAATAAGTGGTATAAAAGTATTAATGAACTTTAAAAAGGTTCTTAAGGAATTAGAAATTAACTCAAATTTATTATTCAGGAGATTAAAGAATGATCGAGTCAAGTCGGACCCGAGGTAAGGGATCCTACTCCTCTCTTTCTTTTTGAGTACACACTTTTATGTCATTCCTTTTAAAGATCATCTTTCTTGTTATTGGTATGATCTTTTATATTACACATACTGTAATTTTTATGTTCATGTGATGAGAGACCCTATTCTATCTCATCAATCCATTTTGGAAGTTTTGAGTGGCACCATTAGGCTGCCGAGTTTTCGTAAGGGATTTTTCATCTCACTTTTATTCCCGTGAGATTTATGCTACATTCGCCACAAATTCCATTGAGTGGTGTATGTACTGCCCATTATTATACTCTTTGTGTAATATACTTTCGTTTATGAGTATTTACATAAATGACCTATTGTCTTTCTTTCATGGGGTGTATGTTTTGAAAGATACCCAAGTCGGTAAGGGAACCTTTCACCCTCCTCTTTTTTAAAAGACTTCTTTTATTGGGTCTTTTAATTTACATATTTTTATGTTGGGATATGTTCTCATACATCCTTATTGATGTAAATTTTATGTCCAAGTGATGAGATACACTTTTTATCTCTCATCAACTCATTTTGATGTGATGTCGTTTGGCTGTCAAGGGAACTTTTTAACCCAATTTCGATTTCTTTGGGTTCAACTTGTAGTGTCATCCATTGAATATGTGTGAATGACCTTTTATTGTTTTACACTTAATATCCACTTATATTGGGTGTATATATATTTTTCACACATATTTTTGAGATTTATTTGTCCTTAATTTAAGGATACCTTCTTTATAAGGGATTTCTTCACATTTGACATTTCTATTGAGGGTTCATTGTTGTTATGCACCAATTCACTCTTATATGGTGTATATACTGTCCTTTGGAGTATTATATCATGAATCCTTTTATTCTCATGATATTATAAAGTTCCGACTAAATGTTATTCTTTGATTATTGTATTCAAGTGTCTCTAATTTTGGTAAAACCCCTTTAACAAAAATATCGTTTTAAATGTTTTAATTATTTGTTCTTATTAATATCCATGTTTTCAAAATGGTTTTAAGGATTTATTTATGTGGATATTAATGGTTTAAAATGTTAAAATCTTCAAGGTGGTATGGGACACTTGGATTCAAAAATCTCTTTATTAAATGTTTTAAATGATTTTGGAAATGGTTTCTTTTTGAATGGATTCATTATTTCAATATCCTAAAATGTTATATTGTGATTGAAATGTGGAAATGTTATGTTTCCTTTATTCATGTTTATGTGATATGATTATGTTATGGTTCTTGGGCATTGTTATGAAGAACGGGTGGTTCCGTGATAAACTAAGGGCGGGTGAGCCCGATATAGCTCTCCAATGCATTGGGTAACGCAAAGGAGTGAAACGTTAAGGTTTCTCCGAAGAGATTTAGGGAATATACTATGATGGGTATTACAAACATAGCCAAGAGGGTTACTCCCTACGTAAGAATGTTATGAATGCCTCAAGTTACCTTTATGTCTTATGTTTTCTATGATTTATTCATGATTTGATATGCCTATGTTTTATGGGTAAAGTATGATTTCATTATTATGTATATATGAACTCATGTTTCCTTTCCATATTTTTATAACCCTTAGGGAGCTTTTTATGCTCATCCCATGTTTTTGAAATGCTTTTCACAGGTCAAGGGAAAGGTACATGATGTGATGATAGTGTCAAGGATGTGTCAAGAAAGAATCCTTGTTTTATTTTAAATAGGTTTCCATTGATGGGAAGAATGAATATTGTCTTTTATGTAACCACCTTGTTTAAATGTGGAATGTAATGCAAGTTTCATGATCTAATTCTCTAAAACTCTAAACCTGAAAAGATCCTCAATGTGTAATCTTGTAATAACTCATGTTTAAGTAAGGTTTAAGGCTAGGGCCTTATAGTTGGTATCAATGGTCGGTTTATATAACTTTAGAGGTTAGGGTATTCTTTAAGCATAATTGACAATTACCATAATGGTTAGGATTTCAGAAAGAGTCTTAGTTTTAGATAAAGTGAATGAGTAAGTATATCTTATTGTCTATCTTACTCCTTAGTACATGATGGTTTTGTTGATATACTCACACTGACCTTTTTGGTTTTAGTAAATGGCTAGATCTAGCAGGCACCAAAGTAACAGTGGATGTGAAGGAAACTGTGACAGTTTTTTGAGCAAGCAACTGAATGATATGGGAGCTGTAATGAGAACTCTTTTGATTATCCTCAACCACCTATCTGGAGTCATGATTGACCACCTAAACCTTGGATATTTCTCTAAGGAATCATATATGCAAGAAACAAATCCCTACGGAAGTACAGGTAATAATCATAAAGGTAAGTGTGTTCAAATACCTATGTGTCAAAGATGTGGAAAGAAACACCTAGGAAAATGTTTCAAAGGGACAGAAATATGCTATAGATGTGGAAATGAAGGTCATAAAGCAAGAACCTTCCATGGAAAAAGGAAGCATCCAGTTGACTCGAGAAAAGGGAAAGAAGTTCTTTCTGAGGGATCAATTGAATGTTTTAAATATGGTGTGCATGGTCCTTATACAAACACATGTCCTATGAAGAAGTTTTGTGAATGGGGTCACCAATAGCGTACCAATATTCATTTACCAATACCTAATGCCATTCCGATTGAGGATGAAGAAACTGACAATGACCAATCAAAGGTATGTACTATTTCATGACAATTGTTTTCTTATTTTGGAATCATAGGATATGATTCATGATTTTGTTTGTAGGAAAGAGGTATTTCGGAATAAGTAGGAAAGGAATGGATAATGGATCATGAAGAATGTTGAATGAGTAAGATGTCAACATATAAGGGCTTCAAGAGTTAGGGTGAAATTCCTAAGAGTATTAAGTCTCTTTTGATGATGGGGTTACATCAGAAGACTTTTTATATTATGTGTAACCCTGATGTTTAATATAGGCAAATTTTATTCAAGTAATAGTTATCTTTTCTTTTGTGGACATAGTTATAAAGAACCATTTGGGTTTATATGATCCTTACTTTTGAGGTAATTATGGGTTACCATATGTTATGATTGAAGTGAAAGGCATGAGATAAAATTGAGGTTAAATTATGTTATGGTTATTTTTGATGATTTTATCCCTTTTTGGGTAATAATTTGAGAATTATATAGTCTTGGAAAAAGGACAACACGCAGACCGTGTGACAACCCGTCGCTTCGAACAATGCTGTGGGAATCGAACCCACAACCAAAGTGCGACTGGTATTTATCGCCTACCACTGGACTACGTGAAGTCCCTGGTTAGTTTGACTGATTCTTTTTAGTTATATGATTTTATGAATTAAGAGTAAGTTGATTTTGGAGGATATGTGATTAGGATAATTACTTTTCAATGTGAGACTTTAGGAGCAACTGATGTTGTTTGGAGATAAATGTTACGATTTAACTTGGAAGACTATGTGACTAAATCCTTCAAATATTTGGGTTTCAATCTTATATTGGTTTACATTGAAGAATTTTATGGACAAATTGTTTATCGGATGTTCCTCGTTGTACTTTGGGTTTTGTGGGACAAATTTTGGAGATTAAGAATAGATTTTCTTTTTATAAGGGGTTATCCTTTTCTGTATTATCTGTTCTTGTACTAACCTTTTTGGTTTTGGTTTTGGTTAAAGCCTAAATACATGGGATGTGTATAGTTCTCTTTTGGGGATTAGGTGATTCTCTAGAAGTTGATTATAGTACTCTTAATGCGAACAAGTCTCCCTAAATACTCGTCTTTTGGAAAAAATATGAGTTTGGATAAGGAATCTAGTAAAAGTTGAAAGTCAACATGATAAGTGATTATTCTTCCTTATGAATAAATTCCTCAATAAAAAGTAACTTAAAACAAAAATGTTGTCTATTAACTATTCCTACTGGGGAACCCAACACCATTTATCCCATCACAAGTTTGTGATTTTCTTATTGTTAACTTTCTCCTAAACATGTTTTCTATCACTCTCCATCGAAACATGACCCTATGTTTTCTCCTCCATGTCCATATTTTCATACTTAGAATCCTAGTATGGGTTAACTCGGGTGACCTCTGTGCTTATCTTTCTTTATTTTAAAGTGATTGTTTTACCGACTCTTGTTCTGATGTGGGACGTTCAAGGATGTTTCCAAGCGCAATTTTAAAATTGCGAGGACGCAATTCCCAAAAGGGGGGAAGGATGTAACACCCTAGGTAAATAAGGAATATGAAATTTTCATATTTATCCATATTTGTGAATAAAATATTAATATGACTTTAATGGGGACGCTATGCTCGATGGCGTACCCAACACGCAACAATGAGTTTCTTGGGAATCTTACGTTGCACTCTAATAATAAAATAATATTATTTTAAATGGTAGTTAACATGTAGCCGTTGTATTGGCGGGAATGGATAGAAATAACTAAAATATGATTATATATGTTCTTAAATATTTTTACATTTATACAATAAAAGATAAAGGCTTAAAATACGGAAAGAATTCAATTTTAGGCGTATATGCCCTAGTTTTCACTAAAGGTTCACTTATCACCTTTTGATGGAGAACCATCATTAAATATAGTTTTTTTCACTCTTAAAAATTCTTTTGGACCAAATAAAACTCTTATCAAGAATCGGGACATCAAAATTTACTTTGTGTAAATTTTTGGTATCTTTCCGATAAAGTTCATTTTTTTAATGAATAGTGTAAAATGTTGTATTTTAATTCAAAACCACTTTTTAATCTAATTTATTTATATGATTAGATTATATTTTTAATTGGTTTTAAAGTGAAATTAGAAAATATGTTTACCATTAAATCCAATAGTCGTCGTTGGAATCAATTTCACTTTGAAATCAGACTTAAACTAGTGTCAATCTTTTGATACGTATTGTTTCATAAAACACGCTATTTGTCATGACAGCGGGAATTAATTATTAAATTAATTAATGTGACTTATATGTTTTGAATTTTGAAAAACGGACTTCATTTTTGAATTCAGAATATCAAATATAGCTTAGGGTGAATTTTTGGGATTTTTCTGAAAAACTTCAATTTTTGATGAATAGTGAAACCACTAAGTGGTACTTATAAAAACTGATTTTCCGTTTAAATGAAATTTTTCCATCATTGTGTTTTGATTTTCAAAAATCCTACATACATGGTTGTCATTAAGAAGTAAAATGTGGTTCAATGAGATTAAAATAATTTTTTGGTGAATAGTAACTTATTAAGTTTTTAATCGCGATTAGTGGTAATTAGTGTAGTTTAAGGTAAAAATAATGCTTTAATAAAATGAGATGAGCTTGACACATGTCTTACCCTCATTGGTTGTATCATGGCCGACCAAGACAAGCCATGGGTCAACTTAGGGACCCCATGGATCCACTTTGGTTGGGAAATGACATAAATAACATTTTATTTAATGTAAAAGTAAAATTGACACAAACATGATATGTTTTACTAAAACAATTTTTAAGTGGGGTTATACAAGTCATCTTTTTGATTATAAATATTAATTGGAAATCTAAAAAGATTTAATACATCATATTATTTTGTTTATAATTTTTAGAAATTAAATAAATTAAATTATTTATGACATAATAATGATGCAGCGATGACATCATTATTTGATGATTTAAATAAAATGGAATTATAATGTAAAATATATGAACTACACATGTCCAAAACTTATTGGATGAGTGGATTTCTAAGCATTATCACCTTATACACGAATTATATCAATTTGGGACCTTTTGAAACCGAAACACATTTTCAAATAACGTAATATTTCTTTACTTTCCAAAAGTACCCCTCCTCTCCTCTTATAAAAGGCCCCCACCTCTACCTCATTTAACACACTCCTAAAGCCTTTGGCTCGGCCAACCCCTTCCCATTTACTCTCTCCACATCCCTCTCCTAATCCTAGAGGATTAACATTGGGAAGAATCCTTTCAAAGGAAGCCTTTAGGCTCAAATCAAAAGGAGTTACACTTTTAAAGGTAATTTATTCTCTCATGTTCATTTGTTTTATTTTGCTTCTCCAACCCCCTAAACTCTTTTTATTTACTTCTTTTGTAACAACACCAGTATCTTCAATATACTAGGATGTTGTTATAAGATTTATTCGAGCTACACTCTCACACAACTACATCAAATGGTTGAAGAACATACGGTTTCCGTGGATGGTGAAATTCTGCCTCCCGAAACGATGATTGTTCAATACTCATTTAACACCTTCAAAGGTGGCCATTATGATGTCACTATTTTTATATATGATATATAATATGTTTATGTTTTATTTATGCTTCTGTATTTTTCATTTTTGTCTTACCTTTATGGCTTCCATTATGGGTATACGCGATATCTTCATTTAAGGAAGTGCGGACTACCGCCCCCTCAAAGTGATTTGATTCGTTAAATTCCATATGTGGGATGTATAAAGGATGGAAATATGATATTATATATGATATTATACTGTAATTATAATACACCTTTATATAATTATTATTCCATTCTATAAAATACGAAATAGAAATGAAAGTAGCGTTCATGCGTACGTACGGCTTACCGTCTCCATGAACGGTGCATTTCATTTCTTACCTCTAAATGATTATGTAATGTTATAAATGCATGCATGTACTGGATATATATGACATATATGATATCTACATAATTAATACAATTCTGGATATAATAAAAATTTGGCCACATGAACAACATGTAATTGTAAGAAGTCCACTTTTGAATTAAGAACCAAATATCGGCAAAACAAATATTATTAACTTAAATGATTACATAATGTTTATGACATGGTAATAAGTGGTATAAAAGTAATAATGAACTTGAAAAAGGTTCTTAAGGAATTAGAAATTAACTCAAGTTTATTATTCAGGAGACTAAATAACGATCGAGTCAAGTCGGACCCGAGGTAAGGGATCCTACTCCTCTCTTTCTTTTTGAGTACACACTTTTATGTAATTCCTTTTAAAGCTCATATTTCTTGTTATTGGTATGATATTTTATATTACACATACTGTAATTTTTATGTTCATGTGATGAGAGACCCTATTCTATCTCATCAATCCATTTTGGATGTTTTGAGTGGCACCGTTAGGCTGCCGAGTTTTCGTAAGGGATTTTTCATCTCACTTTTATTCCTGTGAGATTTATGCTACATTCGCCACAAATTTCATTGAGTGGTGTATGTACTGCCCATTATTCTACTCTTTGTGTAATATACTTATGTTTATGAGTATTTACATCAATTACCTATTGTCTTTCATTCATGGGGTGTATGTTTTGAAAGATACCCAAGTCGGTAAGGGAACCTTTCACCCTCCTCTTTTTTAAAAGACTTCTTTTATTGGGTCTTTTAATTTACATATTTTTATGTTGGGATATGTTCTCATACATCCTTATTGATGTAAATTTTATGTACAAGTGATTAGATACACTTTTTATCTCTCATCAACTCATTTTGATGTGATGTCGTTAGGCTGTCAAGGGAACTTTTTAACCCAATTTCGATTTCTTTGGGTTCAACTTGTAGTGTCATCCATTGAATATGTGTGAATGACCTTTTATTGTTTTACACTTAATATCCACTTATATTGGGTGTATATATATTTTTCACACATATTTTTGAGATTTATTTGTCCTTAATTTAAGGATACCTTCTTTATAAGGGATTTCATCACATTTGACATTTCTATTGAGGGTTCATTGTTGTTATGCACCAATTCACTCTTATATGGTGTATATACTGTCCTTTGGAGTATTATATCATGAATCCTTTTATTCTCATGATATTATAAAGTTCCGACTAAATGTTATTCCTCGATTATTGTATTCAAGTGTCTCTAATTTTGGTAAAACCCCTTTAACCAAAATATCGTTTTAAATGTTTTAATTATTTTTTCTTATTAATATCCATGTTTTCAAAATGGTTTTAAGGATTTATTTATATGGATATTAATGGTTTAAAATGCTAAAAGCTTCAAGGTGGTATGGGAAACTTTGATTCAAAAATCTCTTTATTAAATGTTTTAAATGGTTTTGGAAATGGTTTCTTTTTGAATGGATTCGTTATTTCAATATCCTAAAATGTTATATTATGATTGAAATGTGGAAATGTTATGTTTCCTTTATTCATTTTTATGTGATACGATTATGTTATGGTTCTTGGGCATTGTTATGAAGAACGGGTGGTTCCGTGATAAACTAAGGGCGGGTGAGCCCGATATAGCTCTCCAATGCATTGGGTAACGCGAAGGAGTGAAACGTTAAGGTTTCTCCGAAGAGATTTAGGGAATATACTGTGATGGGTATTCCAAACGTAGCCAAGAGGGTTACTCCCTACGTAGGAATGTTATGAATGCCACAAGTTACCTTTATGTCTTATGTTTTCTATGATTTATTCATGATTTGATATGCCTATGTTTTATGGGTAAAGTATGATTTCATTCTTATGTATATATGAACTCATGTTTCCTTTCCATATTTTTATAACCCTTACAGAGCTTTTTATGCTCATCCAAAGTTTTTGAAATGCTTTTCACAGGTCAAGGGAAAGGTACATGATGTGACGATAGTGTTAAGGATGTGTCAAGAAAGAATCCGTGTTTTATTTTAAATAGGTTTCCATTGATGGGAAGAATGAATATTTTCTTTTATGTAACAACCTTGTTTAAATGTGTAATGTAATGCAAGTTTCATGATCTAATTCTCTAAAACTCTAAACCTGAAAAGATCCTCAATGTGTAATCTTGTAATAACTCAAGTTTAAGTAAGGTTTAAGGCTGGGGCCTTATATTAAGATTTTTTTGGGAACTCACATTTTTAATGGATAATGTTGTTATGTATTTGGAATAGTTTTATGATCTAAGGGTGGAAGTTATGGATCCAAGAAGATGTTGAAATTTCTACTCATGGAAGAATTTTTTTTCGATTGTATGGTGAATTAAACTAAAATCAAGAAAAACAAAACTAAATGGCCACAACAATGGAATTATGATTGTTTAATTGGTTAATATTAGGGTAAGGATGTATATTACTAGAATGGGTTATTAGATGAGAATTTAGTCATCTATTTAAGTTGAGGAAAATCAGTTGGGATCAAGAGTGTTATTCCTAAAAGTAAAATATATATATATAGGTTCCAAAAACATAAAGATAATATGTAATGACTAATGTTTTTTCCAAGGGATCACTCAAGACTTTATAGAAAATCGTGTGGTGTGACTTGATCTTGATTCATCAAAAAATGGCATTCTAAAAATATAGTTAAACTCTGTAAGGAAATGGGAATCTAGGTTGAGGGGGATACATGGTTCTGTAAAATGTGGAATGGTTTTATAGGTCTAAATGTAGATGATGAGAAGGGTTGTAGGTATACTGTTGATCATATGATAGTAAGACATATTATAATTCATGATTATCATGATCCCATGAGAGTGATTGAGACCGAAGAATGGGTATCCTGTTTCATGTGAATACTTACTAAAAAGTAGCTGTAGTGGGTGAAATCATCAATGGCAGTAGATAGTGTTCAAGTTATTGTTGTTTATTTCATGGAAAACTATTTTATATTAAATAAAATTCACTAAAGAATAAATAATAACCATGATTCATGAGTATTGATTAAAAGGTATGGAATATGAGAGACTTATGAAAAGGTGTGGGAGTTTTTGGGACTATTGGGTGGGATTTCCTATGTTACAGATGATAGGACTAGAATAGTCTAAACAGGTGTTGCAGAGAACAAGAATAACATTTTGTGATAAGATCTTATGGAGGATACTCCAGATATCTAGATGTATTATTGGTTTCATTCCCTCAACTACAAATTCTATGAAAGGTGTTGAATTTTGGACAGTCAAAATCCATAGAAAGAACTACCCAAATTTCTAGTTTATTTTTTGATTGTAAGGTAGTATTAATCAATAGAAATTATTATCGATGATCATAAAAAAATTACAAATACATTTGGAATAGAGGTTGGTTCACTAAATTTCCAGTTCTATGGAATGATACATTGAGAGAAACTGTCATGAATTTCAAAGTTGAACTGAAGGATTTTTCAGTGGGATTTCATCATATTAATGAAAAAAAATTTCTATAATTTATATATGTGTGTTTGTTTTAATGAGTTCACATATATTTGTTGTAACAAATAACTCTTGGATTAAAAAATCTCATATTTCAGATTTTTCAAGTAGAAATATAGAAGTGAAAGGTCATGGACGTGGTGCAAGAAACAAATATTTAATGGAAATACAAAAAATTGAAATCTTGAAATCTTGATTCTTGTTATCTTTATAGTGATTCCATGGATGCAGTCATATGAGTTTCACAGATACAACCAAATGAATTATCAATGTTCTAGAGATCCGAGAGGGTTATTTTTGTAGGAGCCTGGATGATAAGAAAGAATATGGAGGGGAACCCTATTGATGTTGTCGGATTATGGTGAATGGAATCTTGCTATAGGTACTTTGTTTTGAGAAAGAATATTCTTTTGTGGGGTATTTTTGAACTCAACCTCTAAGAAAAAATCTCATGTGATAGATGGCTAGGTTTATTGATATATATTTTTTAGGTGTTAAGTGTTGAAATCACTAAAATTTTAGTCACTATAAGTTACACATTCAAACTAAAAAACAGATAGTACATGAAAACCATGAGATGTTTAGATTAATGTAATAGAAGTAAATTCACTAGATGAAGCATCATTATTTGAATATAATCTCGACCAGATCCTTAGTTGTTAGATTACTGAAATTAATTAACAGTGAATTAATTGGAAGGTTTGTGTAGTAGAATAAATTTTATAGATTTAATTTAGAAGTTGGAGAAAATTTGGAGTCTAATTGTGCGAATGATGAAGAGGATCATCTAATTCATATACTCAAGAATCAGTCTTGCTCCGGATGGAGTTGTAAAATAGAAAAAGTGGAATCTTCTATATGCTGAATGAATTTATGGAAGTTGCAATTAATGTTCTATATTTCATCAGTTCTATGAAATCAAATTAAGGGATCCTAGTGGTTTTGAAGAGGGTATAATATTTAACTTCACTATAGTGAAGTATAGATGATATAAACTATTCCCTATGGGTTGTATTCTAATGAGTGTTATATTGAAATAACAATTTCTCAAGTTAGTGTAAGGTTGTTCAAGAATGTTGAATAAATGTGATGATAGGAAGTACAACTAGGTACACTGTATAAGTTGTATTGGTCAACATGTTTAACATGTACAAAAAAGATTAGGATGATTGATAGAGTGTTGATGGAACCGGACACGGTTCTGAGGTGGCCCTAGAAGAAGAATAAATGGGAAAATCAATGGGTATGTGGCTGAAATGTAAATATTGGGAGGTTATGATGATAAGTTCTGAAAAATGAAACCACCAAGGTGTTTGTGATACTTATTCCATTAGTATGAGTAGGATTATTAGTAGTTGAATATCCTTGTAAATTTGATGTAGCTGTTTTTGATAGAATGAAATATATTTTTTCATTCTCTTGTGGATATAGGAAGAAATTTCAAACCATAAAATCCATTGTGCACAGTTATTTTTTATCCATGTATGTGTTCATCATTTTCTTGTTCCTTTTTTTAATTAGTGGAAGGAATACAATGAAATGACGGATACCACTGGTAGAGGATGACTCGATGTCATGGTTGGAGAGATAAGAGTTATTAGTTCTGGATATAAATTTTTTGGGGAATTCTTGAATAGAAGAAGGTGATTTTGTTGGTTGATACTCAACTATTCTATATTTTTATAAGGAGAAACCTTAGATGATCAATATTTGTTCCCTCATCATTAACAATAAACACCTTTATTGAAATAAATTATCGTACATATAGGTTCCCCTCTAGTCACTCTAAACATCACTTATTGTATTTTACAAGGATTGATTTTTGGGTCATGGGTTAATGGTTTATTCATCTAGTTTTAGATAATATTTCTATCTCAGATGCATTGAATAGGTGGGAAATGGTGGAAACTCAATTTATTAACATCACATTACAAAAAATATGGAATTTTAAATTCCTTGAGATTAATCTAGAGATATGGATTCCAACTCACATGAGAAACCTTGCTGAAAATATATATTACTTATACATGTGTGTTATGATTGATTCTTCTCAAGAATGGATAAAGGAAATAAAAAAGAAATTCATTTAACCTTGTCAAATGATTTTAATCATGAAAATATAGTATAATGGATGTTCTAAAAATGATCAACTTTAAGCCTCAGATATTTTCATAAATTTTGATTTCTATCACTACATGGATAACATGGAATGTTTCATTCACCACATTCCCAAGTTCTCATTGGATTCAAATATATATGACAGGGTCTTCGGTCTATTCAAGTAGGAGTGTATATTTATGAATAATCTGCACTCTTTCATTGGATACAATGATGGTCTTCAGTTGTGTTGTTTGATCTGTACTATGCTTGTAACAACCATTGTTTCATAATTTTATATTATTTAAGCTTCCATATATATAATCAGAAGGCCCACCCACTAATCATTAGTATAGAACCCACCATAAACAGTGTTGTCCTTTGTCATCCCTTACGAAAAAATACAGATAAAGGTACCCTTTATTAGCACTAAATATTACTGAAAAAATGGTTATTTGTTAATAAAATTATATAATTAAAAATAACATGTTAATATATAAATATGTTAATATTGATAAAAATATAATATATTTTATTAAGTAAGATTTATACATGACTAAATATATAATTTAACTTGATATATAAAATATTAAATTAAAAATGGTTTATAAGATAAAAATAAAATTTTATTAAAAAAGTTGTTTCATGTACAGATATGTAACGCCCTAACCCTAAAATCTCGAATTCGGTGTATTATTTTAATAACTAGGCATGATTATAAAGAATAAATTCTTAGTGGACTGATCAGTTTAGTATAATTGGAAAATATATTACATGTATTAAATTTACATTGCAATTTCTAACATAAAACAAAACATAGATAATCATTTGAGGATGACATTATTCATTTATCATAACCATGCATATCAAATGTAAAATGATTCTTTGAATCCTTGTATGATAAAACATAAGAAAGGGGTGATCTCAAATGCTCATTAAGGATATACAATATAGAGGAATCTATCAAAAATAAGAATAAACATTTAAGTAATGGTTCAGAACTAAAATACGCTCTTTTTAAAACATTATCTTCAGCATAATATGGAATAAATAAATCAAATAATGCCATTTAAATATTCAAATTAATATTTTACTAGATTAATAATCACATGTAAAATCAACAAATAATCTCATAATGAGGTAATGCATAATTTCTTACTTCATAACCTCTACCCCAAGGCATTTTCCCAAGACAATTCACAAATATTCTATTAGGCCCTTGAGCCATGACACTAGTTTGTCTCACAAGACCTAACGATGCATCGAGGGGTAATAGGGTTCCCCAACCATCACATACTATGTACAATTCATTCCTTTTATGAAAAGGTTTAAAAAAACATAAACAATCATATTAAAACAATCGAAAGAAATGTTAATACTATAATTTTAAAACATGAATGGTATAAAAATAGCATATCCACAGTCAAAAATATCACAAAACCTTCAATACAATATGGATGATTTTATCAAAATAAATAAACTTTATGAAATCATAAAATCCAACAAAGGATGTTAATATAGATGAAATTAATTTAATAAATTCATTAAAACTCTACGAGAGAATTTCCCTTTTTCATGAAATCATTTAAATGTTGAAAAATTTATAAAGGAATTCATATAAAATATATTTTTGAATCAACGTTTTTTACCCCAATTTAAAAAATTTGAAACTAATTTACATTTTAAAAAATTCATGTCCATATAAATAAATACATAAAACCATTTAGAAAAACATATTCCTTAATTATATAGAATTAGTAAAATAAATCTAAAAAACATATAAAATGATGATCTAGTTAAATGGACCCCTCAATAAAACCTTAAAATATTCCTTTTGGAAACATTTTTATGAAACATGGACATGGATGATAAATATGTCCCAATAAATACTTACACATAAACAACCTCAAATAACAATGAGATTGAGGAATTAAACCTTACCTTAGGTCTGATACTCTTCGTATGTTTCAAAAACACTTGTATAATATTTTCATCCATTTTATTAACATATATATAAATCATAATAATATTTATGATATAATATATGATTATTTTAGGACTTTATAGTACCTTTTTATTAACAATTCCATGTTAATGCAACATTTCGTGTAATAATCTCTTTGTTAATCGTGTGTGTTTTGACTTTTTATTCTTGATCATATTACATAGATCATCATTTACATACTTTTTGAATGTACATTACTATTTATATATCATATATATTACTAATATAAATATATATGATAGATAGATATATAAAATTTATTACAACGTTCATAGAGATGGTAGGTCGTAAATATGTGTGAACGTTATTTCTATTTTCTTATTGTACTGAATGGAAGTAAGTGAATGACACACACACACAGACATATATATAATTATAGTTGACTAATTATTTCATATATTTTATAATTATGAATAAGTTTTTTATAATCATTCTAGGCTGTTGAATGTGGAATATGAGTATCATCGTATGGGGTAGACGGTAAGCTGTACACACACACGAGCGATGATATCATTTCCTTAATGGTTTAATGGTATGGAATTGTATGGAAAATGAATTTTATAGAAACAATATCATGTCTAGTTTATTATTTAAATACATTATATTCATTTTTATAACCATATAAATAAATTTTACATGAAAACACAATTTACACCACGATGTGGGGAATGTGTACCGTACGTATGCACCCATGGGGATAATGTTTTTCATAGGATCGTAAAAATGGGGAATATGGTTTTCCCATAATTATAATAACATCTCAAAATTTTGATGTTATTGGATTTCTTGTTTTATTATGAAAACTACATAGAAAGGGGAATTATAAGATAAAAAAACATTGAATGATGTGATAAATCAATTACCTCTTTTCAGGTGTCTCCTTTTGATTTTCCAAAATTGATAATAGCAACAGATAGATTTATTATAAAATAGTTTTCAGTTTATAATAGATAAAAATTGATTTATTTCAACCCTAAGATGAGTATGGGTTGAAATAATCTAAAAAATATATATTTTAGACATGTTTAGGTCAAAAACATAACCTTATCTTTTAGATTTAACCCTATGTTAAATAGTTTAACACTTACTGTGTCTTCTGATATTTTGACTCTATAGGGTTATTTAATATACAATAAAATTCCAAGAGAACCTAAAGTGGATCCTTGATGACATTTGTAACATTATCTATGTCATTTCGATGAATAATTGATTTTTAGGATTTTTATATCATGTAATAAAATAATATTTGTTTTAAAAAGAAATTTATGTCAATTTTGACACTATTATGTAATTTTTTTGTTAAAAGTCATAAAATATTAATTAAAATACTGTTCACTCATTTTCGTGGGAACATTATTACATATGAAGCAGAGTTATTGGCTCTTATATATGTGATTTATTATCCCAAGAAACATATTAGGAATAATCTAGGGATGATGAATGATACTATAGGTTATGTCATTTCACTTATTGTTTACTCTACAGTTTCCAATGGCTAGTTATTATGGATTTTATTAAATATGTAAAATATCTAGAGGATTTTAATGTTGTGATCATGCATATTTATAGGTAGACAGCATGGTATGCGATGCTCATGTGAATGAGGCATTGAAGGAATGAGTCTATTGTTAGTCCTACTCTATTGTTGATGTATTTATGAATCTACATGATTCCTCATCATTGAACTTGATCTCTCTTTCCCCCTCTAATAATGTTCATTAGGAGTGGGTATTCAAACCCAATACTCAAACCATTTAATTGTATTTTTATTTTCAACAATATCATATCATATTAATAATTAAATACACCTAAATACAATGAAAATAAAAATACAACAAACCCAAATGTGTGGGCTCTTGTGGGGTCTCGACGGGTTGTTGAGTTCATGTCTTACTGTGTTATTCCTATCATTAGTGTAGGGTTTTTGTTGGGGGTTTGTACTCTCCTTATTTAATCTATGTGTAATCATTACTTATTATTCAAAAAAATTGAAAAAAACTTAATAATATGTTGAAGTAGAGAGATCAAAATCCAATAATCTGTATCATTTCAGGAATCAAAATTTTTTATAATATTAATAAAATATCAAATTTGAATGTAAATGGAATCCCTAAGATTATATCATGATCCCCTTATTGTTATAAAATTATTATTATAACATAAAAATGTGAATATCAAAATAATGCCTTAGTATATCATAATAAATAAATTAATATTTAAATGTTGAACATTTATATCTATTGTCATATATTGATTTTCTCCCAAAATTAAATGATTTCTAGTTGATTACCCCATTTTCAATTCCAAGATAATTTATAGAACTAATAAATATTCAAATAATAATTCTAGTTGTAATTAATATATTTTAAAATAAAATAATTTTATTTTTTAAAAAAATAATGTTATTCTCATTATTATTAAATGTTAAAATAAATCATATTAGATATTACCATTTAAAATATCTTGTGTAAATAAATGTAAATATAAAATATAAAATATAATTTTTCTTCATCATATAATTAAAAATTTATTTTATTACTAAATAAAACTAAAAATAATAATTATAATATTTTAATTATAGATAGTAGGGTAGTCTGTTTCTTTTATCAAACTAGGGGAGGTAAAAAATTGGAATAATTTTATTTTCCTACATGATTTTCTATAGATTTTTTGCAATTATAAATAGTATAAATTAGTTTTCATATTTGTTAAATTTTATTGTTTGAAAATTAATTATATCACCTAATAATATAGAAGCTATAAATAGTTTTCCTATTATTCTTAATATATTCATTTTTTGAATTAATAAATCATTAAAAACTAAATATTCTTGTTATTATTGACTTGATTATTTATATGGATAAAACCTAGTCAATTTATTATTTCTATTTTGAGATCCAAAAATAGAAATTATATTTATAATGGTGAATGTTTTCCAATAATAGTAACCAGTGCCGCTTAGAGTGAAAATTATATCACATGGTGACATAATGGTTCTTTAATAAATCATCTCATTCACTAACCGAATGTTAAAATTGTCCTAAATGGTAATCATACTCTTCCACCCTTTATGGAAGTCCTTTTACAATATTTCTAGGGTGGTAAGGACATGTGCAATATATTTTTGGAATTTTTATGTTTTTTCTTCAAAAAAATTGCATCAAACTTCAGACTTCACATATGATTCTTCACCCTAGACTACTCATTACCCCCAGTAGAAATCAGTAATAAGAAACAAAAACATTTTTCCCCTTTTGAGATAATAATAAAAAAATAAATAAAATATAAAACTAGGAAAAAAGAATAACATCTAAACAAATGATTTAAAAAAAGAAAATAGAGGATAAAAAAATAGAAAGATATTACCAAATATTTAAGAATTCTGTAATATAGTCCTTTTATGATAAAAAATAAACTAACATCTCTCTTCTCTATGTATTGTGTAAGAACATTTCATGTCAAACATTATAAAATCAAATCTCATGAATAAGAAATTTTGAGGGTCCTAAAATGACTCAAGTAGTTTACAAATAATGAATAAATAAAAATAAAAATCAAATAAATTTATAATATTTCATAAATCTTCTTAGGATAAGTAAAAAATAATAAACCTTTAAGTAGTTATCTTCTTATTCATAAATGATTTTCTTCCAATTAAGATGGTTTTAGATGTTATATTATAAACACTTCTTATCTTCCTTGAATGTATTCATAAAATATGAACATTTTTCACACAAGTTAAATAAACCAAAAAACCCAAATGACTCCTCCAATGTTTCCCCCTTTGACACATAGTGAAAAGTGAAGGGAATAATGTAATTTTATGGGAAATGTGATCTTATGGTGGATTTAATACCATATACTACAGTATTTTTGTTCAGTTTCATTTCTCTATACAACATATCAAAATTATTCCTCTCGAAATTTTATATTGATAGAATCTTCTACAATATTTCAACTTGAATCCTCAACCAAAAAAATTTCAATTTTATCTTTCATAATGGGTACAAAATAATCTTGGCCTTATGTTCAGTTGTTAACGTTGAGATTTTATCTTTATACTTACCAAAATTTTCCTTCTTTTCATCAACCTCATCATTATGTCTGTATATCCCTTAAAGTTTCTTTGACAACTGTATTCAATTTTTTCAATAAAAATATTAAATGATTCATAATAACATTGTATGTAATACTCCTCATCCTTATGTTCATCATATGATAAAAATTAAAAATCATCTCCCGATGGTAATTTTGAAAATGCATTAATTGAAATATTTCACATTAAGAACGGTTTATTTATTAAATCCTTTTTATAGAAACCTGTTATCTTCCAAATTTCATCATTATCATCTGATGAACTATCAGACATAGACAGATTCTCATTTTTTCTCAAAGTATCCATAGTAGATCCAAAATCTTTCTTTCGTTTTTTTCCAAGATGATCTTATAGATTCATTATCCTTTTTCTTCAATCTAGGAAAATCAAGTATGATATTTCATGGTTTTTTCCATTCATTACACATAAGTTCATTGATTCCATTTTAGGATGACTATATTTCCATTCCTTTTGATAATATATTCGGAATAAAGGATTTTGGAACATTCTATTTACAATTTGACTAAATTATCTTTCAGTATTTCCCATTCAACTACTATCAGATTGTAAGTTATAATTTCTCTTGGATATACTAATATTTGAAGTATTTTCATAGAAAGTCCAAACCTAAAATAGTGGCGAATGTAACTCTATTTTTTTATTCTTTTTCTTATTTTTTTATAATGAAAGTAAAGTTCAAATCAAAGTGGAGAAGAATTTATTTTATACTATAGTAGCTGTAGGAGTCACTTATTTTGATAAATTCCAATTATGATTAATTATGTTTTCATAATCCCAAATTATTTTTTTTATTTAAACACTGCATTAATTTAGTTAATGTTTAATTACTTTAAACCTCAAAATATAAATACTTTCAAATATGTACAAATGATAAATCTTTTGTGATATATATAAGTCATTTGGTTAATTTATTGTGTATATGCTTCAATGTATTCTAACATAACTCTTTATGTGAATAGAATGTATAAACAGAAACTTAGTCACTAGTACATAACAGTGCTACCGGTATGTATAAGTCTACCGATATGCAAGTTTACCATTACCGAAAGGTCACCAGTACACAGAGATCTACTGTTACACCATAGCTACTGTTAGAGTAAGTCTACTAGAACGAAAGAATGCTATCAATACAGAGTGATAGATACAGCTATATAAGTCTACTGTTATGAAGTCCACCGATATATGCAATTCTCATGCTGTCAATACAGAGTGACAGCTACAGCTATATAAGTCTACCATTTTGAATTCCACCAGTATATGAAAGTAACAGCTACTAAAGTCTATTGATACGAGGAGCTACCGGTATAAGAACAAAGAGCTACCGATAGGATCTCACCTCAACAAAGAGACCAACCACTACATAAAGCGACTTGTACATGGAGATACTGTTACAAAAACAAACAACTACCAATATAGGTTGACCATTACAAGCATTCCACTGCTTGAAAATTTATGATTTATTTAAATTATACTAATGGTCATATTTGATGTTTTTAATTCACATGCAATTAATTAATGATAGTGGTTGGAATTTCAGGAATCGTACCTCGTACCTGTAAAAAGGTAATCATTCTTATTTCTCGGGGTAAAGCTACAAAAGGAAACCTCGAACTACTAAAGAAGAGATGAGAGTTGACCTGTTTTTCCATGAACATACAAGACAATCATCTAGAGATAGACAAGGACTCACATGCATAGATGAAGAAGGAAGAACACATACCGAATCGATAGATCCTGATCACTCAAGAAGTAAAGAGCTTCAATGAGTTCACCTACACTCAACCTGATAAAACTGGGACCTGGAAGTCAAATACAAAAATGACACATTGTTCCATGAAAGAAACCAGAGAAATACTCATAGCTTCACCTACAACAATCAATGGAGTCAAGAGCTTCACTCAAAACACATAGAGCAATCTAAAATCATATCTATCTGTTTAGATCTATTGTGTTTCATATATTTTCATTTTGAGGAGTGTGTGTGCTTTGTATTTTAGACAAACACTGTCTCCTGTACTGAACTAGAGGATTTCTAAATCCTTACTCAATCTTCCATTATACTCTTTTATCCCACTATGGATAGTGGTAGAGGTCAAGTGTGACCTGGATAGCCTGTATGCTATTGTTTTGTTTTTCCCATGAAGAACTAAGGTAGAGTTCTTAGTACCTGGACAGTCTGAGAAATATTGTAAAACATAGATCCAGTGTCTGGATCATGTTATTATAAACTGTTTCATAGGACTAGGTCTTGTCTTGAGACTAAACCTATTTTTTTACATTGCTGTGCATTTGACTTTTGTTAAAGTTATTTGTTTTGAATATTCCGCAATAAATTAATTTGAAATATAATTTTTTTTAATGTTAATTTGATAGTTAATCTATAAAGTGTTTTTAACTATTGTAAATCTGTAGGTTAGTTTCAAATGCTAATTTAATCTTCTGATTAAATTAACTGAGACCTAATCAATCTTTTGAGAATCTAATTGAACCGTTACAATTTTAAAAATTCACTACATTTTAACTTAGTATTTCAATTGGGGGATTTTTATAGAAATATTTTTAACAAGAATTTTTTAAATTGGAACTCAATTCACCCCCCTCTTGAGTATCCACTCTGACCAACATTTTATATTAGAGGATTATTTATTAATAAAGGATTTCCAAATACTCAGTTTTCAACTTTGATTTTAGTTGTATCTTAAAGATCATAAATTTCTATTAGTTCTAATTTTATCCCTTTAAATATATTTTCTAAAATAGAATTATTGATAATATACTAGAAGGTTATTCTACCAACATGCCACCTTTCTTT
This sequence comes from Viscum album, assembly GCA_963277665.1. Classification (NCBI taxonomy): domain Eukaryota; kingdom Viridiplantae; phylum Streptophyta; class Magnoliopsida; order Santalales; family Viscaceae; genus Viscum; species Viscum album. The sequence continues at coordinate 1,896,390,695 of OY728130.1, read as the reverse complement.
AATGGTGTTAATTATGCCCACTGGAACCTGAAAACAAAAGTTCATTTAGAAATTGTAGGATTCGATATCTGTATTGCTATAGAGACACAGTATAAGATTCCAGAAACCAAAAGAACTACTTGTGGTGGACCTACTAAAATAGGTTACAACAATAATCGTAATGTAATGAATGCTCTATATTTTTCTTTAAGATATGAATAATTTAGTCGAATATCTGCTTGTAAAACTTCTTATGAAATCTGGGATACTTTGGCTATTTACCATGAGGGAAAAACTAATGTTAAAGAAATGAGCTAGATTAACAACACTATTTAGTATGATAATTTTTATATGATGCCTGATGAAACTATTTCTGACATGTATCACAGGTTCAATGAGATTGTTAATACAACAAGCTCAATGTGAAAGGTTGTTCCAGCAAAAGAGAAAATCATGAGGATACTAAGATGTCTTCCAGAGAGATGGAGAGGCACATCAGTTTCAATAAGAGAATAGTGTGATATAATTTCACTACCAATTAAAGAGCTGATTGTTAAGTTAATGATGTATGAAGAAAAACTTAAAGTAAATAAGGAATAAGATGATGAAACAAGGAAGAAGTCAGTATCCTTCAAGACAATTTGGTAAAAGAGTATGGACATAGAGAATATTCAAACTGCAAGTGATAGTACGAGCTGTGATGAGAGTGCATCTAATAGTGATGTAGAGATGGATCAAATAGCTAGGAGATTCATTAAATTATAGAGGAAGAATAAATTCTTCAGAAAATCAAACAACAAAAGAAAATATGACAACAAAGGACATTGGGAGAAGGATTGGAAAAAGGCTGATAGTAGTGAAATAACAGACTATCCAAAGGACATTGTTTGTTATGAATGGAAAAGCAAAGGACATGTAATAAAAGACAATCCAAAGTTAAAATTCAAGAATAAATATATCCACAAAGAGAATAAGTACAAGAAAGATATGAAAGATACTTAGAGTGCTTCATAAGATAGTTCAAGTGATTCTGATTCTACTAAGGATGAAAAATCTCAAAAAGTTAATAGCTGTTTTACGAAAAAAAACATCTGAGGTAACATTGGATACTCCTGCATTAAATTCATATTAGTATTGAGTTGATTCTTATTTTGAATCTGAAAATATTTCTAGTGAAAAATTATTAGAATATTTTAATATGATGGAAGAATCCTGTAATTAATTGAAGGACAATTATAAGACCTTGAAGGAACATCTTGCTTTGACCGGCTCTGTTAAATTTGCACTTGATATAGAAAAGGAAAAGAATTCTCAATTACATAAGGAAAATACTGAACTGAAATTGTCTAAGGAGAAATTAATAAAGGAATTAGAGAAATTCAAAAATGTAAATGATACACTTACACAAATTTTAGGTAAAAAATTGGCACTAAAATATACCATGAGAATAGGCTATCATCCTAGACAGTGACAAATTACTAAAACTAGATTTATTCCTAAATCTAGACAGAATGCAGCTAGTTCTAGTTCTGGAAGTACATATGTTTTAACTAGTTATTCATATAGTTATAGATCATATAAATATTATTTTTCAAAATATATTGATTCTGTAAATTATATGAGACCCATAAGACAAATATTGTTACCTAAAGCTTTGCTTGCTAACTTGTCTGGACCCAATAGAATCTGGGTACCAAAATCATTTTCTATCTAATACTATTTTGTATGAAACATGTTTAAAAAGTTCATATAGGAGGACTTGTAATATGGATAGTGGATGTACAAGGCACATGATAAGAGACTTTTCATGTTTTAAAATCATATTCAAAACTGATGGAGGCTATGTCACCTTTGGGGATAAATCGAAAGGAAAGATCATCGGCCTAGGCCAGATTGGTAACATTAATTCAATTTTAATTTCTAAAGTATTATTTGGAGGTAGACATAAATATAATTTGTTAAGTATTTCTCAACTTTTTGATGATGTTTTCAGTGTTAAAATTTAAAATGATTCTTGTAATGTTTTTAATTCTAAAAATATTTTCATATTTTCTACTTTGAGAAATGAAAATGTTTATGCAGTTGATTTGAATTATTTAGATAAAGAAAAAATTACTTTCATAAATTCTTCTCATAAAGAGTTTTTGTTGTGGCAAAGAAGATTATGACATTGAAACATTCATTCACTTAGAAAAGTGTCTAGGAAAATTTTAGTTAGAGACCAACTTCAACTAAAATTCCCATCGGACAATGTTTTTACTCCCTGTCAAAAGGGAAAGCAACATACAGATTATTTTAAATCAAAGAAAGATGTTTCAAATTCTAAACCTCTCGAGTTGGTTCACATGTATTTATTTGGACCTTCTAGAGTTTCTAGTTAAAATGGGAAGCACTATGTATATGTCCTAGTAGATGACTTTTCTAGATATGCTTGGTTATACTTTCTAGCTCACAAATGTGAAGATTTTTCCTATTTTATTAAATACTCCATGTCTTTAGAGAACCTTAGTGGACTTATGATTAAGACCCTGAGAAGTGATCATGTCCGTTAGTTTGAAAATAATGAGTTTGAATCCTACTACTCACACAATGGTTATAATCACAACTTCTCTGCCCCTAGGACACCTCAACAGAATGGTGTATTTGAAAGAAAGAATAGAACCTATCAAGAAATTGCATGAACTATGCTCAATGAATTTGACCTACTTGTTTACTTCTAGGCTGAATATGTGAATAAAACTTGTTATATTAAAAATAGAGTCTTGGTTAGACCTATATTTAAGAATACCCCTTTTGAACTTTGTAATAATAGGAAGATGAAAGTTAGTTACTTCAGAGTTTTTGGTTGCAAAGTCTTTATTTTTAATACTATTGATAATCATGAAAAGTTTTTTTCTAAAAGTGATGAGGGAATCTTTCTATATTACTCTATAACCAGTAAGTATTATCGAGTCTTTAACAAAAGAACCAAATGTGTGGAAGAATATATTCACATCAAATTTGATGAAACTGATCCATATGAACCAAACTATTCTCTCGAAAATCATGAATAATATCTATCTATTCTAGACCTTAATGACAAAAATAGTGAACATGTTGTAAAGACAACCAGTTGTGGAAGTATTCCAGAATCTATTCCTCGTGAACCTGAACATAGAGACGAACTAGAAATTTCTAGTGCTACCTTTACCAGATCAACTAGGATTCTCAAGAATAATCCATTAGATGTTGTTGTAGGTAATCCTGATAGAGGGACAGAGACTAAAGATTTTATAAGAAACCAGGTTGAACATCAAACCTTTCTTTCACATTTAGAACTTAAAAATATCATTGATGCAAACAATTATGAATTTTGGTTAATGGTTATGCAGGAATAATTAAATCAATTTGAAAGAAACAAAGTCTGGAAATTAGTTGACATACCTAAGGACATTTTTACTATAGGTAGTAAATGGATTTTCAGAAACAAAGTTGACGAATCAAAAAATATCATTAGAAACATATCTAGTCTTGTTGCACAAGGGTATAGTCAAGAGGAAGGAATAGACTATGAGGAAACCATTTCATCTTTATCTATATTAGAAGCTATTTGGATTCTACTTGCATATACTGGTCATTTGAATTTCAAGTTATATCAAATGGATGTTAAAATTTATTTTCTAAATGGTTTTATAATTGAAGAAGTTTTTGCTGAATAACCACCAGGATTTACTAGTCCTCATTTTCCAAATCATGTTTTTAAACATTCTAAAGCTTTATATGGTTTAAAAAAATCTCTAAGAGCTATGTATGAAAGACTTAGCCATTTTTTTATTTCAAAAAATTTTTCTAAAGATATTTCTGACACAACTCTCTTTATCCAAATAATTTCTAAAGATGAATTAATAGTAAAAATCTATGTTGATGATATTATTTTTTTAATCTTCTAAAAATTCTTTATGTACTGATTTTTAAAAAATTATGCAAAATGAATTTGAAATGAGTTTGATGAGAGAAATTAAATATTTATTTGGTTTTCTCATTTTTCAAAATAAAGATGGTATTATTTTAATTAAAAGTATGTATTCAAAATATCTTTTAAAACGTTTTGGTTTGGATAATAATAAGGGAAGTGAAACGTCCATGAGTACCCCTTGTAAGTTGGACATTGATGAATCTGGGAAACCAGTTGATCAATCGAATTGCAGAGGTACGATTGGAATTCTACATTACCTTACTACTATCGACCAGAAATTATGTTTAGTGTATGTATATGTGCAAGATTTCATGTTATTCCCGCAGAATCCCACTTGATTTCTGTTAAAATAATCTCAAATATCTTAAGCATACTTCTAACATAGGATTATTTTATTCAATAGTACAACCATTCGATTTAATAAGTTATTCAAATGATGACTTTTTTGGTTTCATGTAGGATAGAAAGAGAACATCTGGAACACGTCATATTCTAGGTAAGTCCTTAGTATCATGGTGTAGTAAAAAATAGAACTCTATTGCAATGTCTACTACTGAAGTAGAGTATATAGCTACTGGTAGTTGATGTGAACCAATTCTCTAGATGAAACAAACTTTGTGGGACTATGGATATGATTTTAAAAATGTTTCAATAAATTGTGACAACACTAGAGCTATTAATATTTCAAAGAGCACTTTATCTCACAGTAGAACTAAACGCATTGATGTTAGGCACCATTTTCTGTGGGATCATTATCAAAATGGTGATATTACTCTTTAGTTTATAAGAACTAGTCATCAACTAGTAGATATTTTCACAAAGCCTTTAAATTATGAGAGGTGAAGTTACATTATACATGAGTTATGAATGATAAACGGTTAGGAATACCTCAACGTTAGACAACCTCACAGTTAGGAATACCTCATAGTTAGGAATAAATCACCATTAGACAACCTCACCATTACAAATACCTCACCGTTATACAACCTCACTGTTAGGAATACCTCACCGTTTGACAACCTCACTGTTAAAAATACCTCACTGTTACAATTCTCACCGGTAGGGCTTACTGTTAAAATTCTCACTGGTTTAACATATCGTGTTGTTTTATTTATTTTTAAAGACGAAGTTTTTTAGTGTTTCTTTTTTTAATTTTATTCCTAAATGATATAAAATCAATTTTAAACCTAACTCAATACACCTAGAACTCTACCAGTTAGGATCCTCACCATCTTGAAAACCCAAACGTTCAGTCATCTCATAAACCCTAAGTCTCTGGTTGTGGAAATGGCTCATGTGAAGTGACCAACGCTCAGTAAAGGAGATGTGCCAAGTGCTAAGCGGAAAAAAATCGATTTAAGAACTAGTGGCAGTGGCACTATTATGGAAAGCAGAGAGATCGTGAATCTACATTTGGACATGAGGGAGATAGTGATTCAAAGAGAGCTCTATGCTGAATGGTTCTTATCTAGAAAATAGTTAATCTTGAAGATATTAGAGGAGAAGGGTTGGCTCTAGTGTTTTGAAAATAACAACGGACCGTACTTCCCAGTTTTGGTGAAAGAATTTTATGTGCATGTTGATTTTTAGATGTCAGAAGAGGAGAATAGGATGATTTCATTGGTGAATAGTAAAATGATATCTTTCTTATCCAATGAAAGGGCTGAAAACCTTGGAGTACCTCATGAAGGAAAGTATGGATTTTCATCGAAGTTTATACCAACAGCCAATGATCATTTTGGATATGAAGATATAATACTTGAGCTAACTGAAAATGGAATTCCAATGAAAGTGATTAAAGTAGAGATGGTAGGTGAGAACAGATTGTTGTTCAAGTTTCTCCAACATGTGATTTAACACAGGAGAGGGGATTTTTTCACCCTAATATTTCAAGACATTTACCTGATGTATCATTTGAGGCATGAAGTGAAGGTCAACCTATGCAGAATATTGACGATTCAAATAGAGGACATGACCAGACCAAAATCCAAGACCAATGCTTTGTTTATTTCGAAGTTAATATCTTTCATGATAAAGGAAAAAAATGTGGCTGATTCTTAGGATGAGACAGTGGTGGTGACAGATAATTTTTTTATTACTCGAACAGTATGCACGTTAATGAAAGTGAACTGGAATCCATGGAAGAAGCAGTGGGTGAATGATGAAGGAAAGTTATATGAAAAATACAGTCATGTGGACCATCCTTTTATGTCAAAGGATGAGAGGGATCCAGGTCTAAGTGTTGATGAGGCCATCCTATCCTATAGTGATTCTGAAGAAAATGAGACCTCTTTTAAAGAAGGAGGGGATACTAGTCTTCCTCAATCCATACATATAATAGTATTTCTTATGGTAAAGCTAGGCCTCCAGCTGTTTTTTACAGAAGAGGACCTATTTTGGATGAGGATAATGTTGAAGATGAAGAAAGACCTGTTGATGAAAGATCTATATCTGATAGCTCAGATGAGAGTTATGGTCTTAGTTTGTGTCTAACGATTGGATTTTCTATTATTCCTATAGATACTAATCTAGTTGAACCAGCAGACCCTATACCTGATCCTTTTGAGCGTCTTATTTCTGAGATAGATATGATTGTTGATGATTCTGATGAGGAAGACGGGCCGGATAATGATATTATGGAGGAATCATCAGTTGAGGGGGAGCATCCCTCACGACCTTGTTCAGTTTTAGTAGCTCATGGGATTGAGGACTGGGTAGAAGACCCAGGTTTTGTAGTTCTTGGTTTAGATTACCCTGACTATGAGGATGAGACACCTTTCAGCAGACCTCATGTCAATTATAAATTCCTCTTTGAGACCTTGCCTGAAGATCTTGTGAGAAAAGATGACATTGAGGAATTAATCTCTGAGATAAAGATCATTTTTGTTGAAGAATTGAAGAGAATGGAAAATTCGTTGATATATTAAGTTCATAAGGTTTTGAATGAATCTGTGGTCAGTATTATGGATGAACTAAAATCTTTCCAATCTTGGTTTTCTAGTCTCTCAAAGTTTGTTGATTCTTTGAAATTAACTGTGGCTAATTTGAGTGTTTCTATGAGCTCAGATTCTCATGCTTCTAAATATTTAGCATATGTCAAAGGTGTTTTGTGCCAGATGGTTTCAGTATTTGAGGAATTTAAGACTTTAGTGGAACAACATGTCAGCACCAAGGACTCTCATGTGAAAAATCTCATAAGTGTGTTGAATACATCTTTTAAGGAAACAATTGCCTTTACGATTGCACCCATGACTTCTACTAGGCCATTTTGGATATTGATCAGATTTGAGCTATGCTGATAGAATAGATTGGACCTTCTTCTACCAGCGACTTTGTAGACTCTGATACTTTTACCCAAGTGGTGACTACCACTATGTATATATGTCAAATTCTTCAGAATTTTATTAGAGAAGCTTTTACTTCTCATAAAAAGGTAAAGGAAAATGTTGATTCTTGTTTTCAGAATGTTTATACCAAACATCAGTTGACCTACCATTTCAAACTTTTTTAGGAAAATCTGAAATTACCTCCTGTAAATCAAGCATTCATATAACAATTAACCAAGATCATGTAGATTACTCCAGCTTTGCATAAGATTTTTGAATACAAGGATGACTTTTTGTCTGATACAGATAGGGGAGGAGGAAATATCATGGAATTCAAGATTTTTTTTACCTTTCTTACATGTTTATGATCAGCTTGTAATAGTTCCTCCTGCTATTCATGCATCTGCTTCTGGATTTTCAGCTTCTGCTTCTGCTTTCTGAATGACCCCAGCTTAAGATATTCGATGTTTGACACCTATGATTACTTAGAGATATATTCCATATAGATCTGATCGTATATCTATTTCTGATCCACCTGAAATCCTTACAGGAGTTTCACAGTCTTCTTCTCAACCGTCTGATTCTAATTCAACCTCAGATCCCAAAGGAAAATCCAATGTGGACATTCACGAAGTGGATTGAGTGGGTCTAGCTATTTTTGATAAGAATTTTATATATTTATTGTACTAGTTTAGTATCCTGTACTATTGATTCATTACTATATATCACTTTTGGAATCTCTTTCTCTGTGTTTTACTTTTCCTGTATAATTCCTTTATTTCTGTTTTTACTGTCCCCCATTTTCTCTGATACATTTTTTCACCCATCTTTTTTCTAATCATAATGTGGGAGAAATCCTCACAGAGAAAAGAGAAATGAAAAAAGAAATTAACAAAGGGGAGATATCTTTAATAAGGAGGAAAAATAATTGTATTTATTTTATCTCTATAATATTTGATTATCTCCGATACATTTACGGATCATTATTTCTGATAAATTTAGAACTGTGTTGACACACACTGAAAAATCATAACTATTGGATTTTAAGTATGATATATTTTGGATTACAGTGTTATAATTTTTTATTATCAAAAAGGCGGAGATTGTTAGACTCAACTATTTTGATAAATCCCAATTATGATTAATTATGTTTTGATAATCCCAAATGATGTTTATTATTTAAAAATTGCATCACATTAGTTAATGTTTATTTACATTAAACATAAAAATATAAATAATTTAAAATATGTCCAAATGATAAATATTTTGTGATATATTTAATTCATTCGGTTAATTAAATGTGTATATGCTTCACTGTATTCTAACTTAACTCATTCTGTGAATTTAATGAATAAATAGACTCTAAGTCCCTGGTATATAACAGAGCTACCTGTATGTATAATTCTACTGGTATGCAAGTCTACCATTACAGAAAGGTCACCAGTACAAAGAGAAATACCTTTACACCAGAGATACAGTTAGAGTAAGTCTACCGATAACAAATAATGTTATCAATACAGAGTGTCATCTATAGCTATATAATTCTACTGTTATGAATTCCACCGGTATATGCAAGTCACCTACTATCAAAACAGAGTGAATTCTACAGGTAAATAAGTATACCATTATGAAGTCCACCGGTATATGAAAATCATCGCTACTCAAGTATGCCGATACAAGGAGCTAATAGTACAAGAACAAAGAGCTACCGATAAGAGCTCACCACTACACAGAGACCTACCACTACATAAAGAAACTGGTACAAGGAGCTACCATTACAGAGACAAACAACTACCGATATAAGTCGACCGTTACATGAATTCGGCTTCTTGAACTTTAATGCTTTATTTAAATTATACTAATGGTCATATTTTATGTTTTTAATGCACTAGCTACTAATTAATGATAGTGGTTGGAATTTCAGGAACAGTACCTCGTACCAGTAAAAATGTAATCATTCCTATTTTCGGAGCTAATGATATAAAAGGAAACCTTGAACTACTGAATAAGAAATTAGAGTTGATTAGATTTTCAAAACACATTCGTGACAATCTTCTGGAGATACACAAAGACTCACATGCACAAAAGAATAAGGAAGAACACATACTGAATTAATAGAACCTAATCACTCAAGGAGTATAGAGCTTCAACGAGTTCACCTGCACTCAACAAGATAAAACAGGGAACTGAAAGTCAAATAATAAAACGACACTCTATTCATTGACAAAAACCAAAGAAGGACTCATAGCTTCATCTGCATCAATCCAATGAGTCCAGAGTTTCACTCAAACATATAGAGAATTCTAAACTCATCTCTATCTATTCAGCTCTATTGTGTTTCATATATTTACATTTTGAGAAGTGTCTGTGCTTTGTATTTTAGACACACACTATCTATTGTACTAAATAGAAGGATTTCTAAATCTTCACTCAATCTTTCCTTATACTCTTTTATCCCACTGTAGATAGTGGTAGAGGTCATGTGTGACCTGGATAGCCTGTGTGTTATTGTTTTCTTTTTTCCATGAAGAAATGTGGTATAGGTCTTAGTACCTAGACAGTCTAAGCACTATTGTAAAACCCAGATCTAGGGTGTGGATCATGTTTTTATAAACTATTTGAGAGGAATAAGTCTTGTCTTGAGACTAAACCTCTTGTTTTACATTTCTTTACATTTCTATTTTGTTAAAATTATTTGTATTGAATATTCCACTGCTAATTACTTTGAAATATAAAATTGTTTTAAAGTTTCTTTTATAGTTAATCCAGCAAGTGTTTATAACTATTATAAATCATTAGGTTAGTTTAAAATTCAAATTTTATCTTCTCATTAAAATAATTGAAACCTAATCAATCTTCTGAGAATCTAATTGAACCTTTACGTTTTTATAAATACACTATAGTTTATCTTATTATTTAAATTGGGGGATTTTAATAGAAATCTTATTAATAGAAATTTATAAATCAGAACTCAATTCATCCCCCTCTTGAGTATCCACTCTGACCAAAATTAGTATTGTAGTAGTGTATCAAGTGTTTTAGTGGAGGTATAGTATGAGTGGTAATATTAATCAAAAGTGTTGTACTGGTCTATGTATTGGGCCTTTAGGTCTTAGTGTCTTCTTGTTATAGGGCCTCTAGGCCATCATTTTAGGGCATTAGGGATGTTTTGAACAGCTTCTACAAATGTATGTGGTGGTGATTTATTGGTAAATTATGGAGCTAGTTACAAGATGACCATCTATGCAACCGATCACTATAATAAATGATAGGATTTTAGAGTACAACCAAAGCCTTAGTTCAGGGTAGAGATGAATAACTAAAAATGTTTTGGCAGAGAATCAATCTGACATATGATAATATTTTAGGAGTGGATAATGCATATATGGTCCTTGATCCTCTGATCCATGAACTTTGGGGCCTTTGGGGAATGTATTTTGGGGCTTCTAGGCCATGTAATTATTCCATCCCAACCTAGAAAAAATGTTTGCTTATCTAGATAATAAAAAATTAACGGACTTCAGATATGGGGTATAATGGTTCAAATTAAATCTTCTAGAATATACATCGTTATATGTTTAGTATCATCAATAGTAGTTCACATGGACTACCATTCATTCAAAGGTATTTCGGTCACTTTCTCAACAAGTTGATCATCTGTAATTTTACTCTCACAAAGTGACTACAATTTATTTTCAATAGTCATGAATAAATGATGCATTTATGATATTGATTTACCTATTAGAAAATAAAATAATTTAAATTATTCCCTAATGATAACCCTTTTCATTTTGATCACCTTTGGTGTTTTGAAGTGTGTTACTTGAAATTTATTCTATATTTAAAATTTTGGTTTATAAGTAGAAACATTGTTGTATATATTCTATTATATTACAAAAAGAAGAGTATTACTCACTCTAATGTTAAATTAAATTTATTCAATTTCCTCTTGATTGAAATTCAAAATCACCCTCTCCAGAATAATATATTTTTTGAATAACATCATGAATTTTACTACTCCTATATTATTAATATAGGTTTCCATTTGTTTTTTCAAATATTAGTAGTTTGAGCCATCAAAAATTGATGGTCAATATGGATTTAAACTGTCCAATGTTCCAACTAGAATATATGGAATAACAAAAAGATATACTCTCATATACATGTTTTATTTTTGTGAAAAAATAGATAGGATTTTATACTAATTTTTTTTTCTTATAATACAAGTATGATAGTTCAAGAGGGGGTGGATTTTAGTTGAAAAAAACAACTCTCACATTTTCACCCACACTAGGAAGTAAATTTTTTAGAATTTATAACATTTGAACTGATCATAGAATGACAATAACAGAACAAGTGACAAACCGAATGACTTTTAAATTTTTGAAGTTATACAACTAATCCTAGGTAATGAAATCCAACCAATCATAGATAATAAAAAATAATTTAAAATTTCATGATGTTTTAGATGAAAATCTACAAACTCATAAAAGGATATTATTAAGAAAATAATTCTTATTGAGTAAACTATTCACGTTTACCCAAATGTTGTGAGAGGACCCATAACCAGATCCATGGCATACAAGTTTAACACTAGGAACTTATTTTATCTCATTCATTGGAGGAATGAAATTTCAAACCAATAACTATTTTCTAAGGCATCGAAAAAAAACAACTCAATCATTAAACTCTCATACGATCATCATGAATGATAGTAATTCAACACTTATACTTCATACAAATTCACGATTCAAAAGAAAGAAGTTTTATATCTCTAGAACCTTTTCAATATTAATTATCGGAAATAACCCAGATACTTATACCCATAATATTTTCAATCTTATTGATTTGGAGAAAAATTTAAATAATATTTCCATTGACCTTTAACAACAAATCCCCACAATATAAAATCTCTATCTAGGTTGTATTAAAGAAAAAAAACAATCTAAAACTCTAAAAAGTAGTGAGAAGATGAACCACTTAACAAATAAATGTTTTTTAACATCATCCATTCTTCGATGATTGATTTATTCTATAGATGTTTCTATAAAAACATCCAATGGTAATATCTGAGAACATTAGTTTTAGTTATATCAATATAAAATCATCTATATACTTATTAAAATTATTCATTTTTACTTCACATAGTTCTTGAAATATTGGTCCACTTCAATTCATTGAAACAAATACTATCATAAGTTAATGAGGAGGATGATATGAGACACATTTTTTACCAAGGTTCAGTGAAGAACTAGATGAGTGTTAGATGATTTGGATGAGGTGAGAACTTTATTTCAAGTAAGATATGATTCATAGAGTTACCCCTAGGGGCGTGGATGATCCATCATATACCTGATGGATCAACCATTCAAATATTGATCAGGTTCTTGTCATTATTTATTTGTTTATCATATTCATGGTTTATTTTTGTGGATTTGTTTCTTATACATGATCAAATAAAATTGTAAATAAGTTTTTATAGATAAAAAATAAGTTACCACATGATGAATGATTTATATTTATGCATGATTAATTTTTGAGTGTCAAAACATAGTAAAAATCCTGATAAATAGAAATAAATTTCACCCACCATAAATCACTAAAAATTCCGTAAATAAATATTACATAAAACAAATTCTATCAAAAAAATTTTAATAGTACAATATGTATATGGTGATCTATAGCCATAGTAGAGGGTGTCTCCAATTATTAAAGTGTTTTTATGAGAGTGACAAGTTAATTTAACTAAAATTCTCCTCAGTGAAATAGTTACACCAAGATTAGTAAAATTTTTGAGGAAATCTTTGATCAGTTCCATGTAAAGATTCATAGGATATGTGATTCCACTCTACAAATCAAGGAATTGTGAGCTAATGTAGTTGTCCAGTGAAAATACTACCTTAAGACTCTCATTTTAGCGATATTTCCATATCTCATGCCATGAAGAGTCGTTTAAGGACATGTTCCTACTATGATCTTCAAGTGACAGATTAATCTAAATCTATTCCTTGAGGGATAATCAGATTTAAATAAAATAGTTGGATACATTTAATATTAATAAATCTATAATGTCTAAATTGATAATCAATAAAAAATTATTAATCTGTTAATATTTATTTTGTATAAAAATTGTTAAAATACCATGAAATCTCCATGATCAATATCAAAAAATGTAAATTTTATTAGCATTATAAATTTATAAGAGTTTCATATTAACTTTGGCTTATTACTAGGGTACGAATGGAAATTGTATGTGTTAGAGTCCCCACTATCAGATGAGGAACCTCAAGAAGCTAGTAAGTGGGAGAAGGAATCTTACAAGAGACTCTAGGATGACACATTAGAAATTTACATAATATAGTTATCATCGATTTTTGATATGTTTCAATTTAAACATAAGGATGTGGATGGTTATAAAATGTTGTATCATCGACAATAAGTTATTTAAGAGAAAGAAGAGAAAGAAATAAATGAGATTATTATTTAACTAGACACATGTAAATTGAACGATGAAATTAAGGTTGGTCATCATGTAATAAATATGATATATTATATTGACCAATTAGCATAATGGTGATATAATTTTATTAATGATTTTCCAATAAATAAAATTATCTCAACATTATCACCCATTTTCTCTGTTTTATTGATAATTATATAATGAAAAATATGGATAAACCAGATAAATATATTTTAGGAATGGTTGTTCATTAATATGATAACTTAAAAAAGATAAATAATTTATTCTTATGGTAAATGATAAGAAAGTAAAGGTGAAAAGGAAACAGGAAAGTACAATTCTAAAGGCACCTTCATAACATACTTTTAAGAAAACAAATATAAATATGGGGAGCATCAAACATTAGCTTATTTTCTTCTAACATTGAAATAAAGGAAACTAGAAGAAAAAAACTATAATACATTGAATAAAAAGAAATTATAGGATTATAATTCATGTATATTCTACATTGAATGTAGTATTTCTATTTTACATTGTTTGTATTAGAAATAAAATGTGACATAAATATTTGTGTCCAAATAAAAGAACCAAGGAAGCTCAGAATGGTGATAAGAGTAAAGAGGATCTTCTTGTCACTCATGGATCTTGACTACAATGCTAGTTACAAAAAATCTATGATTTAATGTTTCTAGTGGATAGATTATTGTATTTGAAAACTATTATTATGAAATGTGTCTTACAACAAAAGATATCTTGGTTTCATGTTTATAATAATGATATTTAATTTCTTATTTGAAATAAATTTTATATGGAATACCACAATTAATTAATAATTTCATTATAATTGTATAAAAATGTCTTATATTGTAAATTGATGATGGTTATAAAATATATGTCTCAAAAATACCCAATTGCGGCAAGACTATTTTTCGATAAGTAAATGATGAGGAAATTCTGAGAAGGGTTTTTAAATTATTATTAATCTAAAAAATAATAGGTATTTTAAATGATTAAATATTACGTTTAAAGTAACAAAGATACCATTCAAAATCTATGTGATGGATCCAAAAATATTTTAGAACTAGATCAACTAGATACATGTGGACTATATTAAGTAGAACATAGAGGTAAATTCAACTCTGTATTTTAATGGTCTATAAATTATCATTAAATGAATACTTCTTTATAAAGATTAGATCCAAATTCTTAGTAAAAGGGGGATTGATAATGAGTCTTATAAGTCTGTTAAGTATTCCATTATTCATTTTCAGACATGCTTCAAAAATAAGTATCATTAATGATAATTCATATAAAAACTATAATGAAAAATGGATATCATATGAGTTATAATATGATACAAATTAACATGTTACAAAATCATCTATTTAGATGAAAGGAGTTTGTTAATGATTTGTCAACAAAGAAACTTCCATCAGGAAAATAAATGTTCTTCTTAGTTGTATATCCTAACAATTTCATAGAATATTACATAAATCTATAATATATAATAGTTATAGTCAATTGAAATACTATCTTTATATAATAGGGTGAACATATATATTTGAGATGATGGGAGAAAGATTGACTTGGATACATTCAAGGTTTATGGTGAAAAAATAGTTAGTATATGATCAAGTTCTTCAAGAGCATGTGGAAAAGAAATGTTAAAGATACATATATTTTCTTGGAAAGTGTAAAACAAAGAGATGTGGTTTTATTATGATTGATTTAGGTGTTATATTATTCACTATCAATAATAAATCCTTATATATCAAAGATGTAATAAATTGAAATAATCTAAAATGGAATGTGGATATAAAATCATATAAATGGATTCCATGTTCCAAAATCAAGAATTTATTATAGTAATTTCCTTGTCTGATATAATGTTAAGTATGGTAGAATTGGTATTCAATGGATATCATGGCATACATGGAAAATTTATTACCTATAATGCAATCTGGGTTTTTAAACGATTATGATCAATCAATGTGTTAAGTGTGTGAAAACCTTTTCACCAATAGAGACAATGAAATCCTTTTGAATTTAAACTTCCACATGTATCTTATCATAATTATTATGTAAATACTACAAGGATGTATTTATGTATCAAGGTAGGATTTAAATCATTGAATAATTATTATTATATGGGTATATAGGAGGTTTGTTGGAACACCACAATTTCAATGTAAAATATATAGATAATATATGTAAAATAGTTATTAGTGTTATAGGTAGTTAAGACTAGATTGAATGTGGCAATCCAAATATTGGATTAAAGTAACAACCCGTGTTCTACAAAATAATATTTAATGAGTACGATCTATGGGTTTATTATATTAGTTCAAATTATATATATTGAAAAGGTATTGAAAAATAAAAGTCAGAAAAACATGATATAGAATTGTTTCCAATGATACATGGAAGAAATATCTCTATGAAGACGTGTATGAGTAAAATGAGGACATTAAAATGTTGTGTAAAACTCAATATTCGTAAGCTATGAATCTATCACATATTTCATGCTACGGATTGGATTTTTTTTATAATACATTTTTTATGATTGTAAAATATCAATTTTATCTATGAGAACCACATTGGTAGTAGTAAAAACTATCCAATAGTAATTACCAATGTACAAGGAATATATACATAATACATGGAGAGGAAGGAAAACTAGTTTTCAAGGGGATAAAAAAACTATTCTTCTATTATATTATTTTGTTTAATATCCAAATTAGGATATGGTAATGGAAAATGGTAACTCATTAATTACAGCGGTGGATATAACTATAAATACTAATTGCATTTAGGCTTCTGATGCAACTAAATAAGAAATATAAAATATGTTACGACTCTTTATAGATCTTGGATTCATACACAGAAATTAAAAAATTATCATAATAAAACTTATGATATATGTATGAAAAAGGTTCTAGACAATATATCATAATTATGATAAAGTAAAATAGGTACTCAAAGATTTCATCTGTTGAGGGATATTAAACCAAAGAGGTGAAGTCATATAATGAAGAGAAGCCATGCATGAAAATGTAAAATTCCAATGACTAAATTCCTAACTCAAGAGAAGCACAATCTTATCATGTAATATAAAAGAAGATTACAGATAGTAATATGTATAGAGTTCATGTGGGAGTGTTGTAAAAGTGGATTCCCTAGACGAAACATTTGTAGTAGTTATTGATTACCATATCATGTATATAGAGAGTTATTAATCATTTATACTTCACATAATAATTTCATTATTTATGCATATAATATTTATATGATAATTCCCTTGGATTATTTATCATCTCAAATTGTTATAAAAGTTATGATAGGTCCCCTTGGATGCCTGGGGGGTGAATCAGTGTGTGACCTATTTTGAACATTTTACTGATATTCATTTATTTGGATTTTAACCCTATATTGGTTGGAATCATGTTGAACTGATATATAGTCTTAACTTACAACCCACCACACCAAAAGTTATGTGAATATAAATAAATGTAATTCTTGTAGGGATGAAATTATTTTTACTTGGTTCACCTAATCTTGGATAACCTAAAAATTATACTATCAATGATGTTTCAATGCACTAAGATCCACTATAATCACTGTTATTCTATGAATAGAAATAAAAATTGTCACTACACTCCCATTCCCATTACCTCACGAGATATTTTAGTGATAAGTTCACACATCTACCATGGAACACCTCCCTTCCTCCTCTTTTAATCACTACATTTTGTTAAGATAACTTCCAAAATTTATAGATTTGGGAGTCCTTATATCACTACAACAATTCCATCACTTTATCCACTTATATATTAGATCTATAAGATGTTATAAGTTACTTATTATTTGACATAGTAAAAATAAGTAGGATGTAATATTTCTTCACCATCTCTCTTTCCCTCCAACTTTTTCTCATTTTATAAAAGACATATTATCCTTACATTTTTTCGAATATGGAAACACCAAAAAAACCCCAAGATATCTATGATATACATAGATATTAAAAACTGATGATTATTGAATAATAATATCTAGTAAATTTTCCTTTTCATATATTTATTGTGAATCATGGGTCCTCATTTTGAATTGTGTTTTTATTTATTCATTTAAAACTCTTAAATTCCATTGTATATTACTTTAAAAAAATAATTGAATCATGGATTGTAATGTGAAGAATTATAATTTTGAACATCAACTAATAATTTATGAATTATCAGACGCAGTGGGGAATTCTCCATTTACTAATTAGTCTGGATGATAAAATATCCAGAACACTATGACATTTCCACATTTCTCCAAATAAAATGCCCAGTGAAAAACCATTATTCTTGAGGTCACTATATTGTCAATTGATTCTCAAGGAAAAACTACCTTCAAAACACTCAAAACCCATAACCACCTACTTGTTTTTTCTTCAAACATAAAATATTTGATACTTACCATGCATAAGTCCGCCATGATGATCAAAATTCATTTATTAGAATTCCCATTTCACATAGTTGGAATTAAAATGCACCATGTTGTGATCCAAGCATGGTTACCTCTAGTTGACTAATTTTTCTTCCCAGGACCCTTATGAAATTTGAGCACCATTTTTATAAAAATAACTCAATGATTTATCCTTGAACATAAGAGAATAAAACACCCATATTGGGATTCCCCATGGTAAAAATGGATTCATCTAAACCACCATGTCAATTAAATGGTTTTCTACTCCCCATTTTGACTTAGGGATTTCTTTTTGACATGCACTTTGGCCCTAAAAGATCATCCATGCCTACACAATTAATTCCCATATTAAATAGGTAATATTCTTGCATGAAATTCTATATTTTATGGTGTGGTGACAAATCAATAGTTGTTTTACATTAACCTTTGTGTGTTCCATCACTTCCTTTCTCCCTGATGCCTCCAACACATCTTTTAACTTCTCAAGACAATATATATTTCTTGAAAGACATCAAAATTAGAAACTTATTCACTTTTGAGATATCTACTCCATCCCCCATAACCACTCATTTTCAACAAATCCAATACACGAACTTTTATTGAAACTACCCCCTTTGTATATTATTGATAATAAACTTCAATACCATCAATCTATATCCCTCTTATTATCAATGAAATGAAAAGGGGCCAAATATCTATTTTCTATGATATTGTAAATTTATCGTGATAATTTAATCTATATGGATATAATACCTTCATGATTTTTATCACCCCTTTTGTATTTGGAGTTAACAAATTATCCCACTTTTTTGACATTCATAGAGATAAATCATCATCTTCTTCCAAATTTCATATCTTTTCGGTAGGACCATCCAATTACATGATTCAATATATTTAGTTATAAATAAATTGTATGTATAAATGTAAAATCATTCATTGCATATAAACTCATTCAATAAGATCCTATGAATGAATTTACATATCAACATTTGGGCTTTTATAAAACCCCCTATGTGTATTTGGAATGGGCTTAGTGTAGTGACAAAGAGTCTATGTTAATCCCCATAAAGCTACATATGTCCCTCATTGAAATAATCAATCTATCACAACTTCAAATATTCCACCTTCTAAAAATACCTATGATCGAAACTACACTCACAGACAACTATATCAAAAAAAATAAGAGAGCATAAAAGTGTATTGAATACCACTTAATAAATCATTTGGGTTTAATAATAGAATATTTATACCATATCTTGAGAATAATGGTATTTTAAATGAACTCAATGAATTATATACAAAAAAACATAATAGTTTTGTAAGACAAAAGAAAAAATCATAGTGGATATAGATCAAACCTTGTTGATTGAGTACGAAACATATCAATATTTCTGGAGATAGGAAATTGGTGCAACAATATGTATTCCAAATAATTTTCATTACAAAACAAATTTTGATATCTCACCATATGATATGTATTATAAAAATTGTCCTAGTTTGAAACATTTAATGGTGTTTTTTAGCACCTAAATTATCAAATTCGATGGAGAAATTTTGGTAATATTAAAAATAAATAATTTGATGGAATATTCCATAGATATCCTCAAAATTTAGGAGAATGATATTGTTAAAATAATAAGATAGGTAATATTATTGATAATTCTAAATTTAAGGTGATGGAACATGAAAATATAGAAATAAAATACAAATAAAAAACATTTGGAAGTGATGATTATGACATTTTATCATTGAAAAGAAAGAATAAGAATGTGGAAATAATGTAAGTAATGTATAAGTATAGAATAAAGATAATGATTCTGATTTTCTGGGTGATGAATTGAAACCTTGATCATATCATCCCAGAATAAGAAAGTAGGTGGAAGACCATAATATCTTTGAAGAACATGGTAAATAGGGTTATACTTGGAGAATATTGAGGAAAACAACACACACCCCATTATTTTCACTTATTTAACCAAGAGATGTGGAGAAGAATTGGGGAGTCAGAAGTAGATTAATATTATGACTGAAGAGATATAATAGATAGATTTTAATAAATCATGGGTGTTTTTACAAATTTTTGAATATAGTGATGTTATCTAAAAAAGTGGATGTTTTAAAAACTATGAATAAAAGAGTATAATTTATTAGAAATAATGAAAAACTAATTTGTATAGGTTATTCTAATATTGAAGGAAATTATTTTGTTTAAAAAATTTCACCAATTATAGTACTAGAGACTACTAGATTTTTACTTCTTTTTCTTTGTAGCATAATGAAAGTACAATATTTTTCAAATAGGTTTCAAGTCTTCTTTTCTCATTAGAGAAAATGAAAAATTGGCATACATTGTTCAACATAGTATATGATTCCTTGGTAAAAATAAGAACTATGTTTTTAGTTTAAATAATGATTTATATGGGTTGAAACAATCACCTGGGGCATGATATTATATGATAGATACTAGTTTGAATTTGTAAAAGTTTAGGAAAGGAAGAGTGGGTACCTAT
The DNA here is from genome assembly GCA_963277665.1 of Viscum album. Taxonomy (NCBI): domain Eukaryota; kingdom Viridiplantae; phylum Streptophyta; class Magnoliopsida; order Santalales; family Viscaceae; genus Viscum; species Viscum album. The sequence goes on along the minus strand of OY728130.1, from coordinate 1,896,369,998 downwards.
CTCTAAATCAAATATGACAACTATGTATCCCTCATTTTTATAGTTTTTATATATGATATAATCTTTTCTAGGAATAATGAATGTTTTGTTAAATAATTATCTTTGGAAATGAATATGTTTTTTGAAATATCATTTCATAGAGAAATCAGGTACTTCTAGAGATCAAAAATATCTCAATCGAAAAAACACATCAATGTTTATCAAGATAGGTATGATTTGGAACATTAAAATAAATTTCAAATAAAATATTCCAAGCCTACATAAATTTTAGTGGAAACTAATATATGAAATCATGATAAATGAAAGAATTTATCCTAGGATAATTCCAAAATCAAATTGGATGTTTTTTATAAAGATAAATATTCAATTGTGAACCTCCAATAGGTTGTTAAATTATGTTAAAAGTATTAAAATGAACCTAAATTGTCATAATTTATGCCCAGAAGGAGGATTCTATAATTTATCAAATACCAAATAGATTATAGACTAAAATATAATTATAAACTAAATATTAATATGTTTATCGATATATATTAATATTGGATTGGAAATGTAGATGATATATGGTTCACATAAGGGAAAGTTTTCTTCTTGGGAGTAATGTGTGTTTCTTGGTCTATAAAGAAGTATAATATTGTTAAATTGAGCACCACATTAGTCTAATATGTAGTTACAACTCAAAACACAACGCAATTGATGTGAATAAAAACTCAGTTGGGGGATCTTCAGTGGGAATTTAAGCTTATACTTCTTTTGAGTTGTAATAATCAAAGTGCTATCAATTTTTCAAAAAATATTATTTTACATTCTACATAAAATCAGATTGATATAAAATATAACTTCATCAAATAGATTATGGAGGTTTATTTTTCAAAATTAGTTTTTTTGTAGCAAAACTACAGATAGATGATGTTTTCACTAAACCACTGATAAAAGTTGGATGTCAATGATTAAAGATGATTATGGGAGTATATAAAAATTAAAATCAATGATAAGGATTCATGATCCAATCCCCTATTTTATCATATTCTTATGATTTTTTTCAATGGGGATGAAAAATTACAAGATAAATCTTTTATTGTTTAATCATTTATGTATTAACAAAATGTATTTAACAAGGGGAATTATTTCTGAGAATAACCATCGATATATGTTTTACCAAATAGGGGATATATCTCTTATTTAGAGGGATCATGCATTTAAAGAAATATTTTAAAAGGGTAAAGCCATGAGGTCAGTATGTGGGTGTGTATGTTGCGTGATTTAGGAGTTTTCATAACAATATCAATGAGTGTAAATGAATGAATATTTTATATACATGTTGAAGAATTGTTTTTGATAAGAGGAAGAAGAGTTTATTCATAAATTATATATCTTGTATAATAAAGGGTTGAGAAAAGATAATCAATTTTTAAATGATTTCAAAAGATTAAGATCCATGAGGATATGAATTTAATTTTCTATTTTTATGGACACCGTGATATTATTATTCAATTTGTATGCTTCCAAAACGTACTTCATTCATATAGAAATAGAATTATCAAATGATGATTAATTTTATGTGGTTTGAGTTTGAAGATGATTTAGTTCCTTGGTTTCCAAAAAAAATATAAAGGGGGATATTGTTAATCCAAATAAAGGTTTCAAAATATGCTGAGGATATTGGGGAGATTTTTGTGACCTGAGTGGAATATTTTGTGTTTTATAATTAAATAAGAATCATAGAGTATATTTTACTTTTCTAGAGATGATTTGGAGGTTTTTATGTAGATATAATTATTTTGTTAGTTTTTTTTTCAATGCATAAATTCTATTCAAACTCACATGAAATAATTTTTATTTTGTGTGGTGAATGGTTTTTTGAAGACTGGTGATGGTTGGGATTGTTTTAGACGTTTTTTATGTTATCTATAATTAATTGGAGTTTAATTGAATTGAACATGAAAAATGATTAGTGAATTTTTTATTAATTTTTCTCTTGAGGTAGAATATTAACCATGTTGGTAATTCATAAGAATTTGGTGTGGATTTTTAAGAGATATAATTTTAGGTTTCAAAATGACAAAGGAATGAGGTTTAAATAAGACTTTAGAGTAGAATATGTAAATAAAAAATATTGTACCACATAGTGGAATTTCATAATAATTACCAATTAGTCTTTGTAATACTTGTACTGAAAGATAATTAGACTTTGGGAATGAATTTCAATGTAGTTCTTAACACTTTTTTTTTCAAACCATAAGACATTGAGTATGCATGAGACTTTTTTCAACATACATAAGACTTTTTATGTAGCCTCATAATACTTTTGTGGCTATTGTAAGACTTTGTTGAATTTCATAATACTTTTTCTACTGTGTATGACATTACAACTTCATAAGACTTCTAATGTCTTAGGGAATATATTTTCTTGTCCAAAATTAGAAATGACAAGAAAATTTAAAATCTTTACAAAATGGGAAGTTTAATAAAACATAAGATTCTCCACTTGTAGAATCTTTATTAATGGGATGGTTTCAAAAATTAAATATTCTAATGATAAATATTAAAAAAAAGGAGATGCATGTGTTGTTTTTGATTTCTATAAATATCAAATATGATTTTTTTTTATTCAATAAAGGGAGTGTATGATTTTCACCATAGTAGATAGTTAAATGTGATGATGTTGTATAACACCATACACCTGTGGAGAAATTTTTTAATTAAATTCTCTAGATTTTGTAATGTAGTTGAATAAAGAAAGATCCCAATTACCTTGGTATATTTAAATGGAGATTAATTATGAATATTATAATGAAAATTTCATATATATTTCATATTCAAATATTTGAAATTATTTTTCTATGATAAATACATCTATTTTTCAGTTAAAAATTTCCTTAAATTATCATAAAACAACTATTGATGAGAATTTTCCTTATTCTATTATAGAAATAATTTGAACACATTTTTTTGGATATAATGTGGAAGAATAAAATTAAATGTTCAGTAAAGAATCAAGATGAGGTGTGTTCTAATACTTCTTTGTATTATATATTCATTATATCAAGGAATAAGAAAATAGATGACAAACTAGGGTAACTTATCATAAAATAATATTTGATGTGTTTTGAAAATATTACATATTATATAGGATGATGATAAGAGGAGAATAATAAGAATTATTTAATTTCTAATATGTAAGTATAAAAATAATAATAAGTTAAAATATAGTGACATATTGAAAAAGACACATATGGTGGAAGTCTCTTTAGTTTTTTTTTTAAAAATCTATCATTCTACCTTTGTGGGATTCACATTCAAAATAGTTGGGAGAAAAAAATGATACATGGTTTAAAGGATAAACCTTGATCATTTTAATAGATATGTTCACACTATTGGAATTTATGATCTCAAGTGAATATATATAATACCATGGAGAAGCCTTCTCATTTTATAAGGTGAACGTTGTAAATATTATGTGCCAACTATATATGTGTGTTAGTTTTTGTGATAAAGATCATACTATCAATTAAATAGTTAAAAAATAGTTTTCAATAAGGGATAATATAATAAAATTAAAATTAATAATTCTACCCCCTTGGTGATTTCTCATTTATTGTGTGAGTCATTTCATGTTTAAATTTAAATTATTTTAAAAAATATATTTTGACATTGGATATAAAATAACTTAAATGGAATATTCTAGTATTTTTCATTTTATAGAAATTTTAAAAGTCAATTATATAAATAAAAATTTGAAAGATGGGTTTTATTCTAATTTGAATAATCTATGTAAAATCTATATTCATAATTTATCTTAAATTTATGTTTCTTTATAACTAGTGTTAAAAATAAAAGAAAAAACATATGTTAAACCGCCTTTTCTACACTGGTAATTGTAAATGATTATTCAATATTGTAAGTTATGTCTTATAAACTCTGTCATTATATCATAATTACTCATTGTTTTCAATATTTATAAATGGCCTTCTGATATTATTAATTGACTGGAGAGGAAAATTATTATTTTTTGGATATGATCTATTCATGAGATAAAACATAATATTATTCGTTGAAAGATATGTGTCAAAATACTAGAATTATATTTTCTAGGAATCAAACACTTGATAAATTTCAATGAGGCTCTCATTTTTTGCTTTCTTTGGTACCTTCTTGGTAACATCAATAAATCAACATGCTTCTTGCATGTCGTGATTATTAGTAGAATCATGAAGGGAAATTGATTACACCCTGATTCAATAATTTTTATGAACATTAAATATGTCAGGATTGGTATGATAACTATTTTATGGGTTTACTATGGGAATCCCTAGATGGTTAGTAAATTTATGGACTCAACCTATGAAAATATTTTCAAGTGGGAGATTGTTATGTTTGGTGTGATAAATTTTTTCTCGGTTAACTATTAGAAGATATTGATGTTTAGACACAGTAAATTATACTCAATAACCTAGATTAATATAGTTTATCAACATCATGGGAATTATGAATTATGGTAGTAAAAGTATGTTCACCAGAATAATCAACAAGAGTTAGACAAAAGTTTGACTAGAGACTCATTTTTCCATTAAGAGATAGGACTAGTTGATGAATTTAATAAATTGTATGTTCATAAAAATTATAGGGATGGATTCATTATAGTGTATGGATAAAAATGGTGTTTTAGTGAAAGAATAAAAAGGGGGATCATCCAATGCATGTACTTCAGAGTCATTAATGCTTTGGTGGGAGGAGTAAACTAGACAGAATGAGATACATCTTGATGCTGAATGGATTTCTTGCGTTGGCGAAGCATATGTGAAATTTCATGAGTTCGATAAACTCTAGTAATGGGATATGGAATTATTTCCTAGAACATTTTGAAAATGGATATTCTTGAAATTCATTAGATTGAATTTGAGGTATCATGATAATGAAAGCCCAAATTTTCAATTTTTTTGTCTGTTATTCATTTTAAATAAACCTAGTTAAATATCATTCCCATGATTATTTTTACTTTTTGGAAACAATATCATAAGATAGACCAAGTAAGAAACAATTCTTAGATTCTATTTTATTTATTTTTTTAAGAAATCCAAAACATTTTCCGTCATGTTGAATTTATTCATGCACTTTGAAATTCATGTATTTGTATGAAGATCATTAATCATAGAAAAGGGTTGGATTGAATGTAGGGTGAAGTTGTATTAACCATGACATATCTTCTTATAGTAAATATATTTTTAAAAGATGATTAAGGAATGGATTTACTAGGCCTTCCATTCTTATGGTTGATCTATCCACCTAGAATAAGGGACCTACCACACATCATAGCCCATAGTCCAAGAGATAAAAATTATTGTGGTTGATAATTATACTGATGAATCCCCCATGGTTAATATTCATAACGGAATGGTGAAAAAATTATTGAACAGAGGGTATGTATGGATCAACAATTCCTATAAATAATTATGCGAAATTTTCAGCTATAAAAAACTACAACACAATAAAAATGGTTGAACACACCAACATAATTGATAGAGTAATGGATAATATATTAATTAACAAGATAATTGATAATACATTCCATTCAATATTTGACCATAAAAAAAGTTACAATAAAAAACTTGTATAAAAAATAATGATGAGGCCCTTTCACCCCTTTCCACAGTCAATCAGCTTGATCAACTGTTCCCCCATTTCCCTTAGACCTAGAAACAAAAACGAATCATTCTATAGAGAATATGACTTGAACCCTGTTGTAGTCATGAATTATTTGGCTGATCGCATTGATTTCCAAATCCATTATAACCATCCCATGATAGAAATCCCCCAAACTGATGAACTCCCCAATGACTCCACCCTTCTCAGTGCCACTAAATATAGCTATGGATGCAATCCCAAGATCAATTTCAATATATGACTACAATAAATCTCTTATCCCCATCATGCCCCATGGGAGATGAGGGTTTGTTATTGGGGATGGTTCTATAATATTTCTGATGTTGGCACCATTGAAGGTACATACCAATCACTATATCTCTATTGAATTGAAAACTGAAATCACTCCTCCAATGATCACAAAAACACATTACTAGAGAATCCACACTATTGGAGGAATATAACTTACCTCTCAAAAAATATTCATACACGGGGAGTGTGAATTTCAAACCTCACAAAAGAATTATTTTTAGAGAATCCACCCTACTAGATATTGTGGCACCAATTATTCATGATTGATCACATTCACTAAAAGGATAAATAGATAAACATATGATGATGAAACACAAAAAATAAATGCATTTTTAATGTTTTTAATGAGGTGATTCAAAGAACAAAGCATGAATGAATAAGTGGTACCCAACACTAAGTAAATTATGAGTCGAAAAAAGGTCCCAATCCTATTTAATTAAAACTTTAGAAGATAATTTAGTCCAATGGCCCAACACATGTTTTTTCATGATTTTTTCATCGCCCTTTAAATCCATGAAAAATTAGATAAATTATCCAAAAGAATATGTGACGATTTTTCCATTTGAAGTGTACTTAACAAATGTCCATCAAATTTTACTCATGGAACCAATAAAATAATTTTATGTCGGTTCATAATTTTAGATACAAATATGGTACCCTAGTTTAATCAGAATAGAAACTAAAGCATGTTAGAGGAAAACTATAACAAATTGAAGGGGGGGGGGGAATGAGGTCACAACAAATGGTGGATTAACTGGAGCTCTATTTAAACTTTTAATTTATGTTATTTATTTTTATTCTCTAGTGATGACACACCAATCCAATATTGATCAATCAAAAAATATTTCTCCCTCCCTTGTGATTAATTCTTGTTTTCAATAAAAAAATCTCCTCTTGTAGCATATCAAAAAATTTATCGATAGAATTCCCCCTCCTATTATAATTATCATATATTGTATAAAAGCAATAAAAAAATTTAAGCATATTATAAATAAAAATTTGATATAAATATATCATAGTATATGTAAATAGATTTTTTAAAAATGATAAATTTAATGATGGGTTATTTTTTGTACAAAATAAATATTTATTTAAAATTTTATAATTAATATAATAATTAAAAATAAAATTTAATTTTATGAAATAGATTCATAAATTAATATTTTTTGTCTAATGATTATAAGATAATATATTCAATCTAATGTGTTTTGTTTATACTGTCAAAAATTTAGTTATAATTTTTAAATGAGTATTTTTCGAGTAAATGATAATTTTATATAAAAATTAAATTTATCATATTTGGAAAATTATTTTCATAAAATAGAGTTTATTTTTTAATTTTACACACTGATAAATGGTATACGTGAATTTTTTTTATATATTTAAAATAGTTTAATTTTTTTTTGTGAATAGTGAAATACAATAATTTATAGTACTTAACAAATACATTAATTATTGAGTAATAGATGATGAATAGATGACATAAGCCCATAATATATAAATATCCTTAATTATTTTAATATACATAGCGATAGGGTTCAAACTATTCAAATTAATGAGCCAAGATACCAAAATAATGAATAAAATAATCAAAAAACACCCCTCTCATCCCTTTTAAATACCACCCCTCACTACCTCTTCTCTAAACACCTCCAAATCCTTGAATACAGTCTAGATTCCTATCAGTAATCTTCCAAACACTATCCCCCATTTCCAAGAGAATTTTGTCTCAACAAAATAACATATGCAATTTTACTAAGGAGGTTCTCAAGGATAGGAATTTAGGAGGCAAAATACTTTTTCATTTTCTTTTAGTTTATTTTCAATTTATTTATTTTATTCTCTCCATAAATCCCATATCCATGTGGAATGGTAAATATAGTATCATAAATATACTAGAATGTTATTACATAAATGTAATAATGCATCATCAGCCCTCTTCTCCTCTCCCCTTCTTTCGACAAATGAGAACATCGTTCGTGATGTGTCGATTTATCTCTATCATGGGGGATGCATTTTCATTTTAAATTACCACCTTCAAATCTAGTCATAATATCATTATTATTGTTAAATAAGATTTTATTTCACATATTATATGTTATATAATGTTTTTGAAGCAAAACATAATTAAAAAATTAAATAAAATGATATAAGTTCATGATGGTTGTAAAATTTGTCAAATATATTAAATCATTTTCATTAACTATTATTCAGATAATTCATCATCATACCATATAAACAAATGAATTAAAAAATCATTTAATCTTATGGATATTTATTGATAACATATAATCTCAATTTTCATGAATTAACCACATTTTATGTGAAATTTTATACATTTATGCAAGCATACTGATCATGAAAACCAAGAAAACAAACACTCTTGAATGATTGAATTGAACTCTATAACACATAATAATGTATATAAATAAAAATAATAAAATTATAATACATTAAATACATTTATAGAAAGATTTTGATTTATTAATCGACAAATCTAATTTTATTATCCACGATATTAATGTGAAGAAAGCATTCAGACATAAGGTAAGGGGAATCACAAACCCCATTTCCTTTCGTTGGCCTATTCCAATTTTATGAAAAATTTAGAGTATGGATGTTGTTTTAATATTACAAAAATATTATTTATTTGTTATTACCTTTTCATTTCTGGTATATACATGTTTCAATATTATTTTGTGACAAATGTAATTATTTTTTCAAAGGAAGTCTTCATTCTAAAAAACAAAACATTTAATTGTCTTGGTATTTTTTCTTATTCAATAAATATTGATGGTTTTTATACAACGTATTCTTTCATTTATTTCATTTGGTAACCCCAAATTTTATTCGTGAATTCATTTAATTAAACCCATTCCTTTTCCATGGGTTGTTTTCTATCCAATATTAATATACATTATATGTGGCATGCATGATTATGTAAATGTTTTGATGTGATGGGCGTTCCTGAAATTATATAGTGCACCAATGAATTAGGTAATGCTATGTATCTCATTAGATAAGGGTAAATATACATTAAAATGATTCCATATTTGTTCACAATGATGATGTTATTATTATGAACATATGTTATGTGTGGACATGATGCTAGCTTTGTTCACAACCATGTGTGGTATTTGACCACTAATACATGATATTTAATTTTTATTAATTGCCACATTTCAATATTTTCTCTAATGATTCCTCTCATGGTTTTGATGTTATTACTATATTTATATTTTTCTGAGGATTATTATTTTCACCTAATGTTATATTAATTCATGTAGTTATCTATTCCCTTACTGGGGTTTTATCTCAGCCCTTTATTTGATGTATATACATAGGTGATTAAATATACTAAGGAGTATATCTGGGCCTCTAAAAATATTTAGAAGAATAAATTAAATAATTTTTATGTTTTATTATATGAATTTTATGTATGTTCATAATTTTCCACACACACTAATCCTTTGGATCCATGTTTTGTAACAATATTATATTTTTTATCATGAAAATTACGTAATATTAATCTAAGGAAAAGAAGGGTTACTATACCTAAATTTAAATATCAAGAAGTGTTTTGATAAATATATTTTAGGAGATTCTTATTTATTTACACATTTAAATATTACTCATTCATTCATCACTTGTTACACACAAAGTACACTAGAACATTTCACTAATTTGGACAGACAAATAGTGGGGAAATACAATGGTGATTGGTTATATCCAATCAATAGGCTAGGTAATGGTGAAGCATACAATGGTAATTTTAGTTTTCTGTTCGAAACCAAAATTGCTACGAAATGATGATGTTGGATACATACTTTAATCAGTGAAATGATGGGGAAGCCAATTTGAATAATTATTCATATGTAAGTGAGGAGAGTAATATGCTGTTAGACCACTATGTTTTAAACACAAAATTTTTAATCAATCAATTGAATCACCAGTTTTAAAATTTAGAACCTATTAAACAAGAATAAAACGAATTTAAATAAATATATTATATAAATACAACCCTAGTTTCACTATTGCTGCATTTTTCTTAGGTTAAAAATTTTGTTTTTTTAGTGCTTCGCAACAGATGAGCATCACATTCCATATTCACATAGTATTATTGGGATTTAGAATGAGTACTATATGGAAACTGTGGTATCTCAAGTCAACATAATTTTCTCATAAAATACAAATTTGGGTGATGAATAGATGACAAGTTAGACCAACTTTATAAGTGGGATTGGTACACCTATGAAATGTTTAATGAAAAGTGTATAGTGACTCATAGAGTTATAAAGGTGGTTGAAACAAGGTTGAGGTGGGTCCAAAACAAGAACACTAAAGAGAATTCATGTGTTGAAGGCTGATATTCCAACAGAAAAAGTCCATAATGGAGTTCAAAAAGATTATACCACTACGGAATTAATGAGGCTTTTTCCGGTATCCTAATTGACTTTTATGAATTTTATTATAATTGTAACTCAAATTTACTTATTTATAAAGGAATTAAAGAGCTATTTTTATTCTCATGGGGATTTCGGATGAAAGTGTAAACCATGTAATCTTTTTTCACTCTGCTTTGTAATTTTTTCTTGAATATGATTGTTAGTTATGCACTTTCTCACGTTTGTTCTAAAAAAAATGAAAATTATGGGGATACCATAACCAGAGGTGGATGATGACTCGATGAAGTGGATAGGGTGCTTGTAATTATCAGTTTCGTGTATAAAAGTATCAAGGGATATTTGATTGGATGAAGGTTCGTATGATTAATGATGTTTCAATGTATTCTATTAACAGAAGGAATGAATTTTTTTTATTTCAATCAACACCCTCAATTCCATAAAGTGGTATCAAGGAGGGTTTTAATTTTTATGTATGATACCAAAAAGTGGTATCAAAGCCAGGATATAGTGCTTGGTTGAAGATCATTGTAGTAAGTGTGTCTAGTGGATTAGTTTATCATGGAAGTAAAAGGATGTTACCATAAGATGATGGTGGTACCAGAGTAAATATTAGATATTGAAATTTCTCTTGACAAATACTTGTCTTGGAATGTGTTCTATAATTAGGGAATTTTAGATCCTAGTTAGAAGAATTAAATGTTTTAATATTCAGGTGATCTATTAATTTACTGAAATGAAGAAACTAGAAGATAGTAGTGGTACTTTTTGGATTTCTAGAATATCAAAGGTATAATTGATTGAAAAGCGTCATTTGGTATATTCCATTCATTTTATCTAATTTAGAACATCGTGTATAACTATTGAAATTATAAATAAATGTGATGATCCCTTACATTGTTATAATTAAGTGGGATCTCATGTTTCTTGTGGAAAACACTATTATAGGTCAGGTATGGTTTGATGATATGATGTTGGATGTTTTGGATCATGTAGGGTGCAATTTTTCCTATTATTGAAGGTTTTGTACTTCCAATGGATTATGAATTCATCCAAAAAATTAGATAATAGAATTTAAAGGTAATGAGATAATGTACTTGGATGGTTTTGGATGTTGTAATCTAGTAGAATGATTCATGTTATTAAAAGAATATTTCAGAATAAAAGTTATTCCTTTTTCTGAGTTTTGGAAAACCAAACTAGATAAAAAATCCTATACCCCAAAAGAAAAAAAATTATAAAGGTTCTAGAATCCAAAACCTGAGTTTGGGTGATTATAATTTTTTCCAACTATTTTTTAAAGATCATATTTATAAGAAGGTTGTGACTCATGAACTGGATTAATCAAAAATGGTCAGGTAGAAACCATCAGAAATTATGGAAAGGCGTGGGATTTTATGGTGAGGGGGGATACGTGGTTTTCGAACATGTGGGTAGGTTTTCCAGATTTTGATGGATTTGTTATTTAAAAGAGTTGACATGTTAAAAATCATATAATTGGAAGATGATCCAGAGAAACGATTTTCATGGGTACGTTGGAGTGATATAAAAGGATATATGGTTATCCATAGTTGTGTGAATATTTTCTAAAAAATTGTTGCAGTTAGTGAAATCTTTGGTGGTAGTAACTGGTGTTCATGTTCGATTTATTTCCCTCAATAAAAACAATTTTAATTCAATATAATTTCATTGATGGATTGAGAATGACCAAGATGAATGAGAAAGGATTGAAAGGTCTGGAAGAAGAGATACTAGATAAAAGTGAGGGAGTATCAGGAGAATACTAGTTGGGGTTTCCTAATATGAATATGGAAGATCAAGAAGACTATAAATTAGTTTCATATAGTAGAAATTTACTCTTTTATACTAGAATATTATAAAGAATACTCCATGCATTCAAAATCAGTATAGGTGTTGTTCTCTCATATAAAAATTCTATAGAAGGTGTTGACTTTCAGACATTCAAAATCCAGAGGAAGGTGTACCCTATGTCCTTGCATGGATTTATTTATAATATATTTTTATTCTATAGAAATTATCATTGGACGATTTTTAGATCATCAATAGGACCTCTATAATAGATTTCATATACTTAAAGGGTTGGTAATTAGGCTAGATATAGTGGGTGAAAAGGGCCCTGAATGACTTGGTAGTAATAAAGGATGTTTCAGTGGGAGTTCATCATTCCAATGACATCAAACTTTCCTGAAGTTTCAGATGGAGTTCAGTTTCAATTATTTCATTTGAGTTTTCACTACCATCAATCCTTGTATTGGAAAATCATAGAGATCTATGTATGGAATAAAATTTCAGGATGAGAAAGGCCATTGACTTATTGAATGACATAGCTGCTTTATGGAAATATCAACAATTTTGTGCAATGGAAAATCAATTATAGTTTTCATTAGAGAGATTTGATAGATTCATTCATATTTGTTTAATGGATGCGATAAAATGATATATCAGGGTTCTTAAGATTCAAATGAGTATTATTTTAGTAGGATCTTGGATGATCAGAAGGAATGTGGAAGATAACCATTAAGATGTTATAGAGTGAGGGTGAAAGGAATATGGATAGTGGGTCTTTTTTTGAGAATAAAATTGTATTCTAGTGGGAGATTGTTGAACTCAACCTATGAAAAAAATTCTCAAGTTGTAGATTGTGATGGTTTTTGTGAGAACTATTTTTTGTGTTAATTGGTGACATCTATGTATATTTAGTCACCATAAGGTACACTTGATGACCTAGATAGAGATAGTACATCAACACCATAGGATGTCCATATTTTGTAAATTAATATAAGTTCACTTAAAGAAAAACCATTATTTGATTAGAGTCTAGAATGTAGCCTCAGTTGTAAATTAAGTGGAATGAATAGATGTTAAATTAATCAAATGGTACGTCTTGGGGATAAAATTAGATATATTTAATCCAGTGGATGGAGCACATTATAGTGTGATTGTAAGAGTGGTGAAGAGGATCATCTGATTCATGTACTCAATAGTCGGTCATGCTCTGAAGGGAGTATTTAATGAGATATATGGGGTAACTATTGGATACTGAATGAATTTCCCAAATTGATGATGTAATTGATAAATTTCATCAGTTATACAAAATCTAATAAAATTATGATGAATTTTATCCTAGGGGGTTTGACAAAGGGAGATTATTTAATGTCATTATATTAATGTGAAGGTGGTTTGAACTATTCACTAGTGGTTTTCAATCATTGAAATGATATCTATAAGGAATTAGAGGTTGATTTAGTCAACAAAATGTTATCCACAAATATGGAATAATGGTGATGATTGGGTGTTTGAATAGGACCACTATATATGTCGTATTTGTCCACATGTTCAATATGTACTCATAAGTGTATAATGATTGAGAGATTGATAATAGATCTTGACACAAGGATGATGTGTATTAGGATAGATAACACATATGCGTATTAAGGTTCTAGAGGCTAAAATTCCAAATTTGTAATGCTAAGAGCATGTGTAATGAAATATTCAATCTCTAAGTCATTGGTGAGATATATTTTGAGATGATGAGTTGGTTTATCATATTCTTATTACCATTGTAACTCAGACGTTACTATTTATGATTAAATGAATGATATTTTTTCATTCTCCCATGGATTTAGGATAAAATTTCAAAGCATGAAATCCTTGTGTTCTATAATTTTTTTTAATTCATGTGTTTGTTTATCAGGTTATTTTTATATTGTTTAATTAGAGTACGGAAGATCGTTAGGTGAGTGGGTATGAGTAAATATAGTGGCTGTAGTGCTTGAACTTCTTATTTCTAGATATTGAAGTCTTGGGGGATTTTTGATCAACGAAAGGTTCATATGATTGTGGATGTTCCAATATGTAGGATTTTTGGAAGGAACAACATTCGATGATCAGAATTTTTTCCCTCATCCCCAATATGGAACAACATTGATGAAATAAATTGGAATACATGACTGTTCCCCTCAAGGAACTCACAACATAACTTTTGGAATATTAAAAGTATTTATTTTGTATCTCTTACTTTTGTTTTATCAATTAGGGTTTGACTAATATTTTTATCTCTATTTCATTGAATAAATGGGATATGGTGGAAGCTTATTTATTTGACATCACATTACATCAAATGTAGTATTCTGAATTCCTTGATATTGGCCAAAGATATGTATTCATAATCACATGTGAAACCTTAATGAAAATAATTATTTTAGATACAAGTGTGGTGTGGTTGAATCTTCACAAAAATGGATAGATCACTATAAGGGAAATGAATTCAACCTAGTCAAATGATTCTATTATATAAAATCAATTTTAATAATCATTTTACATATGATTGACGTCAAGCCTCATGTACATTTATAACTTTATTTCTCACAAGACATGATTAATTATAAATGTTGTATTCACCACATTCTCATGTTCTAATTTTATTCAAATATCTTGGAGATGGTCTTTCGATGGTTCTAGTAGGAGAATCCATCTACCAACAATCCACACCCTTTTATGGGATACATTCTGTTCTTTAGTTCAGTAGATATATTTGTAATATATTATGATATCAATTATTTCATGCTTTTATTTTATTTATGATTCCATGAATAGACTCAATTTTTAAGGGAAAGACACGCCCACTAATGTGATCTTTTCTAGTATAATTAATGATGTTCAGTCTTCTAGTAATTTTCAAACTAGGTAGGTTAATAATACCATTATGGACATTATTATTTAGAAAATATTGGGGTTCCTAGAATATCATTGTATTTTCCTTGCTTCATATATGAGAAATGGATCCCACGTTGGATAAATTTGACCAATGTCAATCTAGATTGTTTGACTATAGAAGCAATTGGTCCCACGGGATGTGTTGGTGTATTCAATAATTGTTAGGGATTAATTAAATGTTTTTTCTCTCATTTTATTTTTAATTTTATTACATATTAAGTGGTATTATTTTCTATTACAAATGAGATTGAGTATTATAATAACCATAATACGAATAATCTATGGATGGTGAGTGATTAAATAGGTGATGTCAATGAAGTTGAATTCCACTCTATAGTTTCTCTTATTGATGAGTTTACATTTCTACATGAGTCTAATGTATTCTTTTCAACACTACTCTCTATTGCACTCACTCTCAATATTTTACATTAATAATATTTGTTTATAGTGGGAATTATACCCTAATTCATTCCCCATTTCTGATTTTGTGATGTTCATAATTATCCAATAATTATAATATTAACAATATTATTTTTATTATTATTAATTAAAGATCATTACATTTGAAAAAAATATATAGAGAAAATAATAATGCAAGAAGGCACTGAGGCACAAATGAGTTGGCCCATATGAGGTATCAGTGAGATCTCGAGTTTATGTCCGAGAGATTTATTTCACATTGATAGCTTAGGATTTTTTTGTACATGTTTGTATAACCCATATCTAACCCAAATGTAATAATTACTTATTTTTCAGAAATAATTTGAAAAAAATGATAAGATCTTAAATGGGAGAGATAAAAATTTGGAAATCATATTAATCATTTTAAGAATTCCAAAAATATTATAAAATTTGTAAAATATCAAATGTGACTATGAATAAGATTACATATCATTAAAACATGATCCTCCTATTACTTCTTTATAGTTTATAGGAACATTATTTTCAACTAACAACGATTCACCATACTTGATGACTGAAAAACCATACCATTATGGTTATCTAACCACTTTTTTACTCCTACACATTAATTTTGTGTCTTTGTAATATCTTCTTCCATGAGGCATTATTGAATTGGTTTCTATTCTAAATCATGTATACCTTGATCTGAAAATTCATCAAATTCTATATTTCTCCCACAATATAGTTCTAATATGTTATCCATCTCACAGACTATGGAATTTTATTATTACAATTACATTTTTCATTGTAGGGGTTTTATATGTAATATCCCATTGTTTTCTTGGGGTATATAATAAAAGAAAACTTTTTACCCTATAGTGAAAGTTTGTTACCTGAAGTGTCCTTAGCAAAAATATGGAAGCCCCACACATGTAAATTAGACAACCTAGTTTTTATTCCAGTCCACTGTTTTTTCTAGATTTCCATTTATCAATTTAGTTGGAACATTGTTTTGTATATGTGATGCAATCTATAATGCATATCCCTAAAAAGATAGTGTAATATTCACATGAACTATCATTGATCTAACAATGTCTAAAAAGGTCTGGCACCTCCTTTCACTTACACCATTCTATAGAGGTGTATAAGTAGGAGTAAGTTGCGATAGATTCCAAAACACCCAAAAATAATCAATATAGTATTCATTAAGATATTCTTCACTGTGTTATGATTTTAGTTTCTTTATCTTCTTGTTAAACTAGTTATCAACTCCATTCTTTTATTCCTTGAAATTTTTAAAGGAATCTGACTTGTACGTAATTAAATTGACATGTCTATATCTACTAAAATCATTACTAAAAGTAATGAAATATGAATACACACCCCTTTCATCAATATGGAATGGTCCAAAAACATTATTATTAACTAATTCAAGAATCTCTTTGTCCAATTCACCTTTTCCACTAAATAGATAATTGCTTGTTTTTCCTTGTAATCATGTGTGACATACACGATGTGGTTTTCGTTCACAAGAGTCTAAATATACACCTTGGTGTAATTTTGAAAAATTATTTTCATTTACACGAACTATCCAATGATTCCAATGTTGGTTGTGGCATGACTCATTTCAACTAGTTTTATTATATATTTTCATTATTTAGATCATATAATCCAATACATCTATACTATAATTTAAGTGTTCCTTATGAGAACAATTATATCCTTATAAAATAAGAAAAATTAATTCCCAAATTTTAAAATAAATCCTTATGTATTAACTCTGTATATATAAATAATTTTTTTTAATGAATGGAACATCGTAAAATCCTTTTAAAAGAAATATCATTTTATTAGGAAATGTAAGTTGGTAGTCCCTGATAGACACATGATCAATTTTTGTTCTGTTATAATCTCATAGATCTACATCCACTAGGTCAATATTTATAAATATACTTGGTTCCTGTAATTCATTGCATATTCAAGAACAAAAATCTATATCTGATGTCAAAATTTAAGAAATATATAAATTATACTTGATAAAAATCACACCTAAAGATTCTTCTTACTTCTTTGGATGGGTGCAGTTTTTCTTCCAATATCCCTTCATGCCACATGTAAAATAGAGAGAATTCAATTCCCTTGATTTCTCCATGATCGTTCTATTCTTGGAATTTCACTTTGAATAAGCATTAGGATTTGATCACAACACTTTTCCTTTTTGTTTATTCACCTTAGTTAAATAATTGTTTTTATGTTTATTATCTTTATATACTAAGTGAATAATATCAAGTACAAATAAAAGAGACTTATTAATGTTGTTCATGTTAAAATTTATAAGATGCTGGAGAATCTTCGAGTGAGTGATGTAAGTATGGATCTGTGTAAGGTTAATAAGTCTATTTAAACCCTATAACATATAGGTAATAAATATTTACAATGATCTTGACCACGTGGGGCCCATTTGGTGC
Organism: Viscum album; assembly: GCA_963277665.1. NCBI lineage: Eukaryota > Viridiplantae > Streptophyta > Magnoliopsida > Santalales > Viscaceae > Viscum > Viscum album. The sequence goes on along the minus strand of OY728130.1, from coordinate 1,896,352,033 downwards.
AACCAATCAATGTTTACATTAAAATAGTGCCTTGGATATCTAAAATCATTATTATTGATATTTCTTCGGTTAAATATCATGAAGATGCTTAGGCATTCTATAAGCATCCTTATCTTTGTGAGACATCATAAGATTACTAGAAATATATGATATCATCAAACAATAAATTTATACCATTTAATTCATGTGTTTTTCATAGGTAGAGAACTATTCGTCACTCGCCTCCTTTTCCAGCTGATCTGGTAATGATGATTCTAGCACATAATATTTCTGTTCATAATGTAACACAACCCAAAGGTGTCTAAATCATTCATTGAAGTTTATATAGAACAAATATGATCTTTCTATAATATATCTCATAGGTATTAATTGTATGATTATAATTACATTATTTTATAATTATAAAACAGCTGATTATTAGTACTTGAATTGATTACAAATTATATGAGACATAATGAAATTAATTTTATTATGTCTATCAATATTTTATTGAGTACTGAAAGCCCCACCGTTGGACTTTGAATTTCTAATTTCAAATAAATTATAGTATTAAGGATCCATATGACCCTCCTATAATCCCAACAAGGGTTGGTTAAGCTAGTTGAAGTTATTTAGGTAGGAAGGTCTTTTCCAAATGATGGCTTATAGTTCCTTGATCTGTTGAGGGGATTCCAAATTCCATAAATCCTATCGGGTATTTCCACCATACATGACTCTATGTTTCAACAAATTTACAAATGGATAGTCATTTTTATGTAAAGTGGTTAATTATAAAACAAAACATTCATAATAACTCCCCTTATAAAAGTAATTGTCCCAAAAAGGATAGGTAAAACACATAGTTCTATTGGTTTCATTCTTAATTATGTTGTGGAAGGCCTAATATGAATTAATATATAGTTGTAATATCTTTCTTATTATACATAAAATTATATGGTTTTATCTTTAACATCTATTCTTAATATTATGTGTTTTTACATAAGTCATTAAAAATGTGAGGATAAAAAATTTATGTATAATCCAATTTTTTATAATTTATCTTTCAATATTAGTTCATTTATTTATGTGATCACAGTCTTGTATCTATAAAATAAATAATTACTATACATAAATTAATTAATTAATTAATGACCTGGTCATGAGATTATCTAGTGATTTATTTACTCAGTGAACAATAAATAAACTTATGGACTAGGGGAAAACTTCTTAAACTAGTCTAGGCATGAGTTATAAAATTCCACCTATCCACCTATGTATTGTCTAGGTTGGTAAGAACTTCGTGCCACCTTGAATCACCTTCATGCGTGTTTTTGATTCTCTTTTTATTACAAATATTAATAACTCACAAGTAGGTGATGAGAACCAATGTTTTCGTTAAGTTGAATTAAATAAATCACATTGCACACATGAGCCATATATAGTAAAGAATGATGGGATGACTCACAGGCTATAAATTTAATTTAATAATTAATAATTGAAAAACCATGAAATAAATTGAATTAAATAAAACCGATGCATACACATGTTCGGTTCAATCTCATGATCGATAATACAAACTAAGTAATTATGAAAAATTACATTGGTTGACATTAATTTCTATTCATTCATTATTATTACAATTAACATCCATGAATTATTTAATTAATTAAAGAATTACATTTTATCTTAATGATAATCTAATTTCTCTTGGAGATACTGAACACAAATTCATTCACGGTAAATAAATGGAAGAACCAATAATCATAGAAATTATAATAAATTTGTTGAGAATTAAATAATTATTTAAAAACATAAATAAATTGTCAAACACAAAACATAACATTCAATTTAATAAGTTCTTAATCCCACAATTATAAATTTAATGTAATTTAATTATTTGAATTATTGGGAGACTACAAAATGTGTATTATCGAGTTATACATCATGTCCCTCATTTTTTACATAATTGGTATGCATTCTTGAGGCTTTAGCATATACCTGATTCAGACCACATGCTTTTTACTAGCCATATACATACCATGTATTTCATTTTCCATGTGTTTGTGAATCCTTTAAATGTACTCAACTTTTTTTTAGATATGGGATCACAAAATTTTTAATCCAGCAACATGTCGTGTGTTCTGTTAGATATGTGCCCACTTTACCCATTGAATGGATCAGTGTGTAGTTCAGACATGTGAAATAATGAACTAAATGGCAGGTAATATGGATACATGTTTTATATGTAATTATTTCTCTTAGAAGTCAGAATCACATGATATTGACAATTTAATTGACTACATCATTTTTTGGAATTTTTCCACTAAACCATGCAAACTACACTACATGTACTCCAACTACACACTGTGTAATCTGACAAGCCGTGTATCAGAATATATCAATCTATATGTGGTGTGAAATAAATTCATTATATGTAATTTCTACATGGAATATCTTGTATCCCACAACATATACATATGTAGGGAACATTGGTATACAATGTGTACTTTGGCTACGTTTTGTGCAACCCAGTCTTACTGGATAGAATTTATGGGGCTTCCTAATATAATTTCAGGTATTTATTCATATAATATTAGTCAACTAGAAAATTTATACATTTAATGATGATTATTATTATATCAAAATCATGTTAATTTAAAATATATTAAATAAAGAATAATTATTGAAATAAAAATGTAACCATTATTTCACATATAGGTCAAAATTCAAATAAATAATTATAAATTTGAAGCACGACACCTATGATACAACTTGAAGGTTCCTGGAATAGAAAAATCACTTTGGTATGTGATAACCAATAATGGTTTGGTTAGTTTTATGGATAATTTTTTATATTTCACATGATGTAAACATCGTGACCAATTAAATGTTTCCAACAAATATTGATATAGAGAAACCCCACTCCTAGAGAGTATATTTTCATGTTAAATTTTTTATTAATTTATATTATATTTCAAGAAAGAATACATGATCTGAGGATCTTTATTTGATGACGATGTTTTTGATTATCTATAAATCACTATTTTACATTATCGTTATTTCACTTGTTGGTTCCAAGTGTAGAATCCATCTAGTGGTGATCCACATTCGCTTCTATGATCTCCAAATGTCACTAATTGACTTTAAGGTGTTATCATGAAAATAAATTATCATGAATTATTCATTTTTATGAGTATAATATCAATTGATCTTGAAGGAGTTCTTATCATTTTTTGAGATGATGATAGGAATGATTTTTGACAGATGTTTGTTGTGCTCAATGATTCTCAATTCTCAAATAACCTTACACAATATGAATAACTATATATTTATAGAGCTAGAGTTTTGGTTAAAATATTATTTAACTATATACTGATCCATAAGAAATATAAAAATTCATAAAAAATCATCCAAATAATAATAATAATAATAATTTATTTCATGCACTGACACAGATAATTAATAATGATTATTTTAATGACTTACAAATTAATACATATCACCAGAAACAATCTTGGTCTGCTCGAACTCCTTGGCAGTTGTTGAATAACCAAATAAACACTTTATTTATAAATTAATATTTAGTCCACAAACTAGTGAATAAATATTTTATAAATATTTTATAAATTAAATAAATATATTTATTCACAATGTAAAAAATAAATATTATTTAATTTATATGATCAATAAAACTTGAATAAATTTATTCCTCAGTCTTGAAGATAATATTTATTCCACTAATTAAATTCAAATTGAATTATGTTTAGATTAAGAGAAACACTTAGTGTGTGAACCTCTTGGATTCTTTCTCATTGACAATAGGTTAGCTTGTCTAAATTTAAAGATTATTATCTTACAACAGGTCAAGGACCTGGTGATAAAGAAATCAGTGTTGTAATTTTAAAACACGACATATAAACATTTACTATGAAATATTATTCTTTTCTCATAATATCTCATCATGAAGGCTGTGTATATGTGTTGTCAACATATATTATTGATATGTCTTTCTTTGACTATCTAAAATAAAAATTTCGTTGCACCATGGCTATGAAATTTATTTCAACGATTCTATTATAATAAAAAGGATCAGATACCAACTTTCATAAATAAGTATGAATAAAATCCTTCCATGACTTATCCATTAATAAAATTTCATTCATGAAATACCTAATTTACACTACCTCCCACAAACATATAATGTTTCAGTTCTGGTTATTAAATCTAAGTGTGTGAGTCATGACATGCCTTAATGATAAAATTAAATTCTAAATACCATTACACATACTCCAATATAGAAATATCACATGACACAAAAACATAGATAATTTATACTGGTGGTTCTTCTATTATATTCTCCCATCATGAAGATTACAATGTGTGAACATCATGAGTAGAAGTCTAATCCTCTTACAATTAGTCACACCTGAAAGTCTATATACTATGTTCCCTATCATAGTATGTTATCCGACGATAGAACTATACTTAATAATACTGTCATGCCAACTCATGGATAACATCACAGAGGAGGACTTCTATGACCTTATCAATGGGATAAATACACTAAGTTATTATTACACCAAATTCAAGTTGAAAAATCTCAATATGTAATAATACGTTCTATTAATATTCCAACACTTTAAAATACATGTAATCCCAAGTATAAATAGTTGGTTCTAGAACAGAAAATCTAACAATGCATACATTCACATACTATATAAACATACACATTCCACGTAAACATAAGTACACATACACACATATATACACATGTCACATACATAAATATATATATATATGTAAACATACACATAAACACGTGAATACACAAACACATGCATACACATGCATGTATATCCACACACAAACACACATACATATGACACACATACATTCATGTATACACATAAGCACTCACAATAACAAAACATTAAAATTTATACACATACATGTTTTTCATAAGGAGTTAATCTTAAAAACATAAGTAGTTGATAGATATATCCTAGAGTTCCACATAGATCAGAATGATCTAGAATAAGATAACACCAAGTCATTATTGATCTTTGTAGTTTGGAAGAAAATAGGTTCATGTCCTGAGAAACTTTTTAACCTCAATGATTAAAAACCCCATATTCTTAGCCCCAAATCTATTTGATCCCAATGATCAAAAGAAACTATTACAACATGAAAGGTTTAATGTTTTTACAATGAATCCATACACATTGGTTGGTCATATAAAATTGCACTGATGAAGAAAATAAAAGAAGAAGCACTCAAAAGCAGTTAGGGGATTCATATGTTGACAATTAAATTTTTTACAGAATCATCCACTCTTCTAAGGTTGGTTCAATTAATAGACACTATTTTAATAAATTTCCCATGTTAATAGTCAATATATTTGGGTTTTGTTTTGAAAACATTGGAAGTGGATCTATCTTCTATTGAATGATTCAGTTTGAATTTATATAGTTTTGAAAATAATGGTCTGAGATGTGCTCTAAAATATATATTCTTGAGATGAATTTACACTTGAATATGATGCATGAGACACACACACACACATGCACACATAATGATACTATATATATTTTGAAAATTTAATATATGCATATGATTCATGTATTTTTCATTCATGTTATGCAAGAATATACTAATATATATATTATTTATTTCTCCTGAATGCTTTATTGTTGAATTATAATCCACTAGGATTGTATTAAATGATTTTCATTAAATTTTTTGAAAATGATCAATGAATTCTACTCAGAAGGAAGAAGTTCATATAATGCATTATGAAGATGGAGTGTCGGGATTTATCTATAAAAGAGTATGAGATACTCTTCTATGAAGGGTGTGTGCTACGATGTGTATGAACCTCATAAAATCTCTATTTCCCATGAAATTTCATTTATCTCATTTTTGAAGGTGATGTTAACCCTTCAGTTTTTAGGTAACCTACTGAAGAATTTTTAGATTCATTGGCTGTTGTATCACCTAAAAGGCAGGGTGAATTTTTCTATTACTCTCCATGATCTCACTCAAGCACACTACATCAATGAATGAATATAAAAACTATTGAAACTAATTTTTTCAATGTATTCTATTTTGAGATAATATTTAAATGTTGATTTTTTGAATATATATATCTAATGTTTTGGGTTTTCATTCATTACCAATGATCATTATACGATCATAAGAAACCCATTTGTTGTCTCAAAGTGAGGTTCTTTAATATTCAAAGATGATTAAATCAATGGTTCATAGATAAAAATAGAAAACGTTTTCATAGACATCAAGAATCGTTATGGACCCATATATGTGCTTCATAAAGGTAAATATGATTTACCCTTACATAGTTTGGATAAATAATTATTATACCCTTACACAAGATTCTTATATAATGGTTGATATGCCATTATCCTTATGAAATACCCTTACATAGAATGTCTTCATAAGGGAAACCTCTTTTTTACCTATATAATAATGAGTTTCCTAAAGGTAGTACACTAATGCAGTATTGCATCTATGCTATGTAAATGTAATACCATTCCGCAAAGGGGTTTATGTAAGATTCATTGTCACATTAACCTTGCATGTAATGGTATTAGAGTCACCGTGGAAAGCTTCTTGATGTTTACCATTGTGCAGTATATGAAATTTTTTGGGTACCCTTATGAAAATGAGTAGCATAAAAGTAATAAATTTACATGAGGGAGTCACGTAAATTTAATCAATATATTACCTTTATGTAGGATTCAAAAAACATCAATTAACCAGACACAGAGCATCTACAATGGGATAAAGGGGAATATACCCTTCCACACAATAAAGATTCTATATAAGTGTAACCAATATATATATATGCGTGTATTTAATGTTTTTAGAGTTAATAAAATGTTTATAAATCCTAATAAAATTTATTTTGGGATATTTTAATTTAGCATTATTTTATAAATTATTATTTTTAATTATAATGTTTTTATATATAGTTAAATAAATATTTATGAATCATTTTCCCAAAAAATGAAAGGTTGAAATTTTAAAATCGCATTTGATAAATTCAATAGCAAGTATTATGATATAGAAATAAAAGGTTTATTTTGAAATCATAAGGGTTTATTTATAATGTTTTTATAAGTTATAAAATTTATGATATTTATATTATATAAAATGTTTATGTAAAAGTTAATGACTTATAAAAAATTTATAATTCATGAAATGATGTAAAAATTCCATTCAATATAAAATATGAAGGAGTTAATATTAAAATTTATATAAAATGTTTATATTCTAACTAAATTGTAAAATATATTTAAATAAAATTTATTTATGAATAATTCATAAATGTCTAATTTTTTAGAAAATAAATAAACTGTTTATTTATTGTTAAATTTCACTGATATTTATGTTTATTAATTTTTTATGAAAAATGTATATTGTGAATGACCATTTATATAATAAATTGATTATAGGATAGATCCTTGCATATAATTATAGGTTTGAGATCATAAAATTTAGTTTTCTAATACCTTGAACCTGGTTTTTAATTTTAGTTATGAGATTTATAATTGTTATTAGGCGTAGTGTGTGAATATTAGGTGTTGCCGTTATTCATTAATTGAATTATCTCTTGAGTAATGCCTCCCTGAATACAGGGGATTCGGGGTCAAATCAACTATATTCATAAAGATTTTCATTTTCTATGAAATTTAATGCGGTTGACTATCTATCTCTCCGATATTACTCATGTGGAGTTTTTCAATCCTACATAACTCCATGAATATACATGAAGCATTAATGTACCTTATTCACATGAGGAATTTAGATATGAATAAATATACATGACTTTTAGTTTTTTGTTATTATCATAGACTTTTGTGATATTTAAAGAGTTACACATTAATGTCGGATGAACACATTAATTTGGTGGATGGAAAAGAGATCTCCAAAAATAAATTGTTATAAGCATACATACCCAAAAGAAAAAAATGAAAATATAATGAATACCTTTAATTTAATTGTTATCAATTTAATATGAATATCGTGTATACTTAATTTATGAGTCTAATGCCCCTCAAATACCAAGTGTGAGATTCCTTCTAAAGTGGCAATTTACATGATCTCAATCCTTCAACTGGTTATTGTCGATCTTAGCATGAGTACCTATATATTGTCTCATATAAATAAAATATGAAATAATTAAATAATGATATTCATGTAAGCTATTTTTAATCTCATCATGAGTATCCCTTTATTTTCCTTAGTTATCTTATTGTTATTGTTTTATTCATATTAATCTAGGTGTGAATCCCTAATGGTTTGGATACTAGAGGAATATAGTTGAGGGAATCCATATGATTTATTTGGATAAGTTGTTATCTACTCAACTATCTCAGATTCATAATTGTTTTGATTAGGATAATTCCATTAAAAAAAATCATGTCTTACCTACATGATAGCCAATGCAAGTTATGATGAAATATCGATCTTGGATATCTAAATGGATATGATATATGGGGTTATCATTTTTAGTGGGAGAACATTCATTTAAATCCCTTAATGAAAATATATAATATATGATAATCACTTACTGATATGTATTTTTTTAGATTATAGAACACTTCAAACTAACAATATTGAGATAATTAATAAACATAAACTATAAAAAATTTAAATATTGGTATCTAGTATTGATAAGTGTTCTCAAGATGAAACATTAAGAGTACCCAAATGTGAATGTTATATAAATCAATCTCTCCATGTTCATCTTATTGGTATTAGATGCAAGAAGACCATCACATATTTTTGTTCACATAAGTAGACTCATAGATAAGAGGGAATTGATGAAAGGTAAAATAGATTTTGAGTTTGGAAATGGAGAAAGAGTTTCTGCATTAGAGGTTGGAAATCATGATATGATTTTACCAAGTTGATTGAACCATGAATTGAAATATTTTTTTCATGTTTCTTCCATAAACAAGATATTGATTTCTGTAACTTATTTGGATAAGATTCTATATTCATTTTTTATTAACATTAATAGTTTTTTCAAATATAAGAATGAAATATTTTATGTCATTGGGAATATAATGAATGGTTTATAAGCTCTTGATATGGATAATCTAGTTTATAAGATTCATAATAATTAGGTAAAAGTTCATTCTAATCTCGCATACCTTTGACATAGTCACCTAGGACATATAAAAAAGAAACACATTCAAAAAAGCCATAGAGTTATATTTTTGGACTCATTCAATTATAAATCACCAGATACCTGGGAATTTTGATTTTTGGAAAAAATTGAAAAGTCAATTTTTGTAGAGAAAAGGTGAGAGGGATCTTGGAATATTTGATCTCATATACAGTGATATATGTGAACCAAGGAGAACTCAAGAAATTAGTGGTATTAGGTACTTTTTTACTCTTAACAATGGCATTAGTAAGTATTGATATTTGTTCTAATGAAACACTAGAATGAAACTTTTGAATAGTTCAAAGGGTTTTAGACAAATTTATAAAATCAATAAAGAAAATGTATTAAATTCTACTAATTGAATCAGGGTGTTGAATACATGATCAAGTAATTCATATATAATATGAGATATTGGGGAATGTTTCACAATATACCCCTATTAGAACAATACAAAAAATAGTTTATCTGAAAGGAGGAATTGTACATTCGTATACATGGCTCAATCAATGACGCGTCTACGTCTCCTTCATATAAAGTTATAGGTTTATGTTTTGGATATTGTTGCATTCCTAATAAACCATGTTATATATAAAAAATTCATAAATACACCATATGATACATGGTTTTTGAAATATTCAATATTTAATTTTTTAATTATTTGGGGATGTGATGCATTCAAATGATGAATAACTTCAGAAAATATTGACTCCAAATTTGGTAATTGATTATTTTTTGGTTATTCTAAAGAAACTATAGAATATTATTTCAATAATCAAACCAAAAAAACAATTTTTAGTCTTGAAAATGATTTTTCATTAAGAAGGTACACATGCGATGATTTTTTATTGCGAGGAAAATTTATCTTAGAGACATTTAATACCAACAAACAAAAAACGTTCTTGAGATGGAGGTTGATCCAATTCTGCAGTTACGTTAGGAAGAACAATCGACTCATGTTACAAAAGAACCTCAAAGGCATTGAAAGATTTTCCAAGAACCCAAGATAAATAGATTTATCATTGATAATAAGGATTAATTATTGTTCCTATGAGATAAAAATACCTCCGGATGAGAGTCCATTGAGAATTATATTTTGAGAAATAGTTAAAAGATACAAAATCTAAGATGGAATCTATATACAGTAACTATGATTTGCACATGGTGGATTCAACTGAATGGGTGATACCCAAAGGGTGAAAGTTAGGGTTTCATAATAAAAATGACTTGGATGGTATATCGTCTACCTATAATCTCATATAATTGGAAAGGGTATAAAATAAGATCATGGTATTGACTACGAAGAGACATTTTCACCTACTGTGATGGAAAATTCCATTCATATTTTCTAGACATAATAGCTAGGTATGATTATGAGATATATCAAATAGATGTCCAAATGAAATTGCTTAATGGGAAATTATACAAGGATGTGTATATGATACAATATGGGGGTTTTATTATTCCAAATGGGAATGCTAATATTTTCATGTTGAAATTGTCGATTTATATACTTAAGAAAGATTATCATAGTTTGAACATCCAATTTAATGTTAGAATCAAAGAGTTTTGTTTCATAAAGAACAGCAATGATTCATTTGTATAAATATGGATTAGTGGGAATATAATAGTACTTTTAATTCTATATATATATGACATAAGGAATTTTGGAAATTACATATCGACACTTCATTTTGTAAAGATGTGGCTGGTTAAATGTTTCTCAGTAAAACGAATTGGTGAAGTTACTTAAACACTTGATTTGTGGATATATAGAGATAGATATATTAGATTTCATTTAATGAGTTAAAAAAATTAATGGGAAATGTATACAAGCTGTTTAACAATGAGATCTCCAAGAATTGGTCTTTACTAGTGTTTCATGAAATCATTCTTAGGAAGATTCAGAATCCATCTAAAGATTTTGAAAGTATAGATGTGATTACATGTCTATCCTTTATATGATATATCATATATTCCATGTTATATACTTGACCTTATATCTAATATTATTTAATCATAATAAGTAGATTCCAATTCTATCCTGATGAGATTCACTATATTCATATAATAAACATCCTAGAGTATTTGAGCAAGACTAAGGATATATTTTTGGTTTTTTGAGGAGAGGATGATCTATGCATAAATGGTTACATAGATTATTTTTTGAAATGGAAAAAAAGATGATATGAAATTTCAATAAAAATTCATATTTTACCAAAATGGTGGAGTAATTAGTTGGAATAGTTCCATACAATCCACCATAGTGGACTCAATAATAGAGTTGTAATACATCACTGCATCAGATGCTTTAAAGGAAGTTGTTTGTATTGATAAGTTCATTTCAAAACATTGAGTGGTTCCTAATGTTTAATGAGAAATGAATAAATATTTTGGAAGTAAGGGAAGTGTTTCTTAAGCTAAAGAAACCTAGTATCATAAAATCACATAACATATCCTTTAAAAATACCATCTCATATAGGATATCAATAAGAGGGGTGATATAGATATCATTTGGGTGGCTAAAAAGGAAAATAAAACAGATTCATTGACAAATCCATCACCATATAAACAACAAGGGGTTCATTTAGAATCAATGGGTGTTAGACACATGGGATATTTTTTGTAATCATTATAAATGTATCATTTTATTTTAATAAAGGTAATATCTAATTAAAATTAATTAATGTGTGTTGTAATTTTTTTGGTTGAATAGTCGAATGATAATATCCCAATAACGAATGACATGGAGTTGTCCCAAACCGATAATCTCTAAAGAGTATTATGGTTTATAATGATATGATAAGGTTAAAATGAATAGAATAATGTAATCTTTGTAAATAGTTTTATACAATATATGAAGAATATATTCCTAAGGTAAAAAGTAGATATTTATCAGTTGGATTGATCTGATAATGTATATCTCATTTAATTTCGAACAATCATAAATATACTTAGGTTTATATGCTTATTATCAGCCCTTATCATAGAAGTATAGGAAGATAGATTTTATTATTACCTTCATACATTTATACCCTACATATGAATTTCTATATGTGGACTTAACTAATATGGGGGTGGTTGGGTATTTTGCTGATCATGTCCCGGGTTGGAGTGAAACGAAGATGATATTTTTCAACTTGTATTACATGTTAAATTCTTATATAATTTGAATAAATTAGACTAAATAAATTCATTTCCATTCTTAGTTGTTTCACAAATGATATGTTAAACTAATTGGATAAGTGACATGTGATGTACAGATCAGATAAATGAATGACATTTGATGTATTAATTGACTTGATCTGTCATTTTAGGAGTATCAAGAAGTAATGAGTGGTCAATACTATATTGACATGTTCCATTAATAGTAGTCATTAAATGTTATGGAAAAAGGTATTTTATATGTATACATACGATTTATATATAATATGTACAGGTGTAAATGTTCATATAGAGATAGGATTGTATTTTATGGAGATCACACCAAACCCCTTAGTAACATGAGAAGCACTGACACTTTTTTAGAGGTAGCTCATTTCTTATATCTCTAAAATATGGGTTCCATAGTTCCTGATAATGATACTAAGTCCCATAGGGTCACATAATGAGGCCTTTTGATAACCATAAATATTTGTACAAAATCATTTTCCAAGATATATGGAATTTTATGGAAAACCATATCCAAAAGAGTTTAGATGAATTCACAAAGAGTTTTGGAGTTATTTCATAAATTATTTATGGGACATTAGTGGAAGTGGGATATTTCTTGATTTACACTAAAATATATAGGCATGAGATTCCTATAAACATTCATATGAAGCATGAGACACATATAAATAATATAATATATATATACAGTATACCTTTAATATTTTCATATAATTCATGTTTTTTCAAGAATATGATTCATAATATATATGTGTGTGTGTGTGTGAGGAAGAGACATATATATTATTATTTCTCTTGAATTGTTTCTTCATTAGTTAAAATTAATTAGGAACATATTAAAGGATTTTCATTATATTAGTTGAAAATGTTCAATGAATTATAGCCAATTGAGAGAATAGAATATGATGCATTATAAAGTAGGGGTGTCATGCTTCAGCTATAAATGTGGAGGAGATCCTCTCATATTGGGTGTATGCAGTGAAATGTTCATGAGACCTTCCTAAAATATCTTCCTCTCAAAACTCCATTTATCTCAATTGAGAAGGCATTAGAACCCATTAATATTTTGGGCATCCTCGTGAGGATTTTTGGATCCATTGTTTGGTGTATCATCTCAGAAAAAATGTGTGTTCATTAACTACTAATCATGATATCCCTCAAGTAAATTTAATTCAATAATATAGATGGAAATTACTGTAAATTATATTATCCAAGTACTATGTTTTGTGATAATATTAACATGTTGATTTCTTGATGGTATATCTCTTATGAGTTGGGTTTTCATTCATCGATAATATTTATTAGACAATAATAAAAAAATTTAAAATTGATCACCTTAGTCCATTGAAACTTAATAAATCAAGTTATGTTATGTACAGTCTGAACATAAGATAAAAACTTTAAGTTAAATCTCATCAAGAATAAAGTGTATTGTGATTTTTAAAATAAGGGATATGAAAGTATGATTTTGACTAAAAAAATATCCCTATTTTTTCAATAATAAGACACATAATAAAAGAAAAATGTGATTACAATTTAAAAATAAAAATATATATAAATTATAGCAATACCCAATGGTTATAAGATACATTAAATTTATATTCCACCATTAATGAAAATCAATGGTTAAACGTGTTTATTTAAACTTATCTCCCTTAATAAAAGTACCATGATACCATAAATTTCATTAATTTCTCCATTACACTAAACTCACCCATTCCACCCACATGTCTTATAAAAGAAAAACCTATATTTTCTTCAACTTCTCCCCCTATTTGATTTTGAAAAATTAAGGAACAACTAGAGAGAAACAAAGTAACATGGAATGTTTAGAAATAAGAACAAATTGTGGTAGTTAATGAGAATTATTTAACTGAAATGAAAAAATTAAATAACATAATATAACTTTTATTAATCCTATACCCCATAAAATATTTAATAAAAGTGTGGAATGAATATCTTAATAGTTGTAATCGACCATGTTGAATTAACAAAAAAACATATAAGTATCCCCTCAGATGTACATATCCTTATTTTAACTTCATCAACTTCTCCTTCTCCATAACTCCATTCTTCATCTTTACAAAAAAACACTATCATAAACTCTTACCCCGTTTAGGGAAAATATCACAAGAATAATTGTAGTTATATACGAAATAATCATAAAATATGGATGTTTTTTCAAGTGAATTCTAATAAAATGAGTCAATGTATAAATCTTTATGTATATTCAATGAATCGTACTCTCCCTCAACTATTTAGTGCATGCTTAGAATGATTATGTTTTTTTTAAAAACAATTACTTCAAACATCAAACATAAAACTTCTCTTTTTATGCCTCCAACTTGAATACACTTTTTTACACATTATAAATCATTAATTAAAAACAACAACCCTTGACCCCTATTGTTATTATGAAAAAGAATTCCATAAAAGAGAAAATTACAAAAGAATAATAAAATGTCAAATAATTTCTAAAAAAGGATACATATAATTAAAAAAATATAAATATATTGCATGGTATATCAACATTTAATAAATTATTCCCTTCTAGATTAAAAAATGACTAACATCTTACTATTATACGTATTGTGTAAGTACATTCCCCATAAAACAACTTAAAATTAAATATATTGAATAATAAATTTTTAATTTAATAAAATTACTGATGTAATATTCCTATAAAGAATAAATATAGTTGATATTAAAATAAATTTATAATATTCCATAAATCCTTAAAAGATAAGTAAAATGGAAGAAACCATTATAAATTTATGTTCTAATACTGAAATGATTGTTTTCAATGAATATGGTTTGAGAATAACAACTATAAATACTTATTAAATTATATGAAAGTCTTCACAAAATCTTAACATTTTTTGACACAAGATAGCTAATTCCCTACCAAAAATTGTTTTTCATAACTTAAAATAAACCATTTAAAACTCGAACAAACACAAAACTCTCTTGTTCAAGGAGTTGAAAAAAATATAAAGAACAACTTTTCAAAAATAACTCCAAATGAGAGAGTAAAAAATAACAATCATATGGTTATAACAATTTATAAATTTTATAAGTTCAGAGATAAAACAATTTAAAAAATATAAATGAATAATAAAAAAGTAAATGTATTGAGAATTTATTTTTTCAACTGACAGTACCGAACAAAATGTTATGAATTAGAATTTAATTTCATGATATCCAGACCTACTACATCCCAAATATATTTTCAAATAGGACTATATATACCATCATTTTTTCAACTCTCTTATATTCAACAACCACATGTTCCTTTTATATAAATTCCTTGTAATTTATGTAGGATCACATTATGCTCAATGGACAATAACTCTTCCAGTGTCAACCCCATTTAAACATTGTAAAAAATAATGAACTCTTAGTAATAATATAAGAAAAATGGAAATGTGATATTCTGGTTTATTTATTACCAAATATAGAATTTTCAATTTTAGGGTTCATTTTTTTATAAAACTTTTCAATATTCTTCTATTAGGAAATAATGTTTTGCAAAAAAATCATCTTGGTTTTAACTTCTGAATTTATCTAAAAACATTAATTTTATCTTCCATGTTCAAAAATAAAAATATCATAGCCTTAAGTTCAGTTGTTAACTTTTAGATTTCATATTTATGCTTTATAACCTTGAAATTCGTTTCAAAAACCTCAAATATAAGTCTCATATAGACCTTAAAAAGACTTTACTAACTATATTCATTTATTTCATTGTACTCTTCAGTTAATCATAATTTTATTGAACATAATACTACTCATAATTATCTTAATCATACTATGTAGATGAAATATCATCTCTCAAACCTAGATTTGAAAATTCATCCGCTGAAATCTTCTACACTATATACTATTTTTTAGAATCCTTTTCATTGAAACTAGCCAGATTCTAACTATCATAACTATCATTAGATGAAGTATAATATATATAAATATTAACATTTGTGCTCCAAGTATCATTTGACACTTTGAAATATTTCATTATTTTTATATTAGAGGTTATTTTTTCTCTTTTTTATTCAATCAAGGATAATCGGGTCTGATATGTCCTCATTTTTTTCATTTGTAATGAATAATTTCATTGATTCTTTATTATAATGACTCTATTTACTATCATTCTGATAATATATTTGGATGTTCTGGTTTTGAAACAATCTCTTTTTAACTTGAGAGACTTATCCTTTGATAAGTTCCATTACTCCACTATGAAAATTTAGTTTCTAATTTATAATAGATATACATAAATTTACTCAAATTTCTCTAAAATTTTTCCCCAAAAATTTATGGTGAATGTGAACAGTTTTTTGTAATATTAGTCCACTTCAAGCATAAAACCAAAGTAAAAATCTAGGTGGTAGTGAATTTTTATGGGACTAGAGAATGGTTGTAGCAATTTAGTTGGTATTGTGATGGGGTACAATATCAGTGGTAATATTTATCCAAAATGGTCTTTTGGGTTATGTAATGGGCCTTTTAGCTATAGGGTCTTCAGAACATAGGGCCTCCAAGCCATAATTCATGGGCCTATGGACTATTTGGAGTATAATTAATTTTCGGATGTGATATTACAATGGTGTTCAATGATGAAGCTAGTTGCAAGATGATAATAGGTGCAGCCAGTCATTGAAGAAATGGACATATTTAATTGAACACCTAAATCCTCAGTGTGGAAAAAGATGGAAATATAAAATCTTGGTGTTTGAGGATCATGTCGGTGCATGACAAGATGGTGGGAGGGGTTGTTATAAATTAGGTAATTATTCCTATAGGCCTTTGAGCCATTTAATTATGGGCATTCAATACATGTATTATTAGACTTCTAATGTATATAATGGATTATACTCAAACCATTTAAAAAGAGGGATTATCCAGATAAAGAATATTTAGGTTCTTCAGGATATGGGAATACAGGTTGCAATCAAATAATTTAGACTAAACTTAGTCTTAAATTTAGTATCAACAATACCAGTTCAATTGGATTTCCATTATTTTAGAAGTATGTTGATCACATTATTATTAAGTTGATCATCCATGATTTCACTCTCCCTGAGCAACTCCAATCTATTAAATATTGTAATTAATCGTTTATGCATCAAGGATACTAATACACCAAGTATCAAATAAAAATAATTGGAAATTATTCCATATCATTAATTATTTTATTTAAATCACCTTCAATGTTTTAAAGTGTGTAAAATTTAATTTATTCCTTATTCCATATAAGGATCTATTATAAGAAACTTTTTTTTCATATGTTCCATTTTATTAAATTGTGTAGAGTATTCCTCACTCTAATGTTCATTTGAAATTCTAGGTTTTCTTCATACCTGAAATTCAAAATCCACCTATTTAAAATAATATAATTTTCAGTTTACATCAATAATTTTTTAACTCCTCTATATATAACATTAGTTTCCATCTGTTATAAACAATATTTGTAGTCAGAGACATGAAAAATCATTAGTCAATTCAGATTTAAATTTTCTAATGTTCCAAATGGTATATCTTTAGTAAAATAAGATATAAAATCATCTACACATTAGTGTAAGTAAAAATTAGATTGAAATTCATACTAAGTGTTTCCCCGAAAATAAACATATTGAATTTCAAGATGGGGTGAATTGATGTTGAAAAAATATCAATATTCCACTAACTCTAGGAAGTAAATTTTTTATATTTCATAATTTATAAATTGAACAGAGTACAAAAAAAATTACATGTTACGTAGACAATAGAAATAAAGCTCATGGATGTAATATAACTAAATATAGGTAACGTAAACCAACTAATAACAAATAATGAAATAGAAATTAAAAAATTAAGGATGTTTTAGTTGAAAATATATAAACTCACAAAAGCATATTATTATAAAAAACTAATTTGAGGAATCTCACCACTTTTATCACAATGTGATAGGAGAATCTGTAACTGGATCTATGGTATACAGGTTTTTCACCTGTAAATACATTTATCCCCTTGATTGAAATTAACAATGTTTATACCAGGAACTTATTTTGTAATCATTATCATCATGTAACTATATCTTTGAGATCCTCTTCGATCAACACATCCAGCAAAAATTCTAAACCTGGACATCATCAAACATTAAAACTAAAATGAAATAAATTTTCTATCACAATATCCTAATCAATCATGATGATCAGAAATACCCTATATTTGTATCCCTAGAATCCCTTTAATCATAATGATTAGAAGAAAAAAATACAATAATGGATTAATATAAATTTTATATTGGGTCCTTGAATAATAAAAGATCTATGAATTTTTTATTGAAGAAAAATGTAAAGAAATAAGCACTTAAAATTAGTGATATGACACACATCTTCATGATTGAAAATTTTCCAGCATCTCCCATTCCTCGAAGACTGATTCAATTTTTAGAATATTTTATAAAAAACTTTTTATAGAAATATTTGAGATATTTTATCTTAGTTATAAAAATATATGAAGAATGGTTATCTTACATTAAATTCTCCAGTGTAACTTTACTTATTTCATTAAATAATAGAATAATTTAATTAAAAACACATATATAATCAAATGTAAATGAGGAGGATAAGAGGAGATGTATGTTATAGTGAGGCTTAGTGAAGAACCAAAAGGGAGTTGGGTATATTTGATGGGTTGACTACTACAGCTCAAGTCAGATATAATGTAATTAGTTACCCTCATTCTCTTAGTTGATCCATCATCCAATATATGGATTAATCATTAGAATTTAACTAATGTTCATGTCAGTATTAATTTGTTTATCATATACATGGTTTATTTTTTTGTGTATTTATAGATTATATTTGATCACATAAAATAATAAACAATCGTATATTGATAAAAATTAAAATATCACACGATGAGGGTTACACTTGTTATTGGAAAGTTATCATGGGAATGGTAGGCCATTTCACTAAATTAACATTAAATAAATATTCATATCTAACTGGGTGAAATTTTAGAGGAAATAGTTGATCGAATCCAAGTTAAGTATTCCTTGTATTTTGGATTCCACTCAACAGATCATGGAACTATGAGTTAATGTAGCTAGACTGCAAAAATCATACCCTAAGACTCTTAGGGTAGTGGTTATTCTAGATATCATGCTATGAAGAGAGGTTTAAGGATACATTCCTACTATAATGTTCCAGAGAAAAGGTATTCTAAATATTGTAGTTTATGACTACCAGGATTAAAATAGAATAGTGTGAGACATTTAATATCAATAAATATATAATGTTTAAATCGATAATCATAAAAAATTAGGAATCTATTAGGTTTTATTTTGTAGAAAAATGGCCATTAATTCGATAATTTCACTATGATAAATACAAGACATAGAATATTTATTTACCAGTAGTAATTTCCAATACTGACATAAGATCATATGAATAGTACTATATTATGAAATGAAATTTTATTTGATAGAGTCCCCACTACCCAATGAGCCACCTCAGGAAGAAAGTGTGGGTAAAAAAGATTCGTACTAGAGACTCATGGATGATACATTAGATTTTTACATCACATGTTATAATCAAAGTTTGATGAGTGTATTTCCTTAGGGTTCTTTGTTTTGGTTCATAAATAAGGGGAATATTATTCAGTGAGTTTGGATTGACTATCGTCTCTCACTCCAGATGATTGTATAGAACCATTGCCCCCTTCCATAGATTGAGGTTCTATTTGATCAACTAAATTAATCAATATTGTTCTAAAAGATCGTTTATTAGTCATGATATCAAAAAAATTGGGTGAAGGATAAGGATGTTCCAATGTTTGAAATCATATATCATTATATGAATTATGAGTTCATGGTAATACTATTTTTTCATGAATTCCTAAGTAGCGTTCATTGGACAAATGAAGTCCATGTTCCATGAGTTTCTCAATTAGTTCCTTATGGTGTTCATTGATGATATTATTGAGTATTCTATGTCTATTTAGGAGAATATATGGTATCCATTATCTATTTTAGGTATTCCGAAATGTCACTTAATATATGGGAAAACATTGAAGTGTAAGATATAAGCCTATGAGGTTTATTTTATAGGACATGTTATACCTCAATAGGGAGTAGCCATAGATCCTTTAATTATGAAAAAAGTTTTTTCCTAGGTATCCCTTAAGAATATAGTGTAGGTTTAGATATTCCTTGGAATTTTAGGATATTAAAGGATATTCATGAATAATTTATCTTGTATTATTATTTCATTGATTAAACTGACCCAATAAGGGAAGGATTTTGGGTGAAGTGACTAATTCCAAACTAATTTTCAGTATTAGAAGGGGTAATTTTCTAGTTATTTTATTCTTTAATTTTTATAGGTGGTCGTCATTATTGAGTATTATTGTGTTGATTTGTGACTTGGATTAGGTTCCCTTTTGAATAAGAAAAGAGTAGTTATGTTCTATATATTTTGATAGTTAATACAACATGAGTGTCCTTTTTCTACACATGAACTTTTTATAATGGTTATTTATTTGATGTTTTCTCAGTATAATATTTTCAAAAAACAAATTTTATTCTTTTTAGAATAAAATGGTTTGTTTTATACCTTCACCTAGAATGATTGGATATTTAAACGATGACAATGGAGAAAATTCGTGAATAATTACATTTTTGATATATCCTATACACTAGGTAAAGGTGGTTTTGTGGCTAACATGATAAGTAGGAATTCATATGGTGATGCCAAGTGTTAGTCTAGAGGTACTTGGAGAGTAATGGAGGACTTTTAGAATTTTACCTTGATATAAGAGATGTTTATAGAAGAGGGTGTCTCTACTAGATGACCATGTATTCATATTTAATTTAATGGGTGGAGGAATCTAATTTGGGGGATTCCTAGGTAGATGTTTGGCAGTATAAATTCATTTTTAGTGACTCCCATAAGGGATTGTTTGAGAATGATCAACATCAGGTGTAGAGACCCGAAGCATAACATACTTGGACATTACATTACTTTTGCGGAATACTTAATACAAAACAAAAACAGACACACAAGAACCGTAATAGTTTAGTGCCTTTGGAAACTCAGAATATAATCTTCTAATCGTGGTGAAAGATCTTCAACATCTCCCATAAAGATCTTCCTTTTTTTACCTAACACCTTTCTCTATATCCTGGGGAAAAGAAAACATAAAAGGATGTGCTCAAATGCTCAGTAAGGGTATACAAAAGAAATATCAATCACATCATATACATAAGAAAATAACTTTTGGAAATCTTAACCTGCAAAAGAAATCATAATTTCATATCATGGGTTAAATCATAGTAGTGAAATGTAATCCCAATAATCATAACATAAAACATGAAACTTTTCGGCATACACACATAATCATAGATAATCATTTCTTATTAGTCAAGTCTCATGGCCAATTCTATCTTAGTGGACAAATTCCATTTCTGAATCGAGTTCATTCCTCGTTTCAGTCCTGCTTCACTGAACCGGTTTAACCTGCCGTTCCAGCCATGTCTAACTCATGAGATATAAAATCATTACCCAATTCATTGGAGGGAGATATAGGTCCCACCCATCTCATAATTATACCATTCTTATGTGTTCCACAAAATCATAAACCATACATCATAACATAACCCATGTAATAAAAATGAGAATCTTAAACATCGTGACATCATAAACAATTCATATAAGATAAAGGAATTCTTAAAAATAATTCCATCACAACATAGTCAAATCAATGTAATAATAGGGATAGAAATAGAACCCTTTATTATCTTAGATGGAAAATAATTTTGACAAAACACTTGAACTCCATTCTTGAGGAAAATATCCTTTCTTCTTCAAAAACACTTTTCCTTTCTTAACATGTCATACAATTATAAACTAAAATAAGTTTATTAAAAATAAACTTGAAAACTTGTAATGTAAGATTCTTGTAAATAATGTTTTAAAAATCCATTCATTCCGTATAAGTTAAAAAAACATTCTTCTCATACTTTTGTCGGAAAAGTCAAAAAGTGCCTCGTATGAAAAACGACAAAAGATTCCTTTCATATCATTTACTAAAAACACACCGAAGGGTAAATTGGATTTAAAAAGTTATAGGTGGATGGAAATAATATTACATATTGAGGAAACATGTATGTGGATGACAAAATACACCCCAGTAAATACCAAAGTATAAACAATCTCGTATAAAAATAAGATTCTGATATTTCCCTTACCTTAGGTCTGATTTTCTTTGTAAGTGTCCGAACCTCCTGTATAATGATTTAAATGATGTCATTGACTTACTCCAGAATCATACTCATTGTTATGACATCATATATGGTTCACTTATGACTTTATATTACCCGTTCTTTTGTAAATTCCATGTTAAAGAGCGTTTTGGGTAAAATCGTTTCATTTGTCGTCAGTGTTTTGACTTGTAATTATTCATATGATTACTCAGATCATGATTACTTAATTCCATAATATAAAAAATTATTTATATATAATATATATTCATAATATACATATATATAATAAATCAGTAAATGTAAAGATATACACCGTTCATGGAGACGGTAGGCCGTACGTACGCATGAACACTGTTTTTGTTTCCATATTGAGTTGAATGGAATTAAGTAGATGACATACATATATATACACATAAATACAGTATCATTATTATGTCATATATTTCATGATTACTTATTATATATAATTTATAATCTTTCATGAATGGTTAAAGTGGAGAATGAATCTCATCGCGTCGGGGAGACGGTAGTCCGTACGTAGGCACGAGCGATGATATCGTTCTCATGATCGTGGGACTTTATTGGAGTGTATGTATACTATTTCAGAATCAATATAACTTTAAAGTAATCATATATAGTTATTATTTACACCGTTATACCCATCCAAGTAAGGTGGTGGTGGAAAATAGATTTCACCACGGCGTGGAGACGGTATTCCGTACGTATGCACGTGCGGTGATTTCATTTTCCGTAGGATGGATAGATTGTGAAATAGGTTTGTTTCATACATATAATAACATATCAGTATATGAGTGATACTGATGTTATAACTTCATAATGAAACAACCTAATAAGAAGAAGTGGAATAAGAAATAAAGGTGAAAGAATCGGTAACAGACATTACCTCTTCTTTGAAGCGCCTCATTGATACCTCCTATTAGGGCACTAAAATTTTTATTTGAAGAAGACCAAGACCTCTAGTATGTGTCTAGGGAAGTGGAGAAGAGAATTTTTCAGGGTTTGGCCGAGAATGAAGGCTCAAAGTGGCGTGAGGAAGAGAGGGAGGGGGTGCCCTTTTATAAGGGAGGAGAGGGGAACCTTTGGAATAACAAAAAATATTATTTTATTATAAAGCCAAATTCGGTTTTAAATAGCTCCAAATTGATTTATTTCGAAGATAAGGTGGGTATGGGTCAAAATTCTCTCATCAAATAAAATTTAGACAAGTTTAGGTTCCTATTTTAACCTTATCATTTATATTTATCTTTAAGGTAGATAATTTTATTTTTTACCGTGTCTTCTTGTTTTCTTACACTATAAGGTTAATAAACTTACTATATCATGCCAAACGAACCCCAAGTTGTTTATTATTAATATATATAACCTTATCTATGTCATTGGGATGAACCTTAGATTTTTAAAAATAAAATAACAATTAATTATATAATATTTTTTTAAAAAACTATTTTTTGTCAATTTTGACACTATTTAGTAATTGATTTTTTGTGAAAATCATAACAGAATTATTAGTTCCAACAAAGTTAATTAAATAAATAATAACATGTCATATTAACCTAAAAAATTCGTTTAATTCATTAAAGTCTCAAATTACATTTATTTGGGTATTTATAACATCAATTATGTCAATATTTCATTAATAAGATAATTACTTCATCATCATTGTGTCATAAATAAATTAAGTTATTTAATGTCTAAAAATTACAAATAAAATACCATTATGTAGGAAATCGTTTTATCTTTCTAATGAATATTTATAGTCGAATTGTTCGTATGTATAACCCTATATTAAAAATGTTTTAGTAAATAAACTTTGATTTTAACTCTTTTAACTCTTCCTTGATTTAAATAATAATAAATGTCCTAATCTAATCCAAGTGGGCCTAAATGGTCATATTTTATTCCTAAGGTTGTTTTTGGTCGAATTACACTTATCCAATAGAATTAAGACATGTGTTAGGGTAATAATAATAACATTTTTACCCTTAATTACCCTATTTACTTTTAATTGTGGTAAAAAAGTAAAAAGCTACTATTCACGATAAATTATTTTCATCTCATTGAACCACATTTTACTTACTAACATCAACCGTGTCTCTCAAATTTTTGAAATTCCACTCACAGAAGTGGTAAAATTAAGTTTTATGAAATATACATTTTTTTACTACCACTTACTCGTTTCACTATTCATCAAAAAATGAAAGATTCCAGAAAAATACCAAAAATTAGGCCTAAGATATATTTGATATTATGAACTCAAAAATGATGTCTATTTTACCAAATTCAAAACATATCAGTTGCATTAATTAATTTAAAAATTAATTCCCGTTGTCAAAACAAATAGCGTGTTCTAAAGAGATAATAACTATCAAAAGATTGACACTTGTTTATGTCTGGTTTAAATGTAGAATTACATCCAATGACCAACATTGTATTAAATTGTAAAATTATATTCTAAATATAATTTAAAACCACTCAAATTAATAATTTATCACTATTAATTATTTTGATTAAAAAAGTTGTTTTTAATTAAAATTTAGTAATTTTCACTATTTATCAGAATATGAAAGTTATCCGAAAAGTACCAAAATTTCACCTTAGGCTAAATTTGATACTCCGAATCCAAAAATAAAGTCCATTTTGAGAGATAAAATTTATTAAATTTTAAAAGGTGGTTACTACTATTCATAACAGCTAGTTTTAATAATATTTTAATAGTATATCGTTGTTTAGTGAAACTCGGTATTGCGTACTACACACTCTATCGAGGAAGGTCGTGATTGCGTTTAATGCAAGGAAAGTCAAGGATGTGTGTTGTGCAATCATATTTTGGTGTAGCGTACAACACAAGACATTAATGAAATTAAAAAGAATATTTTTCATAAAATCTCGGGGTGTTACATTCTACCCCCCTTAAAATGAATTTCGCCCTCGAAATTCGTCGGGGTTATAAATGGTTTACTATTAGAAAGTTTTATTGATAGAAACCCACATCGTAAAAAGGAATAACAAAACAAATCTTTAAAAACAAAAGTATGAAACGTAACGGTTACCCAAATAAACTAATCACTCGGTTTCCACATAGGTGAAAATATGGATATGGAAGTGAAATCTAATCATCATGTTCTGATGGAGAGTGGTAGAGAACATGGCTATGGAAAATCCAGCAATCACAAAGCCATACATTTGTGATGATCTAGGGTACCATCTGATTCATCAGATATAAGGGCACTAGGACAACATTTTTTGGTTTTCAAGATCATTTCCCTAAAGTTGAAGATTTCGAATTAGAATAAATACTTACTTTATTTTGGTACAATCTCACTGTTGTTCGTGCTTTGAACAATTTCCACTTCATCTCTTAAGGAAATGAAGTTGAATTTGTTATTCATGAAGTTTTAATAGATCATGTGATAGAATGATGGGTCATTCCATCAGTTTCAAACAAAAGGTTAGAAAAAGTTATCAAATATACATAAGTCCATCTATGGTGAGGTTAATCGTATATGATTCCAAAAATGAACTTATACTTCATATATCATACCGCGTAATAAAATAAAACTAGCTTCTATTAAACAGGGACTTTATGTAGTCCAGTGGTAGGCGATAAAGGCCAGTCGCACTTCGGTTGTGGGTTCGATTCCCACAGCCTTGTCCGACGCGACGGGTTGTCACCCGTCCTGCAGGTTGTCCTTTTTCTAAAGCTATATTACTATAACATCCCATCAATAATATCAAAAAAAGTTATATCCTAACTTATGTCCAACATAATCCATTCCAATATTTAGGCTTATCTATAATACTGTAGTCCACTCTCATAATATAGTGAAAACTATTACTAGAGATTTAATACCATCGTTGATCCCCATATATCATAAGATATGTCTTGTTGGTCACATTCCATACATTCAAAGACCTTAATCATGTATTCTCTTGAAAAATGAATACCCATTGAACCTTATTGAAAACATGAATTCTCTTAAGAGTTAACTCTTTCCACATACCAATATCCTCAAAATTCTATATACTCAAACCATGATATCACTTTGTCCTTATATCAATCATGAGCGAATGAATACTGTCAAACATTTTATTTTCTCGTTTTCCCTTCATTATGCGCATATCATCTTTTTTTCCAAAAATATCTCAATCACTTTCCATGGTTACTGGTACCATAAAATTATTGAAAACCACAATAAACCAATACATAAATATTCCAATATTCCACGATACTATATACAACATTATTTTTGAATCCCATTACATAAACACTTAATCATTCCACCACATCATTGTCATATTCAACATCGTCAATAGTGATTGTATGTGACTTCCCTTTGTACTTTGTCTTAAGTGGTTGCTCATGTCGATCATCACTAACCCATGGATTAGGGCATTTATTAGCATAATGCCCCATTTCCTTGCACTTGAAGCATTGAAGTGTAGTAGGTTCATTCTGTGTATCCCTTCCTTTGTTTGCATCATTAGACATATTCTTCCCATCATTGTGGCATTCAAATGCCTTATGACCTTCCTTTCCACATTTGAAACATTTATATGTCCCTTTAAGACAATCTCCACCATGCTTTTTTCCACACTTTGAGCATAAGGAATCATTCATCTTCTTTTCACCATTATTCTGAGATTTCTCCTTGAACTCCATCTTTCGTTTCTTGTCAAAACTATGAGATGGATAAGTAACACCAACTTCCATTTCTACCTTGATAGCACAACGCAAAATTTCATCATATCTACTGAAGTCTCTTATAGCTAAGGCCCTTCTAAGATTTGGTTTTAATCCACTGAAGAATCGATCAACTTTACTTTCAGGTTAGATGATAAATCCAGATGCATACCTTGCAAGCCTTGTAAAATTAGCTTCGTATATACCAACAGATTCATCATCCTTTTGCTTTAGTTCAAGAAACTCCTTCTCCATCTTCGTTCGAAGAATACGAGGGAAGTACTTATTGAAAAATAAGTTCTTGAACTCTTACAATTCCATGGACTCAATTTCATCTCTTTGCCTCGTATTCGTGATAAGATTCCACCATTGATTAGCTTCACCTTCCAAACAATATAATGCTAAGATGACTTTATCATGTTCAGGACATTGAAGAACTGAAAATATCTTTTCAGTGGTACTGATCCATTGTTCAGCAACAAGTGGATCAGAAGACCCACTGAAAGAAGGGGGACGTTGCCTCATGAAGGACTCAATAGAATATTGTACCCTTCTCTGCTCATTTGGAAGTACAGAATGATTCATAGATTGTGTAAGTATATCAGTAAGATTTTTCACTCCATCTCCCATAACATTTGTTTGTTCAGGAGGACAATCATTGCATTTTCCATTGCATTGATCAACACGGTTCCTTCGGGTTCCAGCCATCGTCTAAAATCCAAAAAGAATAGTGTTAGAGGAAAAAATCATGCTAGGGAAAACAACATAGTAAAGGGGAGAAACCTAAATATATAACATCTTGGGTTAAATTCTAAGACCGTTACCGTAGTTCTAGGACTATATCTTATACATATACTTATTCTTAGTTACATCCCTAGACATACCTTAGAAATATCTCTAGGGATCCCACTAACATTTTCGCATCCGAGTTTCCAAAGGTTGACTAAACCTTTCCTCTAATTCCAACTGTAGAGACCCGAAGCTTAACATACATGGACATTACATTACATTTGAGGAATACTTAATACAAAACAAAAATAGACACACAAGGACCGTAATAGTTTAGTGTATTTGGAAACTCGGAATATATTCTTCTAATCGTGGTGAAAGATCTTCAACATCTCCCATAAAGAGATTCCTTTTTTTACCTAAAACCTTTCTTTATATCCTGGGGAAAAGAAAACATAAAAGGGTGAGCTCAAATGATAAGTAAGGGTATACAAAAGAAATATCAATCACATCATATACATAAGAACATAGCTTTTGGAAATCCTAACCTGCAAAAAAAATCATAATTTCATATCATGGGTTAAATCATAGTAGTGAAATGTAATCACAATAATCATAACATAAAACATGAAAAATTGTGGCATACACACATAGTCATAGATAATCATTTCTTATTAGTAAAGGCTCATTTCCAAGACTATCTTAGTGGACAAAGTCCATTTCTGAATCGAGTTCATTCCTCGTTTCAGTCCTGCTTCACTGAACCGGTTTAACCTGCCATTCCAGCCATGTCTATCTCCTGAGATATAAAATCTTTACCTAATGCATTGGAGGGATATATAGGTCCCACCCATCTCATAACGATACCATTCTTATGTGTTCCATAAAATCATAAACCATACATCATAGCATAACCCATGTAATAAAAATGAGAATCTTAAACATCGTGACATCATAAAACAATTCATATAAGATAAAATTATTCCTAAAAATAATTCCATCACAATATAGTCAAATCAATGTAATAATAGGGATAGAAACAGAACCCTTTATTATCTTAGATGGAAAATAATTTTGATAAAACACTTGAACTCGATGCTTGAGGAAAATATCCATTCTTCTTCAAAAACACTTTTCCTTTCTTAACATGTCATACAATTATAAAATAAAAGAAGTTGATTAAAAATAAACTTGAAAACTTGTAAAGTAAGATTCTTGTAAATAATGTTTTAAAAATCCATTCATTCCATATAAGTTAAAAAAACATTCTTCTCATACTTTTGTGGGAAAAGTCAAAAAGTACCTCGTACGCAAAACGACAAAAAATTCCTTTCATATCTTTTACTAAAAACTCACCGAAGGGTAAAATTGGATTTAAAAAATTGTAGTTGGATGGAAATAATATTACATATTGAGGAAACATGAATGTGGATGATAAAATACACCCCCGTAAATACCAAAGTATAAACAATCTCGGATAAAAATGAGATTGTGATATTTCCCTTACCTTAGGTCTGATTTTCTTCGTAAGTGTCCAAACCTCCTGTATAATGATTTAAATAATTTCATTGACTTATTCTAGAATCATACTCATTTTTATGATATCATATATGGTTCACTTATGACTTTATATTACCCGTTCTTTTGTAAATTCCATGTTAAAGAGCATTTTGGGTTAAATCGTTTCATTTGTCATACGTGTTTTGACATGTAATTATTCATATGATTACTTAGATCATGATTACTTAATTCCATAATATAAAACATGATTTACATATAATATATATTCAGAATATACATATATATAACAAATCAGTAAATGGAAAGAAATACACCATTCATGGAGACGGTAGGTCGTACGTACACATGAACACTGTTTTCGTTTCCTTATAGAGTTGAATGGAATTAAGTAGATGACATACATATATATACACATAAATCCAGTATCATTATTATGTAATATATTTCATGATTACTTATTATATATACTTTATAATCATTCATGAATGGTTAAAGTGGAGAATGAATCTCATCGCGTCGTGGAGACGGTAGTCCGTACGTACGCACGAGCGATGATATCGTTCTCATGATCATGGGACTGTATTGGAGTGTATGTATACTATTTAAGAATAAATATCACTTTAAATTAATTATATATAGTTATTATTTACACCATTATACCCATCCAAGTAAGGTGGTGGTGGAAAATAGATTTCACCACAACGTGGAGACGGTATTCCTTTCGTACGCACGCGCGGTGATTTCGTTTTCCGTAGGATGGATTGATGGTGAAATAGGGTTGTTTCATAAATATAATAACATATCATTATATGAGTGATATTTATGTTATTACTTAATAATGAAACAACCTAAGAAGAAGAAGTGGAAGAAGAAATAAAGGCGAAAGAATTGGTAACAGATATTACCTCTTCTTTGAAGCGCCTCTTTGATACCTCCTCTTAAGGCGCTAAAATTGGTCTTTGAAGAAGAACAGGACCTCTAGGATGTGTCTAGGGAAGTGGAGAAGATAATGTTTCAGGGTTTTTCCGAGCTTGAAGGCTCGAAGTGGTGTGAGGAAGAGAGGGAGGGGTTTCCCTTTTATAAGGGAGGAGAGGGGCACCTTTGGAATAACAAAAAATATTATTTTATTATAAAGCCAAATTCGGTTTTAAATAGCTCAAAATTGATTTATTTCGAAGCTAAGGTAGAGATGGGTCGCAATTCTCTCATCCAATAGAATTTAGACGAGATTAGGTACCTATTTTAACCTTATCATTTATATTTAACTTTAAGTTAGATAATTTTATTTCTTACCGTGTCTTCTTGTTTTCTTACATTATAAGGTTAATAAACTTACTATATCAAGCCAAACGAACCCCAAGTTGTTTATTATTAATATAGATAACCTTATCTAAGTCATTTGGCTAAACCATAGATTTTTAGGAATAAAATAACAATTAATAATATAATATTTGTTTTAAAAACTATTTTATGTCAAATTTCAAACTATTTAGTAATTGATTTTTTGTGAAAATCATAACAGAATTATTAGTTTAAAAAAAGTTAATTAAATCAATACTAACATGTCTTATTAACCTAGAAAATTAGTTTAATTTATAAAAAGTCTCAAATTACATTTACTTTGGTATTTATAACATCAATTATGTCAATATTTCATTAATAAGATAATTACTGCATCATCTTCGTGTCATAATAAATTAAATTATTTAATGTCTAAAAATTAAAAATAAAATACCATTATGTAGGAAATCGTTTTATCTTTCTAATGAATATTTATAGTCGAATTTATCTTAGTTATAACCCTATATTAAAATTTTTTTAGTAAATAAACTTTGATTTTAACTCTTTTAACTCTTCCTTGAATTAAATAATAATAAATGTCCTAATCTAATCCAAGTGGGCCTAAATGGTCATATTTTATTCCTAAGGTTGTTTTTGGTCGAATTACACTTATTCAATAGAATTAGGACATGTTTTATGGTAATAATAATAACATTTTTAACCTTAATTACCTTATTTACTTTTAACTGCGGTAAAAAAAAGTAAAAAGTTACTATTCATCAAAAAAAATTCACCTCATTGAACCACATTTTACATACTAACATCAACTGTGTCTCTCGGATTTTTGAAATTCCACTCACAGAAGCGGTAAAATTAAGTTTTATGAAATATTCATTTTTTTACTACCACTTAGTGGTTTCACTATTCATCAAAAAATGAAAGTTTCCAGAAAAATACGAAACATTTGGCCTAAGCTATATTTGATATTATGAACTAAAAAATGATGTCTATTTTACCAAATTCAAAACCTATCAGTTGCATTAATTAATTTAAAAATTAATTCCCATCGTCAAAACAAATAGTGTGTTCTTAAGAGATAATAACAATCAAAAGATTGACACTTTTTTATGTCCGGTTTAAATGTTGAATTACATCCAATGACCAATATTTTATTAAATTGTAAAAGTATATTCTAAATATAATTTAAAACCACTCAAATTAAAAATTTATCACTATTAATTATTTCGATTAAAAAATATGTTTTTAATTAAAATTTAGTAATTTTCACTATTCATCCGAATATGAAAGTTATCCGAAAAGTACCAAAATTTCACCTTTGGCTAAATTCGATACTCCGAATCCAAAAATGAAGTCCATTTTGAGAGATAAAATTTATAAAATTTTAAAAGTTGGTTATTAGTATTCATAATGGCTAGTTTTAATAATATTTTAATAGCATATGGTTGTTTAGTGAAACTCGGTATTGTGTACTACACACACTATCGAGGAAGGTCGTGATTGCGTGTAATTAAAGGAAAGTCAAGGATGCGTGTTGTGAAAGCTTCTTTTGGTGTAGCGTACAACACAAGACATTAATGAAATTAAAAAGAATATTTTTCGTAAAATCTCGGGGTGTTACATCAGGTATTGTTCTTGGGGAGTATCTTCATTCTTTTAGTGATACGTGAGGTGGTTCTTCATGATTTCTATAGTAAAACTTTAACAATAAAATCTATATTTGATGAGATATAAATTCTAGGGTAGGTTATAATTGGTTGTATTTTATAAGGATATTATTTATAGACTTTGTCCCTAAATTTTTAGTATGATAAAAGGTAAAGGATGAGCATCATGTTTCTAGGGTTTGATTCATCCAATCGATATTCTATAGTTGAGTTGGGATTATATCTTGATAGAATTTTTTATGGTTTTACCTGAATCTTAGGGTAAATTTAATGTTATTTATGTTAATATAGTCAAATGTATGATTTCATCATACTTCTTGGTGATTTTGGATTTGTTCATAGTGAATGTTTTATGGACGAAATATTTAGTTGATACAATGAGGTTTCATTTGGATATGAAGAAATATATCTTTGATCAGGTTCCCTATTTCACCTAATGAGTGTAGAGAGGTATCCAACATGATTTTTGTTCCCAACGATGTATTAGTATAAATTTTAATTCATGAAGACCTGATTATATAGAGAGGAATATACCAACATTGGAAGACATTTTGCATGGATATGTTCTGTATTTTTTAACTTTGTGGGAAAAAATACCTACCCATTGTTGAGTATTATTATAATAACAGTTTTCACTCTACCATTGGTATCACCCCATTAAAAACAATATATATATATATATATATATGAACTTCTAGATATCAATTTTGATGGATAAAGGTTAGAGAGTATGTTATTATTGGATAAAAATGATAACAATAATGACAGAGAAGGTGAAGGAGATTTTTGAGTGGATGTTGGAGGCTCAATGTTGATATAATTCCTGAATTTATCATAGGAGGAGTTCTATAGAGTTTTACATTAGAGATCATGTGTTCTTGATAGTATATCTTAACCATGGGAAGAAGAGTTTCAGTAACAGAAGTAATATTTATCCTTGATTTATTTGGAATTTTGAGGTGTTGTATCATTTTGGTGTTGTTGTGTATTAGTAATAAATTTTATCAAAAGTGAAGTAGAGCTATGACATTGTTCCTTGTATTATGGAATCTTCATTATCATTATAATTATTCAGAAGTCATTGACTGGGGAAAGTAATTAGTTGGAGATGATACAATGTTCCAGAAATGACATGTTGAGATTTAGGACCCTCATGAGAAGGTGTTCAATCAATGTTATATTAATTTTTTTATGTCCTATGGAATAATAGTGTCTTGGAGGAGTTTTCTTAAGAACATGAGTTTTAGATGTACGCTAAGTATCTTGAGTTGTCCAATGTTAATTTTATAAACATGATATCTATTATCCTTGGTTGATTTATGACATGGTTGGTGATATTATGTATTTATGGAAATTATTTTTTATTATGGGATGTTTTTTAATATAATTTTAGAGAGACCCATAAGAAGTATTTCATGAGGTGGTTAATTTTACCCCTTCCAATTATTTTTCCTTCTTGTGTTTTTTTATTCTTCATAATGAGAATCAGTTAAGGGGTATATGATTTATAGACATTAATTTTTATAACTATCCCCTTATCTATTAATAGATATGAGAGATTCAATGGAGTTCTTGGGGGTGGTTTGATGATGAGGTAAGGAAAGATCTTCTAGATTTTCATGTTCCTACAAGAAATCAAAGTTGCAGTTTTCCCTTATGAGTTGCAAATTTATGGTTGACTAGTGAAGAGGGTGGTTTTGGAATTTTATATCAAAATATGGATGGTTGAGTTTAAGAATGGGGTAAATTTTTTATGAATCTAGGATCTGATGTGACCTGAGGGTGTGAGCTCTAAGATTTAGAGATCATTATATTTTCAGGAGATATTTTGGTCACAATAATGGTTAATGTGCATCACAACGTACAGAATTTCAAGAGGAATTGTGGAGAAGTGTGGAATGATATATATAGATTAAAAACCTATGTATTTCATTTGATATTTTTCTAGTCACAATAAAAATCTTTTGGTTACAATATAAAATTCATAAGGTCATATTTTCATGGTTCTTCCATGGGTTGGGGTTATGAAATGGTGATAGTGTAACACTATGGTAGGTTTTCAAAAGATATTGTATGTGGTTTAACCACATTGCACACTAAATAACATTATTCTGTAGTATTAGATTAAAATATTTGATCAATATTTAAATTATGGGGATGGTAGAAGTCCGGGTGTAGAACTAAGGGATTCTATTGACCAAACCACAAAACGACATGAACACTGCTCATCACATAATGATGCCTTTAGTTTTCGATTTTAATATAAATTAGAGGTATATCCTAGATTCATCATGTGTTTATACTCTTCCTTCAATACCTATGATTGTCTTGGATGATCCTTGTCTCTATTATCTAGTATTAATAATTTTCTTTATACGACAACAA
Organism: Viscum album; assembly: GCA_963277665.1. NCBI lineage: Eukaryota > Viridiplantae > Streptophyta > Magnoliopsida > Santalales > Viscaceae > Viscum > Viscum album. The sequence goes on along the minus strand of OY728130.1, from coordinate 1,896,317,144 downwards.
TCATTGAACCAATGTATCTCTCTCATTCCCCCTCGTCACTTATTGTTCATCTCCCATTCATTCATTCAATATTATATAATTTCTATTCTTATAAATGATTGTTTTTATTGTTGGTGGTTGATGGAGGATTCATATTATAATGAAACCCTTAGGAATACTGGTTTTTTCATGGGGCTGGGGATTTGGTGTTCTTCATCTATCTTTCATTCTTCTTCAGTAAACATTAGAATCTTTTTCTCAATATCAGATATTTGTAATATTATTTCTTATATGTGTTTATGTGGTATTACAGTGATTTCTCTTATATTAATAAATTATTTAATTATACTAAATTATATAACAATCGGACTTAATAATTTCTTTAATTGAATTGGTGTTATGATTTTCATGTGATTGTTCTTTATTCATGATTGTTGCCTCGTGTGGTTTTATAAATTTTGTAAAGCTTTGACTATTGTGATTGTTGTTTTTCTATAGGATATTATATATGATTGAAGTATATATAAAAATGATTATTTGTAATGATAAATAGAATAATGAATAAGGCTCATGAATTGAGTTTATTATTATTTCTTAAAATGGATCAACATGGAAAGGGATTCTTAGAGAGTATTTATTGGTTGATCATAGTAACTGGTATCTACGATTATTGGGTTTTTTGTTTCCAAAACATAATCATTATGAATAATTTAATTAAATATGTCAATATAAATGCTATTTTTTTCTAGAAATAATTTTTTGAGACTCTTTAAATCATATCCTCTTTTACTATCTGGTATTCTTTGATGGTAAAACATTGATTTTTCCTTGATTTTGTTGTGCCAAAAATATATCTATTATTAAATTTATATATATCATGTAGATTGGACCCTTATTTATATGGGATTTGAAAATATATATGATTGGTTTTAATGAAGGGAAGAGATATATTTTGTCATTTTTGTTGTAGTGGCTTGAAGTTGGTGATAGTGTGATGGTGTGCATGATATGGAAAGTTGTTGGGGAGGATACTCCAGTGGCTGAATCATGGTCAGACTCACTTGATGGATATTTTTATTATTGTTTTTATATTGTCAATACAATGTCCTTTTTAGAGATTGTATAATTAATTTGGCTCTATGTCTCCCATGAGATGGTATTGGTGGAGCCATAGAATATAATGAATATGGGAAGGAAAATAAATTAAACATGAACTTATGGGAATTGATGTTGATGATAGTAATTATTTGGTAAGTGAGAACCATGAATTTGTTAGTAAAAATTTCTAATTATATAGTGAGAAATATATAATTTTAATTTTGAATATAAAATCACATTAGATGTTGATGGTTAACATAAATGATTATATCAAAAATTATGAGACCGAATTATAAATATAATTTCAGTTCATAAATTACAAAATGAATAATTAGTGATGAACTTTTATTATTGTATACATATATAATTATTTCATTTCTAGTCACAATTTTTATATGGTAATCATGTATGATGATAAATATAGTATGAGTCCATAGTATGATAGTTTACTTTAGAATAGTTATGTATGTCATTATGACCTTTTATTTAATACTCTCTACCACACTAGATGAAATAGGAATTTAATTCCAATATTGAATATAGATTTTAGGTGTATTCCCCATATCTAGGGTGTATATATGGATGAATGACTACCCCCCCTAGCATACTCTCTCTTCGATATGTATTATGGTTAGTTTGTGAAACAACTAGTACTTTTATATATTTAATTGAATGTTTTCATGATTTTAATACCAAAATTTTATCACTAATTAGGTAATTTTATTATAATTTGAATATAGTATCAATTTGTATTGAATTATGGAAATTACATAAAACATGGGTTTTAATCATTTTATTTAATCTTGGTAATAATTAGAATAAATTATCGACTCAATAATGAATGTTATAATGAATATTTTATGTGGATGTGTTTAATATGAATAAATAAAAAATGTTCGTTGAATTCAGAAATTATTAAAGAAAATTTGTCTCAATTTTCATCCAACCATAAGAAGAGCATCACAATAGACGATGCATCATATGAAACCATGTGAAGATTAACCATAAATTCCTTCTGATTCACCATCTGAATATTATTCAAAAGAAGAGATCTAATTGACCATGAATTTTTGAGACTGATAGTGACTAGATATTCTATAAATTCCTCAATAAACATCAATTTGATATTGATTAAATACACATTGATCTTAGTCGACCACATGTGGATTATGATCTATTATGGCTTAAAATGGACTATGATAAAAAATTCTACAAATCCCTCAATCAACCACTCATTGACCCCAATCGATTACTCGATGATCCTTCCATGTAGTCACTTTTTGGATATATAATAACTCTTATACAATGTAGTCACTTTCTTACACCAAGATCGATCCATTGATGTTGGACCTCATAGTTATTCTATAGAAGTTCACATTATGATCAATGAAAGACTTAAAAAATTTATTAGACATTCAGTCGGATGGTAATTTTGGGTTGTGAGAAGGAAAATATTGAGGATGCCACGTCACTATGAATGAGATGAATAGAAGGCTTCCATGTTTATTGTGTTTTATAAAATCATACTTAATGAGGAATGAAAACTCAATGTAAACTTATGGATTTTAAGTGAATATAAAGTCCATGAAAGAGGAATGATCTGAGGAAAAAATGAAAGATTGAAAACGGAGAAGATCTCTAACGATTGACTGGGGGTATGAAGAGAAAATGAAATTATCAACAAGTGAAGAATAATGGAATTCTAGATAATGGAAATTTTCCCTGTAAATTATCAGTATTGACTACTAGAATATTTTTTTACTTCTTTTACATTTTATTTTATTTTAGTTTTTTTTGAATTCCTTATTCTCCCACATTCCTCTTAGTTGAAATTCACATGGAGGGGTTAAATCTGAGTGATTAGGGAAGTGAAAGATACACCTTTTTTATAATTATTTAGTTCATGTGATTTATGGAAGAATAATTTTATCTCTCCTATTAAAGTAGTTTTAGTATTCCAATAGTAGTTTTTATTTTCAAGGGTGCTTATATTCATATTTAATTATTTTTATTGATTACTTCCTGTATTGATGATATTATTCTCATTCCACCTAGTCTTGGTTTATATAGGATGGTAAATAATAGATCAGAGTGGTGATGTGGCCATAAATTATCCACTTTTGTGGTAGTGGTAGTAGAAACTCTTGATTTTTTAGGGAAAACCATACCTGACTAGGCATCACCTATGTCTACTATGAGGGCCCACTATAACACATAAATGCATTAAAAGGAGGGTAAAACAACTCAGATGTTAGTTATGAATATTTTCAACATCCCCATTTATTTAAGTGAGATAGATAAATCAATTAGGTATTCTCCCTCTTAAAATATTAATATAAGAACATTGGTTAAATTTTGTACTAGGATACACTGAAATAAGTTTTTCCACCTTGAAATGATCACCATATCATCATTAGTGTTTTTTAAATTCACCAGTTCAGCACTATATTTAGTTTTTAAATAATATAAATCTAAAAACAAATCCCTTTTCTCTTAACCAAAGTTGAAAATTAATTTTATAACACTCTTCTATGGGGATAACCATGTGACACCATAATTACAACATTTTTAACCTGGTGTATATTTTTTTCCACACCCAATGATTATAAATTTTTAGTAGGAATATATGGACTATGTTATCATGAAAACATGGAATGTGATCATTGAATAGACAACAGATCTTGGTTATTACATATATTAATATGTTGGTTGTGTCACCTTAAGGCTTTCACATTTAATTATATCTGGTTATAATAGATTTAAATTTTTACTTTTGTATTTATGGATGAGATATTATATATTAAGGTAAAGAATATTCATACATGGGATATGATGTATATTAGTTTTACTAAGTGATTACATGTATGTGATGATTTTTACGATTTGGTATGTGCATAAAAGGTTTTTATGAGATGATGATGTGACTTGATAGATTTTTTCAAATGTTTTGTATGACATATAGGTTCGATGGAAGCATCGAGATATAAGATGTTTGGGTAAAGGGTGACTAGTTTATTTTGGACGGGTTAATGTGGTATCATTATTATATATATATATAACTTTTGTTGTTATTTTTCTTATTTCTATGCATTATTTTGTGGGTGAGCCTTGATGAGTTTGGGATAATGTACACCTGATTCAGGTAACGATTTGACTTATCTATCTATTTACTAGGAATTGATAGGAATATTCTATATAAACATGAGAGATTTTGTAGAAGTCAATACTAAGTATACCTCAATGCTCACCCATATATTTATAAATATATTTTCAGGTCCATAATAGTTGGTTGGTGATTGATTTGGGAATCACTAGCTTGTATAGGTTGGTCATGAGCTACTACAGTCCCTTGTTACAAACTATGTATTATTCATGGTAATTACTATTATTTTATTTTTATTACATTAATGTGTTGGTATAGTCAATTTCTTTATGTTATGGATTACATTGGTGGATATTTTATATTTTCCTATGATATATTTGGTGCAATTCCTCCCATATGTATACATTATATACCCATATAGCTAGTCTTCAACTCGTTTCCTATTGAAGGCGAGATTTAGGTGGTCTATTTCATCTCTATTACTATAATAGGGGGTACCAATAGAGGGGGTTATGAAATTTAAAAAATAAAAAATATCCAATAATCAAAGTAAATCCCTCTTTTCCATCACTTTTGTTAGTCACACTCACTTATCACTACTTTCACATCATAGAATAAATGCAATTTCATATGAAAACTGTAAAATAAGGTATTATCACACTCTCAATAGATTTAAAAACTTCTAAAAATTCTTGAACATCCTTCGGTGATCACCTATACACACTGTCAATATCATACCTAATAAAAAGCATCATTTAGTTTATTCTATCCAATATTAATTGAATTCTATAATTAATCAATAAATATTTTAATAGGGAAAATTGGGTAAAAATCATTTAACAAAGTGGATTTATTTTATAATGAGAAATAAAAGGTAAATAAATCACCAACCACCCTTGTCCCCACCAGGAGTAATATAATAAATTCCTAAATCCAATTTATCTTTCAATTTAACCCGATTTCACAAAATTCATAAAAAATTATTCATACCACTTTAATCTATCAAAATGGAACACAATAATATTTTTTCATCACTCATAAACATACTATAACCCACAAACATAAAATCCACATTATTTAAATATGATTATTCCTTAATCTGGTGCACTCATTCCTAAATACATTATTCCATTACATATTAATTGGAGAAGAATAATGATAAAGAAACAATATAGGATAAGGGGTAAAACTCACAATACAAAGTGGAAATTAGTATTATAAAATAAATTGTATCATCCATGAAAAATAGAGGAGGTAGGAGAAAAAATAGAAACACACCTTTTATCATATCTACCTTCCAAGTCTGGAGATACCAAGTGAAGTACAAGAAAAAACCTTTAAAAACTCTATTTTCGTTTTAGTTATAAAAAGGTTAAAAACAAAAACATGGGATATCCTAAAACAATTATTGAGTAATCATGAAATAAATAACATAGTGGATTCCCAATCACAATGACCCGAAACATTGTCTTGGGAAATCAATTCACATTCATTTAGGAATAATTTACAATGATAAATCAAAAATTGAAATGAATCTTCTAATTGGATGTTTAGAATGAACTAATTGTATATTAGAGATTTATACTTGTAAAATAAATTTTTTTTAGTATAAATGGAAAATAATTTAATAAAAAATTAAATGAATTAATTATAAACAAGACAAAAATGAAATGAGAACATCCCTGAAAAATAATATACATGTTTCTGTACATTATAAAAAATACAATAAGAAAAATAATAGAAGATTTTGGAGGCCAATGTTTCATGAGTAATAAGAAGATACCAATAATAACTATAAATTTAAATCCAAAACATAAATTTCTATGTAACAATTGAAAAAACCATCACATATCACCTATAAAACATTAAAATCAAATACTAGCAATCAACTCCTAATCCCATTCATATATTTACCTTAATGTTAAACACAAAATGTCAAGGACTATATATACACAAAGGATGTGTGTAGGGTGGTATCATAACAAGACCAATAATTTCCCACTAATTTCAGCATACATAAACTTTATAAATTAAATCATACAATATTATTTTGAAATAAAAATATAAATGTGAAAATGTTATCAATTAAAAAACAAGTAATAATAAATGATCTTATATATGTATGTGGTTTACTAAAATTAACCATGCTAGTTATATTTAAATAAAAAAATCCTTGTAATTTTATAAAAAATATGGAAATGATAATATGGAAAACTAATTTTTAACCATTCCAAAAAACCAACAAAATTTTATATGTGCTTCAATAAAGACTTATTTTTTTTATTAGATTATAAATGGAAAATTATTGAACATTTAAAGAAAATATTATCCATGAATGGAAGAATATTAAACCCCATGACAATATGGGATGAGTTGTTTTAGTGTAATTTGAATGTTTTATTCTTCAATGAAAGAGTTTTTCAGAACTACAGATCAGATATAGTTTTTGAGAGGTTAAAAAACTCAAGGATATTTTTTAGACATGTTTCAAGGGTTGAGAGGTGTTATGGGTGCTCAATTAGACATCAGGGTAGGTCCGGGTGAGTGTGTGGAACCTAAAAATTTTCCTCTATATATATCAATGCTTTTTAGATATAAATATTAGACCTTTTTAAATGAATACACAATATATTTTATAAAAACATGCCTATGGACTATTATAGTTTAGTGTATTTGGATAGTAGAAAAAAATCATCTTAGTCTGTAAAAGATATTCAAAATTTTCCACAAATATCATGTCACTTAATACTCCTATTAGAGATACTCTAGCTAAAACGTTCCTCATAACTCAGGGAAGGATACTTAATAATTGTTGATATCATATGATACATAATAGAAAATATAGAAGTTATCAATCAATGATCATTTGAAAGAATAATATAATCACAAGATAATGTGGTCATGAACATAAATTATGATGTTAATAACCAACCAATCATAGATCATAATCATGAGTAATTGCCTAAAAATTTATCATTTCAGAAAACATGGGCCATAAGAGTGATACATCATCATAATTCAATAATGAACTATACGATAATTTCATAAAAGTGTGATAGAATCATTAATATAGAAAACCATTTCTTATGTCAAGGTTAACTACTAAGACCATCAACATTTTGGTTCATGACTCATCACCTGATTTCCATTATTGATCATGACAAACCTATTTCCTATAGTGGAGTAGGAATCACTTGTCTGCTATAGTGGATCACACCCCTCAACTTATTTCAAATCATTATGTTATGATATATAAATATTTACCCAATTCATTGGAGGGGGATATAGTTCCCACTCATAACATAATTGAAGTCATATATATGTGTACCATGATATACTAAAATATTCATCATATTATAACCTATGAAAAAAATGGGTATCACAAAAATATCATCATAGCATAACCTATTAAGTCAATTCCAGTTTGATTATCATTTCTTAATTTCATTATAGAATAACCCATGGGTAAAGACACATGTTTCATAATAATTTAACCACAATATAAATTGTTGATGGTAAAAGGGTTTCATAAACATTTTGTTATCATAATCTATTCAGAAAGATAATCAAAACGAAATCCTTGGAATATATCCCCAATAAAGCATAAGTTACATAAAATTATGTCATATTAGAAGGAAAATGATTTTGAATGATAACTTGGAACACTTCATGTGTAAAATATCCTTTAAAATTTGAAAAAAAATGAAAACCTACTTTTTTTAAAAATACCATTCTTAAAAAAACCTTGGAAACTTATGAATGATGATTTAAAGATCATTTAAAACATTTCTTAATGAATATATAATTTCCCCTGTAAAACCAAAATTTTAAAACCCAAAAATTTTTTAAATTGATTTTATTGGAAAATAACATTTGATACATATATAAGAAGCTTTAAATAATTGGGTGGTCATGATGGTGGGAAATTCCATTCATGTCGTACATGTCAAACCAAATATTCTTTTCATATTTTTGGTAAAATACAAACAATACATATTTGGAAAAATACCTGAGGATTACTTTTTTAAAAAACTTATTAAAAATTAAAACATGGTTAAGAATTTAATTAATAATTAATTTATAGTTTTTTAGAACATTTTTGAAAAAAAATTTTGGAAACATGGATATATATGAAAAAGGGTTTTTGACTGAAGAGAGAGATAATATCGAATTTATATTAAAACAATATTTTAGGAATCTTGTGATCATTATGATAGGAAATTAAATTAAAAATATGTATTCTAAATAAATAAGAATAGTATAAAAAGATTAATTATTTTATTGAGATGTATATTATAATATTCCATCATCAGAATCACAAATATAAACAATCTTGATAAACGATGAGATTGTAACAACAAACCCTTACCACTTTGGTAACTTTTGAAAAATAATCCCCATGAAATAATCACATTTAATGAAACTTATATGTCATGAGAATAAATAAATTCTTGTTATTACAAGTAAAATTTGGTTTATATACATCTCATAAAAGAAGATAGGTGTGTAATATAACATATGTATCAAAGAATACAAATTGAGTCAAAAATCCTTCACTCCTTTGCAGATTTTGAACTGTAAAACCCATAAAAGAGAGATACTAAATTAGATATCTAAATATACATAATTATCATTATATGAAACATAAAATACTTACATATTATAAATATACACCACATATAAGAACCATGTGGTGTATTTGACCTGAATCTCACATATATTAAAGTAAAATGAAAATCATTTACCTTATGTCTCAACTTTCCTTATACAAATTAAATCCAATTGTAAAATAAATATAATTTTATTATATATATTTTAAATAAATATATATATATATATCATTCCATAAATGAATTAATTTTTATCATTTTTTACCTAAGTGATAATAATTCCTTATTAAAATCATGTTTCGGGTAAGAACTACTTGGTTATTCATTTATGTTTTTGATTTGGTATTTTTTCCCATTAACTTTATAATGATTCCATAATATAAAAAATTTTAATATTGATTTAAATATAATATATACTAAATATATATTTTTTATAGAAATCTATAAATATAGAGATTTAAAATGAAATATACCATTTATGGAGATGGTAGGCCATATGCATGCATGAATGTTGTTTCAATTTTCTCAACAGATGAAATTAAATAAAGATAAATAATATACTAATTTTAAATAATAAATTAATCTTATATATAAATCATATATTATTTTAGTTTACTCAAATTTCCTTCCATTCAAGGAGTTTGATAAAAAATAATAGCATCGCTTTGCGAAGCAGTACTCCATCATACGCGCAAATGGAATTATCATATCCCCCACAGATTGCAAAGAAAAAATGTATATTTATATAATAATTAAATATATATAATAATATAATATAATATATATATATATATAATAACTTTATATCAATCTGTGTAAGGTGGTTATAGAAAATGAATAACATAGGTTTGTGAGTCGGCAGTCTACCATACACACAAATAATGATTTCATATCCCACTTGATAGAAGAGGAGTTATATTATGATTATCTCATTGAAAAATTAACATCTACATATAAGGGGTATACCCGTGTTATTATATGGTGATTATTTATGAATATTTAAAAGAGGTGGAAGAATAAATAAAATGACGACACGTAGTTAAGTACGATAGCTCTTTTTCAGGAAAGCATCTTAGGTAATCACAAAAGGCATCATATGATGAATTTATGATCAAAATAATAGTTATATGACATGGTTAGATAAAAAGGGAAGATATTTTGGTTGGTATTTTCTAATAAAATACAGGGTTTAATGTGTTATGTTCCGAGAATAGGGGGACCATTTATAAGTTAGGTGAGTGACACACTTGTAATTTGTGATAAGAATATGGTGTAAGCACAATATTATCATGCTAAAAGGAAAAAAAATGGAAAATTATCAAAAAATAGATATTTTACGGTCAAAATATGGAAATAAAATATATTTTTGACATGTTTTTTGGGCCATTTAATCCTGTATCATTTAGTTTAACCACATGTGAACCCATTTTCACTATAATAATTGTGATTAATTTTTACTAGTTTAACTATTAATTATGGTAAAAAATTAATTTGAGTTATTAGACGTTATAAATTTTTATTATTACAAATATCAAATCAATTTTTCCAAATTACATTCACAAAATGGGAAATTTTTAATTTAAAATTAAACCCTCTAATGCGATAATAAAGCCTATTTTCAAAGAGAAAATTTTCAAATGATTAATTTTTTCATATAAAAATTCAATATAAAATTGATTATAATGGCATAAATTGAATTAACAGATATATAATTGAATCAATTTTAATTTTAAAAATATATTAATTAAATTTGTATTTTATTAAATACTTTAAAATAAATGACAATTCTTAATAAAAACTACAATTTTTCAATATTTCTCAAGAAATTTATCTTCACAAATAAATATTATAAATTCACCCTAATATTATATTTAATTTATTATTAAGAAATGATATTATTATTTTTAGATAAATTTTCTAAATCTTTCAGAAATTAATTGGACAATAAGGGCACAAAATGTGACAAAAAAATTTTTAGATAAATTTCGTTCTTACTGTAAAATTGAATTTGTTTTTTTAATGCCTGAAAACACATAAGATGAATGTTAAAAATTTTATTTATTATTTAATACAAAAATTATATTAAAACCATTAAAAAATTTATTATTAATATATTATGAGAAAATTCAGTTGAACGTATAATAATATATTTTGTGAAAATATATTTGTTTATTATTTTAATTTTTTTTAATTTACATTTTTAAATAAATATTCACTAAAGAATTAATTTTATAAAATTGATTAAATATTCTTTTTTATAATTTTGATAATTATATTAATACCCACCATTCTAATGTCTATGAGATAATTATCATATTAAATAATAATATTTTAGTTGTGTGTTACATTCCGTTAAGACTATGTGTTGCATATAATTTGTGTTTTTGACGAATATAAATTTAATTGATAATTAATATTTTAAAACAAATTGGTGTAATACATAACCATTATAAATAATTAGAAAAAACCTGTGATTCTAGGTGTTTTTTCTTTCCTAGTGCCTTATGTTCCAAGAAAAGTAGAGGGTGTGGATCCCTTAGTTGGAATGGAACCTAAGTTACATCATAGTGTGAAATCGATAGGGTGAAACTTCATGGACGGGAATTTTGTGGATAGTGGAACTAGTGTGAACATTATTTTGAGAAATAAGATGGGAGAAATATCCAGGGAGGGTCTTTCACTAAGAATTTTTCCCATAGGGTGGCCAAAAGGGCAAAGGGATCTACACCACACCGTATAGATCAAAGTGGTCTGATGGGGGTGATCATCATCCCTCATAGTGAACATGGAATGGTTTCTATGTGTATTTCCCTAGTGGTCTATGTGACCAATTCATGGTGCGTTAGAGGACCACATGTTCAAAAAAATCCATGGGAAGGGTTTAACACCATGGTGGTGTCAATTTCTCTTATCCTAGATCATCGGGGGTAGTGGGTGTTGCCTATCAAAAATAGAGGGAGGGGTGAGGGTTTGGCCATTTTATAGGAATTTTGGGGATCATTTCCCACTTCTTGAGGTGCACCATGGTGTGGTGCATGCAATGGTTTATGCCATTTTACTACCCATGTGTGGTTTAAATTTTATGAAAACCACCTATTCACCCTCTCATTTAAAAAGTACTCCCCTACCTATATTCAAACATCATACAAGCCAAACATATAATTTTTTATAATACTCTACTATATCATAATACTATATGGAAATATTGTGGGTAAGATGTGATTTCAACATATATTAAAGTGATACTCACCCCTCTTCCTCTTTCATTCCTTACTTTTCTGTTCTATCTAATTTAAGTGACTCAGTTTTGGGTTTCAATGATGATTCTACTAGATCATGATGAAGTCACCCTTATGTAATGGTGTTTATGCTTGTCATGGATATATGATGTCGCAAGATGATAATCACATGTTGTCACACCCCATTTCATTGAAGGTACTTTTTTATATGATTTTATTTTTCATTATTGATTAAATAAAAATAACATAAAATTTTATGAAATTTCACATGTTATGTATTTTTTTCAGGATAGTGTCTTGGTTATGTGATGAACCTTCTATGAGTGGTCGGTTTTAGTTTCAGTATGATGAGGTTTCTTGATGAGTTGTTAGGCCTTTATTCCATTTTTAATAAAATTGAATAATTAATTTTAATCATTTTTACTAATTATAATTAATTTGGATATTTGTGTGGAATCATATAGAGCCCTGGGTTGAGGGGTGGTGTTCGGTTGGCCATGGGATAACTTAATTTAGGGTTTCCAGGTTGTGCTTAAAGGGGGATAAATTTATATTTGAGGTCTACTATCCTTGTTAACGCCCAATTAGTATTATTCATTTTATTTAAATGCATGTCATATATGGTATTATTACATAGGATGATCAAAAATTTTCATTAATTGATTTTTTGTCATTCAAATGTAATTAGTAGAGTGAATAATGTTACAAGGGACCTGATGGACCCTTGTGCACTGACTTTATGCATTTCTTATCAATGGCTGAGGCAATTATTATAAATTAATGTCCTATGTCATACAAGGTGAAAGGATGAGAACATAAATAGTGTAAATCTAATTCAGTTTCCCTAGTGTTGGATCCCGTGTACACTTCCTTGTAAGAGGAGTGTTTGTTTCTATGAGGGATGGACTGAGTGAGAAATAGTGAGACATGATATTCCAAAAGCCTTCTTGATAGTGAGAAAAGAACAAGTTAAGAATTATTCCCCCATAGAGTTGTGATTACATGGGTGGGTAGACCATGTTATTATAGATGGATAGGTTGGGTGTGAGAACCCACCTAGCGTTGCTTTATAGGGGGTGGTCATGGGTATATCCCTCTTGTATGTCTATGCCTATGAGTCCAATATTTCTATGAGATGATTATGATGGAGTTGAGGGATTCCATTCCCTTTGATTTATGGGATTGGACCTAGGAGATGTGATTATGATAATGGGACCTGGGTTTGAGATTCTTAATATAGTGTGAATAAGGGTACCTCCAACCTATCCATCTATAGATATATTATTCAATGATATGTCATTAACGTAAGAGGTTAACCTCATATTGTGATACGTGTTTACGAAATATGTATGACCCCATAAAAGTGTGTTATATGGGATGATTTGGGTGGGATAAATTGTCGAATAATATGTACTGAGATACATGGGATACATTGGATGTTCTCATTAAATCCAAAAAAACATTTCTAATAATATATTTATTTATTCCTTGGTTGGGTGTAGATCCTCGGCTGAGTTTATAGATGAATTTCTTTCTCAGAAGGGCATAGATATATGCTTAAGTTTTTGGATGAAATTCCTTCTCAGTAGGTTGATGATATTCCCCAGAGTTTCTAGATGATATGTTTTCGTATGCGAGAAGCATCTGACCCTGATTCCAGATGATTTTATATGCTCATAGGCACACTGAAACTAGTCAAAATTAGAATATAGAATCATAAGTTTTATTTTATAACTTGTTTATCAATATTGGTTATTTATTTTCACGTTAGCACTATATTTATATATATATAAGGTTATCCCATGAACATAAACATATTTACTGGGTATGTAAAAGACCACAATAGTGGATCCCTTACAAGTTGTACACACACCCTGATTGGGAATCTATGACACGTGGCTACTTGAAGAGTCGTCACTATTCCTGATATAATGTTGGGAAGAGACCCGATTTTGGATCATTCAAATGGATATCATGAATGGTGTTATGATATGGATGAAGTATAGATTTGAGATTTAGTAGATGCTATAATATTTTTTGTTGTATTTATATCATATATGTGATTGGGGTTATGGGAAAACAATCAATTTGGGTTGGGATGACTGTGAGTCTATATGGCTGCATGATTCAACATTTCATTTTGGCATACCATGATTTTTCATTTATTAACTCCTATATAGACTGATTTTTCATTGATGTGTCTGATTCTTAATTATTTTCTTCTACAATATTACATTGATATGAAGGTATAGTATCTCCTTGGTTAATCCTTGAACCATAATTTCAATTCAGAAACTTCTATCACATGAGGAGGTACACTTGAGATCTCATAGAGACTTCCCTAGACTTGGAACTGCTCAATGGCCACAGACAATGGTAGGATGTTGTAATGTTTTATCAGATCTTAAGTGATTTATTTTATAGATAGTATTCGAGTTTTTATTTCTTCATACTATTTGGGGCGCCTATAACAACCTGATATTTTATAATGTATTTTTATTTTAAATAAAAACTATGTTGAATAGAATTTACCACATGAAATATCAAAATTAAATGAACTATGATATACTATGGAAATATTATTATTTATAAGTGATTGTTATAACTTAGCAATAGTTTAGTGGGTAAGAATAAGAGTAACTATATTAGGAAATATATATTGGTCATTTTCCTTAATTGTATATATTTTTTAGTTCCTGTCAAATGTGCACTCAATGATGAATGATTAGAATTAAATCACAAAAGATAAGAATATTTACGGTCTAAAAGTTTCTTTTTTCTATAAAAGTGGGATTTATTTATATTTTGTGGATTTATTTTAATAATATAAATTTATAAATATATTAATTTTAATTTAATGAAATAAATTTCATTTTTTATTGATTGTATCAAAATTATCTTACAGTTATTTTTTAATATTTCTCTGAAATAATTGTTTCTGGATCGAATAATGAAAAAATAATTTTATAACTAATTTCACATTTATGAAATTATCATGATATGGTAATGAATTTAATATTATGAAACATTTTTATATAAAAAATATATATTTAATAATTATTATAATTCATTTAAAAATATATTTTTGAACATATAAATATGTTTTTTTCATTTTGGAAATCTAAGTACTGTTTTATTATAATAAAACCCATTTTTTGTACCTCTTATTTAATCATGTTTTCGCAATGTTTTTTATAGTATTATTATTTTTAAATAAAATATGTAAATGTTGTATTTAAAAATTTTAAATTAATTTAAAAGGAATCAAAATTTCATATGATTTTTTTATAAAATCATTTCGTATGCATCAAAATGTATTTTTTTCATCTAAAATTGGTTTTCAGTATGTTTTTCAAACTTATATTGAAATTAATTTTTTATACTTATATAAATTTAATAATAGATAATTTATTCCATATTTGGTTGCATTATTTTCTAGTTCTATAATGAGGATAATTTCATTTTAGACATAATGAAGAGTAACCATGGTAAACATTTATCACCTCAATAAAGGGCATAATGAGTTTATCAAGGTTAAATCTATGAGATAACATCTCAGAATCTCTCAAATGCATGAATTTATTTATTTGGAGTAGTTAATTTCACCAAAATTAAATATATATACTAAAATATGAAAATTTGGTTCCATTTTATTTTGATGGTAACCTTCATATTATGTTATGTAATTTATTAGCCCAAAATGTAACACTATTTTAATATCTCTAATATGTTTGTATAAGAATATGAAGAATTTATGAACAATAAAGAATAGTTATTTGGAATATTAATAAAATTTTTGAAATTTTTATTTATTTTTAATTTTTAAAAATAGTCTAATTACTAAAAACACTTATGCATTGTTGATGCAACGTTTGTGATAGTGAGTGAAAAATCAATGAAAATAGTTTTAAAACATTTAAATTGATAATTTTTTGACAATTAAATGTTTTGAATGATTTTGAAAGAATAAATTAAATGTATGCATTGTTTTAAATGTTATAATTTGAACTACATAAGTAATATTGACTTTTTTAAAGTCAAATTATGTGAATAGTTTTATAAATGGCATTAAAGATATTTTTTGTAAAACAGTATTTAATTATTTGTTGTAAAAATAATAATTTTTTTTTAAAATTAATGGTAAATGATTATAATATCAAATTTTCCCACTTATTGTTTATTTTAACTTTTAAATGACCTTATTTACTCTTAAAGTCAAATTATCATGTTACCATGGTATGATTTATAGGGTTAAATTATGTGTTAAACTATATCCATAAAGGTTAATATAAACTAAAAACTTGTATAAATATATTGGGTTAAATTTATTTAAACTTTATATCATCCCATTTAATAATTTATTCATTAATTATCCTCCTTTCTATGATAGTGATCTTATATTATTTTAAATTTTAGAATAATTAAAAGTGTCGGACTTCCCAAACTTATAAAAGTATACATGTTTTCCTTTCATATTCATACTTTATTAAGGCACTTATCTCCATTAAATCCTAAATAAACATCTTATAATCTTTAATATCTACATTCTATAGGTTATTGTCCTATTAAAATACCAACCTAATGGTCCTTAAAAAGAGACCCAAACAAGGTTTCGCAAAGAAGAGGTAATCATCTTCACTGAATCGTTTTATGTTTAATTCTTATTCTATCTCCTAAAAATACTTATTAACCATAATAAAATTTTGAAACAAGTAAAATTATAATAATTTAATTTTATTATTTTAATATAATAACAAATATCTAATTATCACTCATGTTTATGGAAAATGAAAATGGCATCATGCATACGTACAGACAATCATCTCTACGACTGGTATATTTTATTTTTCATCACAACCTCTAATGACTAGTTATATAGATAGATATAATTATTATATATTATTTTTATTAAATTATTAAGATTCTATAAAATTAAAGTATTATCTTCCTTCTAACCCTCCCGTCAATTGAAATGTGATAACGTCATTTGTGTGCAGGTTTTGACTACCACATCCATGAAGCAATGTGATTCGTTTTTCATTTTTTTATATGGTTGTTTATAATTATATTTTTAATGAATATATATAATATTATATTAATTCTATAATGGTGAAATATAATTTAAATTCCATTGGATAAATCCATTGAAAATTGACGACATTACTCATGCATCCATGCAGATTACCACCTTCACGAAGTGATATAATTCATTTTACAACACTTCCTTATATGAATGGTAACAAAATTGTATATAATGAAAAAATATTATACCTTTGACATGATTAATATTTTTTATATGATGAAACCACGAAAAATGATCAATGACCAAAACCACAACACGAAAACATACATGAAAAATGAAATAGTGAACACCTAAAAAGATAGTTTAAGGATGAATTATTTGTATATGAGTAATTAGAAATTAATATTAAAAAATATATGGAATGATAAGTATTAATATGTACCTATTATAAATATATAATGAATTTAAATTTATTATAATATAGTTTAATATCACCTATGAATAAATTAAAGACATATGGTATGAGTTTCATCCTTCACATTTATTTCAGTGATCCATATGCCATCTTAACCTCTTTTTTATTTTATGTGGTGTATATAATGAACATGGATGTATTTAATGATTATTTTCCGAAAATTATTAGGATTTAATAATATTTACAATTTTTTATCTTTCATGATGTATTGATTCATATATTTACAAAACTATAAGGAATATTCCTCTCAATATTGTTATATTGAGACATGTTTTATATTATACATCTATTTATTTATATACTATAAATAAATAACCTTTAAAATAATATATTAATATTAATGGTATTAAAAATTTATATTTGAATTTATTTATTTCAAGGGTTTTATGGTTCAAAAGATACAAAAGTGGTAATGGATTTTGTTTCAATCTCAATTTTTTGAGGATTATCAATGATAAATTTACATTAACAATTTTATTTTATATTTATCTTTTAATTTCGATATATTTTATCCTTCTTTTTTTATTTATGGGTTTTTTTATTTTTTTCATTTCATTATCCTCTCTGGGATATGTATAATGGTCAAGAAAATGATTTTTACAAAATATGACCTTATTTATCCTCTTTGGTTAGTGAACATTTTTTTTCATGTACAAGTTTATTAAAATATTTTCAAATAATATTATTTTCTATAATAATATGATTTATTTAATTAATATTCAAACATAGTTTAATTTTCATAATTTTTTAAAAATTTAATTTTTACAATGTTTTCCAAACTGACTATTTTGACTTTTTATAAAAAGTGTAAAAGGAATATTTTTTAAATATTTACCAAAGGAATTTCTTTTACCATTATCATGAATATTATTTTATTATATGATTAATTTGATTGATAAAATGGTTATTTTCAATGAAAAAAATTACTCAATATTCTGGTAAATTTTATCATCTAAATATACTAAATGAAAAAAATATTTCCCATATTTTCAAAGAAAAGATTAAATGCTAATTTAAATATATTTATCATCTCTGTCAATATACATCGTAGATTCTTATACTCCACTGAGAACATTTTATAATGATTACATACATGTTATTTATATAGATTTCATTCGATGATTATATTTTATGTGTGATTATTTTAATCCCATTACATTCCCATGGGATAATTTAGTAATGATGATATATTTATGAAATTTATTTTGCGTCCATGAGTAATGCTACGATGAATGTTCTTATAGTCATATGCAACACATATGTATGGATTTTATTATGTGATGGATGGGATTAGTATTATATATCCCTTAAATACATTTGGTAAAAATTGACTTCTCATGTGATAATATAAACTGAAATGTGTAGGACACTGGGATACCCTAAGAGGGGAGGGGTGAATCAGGGTGACAAATTTTTCTTTTAAGGTTATGGATCTTGTTCCCACGTTGGTAGGAACATGTTAAACCTATAAGATGGATATGATCAGAAAGAAATCATTAACATGTAGAGAGATGACACATCAATTTTTACTTGGTTCACCACTACTGGCTACATCCAAGGAGCATAAGAAGATAGGTTTTCGGTCATACCAAATTCCACTAAACTTCACTAGATGTGTGTTAAAAAGGTTCGGGCAGAGTCACTCTACCCCAGGCTTACTGCCTTTAAAAAAGTTCATGGATAGCTCACTGCATCCCTCAGGTCACTCCTGTTGACTCCCCCTGGCTCACTGCCTTTGGTGAAGTCCCCCTATGTTTATAGATGTGAAGGTATCTTCATAATCGCTAATGAATGCATCCTCTATTGTATGTAGATTCTCTGTTGAAGTCCAACTTCCACCCATAGACTAATCTCACTTTGCACCTACAGTATTAAGAAAACATTCATCTTTCACATTGCCCCTGAAATACTGGAATAATTCAACCACACCTGGCGTGCTTCCCCAATCCCAGCACGCAAGTTTCAAGACGGTGTGCATTTTCACCTCTCCCACTTATATGACACTCACTTCTTCAAATTGAAACTTGTGCCACTCACTTCCTTTTACTCCCAAACAGATTATGGCACACATGTGTCACCAAACCACCTTCACGACACCTCCATCACCAACTCCAAACTTGGGCGACTCATCCCATTTCTTTCCCAAAACACCTTGGATGTGCAGCAAACAAACTCTCCCGCAACATCAACTTGTGCGACCCACAACCACCTGCACGACCACTACACCTGCGTGACGAGAGCACTAATTTTCTCTAAGTCTGAACATCGTTATGAATGAGGAGGGGTCGACCTCTATTTATAGGCATTTGGATACCCTGTGCGACGGCGTGCAAGTCTTCCCTAGGTGCGCATGTTTCGGCGTGCAAGTCACTACTGCGTAAGTCAGTTGGGTGACCAAACATAAAACATGGGCTCCCTTCTCCCTTTTCCACATTTTCATTTTCTCATCCTGAAAATCATATGGCGCCCAATTTTCTTCTCCATTAAGAAAATGGCAAGAAAGTATCTTTTCCAAAACCACTTTTCTCAATTTTTCGATTGTGAGGCCCAAAAATTTGGTAAATACTGGAAAACAGTGCCACCTTCAGTACTGTTAACTTCTGGTTCTCTATGATCACTTTGCTGGCACAAATTCTAAAGATACACTGAGGATTGAAAACAAACACAAACCATGCTCCAATTCATGCAAAGAATGATCATGATTCCAACAATCTCCCCCTTTGGGTTTGTTGGAAATCAGTAAATAAATTCAATAGATCCCCATCCATAGGCAAACCAAAAATGGAAGAATGAACTCAGCCAACACTCTAAGTCTACGTGAGAAATTCATGGTGTAGAAAACAAGAGGAGAAGCTTCAATTGGGTTCCTGTGTTTTGTAAGTTTCAATGACGCCCATTAAAAACTCTTACAGTGTCACGGAAGCATTACATGTCCGATTTATTTTTTCCCATCCTTCTCACCGACAATGAATTCTCAATGTGTCGCTGAAGAAAATGTCTCATAGGAGCATTACATTCATGAATTTATTTCTTTCTCCCCCATTGACAATAAACAAAAAGACAAATAATTGTTCATTGTTTATCTCAAATCACAGTCCATGTGGATAGTATCTCCCCCACAAACCTGCATCACATCCATAAAATGATTAAAAATAATTAACATAACTAGGGAGAGGGGTATTGTGTAACCTCCTTATGCGCTGGGAGGTGGCTGAGCACCGAGGTTCAACCGATGGTTCTCAAATAGAGCTGTTGATAGTGGCTTGGTCAGGATATCAGCCACTTTCACATCAGTTCCCACATGATCCATTCTAATCATTCCTTTCTCACCTTTTTCTTTCATAAATTGATACCTTATTTCAATATGTTTTGTAGAGAATGCTGAATAGGATTCTTAGTAAGATCAATTGTTCTCTTAATATCAAAGTAAATTACCATTGGTTTCTTCACCTCATCACCAAAATCTATTATTTGTTGCTTCATCCATAGCAGTTGAGTGCATGCCTTTGTGGCAGATATATACTCAGCTTTAGCAGTACTAACTGAAGTACTTTCTTGTTTTTTTGCACAACCAGCCAACACATTTATTCCCTATATAGAATGCTCCACCACTGGTGGAATTTCTGTCCACTACATCGGCAGCCCAATCAGCATCATTAAATGCTGATAAATCACTCTCTCTTCATGTAGCAAAGTATAAGCCACAAATATGAGTACATTGACTATGCCTCATGATTCTTTTTACGGCTATCATATGTTCCTTTTTTGGATTACTCTAAAAGCGGGCCACAAGATATGTTGCAAAGACAATATCTAGCTGTGTTTCTGTCAGGTACAGCATGCTCCCAATTATCCTCTTGTACATAGTGGGGTCTACAGATGCCCCATCCTCATGCTTTCCTTGTTTAGTGCCAACTGTAATTAGATTTGGCATTGGTTTGGAGTCTTGCATGTTAAACTTCTTCAGCATCTCTCTTGCATACTTTTCCTGAGAAATGAATGTGTAATCCTTCCATTTAATCACCTGCAGCCCCATGAAATATGTGAGCTTCCCAATCATAGACATTTCAAATTCTTATTTCATGTGATTAGCAAACTCATCCACTGATTTCTACCTGCTGCCACCAAATATAATTTCATCAACATGGACTAGAACCATGAACTGATCTTTTGGGAAATTATTCACATATAGACTGCGATCAACTCCTCCTTTTTTGAATTACAGCTTCTTTACATAATAATCCAGTCGGGTGTACCATGCCCATGGTGCCTGTTTGAATCCATAAAGAGATTTCTTTAGATTTCAGACATTTGTTTCATTGGTACCAAGAAGAAAACCCACTGGTTGTTCAATGTAGACTTCTTCTTCAAGTACACCATTAAAGAACGCTGCCTTGACATCCATTTGATATACATTATATCATTTTTGGAGAGTCATTACAAGAAAAACCCTCATTGACTCTAGTCTATCCACTGGAGAAAATATTTCATCAACATCAATACTGTCAATCTAGGAATATCCTATACATACCAGTCGTGCCTTGTTTCTAACAATACTTCCATTCTCATCAAACTTGTTTTGAAGATCCATTTTGTACCAATCACATTGTGACTTTCGGGTCTCTGGACAAGATCCCATGTCTGATTCTTGTAAATCTGATCAAACTCTTCATTCATGGCTTTCACCCAAGATTCATCCTTTGCGGATTCTTCAAATGAGGTTGACTCCATAGCCAACCGAATAGCAGATTGGGTGTTATTCCTCGTCCTCCTTGTTTGTGTGGGTGCACTCCTGTCCCTAATTATGTTTAATGGATCAATCTCAGCTCTTCGATTTCTTCGGTGAGGTTCAGTCACATTCTCTACACAAAATATTTCCTCTTCAGATTCTTTTTCTGAGTAAACATCATCATGTGAGCCCTGAGTGTTTTGTAAACCTTCCTCTATTTCTGTATTATTATTTACTCCATGTTCACATTCATCCCCATATTCTATTTCCTCTGCATAGGAATTATTTGAAGCATTTGGGGTTTTCCCTTAAATGATCTTAACATCATTGCATTCCAAATTCCTCACCAAGTGTATAATGAAGCACTTGTAGGCTTTGCTGTTTAATGGATACCCAAGAAAAATTCCATCATCATCATTATCACCAAACATCCCTTGATATCCTTCTCAATTCCGGATGAAGAATTTTCTTCCGATAACACAAAAATATTTCAACAGAGGCTTCCTTCCATTCCACAATTCATATGGTGTCTTTGTTTCTCCCATATAATGCCATTTTCGTTTTTGAATGTGCACTGCAGCTTCAACAGCCTCTTTCCAGTAGTGGTGATAGATACAACTCTCAATCAACATAGTCTTGGCCATATTTTTGACATGTCGATTCTGGCTCTCAACAACACCATTTTGTTGTGGAGTTCTCACAGCAGCTACCTCATGTTGTATTCCATGTTTTTCTAGGTAATTATCAGACTCAATGGACATGTATTCCCATCCATTGTCAGATCATAGGACTTTTATTGTCCATCCAGTATCATTCTCGGCAATCCAGCGATAATTTTTCTTACAATGAAGCACTTTTCGCATCCTATGAATCACCATTACACAATCCATTCTACTATAATCATCAATGAAAAAGACTATGTACCTCTATCCATGAGTTTTGGAAACATTTATCGGACCACATACATCTATATGGATGAGATCAAAAAGGTGTGATGCCTTATTCTTCTTTGGTCAATATAAATTATAGACTATCTTCCCTCATATGCAAGCATCACATGTCTTTTCCCATTCACGTTTCAGAATGCGGATATCCATGACAATATTCATCTTAGATATCTTTTCCATGTCTTGTTGGTTAATGTGCCTCAGCATTCGATGCTAGAGGATGTTTTCATCATCAATAGACAAATAGCAAGAGTTTACATTCTTGTCAACCTGATATAAGTTTCCATCTGTTCAACAGTATTTCATAATAGAATTCTTTATTTTTCCCTTTATAGTGCAACATTTTTGATTGAAAGTTACTATGTGCCCTAAGTCACAGAGTTGACTTACACTAAGGAGATTGTGGCATAGACCGTCCACATAAATAACTTCAATCCTTTTCAGCTCTCCATTGGCGAGAGCAGTATTCCCACTACCTTTAATCTTCAAATAACCAACATTAGAAAACCTTACAGTTCTATCAACCTTATTTTCAATGTTCTTCAAAATTCATCATTTCCTGTCATATGTGAAGAGGGTCCACTATCAAGAATCCAAGTGATGCTGATCTTTGTATCTTTGAAGGCTACTACTGTAAGATTAGATTTCTTGATCTTCCTTTTTTCATTCCATGAGGTATTGGATTGAGTTTATGAAATTTATGGCCTTCTAATTATTTCTTCCACATAATTAGATTCTTCATACCCATAATATTTTTCTAGAGGGGAAAACCTGTTTTTGAGATCAACACCATCAGGAGGATGAATATTGAGCCGTTTTCTGAGAGTTGTATGCATCTCTTCTATCAAATCTCTGTCTACAATACATAGATTTATGTCCAAAGTTAGAAAAATGAAAACAGTCTCCATAGAAATTATTTCTTCTATAAGATGGAGGATATGAAGTGAGTCTCCATTGTTGACATCCCAGATCATCCCCATTCAAGTAGCTCCTTGCTTCTTCTCAATATGACATGGTATGGCCAAAGTATCCATAGAACTGACACTACATGAGGGGAAAAGTATTCTCACTTGAATTTATCCTCATACGTTCATCCTCAGGAGAATAATTAGACGTCCTATAATTTCTGAATGTCTAAGGATAATTTTTAGTTCTCCTTTTAGTTTGGATTGAGGGTTCCTTTTTTCAGCACTTTAGGCAATGTTTCAAGATGTCCAACTTTCGTATTGTCTTTCTTTTCGTTATTTTCATTTCCAGCAGTTGATGTCTCAGCTTCACATCCAATTCCACTCATTCCCATGCAAGCAGGACTTTGATCACTCAAGAATTTTCCAACCCCATCTAAACCGCACATGGTTCTTGTCAGTAATTCTACATCTGAGAATCTTCCAAAATGATTTTTCTTCTTACCATCATTTGTAGTTAACTGACATTCAATTTTACTCTTTTGAGTTATAACTTCTTCCTCAAGACCCTCAACAGTCTTGGACTTCTCTTGCAGTCCAGATGAAAGGTTATTTATGACCATTACTTGTTCATAAATTCTAAGATTTAGTTCCACAACATCATCTGTGCTTTCAAGGATTGAAGACTGAAATTTTACTAGTTTTTCTAGTCGTTCAATTTCTACATCAATCTCATCGACATATCTTCCACAATTTTGTTCCACTTATTGAATCTTTTTCATTTATTCCCATGTTTTGAAAGGGAATCCTTTATTTAAATATTTGGATTCCCATTAGCAGTAATCTAATTATCTCGGCCTTTGTTGATCGGTGGTTCTGAATTTTCAATAGTAGCCATCATGGAAGCATGGTTTCATGTTTTAAACTCTGCTTTATCTTTTTCCCAAAATTCAATATCATCATCTACTTCTTTACGAAAAAAACTCATCCTCTGTATTTTCTTTCAATATTTGAAGTCTCCCTTTTTTAAAAACTTTTTCCAAGGCTTCTCAATGTCTTCTTCTTCACTTTTATCATCACCAATCTTACTTTGTCACTGATAGGCAATGTGCCCGACTCTTCCACAAAAAAACATGGGAGAGGTAGCTTACCTTTGAATTTACCTTTTCCATTCTTCAACTTCATAGAGATGTGAGAAATAATTTCATTTTCCTCTTCATATTCACCACCACTATCTTCTGAAACTTTCAGTTTGTCCATGACTTTGAATTCCATTTCATTGCTTAAATGAGTCGTGGCATCTTTAGGTTTGACCCTCATATCATATTCCACTAGACTACTTAAAATATCATCCAAAGAATGTTTAGATAGATCAATTTATTCAAGAGAAGACACCTTTTCATTGTACATATAACGAAGACTTATCATGATTTTCTTTACGATATCAATGTCTTTGATTTCTTATCCAAGACCTCTAATTGCTCCTACAGCTTCAGTAATTCGACTGAAGAATGAATCTGCAT
The DNA here is from genome assembly GCA_963277665.1 of Viscum album. Lineage (NCBI taxonomy): Eukaryota > Viridiplantae > Streptophyta > Magnoliopsida > Santalales > Viscaceae > Viscum > Viscum album. The sequence goes on along the minus strand of OY728130.1, from coordinate 1,896,291,513 downwards.
TCTCATTAGGATGCATCTTTATATCGTCAAACATGTTGTGTAAGACTTGAAGTTTTTCCCCCTTCACTTTGTTGTCTCCTTTGTAAATTCTTCAAGTTTATCCCACAAAAACTTTGCTGAGGTGAAACTCAACACCTTTAGATAGATATGAACATAGAGAGCTGTACTGATAGCAATCAGAGCTCTAGCATCTGAGTCAAGAACTTTCTGGTTTGTATCAGTCATAGCAAGCCATGTTGGATCAGTATATTGTATTCTGTGTATAGTAGAAAAGATTACTTCCATTCCTAGGGATCTTAAATTAGATTTCATTCTATTCTTTCAAATCTAAAAATTACTTCCATCAAAGAGAGGTATTCCCCTACCATTGACTGCATTCTCCATGATGATAAAGGACAGATCTAACACCAATAACCTCCCTCTGATACAACTTGTAGGACCCCGGGACACCTTGAGAGGGGAGGGGTTAATGAGGGTGACAACATTTTCTTTTAAAGTTATGGATCTTGTTCCCACGTAGGTAGGAACATGTTAAACCTGTACGATGGATATGATCAGAAAGAAAACATTAACATACAAAGAGATGACATAGATATTTTTACTAGGTTCTCCACTAAGGGATACATTCAAGGTGAATATTAAGACTGGTAGTCAGTCGTACCAAATTCCACTAAAATTCACTAGATGTGGATTATAATGGTTCGGGCACAACCACTATGTCCCAGGCTAACTACCTTTACAAAAGTTCCGGGATAGCTCATTGTGTCCCTCGGGTCTCTCCCGTTGACTCCCAATGGATCACTGCCTTTAGTGAAGTCCCACTCAATTTATAGACATGAAGGTCTCTTCATCATCACTAATGAATATATCCTCTGTTGTATATAGTTTCTCTATTGAAGTCCAACTTCTAGTCGTATACTAATCTCTCTTTCCACCAACGGTATCGGGAAAACATTCAACTTTGACATAGCCCCAGAAACACCGGAATACTTCAACCACACCTGGTGTGCTTCCCCAAGCCCAGTGTGCAAGTTTCTAGATGGCATTCAAGTTCACCTCTCCCACTTCCACAACACACACTTCTTTAACTTCAACCTTGTGTGACTCGCATATTTTTACTCCCAAACCGATTTTGGCACTCAACTATGAACTGTCGCGCTTCTTCAAAACCTTGCGCAAAAGTGTCACCAAACCACCTATGCGACACCTCCTTCACCAACTCCTAAATTGGGTGACTCAACCCCATTCTTACCCGAAACACCTTGGATGTGTAGCAAACAACTGTCACACAACTTCAACTTGCACGACCCACAACCACTTGCGCGACCACTACACCTGCGCAATGAGAGAACTGATTTTCTCTAATCTGAACATCATTATGAATGAGGAGGGTTCGACCCCTATTTATAGGAATTTGTATACCCTAGGCTATGGCGCTCAAGTTTTCCCTCAACGAACATGTTTCGACACACAAGTCCCTACTGTGTAAGTCACATACACGACCAAACATAAAACATCGGCGCCCTTCTCCCTTTTCCATATTTTCATGTTCTGATCATGAAAATCATATGGTAAGAAAGTTTCTTCTCTGTTTAGACAATGGTGTGAAAGTCTCTTTGCAAAAACCACTTTTCCCCATTTTTCAATTTTCAGGCCCAAAAATTTGGTAAATACTGGAAAACGGTGCCACCTTCAATACGGTTATCTGCTTATTCTGTATGATCACATTGCTGGCACACATTCTGAACATCCACTAAGGATTGACAACAAACACAAACCATACATTAATTCATGTAATGAACGACCATGGTTACGACAAAATGGAGAGTGAACCCAATTCAGTAAGGGACTATATCAACTATGATAATCTGGGAAGAAAACCTTGAAATGTGAATTAATGGAATGAGTAAAAGTAATCCATTATGGGAGTTTATCCATTATTATTGTCTTCGTATTGATATTTGAATATGAAAATTATTTTATAATCTTATGTGTGTGCCACAAACTTATGTCTTATTCTTATGATACCTTATCAAGGCTCACGATTGATTATTGATGATTTCACATTATTATAACTTATATATTTTTAATGAAAAATACTTATTCACTGAATATTGATTATTGAATATTAATTATTGGGTACGTATTTAGTACGTTATTCTCATGATAATATACCATTATACTTGTTTTATTCTAACATATTACCATCACTAGATATCTCCCACGTTTACCCTTACTAATAATATAAGATCACCCTTCCTTATATTTCATTTTCCTTAGTTAATGGAGAATGATATTATGAAAGATATGAATAGAATAGTATCATGTGTGGAGTGTTTTTTTATATGATTAAGTCTTCTTATGAGATATTAAAATTCAGTTATTAAGAGAAAAATACTCATATGATGAGAATGAAATTTTTTTTTACATAAATTGTTTTTTCCTAACTCTCTAAAACATTAAAACTAAAAGATATTGGGTCTGTATATGACTCAATGTTGGATATTGATATTGTTATTATGTATGGTTAAATTTGGATCATTTTAGTGGTTAACAAATATAATAATTAAATATTATGTTATTAGCATTGGATCAGAGTGTGAGAGGTTTGGGATATCTTATTGAAAATAGAGAAGTGAGATAAGAATATGACAGGACTTGTGATAGACTTCCGAATAGTGTGTTATAGACACCCTTTTCTATGGTTAGACTATGTTACTTGGGGAATAGAATTTCTGTGTTTTGTTTTTAACATTATGATTTTATTATTTCACCTAGCATGATGAACTTTTGTTTTTGTATTTATGTTTTATTGGTTGTTGGATCGTGAACTACTAGAAAGAGATAAGTGTAATTTCATCATGTTTGGATCATAGTTTACATATAACATATTTAACCTTTCCTATGATTTATTTCACTAATTATTTAGGTATTAATGGGTTTATGTGTCCATAATAACTTATATGATGTTTCCTTATATAACATGTTAGTGAAATTTTAATAAGCTGAACTATAATACGTATTTTCCTTGGATAAAAGGTCATGTGGATTCTATAAAGGTAAGTTCATTTATGATATTTATAAAGTACTTCTAGTAAGGTATATATAGTGAACCTTAGTAGGATGGTATATGCATTAGAATATTTTATGATAAACTCATTATGAATTATAATTATAAAAAATAGTTATTTAAAGTGTTGATAATAATATATATGATGTTATACCATATAGCTTGTTGGTGGAATTAAACATAACCAAACATTATGAATTTTTTATACATTATATGTATCTTTATAGGTTCTTGTATTTATATATTTATGTGATGAAAATTTATTTCATGATCCTTAACCTGATGGATCTCGTATTCGGAGGCAAATTGAGGATTAGTCTCAGATTGTAATTATCTAGGGGTAGTCTAGTATTAAAATTCATAGAGATAATCAGTCCCCAAACAGTGTGAAAAGTTATCATGTTATGTATAGTATTTAAATTATATATGAGAGACATATAATTTTTTTTTCCAAAAAAGCATCCATGTTATTTTTGAGATGGGAATAAGGGTGTTTCCTATGAGTTATTACATAGAAGAAATGTGGTTTTGAGGCTTTGTGGAATGGCCTAGAGCCTTGTGAGATATGAGAGTAACTAGAGAGATATTTTATCTATGGTTTTTTAGGGCCATATGTAACACCACAATATTTGAAATTATATTTTCATTCATGTCTAATGTGTTAGATAGTTTGCTTCCCAGGAAACACCAAACCGAAACATGATGCACAACATTATATAGCCTTTGTGAAGTAGAAATATAATTGGAATGCATAAATGTTGGTAAAAATATAATAAAATATATGTATACATAAAAAAAATTATACCTTTATTACTAATTCATTGATGAAATTCAATTAGCATTGCTAAAGAACTTATAATGTCATTTTATGCTAAAAAATTTTTTCTTATGAAATTTTATTATTTATATGATTAACTTTATGAAAATAAATATAAAATGGATAAAAGTTATTTTAGTTTTTCAATATATATCAAATCTAATTTAATAATAATTTATAGGATATTAAAATGAGGGTAGTTAATATTTTAATATGTTATTTTCCATTGAAAAAAATTTTGATTATATTTTTATGTTTTTAATTTAAAGATAAATTATCAAATTTAATAATTTTAATTTTATAAAAGTAACATCAATTTTTGGATTTATAATAAAAATATTATCTCTGAATGAATTTTTTAAATTTTTCTAAAAATACTTTATTTTTAGTTGAATAGTGTAAAATAATGTTTATACCTATACATTAGCTTTTATATAATTTTCAAAATGTATGAATTTAAAAATTATAAATAATTTTCATCACAAAAAATTCATATAAAAAGAAAAAATAATTATTTAAAAAAACATTTTTAATTTTAAAATCTTTGTTTAATATTTTGAAACTTAAGTAATATCTACCTTAATAAAATCTATTTTTTGACTCTTCCATTTAACATAGAATTTGAATGTTATAATTTAATTTTGGATTATTTTAAAAGAGAAATAAATATCATTTGGTTAATAATAAAATAATTAATTTAATATAAATAAATAAAATTAATAATTTTATCTTAATCATAATTTTTAGGCAAAAAATATAATTTCTCTTCAAATGGGTTTTCCACATTATATGTGATAATATTAAAGATAAATCAATTATTTTATGTATTATTTAACCTTTATAAGATAGATTTTAGAAATTAACATATAAATACATAAGTATTTTTAATATTCAAAGATGTTATTATGATCTTGGAATAATAATTAATTACCCTTTCCCTTTAACATAGAAAAACCAAAAATGTAGTCATACGTACGTGCCGACTACCATCTCCATGGACATTGTGTTTATTTTTTCACCACCATCATAAATGAATAATTTTAAATAGATATTTAATGTATTAATATTTAATATAAAACCTTATTAAAATTAATAATTTATAAACCATTCCATATCTTACTCGTTATTTATAGAAAAAAACATGTCTCGCTCATGTGTGCGTGAAGACTTCCACCGCCACAAAAGTGACATATTTTTTAAACTATTAATTTATTATTTATTAAGAACTCTAAAAATATTATTCAAAAAATTAATAGAAAATAAATAATATTATAATATTTTTAATAATAATATTATACCAAAAATTCACTTTATTTACCATACTCACTCATAGATTCTTGTTTGTTCATCTATGGGTCGCTTTAACCACCTAATGGACAATGATATAAATTAATATCATGGATGAATATGTAAATATAACTACTAGTGTGATTAGATTTTAATTAGAAAATAATTTTAGTTATTTATTTCTAGAAATTTTATATTATTATTTAACTTATTATTAATGTAACACCCTTTTGTCATTAAAAATTACTATAGCAAGCTCATCACCGATATCATCATCACAAATCATGTCTAAAATAATTATGAAATGAATATAACTTATTATAAAACACTATTTAATGTACCTATAGTTATATCATAATGAATAAATTTTAAAATATATAAACAATAATTGAAACAACCATATGAAACTTGTACTAAAAAAAAATCAAGGATAATAACATTTTATCGTAAAAATAAAATATAAATAAGTAATATATGGTTAATAAATGATTTAAAATGAATTTTATAAAAGGTTATTGGTATGGAAAATATTTTGAAAATTGTGTATAATATAGTTAATTTTATTATATATGAGGTTAGATTGTGTTCGACTAAGAGGGATTATGGTTAATGGTTTCATTGTCTCAGTTCTAACTCTCTGAGACATGTTATATTTTATGCACTATGTTTGATTAAATATGATTTTAATTTTATTCACAGCCCTTTAAAAATGAGTAATATATTTATTACGTAATGCGTGGTATATATAAATCCAAATCAATTTTCATTCATCATACAAATTATGATTCTTGTGTTACCCAATATGTAAGAGTTTTTAAAACTTTATTTTTAGTCATTGATTTGTGATTGTTCTTTTTCAACATTATTCTTATAAGTTTGTTACGGTATTCCATATGAATTTATTAAAATGTATTTAAATTTTTTTTTTGATTTTTTTCATTTCCTTGTTATGAAATCCATTTAAAATTATTTTTCAATCTAAATAAGATGTTTGTAAGGGTTTTCCATAAGTAAACGTTGTTTTTTTCAGCTACAGAGCTTATCATAAAATTATTAATTAAATGATGTGTTTATTAAACACTAATATTTTATATTTCTATTTCTATTTATATCTAGGGAAAAGGAAAATATTATTTAAATCATTATAGTTGAATAAATTATTCCCTATTAAATTTTGACATTGTTATGAATAATTCCCAACTATTTAACAATATTTTTTTCATCCATGTTAATATTTAAGATTCTCATCAATGTTATCATTTATATCTGGAAGCCTAATTATGTGTTATCTAATGTTACCTTCTTATTTTCTATCTCTTGTTTCCCAATGAGAGTTTTATTATCCCCTTTTATGATGTGGGATATCCGAAATGTTATTTTAAAATATAATTATTATTTTACTACAATGATAATTTGTTCTCTCTTTTAGTCCACATTTCCTTAGAAGAAGATTATGTAATTTTTATGACTATTTTACCTAAATTCCTTCTAAATTATACATTATTTTAATTTTTTTTCTTGTTACATCATTGAAAAATAGTTTTTAATGAGACTTATAAATTTCCCTTTTTATAACAATGTCAAAAAAAGGATTTAAAAAAAAAATTATGATTTAACTTCTATTTTTTATGGTGTATGCTAGTAAATTTATTTATATTTCTTAGATTATTTGTGAAAGATAGTAGATTTCCTTGAATAAGGGCTTGTAAAATCCAAATTTATGATATATTTCACTATAAAACTATTTATTTATATCCATATGATTATTTATGTTGTTATATTATACATGGATTTATTTCAACCACATGTGACTAGTTATATGGGATTATTGGATTTATATTTAGTCACTACCATTTTATTCCTGTATTTTTATTATATGACAGCTTTTGGTATACAATTTACTATACTAAGCATTTGATCTACAATTATTATATTTCCATTTTCCTCGGTTATGAAAAAATATATTATGTATTATATGTTTTGAACAATAAAATGTGTTGAGGATTTGTAAGAGATGTTTAATAGTTATTATGGCTTATGTTTTTTTTACTATTGCAGAAAAATGTAAATTTCAGGACAAATAAATGGGATATTTTTTTAATAATATTTCCTAATTCTCTATAACACTAAACCTAAAATAACATTAGAATGTATGTAAAATTGGGATAGTTATGTCTAGGATTTTACAATTTCTATCATAGTATGACATAAAAAATTACTGATTAATTTGTTATTGGTTTAGAGTAATTTAAGAGTTATAAATGTCATAAAGGATTTACATGTTAAGGCTGATAATAATATAAAATGTAGAGAAATTTTTTTTGGTTTGTTATGGTAATATTGGATATTTTATTTTTTGGATTTAGGATGAGATGACTTCTGTGAAAACCCTAGGAATATGTTCATATACTATAAAACTAACTAAAATTCTGGTTAGTGAATATTTTTTGGTTCTCTAAATAATAAAATCTCAATCATGATAATAGAAACAGGATGTGGATGTAGAATAGATTAACCTATGGGTAATCACCCTTAAAAAGTATGGATTAGTATCAACATGATCTTCACATGGTGAATGACGAGTGTCCCTTATACTACAGAACAAGATATACACTCCTGCGGTGTATGCCCTGTAAATTCATATATACATTTCAAAAAATATGATGGATTTGAATATATTTGTGTTATAGAAACTAATACAACAATGATATTGGTATGCCTAGGTTAAACTAAAAGTTTTATAGGTTGATCCAGTAATGTCATAGTTTAACAAGAAGTGTTATATGTTGAACTAAAGGGGTCATTGGAGAAGACCTCATAGGATAGAGTTTTCATATTCTTGTGATCCTTTACTATGATATTATTGGATATTATCATAACCATTGTGATTAATATTTTGTTAGAAGCAAGATATTTAAAATGAATTCGAGTAAGGTATATCTCTAAAAAATCATCAAACATACCTATAGAGGTATATATGGAATAAATGGTTGAAAATATTAATATATTTTTATTATGATTGAAAAATATATTATGACTATTCTTTCAAAATATAAAAATGTTTTTACCATATTAGAATAAATATATTAAGTTTTCATTATCTTTTAGATACCCTTAGGTTTTATTATTAGTAAGTGATAATTAAAATTGATAGTATAAAAATTATTTAAATGGGAGAACGTAACCCCATGATATTTTAAATTATATTTCCTTAAAATCAGAACACATTTAATATCTTTAACCACATGAAATATTGGACTAAAATGAACTGAGAAACATTATAAAAGAGTTGAAAAGTAGATATTTAATTGACGTGTATAAATTAAGTTAACCACAATATGAAATATATATAGAAATAAATATATTTTTTTAACAATACCCCGACAGTGCAGACCATGGAAGACTCCATGATCCCCCAAATTTATTAAATAAAATCTAAAATAATGAATCATAGAATGTGCAGGTATAAGTGTTAAAAAAACACCAAAAAATTGTACAGGGTTATCCTTGGTTTCTACCTCCCCTCCCATGAAATCCCATACGGCTTATAGGGTGTTACCATCACCGCTATTGCATTAGGATCTTCTAATCACCATCTTTCTCTTCGGTCTCTATATTAGTAACCACTACATTGCTTTTTCCTTAAACCTATTTGTCCTTGGTAGAGTCTTTGACATCAATAGAGTCGCTAATTAACATTTTTCATACTGTAGCTCCTTCACCCCTCCTATATTGATGATGCAGCGACATTAGTTGTGTGGGATCAAGATGTTTTCATACCTTTTTACCCTCAGCTTTCGTTCTAAATCACATAAAATTATAGAGAAATTATAGACTCAAGCATCATAAAGATGTTCAAATTTCCATCACCATTGTTAGATAAAGCACCAAATAAACCATAATCATTGAATTTCACCACTAATCCTATAGGTACAGATCCAAGGTCTTGTGAGAGATCATTCCCTTGAGAATTTGGACCAGCATATGTTCAAAATGGGTGATCTGTAACTACTAGGGGAGAAGTAAAAGTAATTGTGACTATTACATCCTAATACAGAGCAGCAACATCACATAGAATTTCAATAGGGGAACATCCATGAATCAAGAATTTCCATGGGCATCCACCTCCTCCGCATAAGAAGGAAAAATTTCCTAGGTAGATTGCACATAGAGCTGAGTTCCTATTGTAAATACTCGGGGGCATGTTATTTCTGTATAACCATAGAGAAAGAGTGATGTTTCCATCTCATTAAAAACTGATATTCTAATAAAATTATAGAGTCTGGATTATCGAATCTAGCATGAATATCAATATGACCCCATTGAGAAGAATTATAATTAATTAGGAATCATAGTGTAGGGTGTACTCATGTCGGAAGGCATAATACCCCCCCCCCCCCCCCCGCCACACCATAAACATCACCATTAACCTGCTACTTCCTAGAAGAAAAAACAGCAAAGAAGACAGGATGCTGAGTAGAAAAAGGCATATCACAACATTTCCCATTAACAAAAGAAACAAAAGAGGGAGGGCCTTCTCTCATAAGGATGATGTTAGGAAGAAGGATCTCTTTGATGGATGAGGATGGACCCTTTATACAATATAAGGTATCCATATTCCCCAAAGCAGATACAAAATCTCCTGTATATGAAAATTTAAGCTTACAATTCTCAGCAACGTGTCCATATCATCTATAATTAGAACATCTTAATCCTTTTTGACATTTGTCATTAACATGTCCAATGGTTGAACAATCAGTACAAAACTCTGGCACATTTTTATATTCAATATCAAGTTCAAACATGAACTCATAAGAAAGAAAATAGATTGTCTCAATAAGTTTCTAAGAAAAATAAAATTCAATTAGGATGTTATAAAATTGACAATACCTGATAGAGACAGTCTATTTATTGAGATTTATTTGAGTGACAACTGCCATTGTAATGTCCTAGAGTATAATCAGGTGCCAAAAAATCCAATTTAGACCCATAACATAGTTCTAGGTTTGAATGACAATATTCTAGGCTTGAGGATGATAAAACCATGGATCCAAGTTCTGTAACCTCAAGAAGCCATGGATGAGATTGACAAACCCATAACTTCAAACAATTAACTTCATTTAATTTGAAGAAAAAGTAATGTGGTGAAAGTTCATACCGAGTGAGACAATGTGCCCGTCACTGAAACCCCATAGCTGGAGGATACACTCCCTTAGATCATCATGTCTCTATGATATCATCATTGTACTAAGGAAAGATATTATTGAATTTTTTCAAAAGTAAATTTGTTCCTGAAACAAGTAAGGATTCATCGTGACAACCGCAAGAGGTCCATTTCTTGAGATCCAGCTGTGAGGGATAGATTCTCGACCACAAAATCCAAGGAAGAAATGATATGTTCCTTTAGCCTTGTCTGTTTTAGAATCCATTTTTGGGCACTCTAAGGGTTCACCCACGACCGCCGACACAAGATTCGGGGAAAAAATGCTTCAAGTCAGATCCCTTCTACTTCGACGGACAGACAAAAACCTCTGCAAGATCAAAGTGTCCTGAGATAGACATATTCATCGCCAACAGAAAACCTATATACCATATTTGAAGAACAAGAGTCTACCAACCCATAATATCCCCTACTTTTAATACAAATACACTAATGAAATTTAATTAGCAAAGCAAAATAACAAATATTTTCATTTTTTGATAAAAATGAATTTCTTATAAAATTTGAATTTTATGTGATTTAATTAATAAAATTAAAATTATAATTAATAACTATTTTTTTTATATGAATATTATATTACTAAATATTTAATTTTTAACTGATAGAAAATAATAATGACAATAGTTAATATTTAAAAATGTTAATTTCATATGAAAACTATTTTCATTTTATTTTTGTATTTTTATTTAAAAGTATCATTCATAAAGCTAGATAAACACTATTTTTTAATAATGAACCAATTAATTTCATAATAATAAATTTTTTTTAAAATTTTATCTGTTTCATATTTTTTGAACGTAAAAATTCACTTTTTCTAAAAATAGTTTTCGCACCTTATTTGTGATATTATAAAAATTTAATTTTAACACCCTTTAAATTTTATTTGTTAAAATAGATTTCATATTATTAATCTTGAGTTCCAAGATATTTAATAGGTTCTATTATATTTTTAGAAATTATAATTAAATTACTTAGGTAAAATTTAGATACCATGATAAAAACAAAAAAATGGTAAAAGTGAAATATCTAAGTGTAGAAGATTTAAAAGATGTTTAATACATATATGAAAATGAATTTAGTGGGAATTGGTGAAATTAAATCATTTAAAACTTTAGTATTTTTTTTGATAGATCTATTTGACCATTTAATAGTGACTTTACCTTTTATATTATTACAAAAAATCTCACTCCCTCCTCTTAAAAAAAGATCATCATCCAACTTTTTCTCACAACCAAAGGAAATTAGTTCTACCAAAGTACTTTGAAAATATATCCCCCCAAAAAATTATACACATTATAAGGATTTTTTTCAACTCATAAGAACACCCATAAATGGATTAATTCTTTTTACAATTGATTTTATCATAGAGTTAGTTAAAAATTCCCAATTACTTGTTTTTCAATTTAATTGTTTTCTTTCTTATTCCACCTCATTATGATATATTAAATTCATTATATTATATATAAATTAGTGTAATTAAAATATGAAAATATATTTATGATGATTTAATAATAATTAAATACCCTTTCCATTTTAATTAGAAACGAAAAAATATAGTAATGCATATGTGCATACTATCGCTAATAGGAATGGAGTGTATGATTATGCATCACTTCCTTACAAATATAGTATAAAGGGGGATTTAAAATTTTAATATGAAATTTATATATTATTAAGTTACTGAAATTATAAATTTTTTGTATCTTTCTTCAAATATATGATAAAGGAACCTGTTTCCCATGCGTGCATGCGGACTACCCCCTCTGTGAAAGTGACATATTTTATTTTTCAACTTGTATTTTTTTCTTTATAAATATCTCTTAAAATATAATTAAACACGTTAAAAAATTTATATAATGTCATTATTTAAATATAATAATTATACTTTCTTAAAGAATTTCTGTCTTAATTCCACCCACCCATGGATTGTAAAATTATCTTATTTGGTTCAGTTTAACAACCTAAACACAAAATTTTGTAAATTTATATCATGGATGAACATGGTAAATTAAATACTGGTGTTATTCGATTTTAATCGGATTTTTTTAATAATATTTATATAAAATTTATATTAATATTTAACTTATTTTTAATATACAACCATTTGTTCATTAAAAATTACCAAAAATAATCTTATCAATGTCATCATAAATTAAAATACTTATGAAATAAAACTATAACATTATATAATATTATAAAACATACATTCTAGTACCAATAATAATCACTTAATGATTAACTTTGAATCTATAAATATGAATCAATATTTATATAAAAAAACTAATAGTACATTAATAATTAATGTTGATAAAATATGAAGATGAAAAACAACTAACTAATATATATAAAGTAAATAATTATAAAGGATGTTTAAAAAAGGTTATTGTTCTGAATAAGAATTTAAATTTGTGAATATGATAGTTAGTTTTTTCAATGCATTAGGTTAGAAAAAATTTATCTTAGAGGGATTTAAGGTAAGTGTATATTTATCTCAATTAAAACTCATCAAAACATGTTATATTTTGTGCACCATATTTCCTTTTATTTGGTGTTATTTGGATTTACTTCAAATGAATTTCTTTCACTATTTTTTTTGAGTTGGGGAGATATTTTTTATGATTTTGGAGTATAGATGTGTTTTTTATTATTCCAATAATAAAAATTCCTATTATTATATTTTTTATTATTCAAATAAGTTTAAATAAAATTTCATGATACTCAATATTTAAAAAAAACAATATTTTTTATTCATATTTTATACCTCTAAATATTTTTATTTCATTAAATTTTATTATGTTTCATTACTTTTTTTAATTTTCTAGATAATTTATTTTATTTTTACATTAATTATTTTATTTTTTTAAAACTAGTAACCAGTTTTAATATTATTTCAATGTTTTTTACCTTTTACACAATGCATTATTTTACCTTTACATGCTTATTTTTTTACCCTTATACAACCCGTGTGAAATCATTAATACCCTTATGAATGTTCTGTATTCTAAAAAATACCTCTATTTATTCTTTACAAAACATTTAATTCCCTTACATAGTGTATATATATTATGAGTCACCCTTACACAACCCATTTCATTTTAAGGATACCCCTACATGGGCTATATATGTTCAAGGATACCATCACACAACTTACATATTACCCTTATACATCCTATGAAAAATTATTTATAACCTTAAATAAGTTATAAAATTTCCATGTTACCATTACCCAGCATGGAATTTAACCCTTACACAATTGGTATTTTCTAGATTACTCTATTTTTTTATGTTTTTCATGGTATTTTAGATTTCTTCATGTTTATAATATGTGTTTAAATTATTTTAATAAATTTATAAATTTATATTAATTATATAGAACCTATTATTTTTTATAGTGTTTTAAACTTATATATATAAATATCAAAGGTTTTTTATCCATTTACACATGAACTTATAAAAAGGAACTCAAAAATGATTTTTTAAATTTTTGAGTTACTTTATTGATTTTTAATGTTTCTAAATCAAACTTAGTTGATATGAAACATGTTCAAATTTTTTATAATCATATATAAAATTTTATTTGTTTTTCATTTTCATGATATATACCTGTACATATTTTGAACATTTTTTTTAATTTAATGTTGAAACTCTTGTGTGATTTTCATGGAATTTCTAATTAAACTATTATAATGGAATTATTTTAAAATTAAAATGATTATTTGAAATTAGTTTTAATTTTATTAAATTTTGACATGATCTAGGGAACAATATATATATATATCTCTACTAATACTCTATAAATTTTTTTAATTTTAATTATCTAACTATTTTCTTGGATGTGTCGAGTTTGTAGTTAAAAGGAAGTTTGATAACTGATTTGAAGATGACCATACACATAAATACTAATATCATTCCATTTATAAAACTCTCCTTTTCTTCAACATTATCTCCTTCATATTTTAATAATTTTATAAGTTTTTTTATCCTATTGAAAAAAATTTCACTTATGATGGATGATCTATCAAGGATTGTACCAAAATTTCATCAAATTCTACTACTATGGGGAGATAATATGATCTGATGCTCAAGATCCAATACATGTTATTATCGTGTTTATCTATCTATTTCATCATAGTTCCTTATGTTTGTAACACTACTACCTATCTCTCAGACATAATATCTCTTTTTTATTATAATTAAACATTAAAACTAATTTTATTTATTTAGGTTTGGAATCCTGGATTATAAATTTAGGACCATTTGAGTTATGACTGCTATAGTCTAAAGTTAGTGTTGTAATATTTCGGTGACTCCCAATAAAAATTTAAAGATTCTTATTTATACTCGCACTAGAATAATTAGGTTGTAATTAGGTTATTATTCCACTTGAAAATGAAATTTCTCGCAAAATTTATCTCTCTAAGAGTTGATGGGTATTAGAGTGGACTATGTCTAATTTAGACAAAACAAAAATTAATATTTCTTATTTTTTTTATTTTATATTTCCACTTCTAATTAACTCTATTAATTAACATGGATTATTAATTTGAATTATTAATCTATCTCTTTAAAATTGTAATCTATTCTATTCACCCCCCACTAGACCATCTACCATCAAATTATCTAACCTAAAAATTTATATCATAGGCTATACCTTATTAAAGAATGATTATATATATTGTTTCTTTTCCTACTATAAAACACGTACTATCAATCACAAATTGATTTTGGATATATAGTCTTCTATTTATATTTGTGTGATAACTATTTTAATAACTAATATTATAAAAAAAATGATCTATAAGATGACATGAATGAACATAAATGATCCATGGATTCCTCAATAAAAACCTCACATTGATAGAAAAAAATATAGTCATTGGAATTCCAAAATGGTGGCATGCCACAAAAATTTTATTATAGAGTGCTAGTCTATCATTATAAAACCATAAAAACTACCCAAACATAAACCAAATATTATTATTTTTAGTGATGATAATAAAAATATTTTAAATGAAAATGTAGTAAAAATTTTATATTATGATATTAATAGGATTGTGTTTATTTATGTGTCTTTATGTAAGATAGCTGATGAGTTTTGGAATATTCTACAAGTTTCTCATCTTGGATCAAATAATCTGATAAAAATGATACTTTTAATTTTTTGAGTGGAGTAATAATATTTCAAGATGAGTAAATATGAAAAAATCAATCAATTCTTCTACCAATTCAAAATCATTGAGAATGTCATTAATTTCATTGGAGAATAATTGGATAAAACTATACTTATTGATAGAGTCCTAAGAGTTCTACTCAAGAAATGAAATGGGAAAGAGGTTTTGATTTATTGAAGTAATAAATTCAAAGAATACACATTGGATAAACTCATCAATCCAAATCTTCAATATGAACTTGAATTAAAGAATATTATGAAAAAAATAAATCACAGAAGAAAGGTATTTCTTTCAAATCACATTTAAACATTACCTCCAAATATTCTAAATATAATCCATATAAAATCTAAAAGGGATAAAATGAGAATATAATAAATTTCATTTCTAATTTGATGAAGTTAAATGTAAATTTCAAGAATCGACCCCAAAAAGATTATATGGATGAAGAAAATGGAAATAATGGTACCACAAGTAAGTATTCTATTTTAGAATTAACCTGTTATGAATATAAGAAAAATGGAAACATCAGATTTGTTTTGTAAACATTAAAATATGGAAAAATGTTAAAAAATACAAAGAGTTTTTATGTGAATTTGATGGATGTAGTATGATAGATCAATTATATTCCAGTGATGACTTTTGATGTAAAAAAAGTGTTCCCAAAAAATTATTTGATGAAAAAATATATAAATATGGATAGCAAGGATGTAGATTCATGGTCTAGTTATGATTTTGATACTAATGGTTATATATTTTATGATGAATATGTAGAAAATGAAAAAATTAAAAAGGATGATTTAAGGGTAACTGAATTGTATAAAATGCTTAAAGAATAAAATTATAATCTTATCAAAAATGTATGAAAATTGATAATGAAAATGAAACCATAAGTTACTCGATTTCATGTTTAAATGAATTTTAATGTGATATATTGGATATTTTACAAATTAAATATAATAATTTAAGGATGAAATTTAAAAAAATACAAATTTCCCTTCATGTTAAAAAAGAATGATATTTCATGATTTTTATTTTTTTCAAAAGGAGGATGATTGTCTCAGAAAAGATCTTTCTAGATTGAAAGAAACTTTATCTATTTTTATTCAGGGATAAAAATATATGATAAAATTATGGGAATGTTGAAATAAAATAAAGATAATTTTTTTGGGTTATAATCGTATGATTATTAAAATTCATAAAACTATTTTTTTAAAGTTTTAAATGATTTATATCGGTTTATACAAATAATTATATGTAAAATAATTTATCTTAATATTACTAATGAATACTATCATAAAATTTGATAGCATTTGAAATAAATATTTTACTAACATGATTCGATACAAGATAGCATGAGAACCAAAAGTTCTTTATACATAATTTGTATTTTGAGGAAGTATTTCATAAGAGTGTCAAGGGTATATGGTATAAGAATAATGATTTATCTTGAAAAATAACTTGATATCCTTCAATGTTTTTCTTGTACTATAAATGTGGTGGATAATCTATGAAATTTACTGAATACTCAAAAAGAGATATTAAGGGACTTGGTGAAGTAAGAATTTTTAAAAAAATTTAATTTATAAACATTTATAAATCAAAGGTTTGATATATAAAAATATTAGTATTTCAAAATTTAGTGATTATGAAATGATTGTTCAATTTTAATATGATAAGTTTTTAGTTTTTAAAAATGGAAAGGTTTTATTTTATACTAATTGGAATGGGAATATTTATCTCATTGATTTTTATTAAATATCTAACCAAAATTTCATGAAACAAAACTCCATTGAAACAGATGATATGTTATGACGTTAGAGGCTAAGACATTTTAATTTTTTTAATATTAGAAAAAATTTCAATGAATGGACATGTACAAGAGAAACATGATTTGAAAATTAGTTGTAATTTGTTTTGTGATTATTCTTTAAAGAGAAAAAACACATATTTTTTTAATCTATTAATAATTTTATAACTTATAGAACATTATAACTTATTCATTTATATTTATTTAGTCCCATGAATCTATCTATTTTATGAGGTAATAAATATGTTTTTGTGATATTGGAGGATTTTATTATATTTACATAGACTTATTTTTTGTCACATAAATTAATAACATTATCTAGATATAATATTTTTTATAAGATGGTGTAAAAAAAAATTTTATTAAACCGTTTATATAAAAATTAATAATGGTATTGATTTTTTTAATTTTTATTTTGAAAATTTTGTGAAGAATATGATTATTTTATTAATTTTTATACTCCTATAACTCCATAACAAAATGGGTTTTAAAATAAAAAAATAGAACTATTAATGAAATGGATAAAACTGTGTTAAAGGTAAAAAATGTAAAATAAATTATTTTTAAATGGATATATAACTAAAACATATTATATTTAAAATTGTGTTTTAATTAGTAATTTTAAAAAAACATATGATTTATTAAATTTTAAACAACACAATGTCTGTTATTTTAATTATTAGTGTTTGTAATGTTTTTGTTTTAAAAACTAAGGATAAAATAGATAAATTTGAGTCAAGAAACAATGATGGTATTTTTATTAGTTATTACATAAAATATAAAGGATTTATGTTTTTAATAAAATAAAAATGGTTATAGAAAAATCGTTTCATGTTACATCTTTTGAGTATTTATTGAAGGATGATTTAATTTTAGAATATTTTAATGATGATTTTAATGATTTGAATTTTGGTGAAGAAAAACCTCAAGATTATTTAATTATTTATGGTAACATTACTCATTTTCATCATGTTCTTATGTTTGGGATTGGTCATAAGGACAACCTTGTTGATAATATTATTGGAAATGTAAATTTTAGTATTAAGAATAAATGTTATGTGATAAATATTTTTGAAAATTATACTCTCTTCTGATTGTGTTTCAAATATTGTTTAAGATACTTCACAAAATGAAATTGTATTATTTATATATAAGAATAAAATAAAACTTTTTCTTAAAAAATGTTTTGATAATCGTATAAACCCCTATGGATAAGCATGTTATTAGAACTAAATGTATTTTTATAACCCAAATTTATGGATCTCGTAAAGCTGTTAAGAATGAAGCAACAATTTTAACTCGATTTTATTGTTAAGAAGCATGTAAGAATTTTAATGAATATTTTTCTCCTCTTTCTCATATTAAATATCTATAATTATATTATATTTTTCATCCATTTAAGGTTTTATGTTATTTTAAATTGATGTAAAAAGTGAATTTTAAATTACTTAATTTATGAAAAATGTTATTTTTATCAACCCATTGTTTTCCAAATGAAAAATATACTAATCATGTGTTAAAATTATCAAAATATTTATATAGTATTAAAATAGAACATCATGTTTGATATTATATACTAATAATTTATATATTGAAAAATAATTTCGATACGTGTAATGTATATAATACTTTTATAATCAAAAATAATTATAGATGATATTATGATTGTAAAAAATGTTGTTGATGATTTTGTTTTAGTATCTTAAAATGATTTTATTTATAAATAAGATTCTTATTTGAAAGCAAGTGAATTTTATAGGAATATTATGGGTGAACTCAAATTCTTGTTAATCCTTAAACATAATGAATGATATGATGGTATTTTCTTGAATCAATATAAATATTCCAAATATTTCATTAATAATTTTTTCATTCATTCTTTTTAAACTATAAAACCCCTTAATAATATTATTTGTAGATTAGACTCTGATATTTTTAGAAAAAACTTTGGTTTTAAATTGTTCCAATACATTTTTGGAAGATTTTTCATTTTTTATCTTATAAATTTAATATTGTGTTTAGTGTTTGTTTATGTTCTAGATTTTAGTATGATCCTAATAAAAATCACTTAAAAGGTTTTAAAATTATTATTAAATATATTAAAAGAACTATTAATACTGATTTCTATTATTCTGTACATTTTTTTTGAATTATTTAGTTACTCTAACTATAGTTTTAGAGAATATATAATTTATTGGAAAATTACCTCAGGTATGTGTTACTTTATCAGTAAAAATTTCGTAACTTAGAGTTAAAGAAAATAAAATTCTATATATTATGTATTATAGAAAGGGAATATATTTCTACCACCTCATGTTCTTCTCAATAATTATGGACTTAAAAAACATTAACCAATTTTTTTTTAGTTTTGAAATGACATATATTTATTTTGCAAACTTTTCTACTAATTTTATTTCAAAAAACCCATTACAACATTCTTAAACTAAGAATATTTGCATGAAATTTCATTTTATCTATGATTATGTTAATAAAGGATATATTACTTTTGAATATGTTCATATTTAAATCAACTTACTGGCTTTTCTACCAAACCATTGAATTTTCCACTTTCTTGAAAATAAAATTTGAACTTGTAATGATGAAAATTTATTTTCAAATTATTATTTTATATTTATTTTATTATGGTGATGATTTAATTGTTAATTCAAATCATTCCTATATATATTTTTGATAAATTTTAAAAATCTGTAGTATTTTTGGAAATTAACGTTCATATTTTTAATTTACAATCAAGTAAGAGATTTGTAGGGTGTGGGTGATTGTTTGTATTATTTTACAGTATACATGTGTTATTTTTTATGTTTTGATGTGTAATTATGTATATGTCCTATGAGTCAGTAAAAAACATTACATTCACACTTCGGTAAAAAGATAAAAGAAATACCTCATTCAGAAAAAAAAAATAATCCTTTTAATAAATTATGTAAAATGTTCAATAGTGGAAATATTGAATTTAAAAAATATTATAGGAATTTTAAAACTTTTTTGAAAATATTTTTAATAAATCATTTATGTGGATTAGAAATGTTTTTTGACCAAAGAGATTAACAAAGTTTATTTTACTTAAAAATAATTTCTCAATAATTTTACGTATCAAAGAGTTAAATGATAATATTAAATAAAAATTACACATATAACTAGTGGATGAGAAATTTAATGTTTTTTTCAAAAAAGGGTCAACTACTTTCCTTCAATGAAAAATTAAACATAAAAAATCTTGATTAATTGAGATTTTGAAATAAAGCCTTACCAAATTGGTAATTAATGAATCATAATACCCATGAATAAAGTATATTAATTTTAAAATAAAATAAACTGAATTATGTATAATTAATGATATAATATGTAAATGGGTAGTATATACACCAAATACATTAAATTATTTATATGAAATAACATGCATCTTAAATAAATAAGATTTGAGACTGAAACCCTTTCCCCAAGACCAAATCATCATGTTTGTTCCTAATATTGTGGAATAATATAGCCATATTAATTATTTAATTTCATAATAACATTTTACAAATTCATTATTACTTTATTTTATTTTCTACCATATCATATTCAATTACACAAAAAATTAACTTCATGCCAGTCATTTTAATTAAAAATTACCATTATGTCCAAAATATCTTTTCTAAGATGCCTATGGAAAAAGGGGATTATTATTTAATCATATAAACTATATAAATAATTACATAAATATATTTTTTACATATATTATAATTTTAAAACCAACCATGATATTTGGGTATGAAAAATGAACTATGTTATAGTTATGTGGACAGTAGATCGTACGCATGTATGGGTAACTTTTCCATATTTTAGATCATGATAAAGAGAGAGTACATATTGTTTTATCCTCAAATAATGATAATTATATGACAAATATCATAATATTTCATTAAATAAGCATACTTATACCATCCAAGTGATGTGAAAATGAAAGCGAATAATATAGTTTTGTGAGGCGGTAGTCAGTCATACACAGGAACGAAATTATCATTTATTTAATGGATGTCTAGGTAATAAAGTATATAATATTTTTATTTTATAAAATTTTTAATATTAAATTAATATAATAGATAAACATAAAATTAAAACTTATTACCTTCGATGTAAATATTATGTGAAAAATGAATCACATAGTTTTGTCTGGCAGTTGCCTGACATACACACGAGCAGCGTTATCATAATCCTTACAGAATTAAAAGTAAAAATGTGTATGTGATATTATAAATATAGAAGTATAATTATATAAAAAATATCAAATATAAAAAATATAAAAAATTCATTATATCCAGCTTTGATAAATAGTGATAAAAATTGAAATAAGTCAGTTCACGAGGCGGTAGTCCGCCGTACACATG
Source organism: Viscum album (assembly GCA_963277665.1). NCBI lineage: Eukaryota > Viridiplantae > Streptophyta > Magnoliopsida > Santalales > Viscaceae > Viscum > Viscum album. The sequence continues at coordinate 1,896,269,749 of OY728130.1, read as the reverse complement.
ATCAATGGTTTAGATTCCCATTTCAGAGAAGAAGATATTTTTTTGGTAATTCCTATGAAATACTAACATCTAAAAGTATATATGATACTTATGATGCTATATAATAATGGTTTAATAATATTATAATGTGGTGGAAGAATAAATAACATAAAACTCTTCGTTATGCATGTTACCTCTTCTTTGGATAACTGTTATAGGTTTTAACCAAAATCCATCTTACATTGTATTTATGATAAAACATTGGAATTAACTATGAGGAAAGGTATTTTAATATTTTATTTTGTTATGTATTATCTGAAACCATGGGGTTTTATATGTTGAATTTATATGAGAGTCGTGTCCTTTTATAGGTGGGGGAGATGACACAATTCAAATTTTTGAAATGAAATAATTTCACTATCATTTTTCAGAAGATAAACAGTGAAAAAATATACAATTTTTTAAAATTAGAATATATAATGTATAAATATTAAAATATAATTGAAATTAGACAATTTTTGGGTCATTTTTATGCAATATATAATTATTTTACCCATAGAAAACTCGTTTTTACCTTAAGCATGAAAAATAATTTCTATTGTTTTCAATATTAATAATCGTAAATAATTATATTGACCTCACAAGATAATATAAAAAATTTTGAATAAAAAATTTTAATCCATTTTTTTAAAATAAACTCACATAATTGGTGAAATTTAAGCTAAAAAATTGTAGACGTATTGAAAAAAATGTTGTTTATTCAAAAATGCATTTTTCTCTAGTATAGGATGATTTTATAATAGATATGAAAAAATTAATCATAATTAAATGAATTTAAATTAATATTTATAGATATATAATCTATATATTTCATTTAAATTAATCCCTTTTAGGGGTTATTTTATTTAATTAAAATATAGACTCATAATACAATTTAAAATAGCTTTTAGGAAAAAGAATTTTAGGATTAAGAATTACCTTATACTAAAAGCATGTATAAAGATGATTTAAATATAATTAATTTTATATAATATAAATAAATAATAATATTTTTAATTTTATCTAATTTTATATGAATAATTGTCTTTGTATATAAATTTTTTTATTTAAAAAAATTAATAATTTAATAAAAATTGATATTTTTTTCTATTCATGAAAAATATATATTTTCTAAAAATTAAAATAGTTCACCCTAAAATTATATGGTATGATGATTTAAAAAGTGAATTCAATTTTATGAAAAAAAATTCAAAATTTAAAAAAATTTAAATTAAATTATTTTCACAAAGAAATCTGTAAAACTAATTTTATTGAAATACTTATTTTTATTGATAATTGCATGTTCATTTCCGAAGAATCTAAAAATAAATTTATATTTATTATAAACAATATATATATTTAAAAAACTATTTAATCCTATTCATTCACACTAACTTAATAGCCAGGTTTAAATTACCATGATTAAATATTCATATTTCAATAATGTAACGTACTTCATTTAAACCCAGTTTTGCATCTTTAATAGGATATCATACACAGTGTTCCTTTAAAATACCATGGGGTTACAAAATGTTTAGCTACTAATGAAATATATTTCTAGAAATCAAATCAATCTAAAATGAATAGGGATACATTTTAAAGGATCAATACAGGATACCAAGTGAACCTCCTAATATTTCAAGTAATAAAACATTTTGTGTATTATAAAAATCAAGTTAAAATTTCTCGATAGTGTTATACCAACTAATAATCTTAAAAATTTCCACATTATGTAATAAATATTATTTTATTTTCATTACATCATTATTTAATGTAATATGTTCTAAGAAATTTTTCTGAATATGCGACATATAGGATAAGTGACATTCCCTCCATGATACTCATTAAAATAATAAATATTATAAATCCCTTTCAAAATAATAAAATTAATTTTGGAAAACCCAATACGACTAGTTTTCTTTATTCTTCTCATTATATTTTTTAAGTGTAAAAATTTTTCAAAAATGTTTTCAAATACATACTTGATTTAAGTTATACTTCATTAAAATCCTCTTAAGTCTTTGATATTTTTAAGAGGGGTATCTCAAGTATTAAATTTGTTTTCATAGGATCAATATAAATACCATATTTATGAACAAAAAATAAGTGTATTAATATTAATGTTACATTAAATGTGATATTTATAGGGTTCGTCCTATAGTTGTGTGACTAATATTTAGAAAATTATACCTCTCTTCAAATAAAGTAATAAAGTAATTAGAATGACTTAACATCTACATTATTTATATAGCATTTAATATTTTTTTCAATTAAGGGATTAATAATATGATGCATCACTCTGACAGTAGTTACTATATAATTCATTAAAATAAAATATATCAGCCCATAATTGAGGGTGTAACATCCCAGGTAAATAAATAATATGAAATTTTCATATTTATTAATATTTTAAAATTAATTATTAATTTTACTTTAAAGGGTATTCCATGTTTGATGTAATACCCAATATAAAACAACGTGTTTCTTTGTAATCCAATGTTTCACAAATGTTGAGTTATACTGAAAAATAATCTAGTAATGTTATTATTTTAAATGTCAGATAATGCCTAGATGTTTCAATGGTAGGAAGAATTATAACCAACTAAAAAATATTAAATATGTTTGTAAAAAAATTTAACATATATCCTATAAAAGTTAGAGGCTTATAATGTGAATGAATCTAATTTACATTAAAAGATTGATTTACTGATTTTTAAGGGGGAACCCTCTTTAATTCATGTTTTGGTCACTTTTATATGTTCTATTTTACAAAATAAAATCATTATTTATAATTGTTACATCAAAATTTACTTTGGGTAAAATTTTGGTATTTTTCTGATAAAATTTATTTTCTGATGAATAGTGAAAAATACTGTATTTTAATTGAAAACTGACTTTTAATCTAATTCATATATATTGATATATTATCATTTTAATTTATTTTCAAGATTAATTAGATTATATTTTTACGATTTAATACAATTTTGGTCATTGGATGTAATTTCACTTTGAAATTTGACATAAACAAGTGTCAATCTTTTGATTGTTATAATTTCTTAAAAAACACCATTTTGGTTTTGACAGGAGGAATTAATTTTAAAATAATTTCATTAACATATGTGTTTTGAAATTGGAAAAATGGATTCTATATTTAGAATTAGTAGGTCCAAATTTATTAAATAGGTAACTTTTATTTTTAGACAATTTTAATATTTACTTCAGTAATAAGTTTATTTACCACGGTTAAAAGGAAAATCTGTTAAATAAGGGTAAATAAATATTATTTTAATAATATAAAATTACCCTAAAATATTTCCTAATTCTATTTAATGATATATATCCGACCATGGGAATCCTTGGGTCGATTTTGGTACCCCATGGAGCCACTTAAGTGTGATAATGACACTTTATATTAATTTATTTACAGTAAAGACAAAAATGACAAAAATATATATCTTATAGTAAATAAATTTTTACATTGGGTTATATAATATATCTTATAAAAAATAAATATTCCTTGAAAGGTTAAAAATATTTCATACATCATTATATTTTTTATAATTTTTAGACATCAAATAAATTAAATAATTTATGACACAATAACGATACAATGTTTACCTCATTAATAAATGATTAAAATAAACAAGATTATAAAGATTAATGTTATATCCAAAACCAATAAAATTATTATTTGATGATTTTAATTATACCATTAGTAATTTTATCTTCTTCTTTAATGATTTTGGGATCTTTTGAAACTGAAAATATGTTTATAATAAAATAAACGTATCAAACATTCATAGAGAACCCCTTTTCCCCCTTATAAATAGACCTCATTTCTATCCAATTCCTCACACCTCTCAAGCCTTTTGGATCATCCAACCTCTTCAATATTAATCTCTCTATATCCCTCTCTTGTTCCTATATTCCTTAGCTTAGGCATTAGGCACTTCATGAAGTCGTTTTCATTCAAACCAAATGGAGTAACCCAAATTAAAGGTAACAATTTCTCCAAAATTATTTTCTTTTATTTTACTTATCCAACCCCAAAACTCTTATTATTACATTAATTATTAAAAACAACAGTTTATTAAATATACTATGATATTTTTAGAATAACTATTCTAACTACACTTACACACACCTCCATCTAATAGGTAAAGAACATATTATTTCTATGGATGGAAAACTCACGTCTCGTGAAACGATGATTGTTAAATTATCTCTTACTGCCTCTCATGGTGTCCATTATGATGGAAAAATATTTATATATAATATATATTATGTTTATGTTTTCTTTATACTTCTATATTTTTCACTTATATCTTACCTTTATGGCTTCCATTATAGGTAAACAGGATAATTTCATTTGAGGATGTGCTGACTACCACCCCCTGAAAGTGATATGACTCGTTCATACCATATGAGGGATGTATAAAGGATGGATTTAATTAAATTATATATTATATTATACTATAATTATAATATAACTGTGTATCATTATGTTTTCATCCCATTAAATTATCAAATATAAATGAAAGTAGCGTTCATGCGTACGTATGGCTTACCGTCTCCTTGAATGGTGCATTTCATTTTTATCTTCAAATGTTATGTACTGTTATAAAGAAATATATTTACTAATTATATATGATATATATGATATCTAAATAATTAATATCATTCTAGAGATAATGTAATTTTGACCACATGGAGAACTTGTAAATTATAAGAAGTTCATTTTTAACTCAAATACCAAATATTGACAAAACGACCATTATTAACATAAATGATTACATAATGTTTATAACATGGTAATAGGTGACCTAAAAAAGAATAATAAAATTGAAAAAGGTTATTAAGAAATTATATATAATCTTTATATTCTTATTCCGAACATTAAAGAACGAACGCGTCAAGACGGACATAAGGTAAGGGATTTATTATCTCACTTTTAATTCCATGAGATTTCCATTCTTCGCTAGTAATTTTTTGAATGTTGTGTATTTTTAAATAAATTATATATATATTATCATGATTATATTAATATTCATGTTATTATGAGAATCATTTGGTGGTTATTAACTTTTTTTCATATGACTAAATTGATTACAACGTAGTATGGGATTTTCATCTCACTTTTTACTCCAGTGAGATTAATGCTATATTTTACACTATTTTATTTTTTTGAGGTGTATGTACTACCCATGATTTTATCAATTTTGTAATATAATTCAGTTTACTGATATTTACATCTTCATTTTATGATCCTTCTTTCATGGGTTTTATGTTTCGTAGGTTACCCTGTCGGTGAGAGAGACATTTAACCCAATTCCCATTCCTTGGGTTAATCTTCTAATTATTAATTATGTCCTGCTATAATTATGTGTATATTAAATATTTATTAATATATGTTGTAATTTACACTCCCCTTTGTGTGGATATACTTTTGATACAAATAATCACTCTATTGATAAATTCTCAAGTCATCGATATGAACTTGATCAGAGTAATTTTAACTTAGTTTCCATTCATTGAGTTAAACATCCAAGTCATTGGTTTTGTCTTAAAAATTTCTTGTGTGAATGTCCTATGATTTATTTACACTGAACATCCAATAATATAGAGTTTATATATATTTTTCACACATTATTATGCAATTTATTTATCCTAAATCTAAGGATACAGTTTTTATAAGGGATTTCATCTAAATTTACATTCCATTGAGACTTCATGTTGTTATGAACAAATTCACTCTTATATGTTGTATATGATTCCCTTTAACATATTACATAATGAATCTCTTTATTCTAATGATATTATAATGTTCTGATTCAATATTATTCATCATTTATTTTTATTCTAGAGTGTCTCATTTTGTTAAAAACTATTTGACTAAAATACCATTTTAAATGTTTTAAAGATTTATTCTTCTAAATATTTATCATTAATGTCTTTGTTTTAAAAATGGTTTTGAGGATTTATTTATATAGAATTAATTTGTTCAAATGATAATTTATTAAAAAAAATCAAAGAGGTGTGGAACAATTTGATTCAAAAATCACTTTTTTTAAATGTTTTATGTTGTTTTAAAAATGGTTTGATAAAGAATTGATTATGTGTATATCGTGAAATGATAAGTTGTTATTACAATTTGAAAATGTTATATTTCCTTTATTCTTGTCTTAATTGTTATCAATATATTATGGTTATTGGGCATTGTTTATGTATATGGGTGGTTCCATGATAATCCTCGAGCGGGTGATCCCAAGATTGATCTCAACTGCATTGTGTAACGTGATGGTGGTAAACATTAATGTTTCTCTTAATAGATTTATGGAATATTCTATGATGGGTATTCCAAATATGACTACCTATGTAGCTGTGATAGCTTCAATGTAATTATGTTTTGAATTTCTTATGTTACCTATATAATTTATGATTTGTGTGTGTTTTCCATAAATCTTATGATTCCATAAGGTATGTTATGATTGAAAAATATTTGTTTCATTGATTTGTATTTACTGATGGGATAATGTTTTTCGTCCATATTTTTTTACCCTTACTATGATTTTTATGCTAATCCCATGTTTTTGAAATGTTTTCCACATGACGTAATGATGAATAGAGTCAATTATGGGATCATGGAAATGTCATGATTTCTAAGAGGTAGTTTGGATTGAATGGACCCCTTCTCTCCCGGCTCTCCCCTTCTCGTTCTCAGCTTCACCTAGGGTTTCCTCAGAAAACCCTCCACTATAGGGTCGGTGGTGCATCTAAGCACTATTTTCTTCCCTTTCCCCCTCTATTCACCTCTTACAGCCTTCTTCCTCTCCACTATCATCGTGGAGGTGCATCTCTTCAGGTGCAAGCCTCTCAGGAGGTTTTGTTGGTCCGTAAAAGGTGTCTCTATGGAAGCCATGGCCACTTCGGACTTGCTCTGACCTGACGTTCCACCGTACCTCTCCGCATCGGAGCTGGAGAAATGGTAGTCTTGTGGTTTTGGGTTATGGTTCATTGGTCACGGGTTTTTTCAGTCATCACTAAGTCGTCCTTCTCTGGTTGTTTACTTTGGCTTCTTCCTCTCTGTGGTGCTCTCATCCAGAGCCATCAGCTGTTTTATCCCTACCCTGACCCCATGTTCCTATCCTCCACTCTAAGTTGGATCAGGACCAGCAGTTCTAAAGAGCTTTTGGGAGGTGGGATTGGTGGTCGTTGGTGATACATACTCGCCCTGTATCAGTTTGGTTCATTGCTGCTTCGGCTTCTCGGATCTCTTCTATATATTGTCGTTGAAGGTTCATTTATTTTTCTATAGTGGTGGTTTTGTTTTCTCAGTGGATACGATGATCTCTGATGGTCTGTGTGGGGTTCAGAATGTGACAGGGATAGCGTTTCTTGGTCGGTGATGTCAACTGTGGATTTTTATTATTGTTAAGACAGTAACAGTAATTTTATGTTTCTATATTCTATGATTTTCTTGTGTGTTGATGGATGTATGCATCGATGGTCAAAGATGGTGAAGCGAAGACGGAGTGGTTTTTTCTATGATAGGACCATGTTGGGATGACCTCCAGTGGTGTGGATTTGATGGGGATGGATGATGAAGGCGATGTCAAGTTGTTTCTCTAATGATGATGGTGGTTGGATGATGGGTGACCGGCTGATGCAGCAACCTTGTGGTTCTTAGCCACCTTTGGGTTTGTGTTAATTTTTTAAATTTCAAACTATGTTTCTGGTTTTTGCTCTTGGATCCCACCTGATGTATGTGGTTACCACATTCCCTTAAAGTGGTTTTCAAAAAATGAAACAAAAATATAAATTTTATTAGTAGTAGTGATTTCTAAAACATGGAACTTGGAAAGTTTCTTTTTAAGAGTTTTTATTTTGTAACAAAAATTGGAAACTGAGTAGAAATATCTAATTTTTAATTTTTGAGATGTAATGTAATAGTTATGGCCTAATTCTCTTGAACTATAACATGAAAATATCCTCAATGTGAACTATTCATTTAATTCAAGATTATTTAATGTTTAAGGTCGTGTCCTTATAGTTGGTATCAGAGGTCGGTTTAAACAACTTTAGGGATTAAATGTTTTCATTAAACACATGGTTAGGCGATATGTCTGTTATTACAGTTAAATACTTATTCTAAAACATTTTTAGATCAAAAAATTCCAGTTACTAAGGAAGGAGGAGGATCTTAGACAACATTCATATCTCTTCCTGATGACGTGATTGAAATAATTATTTCAATGTCATGTTTGGATTATAATTATAATTTTTATATCATAAAACTCACTTGCAAGCAGTTGTTTGAAATATCAAACACCTCCACTATACCTCGTTATCATCGTGGATCATGGGTTGTATTTAATCAAATCCGAATTTCACATTATTCTCTTATTTTCAAGAAACGTAAATATTATCAAGGCATTTTCAAGTATTTTACCTTATCTCAATATTTTGAAGCATATTATGATTTTGAAAAAGGTTCTGAAGAATGAGACCCTTACGCAACATATTTATATTTTCTTTTAAAATATAATCTCTAAACACATACTTATTGTAATTTGGAAAGGACCGTTGATTGGATGTTTCAACTCAAATTTGGTTTGACTTTTTTATTAAAATAATTTTTTATCAGATGTTTTGAAATTATATGTCATACATGATTATTTTCTGAAACATTTTTTCTAAAAACACACATATGACACAAGTTGTACATGTTGTATATGGAAGAAGGAGGCAAATAATTTTGATGGATCTCTAAATCATTATTTCAATGCATGGACCTTCTACCTTTGTGAACATGATGATGATAAAACCATGTGGAAACCATGATCAAGTTATAATTATCTTTCTTTTGGGAATAGTTTTATTTTATCAAATGAGGTGAAATAAAAATTAAATATATATAAGATATTGAGGTCTTAATGAGTTGGGATGAAAATTATAGGTATAAGTAATCCTCTGAGGTTAAAACATGTGTTTGTTATTTTAGAGTATTATAAAAAGGAAAAACTATAGGATGGGTGACAACCCGTCGCATCCAGCAACGCCATAGGAATCGAACCCACAATAGAAGGGCGACAAGGGAGCAACACCTACCAATGGCCTATTTGATGTCCCTGATTAGTATGACTTATTATTTAAGTAAAATGAGTTTATAGATCAAGAATAAGATTATTTTGGGAACTTCTGTTTTATCAAATGGATATCCTTAGTATAGGAAAATGATTTGGTGATTAAGTGTTAATTTTTTTTGGAAGACGTTCTATATTTTGAGAAAAAACTATATGCCTAAGGATATATAATACTATGGGATTTCATTTTTGGAATAATGGTAGAAATTTTAGTTCGGAAAAATCTATGTTTTTATTGTGAACATATGACAATTTGGACTATTTATTGAAACGATTTACCTATCATGGAGAATATGTTATTAGGTTAATTACTTTTCAATATTAGACATTAAGAGTAACTCATGATATTTAGAGATAAATGTTAAGATTTATCTTGAAGACTATGTGATTAAATCCTTTTGAGATTTGGGTTTCAATAGTAGTTTGGATTACTTTTACAAAATTGATGGGCAATTATTTATTTAAAGGTCTTTGTTGAGCATTGGTTATTGTTTAAAAATTTTTGGAGGTTAATAGTAGATTTTTTTGTAAAAGATTATATTTTTTTAAGATTTTCTAATCATATACTAACCATTTTGGTTTTGGTTAATGTCTAAAGACATGGAAAAATATAGTTCATCTTTTTTGGATGATGTGATTCTCTAGAAGTGGATTATTGAGCGTCCAATGTGGACAAGTCATCTTGAATACTCATCGTTTGAAGAAAGACATGAGTTTGTGGTAGGAATTTATTAAAGGATAAAATTCTACACGAAAAGTATGTATGTTTCCACATATTTTGAGTTTTGATCATAAATAAATTTCTCAACATTATGAAAATTAATTTAAAACAAAAACATTGTCTGTTAACTTTTCTTACTGGGGAATATAAGACTATTTAACTCATCCCATGTTTGTGATTTTCTGGTGGTTAACATTCTCATAATCATGTTTTCTATCACTCTCCATTAGAACATTATGGTTTGATTTTTCCTACATATCTATTTTTTCATGCAATCCTAGTATATTTTTTCTTGGGTGACCTTTTTAATTCCCTTCTTTTATTTTAAAGTGGTATAATTATTTACTCTTTTTCTGATGTGGTACATTCAATGAAGTTTACATGCCCAATTTTAAAATTGCGAGGACGAAATTCGAAAATGGGGGGAAGGATTTAACATCCCAGGTAAATAAATAATATAAAAATTTCATATTTCTTAATATTTGTAAATTAATTATTAATTTTAAATTAAAGGGGATGCAATGATTGAGGGAATACACAATACAAAACAACATGTTTCTTTGAAATCTTTCATTGCACACAATGTTGAGTTGTACTAGAAAATAATATAATATTATTATTATTTTAAATGGTAGTTAACACCTATACATTGTAATGTTGGGAATAAATAGAACTAAATAAATAATAATTATACATGTTTATATAATATTTTTACATTGATCCAATAAAAGTTAGAGGCTTAAAATGTGAATGAATCTAATTTACATTAAAAGGTTGATATACCTCCTTTTAATGGATAACACTCATTAAATCTCATTTTGGCCCCTTTTATATGTTGTATTTTACAAAATAAACATCTTCTTTAGAAACTGGACATCATAATTTACGTTGGGTAAAATTTTGGTATTTTTCTGATAAAATTCATTTTTTGATGAATAGTGAAGATGATGTATTTTAATACAAAACTCCCATTTAATCTAATTTATTTATCTGAATATATTATCATTTTAATTTATTTTAAAGATTAATTAGATTATATTTTTATCATTTAATCCAGTATTGGTCAATTGGAAGTAATTTCACTTTGAAATTGGATACAAACAAGTGACAATCTTTTGATGGTTATTATTTCTTAAAAAACACATTTTTTTTATAGTGGGAATTAATTTAAAATTAAATTATAACACTTATGTGTTTTAATTTTGAAAAATGGATTTCATATTTAGATTCAAGAGGTATAAATTTTGTAAATATTAAACTTTTACTTTAATACAATATTAATATTTACTTCTGTAAAAAATTTATTTACCAGGGTTAAATGGTAAATCTGGTAAACAAGGGTTACAAAATATTATTTTAATAATATAAAATTAATATAAAATGTGTCGTAATCCTATTAGATGATACCTATCCGACCATGGGAATCATTGGGTCGATTGAAGGACCCCATAGATCCACTTAAGAGTGATAATGACACTTTATATAAATGTATTTTAAGTCAAGACAGAAATGACAAAAACATATATATTTTAGTAAATCAATTTTTACATGGGGTTATATAAGTTATATTTTTGACTATAAATATAATTTGAAAATATAAAAATATTTCCTACAACCTGATATTTGTTTTTAAATTTTTATACATCAAATAAATCAAATTATTAATGACACAATAATTATGGTATGTTTTCCTCATTAATAAATGATTTTAATAAATTAGATTATAAAGATTAAAATAATATCCAAAACCTATCAAATTCTTATTGGATGATTTTATTTCTACCATTACTCATATTAACATAGACTTTAGTGATTTTTGGACCTTTCCAAACAGAATATATGTTTATAATAAAATAGTTGTTTCAAACATTACTAAAAACCCCTGCTCCCCCTTATAAAATGCCCCCACCTCTAACCAATTCTTCATACCTCTAAATCCTTATGTATCATCCAAAATATGACTAATTAATGTCTATATATCCCTGTATTCCTCCTAAAATCCTTACCTTAGGCATGAGCTACTTCAAGAAGTCCTTTTGGTTCAAACCACATGGAGTTACCCGAATTAAAGCTAACGATTTCTCTTAAATAATTTTCTTTTATTTTACATCTCCAACCCCTAAACTCTTTGTATACCTTTCGTTTATAAAAACATAATTATACTCAATATACTATGATTTTGTTATGAGATGGATTCAAACTACACATACACACACCTCCATCTAATGGGTAAAGAACATATTGTTTCTGTGGATGTCAAACTAACACCTCGCGAAATGAAGATTGTTCAATTATCTCCTACCACATCTCACGGTGGCCATCATGATGGAACTGTATTTTTATATGATATATATTAGGTTTATTTTTTCTTTTTTTGCTTCTTTATTTTCCATTTATATCATACCATTATGGTTTCCATTAAGGGTAAACGTGATAATTTCATTTGAGTAAGTGCGGACTACCGCCGCCTCAAAGTGACATGACTCGTTCATACCATATGTGGGATGTATAAAGGATGGAGTTAATGAAATTATATATTATATTATATTGGAATTATAATATAACTATTTATCAATATGTTTTCATTACATTAAAATATTAAATAGAAATGAAAGAAGCCTTCATGCGTACGTACGGCTTACGTTTTCCATGATCGATGCATTTCATTTCTTTTCTCTAAATGTTATGTAGTATTATAAAAAAAATTTAAATATAGGATATGTATGATATATATAACATCTAAATCATTAATATCATTCTGAAGGTAATGGAATTTGGTAAATTATAAGAAGTTCATTTTTGACTCAAGTACCAAATATCATCATAATGACCGTTATTAAATTATATGATTAGATAATGTTTATAACATGGTAATAAGTGATATAAAAGGAATAATAAACCTGAAAAAGTTTCTTTAGCAAGTAGAAATTAACATTAGTTTATTTTCATGAGATTAAAGAATAAACAGGTCAAGTCGGATATAAGGTAAGGGATTTCTAATATCAATTTTAATTCTGTGAGATTTCCATTATTCGCCACTAATTTATTAAATGTGGTGTATTTTGTACTGAAATTTGATATATATTATCATGTTTATATTTATATTCATATTATTCTTTAATAATTCAATTGTTACTATCTTTTGGCCATACGGCGTGATTGATTACAATGCAATAAGGTATTTTTATCTCACTTTTTATTCCCGTGAGATTCATCCTATATTTTCCACTATGTCCTTTTGTGTAGTGTATGTACGACACATTATTGTATTCAATGTTTAATATACTTCAATTTATGGGTATTTAAATCTTCAATTTATGATCCTTCTTTCATTGGTTTTATGTTTCGTAAGTAACCATGTTGTTAAGAGAACTTTTTAACCCAATTAAAATTCATTGGGTTAATCTTATAATTATTAATTATATCATTCTATGGTTAACTTAGTTTCTATTCATTGAGTTATACAACCAAGTCATTGGTTTCGTATTAAAAAGAACATGTGAGAATGTACTAGGATTGATTTACACTGAATACTTAATCATATTTACTGTATTTATATTTTTTTAAAAAAATTTAGTAATTGATTTATCCTTAATCTAAAGATAATGATTTTATAAGGGATTTAGTCTCAATTTACATTCCATTGAGACTTCATTGTTGTTATACAACAAATTACAATTATATGGTGTATATTATGCCCGTTGACATATTACATTATGAATCTCTTCATTCTCATGATATTATAATGTTTTGATTTAATGTTATTCCTCAATTATTTGTATTCCAGAGTCTCTCATTTTATTAAAAACTCTTTAACTAAAATATAGTTTTAAATGTTTTAAAGATTTATTCTTCTAAATCATTATCATTTATGTCCATGTTTCAAAAATAGTTTTTTGGATTTATTTATATGGTCATTAATGATTTCAAATGATAATTTATTTAAAAGTTTCAATGTGGTATGGGACACTTTGATTCAAAAATATCTTTATTAAATGTTTTAAATGGATTTAAAAATCGTTTGATAAAGAATTGATTATGTGTATATCTTGAAATGATATGTTATGATTTCAATGTATAAATTTTATATTCCCCTTATTATTGTCTTAATTTTTATCAATATGTTATGGTTCTTGGGAATTGTTTACGTTTACATGTGGTTCCATGAAAAACCTGGGGAGGGTGAGCCCAAGATATCTCTCCAATGCATTGGGTAACGTGACGGAGGCAAATGTTAATGTTTCTCTGAAGAGATTAAGGGAATATACTATGACAGGTATTCCAAACGTGACTTCATATGTAGTTGTGATAGCTTCAATGTAAGTATGTTATGAATTCCATATGTTACCTTTATGATTTCAGATTTTTTTGTGTTGTTCATAAATCATATGATTTCGTAAGGTATGTTATGATTGAAAAGTATTTGTTTGATTGATTTGTATTTATTGATGGTATAATGTTTTACTTCCTTATTTATTTACCCTTACTAGGATTTTTATGCTCATACCATGTTTTTTAAATGTTTTCTAAATGTCTTAAAGATGATTAGGGTCACTGATGGGATCAAAAAAATGTCATGTTGTCTGAAACATGGAAGTAGACATGTTTCTTTTTTAGAGTTTTTATTTTGTGAAATAATTGGAAACTGAGTAGAAGTGTCTACATTGTAATTTTTGAGATGTAAAGTAATAGTTATGGCTTAATTATCTAAAACTTTAATCCAGAAAAGACCCTCAATGTGAATTATTCAATTAATTAAATATTATGTAATGTTTATGGTCGGGTCTTTATAGAGGGATATATAGATTTGGTTATAGATTGAATAACCCTCAATGAAGAAGAGGGCATGAAAAAATATTTTTAATTAATAATCAGTTCTATTATTAGAGCCTAAATTTCATCATTTGTGAAATGATGTTTAAGATACCTGGTGTAGATAAAAACTATGATTTGCAATTTTACATCTTTATTATGATAATTTTAGCCAACCACTTTCTGTATTGAACATATTAAATAAACAAGGTCTAGATAAACTTATAGGACGTATGTTTTATGATATAATTGAATGATGTGTGCATGTTTTTCACTGATTTTTTGTGACCAAAATCATTAATTAGAAGAAAAATGGTGAATTATTACATTAGGATCCTATTTTTCTATATCTTTTTGACTCCATGAAAAGACTTCCTAGTTCTATTTATATGTCATCAAGATATTTGAAGAAATATATTCATTCAAATTAATTTAAATTATTTTATAATTTGTGTTATATGAAATGAATAATTTATCTTTTTTTGTATTCAACACCAAGTTTATATTTCACTATATGTAACATAGATTTTCATTCGTAACTTATGTTACACGCAAGGCCAAGTCTTATCTGACAACAATATAATATTAATATTATTTATTGAAAATTATAGTGATCACCTTCCAATTGGAATGGTGGGAATTAAAATGTTGAAATAAATTAGTAAATCATCTTTTACACAAATTTATAAAGAGATTTCATTGGAACCAATTAATTAGAAATGAAAATAAAGGCTGATAGATTATAACATATTTTTATGAAACACTATTGTTACGACTAAAATGGTGTTCTATCATTACAAATTAATTAATCACCATTCCTGTAATATATGAAAAAATTCATTTGTTATATATTTAATAAAAAAATTAAATTCATCTAATATTTTTAATAGGGAAAACATTAGAAAAAATCCAATTTTATGCATAATAAGCTATATATTTTTAAAATGATATTTTATATGATTTTAATGGTGCAACTAGTTTAAATATAACTTCTTGAAATTTTAAAATTTTTAATTTAAAAATTAAACTAATATTCTGAAAATGTAATATTAAAAATAACTTTTGGTTAATTTTTTGTATTTACAGATAATTTCCATATTTCAAAAAGTATTGAATGAAACCGAATTTTAATTGAATACTTATTTTCTTATCTCAATAATTTATAGATTTAGATAATATTTTTCATTGGTTTTAAAGCATAATAAGATAAATTATATATCATTTAAATTAATATATTAAATTTAAATCAATTTTATATTGAAATTATATATAAAAACATTTCAATCTTATGATATTTTCTCATTAAAAAACTGATTTTTCGTCATGTATGCAATATTAATTTTAAATTAATTTCATCCTCTTCTATGATTAAACTTTATAAAAATGAATTAAATACATTTACTAATAATCATTTATAAAGTTTAATAATTTCAACTTGGTTTTTGACAAAAAATATTATTGAAAGTCATTGAAAGTAATTAAAGTGATTAAGGTAAAAATTATTTTACTTAGTGTTTAATCTTTAATCTAAATAGGTAAAATCGTCTAGAAGCATGTCCAAAAAAAATAATAATCAATAATTCACCCAAATAACTCATTTTTTCCAATTGAGATCATTATTGGAGGCACATGATGTATGGTATACCTCCCAATATTGTTTACCTTTTATATTTAAAATAATTCCACTCCTCCTCCACTATAAAAAGAGACTCACCACCTCTCATCACACATATCATGCCCTTCTTTCTTATCAAAACATAGATCAAATAATTTTTCAACATACATCCTCTCATCCTGGAAGGCTTTCTTTTGGCAAAATGAAATCCAAAAATTTCCTTTGGCGTAAACCAAATGAATTACCTAAAAAAGTGGAAACATTCTTCAATGATCAGTTTTGATTTATTTTATTCATCTTAAATTAATTATATTAAAACCTCCATATCATATATATTCATATAATTTTTTATGTTAATGGGTCTACCTACACCATTACACACTTCCATAAAATGGGATATAAAATCATTGTTTGACTATACGACAGACTAACACCCTGTGAACCGATGTCGTTCGTTCTTCCATTACTAACTCTAATGGTTGGGAATAATGATGGCATTTTTTTATATGATATATATGATACTTAAAATTTTATTACACTTAATTCATTATTATATATTATGAGACATCATTATTCCCATTTTTGGGAATACGATAACATTTTATTTGGATGTGTGGACTACTGCCTTCTCAAAGCAATGTGATTCATTCACTAATTAAATGGAATGTATTAAGGATGGGTTTTATAAAAGCATATGATATAAATGACATATTTTTGATATTAATGAAATAATTATATATCTATACATATAACATATCATTTTTCTTCTATCTTTTTCACACACATGAAAAGTAAAATTGTCGTTCATAGATGTGTCGACTACTACCTCTTCAAAGCAATGTTATTTTTCCTTTTTCAACACCACATCACAAAAATGATATTTATAAGTATATATAATTAAATAAAATAAAATTTATTATATTATGGTATTTATTTAAATATAAACATTACATAACTTCTTTCCATAATGATCATTGAAAAATGTGAACTTTACTCATGCGTAAGAATAACATAACTTATCCATTATTATAACGATGGTTCATTTTTCATAACCACTATTCGTGTTTAATATTAATATTAAAATGGATTAAAAAAAGAGATAATTATTTCCTGATTATTATTCTTTATATTTTTAAATATTTACCCCTTTTACCATAGTTGATGTACCAAAGTTAATCCTCACACATAAACTGAATATGATCAAAACACCCTATATATTCGTAATTGTTTAATTAGGGGTGTAAAACATTTTAAAAATGAAATAAAACTAATGATAATAATTAATTTTTTTTTTTGAAGAAAGTAAATATTTTTAATATGTTTATTATTTTTGAATATATCGGATAAGCATGGAAAATCATACTCCATATAAGAGGTTTTGTCTCAATTTACAATCCATTAAGACTTTTTTGTTATTGTACACGTAGTTATTTTACATGGTGTATCTACTACCCTATTACTTTTTATATCATGAGTTTAATTTTTTAAATGATATTAAATGTTTGAATTTATTTTTTTCTTTCATGGATCTTATAATTCAAATGATACTCATGTAGTAAGATATTTTAATCTCACTTTTTACATATGTTTGATAAATGCCTTATCCACTGCTTACTTATTTTTTCTGGTGTATATAATGACCCTTTTGATATATTATATCATAAATTAATTTATCATAATGATTTTTAAATGTTTCATTTTATGATTATTACTTTTTTCGGTTTCCAATTCTAATGTTAGCATAGTTTTAAGGGATTTCCTAACAAAATTTCCATTCATTAGGTTAAAGTTAAATGTCAATGGTTATATAATTCCATTAATATTTGTTAAATGAAATATGATTTTATTATTATGAATTTTTAAATTAATGTTTCAGATTTACAATTTTCACACATTATTATTTCACTAATTAATTCTCACTCGAGTGATGTGATCTTTGTAAGGGGTTTTATCATATCACTTTTTTTGTGATATATATTCTATATTCACTACTAATTATTTTTCTTCAGAATATATAATTTCCATGAATTAATTTAATGATTCTTAAATATAGTGTTATGACATTTTACATAACCTTTTGATGATCTATGTTTCATGGGGTTTTTGGTTTCAATGTTACCAAAGCGGTATTAGATTTTCGTCACAATTTTTCTTCTTTGTGGAACTAATTATTTCATACACCTATATTATTTTATGAGATGTGTATACTTTTCCTTTGACATAACATATCATGAATCTATTTATTCTCAATATATTATAATATTCATTTAAGATTATTACTTCATAGTTCTTGTGCTTCAAATACTTAAAAGTGGTATGGGACACTTTTGAAATGTTTAAAGGTTGTTTTCCTCATTAATGTTTTTAATAATATTTTAATGGTTCGTTAATTCATAGAAATCCAAAACCCTTGTTGTTATTTATCCTCCATTGGGGTTATTTTTTATTGATACCATTCTCATTATTTTATTGGTGGATAAATATTTTTTCATCTATATTACTATGAGACATGTTTCTCCAACATAGGTTTATAATATTTCAATGAGATTATTATGGAACAAATTTATTTTCCTAGGGCTAATCATGTTTTAATGATATTATTTTAGTACCCATTTTTTCCATGGGTTTATCATGTTTCAATGATATTATTTTGGAACTAATTTCTTTTGCACGGGTAAAGAATTTTTAATGACATTGATTGGGAACCCATTTAATTTTCTTGCATTAATATTGTTTCAATGATATTATTTTGAACCCATTAATTTCCGTCATTTAATCATGTTTTATATTGATTTTTGGGAACCAATTTCATTACCATGGGTTAATCATGTTTCAAATAGATTTTTTGGAACCCATTTCATTTCCATAGGCTCATCATGTTTCAAAGACATTATTCTGGAACTTATTTTTTCCAAGGGTTAATTATGTTTCAAGTTGAAAATTTTGGAACCTGTTTAATTTCCATGGGTTAATAATGATTCAAATAAGTTGTTTTGGAAAAAAATCATTTCTATGGGTTAATCATGTTTCAAAAAAAATTATAGAACCCATTCCTTTTCCATGGGTAACCTTATTTCAAAGAGACTATTATGGAAAATGTTTCCTTTTTATTGGTTAATAATGTAATGAAAAGAATAAAGTCTTTTTCAATGAGTTTTAAATAATTCTCAATATATTGAGTTTTTTGAAATTCTAAATGATGGGTTTTCCATGTTAGCTCTGGGTGAGCCCGTTATAGCTTATACGGTGGGTGCGCCCAGATAGGGCTCCCATTCATTGGATACATTGGAGACGGAAGTTGAACATATTGGTTATTCTAATTTAAGTGTTATATAAGAGTTGTGAATGTTTTCTATGAGGTGATGTTTCAAGATTATAACATGTTTTCTTGAGATGGTTTTTTGATGTTTCTTTGGATCAGTATTGATATCACATGGCTCGTGATTTTTGATTCTTATGACTATTTTCCCTGATAAAGCCTTATTCAATGATTTTATATTTGATGATACATGTATTGATAGGTATGAATATTACTATATTTTTCTCATGTATTTTTATTATTTCATCATAATATTATACTATTCTAATGATCAATGATTACATTTTACCTTATTGAGAATTCGACCTCTGTTTTTAATTTTTCATTTTCCCGATGTTTTAAAGAATTATGTTTAATGATATATGAATATAATTTATTTAAACTGTATAGTGATTATAGCCTATTGTGAAATAATTAAACCCATGATAGATGGGATAAATGTCATTATGATGAATTTGGAATTGTTTTATAATATTTTTTTTAATTATCAAAAACTATAATCCTACAATATCTTCTAGAATATAAGTAATCCAAATTTTCTATATGCGGTTTTATGGTTTTGATAGAATCATTTTGAACCCAAGTATCGACATCACATCCAAAACTTTAAAGTTATGGATTTCAGGATAAGATCTTGGAGTATGTTTTTTGGGTTGTTATTATTGGTATCAAAGGTTAGTAAGGATAACATTGGAGATTATGACATTTTAATATGAGGATATCTTAACAGTTATGGATACCAACATTTGAATATCAACTTATGGTTTATCATATGTTCAATGTCTTAAGACAACCCATTTGAGGTTTTATGTTGAATCATTATTTATATTTTTAAATTAATTTTAGGATATGTTTTATTGGGGTTAGGTATATGTAAAACATTGGGTTAATGTAAAGTATTCATTTAATTTTTATTGGAATATTTTTTAAGGTATTTATAACCATTTGGGTTTATATAATCATGGATATTTAGGTAATTAGGGAAATACAGTCTTACCATATCGATAACCTTGTGATTGGAAAGTGATTTAGTGACTATGTGACTAAGTTTACATCAAAATAAGATAGCCATATTTTGAACATGAAATCTAGAAGGTGTGTGATAAAACCTGAGGTCAATGCACTTATTTTTTGACCTGGATGGTGATGGTGAGTATAAAAACAAAAGGGCAGGGGGGTTATTTTTTATCTTAAAAAAATTGATAAATTAAAAACACCACTATTATAATGAACTAAAATGTTACTTTTCTCTAAAAGATGTGTTAAAGGTTGATTAAAATAAATAAAATGAACTGAATTGTGTATTTTGGTTTAGGGAAACAAGATATCCTAGTCCATTCCACTAGTTATCAACTCCACGAGCATGGTGATTTTCACTAGTAAGTCCTCTTATTCTAAGACCATAACAACTAAGTGTAGAAATATGAGTCCTAAAAAATATTTTAAAGGGCATTATGGTTCTTAAAAAGGATAAAAATATCCATAGCTTAGTACAATAAGATAACACTTCAACACAACTAAGTACATGCATTCAAAATTCCAACAAATCAATAGATTTGTATCATTTTAAGAACATAGGTTAAATGTAACAGTTTTAGTATAAGTTAAAAAGGTATTAAAATATTTAATAACACAAAACATAAAATAAATCTTTAAAATTTCATAGGATTTATTTAAAAAATAAGGATAAAAATCATCATACAGATGTTTATACATGTATTTCTCCAAAGTGTATCTCTAACAAATGCTTCCTCATTCTTGTAGAATATGATGTCACAATAAAATTTAATTATGGTCACACTAATAATAGTGAGTTGATTAGATAGATCAAATTATCTATATCTACAAAGATTATCATTGAAGTTAATGACACACTTCTTGTATTTCAAGCACAAATTGTTTTTTGTATATCTCCTCTTATATATCATCCTATACTGAATGTATCAATATTTATACAGTATGTTGAACATCTCTAGGTCAAACCAACTCTATAAATATCACAAAATAATTTATTAATATTTGAATTAAAAAAAATCAACGGATTGATCACTTCTAATAATAATAGTAATGATTTACTCTTTTTAATAAGAGACTATAAAACAATCATAAAAAGCTTTTGAATTGGTCATCAAATATATTTGAATATATCTTTAATTATATCAAGACCATTGCATTAAAATCAGATAATATGGTAGATTTAAAACTCCATCATTGAGTAATAAAACATAGTGTTCCTTCATGTGATGAAAAAACTCCAAACGTAGAGCTAAAAATGTATGGTTAATCTCAAAAGTAGGGTTTATATACTATATAGTTGTTTCCTCAAATTTAGGGTTGATTCAAAACATAAGGTTGTTTAACCATTCATTTCCAATAATATAGGGTATATGATCAATACGTACTTTTACTAATTTGGGTTTCATGAAAAATACCTTACCCTTACTTGCGTATGGTATGAATAGTGATTCCATAATAAACATAAACACATCCTGAAAACATTAAAAAAAATATTCCCAGTGGATCTGTGACTTGAATATAATTCTTGAATAAATATTCCAATGAATAATAATTTTCTAAAATTCTATTAAAAGTAGATTCAAAATTAAAAAAAAATGTAAGAGCTTATGAGTATAAAACCAAAAACCAATTATGAAAATTGTTGAATACACACATGCCCAACAATCTCTATATTTTTGGTAACATAAAAAAGATAAGAGTAGTAAAATTATCTCCCGCAAAATTTTTGCTTCCAGAAAATATATAAAATATTAAACAAATAATATAATACAATATTTAATGAATAAAATTACTGATTTTTGGAAAAAATCCCCCTATGTCATGACATTAAATATTTTCAATGAATTATTTTTTTGTAAGTAATATTTAGAAACAAAAACAATTTCTTTCACTGATACCAACTGATTGAAATCAACATTTTTATTGGATAATTAATTCTTAAGTTCATGTTTACATAATAGAAATCCTAAAAGATTAAAAATAAATTAATAAACAACTTATAGAACAATTTCTACTGAACATAATGTTTTGAAAAAAATAAATATAACATTGATTTTATATAAAAAGAAAATTAAAACAAAGGGTTAAGAAGAAGTAGAATATACTTCTGAACATTCCAAATCCTAAACATCTTTCTATTAAATAAACTAAAACTCTTAATAGTTATTTTAATTTTCATTGAACATCTAGATTTCTTTTATAAAATGAGGAAGAAAACAATTCACCCATTAATAGTTTCACCTCATCAAGATCTAGCTTGGTAAAAGATTCATTTCTAAGAAAATCCATCTAAATTATCATTTCAACATTGAACTATACAAAGTATACTTTTAATATCAATTTTTTTTTTCATAATATGATATTACTTTGGTAAAAAATAAAAAACCATTTTTCTAACATATTATTTATTAACTTCCTCACACGACTTCATATATTTGTTTAAAGAATCTTGCAGCTTCACTTTTTCGTCATTTAATATATTCAAATTCAACAGAATCATTTTGTAAGAAATTTGGGACGAAATACATCTATCTCTTCATCACTATGAGATTAATTATTTTTTCCTGTATTTTTATAAAATGAGTCTTTAAAAAACAAAACTGATTGTTTTTTTAAGAGATCAAAATAATTACCTTTTTTATTCTGTAAGAAAGATTTTATTTTGAACTTGATGTACTTGATATCTTTATCAGGTTGTTTCTGTTTTTCTGGAATATTTTAGACAAGATATTCATAGTAATAATATGAATAAATGAAAACATTTTAAGAAGAAGAAGGTACATTAGGTTATGAAATAATTTAGATGACATTTTATAATATTTATTAAAAAAACATAGAATAATCTTTACATATTTTCATTTTTTAAAATACATACTCTATTTGAAAGATGTTTCAGTTTTGTTAAAAATCAAAATTTTAATACATAAAAAGAAAGATTTGAAATAGGTTTAAAGAGGAAAAAAATAAATATTTTCATAAATTGTACTATGTAATATATTATTAATGGATTAAATTAATGTTTTTTGATATATTTTAAGTCTTTATCAAATCATGAAAATAAAAATAGATTAAAACATTGATTAAAATTTTAAAGAAGTGTTTTTATAAAATACAGAGTGATATATTTCTCCCCAATATAAAATACATAATACTCCAGAAGAATATATATATTAAATTGAAATACATCCTAGATTAGTAATTTTGGTACTGAGGATTTTTTGATAATGAAATACTTTAGAGTTATTCACTCTTTTGGTAGAGCCTTTTATATATCAATTGATCAACCACGTACATATTTAACAAAATAGCTTGGTGGTGTAATCCTACATTGAATCAAATTTATTTGATTTTTGGTACCCCTATGCTTTTTGGAACAAAAGTCTTATCAATTAAATTATTTAGTAACCAAAAATTTATATTCTAAGTAGAAAATCTAATAATCATGTTAAACAACTCTTTCAATAAATAAACAATTTTAACACTCAAATTTTGTTGTTTTCAAAACGAGCAATAATTTTAATAATTACAATTAACACAACCATAAAAATATTTAATAGTAGGTATGTTCTTGCAATTGAAGCTAGGAACAAAATAAGTCTTATAAAGTTTTCATCTTTTACTAGTACTTCATATTCTATGTTTTCCTTTCTAAATTTTATTTTTATCAAGGATTTGATTTAAATATTTTTTAAATTTATCAATATAAAATAATATTGGTTTAAATTGCTAACTTTAGCCAATAATTAATTAACCTTTGTTTCATGAAAATAACAAGAAATTTTAGAAGTCTTTGAATTAAAATCTATAATTTGTTTTAAAAATAGGGATTTATCTCATAGAACAGTATCATAAGTTTTTTTAATTTTTATGTTATCATTCTTTAAGGATTAATATTTATCATTTAGCATAAATAAATACTTAATTAATTAATTATATTACATTTTTCCACAACTATAGTTTGTATAGTAATAATATTCTAACGCAATATTATGATCCATAGGATATACTAATTGTATTTTAGGCTCAACCTCATAATCTATATATGATTCATCATTTTAACCAAAATAATTAATCCATGTAGATTTTATAATTTTCTTTTCTTTTCTCTTATAATTGAACTTTATTTGAACATTGAATAAATGATATTTGTCCTTTGTATGACCTTTTTCCTTTCATTTACATCATCTTTTTTACTTTAGTCCCTTTAATTTTTTATATATGTTTTTCTAAAATTTTAATGAAGATATGAGAGATATTTATCAAAATATAGATGATTTGAATCAGATGATTCATTCATATTATTTTTGAGAGTATCTCTTTCATGTTTCTTATGATTTTAAAATTCAACGAATATCTTAACTTGATACATCATTAAAGTCCCAATAAATTATTATATAGGTAAATATTTCACTAATGTAGATTGGTGTATAGATGTAGATATTCCATTCCATATTATTGGTAGTACTCTATGTAATTTTATCAATTGATCAAATTGTGGAATTGGAAATCCCAATGAATAAACATTATTGAAAATATAAGTCAACCATCCATTCATTTGGGTGATAGCTACGTCCACATACTTTTTGAACATATCATACATTAGTTTCAAAGTGGTGTACCTTAATTGTCTGATATTTTCAATTACTTTATAGGAAATGAATATATACTTCCACAACTCATTTTTAATAGGATCTTGAGATACTTTAGTGAATTCATCAGTTCTTAAACCCTATACAATAACATTAAAGGATTTTAAATTGTGATTATATCTTCTTTATTGATCATTATTCCAATCTTCCCAATCCTTCATAAGAATCTCATAATGTTTAACAACCTCTAAATAAACCCTTATTCACTGATTTTCCAATTAATTGATCATATGAGATTCAAATATTGATAACTATCACTATTAAAATATGGATCGTGGATCATCAACAATCCATCTCTAGAATCATCCATTTGAAGATATCTTCATCTAAATCTCTATATAAGGCCTGTTAGAGTTTGTAAATATTCATTAATGACTTCTGATACTACTTATTGATATCTAAAGATATTTTTCAAAAAATATATACCAGTTTATTCCTACTTCTGATAACAATTGTTAGGTCAGGATGGTGATTATGAGTAAAAAAACACGAGAGGGTAGGGGTGAATTATGTTACAAAAAAACATTGATAAATTTATTACAATCATATAGTGAATAAAAATTTTCCTTATCTATAAAATATTAATGATAAATGAAAATAAATAAGTGAAATAAACAAAGTGATGTAGAGGTGTTCATGGATAAAAGATCCCCAACTCCACTCCACTAACTCTCAGCTCCATGAGCTTAGTGATTTTCACTAACAGGTAATCTTATCATTTGACCATCGAAACAAATTTTATGTGGTTGACACATTACAAGGATTTTATATGTACTTTTAGTGGTTTTACAATGAACTAAAAATCCATAGCATAGTAAAAGAAGTTGACACTTCACCACGACTGTGTACAAGTAGTCACAACTCCAAAAAATCAATAGATATTGATTCAGTTTAGAACATAGGTTAAACATCACAATTAAAAAAAACTAAAAATGTATTCATATATTAAAAAATTCATAATAGATAGTAGATCATCAACTTTTCATAGGATTTATTAAAATAGTGATACAGAAAACACTAGATAGATATTTTAACAAATTTGTATCTAATGTGTATCTCTGAAAAATTATTCATTTTTCATGGAAAAGAATATGTAACAATAAAATGTAATTGTAGTTATATAAACAACTGTGTTTCAATTAGACATATGAAAACATGTATGCATCTAAAGTGTAGCACTGAAGGTAAGGAAAAAATTATTGCATTTCAAGGATAAATTTTCTGTCATTATATATCCTCTCATATATATTTTGATGAAGAATGTCTCGAGAGTTATATAGTAGTTTGAAAAAAAAACCAGGTAAAACATACTCTAGAAATATCACACAATAAATTATGATTATTTGAATTAAAAACAATCAAGAGAGTCGCAACTTCCAATAATAATAGTAATGATTTGCTCTTTTGAATATGAGCCTTTAAAAAATGATAACTAGTCTTGGAAAGGGTCATATAATATATTTTAATATATCTTTACTTCCATCATGGACATTGCGTAAATATAAGATAATATCATAGATTTAAAACTACATTGTTGAATAGTAAACTATAAGGTTCCTTCACAAGATCAAAAAAACTCCAAACATAGGGTTAACAATGTATGGTTGATCACAAAAGTGTGGTTTATGTGCTATATTAGTTTTTCCTAAAATGTAGGGTTTATTCAAAAAGTAGGGTTGTTTAACCATACATTTTCAAGGACATAGGGTAACTGAGCAATTCTTTCTTTTCCAACCATTGGGTTTATGAACAATATGTTACGATTACTAAAGTATGGTACAAACATGTAGTCTAGAATATGTTATAACATATCCCAAATACTTCAAAAAATATTCTCATTAAATGAAAAATTTGAATATAATTCTAGAATAGATATTCTCATGAATAATAAATTTCTAAAATTCACCTAAAACAAAATTCATTAAAGAAAAAAATGTGGGTGTTTTTTAGCATCAAAACCAAAACAATTAAGGAAATTTTTGAATCAACAAATGATCAAGACTCTTTTATTTTGAGGATATGGTGGTAATTTGGGATATAGGTTAATTAAATGACTTAGATTCAAATTTGGTTATTACTTTTGAAATTTTAATTGTAATTTATCATATGAATGTTTATTTATTTTTTTAATTACATTACCAAGTGCTAACCAATTTTGTTTTCATTAATGTCTAATGATAGGTGGAATATCTTGACCATTCCCCTTTTTTTATTTTTCCCTTAAAATTTGATTTTAAACTTTATTTGTGGAATGTTTATCTCAAATACTCATCATTTGTAGAAAAATATTACATTTTGGTAAAGGATGTAATATTGTTTTCATGTAATTATATTCCTTTTTGTTGTTATTCAAGATGGTGATAGAAATTCTTCAACATTAAGAAAAAGGATATTAAAAAAATACAGTATTATCAACATTTATAATGATATTAATGAGCATTTCCACACTTTTTTACTTTTTTTATTGGCTTTGAATTTCACTTGACTATGTTTTCTATCACTCTCTATTAGTCAATGGGAATTGTTTTTGCCTTCTAAAAAATCTTTAAATTTTCCACCAATGTTCCCCCTGTGTTGAATCCTAGTTATGTGTAACTTCTTATTATCATTAGCTTTCCCACATTCACTTTTTAATATGTTGTTTTGTGTAAACTTATTATGATGTGGGTTTCATTAAATTAATATATAGATATTAAAATATTGATGACGAGGATAAATTTCAAGGATGATATTCATTTTAAGGGGGGTATGATTTAAAATCCCAAGATTTTTGAAAATATATTCTTTCAAATTAATTTGAATTCCACAATATCTTGTGTTACATTAAAAGAAAAAATTAGCTTTCATTGTACTCAACATGATTTTTATCAATAATTTCATTTGAAATTTATTTTCTTCAAAAACTTGTGTTACACGCATGGCTATGTCTCACAAGAAAACAATATACTATTAATATTATTTATTCAACATAAAGCTGTCACCTAACTGTTGGAATGTCAAGAATAAATATTATTATATAATGTATGAAATAATTGTTTACATATGTTTATAAATTTATTTAATTTTTTTCAATTAATTGGAAATGAAAAAAAAGACCAATTGAATTAAAATGATGTCATTTTATGAAATACTATTAATATGACCAGAATGGTGTTTTATTGTAATAAATAAAATAAATAAATATTAGTGAAAGATATTAATGAAATTTTCATATTATATATTTAATATTTTTTCAATTTATCAAATAGGTTTAATAATGTTAAGATAATGATAAATCCAAATTTAAGCATAAAATATTATATATATTTAAAAGGCAGTATCACCAACTTTTAATGGTGCTTCATTTTTAAATTTATTTTTTTAAACAATTATACTTTTTTATTTGAAAAATTAAAATTATTTTTTGAGATGGGAATCTAAAAATTTTCTTTGGGGGTATTTTCTATATTTTTCTGAGAACATTCATATTTTGATGAATAGTAAATGACTATAAATTTTAATTGAAAACTACTTTTTAGTATAAATAATTTATTGTGATAAATTATATTTCTAATTAGTATTAAAGAATATTAGGATCTATATAATATTATATAAACCAATATATTTCATTTTAATAAATTTCACATTGAAATTGGATATAAAAACATTTCAAAATATTGATATTTTCTCTTTAAAAACCCACTTTATCATCCCATCTGTGATATTTATTTTATATTAATTTTTGACACTTGTTTGATAAAAATTTTATAAAATGGTTTCCATATTTATATTAATAATAATTTATAATGTTTAATAATTTAAAATTATTTTTTGAATAGAAATATTAGTGAATGTAATTAAATTAATTACAATGAGTAATGTAATAATGAGTGTTCTAATTGTTTAAACATTAGTATTAAAGGAAAAAGTGATCTAGACGCTTGTAAAAAACAATTTTATGGAAATTATTAGACCAAATACCCTATTTGATATAATTTATAATTTATTGTAGGTACATTATGTAAGGGATACCTCTCAATATTGATTAGCTATTTATATTTAAAAGAATTCCACTCATCCTCCACTATAAAAAGGCACTCCCCCTACCCCTCTTTTCACATCCATCAAACCATTTTGGTGCATCCAAAACTGAAAGAATAATCTAAAAACATCCCTAATATGATTATATAAGACATTATTAAGTAATAATGTTATCCAAGGACTGTCATTTGTTTAAAAAAAAGGCATTACCTGAAAAAGAGGTAACATTTATCTATGTTCAAATTTGTTTTATTTCTTCATCAAAACACTTAAATTAATCTTATTAAATGATTATATAACAAAATTCAGTATACTAAGTATACCAATATGTTTTTTTTAAGGGTTAAAACTACAAC
The DNA here is from genome assembly GCA_963277665.1 of Viscum album. NCBI lineage: Eukaryota > Viridiplantae > Streptophyta > Magnoliopsida > Santalales > Viscaceae > Viscum > Viscum album. The sequence goes on along the minus strand of OY728130.1, from coordinate 1,896,240,079 downwards.
ATCACCCAAATCCATGAAATGGGATATATAATCATCATTCCTCTGTATGATAAACTACTACCTCACAAATGGATGTCATTAATTATTTAATTACCCCCACTAAAGGCTCGGAATAATGATGTTTTTTATTTCTTATTAGATTTATGATATGTTTATACTTTTATTATTTTAATATAATTTTTATATAAAACATACTTTCCTGATTTCCATTTTTGTGAATATGATAACATCGTTTATGGAGTGTGGACTACTGGATCATCAAAGCGATCCGATTCATTATTTTTCAACACCACAAATAAAATAATGCTACATGTAAGTATATATAATTAAATAAAATTCTATATACTATATAATGGTAATTATGTAAAGAAAAATGTTACTTACCTAATTTCCAAAATTATCGTTGAAAAAATCGGGACGTTACTAATGCGTATGTATGGCCTACATTTCCATGATCACAACGTTGGTTTATTTTTCATAACCATCCTTAAAATTTTATTTTAAATATATAATTGATGTAAAAATGTGATAATTATTTCATTATTATTATTTTGGGAATGTGTAAATATTTAACCCTTTAACCACAATTATTGTACAGATGTTGTTTATGGGACAAAACAGAATATGGTAAAAACACCCAACATAAACTTAATTGATTAGGTAGTTGAATAAATAATTGTAATAAGTGATATAAAAGTAATTAAGAATTTGTAAAATTTAATGAATTAGGTAAATAATAAAGGTGAGTTTATTATTCAGTAAGACAGAGTACATGGATGAAAAATTGGTCTCAAGGAAAGGTGTTTCACCTTAATTTACATTTTATTGAGGATTCTTTGTTAATATAAAACATGTTTTTTTTATTTGGATTATCTCCTGACATATGAATTTTTATATACATAATTTCTTTTATTATATGATATTAAATGTTACAATTTATTTTATTCTTTCATGGATTTTATTATTAATAAGTTATTAAAGTAGTAATTGATTTTCATATCACTATTTACATCTGTGGGATAACTGACATATTCTCTCCTTACATATTTTTTACGGTGTATATACTACCAATTATGATATTTTATAACACAAGTTATTGTATCTCAATGGTATTTAAAATTTTCATTCTATGATTATTATTTTTTAGGGTTTCTGATTCTGATTCAACCATAGTAGTGATAGATTTCTTATCTCAATTTCCATTCATTAGGTTAAACTTATATGTCATTGGTTTTATTATTCCATGATAATGTGTTAAATTATTTCTAATTTTGATCGTATATATTTTAAATTTTATTGTGTTGATTTAAAATTTTCACACGTTATTAATTCTTATATTTATTTTCATTCCAATTATATGATTTTTGTTAGGGTGTTTCTCGTCTCACTTTTATTTTTCAGAGATATATTCCATATTCACCACATATTTTTGTTATGTGGATTTTATACTAACCATCAATATATTCAATTATTCTTACCCGAACTTTAAAATGGTTTTACATATCATTTTTATGGTCTCTCTTTCATAGGGTTTACAATTTCAATGTTACAAGAATGATATTGGATTTTTATCACAATTTTTTGTCTTTGTGATGTTTGTTATGTTATACACCTATCTTAATTTAACTTCTGTTTATAATTATAATTTGATATGATATATCCTGAATTAAATTATTTTCAAGAAATTTTATGATTCAATTAACGTTATTTCTACATGGGGATTTTTATTCAAATTCTTCATGGTGATATGAGACACTTCTGAATGAATAATGGATATTTCTCTCATAAATGGTTTTAATGATATTCTATTGGTATTTACATTTATAAAAATCAACAATTTTTTTATAATTATCCACAATTGGGGAAATTTTTTATTGATAACATATAAATTCTTTTATAGATGGATTAATATTATTTCAAATATATTTTTATCAGAAATGTTTATCTTCAATGGGTTAATCAGGTTTCAAATAAATTGTTATGGAACCAATTTATTTTACCTTGGTTATTCATGTTTTAAAGAGATTATGATGAAACCAATTTCATTTTTATGGGTTAATGTGGTTTCAAATAGATTGTTTAGAACCAATTTAATTTCAATGGGTTAATCATATTCCAAAAAGATTTTTTCAAATAATTTTATGTTCATAGGTTAATCATGTTTAAATGATATTGTTTAGAACCCATTTCATTTACATGGTTTAATAATGATTGAATGAGATTGTTTTGGAACCCATTTCTTTTATATAGTTCAATCATGTTTTAAAGAGATTATTTTGGAACTCATTTCGTTTTGATGGGTTAATCATTTTTTAAAGATATTTTTTCAAGGAACCATTATATTTATGTGGGATAATCATGTTTGAAATATATTTTTATTGAAATCAATACTTTTCCATATGTTAAATACATATCAAAAATTTTTTAATGGAACCTATTTCCAATCTATAGTTTAACTATATTATAACAATAATAAAGGTTGTTTTAATGAGTTTTGATGAATTTTTAAAAAATTTGGTTATATAAATTATAAATGATGGGTGATATAAGATTGAATTGGGTGTTTCCATTATAGCTTTTACTTTCGGTGATCCCAAATAGCACTCTAATAGATAGGGTACTCTGTAGATAGAAGTCAGCCTTATTTTATACTCCATTTTTATGGGTTATATGAGATGATTTTTAAAGATAGAAACATGTTTTTTATATTATTTCTATGGTTTTATGTTGTTTATTTAGTTCAGTATTGATATCACATGGCTCATGATTATTGATTCCTATGACAATTTCTTTTGTTAAATACATATGCTATGTTTTCATATTTTATGATCCAAGCATTCATGGGTATAAATATTATTATGTTATACTCATTCATTTTTTTTATTTCATCATAATATTATAATCTTTTTATGCCCACTAATAGCATTAATTAGTTAATTCTTACATTTTTCAATATTGGTCATTTGAGAACACCCTTCTTACGTTTCCTTTTCCACAATTTTTAATGAATGATGTTTAATTATTTATTTCTATAAAGGATTTCACAAGGATTATGTTGATGATCTACTATGAAATAAGAAAATGTTTGTTAAATGGGGTGAATATTCATTTGATGACTTGTGAATTGTTTATATAAGTGTTTTTATAAATTCCATAAAACTGTAAACATAAAAGGTCTTCCAGAATTTAAGTGATCCAAGAATTATTTTTAATATTTTAAGGTTTTGGTAAAAACATTTGGGTCACAATTATTGGAACTATAGCTGAAAATGTCAAATTATGGATTTTAGCACAAGATCGTGGAGTGTGGTTCCTCATATATTATAATTTAATAAAATTAAAATACTATTTTTTATCATCAAAAGTTATAGTCTCTCGAGTTAGCATTGGTCGATGATATTTTTCAATGAATATATTTACCAGTTTGATCATATCTCTAGTAGTGAATAGGAAATTTATAATGGATTTTAAGACATCTTTAAGCGCATCATCATCAATATATGGAGTGTATGATAGATCAATCTCTTTAACATCACGTGATTGTAATGGAACACAGTCATCATTTTTAAGATATCACTTGTCAAAAATATGTGAATGTTCTTTAGACCCTAGTAGTACTATGGGAATGGTGTTGGGGGTTCTAAATACTTTTTCCTTCTTCTGGAAGAATATCATTGTTTCATTAAAATATTATGGTTGGGTCAAATGTGTATCTGTTATTCATGTATTTTGATAAATATTACCCAATCCATGATTAATTTACATGGGTCCTACACGAATATTCTTCCATAATTTCGTAGATTTATATGGTTTAAAAGACATGTTTTCTTATCCATAATAAGATAATAAGTTTACTATGAGCGTTTTACCATTGGTAAAGAGTACATAGTGATTTTTTATGTCAATATATATATCATTAATATAATGTATATAGATCCAAAAAAAATATTTCAAATCATTTTAATATTCAATATCAGTGAATATAAATACATTTTGTGCTTCCAATTGTGTTTTCTCATCCATATGTATCTATTTATTCTCTCATATAGTATCCTACAGTGATGAATTGAGAATAAAAAATTTTAAAGGTGGGAATATCATAAAAAATTATGCCATCTTTTCTATTAATAAAAAAATTTAGGAATGGTTATTATGAATAGGTTTCTACTACATAAAGACAAATCTATAACCTTCCTAATAAAAAATTGATGTTGATGTCATGATAAAAGACTAAGAATGTAGATTCTAAAACACATTATCTAAATCTGGGTTATAAATTTGTTATTTTTCAAGGGATTATATTCACTCTTTTAAAATCATGGCATATTTAGATCAGAAGGTATCAAATCAATGTCCTTTTTTAAAAAATGGTTAAGTGCTCGGGCTAAAATTAGTTTATTACATAAAATGTTTTCTATAAAGGATCAATGCATATTGAAATTTGTGAGTATTATAGAGAAATTCAATTGAATTATGTCACCATAATGATTGTTTCCCAGTATAAATTTTTAAATGTGATGATAGTATGGAATTTAGTGGGTTTATAATTGAATAAATAAATTCCAGTGGTGACCACATTAGTGAATAACTATTGAGAATTTAATACTGCATCAATGAAGGCCTACCCAACATCTTTTAGTATATAAATTAACATTAATATTAGTATTAAATATATAATAATAGATATAATCTTAAAAAATTCATATATTAGAGCTAGGTTCCATATTCCTTGTTATGTACTTATTCACAAGAATGTGGAAGATGAGGCTCGACTAGCATGGAGATGATGTTCCTATGTTTAAATTTCTATGGATTTTTAATTCATTATAATCAAGAATAATAGATTCATTTAAATTAAGTGGTTTGTTAATGATTTTAATTTTATCTATTCAATCAACTAACTTGATAATATATTATCATTATAGGGTATTATATCAGACAGTAACTGTTGTTGAGATTATCGAATTACCATCCAATAAGTATTAACAGTATATATGATGTTATCTGGGAAAACTATCTAAACCTTGGTCATTCCTTTGGAATGTATTATTCTACCTCAAATAATAACATGGAAATTTTGATTTAAAAAAATCTTAATACGTATAGAGGATATATTTTGTGGGGTAGATATTATCCTCCAAATAATGGGAGTGTAATGTATATTGGATTTTAGACCAGTTTAAGGACTCATGAGGGTTCCTCATCTGATTCCATATTTTTTAGTAATGATTATGTTATTTTTTAGAGTTTAAGAAGTAGAGGTAAACACTATTAATAGAGTTTTAGAGGGTACTGGGGTCCTAGAAATCTAATTTAGTCATGACCTTGTCTCTACATGATTATTATTTAAATAATTTTTAGATCATATAGTTGTCAAATTACTATTCATTAATTTCCAAAACCAATTATCATATTTTTCATTAGGTAAATTGATAGCCACGCATGTTGAATGTTGTTCAGTACAGTCCAAAACAACAATAATTTTTTACTAACCTATATAGATGTATCCTATTAAATAAATATAAATCATGAGTTTCATAGCCTAGATTCTCATGGGAAGGGTAATAATTAGGGAAATCATTTATCCCTACTTTATCAAGCTTTTTAGAAATGTGGTATGTTTATTTTTCAAGTTATAAATAAAGTACCCTAGAACTCGATCAATATAAAATGAATTGTCACTATATTTATTATTCTTGAAATATTAACAACTTTTCACTATTTTTATCTTATGTGTTCAGATTGGGGTGTTTTTATTTCATTTATATTTTCTATAAGGATGCACTATATTAAATATGAATGGTTTTGAATCTTTATCTTGAAATATTTCAAGTCATTGAGTGAATGAATATACTTTTTCTTTTCAAAATTACCTTTTTTATAATGTCAATAATTTATTTTATTTTACCCTAGGTTAATAAATAGTTTCCTCTTAATGTTGTGAGATTTTAGAAAACTCGTTAAGTCCCCAAGGATATTCTAAAATTATTAATATAGTCTCTATGTTTTTATGCCTATTCTATATGATAATTCCCAGTATCTTATCATAGAGAGTTAATATATAGTAAATATGTAATACCATTACATATGATAGTGAAATCAAAAAATCTATCTTTTTATTATTATTTTAACATTAAGTTGGTGTTAATAATCAATTTACTTATTGTGCAATTGAAATTATTGAGAAACTTTTAAAAAAAGACATTGTAATTGGATATAGAGAAATTTAAATGATTTTGGTACTACATAAATTTAGGACCCTAAAATGTTTGTAAAATAAATAGCTAAAATTTTTTCCTCCTACTATTAAAGGGTACACAACATTAGAAAATTCCTAGAAGCAAAATGGGTGAGATTTTATTTAGATTATATTATACAATTTAATGAAGATAAATTGATAGTTACAATGTTGGTCATTGGAGGAGTTATGTCTACCCACTTTGTATATGATTTCTTGTTGAATTATATTGGAATATATAGGGCATTGATGAAGTTAACATTATATGTAATTTTATCATTAATAATTATCTTTTAGGTTGTTCATTTTTTTGAAATTTCTTTTGGATGACATTCCTTGTCATACTATTTACGGTATTAGAAAAGAGGATATTACTATTAATATATTGGGTAAGGGATAAACTAGATGAGAGAATTCTTATCAGGTCTGTTAGAGGGATTGATTATACTTTTTGCGTCAATTAGTCTCTAAAAATAATTGAGGTCCAATCAAAGGATGTATAACTTGAACATGGAAGTCTATGTCAATGTGTATGTTTCCCTCAAAAAACATATCACTAATATACATAAGTATTACAATTTTTCCATGAACTGAGAAATTGATTACTTAAAAGATATGACCTGAACAATATTACATTGAGGAATATATGATGATGCAACCACACCTTTTACATTGTCCTTATTATAGGGTCCTCGAGCATTTGGTCTAAAAATATCTGAAGGGGGTCCCAAATCATGGTTTTTCTTTTGATTCAATTTTTTCACATCATATTTACATATATAAGTGTGCGTGGAATATTATTGGGATATATTCTCATTTTTTTTATCATTTTCAACATTATATTATCTTACCTTATCAAGGAGGTTAATTATACATATCCAAAATGGAAATCTTATGTTTGAATTTAAAAGTTAATATGAATTTCATAAGTACAAGGCATCATTATATTCATAATAGTGAATAATTTTTCATCATAATCAAACCTAAACCACAAATGATTAATTGAATTAGTGGATTTATAGATCATGGTAAATTTTTCTTTTGTATTTTTATATCACCAATTATATTATATCGTAGGTTTTCCATTATTGGTGAATTTGAGGGACTATATATTTACTACGAATAAAAAAAATATAAGTAGAAGATTTATAACATTAACTTTATATAGTGTTACCAAACACCTTATAAACACTAACTTTCTTATATCATTTGTGTCAATGATTAGAGTGTTCATATTATTTATTCATGACACAACAGATAATGGGGGAGGTAAAACACACCCATCCCAACAAGTTGGGGATTCCTCTATGATGTTATTTTTACTACCAAAATACTTATCTCCTTTCATGATTATATTCTTATAAGATATTTATTTAGTGTATAATTATGTGATTCTTTATGTGATCTATTGCCCCTGAATTATTGGTCTACCTTTTCAAATTTCATCCAACTTAAATATTATACCTATTTATTTTTTTCACATCCTGGGAGGGGAGTTTATATATTGGTAGATCCCATTAAGACTATATTCATAGATATTTGGGGATTATGTGGACTCAATGAATAAATGATTATTATTTTAATGATTTTTGTTGGTATAATATCCTATGGTGAAGAAATTTATAGTAACTTCCAAAATTTATTATGCTGATAGATGAGTGGGGACAAAATGATGCCATCAATCCTCCCCACACTCTAGTTGTTTACATGAGTGGAAACATTCTTATTGATTTGTAAGAAAATTTAGAGTAAACATAGAAAAAGGATTTTGTATAATAAAATATCATTACCCATATTTATGGTTACATGATAGAAGTTGGGATATTAGGTAAACCTATTATAAATTTTGATTATAAATCATTAGATGATGAACATATTTATTATAGGATAAATTCCCATATCTAAATTGGTTGAATGTTATACATATATTTTTGAGAGGAAACTATTAATAATCATCAATAATGGAATTATTAAAAATATATTAAGATGTGGAGAGGGGAAAAAATTTCTCTTATTTTATCATAACCTAACTCATCCTAACGCATGTGTTATTAGCATAAAAGGCCCTGAATACAGTTATAAAGATTATTAAACTCATTATCAATAGTTTGGTATGGGATTACCAATATGAGTGCTGAAATAATTGTGAAATATGGTCTATATTGGAAAACAAAATTGAATAAGGGGGATAAATCTCAAGGTTATTGATGTAACAATACAATACACATTTTCAATGTTAGTTTGGGAGGTGATATCGGGGAAATCTCTCAAGGTTAAATTGAACAGAAAAAATTGGCATCCCCTATCTCTATACCTCTGGGATATAATGTTTCACCCATATGTTTTAGCATACAAATATCCATCATTACCCTCTATTAATAATCTCATTAAATCACTATAAAATGAGATATAAATATATGGAAGGATTATCTAGTGGTCCCCACCAGTCTACTAATTAGGGTGTATTGTCCCTGATCATAGCCTCAAATGAGAATATGTGTAAAAAACATAAAAAATTTAGGATAAATAATTTCCATGTCTTATTAAAAATCATAATTTATATTTTATTTAGTAATAATCATAAAAATAATATTACATTATATTTTAATAAAAAGGAAAACAGATTATTTGTAACAATAAGGGGATTCATGCATTATATGGTTTCATTTAAAAGCATGATTTCAAAATTTTTGAAATTTTATTTTAAAAAATGAATTTATTTTTTCAAATAATTATACCAAAATAATAATCGGTTGAATTTTTAAAAATTTTCTCATATATTTTCTATTTTAATGAATAGTAAAAAATTCAAATATTTTTAATGCAATATTCTTTTTTCAAGTATTTATAATGTAACATTATCATTTAGATTACTTTTAAAATTTTATTATTAAAATTTTATTCAAAATAATACAAAAACAAATTATAGTTAATATTCTACTTTATTTTTTTATAAATAAATTTTTAACCATAAGAAGGTATTTTTCTTGAAAATCTATTTTCATTAAGTTTTTATGGTTTTATTTTTCGATTATATTCTATCACATATCTGGAATGAATTTTTAAAATGGATTCTATATTCTTATTCAAAATAATTAATATAATTTCATATGGGAAACATACTTCTTTCTTAATGAACAGTTAAAATAGTAAAAATCTATTACCACATTTATGGATAAAACATGTTTACCGTAGGTTGAAACTAATGATATAAGGGGTAAAAATACCTAAAACATTAATTTGTTATACTCAAAGACCTTTTTTACCAAATATTTATTTAATGAGGTAAATATTGTATTTTAAAACATTATTTTGTATTTTGGAATCTATGATCGACATTTGAAGAGGTAAGTTATATTTTATTGAAATAAAAAACAATTTTTGGTCTTCAAATTTAATGGAATGGTTTCCACATTACATTTGGATTTAGATATATAATAACATCCAAAAACATTAATTTATTTAAATTGTAACTACAAAATTTTGGAAAACACGTTATTACTTAATTTCAAGGGCAAAGGAATTTTACACATAAATCGTGTATTTTAATAAAAACATTTTATTCATGTGTTATTTTTTCTTATATTAAAATTAATTTTCATACACTTATATTTTTTAAAAATAATAAAATTGATTCAAATTTAGTTTTCATAATTTTCATTTTTTTCCGAGGGTCCCATTTATTTTTAATTGTATAATTATATTATCCTAGTAAAAATATTGTGTTATAATAGTTAAGGTTAAAATGAGGTTAAAGTTGCTAACTCGGAGATAAAGCTTAAAATGTTGTTAAAAACATGAATAAATGTGTTTTTTAGTTTTTTATATAATATAAACCTTATAATATAAATTGGTGTTCCATGATTCTACTTAACAGGAAAATGATATATTTATTATTTAATATTTTTTTGAAATTCCATGAATTCCCCTAAAAACACTTATAAAAGGGAACCTCATATCATATCTTACTCAAAACTTTTGAGCACTATAGATCAAATAATACTTAGTAAAATTTCTTATTTACATCCATTAACACGTCCAATCGGAATTTATTTTATTATAAAACCATCATATTAAGTATTTAGATATAAACCTAAATAGGATGTCCGAAGAAGAGTTATAGTTCTTTACCATAACCTTCTGATTTATTTCCCATTCTACCACATTAAAATTATTAAAACATGATTAAATAATGAAAACAATTATCTTAAATATACTATGATGTTATTAATGTAATTTTATCTCCCATTTTATTATCCTCTTCCTCAAAATGGGAAGTGAAACTATAGTTCTTGTGTTTGGAGGACTACTGTCTCCCGAAGAGATATAATTTATTTTCCATCACCATCTCTCATTCAATCTTATAATTATGTAGTAAATGTGTGTGTATATATATAAATATTATTATTAATGACATTTTTATAAAAACATAAATATAATATATCATCTACTTTCTTACATTTAATTACATTGAAAAATGATAATGTCCACTTTTTTCATGTGTGGATTTCCACATCCATGAAGCGATGTCATTCCTTTTTCATCACCACATCATATGAATGGTATATATAATTTTATTTCAATATATAACATGATATTTTATATATATATATATATATATTATTAAAGATAAAATTATATTTTCTTTCCTTCTATCTTGATCATTAAAGAATAGAAATTTTACTTATGCATAGGTACGACCTACCATCTCCATGATTGCAATGTAGTTCATTTTTTAAAGATAAATTTTTTAGATAATTTTTAATGTATAATTTATATATATAAATATTTATTTCATTATTATTATTCTAGATATTATGGAATAATGACCTCTTTGATTATATTCAATACACTAATATTAATTTTGACATATGAGATCAATATCATCCTACCATCTAACGTGAACTTATTTGATTAAATATTTATTTTTAATGTGGTGAAAAATAAAATAAAAAAATTATAATTTTAAAAAATATTATAAATTAATTAATTAAGAAAAGTTTATTATTCAGGATGATAATGAATTTATGTGATTATTCAGACACGAGGTAAGGGTTTTAAGTTTAAAACCCTCATTTCAAATGTTTTTATTATTTGATTTTTAAATAATTTTATTCCATATACAAATATATAAATTTTTTCTAATATATTCATATACATATCGATACATAATAAAGATTAATTTATTAATTTTTTATAAATATTTCCAAATGAATCTTTTTAAATAATTTTTAGGCTTTATTTACAAAAGAAAACAAGAATGTTCTAAATTCACATATATAGATTTTACAACTTTTCCCACCACCACAACCATTATTTTATATTTGGTATACTGTATAAACTTATGCAATTTATTAAAAGAAACACCCCTTAAATTTTTCTGGGATATTTAGTTTTTAAAATTGGTATTAAAAAGATATTTTTATGATTTTTATGTTGGAAATACAAGATGTTATGTATTTCATGAATGTTTTATTCCTTTGAAGTTATTATTGATGTTGGGTGTGCCTGATGTAACTCATTATTATTGGTTGTCATGATAAAAACAATTATGATGGGTTAGCCTGATATAGATCATAATAACATGTGGGCATGATAAATCCCTCCAAGTCATTATGTAATGATTATTTTCTTAAGAGAATTATTTAATAATTAAACTGTATTGGTTATTCTTTATGTAAGAGTGGTCATAAGAGTGACATAATGAAGATTTACCAAGCAACCAATATGTTTTTCACTGATTTATAATGAGTTTTCATCAAAATAATTTTATTTCAAAATTTATTCTAATCATATTTTATTTTTATTTAATTACATGGTATTTTTGGTAAAATTTTAAATATTTTTTAAAAAATATTTTTCTTGGGTTCTCATGTTTTTTTAAAAACCCTCATGATTAGGTATTATATTTTTGTTATCTTATAAAGTGTTTTTTTAATTTCATATTAATACTGATTTCATGGCTAAAAATGATTTTTATGAGTTCAATTTTTATTATGTTACAGAAAATATATTTTTATGATTTCATGGTTTTAAAATGGATGAATGCATTTTTTTTATTTTTTCCATATCCCTTATTGAGATATTTTTTGTCATATCTTGTTTTTATGTGATTTTAAATTGTTTAATGATGATTACAAAAAAGAAGAAGTAAATTTGGAATTCATGAAGATTATTAAGGGAAAATAAATATATTTCATTTTAATAGTGTTATGTTGTGGAAAAAATGGATAATAAGTGGATATATAAAATTTCTATTGTATTAGTTTTGTTATGTATGATTTCTGACTCATTTCTCTAATACTCTAAACCTGAATACTCTTTACAAAATAATGAAATTTATTTATAGTCTAAAGACACTTAAATATCTAATGTTTAATAATAGGTCCTTATTGTTGGTTTTAGAGAAAATGTTTAGATAGTTATAGGGGTTTGGTTAATTTAAGTTAGTACCCATAAGGGATTATAATTTATATTTATCATGATATTTCATTTGATGATTACCATGATTAATAATCTAAAATATCTTTATTCAAAATAGTTTTTTTTAAACAGTGAAGAAAACTTAAGAAGGAACGATGAGGATAATATCTTTACACGTCCATAACATGGTATGGTTGGAATTGGAATTAGGAAGATTTTCACAACGATAGATCCGTTGATGTAGGATATAAATGGCAGTGGCATCCATGCTAAAGAGAATCCAGATCTACCCTAAAGGAACATATCAATAGCATAGAATTTTATGGGGAAACACTCTCTATATTAAGTGGATATATTAAGAGAGTGATAGTTTAGGGATTAATTAAATCCTAAAAATGATATATATATATACATGGATTATTCAATACATAAAAAGGAATCTCTTTTTTCAAAATTTTGAAGGTGAAAACGATCAAGAGTGGTCAATGGTTAACAATAATAGTGAATGAGAAAAAGATTGAAACCATGTAAAGGGATACATTTAATAGTTTTTCCTCTATAATTTTTTTCCTATGGTTGTTCGACATAGATGGAAGAGAGATTGATGCAATTAATTAGTTGGAGGAAGATTCAGAGGTTGTGTATGAAGTAAAATTCACTCGACAAGAAACGTACCCACCAAATTTTATCTAGTTTATTAAGGGTAAAAATAATCAGTTTTACTTAGGATTGAAGCTAAAATATTTAAGGGAATTAAACTCCCATTAATTTAAGATTTATGATAAATTATTTTGATATATCAATATAGAAGAAATGGAGTTTGAAAATGATCATAAATTCCTTGACCATAAGCATAAAAAAAGTCCCAGATGATAGGAAATATGGAGGAATCCATCAATTAAATCTGAAGGTAAGCAAATCATTTTTATGGTTTGTGATATTTTTGATAAAAATTATCCAGTAGAATGTTTTATAAAACTATATATGTGTTTCTCATGTAAATATTTGGGTCATAAGGATCGCGGATATAAAAACAGTGTCATAAACAATCAAAAAATTGGGTAAAATATTTTCAACCAATAGTGAGATGTGTTAATTATAATTAGTTGGGGAATTATTCCAATGTATGTACAAAGTTATTTACAATGGGTAGAAATCATCATGATCAAAATAAAAAGGGTGTTACAAAATCATTTTCTACTTCTATAGATAAAGCTGGTCCATCTAATTTTTTGGTTAAATGTATTTTGATTGCTTGTTCGAATTATAATAATTCCCTTTTTAACTCTTGGTTTTCACATTAGTTTATTTATAAAAATTTATCAAAAAAATAGGAATATCACAACATGAACAGAAGATATAAATTTTTTTGAAAACATTAAGTGGAAATATTAAAGAAACTAAGATTTATAGGAATCCTCATATTATTATCTTTTGGATTGACTTTTTTGAAAATATTTTTTAACTACCCATAGTAGTGTTTGATATTATTTTGGGTTAGGATTAGCCATAATTTTCTCATTATAAGATATATTGTAGAGGAATAAAATTTATATTCATTGATTTCATACCATTGATAATATATCATGAATATGATAAAATGATTAGAGAAAATAGTGAAATTTACCTAGATCATATTGTTGAATGGAATGAAACTGTTCAAATTAGTGATATATTAGTAGTAAATAAATATATTGATGTATTGGATAATGATTTTCCTACTATAATTCTGGATTCAAATTTTGAATATACTATTGACATAGTGTGTGATTATAAGCTAATTTCAAAACACCATTATCTAATGGCTCATATAGAACTCTTTTAATTTAAAAGGATACTGTAAGAGTTTCTAGATAAAGGTTTCATATGTATGAGAACCTCACAGTAGGGTGATCTTATTTTTTTTAATTAAAAATATATATGGTTTAATGAACATTCAATTGATTATAGAACATTAAATAACATCACTATTAATAACGACTATCCTCAACCTCATATCGATGAATTCTTTCATCTGCTCTTGGGGGTATAATATTTGTAGAAATATCAGTCACAAGATAGGTTACAATTTTTTGATGGAAAACGGGGAATATATTTGGAAGATTCTATTTTAGACTAGATATAAGAATTATGAGTTTGTAGTTTCTCCCTATGGGTTGTTTAATACACCAACATCATTCATATATCTTTTGAATACATTATCACATGACTATTTAGATAAGTTTTTGGTTTTCCTTTTTAATAATATATTGATATATTAAAAAATTAAAGATTCTAATAATGTAAAATTATAAATTGTTTTTTAAACCGTTGAAGGAAAATAAATTTTATGGATAATTTATTAAGTGCGCATTTGGGTTGTAAAGAAATTATTTCCTCATTAAAATTATTTCAAAATTTTAAATAAATATTGACCCTAATAAAAATAAAATTTATAAAAATGAAAAATACGTAAATATTTCAATGAGATTCATAGTTTATTTAGATTAGCATTTTTCTACCATCAGTTTGTTAAAAACTATACTTGAGTTTCTACCCCTACAAACAACGTTAACTTGAAAAGGATTTAAATACATCCAGATGAATGGGTGTGGTGATTATTTTCCAGAAAAAAATAACTGTGAATTATCTAGTTTTTGAATATTCCTCTTGAAATGGTGAATTTATCATCTATTATGAAGATCGTTGAAGGGATATTATTGTTTTTAACTTAGAATGATCAGATATTTTCTTATTCTTCACATCAATTGAAAACATTTCAGCTAAATTTTCCTACCCATGTTTTGGAATAACCTGCAGTAGTATTTGATTTAAAAATTTAGATCCCTAATTCATATATATTATGGATTTAAATATATACTAATTTTAAATGTTTTATGTATTTTTTGACTTAAACATATTCGAACATGAGGCATAAAAAATTCCTAGAACTAATTAGTGATTTTGATAGCATGATTCATTATCATCTTCAAAAGGAAAACAAAGTATTTAATTCATATATTTGGAGAGATTATTCTATATTAACCAGGTTACATTTTTAATATTACCCATCAGTGAATGATTTAATAAATTTTTAACATGAAATTATACATGAAGGAAATTTGTAATACCCTGGAACACCCTAAGAGGGAAGGTGTGAATCAATGTGTAAAATTTTTCTTTAAAAGTGTATAATCTTATCCAGACATTGGTGTGAACTTAAAAAACAAATTTTATGGAATCATGATATTATCAAACATGCATATACCAAAATATAAACAAAACATAACAATTTTACTTTGTTCCACACTAAAAGCTAGTCCAAGGAGAATATTTTGAAAGTGTGTTAATCACACTTGAATCTACTAGATTCAATATATATTATGGATAAAATTTTATTAGACATATTTAATTCATGATAGAGAAACAATATTTATAATAATTTTAGTTATATCACACTTCCTCCCTCAGATCACTACCTTTAACCCCCCCCCCCTTCCCACTGCATTAGGTAACGTTTTTCTAAGTTCATCAACTTGAAGTTATTTTTCATATCAAAGCATGTGAAGGTGATTTTTTGCATCCTGTAAGCCCACTTATAATACATTAATAAATTTCAAAAATAATTCCTTTTTTCAAGTATTATTGCATATGTATATTTTACGAAACGCTTTTTTTCCTTGAAACTCTTTTTTTTCAAGGAACTGTCACACTTCATGAAGCTAAACAATTTTAAAAAAATTCCAACATTCATAACACTAAAAAATTTCATGAAACGAAAAACTATCGTGAAACTATGAAATTTCATGAAACTCATTCACTGGAATTCATTAGAATCAATCCTTTATTAAAATTTATTTTTTAAAAACATGTGTTCACGTAATGTTCTTGACTTGTTATGAATTTCGTTCATGTGAAAACTTTATGAAATAAGAGAAATCATACATTCTATATATTTTTATGCTCATAAGATGAGTGGATACCCATTTATAAAAATATCTTCCCCTTTATGAAAATTTCAAGCTCACAACTACCTTTTTCTGGAAACTCATCATTCATGTTCTTGAAAATCCCTTTCTTGATGAATCTTTAAGGTAAATTTTGCATTCGCCAAAATTATCATAATTTCATAACATACCATCTTCCTTATGTACTTTATCCAACACTATAAAACAATTCTACCAAAAATATAAAAACCTTCAAGAAACCAAATTTTCACAAATTCCATTTCTTTTCCACATTTTTATAAGGAAATACAATAAATACACCGCCTTCGACACTAAATCCACCAGTACTATAAGATCATATAGATTTAGAGCTCCTTAATTACACCATTATGGATAAAAATAGATATAAAAAAATTTACACCTCTGAAACTCTGGGTTCCAACAATCTCCCCCTTTGAGATTATCGATATTCTACAGAGAATTTCAAAAGAGCACCAACCGAGAAAAAAACAGATAATACTAAAATCGCTCATTCATTACTCGATGTCTACATGAGAAAATGATTGTGTAGAAAAAAGGAGTTTCGAGAGATAATTTAATTTCGTGATAGACCAAATACCTATCCATCATACCACTTCAATATAGACCTTCATACCTCTATATACCTATATTATAAACCTCTAAAATTCAATATTCCCTTGAATTTCCCTTATATTTAATTATATAATTCTCCCCTATAAAAATAAACCAAAAGAAACTGTACATGTTACATAGTGGTGGAAAAACTCCTCCTATATCATATCTCTCCCTGAGACCTATATCACATCACTAAATAGAATAAAATAGATAAAAACAATTTTTAGAGGGGATAAACCACAACCACCCCATTCAATGGGAGGTAGTTGAAAAAAAATGTTCAATTGATGTTTCTCAAAAAATTGTTTAACCAATGGATTAGTCAAGATTTCATCCACTTGGTCATTATTTTTTAAATGGACCATTTTAATCACACCTTATTCGTTTCTTTCATTGACAACGTGATATCTATTCTCAATATGTTTGTTATGAGAGTGTTGAACCAAATTTTTCATGATATCAATCATGCTCTTGTTTTCATAGACTATCACCATAAACTATTTAATCTCACCACCAATATAAATAACTTGTGGATTCATCCACAATATTAGAGTTCATACCATGGTCAAAGAGTTATATTCTACTTCAGTCAAACTAAAATAAGTGCTTTCTTATTTTATTCTCAACCAGTGCTCACATTTTTTATATAATAATCAATTATACCCCTATTGTGGAATTTAAATTCACCACATATCTCGACTATTCAGAATCATAAATTTATTATAATTTGTTATCCCTTCTTACTGAAAATTATAATCCAAAATTGAGAGTACCCTGAATATACCATAGGATTATTTTAATTGCCAAAAACAAATCTTCTCTAGATTACATTATAAGTGATCCACTAAAAATATTGTAAATATGATATATAGCTGTGTTCAAGTAAAATATAATAAGAATCAAATGATCCTCTTAGACAGGGTGTGATCCATATGTTTTCAATCCTCATGATTTTATGTTTTTACCCAACTATAATAGGTGTTGACATTGTTTTGGAGTCATTAATAATGAATTTATTCAGAACCTCTCTTGTATAATTTACATAAAAAAATAATTTTTTATTCCTTCCTTTGAAACACATGTAGCCTAAAAAGTTTTGAAATTTCACTAATCATGTAAATTTGAAATTATTATTTCATGTGACTATCAGAATCTTATATTGATCTAAACCTCCTTATGCCAAATAATATTTCCCCCACAGACACCAAAATCATTAATTGATCTCCCTTAGAATTCTTCACCTAAATATTTTGGTTGGCGCATCAACTTTTAAATTTTTTTCTTCTTTATATATGAATTCAATAAATAATATCATGTTAATTGTCATATATTTAAACCATAAAGATTTTTCTTTATTAAAAAATGAATATTTCATTATTTCTAGTTAAAAATCCTGATGGTTGTTCAATATATAATTATTTATCAAGAAAGAAATTTCAGAATTCCATTTTTACATCCATCGATAAATTTTATTACCCGGTTTCAATCATTATGGCAAGAAAGATCCTAATCAACTCTATCCAAGTTACTAGAGAAAACAATTTCAACATCAATTCCTTCAATCAATTTATATATTTTACACACAAAACATGCCTAATTTATAATCACATTTACAGGATCATCTATTTTTTAATAACCCCATTTTTCCTATTAGATTGTGATTTTTTGCCTCACAATAAGATCCCACATTTAGTTTATTTCTATCTAATCTCATTGTTCAATCATGTCCATAACCCATGATTTATGGTTCACTTCTTCTTCAAATGAGGTTGGTTCTAAAATTAATAGGAGAGAATTATTTTCTTCATTCCTCATTATCTAGGTTTGTATAAGTGATTTATGATCACCAGTGATATTGGATTGATCAACTTCTACCCTATTATTTCTCTTAAAAGTCATTAGTATAGTTTCTTATGAAATGTTTTTTTATTTAATTATATTGCTGGGTCATCATCAATTAGGGAACCCTAAATGATAGGAAAGAATTCTACAATTTTGTTTTTTTAATCTACCCCTTTTCCACTTTATTTTTCATCTTTAATCATATCAACATATGAGCTCAATGAGTTATTCATAATTTTAACATCAATTATTTTCACATAATTTATCTCCACAATATTTATGGGATGATTATTGTCTCATTTACCATGTTTACTATTCATTGAGTATCAAATGAATATTCCCTCGTATGTAGAATCACCATAAATTCCTGGAATGGCTTCTTTATTTCAGATAAAACGTTTCATTCTAAAAACATGGAAATACTTTATTGAGGGTTTCATTACATGAAATATTCCAAATGGTTTTGTTTCCTCTCCTAGAATCATCCATGTTCGATTTTTAGGGGAAACCATAAATTGAATATCATATTTCTAGAAATGATGGGAAATAAAACTCACAATCAACATAGTTTTGGAAATATTATTCACTTATTGATTTCATTTTTCCTTGGACCCATTTTTCATGTCTTCTCACTAAATACACCTCATGATTAATACCATGTTTTTAGGTAGTTTTCATATTTCACTGACGTGAAATTTCATCAATTATCAGATTTTAATATCTTGATTGTGTTTCAAGTTTCATTCTCAACTCTTCATAGATATCTCTTCATGAATTCAACCACCTATCCTTTACACTTCATAAATATAAAACATGGTATTTTAATATAAAAATCAATAAAATGAATGAAGTAACACTCACCATATGTTCCATCCACAATAATTGGACAAAACAAATATTTTCACACTAGATCATGTCAATTTGTTGACATTTTATTCCTCATTTGATAAGAATTTCGGACCATATTATTCACATAAAATCATCACATTCCTTTTCTCTTTCATGCATCAGACTGGGAACGTGTTCAATATCCTTCAGATTGAATATGTTTTCCATGCTCTATTGATTAATATGACCTATCCATCGGTTCCATAATTTGTTTTCCTGTTAAATTTTTACTCAGAAAGTGTTCTGTTTAATATCTAACTAGTGAAAATTACTATTCTTTCTCTGAAATTACCTGATAGAATTAACTACCATTCCTTTGATGGTAAACCCTTTGTTATTAAATATCACTGCCAGTACTAAGTCTCAATGTTGACTCACACTCAAGATATTATGCTCAAATATATCTCTATAGAGATCTTCTATTATCATAATGTCATCATTTTATAATTATATATTTCCATGGAATCTGATCATTAAAGAACCATTGTTGCTGAATGCCACTATTACATTAAACCATTCTATAATGTTCTCATAAATAAATCACTTTTTATATTGTATGATCAACCCTCTTCATTAATATAGGTGATATTAATCTTTGTATCTTTGTGAGTGATCTCTCTTAGGATGGAATTCTCAATCATCGTCTTTTACTTCCACGAAAAACTAAATTGTTGGAGGCATAAGATAGACTCTCTAATACATTTTCAACATTTAGGGTTGAATCACACTTATATTATTTTTCTAGATGTGAATACTTATTTTCCAGTGTAATTCTACTATGTTGACTAGTATTGACATGTCTTAGAGTTCTGTATTTATGATTTCCTCCTTTTCTCTGTCTATAATTAATATCTTAATGAAAAAAAATTAGAAAATAAAAAAATATCCATAGAAATTATTTATTCTTTGTGAATAATGATATAGTCTTATTCTACATTGCTTAATTCTATGTGCTTCCCCATTAAGCTATCTCATTTCCTCTTCTGTGTATGGCATGGTATAACCTATAATGCCAGGGAATTTATATTTCATAAGAGGAAATATCTTCTCCCCTTCATTTCACAAAATATCCCCAAATTTTATATAACATATTATATAAACGATAATATCTAGATAACTGAGGATTATTTTTATCTTCCTTATTTTTTTAATTGGAATCATTATCTATTAGAAATTAATGTGCGTTGGTGATATGTCCATGATTCTGATTCCCTTTATTTTGCCTCATCTTGTTTCTAATTTTTTATGTTTATTTATCACATACAATTAAAATTCTTTCCATAAATTTAAGAAATTGATCATTCAATGATTTATCTCCTCCATCCGAACCATGTTTAAATATTTCAAAAATCATTACCTCTGAAAACATTCCAATATATAATATCTTATTAATTTCCCTAGATTTTTATTTTGTATCCCATTTACTCTTTAAATAAATTACTTCTCAAATATCCTATCCTTTTCCTCCAATCAGGATGTAATATCAATAATAAATTTTACCAACTCTTCAGTCCTAGGTTTAAACTCCACAACCTCTTCTAATCATTCATGTATATTCAAATGATCTTTTTCCTCTCCTTGTAGTTCATCAATATCTACTTCAAGATTATCCCAATACATTGATAGATCATTTAGAAAAGATATAATGTTTGTATTTTTATTTCCTTCAATGTTATGATCATCCTGTGCACCCTCAAGGTCCATCTTGAGATTGAAAACACTTTCAAACTAATTGTTGTCCTCCTTCATCGGTTTTACCTTTTAAACTATATCCATTGGGGAATATTTAACATCAAATATAATCTCTGGTTATACATCATCCAAAAATTATTTATCATCTTTTTCTTCTCTGAAAATGATACTCTTCCTCTATAATCTATTTTCTTATATGAAGTCTCCTTTTTTCAGGATCCTCCTCTAAGGAAGTTTCATGAATTTTCCTTTACTTTCCATATCATCAAGTTTCATTGACCATCAAGTTGAAGTTTTCCCTACTTTAACAAACTAAAAATAATCCATAGGAATATTTAATATAAATATCCCTTCTTATATATTGATTTTTGTAGAAAAAAGAGAAATATATTCATCATCAATATTGTCTACATCATCACTAAATTTTTTGAGGTCAATTTTTTTCATAGATTTGATTTATATTTCAATGCTTATCCAAATTGTTATATCATCTTGTTTGAATATCATTTCAGGAACCATTAGGGATCACAGAAGATTTTCAAAATAAATATTAGACATATCCCTATCCTCAATTGCTAAAACTTTTGGTCTTTAAAGAGGGGGAATATTTCTCAAGATTTTCATCACAATTTCAACATCCTTAATTTATTTTGAAAATCCTCAAATTTTACCAAAAAAATCAGTAATCATATTAATAATGCAATTTTCATTTTCAAGTTTATCTATTTTTATATCATCAAACAATTTATGAAAAAATGATTTTATCCCTCCATCACTTCTTTATCAACATCATATATATTTTCTTATTTCTCCTAAATAGACCTCGATGTAGTGGAAATCATAACATTCCAATAGATATTATTATATAGTTATGCAGTAATGGAATTTTTAGATTTCAAATATGCATAAATCATTTTTAGATCAGTTTTTTTCATTGAAATATCAATGACATCACGGTCCTCAATCCCCTGAACTATGGCATAAAGAACTTTCATCCTAATAGATCATTGATGATATATCATTCAATTATTCTAAATCTTGATTTTTCTTCTGCAAAAAATGGTAAATTACATAAAATTCACTAAATTATCTATAAAAAATTTATGGACAAATTTTATACAAAAAGAATAATTTGATACCATTTGTAATACCCAGGAAACCAATTAGATGGGAGGGGTTAATTAGGGGACAAGTATTTAAATGAATGTGATAGATATTGTCCCAAAGATAGTAGGAACTTATTAACATGTTTGATGAAATAATGAAATTATCAAACACCCATATGAAAAAATAGTAACAAAAATCATCTTGTTTACTTCCTTCACAGCTAAGATCTACTCCAAGAATCATACAAAGATTGTTTGTTGGTCATACATAATTCCACAAAATTTCACTAGATATTTTGGAATAAAATTTACCATACATGGTCACTCAATAGGAGGAACAATCCCATTAAAATAATTTGACCGATAGAAATCTTCCTCTATCAAATCACTTATGCCAACTCCCCATTTCTCACTACATTGAGTGAATTCTTTCTTATTTTATAGATTTGATGTTCACTTACATATAAGACCATATGAAGGTGATGGTTTTCATCATGTAGGTCGACATATGATTCTTAAATATATTCCTAAAACTTTTTCAATGTTCATGTATGCTCATGTCCATATCTTTTTCCAAACACCTTTTTTCAAAAAAAAACCCTTTTCTCAAATACCTATTAGATTTAATGAAAATAAAAACTTCGGTGAAACTCCCAACATTCAATAAACTGAAAACTTTTGTGAAACTCCTAACATCCATGAAGATTTCAACTTTTTTAAAACTAATTCACTAAAATTACTTATCATTATTTTTTTATAAACTATTATTTTCATAAAACTTGTGTTTGTGTAAGGTTACTGATTTTTGTAAGAATTCCATTCATGTAAAACCTTCTTGAAATCAGAACAACCGACCCTTCTATAATTCTATTTTTTCAATGATCATAGAATGAGAGAAAACCGATTTATAAAAATTCACCCCCCATCATGAAACTTTCAAACTCAGAACCACATTTTCACAAAATTCACGATTCATGTTCATGAAACTCCATTTCATTAGGAAAAAACCAATGAAATGATTCATTCTTAAAACTTCTCATAATCACATAACCTCCCATCTTTACTTTTTCCCTTAACTATATTTCTCAAAATATTTTTTTATGAATCTCCAAATCTTCACGACACTAAAATTTCTTGATTACATTCTTTGAAAAAAAATTCATGAGGTGGTCCTAGAAAACACTCTTTCTTGAAACCTTTCCCTTCCTAAAGATTTTGGGCCCCAAATAATTGTAAAATGTTAGAAAATCACACCATATTTAACACTCATACCACATACTTCATAATATCACATGGATTATAAATTTCTTGATCAACCCAATGTGTATTGTCAATAACCACATAAAAACAATCCATTTCCAGTTGGGAAATTCGTTTTTCCAACAAAGTCTATATTTTTCCAAATGTCATTATGATCATCTCTGATATAATTAATTAATCATTTTTATAAGGATGATTATTTCTGAAAAAAATTTCTATAATATATTAATAATGTTTTTTCTATAGAGTGTCATCATATAAAAAAGGTTTTTTCATAATTTTAATAATATTATGTGTTACTTATGATTCCTAGTTGAAGAAATATTTACTATGTAAAGATTATAGTTCTCCATTTTCCATTCATCCCAGAAGCAATAATATACATAGATACCTCTAGAAGTATTACATGTGGGAGGGAATGAAAATATATATTTCTGACATTACCATGAAATGTTCATCTTGAAAATAGGTTTGTGATGAAATAAAATTACTACAGAAAATGCTTTAGCATTTTTTAGTTCCCGAGTGGAAATTGGAATATATATCCATAGATTTCAAGGTGAGTTTACCAAATAAATATCAAATTAATAATGTTATTTGGGTTATTTTTGATTGAATCACTAAATATGAACATTTCCTTCCAATTCAAGATAATATGCCTTTAGATTCCCTTTCTTGACATTAGACCAATGAGATATTCAGGTTCCATGGATTTCCACTCTCGGTTTTTTCTGACCATGCCTCAAAATTTACTTCAAATTTTCAAAAAGGTCTTTAAAATTTTGGGGGTACTAAATTAAATTTCAATACATATTTTCATCCTTAATATAATGAATAGTCTAAGAAAATAATTCTAAACATGGATAATAATCATTTAGATTTATAAATGTATTTCCTAGGAATTTGGTATGAGTATATTTCATTATTTCAATTTCTTTAATGTTAAAACTTTCATTATAGTATATAGATAGAACATTTTGAGTAATAATAAGGAAATCAATGTCAGATTTATTCCTGTTGGGATGAAGTAAGTGAAAGGGAGTTTTTGGGAGAAGAGATGGTAAAATAATTGGTTGACATAATGAAAATGATCCAACAATATAAGAGTATGTCTTAGATTATGAATAAAATTAATGCAGATAACAAATGGAAAGATATTCTTTTCGAGATGGTGATCAAGTTTTTCTTTAAGTATCTTTATAGAAAAGTGTTTTACGTTTAGGTAAAAATGGGAATCTATATCCATTGTTAATTATACTATATTAAATCTTGGATTATATTGACCCCAACATTTAAAAAATATCATTTCATGATATTAATCACAATTAACCATCAACTTACAAGCCATGGACTATAAAGTCTAATGTCTATGGAAGATTAGATAAATAATTTAGCATCATGAAACCATAATATAAAAAACTTTTATTTAATCATTATAATGATATCCTAACTCAATTTTATCCCTTCTAATTGAATATGATAACTTGGGGAAAACATGATCAAAATGGATGTGCCAAATATCCTAGTAAGGTAGTAAGCAAAAATATATAAGATAGCACATGGGTTAGATGGCATAAAATGATTGCATAAATATAAGGGAACATGAATAAATATAATGAATTATAAAATGTATAATATGGTAACAAATAATAATGGAATTATAGGAATGTTGAAGCATCATATAACATGACATAAACATTAGTCAAGGCTAACTACACCGACTGTATCATAAGATAGACAAAGTCCGATAAAGTAATCTAACATACCATTAGGGTAACCCATGGGTAGAAATGGGCATCACAATCATGTCATAAGGCATTATAAATTTGGATATCACAAAATTGTCCATGAAATAATACATTTAGAACATACGAAGACATTAATAAACCAAAATTTTCATATAAAATGATAAATAGTTTCCAACTGAAGTGAAATTACTTTAAAAATTGCTTAGGAAACATTAGGATTTTATCCACTTCGGTACGATTTTAAGGAAAAATATTAATGAGTTTTAAAAATAGAAAATAATAATAATAATTTGTTAAAGAATACAAGAATGATACAAGAACATTTTTCGTGATAAAATATTTATTGTATAAAAATAATTGTGGCATAAAAGATATTATTGATATCACATGAAAATAGTTAGGAAATAGGTTACCGAGAAAATTTCTGACAAGAACCTTTTTAAAAAATGTATTTACACATAAATAATGATGATATAAACTAGAAATACTATTTTAAAACATATAATTTTTTTTAAGAATTACCCAAAAAAAGCATTATGTTGGAGTAAATATAGAGAAAGAGTAACCTAACAGGAATATGGGGGTTCGTGAAGAATCTCATACCATATGTCTAAAATGGTTATACAATTGATCATAATGTTATATATAAATAAATAAATTAATTAAATAATTAATAACATTTTAGACATTTAATTGATTTATGATAATTTTTTAAAATCATTTATGTCCTTTTTATGGGTTATGAGATTTAATTTCTTCTTTTTAGAGTGTTGGTTTTCTTGGTGTTCATGGTCATTTACTTGTATACATGTATGGAAAATCTTGTAAATTGAGAATGTTTTTCCAGAATAGAAGTTATTTGTTATTAATTAACAACCACAAGTTTAAATGGTTATATAATTCATTTTATAATTCTATTTTAAAATGAATCCTTAGATAATACATTAATGATAGTGTTTTAGATTATTTTAGCATTTTTTCGATCACCATGAACTGGTTTTGTTTTTTTAATTAATATTATGTATCTGTAATTGTTCTAAGACATTAAATATGTGATAATAAACATATTATAATTTTTATTAACCATAATTTTTTTATGACCAACCTTGAATTCATTAATGGAAAATGAGAAGTAGTCATCCTTGAAGGAGATAAATTAACACATGACAAACAATGTTTTCATCTCTAGAATAAAAGGGAGAGGATAATGCGGATTGATTATGGATTATTCCATTATAATAGTAAAATCAATGTATATATATGGTACTAGAGTTATAATTAAATTCGGATGAGGGGAGGCAAGGAGAAAATAGAAAAATAATAGAACTGGAAAATAAACTAAATGAAAAGGAAAGCGGAATTTACCTATTGAATTCCTCCTCCTTGAGTTCCACCTTTGGGATATGTTTTTGATCTTTTGATGATAATAATATCTCTTGCATTTATAGGGTAGTTTTAATAAGATATTTGAGTATAATTATTACAGGTCTCAATGCTTTTGCGGTGTGAAGAGAAGAGGTGGTGTGGGGTAGTATTTATAAGGGAGTAGACGAGTGTTTTCTCATTATTTTATTATTTAGTTTATTATTTTCCATCAAGAATATTAATAGTTTTAGAAAAATTCAAAAATATATGTAAAAAATTAAGGGTATTCAAGCATTATAGTGCATACATCATGTAATAATCAAGGGATAGTGTATTTAATTTATAATGTTTATATACGGTAAATTACTGTGTTTTAGTATTTACCAAAACTCACATATTTCAGAAAAAATACCAAAAATTCCCCATAAAAAATTTTATATATTGAATTCAAAAATGAAATCCATTTTATGAAAATAATTTTCTAATTATTATAAATTTAATTTCTAATTGAACTAATAATTTGGTCGAAAAATAAAAATTTTAAAATTATAACTGATTTTATAGCACCCTGAAAAATAAATTAAGGCCTCATAAAATTATGTTATAATAGTAAGATAATATATTATTAATTAATGAGTTATTTTTAATGAAAAAAAATCATTTAAAAAAATATATTAATTAAAATATTGAAAATAAATACTTATGATATCTAAAAATATCGACCCATAATTAATAATTTCAAAAATATTTATTTACTTACACTATGATACAATTATATCATACTTTCATTTATAAGAAGGATAAATTTTATTTATACTTTTATGGGTGATGTTACTATTTTATTGACCAATTATGTATTCAAAAGTTTTATATTACTATTCTAAAGGTCATCTTACTATTCCTTCGGTATGTGTTTCTTAACATATAGAAATAACTTTGATTTCATTATTTATTCATTTATAATGTTTTTACTATGTTCATTATGTGATATAATATGATTTATAATATATGAAATAAATATCAGAAGGGAATATCCATTGATAATATTTTTGGGTCATTACATTCTTCCCCCATTTTGAAATTTCACACTTAAAATTTTATTTTTAATTAAATGTTGTAAATTGGTGTGGGTACTTCTCCTTCGTCACTTCATCAGGTTCCCCTGTTTCAACTTTTTTATTATGGAACTACCATAATACTTTAACTTGGTTAGTAGTCTTGATTCATATAACATTGTCTCTATGACTCAAGATCATCACGAGATGCTCCTCATATGAGAGATCATTTTCCAACTATACCACCTATGAATTTAGAACATGTGAAAAATCTAGTGTGTAATTCCACAAGATGGATACGTTCAATACATCAAGTATTTCAGACATGGTAGTATGAATTTATATTTGATATAACACAGCTCCTACAAGATCAAAAATCTCGAAGGGGCTGATGTACGTGGGACTTTTCATTCCTTTCATCCATAATCTCATGATTCTATTCCAAAGAGATAAGCAGAGGTATACCAGATCTCTTGCTCAAACAAAATGCCTTGTCGATGATTATCTGCATAAATCTTTTGTCGACATTGGGATTCCATTATGTGTTTCTGAATGGTTTTCACCTTTTCCACCATTTCATTGACCATTACACGTCCTATCATCTTACGTTAACTAACCTCAAACCAGCATGTCAGTATTCTATATATTTTCACATAAATGGATTCATATTGATCCATTTAGATTCTTGAGTGGATACTTTTGTTGTAATATAAATCAATAAGAGGAAAATTATGCTCCCATCCTCCCTTTACATCCATATAATATGATCTCAACATGTCTTCCAGTGTCTGAAAATCCATTCAGATTGGCCATCAGTTTAAGTATGATAAGCCATGCTGAAATTAAACTCATTTCTTAGATAATGTTACATACTCTTCCATAACATAGAGGTGAACCTCGGATCTTAATTGTATAAAATTTATAGTGGTACACCATGAATCCTTACCACTTTTCTAATGTATATTAATGAAAGTTAATGCAGTGAGAAGTCCTCTCAAATTGTTATAAGAAGAGTTAACTTTATAAGACGATCCACAACATCCCATATATAATTATTTCCTTCAGATTTCATCAAATGTCTAGTGAAAAATTCCATTGTAATGTTATTTAACATCCATGTTAGTATGGGTAGTGGATATCTCATCCACTTAGACTTTTTTCCTTTGTCCATTACTTTCTCACATACTAGACACTTTGATTTATATTCTACAATCTCTTTTTTCTTATTTCCCCACCAATAATTCTCTTAGGGATCTCCATACATCTTTTTCATCCCTGGGTGAATATAAAAGGTTGATCTATTTGTGTCATTCAAAATGTACTTCTTTATCTCTGGATTGGATGGTAAACGTAGTCATAACCCAAATCTAATGACTCATTTCTCATCAATTTGGAATTCTGAGGATTTATATTTTCTTATGGAATCCACATTCATTTGAATTTCCTAATCATTTCTTTGATCATCCTTTATTTCCTCCATAAGGAATGGCCGAGAAATCATTAGATATAGGACTGATGATGTTTCTTCCTTAATGATTCACACGTCCATCCTTTTCAAATCAAAGAATATTGGATCCTTCTCAATTCACATTATTGACAATATTATAGGATCCTTTCTATATAGAGCATCTTCCACAATATTTTCATTATTGGGATGATAGTGGATTGACCAGTCATAATCCTTGATTAGCTCAAACCAACATCACTTGTGCATATTAAGATCTTTCTGTGGGAATATATATTTTTGTCCCTTGTGATTATTAAATATCCCATACTTATCCACATAAGGATAATTCCATATGATTTTAAAAACAAAGATCAAAATTTCAAATTCCAGATCATGTGTGGGATAGTTTTTCTCATTGATTTAAAATTTTCTTGAGGATAAGCTATCAATTTACTATTTTTAATTATTAGAAAAAATAATCACTTATTTAAGGTATCACTATAGACCAAAAAGAGTCCCTAATTTGTCGGTAGTGTGACCACTAGTGCAGTGAGAAGCCTCTTTTTCAACATTTTGAATAAGTATTCACATTCACTAGTCTAAAAAACATTCATCCCCGTTGAGACAGCTTGGATAGTGGGTTTGATAATCATGAGATGTTATTTTCAAATCAAATGAAATACCCAAATAGACCAAGGAAACTAAATATCTCCATTACAGATGTTGTCCTTGGATACTTTTTGATTGCCTTTGCCTTGGAAGGGTCCATAGATATCTATTTTTTGGAGATTAAACATCATAAGAATTATAGTTCCTCCATCAAAAAAACATTTTCTATACTTTGAATATTGGTTCTCCCTTCAGAAATCCCTTAAAATATTATTCAAATACTCCTCATTCTCTTACATACTTTTTATGTATATCAGAATATCATTGATAATGACCACCAAAAATTAGTCGAGGTAATATATAAAGACTCTATTCATTAATTCCATTAAAATTTATAGAGTATTAGTGAGTCTAAAGAATATCACTATGAACTCATAGTGTTCATACCTAGTTGGATAGGTAGTTTAGGGAATATATTCCTTACTCACCTATAATTGGTGATATTCCATCCAAATATAGACCTTATAAAAATAAGTGTCCCAACATAGCTAATCAGACAAGTCATATATCTATGGTAATGGATACTTGTTCTTTATTGTGATTTTATTGAGATAATTAAAATAAATATACTGTAACATTGATTCAGTGTTCTTCTTGATGTAGAGGATTGGCATTCCCTATGGTGAGTCACTCAAGAATATAAAACCATTATCTATATTCTCATGTAACTCCTTCTTTAGTTCATTTATAACAACAGTGGCCATTCAATAAGGTTTTATTGATATAGTAAAACATCCTAGAATAATTTCAATTTAGAAATCAACCTCTCAAATAGGAGTAAGACATGGAAATTCATCAATGAATACATTAGTCTAATCCCTCACGATGGGCTTGTATTCTTGAATTATTCTCTCCTTTATTTCGAGAATTTGAGCTAGATATGAATTATAATTAGGAAAAAAAAATATACACAATTTATATGATGATTCTATAAGAGATTCATCCTCTTATATACACATGCACATAATTGTAAGATGCTTTAGGATGGGAAGAGTCATCTCCCTTTCCCAATAGTTGATGTTAGATTTATATTAATATTTATAATATATTCCCAATATAGAATAAAACACACCTAAATGAAGTATGGAATGCATTTATAGGAGTTTCCCTCAAAAAAATTATCTAGGGAGGAGTTATAAATTTTATATGCAATAATTTCCCCATTTTCTATTTTTACTGCTAACTAATACTCTATATTTTGATGTGGTGTTCGAATTGTTCTACTAAACTAGATTGATATAAAATAATGCATATAACCGGAATCAAATTGTATATTCTCTATTCATGAATTAATAACTACTGTATCTAGAAGAACATCATTTTCAGGATCCACCTCAAAAGTAGTGCTTGAATATGGCCTTCCAATATGCCTTGTTGGTTTTTTTATTTTCTTACAATATCCCTTCACATAGGGAAATAGTTTTCATAATTCACATGTTCCTTGTAGTTTAAGCACTACAACACATGCAGAGTGTTGACTTGAAAATGACTTTCTTCTACCTTATTGGTGGGATTATTTATATATCATTGGTAGTTATTAGATATTTTCCCTTATCTTCCATATCTGAAGCATATCTTGGTTCCCTTTAATAGGATTCCAAGATTCATCTTCCAACACTTCTGACTCAAGATATGTTGGGTATTCATTCTATCATGGGATATATCACCCATGTGAAACTTCATTTCACCCTTTTTCACTAGGCCCATGAGGCAACTAATAGTCTCTAATATCTATTACAACCTTGATTGAACAATGTAAAATCTCCTTCAAAATATCAAATTATCAAGTAAAAGTGATTTTGGAAGACTTTGGTATAGTACTATAATTATGTGATCCACCTTGATTTCAGTGTTCATAAAAAATATAGAGGCATATCTTGAAAGACATGTGAATTTTTCCTCATACACAATGATATACTCATCTTCATAATACTTTAGTCCATGTAATTTCCTTTTCAATCCAGAGAGAGAGGGTTCAAGGAAAATACTTAATGAAAAATATTTTTCTTGAATTCCTCCCAATACATGGAATAAATTTCCACTAGGGATTTGTTTTCCTAATCAATTCCATCCACTGATCATCTTCCGCATAAAAATGATAGACCACCACTAGAAATTTATCTTCTTCTACGCACTAGAGGATATAAAATATCTTCATAATGGATTTAATCAGTTGTTCTATAAGGAGGGTTTTGGAAGATCCATTAAACATGGGAGGCCCTTACCTCGTGAATTATTCAAAGGAAACTTCATCTTTCTTTGGAGAATGAGGGAATTCCACAAAATTATACTTATTAATCATAACTCTACCCATATGAGAAAGTACTATCACAATGTTTTGATGACATTTTCATATCATTACCAAAATCATGAAATTTCCGATCACAATGATTTTTGTCAGAGGTTCTTCCATTTCCAACCATTCACTAAAAAAATAAAATTTGGGGGCTTGAATACATAGAAAATAAGCATATAACAACAATATATTCACCATAATAGGATAAACTTGTAAAGGAAAAGTATATCATAACTTGTGATTCCCTAGGTTTAAATCATGGTTATCAATGGTACATTTCCTAACATATATTCTATTAAAAATATTTGTTCCCTTAATAATGGATTATAATGAGGTTATGGATTTACCAAATCATATCCCCTGAGAGTATCAAACTAGGTGCGCAGTAAGGCTCATTCTCATATACCAAGATACCCAGAGTAAGGATTGAAACATCTTATCAGAGTTGATACTCTGTGGTACATCAATTCCAGAACCACATCCACTTATAATATCCGGACACAGATATTTTTTTTCATAAACCAATTACTATATAGTAACTAAAATTTAGATATTTTTTTTTATACATAGTATTATCCCTAATGTTTTTTGTAGATTTTCTAATAGTATTACTAAAAATAACAAAAGCTTTATCAAATACCAATAATAGTGACTCCAGTATTTTACCCATTTAATATAATAATTTTAAAAATAAATAACCAACAAATTAAAAGCTAAGTATCATAAAGCCAAGTGTATTTTGACTATTAGGTACATAATTAAACATCATGAAACAAAAATAATAAAAAAATATTTAGTCTTTACTATGAGTTCCTATATCTATTTGAGCTTTTATAACTGCATAGAACTACCCATGGAAATAATCAAAAAAAGGATGATATAAAAATCACAGTAAGGTAGAAAGCATAGAAATAATGCATAGTAACTGGATTACAAAGCATAATATGAGGACATAAAAGGCAATAAATATATACAAACATAAGGTAGACTAAACTTTATGACATAAAATCATATAATCATGGAATAATATGAATTTTAAAACAATATATATCTTCATATATACATGAGTCAAGGAAAAATTCCAAGACTATATCACATGGTGGAAAAATACCCAAAAAGGAATCAGTTTCGCTCAATGTCCCAACAAGACATCTCATGCGAATAGACTGTACCCAATTCATTGTAGCACTATCTGGGTTCACCCATAAAAATTTGATCATTAATATGTGTTCTGCATGAAAATTATACATATGTAATCAAACATAACCTAAGGGATAACCATTTAAGGAAATGATTATCATAATCATGTAATAAATAATTAGAAATTGGTGTATCATAAAACTGTCTAAGAAAGAATTGATTTACAACATAAAAGGACATTATTAAAGAAAAATTGGCATAGAGAATGATAATGGTGTCCAACATAAGTGAAATAATTTTAAAAGAGTGATTAAGAAACTTTATAATTAGCTACATTAGTACGATTTAAAGGGAAAATACTAAAGAGTTAAATCCATTAATTAATTAATTAAGAAAATTTTCTTCATATATTTTATTTATTATAATTTTATTAATTTCATTTATGGATTTTTTTGATGGTATATGATATTCAATTTCATAGTTTTAGAGCATTAGTTTCTTTCGATTCCATGATCGGTTACTAGTATACATATATGGAAAATAATGTAAAATTAGAATTTTTGTCTAGAATTAATGTTAAAATTTATTAATTAACATAAATAATATTAAATAGTTATATAATTCATTTAATAATTTTTAGGTGATGATGAATCATTAGATTAGATGATAATGATAAACGTTTAGAGTTTTTTGGGTTTTTCGATCCTCAAGAACTAGTTTTGTTTTATTAAATAATATCAGGTATATATAAGGGTTACATAACTTTAAATAAACCGTGATAAATATATTTTGACATTTAATCACTAAAAATGATTTCATGACCAACATTAATGGTGTTAATAGATAATGAAAAATTTTCATCCTTCAGGGCGATAAATTAACACCTCACGAACGATATTTTCATTTCTAGAATAAAAGGGAGAGAAGAAGGGGGTTTGATGATGATTTATTGCTTTTGAATTATAACATTACATTATATTAAATCTACTATAGTATCCTTACATTTTTATTAGGGGGGTTATTAAAGAATAATAAAAGTAAATAACTGGAAATTAAATAAAACAAAAGGAAAGAGGAATTTACCTCTTTAGTTTCTCCTCTTTGAGAGCCTCCTTTAGGAAAAGGTTATAGTATTTTATGTGAAAAAGATATCCAAGAAGTGGGGGAGGGGATTGGGATGATATTTTAGGTGAAATTAGAAAATTATAAAATCTTCAGAGGTGTGAGGAGTAGAGGTGGTGAGGGGTGCTATTTATATGGAATGAGAGGGGTGTTTTTGCATTATTAAATACATTAGATTATTATTTTGGCTAATGAAATGTAATAGTTTTATAATTATCATAAAATATTTTAATATAAATAAGTGAAGTTAGATATTAGGTTTGTTACATCAGCCATG
This sequence comes from Viscum album, assembly GCA_963277665.1. NCBI lineage: Eukaryota > Viridiplantae > Streptophyta > Magnoliopsida > Santalales > Viscaceae > Viscum > Viscum album. The sequence continues at coordinate 1,896,204,949 of OY728130.1, read as the reverse complement.
AATCAATTAATATTGTATTTAATGAATAATTTATATGTACTATAAATTACTGTATTGTACTATAAACAAAAAATTACAGTATTTCAGAAAAAATCCCAAAAAATCAACCTAACCATTTTTTTCATATAGATTTAAAAAATAAAATTAATTTTATGAAACTAATTTTTTTATTATTAGAAAACTAATTTTTAATTAAAATCATCATTTAGTAAAAAAATAAAAATTTAAAAATTATAACTGATTTTATAACACATTTTAAATTTAATTAAGGTCTGATAAAATTATCATATAATCATAAGATAACAAAATACTAACTTATGATTATGTTATATGGAAAAAAATTTCCATTAAAAATTTATAAATGATAAAATTGAATAAATAACTACTTCTGTGTTATAAAAATATCAAATTTTAATTAATAATTTTAAAAACATTTATTTACCTATACTATGATATAATTATATCATATTTTCATTTATAATATGGATAAATATTATTTAAACTTTCATAGGAGAGATTCTGTTTTTTTACCATTTATTATTCATATGGTTCATATTAATATTCTAAATGTCAAATTATTATTCCTTCTGTATATGTTTCCTAACTTCTAGAAAGACCACTAATTTCATTATTTCTTTATTTGTAATATTTGTATTGTTTTCATTATGTTATTTAATGTGATTTATAATATATGAAATAATTTTAAGAAAGAAAATTCCATTGATAAAAATATTTGGTCGTTACATGGATAAATTTGGATAAGTATTCCATTTAGTGGCCTTGACATAGATTTTATCTCAAGTATATAACATATTTCATGTTTTGATTAATAAGAAAATATGTGCAACTAGAATATCATGTTTGGATCCCTGGAGTAGTTCAGCTAAATGAAAACCATTATTATGAGTGGAAAATAGTGCATATTCTTGAATATAGATAGAAAATGTTTCATAATATGTTAATTAATCAAGTTTTGTTCTTTTGGAATACCAATATGGTATAAGAAGCTAGATAGAAAACATAAAATTCTATGATTACAAAAAATCCACACTTATTTAAGTAATGAATATAATTATAATGACACAATTTCTAGGGGTATTACAAACTATTTAATGGTAAGAAAAATAATTTTCATGTCTTATAAGAATACATTAATTATATTTCATTGATTTATATTAATTAATAAAATATTATGTAATATTTTAGTGAAAAGGAAAAAACTTTATTTTTTATGAAATTGGGTTTTCATAATTTATATTGTCTTATTTAAAATATTTATTTATAAATTATTGAATTTTAATTTCATGGAAATAATTTAACTTTTTAAATAATCATATCAAAATTATATTTTCATAAAAATTTTTAGAAGATTTATTTTTTAATAAATAGTGAAAAATAATGATTATTTAGAAAACATCATTTTCTTTTCAAGTATTTACAAGGTACTATTTTATTTTTTGATTTTTTAGAGTTTCATCAGTTTATTTTAAATAAAAATAATACAATATCACTTGAATCCACATTAATCATGAATTTTCAATAAATATGTTTTTAAACATAATATTGAATTTTTTTTCAAAAAACCAATTTTCATCACATTTTTACACGATTAAATTAAATTTAAATTATTTAAATTATTTGAATTGAAATTGATAAAAGTCATTCAATAGTTAAAATTATCTTAATCAAAATAATTTAATAGGTTTAACCTATTTTCTGGTCATAATTAATAGAAAAAGAAGTAAAAATATATTTCCATTGTTATAATTAAGACATGTTTACCAGAGGGTTAAACTAAATATATAAGGGTTAAAATTACCCAAAAAATTTACTTTATCCTATTAGATTTCTTTTTTAAAAAATATTTATTTTTAATGAGCTGGAAAATTTATTTTAAAACAACACATTGATTTTTGGAAGCCTATATATGCTTTTGAGAGGATAAGTTATATTTTTTTCAAATTAAAAAATAATTTTGGGTCTCTATATTTAATGGTATAATTAAAATATTAAATTTCATTCTGGATTTCTCCAAAAGTATAAAACCATAAAAAAATTTATTTAACCAAAAAAAATTAATTCGGATTAATTTATCACTTGATTTTAAGGTAAAATTATTTTCTCACATATATCATGTATTTTCCTAAAATCAATTTTTCTTTTGTTTATACTCTTGTATTAATAATAATTTCTTAAATGTGAAGAAATAAAACCTGATAAAATTTATTCCAAGCTTGGAATAAAATTTTTTTATTTTTTTTTTGAATGAACATTTTATTTTTGTATATAAATATTTTACCATGGAAAAAACTTAAGTTATAATAGTTAAAGATAAAATGAGTTTAAATTGGGTTAACTAAAATATAAGGCTTAAAATGTAAGAAAAAAATATATATGTGATATTTTGGTTTTATTTAGACCCAATAATAAATTATTCTATAATTTCATTTTCATTAGTTCCTCTTGAAAAGAATATGATATATATATAATTTAATATTTTGATAAATTCGAATAATTCCCCTCTTATCACATCTAACTGGGCACCTACTCTTCTCTCTTCCTCGCACATTTTAAGAACTCTATATCATTTAATACCAACCCAAATACCTTATTTATATCCAACACCATGTCCTAGAGATAATGTTTTGATTATAATACCATCATAGGAAGGATTTAGTTTTGAAGCTGAAGTGGTTTCCCAAAGAAGAGGTGTAATTGTCAACCAATAATTTTCATTTTTTTATACTTAAACATCCTTAAAATATTCATAAAACAGGATGAAATAATAACACTAGAATATTACATATATTAAGATTTTATTATGTTAATATAATAACCTAAATATATATCCTCTTTCATCAAATGGTAAACAAACCCATCATTCGTGTGAATGGAAAACTACCACCTCACGGACTGATATAATTTTTTCTATCACTACCTCTCACGATAAGTTATAATGAGTGATTTAATTTATATATATGATATTAATTACACAATTATCATTATTTTAATACAATATATCATATATTTTCATACATTTCCTTTCCATTTAAAAATGATAACAACGATTATGCATACTTATGAACTACTACCTCCACAAAAAATTGTTATTTTTTTTATCAAAACACTATATATATGATATATATGTGTTTTTCTATGTTTTTTAAAGATATAATGTGGTATTTCTTAAATAATTATCATTTTAAACATTAAATAATACTTAAATTATTTCCGTTATGTTATTTCAAAAATTGAAATGTTTCCCATGTGTACGTACGACTTATTATCTCAATGATTATAACAAAATTCATTTTTAAAATATATATTTCATGATTTTTTATTTAATTTATAATTAATGTATAGAAATTATATTTATTTATTTATTATTATTCAAGATAGGATCAAATATTGGTTTATTTTACCATGGTCAAACAATAAATTTCATTTGGACATATAATCCAAATATGATCGAAAAAAAGTTATGTGAACTTAATTGATTTTGCATTTATATATACATGGTTACAAAGAAAATAACATAATTTCATCGCCCAGGAATATAAGGAACATATGTTAAGATTTGGACTCACAGTAAAGGACACTTTTCTTTAAAAACCTCATATTAAATGTTGTAAATGTTAATTTTTTTTAAAATATTTTTATTTCATGTGGATATTCATAAAATTATTTTTTTCATATATTTATAATGAAATGAATGAATCAAGAATAATAATTTTGACTTCTTTATAAAGGTTTTCAAAAATAATATTTTTGTAAAATTTTTTGATTTTTTTTAAAAGTTAATACAAATATTCTGTATTGACATATATGGTATCAATAGATTTTACCTCCACCATGATATTTATTTGATATTTATATTCCTTTATATTATTAAATGTTTTATTCAAATAAAAAACAAAATTCATATTTTTTAGTAAATTATTTTTGAAAATTTGGTTTAAAATGGTATTTTTAATTGTTTGATGATAGAAATGAAAGCTAATATGTATTTCATGATGTTACCTTCCATGGAAATTATTTATGATGAAAGGTGAGCCAGATATAGCTCATTATGAATGGTGAATTTGATATAGCTTATTATAATGGTTGGTGCCAATATAGATCCTAATGATGGGTTAGCCTGATATATCTCTTCAATGCATTGGGTAATGATTATGTTATCCATAAAATTATTTTAAAGTCAACCATATTGGATTTTCCACATGTTAGAGTGATTATAAGTGTGATAATAATATGATATCCCATGGATCATAAATTAATTTTCTATGCTTTATGATGAGTTTTCATTGAAATTTTATGATTTAAAAAAGGAAAGCTAATGATATTTTTTAAAGAAATTATTATGACCATTTTATTAAAAAATGAATGTTTTCTAAGAAAACATGTTTCTTTTGTTTTAATGTTATCTATAAATACCTCCTGATTAATATTTTCCCATTATATTTCCTTAAAATGTATTTTATGAAAAAAATTGTATTGTAATTCCTATATCATCCAGAGTCAAATTTTTGTGTTTTACTCAATGTTTTTTATATTAAAGGAAAAAAATTTTACTGATCTTAAGGTTTTAAAATGGACTAACAAGTTTCTTTATTTATTTTTAAATCCCTCATTGGTCTATTTTTTTAACATCCGACATTTTCAAATGATTATCAAAATTTTTTAGGTTGAGGTCTAACAAAGAATATGTCATGTTGGAAGTCATGATGTTTAGTTATAAAAAATACTTTTTCATTTTAAATGTTTTTCATCGTGGAGAAATGGATAATGAGGGAATATATTGACTTCTTATTGTTTTGGTATTGGTATGTAAGTGTTATGAATTTATTTTATAAAACTATTAAGATGAATGATTGTAGGGAATAAAAGAAAACGAATTCTAGTCTCAAACGATTGATTTTGTAAGGTTTAATGTTATATCCTTATGTTGTGACTATCTTGATTTTGTTGCATCACTCCCCTATAGTGCCCAAAAATCTATTTTTAATAGTATTAATCTTGTTAATGAACAATAATTATATGTTTTTACCTAAAAACTCAATTTTATAGTTTTGTACATGAAAAATCAGACCATATCCATTAATTATTATATCTAAAAGAAAGGATTTCAAATTGATTCTAGATGATAGTTTTGAAATATATAAATGGGTAATTTATAGTTTATTATTTTTTTGAATGTGATTGGGCATCCTTTATAATGAACTCTCTAGTGTTCCTACCTAGGACCAGTTTTTTGGTACATCTCATTTTCATTATTTCTATATATATTTTTCAATATCGATAAAAAAATTCCTTTTGATTCCTAGAGTCAAATTATAATTATTTAAAATCAATTCCAAGGCATAAGGGAGACTAATAATATAATAGATCACCAGTTCATAAATTTTATTGAAGGGTAGTTCAAATGAATATTCATTATATTGGACACCAGCCTCAACTATCTCTTTAAGAAGGTTATTATACCATCGACTCTAATCAATAATATTTCAAGGTTTTTTACCTATAATATGACATTATTTTGGACTTAAGATCATTTCGTGAAATATAAACCTTCATTTTAGTGTACAAGCTAAATATAGATGGTTCTTGAATCCATAGATTCATACATGGAGGTGGAATCATTTGAGACTAAAATGGTTATATCATATTATATTAAACTAATTTTTATGGGGTGGATAGTTATTTTTAAGAATGATAACTTATAGTGAATTTTGGTATCTCTATTTGCAATTAAAAAATAAATATTTCTAAAGTCAAATCAGACTCATCTATTTCTGAATCACATCATAGTCATTATAAATTCATGTGGGGTACCACAGTGAGGGACTCCACAGTGTCTTACATAATGATCCTTGTAATGATAACCACCATGGAGGATCAATATTTTAACACTGTAAGGACCGTTTCAGTAGACTTTTTGGTAAGCACTTAAAGGGTTATTTGACTATATTTTTAGTATTGGTTGGAGAACATTGTTTAATAGATGCATAATCAAAAATAAGTTATTAATATAAAGTCCCATGGGGAGGATTTCCATGGTAGAAACTATAGAGTGGACCACTGTGGAGCTCACTATGGGGTGGACCTATTTGGTTGTAGGATTTATCTTTATCATAATTAATTGTACCTATGTGCTCAATTGATATGTTATTGTGAGTAGGACCTCTATGGTGAGTACCATAGAGAGGACCTCCATGAATCGTGCATTCTTCAGTTTTAGTATTGGTAGGAACATCATGATGGATTGATGAGTCCTTGGGAGGATGACCATCAACATGAGTACCATGTAGAGGACCCCCTGGGATGCTTCTTTACTTATTGGCATGATGTGTAACTTAATGATAGATAAAAATGCAATAATATGGAATTAAATTATTATTTTAACCTTAGAGAGTTCATCCATGGTCATTTTCTTCATTTTCAACATAAAGGGGGGCTCCATATTGGGTACCATGGGAAGTAAATATATGGTTTTTTTTAGGTAAGTTTTCGAAATACTTATACATATCTTGTTTCCTTACTTTATGGTATGAGAATAAGTTAATGGGATCACCAAAATTTATCTTAATGATGTTTGGGGATTCAAATTGTGGGTGATTAATAATTCTCTATATGTTACCACTAGGATTTGATTCTGGACTTTGGGGGCAATAGAAGTAACAAGATCATTGAATTTTTACTTAATTGTTGTGATTAATTTCAACAATTGAGATCTAATCCTTGGTTCTTTGATCTAGATGAATTGAACTATGTCATATTCAGTGAATTATTTAGAGTTTGGTATCATACCACAATGTTGGTTACCATGATCAATAAGATTCCTCTAGAGAAAATCCTACATATTCATGTAGGCGTCATGTATATCCTCCTAATATTCATCAAGAAATTAAATATTAGTGTCATATTAGTCACATGTGAATATTCTAAATTGGTTTCACTCTGTGATGAGGGCTATCTTTCCCTAATTATCTCATTAGTAATGTATCAAAAATCCTTGAATAAACCCCAATATATTTTCATATGTAGTTACCTAAAATTTGGAATATTGTATCTTAGTGGTACTCCAATAAAATTGGGTTCACTCTATAATGTTACAAGAGATATTTTTGAGAGAATATATATTTGTTACTAAAATATAGGGTAATTATGGGGGTATAAGTGTTGAAAATGTTTTTATATCAAATAAACGATGATTGATATAAACAAGGACTGTTATCAAATTACCCAAAAACTAACTAGGGACCCTACCTTAACATTTGTTGTTTGTACAGGATATTTTAATTTTACAGTTGAAATCAAAATAAAACTTCTCATTACTGCAATAGCACAAATGAACCCTCACGTATAACCAGTCTCATTCAATGGAAATTGACTTCACATCGAGTATACAACTTTTTCTATGTTATTCTTAGATTAATTTATTTTTTTATATTATTTTAAGATTTATTATCAATATTAATTTATATTTCGTGCCAATAATTTTAGCGAAGAAAATTTACAAGATATTTTTATGGATGCATAGCCCTTCTTGTAAATTCCAAGTGGAATTACTCCGATCAACTCCTTCTCAAAAACCAAAATTATTATCATTTGAAACCCTGTGAATAAATAAGTACTAATGTCATGTATTAAGGGAAACTATATTATCACTACATAGAATGTTTTTGAGGAACCATATGGATACATTATTTCATTTTTTTTATTAAAAAATATTGGAAAATTTATTTTAATACTAGATAATAAAATGTTATTAATATGATTATTTATTCTAAATACAAATTAATTAAAATAAGTCATATTTTCTCCATTTTAATAACATTTCATGATATTTTTCCATTTACTGACTTGTCATATTCATTTGGAGTTGTTATTCCATGTGACCTTACGCACAACCCATATTTGAATGGTTTATAACTAATAGTGAGGTCCTAATCCATACAATGGGAATACTATGTAATGACTCTAACCCTAGTAGCATGGTGTTGGTTCCTTAATTTATTAAATTGGTGTAGGTACAAGGAATAATATCTTGAAGGACGGAATATATTATCAGTTTTGGAGAACAATGTACATACGTGATAGAAATTTTACATTGGGAATAGAAAATAAAACATAGTACATACCAAAATTAAATTAATTGCATCCATGAAAACTCAATCAAATATTTTTTCATCATACCATAGGAAATGGAAACAATATAAGGGTTTGATCAAATTATTATTAAGCGTTATGTATAGTATAATATATATTAAATCAAATAGAATAATCAATATGGAAATATAAATAACTAAATAAAAATTATTTTTAAATAACATTACTATCATAAATGAATAATTAATAATAAATACATCCAATAATAAAATTAAATCACATTTAATTGAATAAATTAAATGCGAATAAAATTTATCTGCATATTATATCACTTTCAAAACATCAAGGATAATATTAAAAAAAATTAATGAAAAAAATTATTATAAACTATTAGACATTATGTCTCAAGAACATTAAACCTCTACCTTCAAGACCATTCACAAGGTTGTTTAAAACTACTAGGTACAAACCAATCCGGCTTAGACAATTATACTCCTACTGTCAAGTCCTTCTAGAATATAATCTAATCTATTAGGTAAAAAATCATAGGGTTTGGAAAAATCATTTGTCTCATGAGACTTTTCAATGAATCTAGGGGTTATTTAAAACTACGACCCACCCATGTCTTCATGTCCAAATAATTAAACATATATATAATCAATTTAATTTATAAACAATATTCATTATTATCAAATATCCATACTGAGTAAAGGATACATGTTTATCAATATTCTCCTAGTTAATCAAATAACTTTCAAAGTATACACTATAAGTAAAAATGGTATTCAATTGAAAGAATAATCATGTTAATAATGAAAGATTTTGTATATTTAAGATAAATATAATTTCTAATGTAAAACTATTATAATAATGTGATTATTTCAATATAAAGTTTACAATAACTAAATTAAGTGAGATTGTACCGTAACTTTTTCTTTTTGTCAATTTTCAAGTCAAATCTCATTTGATGGAATGATTCAAAGAGAAAATTAAAATTCCATAATGTATGAATGAATAATTATCTTAAATTGAAAATTGGTATTGGGTACATCACATAAAAGAAAACATTTTTACAATAACAAAAAAGTATCAATGGAAGGTAATTTGAGACAAAATCTCTTACCTCATGCTTCATATGGAATGAACATTCCTTAACCACTTGTATAGTAATTTAAAATATGTTATTAACTTACAAAAAATTATATTAATATTTATAATATCATATATGACCCTTTTAAAATATTTTATGACATATTCAATAACAATTTTCATTAGTTTCATTATTTTGGGTGTAAATTTCCTTGTTTTCTCATTTGTGTTTTGTCATTAATGATCTAGTTCTTACGCATATTAAATAATTGGATCATATCGAAAATAATATTCATTAAATAATTATCAGATTTATACAAAAATTATTCTTTTAATACCAATCATGAAATATGGGTTTAAGAAATGAAATATGTTATGATCATGGATACGGTATGACGTATGTACACATGAGTAACATTTCCATTTTCTAATGATAATTATGGAATGAAGGTAAGTAATATATTATCCTTAATAAATAATAATATTTTTAGATTTACCATATTATTCTTTAAATATAATTTTATATATCATCCATGTGGTGCAGTGGTGGAAGGGGGGTCAAATTATTTTTCGAAGGTGATAGTCCACAGGTACACAAACAACGTTACCATCTTTCATCGAGTGAAAAAGAAATAAATAAAGTGATATATATTATATTGTCAGAGTTTTAATTATGTAATGAACATAATAATTATTCAATTTATATCACATATAATCATCTAATATATCTTTATCACCTTCTATGTAAAGAATTAGTGAAATATGAATCGCATCGCTTCGCAAGGCGGTAGTCTACAATACAAAGGAGTGGTGTTATCATATCTTCTCTATAATGGAAATTAAAAAAAGGTAAATATGATATAATGAATACAGATGTATATTTATGTTATAGATATAATATTTATACTTTATACATATCTACATACTCACCATGATATTTGGTAGTGGAAAAATGAATGATATTGTTTTGCGAGGCGGTAGTCTATTGTACACACAAATATTGCTTTTGTAACCCATTTAATGGAAATAGATGTGGAATTTGGTCGTTAAATAAATAGAAAAACTTTTAATTTTATATATGATACTGTGGTTATTATATAATCATATTTTAATAATATTTTAATGTAGTGGATTAAGAAAAAAAACTCTCATTGAAGAATGTTAACTCTTCTTCAAGTGTCCTCATTAGGTGTGAACTAATTCCTTAATAGGTTGGATTTATTCCAAAAACAAAGATTCCATGATTATGGGAGGGACTTTGGGATGTTATTTGGGATTATTTATACCTAACCAAATGTTTTTTAATGTGTCAATAAGATATGAAAATTGGTGTCTTTTATAGGGGAGGTGAGTTGCACACTTGTAATTGTTTGAAAATAATGAATTATACCCACACATTTTCATTTCAAAATGCTCCAATAATAGAATATTATATATAATATAATTTATAAGGTTGTAATATATCCATCCAATATATTTTATAAAAGTTTTTCAGTTATTTTAAACTTTATATTTTTTGTTTACCCCCACGGTATATCCATTTTACCATAGTTGTTGTAATTAATTTTTACTATTTTCACAATTAATTTTGGTTAAAAATAATTTGAAATTATTAGACATTATAAATTATTTTTTTTCCAAAGATGGAATCCATTTTTCAATTTTCAATTATCATAAGTTTCAACATTTAATCTTACACTTATCCCCCAGATGATACATGAAAACTAGTTTTTAATAGGAAATGTTCAAAAGCTTACAAAATTTTTTATATTTAAATTGAAAATGAAAAGTATTACAATGAAATAAATTATACTCATTTATATAAAAATAAAATAATGTTACATTAAAAATAAATCAAATTATATTTCAAATTTATAAATAATTTTAAAAAATGTTGTTTTCAACTTAAATTCATTATTTTCATTATTCATCAAAAAATGAGACATTTCTAAAAAATTAAAAAAATAACACTATGATAATTTTGATATTATAATTATAAAAAAGAGGTTTATTTTTTTATTAACATTTTTAAAATTAAATAAAAATTATTTTAAATTATGTGTGAAAAGCATGACTAAACTATTTTTTGTTTAATCTTGGTGCCGCCTGCATCACAAGATATTGATGAAATTAAATTTATTCTAAAATAAATATATTTTAAGGTCTTGGAGAGTTAAATTATTCCCCTTAAAAATTCTATCCTCAAAAATTTGTGTATTTACCTTATAATCACTTGACTGTTGTGATTATTCATAATATCCTCTATTTCAAACATTATTTCCTCCATTTTTTGATTTCTCCAGAGTACTTTTACATGAGGGATCATCCAATTACTTAGTAATGTTTCTACAGTATCAATAATTTTTAGGAGTTATTTGTTGTATGATAGATGAAGTTCCAATTATATTTCATCAGAGGTGAGCTCATGCATTCGGTTTGACAGGTACTACCTTAATAATGATATATTGAACACATCACATACTTTTGAGATATTTAGTGGAATTTATAACCGATAAAGAAAAAAATGCATCTATTTAAAAAATTACAAAGTGTAATATGTACCTGATTATTATATTACATTTATTACCGAACCTTATAACTCCCTTACATGGAGATACACTGAAAAAAACATGATCTCCCACATGGAATTCCAAATAATTCCCTTGGTTATCATCCTAACTATTTTTCCAGCATTGATCTCTTTTGATGTGATACATAATATACTTTACCTTTTTTGTATCATTAACAAGTTATAGGCCTAAAATTTTACTTTAACTAATATCATCACTACAAGTTAGAGTATAACATCCCTTTCTATAAAATGCTTCATACGGTGACATTGGTATAATTGAATTGAAAATATAAAAATAGGTAAACTATGCCAAAGAAAGTTACTAATCTAATTTACCATGAAATTATAGTGCGAATTTCCTCAACATATCATCCATGGATTGTATATTTTTTGTCATATCAATATGTTTGAGGATTGTAGGAAGTTCTCAAATGAAGCTCTGTATCAAGATCCTTCTTAAGACATTTCTAGAATTTTGATGTAAATCATAAATACCAATAAAATATAATTAAAATAAATGCACTATAAATACTTAATATTTAATTAATATAGATACATGAAAGGATATAAAGAGGTAAATCTTCTCTTATGGTGATGAAATGTGTAGATCCAGTTACGCAATCAATAATAACATGTATTGCATCATTCTTTGTAGGAGCCATTTGTAGTCATGTAATAAAGTCTATATTAATATCATTCTATTTTTACAAGGTAATTGGAAGAGGTTACATGAATTATCTAGAATGTTATCCCATATATTTATATTTTATACAGACTAAATAACTCGACATATAATAAAAATTTTCCAAACTCAAGATATCCTAGTAAAAATGTTCCCTAAAATTCCTATACATCATCATGATACATGGGTGTATAGATAAATATGATCAATTACTATCATAAAATAAATCCCTTTTTTATAATGTAATATATAGAACACATAATAGTTTTCCAAATTTTAGAATACCATCTTCATCAATTAAATCTTTCAATTCACCTGTATTCAAAGCATTAGTTTTCTTTTGAAATTTATCATCATCAGATTGAGAGCTCCTTATATTTTCTAATAATACTTGTTTTGTAACAATATAAAAATTTATTAATGTATCGACTTCTTTAATAAATCACATATCAATCTTTATTAGACACATGAACATAGGATCTCTCCCAATCCACATTTCTGTCATAAATCCCAGGTCTTTCTTATACACTATATCTGCTAATTTATTTTCTTCCACTTGGTGGAAGTGTATTTAGAAATTATAATCCTTGAGTAGCTCTATCCATGTCCTTTATCATATATTGAGTCCATTAGATGAAAATATGTATTTATGATTTTATTATCCATGTAAATATCACATATTTAAGCATAGAGAAAATGTATCCATATCTTCAATGAAATGATTGCAATGTCTAACTTAGTATCATGGGCTGGATAGTTTTGTTTGGGAGTCTTTAATTAACCTGAATCATTTTCAAAAAAAAAATATTTTTAATTAATAAAAAACCAATTCACCTCTTCCATGAATCACCATATATCACAAACCCATCATATTCATATGGTAGATTCAAAATCAAAGAATTTAACTATCTCCACTTTAGTTCATCAAAACAGTAATCAGAATCCCTTATCCAAATAGTCTTAACCCCTTTACTTGTAATCTTGTTTATCTGGTTAACAAATCTGGAAATTTTTTTAACTAATCATCGATTGAAACTTAGAAAACCAATAAAACCAAATACCACAATTATATTTGTTTTTGTAATCCATTTTATGGTTTCTTTCTTATTCATTTGAACAACTGAGATCCCATAATTGAAGACGAAATATCCCTGAAAATAAAATTATTTAAGCTAGAAATCACTCTTACTAAATTTACCATGTAACTATTTCCTTCTAAGAGTCTCAATAAGAATACAAAATTGATTATTATGGTACTCATTTCTTTTATAATACACCAATATATTATCAATTAATAACAATTAAAAATCATCAAGATATTCGATGAATAGTCTATTTATTAGATCCATAAAGACATAGGGTTCATTATTCAATCAAAATGGAATTAATAAAATTTCATATTATATACACCTCATTTTGGATAACTATCTACAGAATATCTCCCTTCTTTACTATCAATTAATGATACCCATTACAATGGTCAATATTTGATAAATATTGGGATCCATGTAGTTGATCAAATAAGTCATAAATGTGATCCATTGGATACGTTTTATTTTTTGTAATTGCATTGATTTCGCTATATTCAAAGTACAACCTCTTGGAAACATCCTTTTCTAACTGAAGAGAACATGGGATCCTCGTGGTCAGACCCTAGGGATAATAAATACCATATCACCCAACTCTTATAGTTATTTCCTGAAATCCATTAGTTCCAAAATGGCCATTAAATAGAGATTAATTAATATTGGTGTTGCAGTAGGTATTAAATCAATGGTATGAAAAACTTCACATTATAGGGGATCTGTAGTTAATTCCTTTAGAAATACATCAATGTATTCTTTTACAATAAGAACTTTTTTAATTTTATGTTTACCTTATTCATTCCATGATTTTTTTCCTCTTCTTTGCAAAGAATTTAATTATGTTGAGCTACTAGGGTGGACAAAGATATCACTCAGATGATGAAGATTTTACCCTAAGATTTAAAATTCTAAATCCTTCTTACAAATAATTATATTTTTATTTTCTCAATAATATTTTTATCACATTTTGAAATAGAGTACAGAACAAGGTTTATATAAAATTAAACCATAGTAATGATAATATGGTCAGAAATAAAGCAGGGTTATTTTTCATAATGAGGGCTTCCTAACACATCCTTATTACAGTGATACTTCCCCTTGTATTTTTGACTGAGTACTCCTTAATCATCATCAGATTTTATGAAATATATTTTTAAAAATTACTTATAATTCTTTAATAAATTATTTTATATGAAATTAATATTGTAGATTTTTTTATATAAAACATCATGTTAATATTTAATTTTACATAAGACTATGTCTCTTTGATATATGTTGGTACATGTAAGACCAAGTCTTATCAAAAAAACAATATAATATTAATAATATTTATTTGAAAAAGTATATTTCACCTAGACATTAGAATATTAGGATTGGATATAATTATCTTGATTATGAAAATATGGTTTAAACATGTTTTTATCAAAAATTATTTGGTGATTAATTAATTGTAAATTAAAATAAAAACTAATTTAATATAAAGGTTGTGTTTCTACAAAAAATTTTGTTTTATTCTCACAAAGTTGTTTCATCATAATAAATAAAATATATCACAATAATTAAATTATAGTAATGAAATTTATTTGTTATATTTTTAATAAAATGTATTTAAATTCATCTGATAAGTTTTATAGAATGAAAGTAATAAAAAAACAAATTTTAAGCATTAAAACAGTCTATTTTTTATAAGGTGGTTTTAAATACTCTTAATGGTTAACATGATTTCAAACTAAATTTCTTAATTTTTTTAAATTTTATCTGAAAAAATACTATATTTATTTTAAATAGGAATATAAAAATTTACATTGGGTGAATTTTCTGTATTTTTCTGTAAACTTTTAATATTTTGATGAAAAGGAAAAGACACTAAATATTAATTAAAAACTTATTTTTTGTCAAAATAATTTATATTGTTAAATAATATTTTAAATTGGGTTTGAAGAGTAATTCTATACATTTAATTCCAAACCAATTTAGGTCATTATAATTAATTTCATATTTAAATTGGATATAAAATAATATCAAACATTTGAAATTTTCTCTTGAAAAACCAAAAGACTTGTCTTGCTTATGGGATTAATTTTAATCTAATGTCTTCGATTTATGTGATTGGAATTTTAAGAAAAAGATTAAATATTTATAATCATAATAATTAATAATTTATTGTTTGTTTAACATAGTTTTTGACCAAAACTATTAGTGAAAAATATTGTAATTAATTACAACAATTAAGGTAGACAATGTGTTTAATTTGGGGTCAAACATAAATCATAAGTAGACAAATGTCCATTAAAATATTCCAACAAACCATTTTATAGACATTATTCGACCATATCCTCAATTTTATCCAATTATGTTCATGAGTAGATTCACAATATGTAATGTATATGTTGCAATAGCGTTTACTATTTTATATTTACAATATTGTCACTCCTTATCCACTGTAAAAAGGCGCTCACTGCCCCCCCCCCTTCAAACCTATCAAACCATTTCTGATCATCCAATAATGACCTAAATAATCTTCCAAAATCCATCATATCATCATAAAAGCCTAAACTTTGGATGAAATAAATCCAAGGAAGTCCTTTGGTGTAACCTAAAAGGAGTTACCTTTAAAATAGGTATCATTATTCAATAACCACTTTTGTTTTATTACTTGCTCCACCCCTCCAATTATTCTTATACCATGATTATATAATAAAAAATTATATTAAATATAGTAATATTATTTTATATAAATGTTTATTTTTAATACTACAAACACTTCCATCAAATGGGCAATGAATTCACCATTCGTGTGTACAACAAACTACCGTGTTACAAAACATGGTCATTCATTTTTCCTTTACCATCTCCTATGGTTAGAAATTTTGATTGAAATACTACTTTTATAATATATATAAGATATTTATAATTTCTTATTTAGTATTTAATTATTATATAACACATACCTTTATGCTTTCAATTTTGTGGGAAAACGATAACATGGCTTGGGGATGTGTGGACTGCCGCATCGTTAAAGCGATGCGATTCATTCACCATTTTGAGGGAATATATTAAGGATGTTTTTAATTAAAATATATGATATAAATGAAATTTTTTTAATATTAATGATATATTTATCTATTTTAAAATATAATGTATCATTTTTTTCTTTCCATTAACACACTGAAAAAGTGATAATGGCAGTCGTGGATGTAAGGACTACAACTCCTAGAAGTGATGTGATTATTCCATTTTCATCACCATGTTACAAGAATGATATATATAAAAAACTATATATAATTAAATTAAATGATATTTATTATATAAGTTTCATTCTTTAAATATAAACATTACATACCTTCTTTCTATAATGATCAGTGAAAATTGGGAACATTGCTCATGAAGACATAGGACTTTCAATCTCCATGATCTCAAAATTTGTTCATTTTTCATAACATTCCATCATATATTACATTAAATGTATAATTGATGTAAAAATTTGAAAATTATTTCAGGTTTATAATTTTTACATATTTAAATAATGACCACATTGGCTACAGTCGACCTATAAATTTCAATTTAGACACATAAGCCGAATATAGTCAAAACATCATAATTAAAAATATTTTTTATTATACACCTAGTTACTTTTATATGGTGTATTAACTAACATATTAATTTTTATATAATGTGATTCATTTATTTCCTGATATTAATTTCTTAAATTGATGTTATTCTTTCTTGGATCTCATGATTCAAATGTGACTCAAATAGTACGGGATTTCTTAACTCAATTTCTATTCATTAGGTTAATCTTCTTTCATTAGTTATGATTTTCCAAAAATATCTGTGAAGTGACCTTTGATTGTTGTATAATTTATTTACAATACTCTTTTTTGGATTTATAATTTCCATGCATAATTATTTTATTATATTATTCTCCCTACAATGATAAGATCATTTTAATTTATTTTATAACTCAATTTTTCTTGACTGGGTGAAACTTCTAGGCCATTGCTTATGTTAGTAAAATAATTTTTGTTTTAATGAATTCTTATTGTTTTATAATATATTTCCAATTTTATTGTGTGGATTTAAATTTTTCACACATATTTATTTCATTAATTTAATATAACTCCAATGATATGACCATTGTAACGGATTTATTAACTCAATTTGTATTTTTTGGGTTAAAATTATCTATCATTGATTATGCTATGTGAATAATATGTGTGAAATGAAATATAACAATAGTAATTTTTTATTTTTTATTTTATTTTTTGGATTTACATTTTTCACAAGTAATTATTTAATTGATTTATTCTCACTAAAATGATACAATATCTTTAAGGTATTTCATCTCAAATTAAATTCATTGAGGCATTTTTGTTGTTATGAACATAGTTTATTTTATATTGTTTATTTAAATCAGTATGACATTTTATTTTAGGAATTTACATAATTTCATGATAGTATCATCTTTAATTTATTTTATTTTTCACATGGGTATCATGATTCAAAAGCTACTCAATTAGTAAGAGACGGTCGTCTCACTTTTTACATATGTGAGTTGAATGTCATATTCACCACTTACTTATTTTTAGTGGTATATATACAAACCATTTTTATATATCATATCATCAATTGTTTTATCTTCATAGTTTTTAATGCTTTATTTTTTTATTATTACTTTTCGGGTTTCTAATTCAAAAGCAACGACAATTGTAAGGTTATTTCTTGTCTAACTTTTATTTTTATGATAATTATGCCATATTCACCACTAATTTTCATTATTTGGTGTATATATTTCCCATGAATTATTTTATAATTAATATAATTGAATTTTTGGTGATTTACATATCCATTTGATGATATCTATTTAATGGGGTATATATTTTTAAAGTTACTAAATCACCAATGGATTTTTTTCACAAGTTTCATTCTTTGAAGAGTTTTAGGTTACAAACCCATCCTTATTAAATAGGTGTATGTAATTATATTTTGACAAGATATATCAAGAATCTTCTTATTATCATGATATTATAAGGTCATTTAATTTTAATCCTTCTTAGGGATTACAATTCAAATTTTTTGAGGTGGTATTAGACACTTTGGAATGTTTAAAGATCATATTTTTCATGAATGATTTAATGATATTATAGGGCAATTTCCATTCATAAGTTTTATCAATACTTGTTTTTAATTATCCTCAAAAAATTATATTTTTTATGGATACCATCTTCATTTTTAATTTGGATGGATTATGATTGTTTCAAAGATATTATTATGAAAGATGTTTCATTCCATCGGTTGATTTTATCTTAAAGAGAATCTTATAGAACTTTTTTTACAAGGGTTAATAATGTTTCAAATATAAGTTATTTAAATTTATTTCTTTTCCATGGGTTAGTTATGTTTTAAACATATTTTTTTGGGACTTATATATTTTCCATTGTTTTATCATATTCTAAATAGATTTTATGGAACCCGTTTCTTTTATATGGGTTAATAATGTTCTAAATAGATTATTATAGTTCAAATTTTGTTTTATAGGTGTATCATATATCAAATAGATTTGTATTTAACTCATTTCCTTTCCATGGATTCATTATGTTCTAATGAGATTATTATGAAACCCGTTTATTTTTATTGGTTAATCGTATTTCAATGTGATTATTTTTATGCCAATTTATTTCCCATGGGTTAATGATGTTTTAAAGAGATTATTATTGAACCCATTATTTTTCCTTTGTTTAATCATGTTATAATGAGATTTTTATGGAACCCATTTATTTTAAATGTGTTAATAATGTTTATTAGGGATTGTTATTTATTGCATTTAATTTCCATGGGTTGACAAAGTTATAAATATATTGTTACTGAACAAATTTATTTTCCATGTGTAAATCATGATATAATGTTATTTATATGGAACCTATTCCTTTTCCATTGATAGATCATGTTTCCTAGAAATTATTATAGGAACTATATATTTTACATGGTTTAATCATGATATGAAAGGTATAATGGTTTTTTTTTATGACTTTTGATCAAATTAAATATTTAATGTGGTATGATACTTTGAAATTTGACAGGTCGTTCCATGATAAAACAATGATGGATGGTTCCAAGATAAACCAATATTGGGTGGTATCGTGATTGAACTAGGATGGATGGGTCCATGATAGCCGTCTAATTCATTATGTATGTAACTCCTCCATATAGATATTCCATTTATAAGAGTGAACTTTGTGGAAGTCGGGTACATGGTTATTCCATTTATAATAATGAAAAGAATAATGATGTCCCAATATTAATTTATGTTCTTATTTATTCATTCTATAGATATACAATTTTTTTAATGATCGATATTGATATCACATAGGTCATGATTATTGATTCTTATGTCTCATGATTTTACATGTTTTCATATCTGATGGTCTAGGTATTGATTAGTATGATTTCATTGATAATTATATCAAGAACGTTGATTATGTCATCATATACTTATTCACTCTTATTTTTTTAAAGGTTGGGGCTGAAGTCTCATTTATTATTAAATCAAATCAAATACCACTTTAACTGGGTAGAGGGAGACCAATTACATAGCCAGAAGGCCCTGTGGGAATTTATGCAATTACATGGCCCGAAGGCCCATTTTTGTTGCCTAAAGCCCATTCTGTGAATAGTACTGCTACAGTACCCACTCTGCTATAATATTACAAAGTACTCGTTGCTGCTACAGTACTCTGCCACAACTAAAATTACCTGCCGCTGCTACAGTGCCCGCCGCTGCTACTCTAACATGCGTCCAATTGGTTTTGAACTCCCTATTTATATGTATAATTAAGGGGTGCTTACCACTAAGACAAAGCATTAAGGATTATTAATTATTATGTTTAACTTTACTAAGAATTTGAGATCACCCTTATTTTATTTACATTTACCCAAGAAATAAATATTTACTTAGATTTATTTAAATATAATAATGATTTGAAGAGGATAATTTTGAAGACATAATGGGAAATAATAAAATATAGGTATAACAATATGCAATGTTAAACATTATGAACTAGTTTATTATGAGTCCACATTTGTGTGAATTGTTTTTGTTAGAGTTTTTTCATTTTCTATTAAACTATAAACCTAAAAGGTACACATTTATTTAAGTGATCTATCTATTAATTTTAATTTTCTATGGTTTAGATTAAAAATTTCGGTTAGTGTCATCGGCATAAATGTAGGGAATATAAGGATTTGGATTTTAGCATAGGATCCGAGAGTGTAAATTCTAGGATGTTATTATTAGTATAAAATATTGATTTAGATAACTCTGTATATTAAGATGTTTTAATGTGAGGTTATCATAAGAGTTGGGTATACCATCATTAGCCAATAAGATTTTGGATGATCATAAGTTCCAATTATTAGACACCCAAATTATATTTTAAAAGATGAGGTCTAAAATTGATTAATGGAATTTTGGGAGATGTTTTTTAGATGAAGTATTTATAACACCTATAATCAAAATAAAAAAATTAGAGAGGATTTATATTTTATGATTAATAAAGAATGGGGAAAACTAATATGATGGGTGAAAACCTATCATATCCTGAAAGGCCATGGGGCTAGAACCCACAACATAAGGGCGATAAGGGTGTAACACTGACCACTAGACTAAGTAATGTCTTGGTTAGTATTAAAATATTTATAATATAAGACTGAATTTAATTTATAACTAAATTAGATTTTATTTTTGGAATAATAGTTAATTCATCATAGAATAATATTTGAACAAATTATCCTGATATAGGGGTTTCTAACTTAGTCATTAAATATTTTGAATAATTTTAAGAATAGTTATCTAGGGAAAAATTTAGTTTCAACAATGGGATTTACATTTAAATATTAGTGATTAATATGAACTTATTCATTTTAGTAATTATCTTACCGTGTGATAACCATTTTTGTTTGGTCAATTTTTAACGATAGTATGAATAACATGTTATCTCTTTACTAGTTATATGACACTTAAATTTTTACTTCTGTTCATTAGGAATGAATGTGTTATCATAAAAAAATTATCATTTACAAAAAAGGTTGTGATTATGGCGAAAATTTATTAAATTATGAAATTATAATAATCAATTAGGTATATTTCTATATACTCTTAGTCTAATTGGTTAAATAAATCCATTAAATTTCGGAAAAGGAAATTGATATAAAATTTTATCCTATTACACTCTTTATTGATGATATAAATAAAATTTTATAAACCTATTTGGTTTGTAGTTTTATTTTCATTGGATTCTCTTTACAACATTCCATATCGCTCTTTATTAGTCCATGGGAATTAGTTTTTCCTTCCAAATAAATCTTTTTATTTTCCCATCGATGTTATCCCAATATGGAATCCTAGTTATTCATATCGTTATGTGTCCTTTATGATTCCCAAATTCCCTATTTTAATAGAATGTTTCATTAACCCTTTCTACAATGTGGGTTTCAATAAATGAATTCTAAAAATATTATTCCTTTAATAAACAATACTAATTTCAAGGGAGAAATTAATTTTAAGGAGGTAAGTTATAACGTCCCAAATTTGAAGAAATACCTTCATTAAAATTAATTTATATTCATTTATTTCATGTGTTACGTGAAACTAAATATTTAATTTTTTATATGAAAAATCTAGTTTATCCTTCGCTACATGTAACATTGAGTTTCATTGATATCTTTTTCATACGTAGGGCTGAGCCTTACTGAAAATAGTTATATTATTAATATTATGTATTTAAAATAATTGTTATCACCTAGTCATTGGAATAGAAGGAATAAATATTATTAACTAGATTATGAATATATTGTTTTATATTGTTTATATAATAAATCCTTTTGTTAAAAATTAATTATAAATTAAAATAAAAACCCATTAAATATAACAGATTTGTTTTTATGAAAAAATATTTTTTCCCCACAAATGAGTTTTATTTTAATTAGAAACTAATTACTATAAGTTAATAATATTAATGAAAATTCTATGTTATATATTTAATTAAATTATTATAAATTCATTAAATATGTTTTATATTATTAATGTAGAAATATATCCATTTTTATACAATAAAAGGGCGTATTTTACTAAAAGGTACTTTTACCACGTTTTAATGGTAGTATTTCACAATTGGGAGATTACCGGAGTTGTAAAGGCTCCCCGTAATCCAAAATCCGACCCGTGTTAAAAAATGGGTGGTATTGAATTTCGGATGGCAGGCAGTGATGCCTGCAATGACGCGGACAAATTATGGTGCAGACATGATTCAAGCATGACATTGCACTAGGCCTTTGATCTAGTTTGTGGGAATTTGGGTCATGTAATGGGAGTCTTGCCCACTATAACTTCAGGACATGGACATAATAAATTATTTTTTATATGTGTTTTATCCTTTTGTGTAGGCCATGAACAGACTTTTTGGCCTGTGTGAGTGGTGTGTGTGTTTGTGGGTTTAATGTAATTGTACTCCCAAACACTTAATGTATATAATGGTTATATTTAAATAAAACTAAAATTGGAAACATTATAAACTGTATTTGAAAAAAAATATTCATTTTTAATGAGGAATAAAAAAACTTATTTGAGGTGCTTTTTTTGTATTTTTATGAGAACATTCATATTTTGAAGAATAGTAAATGAAACTGAATTTTAACTTCAAAAAACTTCTTCATCTAAATATTTTTTGGTGCTAAATTATATTTTAAATTGTTTTTAATATATAATTTATCTATTTTATATCATTTAAACAAAATTATTTCATTGGAATAAATTTTACGTTGAAATTGGAAATAAAAAAATTTCAAACTTCTAAACTTTTCATTGAAAAAATCATTGTCTCATCCCATATGCAAGATTAATTTTAACTTAATTTATGTCACTTTTATCATTGGTATTTGGAAAAATGGATTCCATATTTAGAATTAAAAATGATTCACATATATATTAAGGTAAAATTAATTATTATTTTTTAAATGTTAGAGAAATTGAAATTAATTACAACGGTTAAGGTAAAAAAGGTGTTTACATAGTGATTAAACATTAATCCTAAGTTCTTAAATGACCTAGAAACTTTTCTAAACCCCATTTTATGGAATTATTTTACAAAATACCCACTTTTATATTATTGTTTCATTATTATAATCAAATTATGTAAGGAAGATCTTATAATATTGTTTACCATTTCATATTTATAAGATTTCCATTCTTCCTCCGCTATAAAAAGTAAATCACCCTCCCCCTCTTCTCAACTATCAAGACTTTTGGCTCATTCAAAAATTTCCCAAATAAGATAGAAACATAACTCATTTAATCATGTATGCCTAAAATGGGAATAA
Organism: Viscum album; assembly: GCA_963277665.1. Taxonomy (NCBI): domain Eukaryota; kingdom Viridiplantae; phylum Streptophyta; class Magnoliopsida; order Santalales; family Viscaceae; genus Viscum; species Viscum album. Next base: position 1,896,181,038 of record OY728130.1, on the reverse strand, counting down.
TAAATACAATGAATTCATTTGGTGTAATCCAAAAGGAGTTACCTGAAAAAGGTTTAACATTCTTCAATGACCACTTTAGTATTATGGTGGTATGGGACACATTGGAATTCATTAAGATTATTTTCCTGTTGAATGTTTTAATTGTATTTTCAAGGAATTTTCAATCATTAATTTTGATAAACCTTTTTTTTACATAACATTGAATGGTGATATCTTGTGCTGATTCCATCTTCATTATTTCTTTGTACAGATTGTGATTGTTTAAAATTGATTTTTGTGAGAACCATTTCTTTTCCGCATGTTTATTATAGCCTAAAAAGATTTTTTTGGAACCAATATATTTTACCTGGGTAAATGATATTTCAAATATTTTTTTATAGAACCCATTTCTTATCAATGGTTTAATCTTGTTCTAAAGAGAGTATTATGGAACTCATTTCCTTTACATGGGCTAATCGTGTTCTAGAGATATTATTATGGAACCCATTTTATTTCCATGGGTTAATCATGTTCTAAAGTGATTATTATAGAACCCATTTCATTTCCAAGGTTTAATATTGTTTCGAAGAGATTTTTGTGAAACCCATTTCATTTCGATGTGTTAAAAATGTTTTAAAGATATTGTTATGGAACCCATTTATTTTCTATGCGTTAACCATTTTTAAAAATTATTTTTATTTAACACTTTTATTTTTCATGGTTTAATCATGTTTCAATGAGATTTTAATTTATACCACTCCCCATACATGGTTTACACATGTTTTAAATATATTTTTATGGAAACCATTTCTTTTCCAGGGGTTAATCATTTTTCAAAGAGATTGTTATTGAACCCATTTATTTTTAATGGGTTAATCTTCTAAAGATATTTTTATTGAATCTATTTCTTTTCCATGGGTTAATCATGTTCCAAATATAATTTTATAAAACCCGTTTCTTTTCTATGGTTTAATCATGTTTCCAATAGATTATTGTAGAAATCATTTCCTTTCCATTTCTTAATCATTTAATGAAAGTGATAATGGTTGTTCATAATAGTTTTTATGAAATTAAATATTTTATGTGCTTTTGAACAAATATGTTTTACCATTTCTTCGATGATAAACCAATTATGGTTGGTTATGTCATAATCCAGTGATGGTTGGTTCTGTGATAAACCAAGGACACGTGGGATTGTGATTTCACTCTAATGCATTAGGTATTGAAGTTGGTTGTATGTATATTCGTTTTGTAAGAGGGGCATGTATGGAAGTTAACTAAATTTTTATTCAATTTATAATAATTTAAAGCCTAATTATGTACCAAGATCCCATTATGTGTTTTTTTATTCTTTATATATGTTTACAATGCTTCTAATGATTAATATTGATATCGCATGGCTCGTGATTATTAATTCTGATAACTCCTGACATTGCTATGTTTTCATATGTTATGGTCTAGGTATTGGTGTGTATGAGGTATTTTATGATTATATCATACACTATAATTATGTTATCATATCATTATGCACTCTTATTCTCATATATTATATTTAATTGTTTATGTTTATATTTTCCATTACTAATCATATCATCTCTCCCTTATTATGTTTACTTTTCCCAATGTTTTTAAGAATGATGTTGAATGATTTATTTATATAATGGATTTTACAAGGATGATTTTGACTTCTAAATATGAAATAAGAAATGAAAAATATAATGGGAGATTATGTTCATCTTTATAAACCGGCAGTTTATGAGTCCAAGTGGATGTGAATTTTTTATCTAGAAGGTTTTCCTAATTCTCTAAAAATATATAACTAAATGGTCCTCCACTATGTAAGTTATACATTTCCATTTGATTTTTTATGGTTTAGATGAAAAATTTGGGTCATAATTATTGTCATAAATAGGGGAATATATATATATATATATATATACAGATTTTAGAAAAGTATCTAAGAGTGTGGGTTCTAGTCTTTTACAACTATATTCATAAAAGACAAATGTCTAATTTTCATAGAAAACATGGTTGATATAAATGATTAAAGGATCCAAAATAAAATAAATCATTAGATAAATTTGAATATAAGAATAAAGTACCTTCCACCACATTATTGGATATTTACACCTCTATTGTAGTGGTCACATAAGCTTGGGCGTCTCCCCTTTTCCTCTTTTATAGTGCATTCCCATACTGCTTGTGGATTTAATTTATGTGGTTCCCCATATCTATACAATTGATTCATTGTAAGTCATTTATTTGTTTCTTACCGTAACATTATTTTTCTTGGTGACCCTTATCTCTACACTTATAACAAACTCCCACTCAAAAAGTGATTTCCTATGGTGATTCTTTCCATGGTTATCATAAGTTTGAAATTTATTCATTATATTCTTCTTATTCATTGACACATTCCATTTTTCATGGAATTTATATGTCCTTTTATTCTATTGATTTACCAAGAATATGTAAGATCATGAGAATTCATTAAATGGTTTTTTGGAACATAAAACTATTTCATCATATGATGATAAATTTTTGATAGACCACCACACTATTGACACTTGTCTTATGCCCTTTATGGAAATAGTGAATAATGAACTTTATGTCTTATATGTAATCTTTATCATACCTAGATAACCATGTAAACGTAGATTCATACTCTATGAATCTTTATTATTCATTTTTTATTCAGCTGTAGAACTTTCTATTCATCTCAGTTTTTCCCTTGTAAGGGAAATAATTTTAAAATAATGTCTCCTAAAAATATTTCCATTCCATGTGTTTCATTTTAATCATCCTCCCTATTATTATAGATCAATACTAACCATTGATCAACATCACCATTGAGACTATACACTTAATGTGAAAAAATTTCATTCTCACCACATCCCAAGGCCATAAAAATATTCTCCAAAGACTTAATCTATTTCTCACATTCTATTGGATTAGTAGGCCACTAAATGATGGTGGATTTAATCAAATAATGTGATCCATAATAGTAGAATATCACTATGGAAGACATTACTCCATTTTAAAAGAGGTTATTTCTCATAAGAATATTATGATTCCCAAATATAGGCATAACTTTCTCCATTGCAATAGAAGTTTTATTTGTTTCAACCATAGAGAAGTCTCTACAATATACATGAGTATTGATATCCCTCTTTCATTCATGAATAATTACTAAATAGAAACATATAATGGATTAACACATAATATCATGAATTTTGAATCAAAATTTTTAATTCTGAATATTTAGTATCATATAGAAAAAATTAGATAATTTATACACTATTAGTATCATAATAATAAATGTTGGTTTCTTTTCAGATATCATTATTTTAAAATACTTCATAATGTTTTGTAAAGAAATGTGATTTATCCATAGCATTTACCCTAGGATTGTTATAATACCTGCATAGTACGGACCACTATCATGCACCAAAAGATGATCAGGTCTAGACCAATGTCCTTTTTTAAAGTTATTTCCCCATGGTAAGTATGTCCTAGAACCGCGTCCACTTATAATATCAAAACTGGGATGTGTTTCATTGAAAACCCATATAATCCCTTCCATACCAAAACTTTTGGATATTATAATATAATTATCCTTTAATTTTATCGTACGGATATGCACCCTAGTCCATGTTTTCTTTAATATATTTCCAACATTTATACTAAGCTTTCTCTAATAACAATTTTAATGACCCAGTCCCCAGTATCCCAAAGTTGGTGCCATTCCTTAATACATTAGAAAAGATACAAGGAATAAAATCTAGAAGGACTAATCAATTTAGTTGTTTTGGAGAACTAGAGATATTCATGATACCCATTTTACAATGGGAATAATAAATAAAACATAATATATAATAAAATAAAAAAATGCATCCTTGAAAACTCATTCAAATATTTCTTCTTCATATCCTTGGGATAAGAAACAAAATAATGGTGATCTAAAATACTCATTAAGGGTTAAGTATAGTTGATGTTACAATTAATCAATAAGAATAATCAATATAAAAATATAAATAATTAAAAAACATTTCATTTAGATAACATTACCATCATAACTAGATAATACATATTTAATATGTAAAGGTAAAAATATAAAACATATACTGTTTAATCAATAAAATGAGACTAAAATGAATCTAGAGAGAATATATTTGTGACGATCTCATGGAGAATAATAACAAAATTATTAATGAAGGAAATACTTAATTATTTGATGTTATGTCTCAGGCACATAATTCTCCAACCGTGAAGACATCTCACAAGGTAGTTTAAAACTATTGAGTACAAACTGATCCAATTTTTCAAACTATACATCTACTATCAAGACCATTCACATGATAGATTATAACTACTATGTAAAAAATAGTTGGGTTTGGCTAGCTGATTGTCTCATGAGACTTTTCGATACATCTATGGGACATCTATGACTATGCCCAACCCTTATCTTGAAGAATCAAAATATATATGTAGATGTTCAATTACAAGAGTGAGTGAATTGTATGTTTAAAAACATTCCCCTTTTAAGCCTAAAAGGAAATCTATGTTTAACAATTTTATACATGATGGATTCACAAACCCACATTATTTGTTAACTAAGAAACAAACTTCTTTAGGATCCATAAATATAGACCTAATAAAGAAACATAAGAAACGTTTACATAGGGAATGATACTACCTTAATGCATATAAAATATTTCTTATCACCTTATACAAGTATAATAAAGTATAAGAAAGTTATACTTTCATTATTTAACAAACATTGAGCGGAAATAAAAAACTTGTAACAAATAAAAAGTAAAAAAGTATGAAATCTTTTAACCCAAAGAGAAGTCTATCGAATAACCTTGGATTAAGGTCCCTAGATTTATACTTTCCTAAAATTTTGTCTTACCCACCCTAGGGTAAGACCTCAATAATAATATTGGAATGTTTCTGTCTATCCCTACAAGCCCTAAAACATTATGGTAGTCATCACATCTATATTCTTATCCCCATAAGTCCTTGAACTTTAAGGTAGTTGGAACTTATGACTTACTACACCTAGAAGCCCTCCAACATTAAGGCAGTCTGTACCTCTATCCTCTTATCCCTTGTATCCCTCGATTGTACTCAACAACAATCAGATTTGTACAAGGTAGGATGAACAAGTTGTTCTTAGTTGAACAAGTTGTTCGCAGTTCACACAAAGCATGAAAGTGTTTCTCTCTCTAGAAATCATTCCACAACATCACAACATTTGTGTTCGTAAATGTATATCAGCCACATTAAAAATGATCTCTTATTATTGGGAACAAATTTCATTGGTCAGATTATCATCTAATGGTTATTTTTTCCATGAATTTGGTAGGGACTTGGGTAGGTTTCCCGGAACCAATAGTTATTATAAAACCGATTGTATGACATCAATTCATGTAAGAAAAGCTGGGGAAACATTATCATTCTTAAGAAAAAATAATATGTAAGGAAAACTATATCCTGTTCAAAAAACTATGAACCGATAAACATGAAAAATATTCCAATAAAGTAAAGTAACTTTAAAAAATGAATAATTAAAATATATAAAAATTATAAATTAGAGTCTAAAAATATAAACAATTCTATTCTAGAAAAAATGGATATTCGAAGTTTAAATTCCACGGATCATAGAATCTAAAGTATAATGAATTCAAAAACTAAATTCTGATGAATTCAGAATTTAAAATTTGATGAATTCAAAGTTTGATTCTAAAGAATTTGGAATCTGAATTATTATGAATACGGAGTTTGAATTTTTAATAATTGAGAGTCTGAATTATTAGGAATTATATGTTTGAATTATGATGAATTATAATTCTAACATCTAAAGAATTTGGATTCTAAATTATGATGTAATAAGATTCTATATTCTGATGAATTTGAAGTATAAATTCTAAAAAAAATCAATGTATAAATTTCAGAGAATTTAGAGTCTAAATTTCAGAGAATTAAAAGTCCAAATTTTAGATAATTTCGAGTCTGGATTTCAAAGACATCAAAGTTCGAATTTCCGAGAATTCAGTATCTGAATTTCATAGAATCTTGAGTCTGAATTTCATAAAATTCAGATTCTGAATTTCATAGAATTCAGAGTCTTAATTTCAATGAATTCAGAGTTTGAATTTCATTGAATTCAGAGTCTAAATTTCAGGAAATTGGGAGCCTAAGTAACTGAAGGTTTCTATGTTAGTTAAGGATCTAAATTTCTATCTTAAGAAAAAGTGGTTATACATGATTTAATTAAACATTAAATAAGACAATGAAAACCAAGGGTAGGGATAAAACTTTTTAGATAAATAATGTTTCCCTTAAGAAAATGTTTTTGTGACATTCAAAACACAAAAGAAAGTAAAATTTATTAGGATACATATTTACTCAACAATATTCACCTTTTTTTAAAGAAAAAACAACTATTCTTAAAATAATAAAAGGAATAATGACTTTCTTTTTGAACATTAAAATAAATACTTATATCCATTTATTTATGACACAGAATTAAAATGACTAACTCCCCCTTAGGTTTTGTAATCACTAGGGTTATTATTATTTACTTAATTAGAGAATTTACTATTTCATGTTTAAAAAAAATATGTTTTAACTAATCTCCCCCTTACTTATGGAATTATCTTCTTTTCAATTAATATTATTTTTATCATAATTTTATCCCCTTTTGTGATTTTCAAAACGTATTTAATGGAATTGAAAAAATTATACCTGAAGCATTTGAAATATAAATACAAAATATGTGATGTATAACAAAAAATTCATTATGATTGGAAAAAATTTACAAGGAGAATACAACAAAAGATTGGATTTAATGGAATCATTCTTCCATATTATCCTTAGATGCTAGATTTCTCAAGGTTTCCTCCAACTTCTTCAACTCTTTATGATAATCCTCAAATTTATTAATTAGTTGATTTTGATCCTGATTCTTCTACTCAAGAAATTTAATTATTTATCCTTGAAACATAAGAAATTCAGCGTGATAATTTACCACCTCTTCTTCCTATTTGAATTTTTCTTCAAACTCTTCCTTGAGTTCTATTTCAATTTACAAATTTAGAGCAACTGAATTTTGCATTCCATTTGGGTCTTTATATTCTTGAAGTCTGGAAGCTTTCTCTTGATTTATATTTTCTGGAAAATTTGATGTTAGGTTCTTGATGGTGTCATATGAATGATCAAAGGAATCCTTTACTAAATCATGGAAAACATCCATGATTTTCTGATCACTAATTACTATATTATCCCATTTGTTTATTTACTTGTATGATCTACCACATGTATCATAACCAATGTTAAAAGATTTGAATTCCACTTTAATAATGACATACTTTTCTATGACTATTCTTATCAAATCTGAATTCTGATTTATAGCATACTAAAGAAACTGACATCTATAATCTATTCATGGAAATAATGGAATTATATTCAACTGAATTTTTATAGATTGAACAAAAAAATCTAATCCCAATGAACATGGGGATTTATAAGAAGATTCATTTTCCTGTGAGGAATCTTTATCTTGCTCTTCTGTTTTCCCCTTGGATATTCCCACAAAATCATTCATAGATTTCAGAAACACAAATTTTCTAGCTGAATCAACAACCAATTGTTGTAATTTTTCAACATTAGAGATAACCTTCTCAGATCTGGGGACTCATGTTCGCTAATAGTGACTCAGATTATCTTATCATCATCAACATAATCTTTTTCAGTGCCTTCCATAAAATAATCAAGACGAATTAAATCATGATTTCTTCTTTTATCATCAGTAGTTTTATCAACCCCATCCTTTGCATCAACATATTTATCTTATGAGATTATATTGGTTGATTCAACATGGGAATTTCTGATCGAAAACTTTTCTAAAGGATTTTTCTTCTCTCGTTATTCATCCACCATTTTTATTACATCTACAATTTTATAATAATCATCTTTTTATTCTTATTCTTGTTTTTTTACTTCTTCTTTAATAAGGGGTTCTTGAATATAAATTTTCATTCCTAGAGTTTCTATTGGAATTGATTAATTCAAGAAAGATTCTGGTACCTACAGTTGTTCATAATATTTCTATATATCATTAATCAAGGATTGGAAAATCATGACTTTTTACATCTTCTTCAACATCTTTTTCTCTATTTCTTGCTTCTCAATCTCTACCTTTGCATAAATCTTCAAGGCCTTAGCCTAATCTGGGTCTAAAAAAAACCTGAATATCATTCCTTCATTCTTCTTTGAATTATATCTTCTCTAATATACCACTTCATAAAAAAGTTATTTTGTTACTTTGGTTTTGCTGGAGCTAACTGAGTTCCTGAAATGCATGCTCTTTCTTTTTATTTTTTTTCTATTTCTTTTCTCCTCTTCGGGGTTTTCTTTAAAGTTTCACCTTCTTTCCATTTTCTTAATGATATCTTGAACATTAAACTATGAAAGATCATAAGACTCTCTTGAATTAATACAAAAACCAATTTTCATCCTCCTTAGAGTGTCATCACTTAACATCATAATCTTGAAAAAACTGAGTTTTGAAATGAAATAATTTTGATGGATTCTAGAAAAAGAAAAATGATCTTCAACAATATCAATGGATCCATTATTATCTGATACATAAGGGTTCCATTATCGATATATCTGATAGATTGATGAATTTAGTTGATAAGATTTATTATTCTTATATTCGCCAAGAAATCCCTTATTAAAATATCACACTTCTTAAGGGAATCCTTATCTCCCTTTCTTGGAATGTGAAATCTTTGCATCCAAAAAGATAACAATCAGTATTTAGTTGTAAGGTGACCAATATTGGGTGACTTAAATCCTTGAAGTCCTAGGATCACAATTTCTTTAACCTCCTCAAAATTTAATTCCTTTTCTAGAACCTTCTGAGAGGAAAATATGAACTCTCTATCATAAGGAATATCCCAAATACTTACAGCTTTATTAAAAGATTAGGAGTAAGTCTTCGCATAACTATTGAATCAAAAACATTATCATCATACTTGTTTATAAAAACTGACTTTTTGTTGAATTCTATAAGGATATCATGATAACCAAGATCCTTATTTTTTTATTTTGGACACACAAAGACATTCTCATCCATTCTTAATAATAAATTTGAAAATTATGGAATCATAATTCAGAAAGAAATTTGGTTCGACCAATCATTCTCTGTAAATTTTACAATCATTGAGTTTCTTGTTTAAGGCCATCTGAATTTGTGTGGAAGCTTCAAGAGAAATCCAGAATATAAGGAAACATGATAATACTGAATGACTGATTTGAAGGGTGGTAGAGTTTCAGTTCAAAAATTGTGGAAACACAAAAGGGGGACACGAAAACTGGGGAGACATTATATAGGCTTTGCAGTGGTGGTTTAAATTCCCGAATTAGGCCAATGGTTGATATAAGAATGATATGTTCTGATGGTAGATATCAATGCCGAATAAGGAGTTGAATATTCCAATATTTTGAGTTTTCTAATGAAAAATCATATTTATGTAAATTAAATCCAATATAGTGTGCTTAAATTAAGATGTAAATACCAACAATTAAAAAATACAATTAACGAAGATTTATGTAAGGAAACATACCTTTCAGAATAATTATAAATAATTATCAATATTGATAAGGTTCTTTTTGAAGAACATAGATTTCAGATATTTTTTTTAAGGAAAGAAAAAAAATTAGGTTCTGAAAAATTTATTAAGAAAAAAAATTTCATCAAAATAATTTATTAAAGATAAAAAATTTATTTCTGAAAAAAATTATTAAGAAATTTTTGAAAGAATAATAAAATTTAATCCCCCTATGAAAAAATGTTTCTTAATGTAATGAGATAGGTTTCTGAAAAATTAATATGGCTGAATATCCTATGGTTATCCTTCCAAAAATTAGTTTAATGTATTAAAATCTATCATAGGTTAAATATTTTTTATAAATGTCAACAATTTGATCCTGCATTCCGATAAATTGAGAAATGACATTTCCTATAAATGTGTGATCCCTAAGAAAGTGATTCCTAGTATCTATGTTCTTTTCAAGAGATTGATGTTCAAGGTTTTATCTTAGGGAAACAATACTGATATAATCTAACAATATCTGTGTTTTGTTAAAACACATTCCATAGTCTGTGAGTGTGTGTTTAATTCACAACACTTGAGAATATCAACTTCAAACTGCAACATACTCAGCTTCAACAGTGGAACATTCTACTGAGTGTTGCTTCTTGCATGAATAAGAAACTAATGAATCTCCTAAGAAATGACACGTTCTGGATGTATATTTCTTATCCATTATACATCCACCAAAATCATCATCTGAAGAAAAAAATTTAAAAGAAAATAATTTCTAAATGAATAAAAAGGTCCTAAGTCTATGTTTCCCTTTAAATAGTGAAAAAATATATTTAATTATTTTAATTGATATTCCATTGGATTATATTGATATTTTTCACATAAGAATTCTGAAAACATTAATTTTGGATGACTATATATTAAGTATAATAAATTTCTTATCGTACCTCCAAAATATGTTCGATCTACTGGTTTCCTTGCTTTATCAAGATCAACAGAGATTGAGGTACTGATTGGAGTACATATACTTTCAATGTTGTCATTTCCATGATTTTTAAGAAGAGATTTAATAGCCAATGAGCCTGTACCATAGTGGTAAGGGCTCTTGGTTGGCATCCAAGAGACCTAGGTTCAAAAACTGGGTAGAGGCGGATTTCCAGGTACTGTAGCAGTACTGTAGCAGGCACTGTAGCAGTATTGTAGAAGGCACTGTAGTAGCTGGACTATTCACCTGATTTGGGCTTTTGGGACCCCGGTTAGGGCCTATGGGTCTTAGGGCCTTCGGTCCATTAAAGGACTCCGGGCCATAGGGAATTCAGTCCATTAAAGATGATGAAGTAGCCTAGTTCACACAGAGAAGTCCCCAGGTGAGGATCAGAGCACCAGTAGCAGTCACCAGAAGTAGAGCTAACACGATTAGAAGAATGAGATGGTATGGAAACCGCCCCCAGGACCAGGCACCGTGCAGCTTTGTACGGGGCAATTCCAGTCGATCAGTAATGCAGGTGGGGAGCTAAAGGCAATCAATGATGCAGAATCTAGGGAGAGGCAGTTCTAGTGGGCTGGGCCTACAGGTCATGTATTGGGCATGGTATGCCTCTAGGCCTTTGGGTCATGTATTACGGGTCATGTTGGGCCATGTGCCTTGGGCCTACGGGTCATGTACGGGTTCTCCTTCAACCCTTAAAAGGGGGATTATCTATAATAAAATAAAAGGAAGTCCTTTGGGACATTTGGGAAAAGAAGAGATTTAATATTCTTAGGTTGAGATATATATGTTTTTTCTGGTTTTATATAAATTTCAAAACCAATGAAAATTGTTAACTCACCCATCATACTCATTTCAAAATCATATTTCATAACATTCACAAATGAATCAATTAAAGACTTATAATTTGATCTAAATATGATGTAATAAACATTAATTCGAACAATCAAAACATTTTTATTACCTTTATTTATAAAAATATTGGGATTAGTTATTCCCTCAACATAAATAATTTTTAAAAAAACCCATAAGTTTAACATACCAGGCTTTAGGGGAATTTTTAACTCAATATAAATCTATGGTATGTTTGAAAACATGTTCATGATGTTTTGTGTCTTCAAAAAAAAGAAGTTATTCAAAAAACATTCTCTTTAAAATATCCATTAAAGAAATCACACTTCACACCCATTGTAAAATTTTAGAAAATGAAGAATGTGTTGAAGGCAATTAGAATACGAATAGATTCATGTTTAGGTACTATAGCATCAGTTTCTTCATAGTCTATTCCTTTTTTTATTATGTCCATTAGAAACTAATAAAAATTTATTTCCTTCATTGGTTCCATTTCCATCACATTTATTTCTTATGACCAATTTTACACTGATTACATAAGTTTCCTTAGGTATGTTAACCATGGTCCAGACTTTATTCCTTTTGAATTTATTGGATTCATTTTTCAAGGATTGAATCCAATCATCATCACCTAAATCTTCATCAGTGGTTTTTTGTTCTAATTGAGAATAATAAATTCTAGATGTTCTACTTTATTTCATAAAGAAATTATAGTCCTTATAAATTTATTTATATCAATAATGATACTATCAATTTGATGATTCTTAAGAAACAACTTATTTGGTTTTTGTTAAACTTATTCATCAACATATGCTAGAAAATATTCTTAGTTAAATACTTCAGAAAAAATTTCTTCAGAATTTTCCTTTTTAAATGAATCTTCCAATAAAGGTTGATAATCAATTTTTTAAAATGAATATGAAGATATAGGTTAGGGAAGCATAAAAACAAAAGGATATATTTCATCAAATTTTACTTATATTGTTTCTTCAATAGTACAAGAATTTATGTTAAAATACATATAAGCCTTAGAAGTAGTGGGGTTTCCTAAGAAAATTATTTCATAATATTTGGGTGTGATTTTATGTAAGATTTCATTAGTATTAAACATGATTACTTTGCATCCAAATACATCAATGTACTAAAAATTTGGTTTTCAAATATTCCACAATTTATAATGTTTTTTATTGATAAAATATATGATTAAGACTCTATTTATAGTATAATAAGTTATACTTATAGCGTCATCCCAAAAATGTTTAACAACTGAATATTCACTTAACATGGTTCTAGTTATCTCTTAAAGAATTTTATTTCTTCTTTAAACAACACCATTTTTTTATGTACATCGTGGAGTTAAGTAGTTATGAGTAATGCATTTCTTACTATAAAAAGTTTCAAAATATTCAATTTCAAATTCCCTCCCATGATCACTATGAATAGTTATCAATAGAATTTTTTCATAATTTTTAACATTGTATAAAAAATATTTAAAATTGTAAAAGGATTCATATCTCTTGTTTATAAAATAGTCCCATGTAAATATTTTGTAATCATCAACTAAAAGAAATACATAGTATTTTCCTCAAAAACATTTAGTTTGTGTTGAACCAGAAAGATCCATATGCACTATTTGTAATGAATTTTAAGTTGAGACTTAACCTATTTATTTAAATATTGACTTATGTTTCTTTCCATAGTGATAACAATCACAAACTTTTTATGAATGAAATCTATCCTCAGGTATATCTTTAACAATTCTTTTCTTTGTTAGTTTTCACATGTTTCTATAGTTGCAGTGTCCTACTGTTGTATTCCATAACCAATATTGGATTTCTATTGCACTAATACAAGCAAAATCTTGGCTTCTAAGGTCTTCTAATTTTAGTGTATAAATATTGTTGTGCTTATGGGCTGAGATAATAAACGCTTCCTTGGAATTTTCTACTAAACATTTATCATTCCTAAAATTCACAAGGTAACCTTAATCACATAATTGGATTATGCTTATAATAATGTTCTTAAGACCTCTAACAAATAAAATATTTGAAATTAATGAATTTCCAAGATGAAAAATGTTACTTATATCAATAATTTCTCCCAAATAATTATCTACGAAAGTTAGTTTTCATCCATTCTTCATGATATTTTTTCAAAAAAATATTGTTGCCAGTAATGTTCTTGGAACATCCATTATCCATGTACCATGTATTGTTGTTGTCACATACCTTAATTTCTTGAAAATAAGAAAGTTATAATTTTTTAATCCAAACTTTATTGGATATAGAATTCTTAAAAAGTAAAATCTAAGGTAGCCACATTTTCATTGAAAAATAAGCATTATGAAAACCTAAGGATTGGGTTTTTTAAGAGAAAATTTTCACCTAATTTCAACCATATTAACACTTAGTGCAAAATGGGGAACATTAGGGAACAGAATAATAATGTCTAAAAAATGATTTTAATGGGTATAAACAAATGAAGAACGATTTCTAAGAGGGTGAAGTTGTGAATAAATTTTATTGAATTCTTTATTTACTGAATTAAACTTTTATAAAAGTTTCTTTAAGGATAAAATTTTATATTTTAGTCTAACGACTAAATTATTATCCTCAAAATCAAAAGTTATTAGGTTTTGAGTCATTCTATAAAACATTTTTCACAGAAATAACATTTTCAAGATCCTTAAAAAGTTTATACTTCTCAATATTAACATAATTATGGTATTTAGAAACATTTTCAAAATAAAGAATTTTCTAATCATGATATTTAGAAATATCTGATACTTATTTTTTTTAAATATAATTTCTAGAATTTTCTTTTGTCTATCTACTTTTTTATCTTATAGTTATCATCATCAAGTAATTTAGAAAATCTATTGAATTTTTCATGTAAAGGTAAGGTGTTATCTTCTATTGAGGATGATTGTTAATATGGTGAATCATCATAGTCTTCATTAAGAAAATTTTCATTTATAGAAAAAATGGTTAAATATTTAGAATTGTGTACTTTATCCATAAGACAATGATTTTAAATAGGTAATATGGATATAATACCAATATTCTTCTAACTAGAAAATTTATATTCTAAAGATTCTTCTAAAGAGTCACCACGACTAGAACTCTAGGTGTCATTAGCCTTCATGACATTCTTAGCCATGGATTTTTAGTACTTCTTTCTGTTCTATTCAGAATGCTTATCTATTCTATCACTTCTCTTAACTATAAAATAATCAGGTCTGACATGCCTAGCCCTTTTTATTAATAAAAAGATACATTATAATATTTCTTTTCCTTTATGTATTTCTTTATATATCTATACTAAAAATATTTTTTTCCCACTATCTTTTCCATCCATAAAGATGGATAATTCATTCTCAAACTGATCCTTATCAATAGATTTTGATACTACAATAGCTTCCTTTGGTTTATATCTAGTTACCCATTATGGAGTATCAGATTTAGATGTTGTAGTGAAATCAATTCTTCCATTATCATTATTATACTTTTTGTCATCAACATCTCTCTTCATTATTGTTTCCTATTGAAGAATCATTCCGAATAACTCATCAAGAGTAATATTAGATACTTTAATTTTTTTATAAATAATTGTTTTTTTGATTCCCACTCATTGGGAATGAAATCAATTATCTTTTCCACGAGAAGATAATCATCAATGAATTTTCTCCAATAGTTTGAAGATGGTTGACGATAGTCATAAATCATTATCTCACTTTGAAAATAGATTCTCCATAATGAAATAAAAATCCATGATATTCAACTCTATGAATAACACTTCTAGTTTCAATCAATTTTAATGTTCCAAAGTGTGTAACTTCACGTTTCTTCCAAATACTATTGGTATCTTCACAATAAGATATTTGTATGTGGATATTATTGATCATGGAAAATAAAAGATTATTGTGTACCTTGTAGTTTAGTTGATATTTTTTTTCCGGATTTGTGAAGTTTCTGATTTCTTTGTTATGAATAGTGTAGTCCCCAGTAATCATAACAAAGTTATCAACAATATTATTGTTAATTAATACCTTCTTTCTATTTATCTAGTACTCATAATTATTACCTAAAAAATTTGGGGGTCTGGTAGTTTTTATGTTTTCAATAAAACTGAAATTCACTCTTTCCATTCTATAAGATAATAAAGTTTCCCCAAAACATGTTACTTGTAAGATTTTATAAACAAAGATAAAAAATATTTAATAAAAACATTTGTAATTAATGTTATGTAAGAAGAGTTGAGCAAGAAATCTTATATGTTAGTATAAGTGTTTCTGAGATACCAATTGATACCAATTATAGGATTGAAATATAAATAAAGATGATCAATTATAAGAGGGGGTGAATTATATGTTTAAAAACTTTTCCCTTTTATGCCTAAAAGGAAATAAATGTTTAAAAAAGTTAAACAAGATGGATTCAAAAACCCTCTTTATTTCATAACTAATAAACATACTTGCTTAGGATTTGGAAATATGGATCTGATAAAGAAACGTAAGAAAATTTTAATTAGGGAAATATTTAAACTTAAAGATTATAAAATCTTATTTATAAGAGTATACAAGAAAAAAAACTATAAGAAAGTTGTACTTTCTTTATTTAAAAAATTTTTAGTGGAAATAAGAAATTGCAAAGAAAAAAAAAGTAAACAATTATGAAATATTTCAACCCATGAAAAGGTATCCACCAACCTTTATAAAGGTACCTTGATTTATAAATTAAATAAATTCTATCTTACCCACTATAGGGTATTCCATTGATTAGAATATCGGAATCTGTATTTCTATCCCTAAAATCCCTCAATCATTATAGTAGTCAACACCTCTATTTTCCCATCCTTAGAAGTCCTCGAACCATAAGGTAGTGAGAAACCTTGTCTTCCAATCCCTGGAAGCCCTTGATATTTAAGGTAGTCAGTACCTCTGTCTTATAATCCCTGTAATCCCTTGATTATACCAATTAATAATTAGATTCACACAAGGAAATCTAATAATGTTTTTCACAATTGAACAAGTTCGTCACATTTTACAAAAATCATGAGAGTATTTTTCTCTCTAAAAATCACTTTACAGAATCACAAAATTATTTTTCATTAATTTATTTCAATATTTTTAAAATAATATTCTATTTATAGGAAAAAAAATTAATGGATTTATCCTCCCCCAACAGTGATGTTATTCCTTGAATTTTGGAGGGAACTAGATAGATGTGACTCAGCTAATGGTTAATATAAAATAGATTGTATTACATCATTTCATGTAAGAAAAACATGAGAAACATTATATTTCTTAAGAAAAAATAATATGTATGGAAAAAATATTATGTTTAAGAAACTATGATCTGGTAAACTTGAGAAAATATATTAAGAAAATAATGTAATGTTAACAAATATGAATAATCAGAATCTATGAAAATTTGAAATTTGTGTCTAAAAATATGAAAAATTATATTTTGAAAAAATGGATATTTTGAGTCTGAATTATAAGAAATACAGAATCTGAATTCTGATTAATTCAGTGTATAAATTCCTAAGAATTTGGAAACTAAATCCTGATGAATTCATAGTACGATTTCTAAATAATTTGGAATTTTGTTTTTGTTTTATTCAGAGTCAGAATTATAAATAATTTGGTGTCTGAATTATGTGAAATTCAGAGTATGAATTCTGTGGAATTTGGAGTTGGAATTCTAATGATTTTGCAGTTTGAATTATGAAGAATTCTGAGACCATATTCTGATGAATTGGGAGTCTTAATTCTGTTGAATTTAGAGTCTAAATATTAAACAATTAAGATTCTGAATATAAGAGAATTAAGCGTCAAAGTTTGGGAGAATTCTGAATCTAAATTTTAGAATATTAAGATTCTGAATTTCAGAGAAGTTGGAATCTGAATTTTAGATAATTTTGTGTCTAAATTTCAAAGAATTCAGAGTCAGAATTTAAAAAAATTTGGAGTCTGAATTTCATGGAAATCAGAGTATAAATTTCAGAAAATTCAGATTCTATGAAACTGTAGATATCAATGAAAGGTAAGGATCTAAATTTTTGGCTAAAGAAAAAATTGTTATATATGGTTTATGAAATAATTAAATATGTCATTTGAAAACCAAGGTTAAGAATAAGACTTTTTGGAGAAATAAATTTTTCTATAGGAAAATGTTTTTGTGATTTTCAAAACATAATGGAATGGAAAATTCATAAGGATACTTATTGAAAAAAAATATCTGAAGTGGAAATAATTCCCTATATAATGACTCAAGATTAACATACATGGATATTACATTATTTTAGATTAATATTCACAACATTACCAAAGTAATTCCAAAGGACTGAAATAGTTTTAGGTTTTTTGAAACTTGGAACACAATATTCTATATTTTTGAATGATCTTAAATGTTTTCCACAATGATCTTACCATTTAGTACCCCTAATTAAATACATCCTTCATAAGATGGGGAAATAAAATTTAAGAAAAGATTATTTAAGATTCTCTGTAAGGGTAAATAAAGGTAATATGTAATTATAACATGAAAATATGCATATAAGAACATTAGAATAACATATAAAGATCATATCTTTCAAATCAGTGAATATATAAATGAGTCATTGAATAAAGATATGTAGATCATAAAACATAAATCAAAAGGGAATAAATGAACCTGATTCTTGATAGAATAATACTAGAATAAGATATATATTTTTGGCACACATATCAACTTATATAATTCTTAATGTGTATAAATAAAAATAGGTTCACTAATTAAGTTAAGGACATTAATTCACACCCTTTCATAAACTTATTGTTATGAAACATGGTCCAATAATATCATTATGAACATGAAATAAAAGTCCACTCATAACATTTTGAACATGTAATCTAGTTTACGCATAACATTGTGAACATGTAATTAGTTTCAGGAGTAACATTGTGAGCATGTAATCTCGTTCATGTATAATATTTGTAACATTTAATTAGGTTCACACATAACACTATAAGCATATATAAAATTTTCCACTTACCATTGTGAACATGTAATAAGGTTCACACATTACATTGTGAACATGTAATCAGGTTTGTGTATAACATATATAATTATGTTTTATCCATTGTTAACTAATACGTGGAGGGAGATATTGGTCCAACTATCACATTATGAAATCATACATTGTGTTCCACAAGATCATAAACATTCATCATATCATTACCCATGAAATGAAATAAGTATCATAAATATTTCCTCATATCATAACCTATATAAAATAAATTGGTTTCAAAATCATTTCAATATAGAATAACCCATGAAAAGAAGTGAGTACCATAAGAATTTACCAAGGTATAACATTTGTAAAAGAAAGAGGATTTATAAAAAACTTTTCTTCTAGAACACAAACCATTAAAATAAAAAATATGAATGGTGTCCTTATATTATATCCCTACTAATGTTTAAATTATATCAATGAATGTCATATTAGATGGAGTAGTATTTTGAAATCCCACTACGAACATTTCGTAAGGAAAACAACCATTCATTGAAAATCACGTTTCAAAATATAAATATTTTTCAAAATTAATTTTCTTTGAAAACCACATTGATAACATATAAATAAATATTTAAAATCCATTAAAAAAATTTGGAGGAAAACATTATTTTTTCTGTCGAAAAATAGTTTTTTCAAACCTTAAACATTTTGAAAGATGTTTTCTTTTAAAATAGCTCTAAAAATATATAATAAAAGATTTGGAAATAATTTAAAAACATTTTAAACATAAAATTTTTCAAGATAATTTTCATTCAAAATGAGATTAAAATAAAATTTCAAAACATCATTAAAAACATTTTTATAAAATTTGGTTTTGGAAGAAAAATATTTCAAAACGAAGAGATAAATAAATATATATGTTCTTAAAAACATTTTTCATTATTATCTTTACTAGAAAAGAGGATAAACAGTTTAGAATTACATGAATATATCTTGAAAACCTAGAGGAGAAGAAAACTCATGAGAAATATTGGGAAGTAGATCCATAGATTTCAACATTTAGGACATAATCATAAAAAATCATGATAAATGATAAGATTCTAATATAAATATTTATGACTATGGTAACCTTGAATCATATAACCCATGACGGAAAAATAACAAATGGAAATAAAAATATCGTATGAATAGATAAAGTCATTAAATTACATGTAAAAGGGTGTGTAAATACAATTCATTAAGGTATATTAGATCGTATCCTAACAAATGTCTCAATGAAGGCAAATTGAGAAAACTATACTTTAATGATTTGGTATCTTTTGAACCATAAACCCCATGAAAGAGAGATCCTAAAAAATATGTAAAAAAATAAAAATTTTATTTGATGAATCTTAAAATATATTAATGGGAAGTATATACACCACCGAGAAGGAAGGGATTGTGAATATACAATGTGTCTTATGAATGTAAAAAGTGAGATGAAAATCCATTACTAATGGAGTAAATTTTGAAACATGAGATCCATGAAAGAAAAACATTAATTGAAACCTTGAATATCATGAAATAAATTAAATTCATGATATAACATGTCATAAGGAAATATATAAAACACAAAAAATCAATGAGTGGTGAATATGGAATGAGTATAACTGAAATAAAAGTGACTCTATAAATCCCATTACCTTAATTCTTGACATTCATTGTAATCATTCAAACTTCCTATTCTTTATCTTTTTTCTTTTTTTGTTTCCACCAACGGCCTTCCATGGTTGGATTTATTCCAAAATTAAGTCTTCTATGATAAAATGAGGGAATTTAATAAGTGTTTCTCTAAGGTTTTTCCAAATCCAATTGGTTTTTTAGGTGAGAAGGGTGGGAAATAGGGGGTGGCTTTTTATATGGGAGGTGAGTGGCACTCTAGTATTTTAAAAAAACAGATAATTCCACCCCCATTTTTCCAAGTAAAGTGGCACGAATAATATACCAATATTATTAATATAAAATAAATTTTTTAAATATTTCCATTTAATGGGTTTTAGCCAATTCTATAGGTCATTTTATCCCTTAATTTTAAATTTTCGTTCCTTGATAAAATCTTTTATAACCCAATATCCCAGATAAATTTTAAATATTTTCACTAATAATTTTGGTAAAAAATTATATTGGTAATATAGTAAATAATAAATTATTATGATTCAAAATATTTAATTCAATTAATATATGTTCAGAAAATTAATTTATAATTAATCTTGTCGACGTGTCGAAAAAGAAGATTTTTTAATGTGAAGATGGTGGAACTTTTAAAATATTTTAATAGAAAAATTCAATATTAAAATGATTCCAATGACATAAATTTGATTAATATATTTATAATATTACATTTTTTACATTAAAATAAATCCTAAATATATTTTATCATTATAAATTATTTTAATGAATATATATTTTTCATTTAAAATTTATAATTTTTCACTATTTATCAAAAATATATAACTTCCTAGAAAAATTTCAAATATTCACCATAAAATAATTTTGATGTTGATATTTTAAAAAATTATTTTTATTTTATCATATTAATATTATTAAAGTTTCGTGATTTAGTTTGGAAATTGGTGCACTATAAGAGGAAACAACTGTTTTATAGAAAAATATATTTTAGAGAAACGATTCATTCATATCTCTTTTCTAGAAAACATATACGATGAATGTTAAACATTTTAATGAATATATAATATAAAATTTTTATTTTAAATATTCTATTAAATTTATTTTTTAACTTTTTTGATATAAAACACACTTATGCGTATAAAAATAGTTTTCTAGAGAAAGGTTTCCTTTTACAATTAAAAATGTTTTATTTTAATTTCCAATTAAATGGTCACCAATGAGTTTATCATTTAAACATGTGTTAACCATATTTTCATAGTTTATTTAATCTAATTTACACCCTTATTTCCTATATCTAGGTGAAAATAATCATATTAAATAATAATATTAGTAGTATATTGTTGTTTGGTGAAACTTGGTCTTGTGTGTAACACAAGCTATCGAAGGAACTCAATATTGTGTGTAACACAAGACAAAATTTGGGATTCATTTAAAAAAAGATAATATTAGTGTTTCATGTAGATTATTATTAAAATGATTTTGTGTATAATGAAATCTTAACTTGGTGTAACAAAGAATTCATGCTATCAAATAATTTTTAGTTTTTTAAATAACAATCATAAAAAAATGGGGTGTTGTTTTCTAACACCATTAAAATGAATATTTTTTTAAACATTAATCTATTTAATGAATGGTTTAATATATTAAAGTTACATTCATAGAAAATCGTATCGTAAAAATAAATAATAAAACTTTATTTAAAAAGGGATAGTTGGAAACATAAGAGTTTCATTTAGTAAATCATAACTTGGTTTCCACATAGGATACCATTAGTGGAAAGTGTAGATGGAAACATAGAATAAAAACATAAATATTTGTAGGGTTATTGATATAAATGATCATAACAAGGATTATGATCAGTGGAATGTTAAGGGTCTCAAAATAATAAATATATGATGATTGAATAGACTATCGGTTCATTAAAAATCAATATACTAGGATAATTTTTTTTGAGACCCTCATTCTAAAGATTATGAATTCTTTTTCTATCTAGGAATATAAGGAAATATACATTCATTATAAATTTACATTTCATATTCATAGTTTATTCATTTTGCTGAGCTTCAATCAATTTCCAATTCATCCTTTATTATAGTAAATGAATATAAATAAATGTTTTTTTCATGAGTCAATAAAATTCCCTTTAATAAATTGTGAGATCCATAAAGGAGTGAAAAGTATTTTTTTATCTTTATCTATTTTAAAATCCCAATATTGTTATAAAATTATCTCAAATATGAATAAATCATCATATATTTAGTTAATATAATAATCTCTAAAACCTCATCTAATATTCTACATAAAAATTGCATAAATGGATAGTCTTATGACCCATTAAAAATATTAGAATCCAATTTATGAGAAACGTGGTGTCTAGGTTTCTCAAGATCAAATTAAAATCAATCCCCCATATATCATATTGTATCACTGGATTGTTACATAACAAACATTTGAATACCTTGATCATGTATTCTCTTGAAACATAGTAATTACCTAAATTACTATAAAACTGTATTGAAAACATACATTCCTTTTCCTTCCTTACATAGAACATAGATTATTGGGCATATTCCATAAATCCATCAATGTTTTAATTATTATTAATGATATCATAAAAAACTTTTTCAATAAATCATTTATCAATCGAGAGGTCATCAATACTGTCTAATTCACATTATTCATACCAGTAATATCTTTATGCCTACTAAATAGAATTTTCTTAACAATAAGAACACGTAAAAGATTATATTTCCTTAATCAAAATCTCACCTTTCCATTAAATCAATTTTCTAGTCTATAATCATCATTCAAAATAGTTATTAATGTCCTTAACAAAAAACCTATACCAAACAATCCTTATATATTTCAAAATTCATAATTTTTGAATATTAATACAGATATAATTCAATCCATTCACATTTATTATTGACATAGAATAGGTCCTTTTGTGTCCTATAAGTTAATTCTTGGGTTCAGGTATTGATTTTGTTAATAAAAATATTCTTCATAGATAATTCATTTAAATCCGTGAAACTTGTTAACTATATCAATCTTTTTTCTACATAGAGAACATATTCCATTCCATTTGAGATATTCCATATGATTTTTCTTTCCACCTTCTTGATAATTACTAATCCATGTCTTTTTTCCTTCATTTACCTTACTACATAAAATTAAATCTTCTTCTTATTTTATGTTCAAAGACCACACAAAAGGTCATGTTGTTCATCATATATTGTGATGGCTGGTTAGGAACAATAAAAAATTATTTATCTCAAGTAATCATCAAATTTGGTTATTCATAATAATAGAATTTTCCTTAATATTCAATGTTAAGTTGATTCATTATGGGTCATTCCATTTACAAAAACTAAATATATAGTTTATGAAACACTGATAATATTGGAAAACCAAAAAATCAAGAAAAATCACTTATAAAATGTCTAAATCATAAAAACTCTTTTTTAATCTATGACACCTTAGGATCATCCTGGTTTATACATATTCATCATTTATTTAAATACCAAATTATGATTCATAAAGAGTGAGTAAATTTTCAAATAATACCCTCAGGGCGTGTGAAACTAGGTGTGGTGCAAGGCACATTTTCATACACCCATTCCTCATCGAGTCTAGCTCATACTGCGTTTTCTAGGTTGTTAACCATTGGTATATGTCCTACAAATCCAAAAATACTTATAATATTTAAAAAAGGTTGTATTTCTATGAAACAACTCTCTATATCCTTTAGAAAAATTCATGTGCATTTTATTTCACTTTAGCTCTTCCATAGACTTACAATTAGAGAAAACCCTATTCATATACATAAAATTATCCCAAGTGATGTCACTGATGTTTCCTCAGCCATGTTTCCAAATATTAAATAAAAATTTCCTTTTATGACATATATTGAAACATAGGCTTAATATAGATTGATATTAAATCATATTTTATGAATATTCAGCACATTAAAAAATTAAATTCTTAAGGATCATAATATTTTAGTGACTTTTGAAACTTGAAAAATAATATTCTAACTTGGTGAAAGTTCTTCAATGTTTCCCACAAATAACTTCACATTTACTACTCTAAGATAAAACTTTTCTACATAACCTCTTGAAAGGAAACATAAGAAATTTTGAGATTATGTGCTCAATAAGGTAAAATTGAAGAGATATGTAAAAAATACATTAACATATGGGTATAAGAACGCAAACATATAATTTTATGATAATACCCTACTCTCAAAATTCATATACATAAGTCATCAAAAAAATATTTTCAGATCATAAGAAAATAATTCTAAGTAAATAAAAGAACATGAGATGTGAGAGCATAATACTGTAATTAAACATATATTTGAGGCATACCCATCATCTTATAACATTATGAACTTGTATAAATAGAAAAAGGTTCACTCATTAAGTTGAGACATCAAATTTGTTCCTTGAATAAACATATAATCATGAAACCATGTCTTGGAATATCATTATGGACATAAAATATAGTTCCATGCATAATATTGTGAAGTTGTAATTTGGTTCATGAATAACATTATGAACATGTGATTAGGATCACACATAACATTGTGAATATTTAATCAACTTCACAAATAACAATATTAACATGTAATCAGGTTCACACATAACATATTGAATATATAATATGGTCTACACATACCATTTTGAACATATGATCAGGTTCATACATAGCATATATACTCACGAGTTACCAATCTTTACCCAATGCGTTTGAGGTAGATATAGTTCCCTCAATCACATAATGAAATTATACATATCTGTGACATAATATCACAAATAATTATCATATAATCGGCCATGAAATGAAACGTGTATTATAAAAATTTCATCATATCATAATATACGGAAAATAGATAGGTTTCAAAATCATTTTATTATATAATAACCAGTGAAAATAGATGTATTTCATAAGCATTTGATTATGGGGTACACAATGGAAGGGAAACAAGATTCACAAAAAACAATTCATATTGAAAATAAACCAATAAAAGAAAGAATAATAATAGTGTCTTTAGATAATATCCCCAATAAATCATAAACTATATAAATTATGTCATCTTATATATAAAAGGATTTACAAATATCACACAGAATATTTCATAAAGAATGTAACCTTTATTTAAAAATCAATTATTAAAACATAAAGAAATATCAATATAATTTTCATTCAAACCCACATTGAAAATATTTAAATTAATATCTAAATATAATTTAAATCATTTTTGGAAGAATATATCCTTTCCACATTGAAAAAAGTTTTCTAAACCCAAAAAAATTTTCAAAACCTTTTTCTTTGTAAATTTATTTGAAAACATAAAAACAGTATTTGGAAATCATTTAAAACACTTTTTATGTTTTAGAAATTTTATAAATTCTTTTCGTTAAATATGATCATAAAATATAATTTCAAAAAAAAATGAATAGGTGTCTCTAAAACATGGTTTTAGAAGAAAATAGATTTTTTATAGAAGACATAAATTTAGTTGTATTTTCTTAAAGACATTTTTCTTAAATATCTTAAGTAACAATGGGGGTAAAATTGTACCATTACATGAAGATATCGTGAAAAACATAGTAGAATAAGATACATGAGAAATATTGAGATATAGATCTTGAGATTTCAATATTTGAGATGTAATCATAAACAATCCTAATAAACGATGAGGCTATAACATAAATATTTGTGAATTTATTAAAATTGAATCACAATACCCACGATGGAACAATATAAAATGGAATATAAAAAATCATGAGTATAGATAAATTCATTATATGACATGTCAAATGGATTTTATATAAACTTAATGAAATAATATATCTTCATATCATAACATATATATAAAATAATGTAAATTGAGGCAAAAATACTTTATCAATTTGGTAAATTTTGATCAATATATCCCATGAAAAATAGATCCTAAAATAGATATATAAATATGGATAAATTATATTATATGAATCATAAAATAGATTCATGGTATGTATATACACCACATAGAATAAATATCTAGTGAATATATCATGTGTCTCACAAAAGTAAAAAAAAAGATAGAATTCCCTAAAAACATAGCTAACTTTTTAATCGTGAGCTCCATGAAAGAATCACATAAATTGAAACCTTGAATATCATTAAATAAACAAAATTAATGATATAAAATTTTACAGGGTAGTATATATATCATAAAAAAGTAAAAATTTCTCGATATTCCATAAGCATCACAAAAATAAAAGCGAGACGTGAAATCCCCTTACCCTAAGACTTGACTCCCGTCGTACTCATTCAAACATCTTCTTCCTTGGGTATCTCCAGTTTGCTTTCACCAAATCCTTACATGGTTGTACTATGCTCAAATTATGGCTTCTATGATCAGATTATGGAGGAGGATAAGTTATTTGGTCTGAGATTCCCTGAACCAATTTCTTTTAAGGGGGTGAAAAAGGGGTAGCGGGGGTGGCCTTTTATAAGGGATATGAGTGACACTATTGTAATTTTTGAAAATATAAAATTCCACACACATTATTTCCATGTCAAGTGGCTAAGATAATAGAAAAATCATAATCCTAGATAATATATTATCGAAATAATTCAATAAAATGGGTTTTGGACAAGTTTATATGTCTTTTTAACATTTATTTTTCATGTTTATTACCTTGGTAAACTCATTTTTCTCATAATAATCGTGATTAATTCATCGATTTTAAGTAATAATTTTGGTAAAAAATTCTATTGTACAAATTAGATATTATAATTAATTGTGATACCAATTATGGAATTAATTTTTCCAATTTTAATTCATATAAGTGGAAAAAATTAATTTTAAATTAACCTCGCATACGTGTTGTGAAAGTGGATTTTTAATGTGAAAATGTTCAAAATTTTACATTGTATATATATATAAATTCAATAATAAACATATTCACCTGGACAAATTGGATTAATAGATATATAAATGGACAAATTTGTATATAAAACCAATTCAAAATGTATTTTAACCTAATAAATTATTTAAATGAAAAAGCATTTTTAAATAAAAATACACTATTTCAAACTATTCCTCAAAAAATTAAACATCGATAAAATAAACACCAAATCCACCATTATATAATTTTTATATTCCTATTCCATTTTTTTATTTTATCAAATTATTTTTCTAAAATTTTAAAATTTCAGTTTGAAAATAAATGTGTCATAAAAAGGCAACAAAACTATTTTTTTGAAAAATACATTTTTTGTATGAAATAGTATTCTTAAATATCTATTGTATACAAAAATATAATATGAATTTTAATCATTTTATTAAATTTATTGTATATAAATTTCATTAAAATAATTTAGTAAAAGTGATTTTGTTAATTTATTGATATAAAACACACACGTGCTCATAAAAAAAGTTTTTTAGAGAAATGTTTCCTTTTATTTTGAAAAAGGTTAAGTTTTAATTTATAATGAATTTATTACCAAAAAATACAATTTATAAAAAAAATTAAATCCTGATTTTATAATTTAGTTAATCATATTGCTACCCTCCATTCCAATGCCATGATGACAACTATCATATTAAATAATAATATTACTATTATATTGTAGTTTTTGAAAACTCCACATTACGTGTAATGAAATATATCAAAGAAAATTTATTATGTGTAACATAATACAAACATAGTGTTTTTGGTGAAATAATCTAATATCATCGTTTCATGTAAGGAAATATTAACCGGGTGTTTTGTATAAAGAAATCTTAACTTGGTGTAGCTTGTAATGCAAGCCATAAAATAATTATGATTTTTAAAAAAAATTATTTAAAACTCATGGTGTTACTCATCATATATTTAATATTAAATTTTATTTTTGAAAAATATTACATATAATAAAATATCTATATTGAGTAAAGGATACATATTTATCAATATTTCCCTAGTTAATAAAATAATAATCAAAGTAAATACTATATGTAAAAATGTTAAATTGTTGTGAAAATAATCATATCCATCATGAAATAATATAAATATTTAATTGAAATTTAATTTCCAATGAGAAATTATTACATGAATGTTATTGTTTTGTGAAAAGTTAGAAATCACAAAATTAAGTGAGATTGTACAATAATACATATTACTTGGTAATTTTCTAATAAAATCCACTTGGATGAAATGGTTCAATGTGAAACATAAAATACCATAAATTTTAAATTAATAAATATATTTCTTGTCAAATGGAATGTATATACACCACATAAAATTCAATTTCTTCATAATAACAAATAAGCCTTAATGGAATGTAAATCTATAGGAAATCCATTACCTCACACTTCTTTTTGATCGAATGTTATTTAACCTCTAATATAGCATATCTAAAGATGATAATAACATAAAAAATAAAATATTAGTACTAATAATATCATATATGATTCTATTAACATATTATCATTCATTCATTAATAATCATTCAATAGTTTCTTATTTCGGGTGTTAATAGCCTAATATTATCATGAGTTTTTTACCATTAAAGATCTAGTTCTTGAAAATATTACAAAATTGAGTCATCTGCAGAATAATAATCATGAAATAATTTTCATATTTATAAATAAATTATACTTTTAAGGCCTCTCATGAAATATGGTTTTGATAAATAAAGTATGTTATGATCATAGAGAATGTAGGACGTACGTACGCATGAGTAATATTTCAATTTTCCAATGATAATTGTGGAAAAAAGGTATGTAATATATTTTTGTTATTTAATGATAATAATATCATATATAACATAATATTTATTTAAATATTATTTTACATATCATCCATGAGGTGTGGTAATGAAAAGAGAGTCACCTTGTTTTGTGATGGTGATTGTCCACGCGTACATGAATGACATCATCATATTTCATTGAGTGAAAATGTATAAGAAATAAATTGAAATATATTATCTTATGAAAATTATAAATATTTCATTAATATAAAAATTATTTTATGTATATTAAAAATAATCATAAAATTTATCTTTATCATTGTCTATGAAAAATGTTAGTGAAAGACTTATCACATCGCTCCCCGAGGTGGTGGTTCGCCATACACATGAGCGACGTTATCTTATCTTCTATATAATGGAATGTAGAAAAGATTTATATATTATATAATCAATAAAAAGTATAATTAATTTATTAATATGATATATATAGTTTATATTCATCATCATACACCACCATGAGAGGTTGCAATGGAAAAATGAATGACATTGTTTCGTGAGGGGGTAGTTCGTCGTACACACAAATGATGATTTTGTAGCCTATTTAATTGAAGTGGAGGTTTTTTGGTAATGAATCTAAAATAAAAACATATAAGTATATGGAATATTTTTTATTATAACAATATAGTTAAATTATAATATTATAGTTTTTAGTAAGAAATAAAAAAATGCTCAATGCAGAACGTTACCTCTTCTACAGGTATCCTCTCTAGGTTTACACTAAAGCCTTCCCAGGATAGATTTTTGACCAAAATAATAACTCCATAATAGAGGTGTGGAATTCGGTAAGTTATTTTATATTATTGGTTAAACCAAAATTAATTGAATTTGTAGAGAAGAGAGGATGGGTGGCCTTTAATCGGTGACATGAGTGGAACACGTGAAAGGTTTTTAAAGAGAATGAATATAAACATTTTTTTCAGGTAAAAGATTTAGAATAATAGGAAATTATAAATAATAGAAGGGATGAGGTCATCATATGTCTATAAAATATATATTATTATAGTTTTTATTTTATTTTAACCCCAATATATTTTTAGCTTAACCAATGGTAAATCCATTTTTACCTCAACCACGATAATTAATTTTTTCATGTATTCACTAGTAATTTTTATCACAAATTTAGTTTAAATTATTATAAATTATAAATTATTATTATTATAAATGTTAAATACACTTTTCTAAATTCCATTACAATAAGTTGAAAATAATTAATTTAAAATTAATATCGTACACGTGATGAGAATGTAGGTTTAAAAAAAGAATTTTCAAATATTTATAATGTTTTTATATAAAAATTCAATATGATAATTATTAAAATGAAAAATATTTGGAATAATTTATATAAAATTTAAATAAATTTTATTTAAAACCAATGATAAATATAATATAATTTTATAAATAATTTTAAGGAAAGGATAGTTTTCAATTAAAATTCAGTATCTTTCACATTTCTACTCAAAAGAAACATTTTTTAAAAATCCTAGAAGATAACCCTAAGATAAATTTTATATTATTATTTAAATAATTAGGTTTATTTATTTATTAAATTTTATATAATTCTTAAAAATTAATTTTTAATTAAGTGTGTAAAGCATGACTAAATGGTATTTTGTTGAAACCTGATGTTGTGTGCATCACAAGCTATCAAAAAAATTAAATTTATTATAAAATAAATATATTATAATGATATGGGGTGTTACCTACTATTACCTCATTATCATAAACATAAAATAATAAAAAATAAATAAATAATCTGAAAATCATCCGAGTGGACTAAGAAATAATAGTTTTAATCACAACATGTCTATATTATACCATCATTTATTAAAAAATGATACCTATATATTTTTATAAATACATAGTCATAGGATTTGTCCCTAATAGAGATAATAATATACATGGTAATATAAAGAAATAAATAAAAAATATATTTTGTGAGAGTGGTGTCCGGAACCTAAATTAAATTTTTACATTTTTATCGTTATGGAAAGCATGTTTTTTTTGATAGGCATGATTTATACTTAACATGATAGTAACAAAAATTTGGAATGTAATACTTTTTATAATGTTATTAAATTATAATTCATAAAAAAATGTAATATCACTTCATTTCTAAAATAATAACCTCATTTCACTATAAAAGTAATATGAAATATATGTCATATGATTTAGATATATTAAAATGAAGGGACACAAAAGATATATTATTGTTAGGTGTTGGTAGCCCATGAGCATAAAGAATTATTATTATAATGTTTTCATTTGGTGATCATAGAAGTAATAGATCAGGATTAATGACATGCCAATATTAAAAACACATTTTTTAGTAGTCATTGGATATTTTCAGTTTTATGTATGTGTATTGGTCTCTCAACATGAGATCATCATCATTTTATATTATTCAATCATGTAATTTTTTGCATGGTGAAAATAATTATATATTATATTTATATTTTAATAATTTTATTAAGTTTTTAATTATTGGAATGATAGTTATTTAAAAATCAATATGATATTTTTATTTTTTGAATATAGAAAAAAGTATATCGAGACCATTAACTGGGTGACAGTGCCTTTACTAAATCCAATGGCAAGTTTGGTTAAGGAAATTATATCTAATATATATAAATAATGACAAATAAATTTTTAAATAATAAAGACACAATGTATGAATCCTATTTTATTAGATATTACAAGATAAAAATGTGGTATTGAATTGTAAATGTTTGTAAGAGTTTATTGTAGCAATAGGTAACTCTACCCTCTTTAGGCGACATAATGATTTCTCGAATACTAATGGTGATCTATTATTTGGAATCACCTATATCAATATAAGGACTTCTATGGTCACATAAATTGTGCATCATAATAAATCACAAATTCAAATGAAATTGTGTTTCAAAACAATATAGCCAAAAGTTCATGGATTGGTTAATGTTGACATAGAATGGTCATAATAAAAAACTAAATTTTATTTTGGAAATAAAATTATAATTACATTTATTTTTCAATTTATTCACATGTTATTTGAGTATGAAATGTGTATTTAAGAAAACATTTTTTTGAATTAAAATTATTTAATTAAGGTTCAAAAAACATATTTTTGGAGGAAAAATACATGATAATGGTTTTTATTTCATCATATGCCTTAATAGAATATCATAAGTGTGTAATTAATTGTTTATGACACTTGAAACTTATTTTATTAGAAAAAAGTGGGGTTTTGGTTCGTTTATGATGCCTAAAATTTCATAGGGATCAACATGATATTTATAGACAAATTTAAAAAATAATAAATTGATATTTAGTTCCAAAGTAGTGGGTGACATCACTTGAAAAAAGAAATTAGTCATACTATATCTTCTCTCAATATTTAAAGATATATATAGGTAAGAGTGGAGAATAAGATAAAATATATTATGACTTATAAAATCAGGTTTTTGTTCTTCTAGTAATCTCATGTACTTCACATGGTGATTATATTATCTATAATAGCTCATGAGAGTTTAAAATTGATAATAAAATAGTTGTAGTACATATGTGGATTATGTTGAGGGGATATGTGTTAGTTTTTAAAGATATGAGGATTTCAGGATAAGAGGATAATGATAAAATCAAACAATACCATGGATGTATTGTTTTATGATTTTGATTAAGTTATTTAGGATTAACACTATCATACATGACTTGTTAATGAAATTTTTGTACTATTATACCTAATATTATTTTTCCATATATCTGATCAGATCTTTTAAAATATCTGGTATTGAATTACTTCACTACATTCATATTCGTTTTAGAGATGGAACTGAAAAAAAATCCATGGTTTATTCTTAACACTTAATCCACATATTGGTAAATCAAAATGAGTTTAACACCCACTTATTTTTGTATTTTATTTTTCTATATTATAAAAAATAGAATGTTAATTTACAATAAGGTACACATGTAATGTGTGTTGTACCTCTCGTACCCCTCGTTGTTTAATTTTCATGATCACAGTCACTCTCTTATTTATCTAATCTTGTTTTAAGTGTTTTTGGATGATAGGCATGATTTCAGGTTGCCAAGGAATTGGGCCAAGAAATCCAGAAGGCAAAAGTGGACTGATTTCAGTCCACCGGCCAACCGGTGGATGACCACCGGCCAGCCGGTGGAATCTTGACAGAAGGCATCCCCTCTGTCCAGACCACCGGCCAACCGGTGTCCCATCACCGGCCAGCCGGTGGAACCCAGACAGAAGGGACACCTACTGTCTCACCACTGCCCAACCGGTGGCCTCCTCACCGACCAGCCGGTGGTGCCTGGGCAGAAGCCCTCTTTTTTTTCCAAAGCACCGGCCAACCGGTGGCCAAGCACCGGTCAGCCAGTGGAGCCAGTCAAACTAGCCGTTGGGCTTTGACCAGACTTGTCCACTTGACTCTCAACGGCTCCGAAGGCCTCTCCAACGGCTCCGAAGACCCCCAAAGGCCATTTGAGGGTTCCCCCTCTGTAAATAAAGGACTAGGAAGCCCCATAAACACAAGTAAGCCCACAGGAACATTTTTCATCATTTGGAAAACCTCCGGCGGATTCCTTCAAGGAACCTCAATTGCTCCAACCCATTTCCACATCCAAGGAGCAACATCAAAGAAGCTTGGGAGCGCTCTTCATCAACTCCAATCAATCCATTGGCGCCCAAGACTTCTCTACATTACGGTTTTTCTTGTTTTATCTTTTTGAGCATCAATTTGGGTTTGTGCCTACAAACCCCTCTTTCTTTTATCTTCCTTTTGTTTGGGTTTTCACACCACCTTCAAGGTGTGAAGAGGTTAGTCAAGCCTTCCCTTTAAAAAGGCTTGAGTCATAGGTGATCTAGCCTTCACCTGTAAGAAGGCTAGTGGGTTCTTGCTCAACCATTAAAAGAAAGTTGTAATAGGTTCTAGACTACCTTAAAGTCTAGTGGGTTTCTTGCTAAAACCATTAAAAAGCAAGCGGTAGTAAATCTCTCAACGGTTGTGTTGGGAGCGGAGACGTAGGCTTTGGTCTAAGCCGAACTCCGTTATCAAGTTTTGTGTCTTGCCTCTTTTATTTCCGCTGCACCTTTAACTTTGTTTTAAATTGTTATACTTTTTTAAAAAGGCAATTCACCCCCCCCCCCTCTTGCCATCACTCTCCGCCCAACAATGTGTGAGTTAAAAAATCATTAATACATCACCAATTATCCCCCTAACACAACATAATATATATTCAATTTTATAAATTTTATCATGTGAAAAAATAAAATATTAATCACATAATAATAATTTCATGAAATTGGGTAATTAAAAGGATAATATGATGTATGAATATGCACTCTTAAATAACTT
This sequence comes from Viscum album, assembly GCA_963277665.1. Lineage (NCBI taxonomy): Eukaryota > Viridiplantae > Streptophyta > Magnoliopsida > Santalales > Viscaceae > Viscum > Viscum album. The sequence goes on along the minus strand of OY728130.1, from coordinate 1,896,146,800 downwards.
TGGTTGAATAGAATCCATCTAAATCATAAACACACTATTAGGTGTTGTGATACATGTATTAAAAATATCTTTAAACAATATACCAAGAGGTACCCCACAAATGTTTCAAACCTATAGTAAGAGTATCTTTCACCTTAGGGGGCATAATGGCATGAAATGTTCCCAAATACTTGAGTACAGATTAAAAACATAGGAAACCTCATCTCACATACAAAAACCTATCCATAGTGACCATCCACACCAATATTATTCTACAAGTTTTATATTAATTTGAATTACATCCCATGTGAATTATATTTCTAATTCATACACCATTAGCTTCCAAAGAGGGGAACCCATTGGCTTGTCCATAAAATGTTTCACTATTTATATGGTGTCCCACATAATATATCACTAAATAACCTGAATTTCTATATCAAACTACCCATACATGTATTCCTATAAAGGGGACTTATCATTCATTTGGATGATGATAAAAAATAACATTGTTTCCTAGTGAAAATAAAATCAAGTTAGCTTGTACAAAATATCCATTATAGATCATATAGGTTTCCCCTATTTTATTAGGAAAAATTATACTCATGAGGTTCAATTAAAATTCATATATATCTAATAACCCCTTTCTCTGACATAACATAATACATGAATGTAGTTACTCTTAACCTAGTAGTTGAGATTTAGTTCTTACTTTATTACATTATTACTAAATATAATTGATCACATACCAAAAGACTAAATAGTTTACAAGCCCTGTTAAACTAGATATATACATTATTACTATTTTATATTGGAAATAAAAAAACTACAAAGGAAATATTCTTGAAACCATGTTATCTTTTATAATATCCTTCTTTATATCCTTGAGAAAAAATAAAGGATGAGTTCTGGAGCTCAATAAGAGTTAATTACAGTTGAAGCTATAATGATTAAATAAGGTATAATACAAATAGAATTTAAAATAACCCAAAAAATCCATTTAATAATTAACTTGATAAAAAATAATCACACGGAAGGGGAAAATAATGATTGAATAATTCTATAAAAATAATCACACAAGCTTGAAACTAATCTGTGGATATCATAACAATTCACAGAATCAAGTGGAAATTAATAACTAATTTTATATTAATGTAATACATAATTCCATATATATTAATCCTTCCATTTAGCCCTTAATCCACGATATCATAAACATGATGTTTAGGCCTCATGCCTAGTCATATTACATAAATGGGTAAGGCCTCAGCCAAATACCCCATCGGTTTTGTCTCGTAAGACATACTGATTCATTAAGATAATATGTATTTCTAGTTCCCAACTAGTACTTAATAATTCCAATTCATTATTAATATTAATAAAAAATACAATTGAATCAATATTCTGTAAAATTGAAAAACTATCTATGTATAAAAAGCTAGCATATTGAATTTCAATACATTCCTAAGTCAAAATGATCAGAAAACATCCATAGAAAGAATGAGGATGAAAAAATTACAACAACTTCCCATTTTATAATAAGAAAAATAATGTTTATTTTTTTATTTAATGAATTGAAATACCATTAAAGGATCATTAAAATCATTGTTGTGGAAAATACAATTTTCATGTTGAAATTCATTTTTTAAAACTAAAATATTCTAAATTTATTAGAAAAAAATTACTCTAAAAATAATTATGGAAACTTTTAAAGTATTTTTAAAACCATTTGGTTATAATGATGATGGAAAAACTTGGTTCATTCAAAGTACATTAAATGAAAGATTCATTTCACTTTTTCGGAAAAAAATCTAAAAGTACATCATATGGATAATGAAAAGAAGATTAATTTAATTTTTTTATAAAAAATAAATAATGGGTAAAAATTAATTTTAATATTTTTATTGGGATATAAAAAAAATAATTAAAAACATTTTTTTAAAACATGTCCATAGAAGAAAAGGATTCTCAAATAAATAAAACAAGGTCGTTTTTCTTTAGAAATAATATTCCCATATATTGAGTATATAAGAGAGGAAAATGAAATGAAAACAAGTAATGTATACAAATAACTAGCGGAGAATAAAATAGATTTAGTTTAAGATAAAAATATCTTATAATTCACCCAAAAGATACATGAACATAAATAGTCCCAAATTATGATGAGATTGTGAAATAAACACTTTCAAAGGCCATGTCATTGAACTGAGAATAAATCAACGAAGTGATTGTGTGTGATAATGGTAAATCCAAAAGAAAATTTTTAAAATAAAAAATCATAAAATAAAAGGTAATTTTACATATAATCATGGAATTATATGGTCAATGAAGTGGATTTTAAATCTAATTGATGAAAATAGTGGTAAGAAACCCCTTACCCATGGTCAAAATTACTTTTTATGTATTTAAACATTTTGTATAATAAGTTTGGAATTATTATAAATATATTATAGAAATAAAATAATATATATCATAACCCAAATTATTTATACTTATCCTTTTATCACATTTTTATTAAAAATTCTTTATTAATGTCGCATGTTTTGGTGATTAGTGCTTTGTTTTTCATGTATGTATTGGTTTATTTGATTTGGTAATTATACAATGATCATGATTAAATGATATAAATAATTTTATAAATTATATAAATATCATATATATTCATTATATACATTTTTATAACCATCCATAAATGTTAGATATATAAAAATTAATTACACTATTAATGGAGACGATATGTCGTACGTACAAATGAAGATGATTTCCAATTTCTGAAGGTTAGAATGAAATAAAGGTAAATAATTATTCACATATTAAAATCATTATTATATAATATATATCATATATATCTTTTTAATCTATTTTTATTACCATCCAAGTAAAATAGAACTGAAAAAACAAATCTCACTACTTCGTGGAGAATGAAGTCCACACATACGCACGAGCAGGGCTAACATTTTTCAATGATTTAGAATGTTTAAAGGAATATATAATATTACAATCCAATAAGAATAATTATTTCATAAATACCATATATATTAATTGGTTTCATCATTATAACCATACAAGCAATGTGGTGTTGAAAGTCGAATTACACAGCTACATGGAGACTATAAGTCGTATGCACACACGAGTAATATTTTCAATTATTATAGGATATAAAAGGAATGTAAAATAGTAATAAACAATCCTAATAACATATAAATGTATTTATGATAATAAATTTATTATTTTCGGATGATTACGAAAAAATTTATGGATGTATAAGAAGAATAAAATTTTGTAATAGTCAATAAAGATGATTATGTCTTGTATAGTAAAAATCTTTTAAATTCCCTATTGAGGAAACATGGAGTTTTATTTTAAGAAGATAAAAAAAGTGGATAGATAAGTTTATTAGGGAAATTGGAAATTTTTGGTTGAGATATATGGTTGAAATTTTTGTGAATAATTGAGACAAATGGGTGTCCTTTTATGTGGGATGGAAATGAAACACTTGGAATTTCTAAAAATATTAAAATAAAAATAATTTATTATCAAGAAAAACTCTTCCAAATGGTCAGATATTAGAAGTGAAATAGTTTAGGTTCATAATATACTCATATAAGAAAATATATATGGGTTTAGTTCCATTTTAAACTTTATCATTTAGTTTAACACCTTTGTTAACTGATATTAATCATGACTTTGGTAAAGACTTTCTCAATCATAAAGGGTAAAATATTACATATAAGGTAACAAAAGTCCCTTTAATTACCAAGAGTTATAATTTTCAACCATTTATCATCTTTATTCCCCTATTTAAAAATTTTATATTATACATAAACAATTTAATGAAATATTTTTATTATGAAATACAATTAATGTCATTTTAAAAGTTATTTACATAATTTTACATTGAAAACATTATGAATAAAATGGAATTGTCATATAACATTTTAAAAAATTTAAAACATGTCATTTTTATAATAAAAATTCATGTAATACAACAATTAACCCAAATTATATTCCTATTAATATTCTAAAAATCAGTTATTTGGGTTGTATATTTAGTGAATAAATAATATATCGGCATTGTGTAAGAATTTAATATAATTATTTAATAACTACTAAATATAAATAAATTATCATTTTAAAAATTTTAATTTCTATTTAAACTAAACATTTCTAACAGAACTTATCCTATTTTAGCATTATGTAAAAATATTATAGATATTAAATTCAGGAGGTGACATTTTGTATTTATGATTTCCTTAGATTATTATAAATTCCACAATAAAATAAAAATTTCACCAAGTGGCCATATATTATAGAATAAGATGTAAATTGATGATTTAAACCTATGAAATAGGTTAAATTAATGTGTTGGGTTAAATTTTATACCTTATCTCATGGTTTAAACTCTATTTTAACCATTCTACACATATTGAGATAACAAATATTTACCATGATTACTATTCAAAAAGTCTTAAATAAAAAGGGAATTATTAACCAAATTAAAATATAATTATTAAAAATATGGAATCCATTTATCCATATTCAATATATATAATAACTAAAAATCAAATTTCTTATAAATGCATAAAATGAAATGAAAAACAATTAATAGAAAAATGAGTTTAAAGCATAGAAATTAACTTATATCAGAATCTTAAATATTATCATGAAATAAATTATATTATTCTCAATAAAATATATAATAATTAATTTCATGATAAAATATAAAATATAACATAAATATTAAATAACATGAGGTAATGAAAGTATTTGAAAAAAATCATTTTTCATAATTCACTAAAAATCAATAACTTTAGAAAAATCATGAACATTGGCCAAATTATAATTTTTATATGTGTATTTAAAATTTTTATTTTTTTTTATAAAATATATTTTCAAAATGTGGGTTTTGGTAGGTGTGAAACATGGATCGGTGTGGGGTGTGGATGATCCACATCAAGCAGGAGGGGATGGTAGGTTAGAAGACAACTAACGGGTGAGGGTGGTTGGGATCGATGTTGGTAACAAAAGGATGAGGTGGGGGAATTATTGGTTGGAATGAAATTTAGGCCTCAAATGTCGTTTGATGTAGGAAAAAATCGATGAACAATGGGAAATCTTGGGTGATCGTACTGAAGGATGGGTGAAAACATTGTGACACTAAGATGGCTGGTGAGGTGGTCCTTAGTGGAAAATTTGTGTAGTAGTGACTTCAATGGAAGAAAAAACTGGATCGCAAACCAATAAATCTAGTGGGAGGTTCGGAGGTTTTATACCCAGAGGGGCTATAGGTTAGGTATTAGGTTTCCTCTTCCCAGAATAATAAGAGAGTTTTTCTATTTCAATGAAAACGAGGTGCTTCCCTTCTTTCTGTTAAAAATCTATTATTAAGAACAATTTTAAAGAATAAATTGTATTTAAAAAATTGTGTTATTTATCCAAATAATAATTCAATACATATATATTAGTGAGTTAAAAAATATATACTTTATAATGTGGTTAATTATATTCACACGGGAAAATTCAAGGACTAAATTATAATGGTCATATTTGAATAAAAATATTCCATGGTTTTTTAAGGCCGGTTTAGAGTGATTTATATGCTATTGAACATAGTGTTCTATTAAAATACTGGGGAGTCACATTATACTACCTTTAATTAATTTTTACCATTTCAATTTTAAATTGTTATCCAAAATAAATGTGTTGATTTTTCCCAAATACTTTGGTTGAAAACCCACATCTTCAAATGGGTTTATACAACATCATATTAAAATATGGAAAGGGAAAATGTACGTAATTTGTAATGACGCATAACTAGGATTCCAAATATCATAACATTATTGAGAAGTGAATATATGGAAATTGAGGAAAAATAATTTTCCTAATAATGATGGAGAGAAACATCGAACATATATCATAAGAAATAGAATGATAATGAGAAAGTTAATGACTACAATACCATATATAAATAATATCTAAAAAATGAAAAAATTCAACGAGAAGGAATATAATAGGATATCGTTTTTAAGGTACTTGTTAAAGATTTGAATTATTTTACAACCTAGAACTAAATCATAGGGAAATATAATTACTTGAGAAGTATAATATTTAACATTAATCAATTTCCACCAAAATCTCTTATTATATTCCAATCGATGAGTATTGAAGATGAATTTTCCATTCATAATGCACTAAAGTAAACATTGAACATATCACATAACCCATAAAATGATATAAAGGCATTCCCTTGGTCTTTAAATATTATCTAAAAATAAAATTGTTACTATTAGGAAATATATTATCCAAAATGAATAAACCATCATATGAATAAATAACAAAACTTATTTAAAGATTTAAAAAATAACGCCAATGGTTCAACATATAATATTCTATAAATAAATAAACATATATCCTTTTTTACCTCGGTATCACCAATATTAAATAATTTCTTATCCTCAACCGCGATATCATACCTTGGAACTTAAATCCAAAATAATTTAATCGAATTCTTCATAAATATTCATTAATGTTAAAACACATGTTAAAACTAATGGCTAAATATACATAAAATTATTGAATTATCCCTAAAAATAACATTACCACAATGATAAATCACTATATAATCATATAATGAAGGTAAGGTCACACAAAAATATCATGAACCAAATTTTGATATTAACTTAAATGTTAATCCTTAACATGATAGTAGTTGGGGTTTGGCTTAGTGGTAAACACCCTGTAATCCTACATGAAAAATGGTGGTTCAAAACCTATTGGGCATAGGTACTGTAGTAGTACTATATTGGTATTGTAGTAGTGGCGGTACTGTGGATCGGTGGGTACTGTAGCGGTGGTAGGGCACTGTAGCAGAGGTGGTACTGTGCAGGTACTGTAACAGTCAGGTTACTATTCACAGAATGGTAATAGGGCCAAAAAATTGGGCATATGGGCTATGTAATGGGATATAATCCCACTAAGCCTTCAGGATATATAATGGGTCTCCCTCTACCCAGTTAAAATAGGTCTTTGATTTTCTTTTATAAGAATATGAGGCTTCGGCCCCAACTATTTAAAAAAACCTTAACATGATAATAAATATCTCCCAAAATATCACATTTTCAATAAATCACTTTTTAACCATCAATATAAACCAAATAATAATATCCCACAAACCATAGTTAACTTAAATTCAAATAATATACTAATGAAATGGTAATTTAAACATAAATATAGAATTCTTCCAAAAAACCAGTAAAATATTCAAATAAACTTAAAACTTCAAATGGGTAGATTTTCTCTTGAATATCTTATAAAAAATATAATTATAAAATCATGATGGAATCCATAAATCTTATGTTATCCTCCCATGAAAACATACATGATTCTGAAACCTAACAAAATAATTATTCATTAAATAAAATCATATTCCATTTCCATAAATAAAAAATGAAATAATCTTCCTCAAATATTATCTAAATGAATTTTTTTTCAAATTACTAACCATTTTCAAGGTCACTAATATTGTCTCATTTACTTTATCAATGTTAATAATTAGTTGATCCCATATAATTATCATCACATTACCACTAAATCATTTATATTTTTTTATCAATAACTTAAAATAAAATATATTGTGGAAGAATATTTATATGTATTATGATTCTTATATCCATAATTTCATTGATATAACACTTCTATAACAAATTTACATATTCCCAAAAAATAAAAAAATTAATTCTTAAACATATGTGATTTGAGTTGCATAGGTCCTTACATGGTCTAGGAATTAACCCTTGGGTTTGTTAATTGGCTTAGATAACTCCCATATTTCCCACACATAAGACATTGAAATATTAATGATACCTTGGGATGAACATCATATAAATCCCCTGAACTCTTCATTTTACATGACAATTCATTGATATATTCCCTTCTATTCCACACATAAAACATTTTCTTATTTCTTTAAGACCTTATATGGGGTGATTTTTATAAATTTTTGAATCATGTTAGGATTCACTTAATTTCACTCTCTTATGACTCGTGTCATATATTATGATAACAGTATTTTTCTGAGACTCATGTTTTTTACAATTTTTTATTAAGATATTTCTCTAATGTTATGACCATGTACCTTGATTATATTCTCATAAAAACGTTCGTATCTTATGCTTAATTATAATTTTTGATTGATATCTATTATGTATACCTTATTGAGAATCTATTCTCAGCCATTGTTATGATTCCATTTACAAAGTTAGGAATAATATTATTATGTCTGATGAGTAAAAAAGTGTATCAAGTGATAAGACTATTTTTGTGGGATGTTAAAACTATTATAAAATAAGTTGGTTATGTATCTATTCAATAAACACACCAACAAAAAAATATTTAGGTGTGATTTATTTTTAGATTTAATGAATATTCGCGTAAAATTATTTAATATGTATGCATGTTATATATTGGATGATTCAAATGAAATGAAAAATACTTAAGGTTATGTTGGTATTTAAGATATCCCCAGAGGACATAAAGGTTTCCCTCGGGTTTTTTATCATCTGGGAAGACATAAGGGTTACTGTGAGAGTTTATGACACCTAAGAGAATATAAAGGGTACGATGGATTTTTAGACTATGTATTATGTCCCAATGGTTAAATTGGTATTTAATGTCCCATGGGAGGATTTAGAGGGTACACTATGGTTTTCTGCCATCCAGGAAAGCTATAGGGTAAAGCTAGTTTTTATAGTCTCTTAGGAGGTCATAAAGAGTTTGCTAAAATTTCCTTCCATCAATGAATTATTAAAGGAAATGTTGGTATATATTATCTCTGAGGAGTAATTAAAGGGTTACATAGATTTTTTGTGCTATCCAAAAATTAATATGGGTTATTTCATGAATTAAGTTGTCCCTTGAGGACATAATGATTACACTCGGGTTTCATTCCATATAAGAAGGGTGAAGGTTTATGTTGGGAGTTAAGGACAATGATAATGACTTAGTGAGTTACTCTATAATTTCATGTTTTCTAGGAAGGATTGTGGATGCATAGGTATTTAAGTAATCCCTAAAGGAATTAAAGGTCATATAAGATTTATGTTTCATCCAGGAATGCCTAATGGTTAGGTCGAGATATAATGTATCATAAGAGTACTTAAAAGTGTTTTCTTGTGTTTTGGGTCATCCATGAAGGATTAATGGTTATTGTCACGACCCATCCCTCAGGGACAATTTCATGACTACCCCAAGCCCACATTCCATAATTCAGGGGCTGGAGACTAGTACCGGAAAGTTATATCCCTTAAACGGAAAGGAATATCCATTTTAACATCTATAAACACGCACACTAGAATGAAACAATATGAAACCATGAAGTAACTACTGTAGTAAAAAGAGTATTGAAAGTAAAGGGGATGGAATACAAGCCCAACTAAAAATTAAAAGTATAATCGAAAGGTAAAAATACAAATGAAAAGTGAAAAAAAACTCTTAGATCGACCACCAAGGACCCTACCTGAAGAGTAGGTATAGATCACAATCATTAGTCCCTAAGTCACGTCACTCAAAATGGTCCACCTCTGAGAACCTTTCAGTCCTAGCCCCCTTACCCTCTATCAACATTGTACGTCGTCTGTACAAGACACAACAAGGTGAAGACGTAGCCCATATAGGGGTGAGTATAAGGATACTTAGTAGGGACCCCGAGACCCTCATAGGTCTCCCAGAGTTCCACAATGAAAAATCCACAAAGTAGGACCTCAACTCAAAGAACAAAGCGATAAACATCTACTCTACTTCGGCATATTCCCATTCATATACTGATTTTATCAAGATTTACTCATCTCATACATGAGGGAAGGATACCACAATGGTGAAACCATAAAGGTATAAGTACCACACACGTAACACTGTGAAGATAGAAGTACAACACGGGTAACACCATGATAATAACACCAAGAAAGTAGAAGTACCGTATAAGTAACACCACAAAGCTAAAAGTACCACACATGTAACACCACAAAGAAAACACCACGAATATAGAAGTACCAGATAGTGAACACCATAAATATAGAATTACCACACAGTTAACACCATGAAGATAGAATTACCACATAGATAACACCACGAAGACAACACCACAAAGGTAGAAGTACCACACAGGTAACACCAGGATGATAGAAGTACCACACATGTAACACCACGAAGATATAAGACTCAACTCACAATTAGGTATATAAATTATGTATATAATTAAATATGATTATTCATAAAACTAGATCATCTTATTCTATCAAGAAGCACTGCTTCAGACCCACACTAGATCGATTGGTAACAATCCCCACTAACCTACACAGGATCTGACCCACACAAGATCGGAGTGCGCAGACCCACACAAGATCTCTGAGTTATAACCCACACAAGATCTGTTTGATTCTAACCCACGTAGGATTGATTGATGTTGACCCACTTAGGATCGATGTTCTTTCATCACGTTACAGCCTTCCATTGGATTCCTCGCTCCTTGTGCACTCGAGTTCCATAGAATCTTCCCCTAGAGATATCAGTCATACCTCATCAACCAATAATCTCAAAAAAAAGTTACCCAAAGGACCTCCAAGTAATAAGGGTTTCAACATGATAGACGGTGTGTCAATCGGACACTCGGTATGTGAGTTATAAGCATTTTAGTTTCGAGGGCCCGGTTGGACTCGGGTTTGATCCAACCCGTCCATACTCCAACTATCACTAAACCCCAAGTGGAGTATTCCAAAAAGACCTTCTTCCAAGGGTCCCAACACCACATACTATTCATCAAAAGGATGAGTAAATTTCATGTTATGGACCTCTAAGTGAAACTGGGCCTAGTTTGGTCCGGGTCCGGACTGACCCGACCCGACCAGGTTTGGGCTGAGCTGACCTAGTCTAGGTTCGACCTGGCTATGCTGGGCCACGAGGTTATTGGCCCACTGGGCTCGCACAGCCAGACCAACATAGGCACAGCCTGCTAGGCACACGTGCCCCGGCCCAAGGAGGCGCGGCCCACTAGACTCACGTGGCCCGCTGGCATGGTTGCCCTGCCCCCGACGGGGTATGGCCCGCTGGGTCACGCAGTTTTCCTGGTCTGGAATGGAAGAAGAGTGGCCCCCTCCACCAATGGTCAACTGTTGTCGGCCACCCTACTTGGCCCTTCTACGGCTAAAATGCCGGAAACCTTCTCTGCCAGCGGTACATGATGGCATGCTACGTGACCACCATGGACGGTCAATGTTGTCTACTCCGTTGATCGTCATGGCATAGTGTCACAGCCTCCTCCTACATCATGTATCAATGTTATGCCCCCGTTACATCCGGAAAGTGCCAGCCACTGCCATCTTCTACCGTCCGGGATCTCACCCAACAAAAGATAATGTTTGTGATGAACACAAAAAAATTTCAACAAGGGTCGAGGGTCTGGGCCATGTTTGTTTGGCATGAGCCCTTCACGTTATCTTGATAGCCAGAGGGTTGGATTCAACAATCAAATAGAATTATACGAAAATAAATCCCTAACTCAAGAACGATAGAGAGTGCTTGTGATTGAGGAAGTGGGTTGGTGTTCGTTGTCCCCATAACAAGCTGCAGATGTTGTCGCTCAAGCGTCGTCCATCAATTGATTATTCGGCATCACCCGCCACCACCCACTGGAACTGGCTCCATCCTCCATGTTTGGTGTCACATCATTTTATCAACACATCATTTATTGTTTAATCTATGCCACTACCTCTCCTCCAGATCTATATAAATATGAGAGGGGGAGGGGGAGCAATGCTTATAGAATTTGTGAGGGTTCATTTAATAGAAATAGTCCTAAATTCTAATGATGCTATTACATAGGATTTTAAGGTTCAATCCATTTAATGGTTTGACACGCTTTTTGTCCCACACTAATGCTTTTCTTTTGGGGGAAATGAAAAAAATAAATAAAATATAAATGTTATTTTATTATTCTTTTTAAAAGTCCCAAAATCTATATTTTTCTCCCGACCAACTACGGTCGAAGTGAATCCTCCATTAAGTGATTATCAGCACTGTGGATTCAACAGTTCCCTCATATTTTTAATCCAAGCACCGGTTTAAATGTTATAAAATTCCACTTCTTCTTTTACTGAGCGTACCTTAAAAAAGTTCAGAAATTCATTTTAGGAACACCGGGCCTCGGAATCACATGTGGTTAATTTTTTCATATTCGTAATAATTCCATATATTTTAAAACAAATTACATGGAAGAATTGGGTCGTTAAATTCTTCCCACAATAGTACCTTTCATCCTTGAAAGACAAAACATAAACTCAGAAAAAAAAAATGGGGGTACTGACCATGAATCTGAGCCTCCCACACCAAATTGGTCTCCTAGAGGTTTCCATACTTCCAACAAATGCACACCAGAGGATCAATCGTCCATGAAATAATAACTTCTTTTGATCCTCAATCTCTAATAAAACCTCCGTAAACATTTCCCCATCATCAAATTCCAAATCACCATGGTCGATGATTTTAGATGGTTCATGTACGTATCTACTCACCTGGTATATGTGGAGAACATTGTGCACCTTCTCTAATTACAGTGGAAGTTCCAAGTTGTATGTCACCTCACTTATCCTATGGTGTATTAGAAATGTTCTGATAAACCTCGGTGATAACTTGTTGCCACAGCCAAATATCTGAAAACCTCATTGAGGTGAGACTCGTAGGAAGACATGGTCTCCCTCCTCGAACTCCAAAGGTCTATGCCTCCTATCATCATAAGAATTTGGTCTCCATTTTGTATTCTTCATCCTCTCCTAGATGATATGTACCTTCTTAGTGGTTTCCCGTACCAACTCTGGACCCATATGTTCTAACTCCCTTAGGTTTTTCAAGCAATGAGGTGATCTACATGGTCGATCGTACAAGGCCTCAAATGGTGCCATACTAGTGGTGGAGTGATAACTACTGTTATGTGAGAACTCCACCATGGTCAAGGGATCCTCCCAACTGCGGCCAAAATCTAGGACGAGGGCACATAGGATGTCCCCCAGTTTCGGAATGGTCTGCTCAGTCTAACCATCTATCTCTGGATGAAAGGTGGTGCTTAATCGTAGCTGATTCCCAAACACCTCTAATAATCCCTTCCACAGCAAGGATGTAAAACGTGTGTCGTGGTTAGAGATGAACGTCGATGGATCCCCATGAAGTCACATAATCTCCTATAGGTAGAGGTGTCTCTAGCCCTCTACCGATTCTTAATCTTGGATAGATAGGAAGTGGGACGACTTCGTGAGTCGGCCAACGATCACCGATATGGAATCATGTCCCATGGACGTATGTGGAATCCCTATCACAAAGTCCATAGAGATTCCATCCCACTTCCACTACGGCACCTCCAGTGGTTGTGATATGCCTGGTAGAACCTGATGCTCGGCCTTTACTTGGTGGCAAGTGAGGCATCAGGAAGAAAAATCTGCCACTGCATTCTTCATCCCTAGCCATTAGTTCTGATGTCGGATGTCTTGTTACATCTTCGCCACACCGAGATGTACCGCCAAATAGGATGTATGGAACTCCCACAACACCTCCTCTTGTAGTGTCACCGGTAACCGGATCCATCCTCTGAAGAGGATGACTTTCTCCCCACCTTCAGAAAATCCACCAGGTGTGTGTCCTAAGGATTTCTGATCATGTCGAGCCTGGCAGTCAATGTCCCCAAGTTGTGCCTCCCAATCACGCTGAAGAAATTGGGGGTGACAGTTATAGACTGATGTTAAGTTTTCCCATATCTATCCAGGAAGTATATATGCAATGGGGATATCTACTCTGTCGCCTCACTTAGTAACTATAGACCAGGCCTCCTTCTGAGTGCATCTATTAACTCATTTCCCTTCCCAAGAGTATAGACTATCTCAATGTCACAGTCTAGGAGAAACAGCAGCCATCACCACTGTCTTAGGTTCAGGTCCTTCTGAGAGAAGATATACCTCTTAAGACTCTTTTGATCAGAGTAGACTATAAAATGTTCTCCCATCAAGTAATGTCAATACATCTTCAATTCAAATACCAGTTCTACTAACTACATATCATGGGTAGTGTATCTCGTCTCATGTTGTCTCTGCTGTCGTGAACCATAAGCAATCAAGGCTCACTCCTACATCAGGAAATATCCTAGCCGGGTTCTTGATGTGTCACAGTTGACTTCATACCCAATGCCCTCTTCTAGTAGCCTTATTATTGATTGAACTCTTTAGTATCTTCTTTAGCTCTAGAAAACTCTGTTGTAATTTCTCAATCTATACAAAGGGGTGTCCTTTCTTCGTAAATGCTGACATGGGTTCCACAACTCTAGAAAATTAAAGAATGAATCTCGAGTAGTATCCATCCAACACCAAGAAACTTCGCATCTCGATAACACTCATTGGTGGATCCCAATAAAGCATAGCCTCTATTTTTGTTGGATCCACTGAAACTCCAGCCTCTGAGATAACGTGTCCCATAAATTGTACCTCTCATATCCAAAACTATCACTTCGAGAGCATACCTTAAAGTTGTTGCTCTGAGAGTGTGTCCAAAGCTATCTATAGATGGTAGGCATCATCCTCCTATGATTCCATGTATATCAAAATGACATAGATTAAGACCACCACTAAGAGATAGAGTTATGGCTGAATGATCCTGTTCATGAGTCCCATGAACACTACTATGGAATTAGTCATGCCGAATACCATAATCAAGAACTCATAGTGGCCATACCAACATCTAAAGGTCGTCTTATTTTCATCCTCATCTCGTACCCTGAGATGATGATAGCTTGATCCGAGATCTATCTTCGAAAATTAACGAGTTCCCTTTAGCTAATTAAAAAGATCATAAATCATTGGAAGTGGTTATTCGCTCTTCACGGTCACCTAGTTCAGGAACTGGTTGTCCACATAGAGTCTCAAACTCCCATCTTCCTTCTTGGAAAACAAAATCATGGTTTCCCATGGAGAAACAATGGGCCTGAGAAACCCCTTCCTCTACAAGTACTTCAACTGTATTTGAAACTCAAGAAGCTACGTGGGAGACATCCGATATGCTGGTGTAGATATCTATGTTTTCTGGAGATATAGGTCGATATAAGAGTCCGTCTCTCTTTGAGGAGATAGTCCCAAAACACCATCAGGAAAGACATCAGTATACTGGTCCACCACTACAGTATAACTTGGACTCTCAAGATCAAATGTTCTAAGGGAAAGGATTGCCAACTTATTTGTGATCGGCTGCACCCTCCTCCAAGTAAGTCCATCCTGTGATGCAATGGTTCACTTATCGCCGGTGAAGGAAAACTTGGTCCCACCCCCATGGGTATGTTGCACTTTCTGCCTAATATAGTCAATCTAGGTATGGACTATGGAAAACCAGTCCATACCCAAGACGATGTCGTAAGGCCTTGACACTACTACTAGAAGATCCTTGCCAATGCTCTCACCTCTTAGAGTAAGCTCACAATGCCAACACTAGTGTGTAATCATCGAATCCCCTCCTGTAGGAGTCTCAAGCCCTTAGGATCGATCAAAAAGCTCCACTAGAATCTCTGATCCCAGAATGACGGCCGTGGAAAAAAAAGAGTGACTGGAACCTGTGTCTATAAGTACTGCAACTATGGTGGAGTAGACATATATTCTACCTATAATCATCTATGGAGTGTCGTGGTTATAGGCCTCAGCTTCCATAAACAAATCTTTTCTATGTCCACCTACTCCCTCTGGTCGGGGTGGACCACCAAGAAGTTATGGTGGTAGAACCACAAATCATCGCCCACCGCCTAATGTATGGCTACCTCCTCTACCACTTCTGCATGCAGCCTGTAGACCTCTCCGATCGAATCTTTGCCTCTACCTCGGTGGTCCCTCAACCATCTACTGGTCATCCGTACAGCGGGTCGAGTAGTCGAGAGCCATGTGACCCTGCCTACCGCCTGAGTAGATCTGCCTGCTCATAATCTATCCACCTCTATCTTGTGAGCCCCATACCACCAACCATGTATCCTGAGGAAATCCACCAAAAGGTATGTCCTACTTAGGCCCATGCATCACCCGTCTACTGCCTGTTGCAGATTGATCTGTTACTTGACATCTGTTGGTGGCCCTCATTGTCGGTGCCTGCTCAGCTGGGAAGCCCTCCACCAAAAGTGCTCACTTTAGCACACTAGCCTATTTCGGTATGCTAAGCAATATCATCGATGCTCTTTTCTCCCATTGAAGACCCTGCTCAAAGGTTTAGGCCCTAAAGAAAGGGTCTCATTCTATGTTGGTGGCGGTTTAGTAGAGATTAGTGAACCTCCTCGAGTATTGGTCCATAGTCATGTTTCCCTGATATAAGTTTCGTAGCTCCTGTATACACACTGAACATATAGTCGTTGGGACAAACTCTACCCTAAAAATGCACTCGGAATCTACACATATGAGGGTTGACTAATCGTGTATCTTGAGATTCATAATCCACCATATCTCAGCTGATCCCTAGAATATACTGTTAGGTATGATCACCATCAGATCATCTGGTGTCCCCAATAAGCAAAAAACTTTGGCCACTACCTCCAGCCAGTCCTCAGCCGCCTGATTATCCGTCTCCACTAAGAACCTCAGAGGCCTTTGTCACTAGAACTCATGCAATTCTCTTAGTTGGAATGAATCCAATGCTGGAGGGCCTAGTGGAAATGGCTTCCCTATGGGTAGTGATGCTGCTGGTACACCACCTGAATGTGCTAACGTCGTAAGAGAGCCCTACACCGAGGAATCATCGCTCTGTAGACCATCATCGCATACTCTCTCAAGAAACATGGATGGTTGCCTATGTAGAGGCATCCTCAAATAAAAAATGTGTCCCATGGTCAATAAGTTATTCTTGGTAAGCTGACTCAAAGAAATCACAATAAAAACATTTCAAAAACACACGCAATCAGTGTTTCCACGCACTGATTTGAAAATCTAAATTCGTGGTCCATGTGTATGGATACCTCTGCCACTGCACCAACACTGGATTCCCCAAACTAAATACAACACTCATAATACATAACTCTATTGCCACATTAAAATAATCAGAGTCATAGTTCTTTGGAAGAACTGACTCCAATGATACAACTTTGTCACAAACCGTCCCTCAGGGCCCAATCTGGGACTAACCAAAGTCTGCCTTCCATAGGCAAGGGGTTGGTAACTTGAACCAGAAAGTTGTATCCCTAAAACGTGAAGGAATTTTCTTTTTAACATTTACAAAAACATAGACTATAACACAACATGATGCAACCATGATGTAACTGCTGTAGTAAAAAAAAGTGTTGAAAGTAAAGGGGTCAGAATACTAGCCCAACTGAAAAGTACAAGTACAATTGAAAAGTACAATTACACCTAAAAAGTTAAAAAAGAACTCCTGGATCGACCACCGAGGATCCTACCTAAAGTGTAGGTACAACTCACGATTAGTAGTCCATGCATCACGTCACGCTAGATGGTCCACCTCCAACCACCGTCCAGTCCTGGCCCCCTTACCCTCGATCAATGTTGTATGTAGTCTGAACAAGAAAAAACATGGTGCGGGCACAGCTCATGTATGGGTGAGTATAAAAATACTCAGTAGGGACCCTGAGACCCCCGTAGGTCTCCCAGAGTTCCACAAAATAAAAAAACCACAAATCAATACCTCAACTCAAAGAATGAGGTGATAGACATCAACTCTACATAGGTATATTCCCATTAATATACATATGTTATCAAGATATACTCATCTCATAAATGTGTGAAGGATACCACAAAGGTATGACCACAAAGGAAGAAGTACCACACATGTAAATCCACGAAGATAGAAGTATCACATAGGTAACACCATGAAGACAACACCACGAAGGTATAGGTACAACAAAAGTAACACCACGAAGATAGAAGTACCACACAGGTAACACCACGAAGACAACACCGTAAAGGTAGAAGTACCACACAGGAAACACCATGAATATAGATGTACCGCATGGGTAACACCACGATGATATAAGTACCACACAGGTAACACCATCATGACATCACCATGAAGGAAGAAGTACCACACATGAAACACCATGAAGATTAAAGTACCACAGGTAAAACCACGAAGATAGAAGAATCATATCACAATCAGGTATATAACATATGTACAGAAGTACAAATTATTTGTCATAAAACTAGATCATCTTATTCTATTTAGAAGCACTGTTTCTGAACCACACAAGATCGATAGGTAATAACCCCCACTAACCCACACATGATTTGACCCACAAAAGATCTGTGTGCACTGACCCACATAAGATCATTGAGCACTGAAGCACATTGAATTTGTTAGATGCTGACCCACATAGGATCGAAAGATGCTGACCCACTATGGATCGATGCTATTTCATCACGTTACATCCTGGAACCAGATTCATCGCACCCGTTGCTCTAGAGTTCTATATAATCTTCCCCTCGAGATATCAGTCGTACATAAACCACCACTAAGCTTCATAATAGAGTAACCCAGATGACCTCAATGTCCTAAGGGTTCCAATGCGATAGATGGTGCATTTGTCAGACACCCAGTCTGTGAGTTATAATCAATTTATTTCTGAGGACCCGGTTGGATTCTGGTTTGATCCAACCCATCCATACTCCAACTATCACTAAAACCCAAGTGGAGTATTCATTAGAAAATTCTCACTCCAAGGGTCCTAATGCTGTAGAGGGTTTTTCAAACATATGCCCAAATTTCAAGTTATGGCATGTTAAGAGAAACTGGGCCAGGTTGGGACTGATTACAATCCTACCCGGCTAGTAGGCCCGGTCCGACCAGGTCGGACCACCGAGCCCATCCCGGTCAGGGTCCGACCTAGCTGGGCTAGGCCACGGCAGGCTCGTCCTGGTAGGCTCGGGCAGCCCGATCTGTGACGGGGTGCAGCCCGGTGGCTTGCGTGGCCCGCTATATCGCGCGGTCTGCCCGAGATGGCATGAAAGGGGGTGGCCCCCTCCACCTGTGGCTGGAAATTGTCAGTCGCCCTTCTTGGCCCTGTTACATTTCGAATTTCGCGGCCCTTCTCCAATGGGGCGCACAAAGGTGCACCGCATCACTACCGTGGTCGACTGGTGTATGTCGCTCCATTGACCACAGCGGCATAGTGTCGTGGCCTCCTCCTAGGGCGCGCATCGATGTGTCACCTTCGTCACGACCGTCTGATATCGGACACTTTCATCATTTGTTGTCTATGATCTCACCCATCACGAAGATAAAGTTTGTGATGAATGGAAAAAAAATTGAACAATGTTGGAGGGGATAGGACTTTCTTTTTTGGCCCACACCCTCCGCCTTATCTTGATATTAAGAGGGTTGTATTTAACAATAAAATAGGATTATTATAAAATTAATACCTACCATAAGAACGATGGAGAGAACTTGTGATTGAGGAAGTGGATCAGTTTTTTTTGTCCCTGAAAAAAGCTACCAACATTGCCGCTCAAGCGTTCTCCTTCAGTTCGTGATTCGGTGTCACCCATAACCACCCACTAGAACCGGCTCTTTCCTCCAAGGTTGGAGTTGCGACACATTATCAGCAATTTGTTTTTTGGTGAATCCATGACATTACCTCTCCCCATGTTCCATATAAATATGAGAGGGGGAGGGTGAGTGACGCTCAAAGAATTTATGAGGATTCATTTAATACGAACCTTCTTAAATTCTAATGATGTTGTGACATATGATTTGAAGGGTCAAGCCATTTAATGGCTTGACACACCATTGGTCCGACACTACCACTTTTCTGTTAGAATAAAAGAAACAAATAAATAAAATAACATATTTACTTTATTATTCATTTAAAAATTCTCAATTTTTATCTTTTTTCCAGACCTACGGTGGTCAAAGTTAATCCTCTCTTAAGTGAATCTAAGTGCCGCATATTCAACGGTGCACTTGGATTTTTAATCCAAGCACCGGTTCAAATTTTTTTACAATGCCACTTGTGCCTTTACTAATTGTACATTTAAAATTTTTTAGAAATTCATTTTGGGAAAACCGGGCCTCGGAATCACGCGCCGTCAATTTTTGTAGACTCGTAATAATTCCATTTATTTTTAAAAAAATACATGGAAATCTATGTATTTTCAGTTATTCTAGGATTAATGGTCTCCTAATAGAACTTATAGAGTATACTATAGTTTTGGTCCATCCAGGAAGGCATAAAGGTTAAAATGATATTTAAGGGCTCCTCAAAGGACATATAGGTTAGTGAGAGGGGTGTGATTTGTTTTGAAGTTGGTTTTCTACCAATAAGATAAGATACATGTATATATATATATGTAGATGGAATAAAAATCAATTTTGTTTGGTTCTATTTCACAAGGATCATCATATCTTTTAACACTACTAGAAAAGCAGGTATTTGCGACGGGCTATTTGCGACGGGATCCCGTCGCAAATAGCCATTTGCGATGGGGTCCCGTCGCAAATAGCCCGTTGCTGAAAACGCCGTCGCAACTACACTTATTTGCGACGGACCCGTCGCTAAAGCCTTTTTTTGCGACGGGCATTCTCCCCGTCGCAAATAGTATTCCGTATTTTTGTAAAAAACTTTTTAAACAATTTTTGCGACGGGTCCCGTCGCAAATACCTTTTGCGACGGGACCCGTCGCAAATAGCTTTTGTGACGGTTCCGTCGCAAAAACTCTTTTTTAAAAAAATAAAAAAAATTAATAATACTAGTATTTGCGACGGGAGCCAGGACCCGTCGCAAATACTCTTTTAAAAAAAATAAAAAACTATTAATAATACTAGTATTTGCGACGGGCATAGTATCCCGTCGCAAATACTATAAAAAAAATAAAAAAAATAAATTATTAATAAATTATTTTAATTAATATAATAATAGAACTATAATTTACAAATGAAAATAATAAATTATTTTAATTACTATAATAATAGTAGAATTATAATTCAAAAATAAAAATAATAGAATATTAATAAATAATTTAATTAATATAATAATATTACAATTATAATTCATAAATAAAAAAAATATTAATAAGTTATTTTAATTAATATAAAAATAATAGAATTATTTTACATTCAAATATTAAAATAATTCAAGTATTACAAAAAAAATAATTAAATTATAATATTATAAAATTTTAATATATATATAAAATTTTAATATATAAATAAAATTTTAATATATATATAAAATTTAATATTATAAAATATAAATAATATTATTAATCATATTAATATTTTTATTTAAAAATATAATATTATTAATATTTTATAATGAGACAGAAACTACGAATAGAAAAAAAAATATTTTGATTTCACAAATTTTATAACAGAAATACAAACTCTAATCTGTAGGAGGGGGGGAGGGGGGGAGGTGGAGGATCTGCAGATGGTGGTGGAGGAAACTCCATCCCTAAAGCATGAGTGAGTCGGCGCATGTACTCCATCTGCTCCTGATGCTGCTGCTACCACCGACTCGTCTGCTCCTCGTACAGCTGTTGTTGGCGTCGACGCTCCTCCTCATGCTGCTGACGCATCTGCTCCTGCTCCCGTCGGAGACTCTCTATCTGTGCAGTCTGAGATCGCAACTGATCCTCATACTGTGTAGAAGAAGATGCACGAGCTCCTCTCGAGCTGGACGCCGACATCGCAGCACTGCCATAATAATCTCCGGGAGTCAGTCGAGAGCCGATACCAACTACTCGGCCCTTCTTGAAGGCATACTGGGTGGCCTGCATCCATGTCGCCTCATCAAACTGACGGGAAGTGGTCTGATCTGATGACTCGGCCTGACTCTCAGGCCGGGCCTGTGCCGCTGCGGCCTCATATGACTCCTATAGTTGCAATTTAAAATTAAAATTGTGAATATATTATATGCAGTTAATTTTTAAACTTGAAAACAAATAATACTGACCACGATGTGATGCTGACGATCACCTCTGAGCTCTCCAGTAGCAGTATCACTATACATCCTCTGATATACGTCGTACTCTGTAATATCGGGGTGCTCGACAGCCTATAAGAATAAAAAATAAACTGTTAATATTTATAGTTATATAAAATATTTATAAATAATGTATGTACCAGATGTTGTCTATGAGTACTGAAAGAACGACTCCCAGCTCGATGAGTCACCTCCTGCCTCCCCCGATTCTGCCTCCCCACCGATGATCTCCTCTGAAAGGCACCACTCAACCAGTGCGCACATAATCCATCCCATACATGGGATGAAATGTACTCTGGTCGGTGTGCTCTACATGACTCCTCAAAATCTGACACTCCTGCTTTCTTCATCGCAGCTTTTCTTAAATTGTGCAAAAACTGACGAAGGCGATCACGCATGGCCACCTCCCATGCCTCGTGGATGGCGTCACGCATGGTATCCTCGATCGGATACCATAAACCCTACAAATAAATCAAAATATCAAGTTAGAAATGAAATAATTTTCAAAATAAAAATTATTTATTTACGTACGTACCAACCAATGGCCGAACATGGCCTGCTGCACATCAATGGGAATCTCCTACCATGTGGTCCACGGCTGAGAGAAATAGTTGCACAAAATAGCGCTGCCCTGTCCGACTGCTATATGCGAAAAACTGAAAAAATAATAAACATTTATTATGTGAATAGATTAATGAAATCTTAGTCAAATTCACAGGTTATGACACAGGTTATCACACCTCCGGGTGCACGGATCAAACCCAAGACGTGGACGTCGCTCGGGGACGGGGTCAGGAATCATCAATCGTGCAAGACCGCACCCCCTCCGCGTACTCCCTGGAGCGCCTGCAGGCTGAGGGTCATCTGCCAGCAACTCATCCGCATCGAAAGGCAGGTCAGCCTCCGCCAACTCACGAAATGTGGCTTCGTCCATCTGAAACAGAAAATGTTAATATTAGCAAATAATTGATAATTACTATTATATATACATATATACATATTATGATTGTATATAAATACCATGGAATTCTATAAGTGTTCATCTTCATCATCATCTTCATATATGTCAATGTCATCTTCATATTCCTCCTCAACATCATCGATATCCATTCGAGTTGCAGTTGCTTCATCTCTTACCATTTCAAATTCATGTGTGACATCATTAACATCATCGTCATCACCGACTCTTAAATGTGGGGTGTCGTCATCGATACTCATATCTCTTTGTAAAAAAGATTGATTTTGAGTACTCTCTTGAAAAACTTAAATTCTTTGCACATCAGTGAAAGCACATTCACTTTGACTAAACTGATTGTCTCGAATTTTGATTTTTATTACACTCCACCAATCAGTCAAGTCTCTTGATGTTGCACAGTACTTTGCATAATAAACTTGATATGCCTGTTGAGCCAATAAGAATGGTTCATTTACTGCGAGAACACTTTTACATTTAATATCGATGATTCCATGAGTCGGATGAACACGCACGCCTCTCTGTATCCAACCACCGACATTTGAACATGGTTATGTAATGTTGTCCAAGATAACAGAGTTCAATGATTTCATCAAGTATGCCATAAAAGTCAACTTCATTTTCTCGATGATGAGATCCTCTCAAGCTAACTCCACTGTTCATTGTTTTTTTCGATTCCCCATATGCATGTGTGTGGAATCGAAATCCATTCACCACATATGCATTATAAGTTTTAACAAGTTTGGAAGGTGGGTTACTCAATACACACAGTCGTTTGTAAATTTTATCAGCATGTCGAGACACCTGAATATTTGTGAAATAATTATCAATATAGTAAACTATACATTGAATGAGTTGCTAAATGATAAAGAATTTATGTTACCAGTTTTTGAAACCACTGAGAGAAATTTTTCAGTCGACGTTCTTCGAGAGCAGCTGCTATAATTTGTGGAATTTGTTTCTTGATATGATTATCATACAACCTATAAAAACCAAAGTTATTTAATGTAACATAAATGATAGAATAAGTGATATAAACACTTACAGTACAACTGATGTCATCTCTTCACAGTTGAGCAGAACATACGTATGAGCTCTATGATCTTCATCATCTGAAAGCCAGCGTTCAGAAACTCCACCAAAACCAAGCTCTGACTGGTTGAAAACAGATAATTGATTGTCGATTTCGTCAGTATTCCTCTCATTCCGTCCCATTCGGTTGTGTTTTGAAGGATACTCAGATTCAAAATAATGGGAGCAGAAAAAATATATTTCCTCTTGCAAATAAGCTTCTGCAATAGATCCTTCAACAGATGCTTTGTTGCGTACTTTTCTTTTCAATTATTGCATGCATCTTTCAAATGGGTACATCCATCGAAACTGTACCGGACCTCCACATTTGACTTCATATGGAAAATGTAACATCAGATGTTCCATTGAGTCGAAGAAAGACGGCGGAAATATTTTTTCCAGTTTACATATAATTACAACAAAATCTTTTTCATGTTTTCCTAGAGCATCATAATCTGCCGTAGCCGCACAAATTTCCCGAAAAAAATGAGACATGTCTGTTATGGAATCCCAAATCACAGAATTCAACAGACCTCTTAATCCAATGGGTAGAAGTCTCTCCATTATAACATGACAATCATGACTTTTCAATCCAGTAATATGACCATTCTTTACACATCTACCCAAATTGGAAGCACAACCATTTGGAAGTCTCAAATCTGCAATCCACAAACAAAATAATAAACGGTTTTCTTTAGACAGTGTATAAGCTGCTTTTGGTTTCAGTAACCTTTCTGTTCTGACATTCTCAAAGAGTTCCAATTCTGGACGCCTGCAAATTTGGGCAAGATCTAAACGTGCATTTACATTGTCTTTGCTCTTTCCTGGCGTATCCAAAACTGTATGAAACAAATTATCAAAATAGTTCTTCTCAATATGCATGACATCTAACATGTGTCGGACCAACAAATCAGACCAATATGGCAAATCCCAAAATATGCTACGTTTAATCCAATTGTATTCTTTCCCAAAACCAGAAATTTTCTGTTGGTTTATTGTGGGACCAAAAGTGATGGGAGGTAATGAAAATACAACCGATTTTAACTCCGAACCTGATAGCATTTTTGGAGGTCCATCCCTTTCAGCTGTTCCTTTTCTGAAATGAGATCTGTTTCTGCGAAAAGGATGATCAGCTGGAAGAAATCTGCGATGACAGTCAAAATAACAAGGTTTCTTTCCATGAATGAGCATAAATGCTTTGTTCTCTCCCATACAGTAAGGACATGATTTCTGACCATGTGTACTCCAGCCAGATAACATCCCATAAGCTGGGAAGTCACTTATTTTCCACATCAATGCTTCTCTCAGTATGAAATTCTGTTTCGTTGCAACATCATATGTACTGACACCAGTACTCCACAATAAATTTAATTCATCAATCAATGGCTTCAAATAAACATCAATATTTTTCTTCAGATGTCCTGGAATTAGTAAAGTCAAAAAGATATATGGCTCCTTCATCAACATCCATGGAGGTAAATTATACGGAGTTAAAAAAACAGGCCAACATGAATATTGACTACCATAAGATCCAAACGGACAGAAACCATCAGTGTAAAGGCCCAGTCGAACATTTCTAGCTTCTAAAGAAAATAATGGATGCACTCTATCAAAATGTTTCCATAAATCACCATCGGCTGGATGATTCAAGGTTTCATCGGTTGAAATATTCTCTTCATGCCATGACATCATTGTCGTTGTATTCTTAGACATGAATAAACGCTGATGTCTGGATGTAAGCGGAAAATATCTCAACTGTTTTACAGGAATCAAACCAGACTTCCCGTGTTGTCCTTCTTTATATCTCAGTTGCCCACATGTGGGAAAACTATCCAACGACTCATTTTCCCCTGAATATAAAATGCAGTCATTTGAACATGCATGAATCTTCTGACAAGTAAGTCCCAAATTTCGAACCAACCTCTTACTTTCATAGTAATTTGCAGGTAAAACATTTCCTTCGGGTAACAGTGTTTTCAGCAAAGAAAATATCTGGTCAAAACAGGTGTTTGACATTCCGTTATCTGATTTGATAGCCATAAATTTTGCAACTGCTTCTTATTTGCTCATCTTGCAGCCAGGATATAATGCATCCTCAGCAGACTTCAACAACTCATAAAATTCAGACTGTCCCAACTCAGGATTTGAAGCTATATCAGCCGGAGTTTCTGTATGTTGAACAGATGAACCTGCAACATCATGTACTAAATCTTGAAACTGGGATGGATCCGGAATCCTGTTGGTATCACCTGCTCTGGAACTGCGTTCACCGTGTTGATACCAAAAAACATAATCTGCTTGAAAACCAAAACGCAAGAGATGTTCCCCCACTTTTTCAAACGTGTCAAACGTTCTCAATGCACATTTTCTACAAGGGAATTTTATCTTTCCTTCTGAAACAAATTCTGGATTTGATGCCGCAAATGATAAAAAACTCTCCACACCCTCTATATATAGTGGATTTAAACCAGAACCATTTGGATTTCTACGTTGATTTATCCATATGCGGTCATCTAATAATGACTGTTGACGACCTCGTTGTTCCATATTTTTCTATAAAATATAAAAGCATTACTGGTTTTGAATGATTTGTTAGAAAAAACACAAGCAAGGATTGAATATATTGAGAATAAGGCAAAACCTGTTACAAATATTGATAATTTTAATATTATATTGATTTTTTATTTTTTTAATAATACTAATATAATTTTTTTCATAAATATTAATTATATAATAATAACATCATTACATTATTAGTATATTTTATTATTAATATTAAAATAATATAATTTTCTATATTATATACAATTCTCCTTTCATCTGTGTGTTTCACATTCTGTCTCCACATGTAATATTGGCATTCACTTTCACCTCTCCATTGGTGAGTAGGTTGATAATTTTGAAAAAGAATGCCAATATTACATGTGGAGACAGAAAAAACACAGAAGAAAAGAGAATTGTATATAATATAGAAAATTATATTGGTCATTATTGGTAATTATTGGTGATTATTGGTAATTATTGGTGATTATTGGTAATTATTGGTGATTATTGGTAATTAATACTAATTATTGGTAATTAATACTAATTACTGGTAATTAATAATCATTATTACTAATTATTCCTAATTATTACTAATTATTCCTAATTATTACTAATTATTCCTAATTATTACTAATTATTCTTAATTATTACTAATTATTGTTAATTATTACTAATTATTACTAATTATTACTAATTATTACTATTTATTACTATTTATTTCTAATTGTTACTAATTATTTCTAATTGTTACTAATTATTGCTAATTGTTACTAATTATTGCTAATTGTTACTAATTATTGCTAATTGTTACTAATTATTGCTAATTGTTAGTAATTATTGATAATTATTGGTAATTATTGATAATTATTGGTAATTATTGATAATTATTGGTAATTATTGGCAATTATTGGTAATTATTGGCAATTATTGGTAATTATTGGCAATTATTGGTAATTATTACTAATTATTGGTAATTAATACTAATTATTGGTAATTAATACTAATTATTGGTAATTAATACTAATTATTGGTAATTAATACTAATTATTACTAATTAATACTAATTATTTCTAATTAATACTAATTATTGCTAATTAATACTAATTATTGCTAATTATTACTAATTATTGGTAATTAATACTAATTATTGGTAATTAATACTAATTATTTCTAATTAATACTAATTATTGCTAATTATTACTAATTATTTCTAATTATTGCTAATTATTGCTAATTATTGCTAATTATTGCTAATTATTGCTAATTATTGCTAATTATTGCTAATTATTGCTAATTATTGCTAATTATTGCTAATTATTGCTAATTATTGATAATTATTGGTAATTATTGATAATTATTGGTAATTATTGATAATTATTGGTAATTATTGATAATTATTGGTAATTATTGATAATTATTGGTTATTATTGATAATTATTGGTAATTATTGGCAATTATTGGTAATTATTGGCAATTATTGTTAATTATTGGCAATTATTGTTAATTATTGGCAATTATTGTTAATTATTGGCAATTATTGTTAATTATTGGCAATTATTGGTAATTAATACTAATTATAATTAATACTAATTATTGGTAATTAATACTAATTATTGGTAATTAATCCTAATTATTCCTAATTATTCCTAATTATTCCTAATTGACCCTAATTATTCCTAATTATTCCTAATTATTCCTAATTATTGTTAATTATTACTAATTATTGGTAATTATTTCTAATTATTACTAATTATTTCTAATTATTACTAATTATTTCTAATTATTACTAATTATTGCTAATTATTGCTAATTATTAGTAATTATTAATAATTATTGCTAATTATTGCTAATTATTATTAATTATTGATAATTATTAGTAATTATTACTAATTACTGGTAATTATTACTAATTATTGGTAATTATTACTAATTATTGGTAATTATTAGCAATTATTGTTAATTATTACTAAATATTGGTAATTATTGGTAATTATTGGTAATTAATACTAATTATTGGTAATTAATACTAATTATTGGTAATTAATACTAATTATTGGTAATTAATACTAATTATTGGTAATTAATACTAATTATTGGTAATTAATACTAATTAGTGGTAATTAATACTAATTAGTGGTAATTAATACTAATTATTGGTAATTAATACTAATTATTGGTAATTAATACTAATTATTGGTAATTAATACTAATTATTGGTAATTATTACTAATTATTCCTAATTAATACTAATTATTCCTAATTATTACTAATTATTCCTAATTATTACTAATTATTCCTAATTATTGTTAATTATTCCTAATTATTACTAATTATTCCTAATTATTACTAATTATTGGTAATTAATACTAATTATTGGTAATTAATACTAATTATTGGTAATTATTACTAATTATTGTTAATTGTTGGTAATTATTACTAATTATTGGTAATTAATACTAATTATAGGTAATTAATACTAATTATAGGTAATTAATACTAATTATAGGTAATTAATACTAATTATTGGTAATTAATACTAATTATTGGTAATTATTACTAATTATTGGTAATTAATACTAATTATTGGTAATTATTACTAATTATTCCTAATTAATACTAATTATTCCTAATTATTACTAATTATTCCTAATTATTACTAATTATTCCTAATTATTGTTAATTATTCATAATTATTACTAATTATTCCTAATTATTACTAATTATTGGTAATTAATACTAATTATTGGTAATTAATACTAATTATTGGTAATTAATACTAATTATAGGTAATTATTACTAATTATTATTAATTATTGGTAATTATTACTAATTTTTGGTAATTAATACTAATTATAGGTAATTAATATTAATTATAGGTAATTAATACTAATTATTGGTAATTAATACTAATTATTGGTAATTATTACTAATTATTACTAATTATTCTTAATTATTGATAATTATTGATAATTGTTCCTAATTATTAGTAATTAAATGAATAATTATCAATAATTAGAAATAATTACCAATAATTAAAATAATAACATTATTAATATATTTTATTATTAATATTAAAATAATATAATTTTCTAATTTATATACAATTCTTCTTTCATCTGTGCGTTTTCTCTCTCCACATACAAATAATACATGTGAAGACAGCAAACACACAGATGAAAAAATAATTGTATATATATAAAAAATTATATTATTTTAATATTAATAATAAAATAAACTAATAATGTAATAATGTTATTATTCCTAATTATTGGTATTTATTACTAATTATTAATATTTATTCTTAATTATTAAAAATTATTACTAATTATTCCTAATTACCAAACAATACTAATAATTTAAATTTATTAAGTAATAAAACAATGTAAACATAATTAAATTACAACTAATTAATAATAATTGAAACTAATAAAAAATTAAAAATAAATAAAAAATTAAAATGAAGACAAATACCTTGAAAATTGATCTGTTCTGATCGTTCTTCAAAACTTTAATATCAGCTCCGGAGAAAAAAATTAAACTGGAGAAAAACTCAACTCTAGAAATATAATTTTGAGAGAAGGAGAAGATAAGGAATGAGAATGAAATGAAAAAAACGGATGGGGGTATTTATAGATTAGATTATTTGCGACGGGCCCATTTGCGACGGGATTCCCGTCGCAAATAGTATTATTTGCGACGGGTACCGTCGCAAATACCTTAGCCAACATTTATTACGGTCAACCGGTAAATAGTTATTTGCGACGGGTCCCGTCGCAAATAACCCCTGCCGACATAGTATTTGCGACGGGGGAATATTCCCGTCGCAAATACCTTTTACCGCCGCCGGTTATTTGCGACGGGGGAATATTCCCGTCGCAAATAAGTTTCCCGCGATTTTGCGCGCATCGCGGGAAAACTATTTGCGACGGGGAAAGCAATCCTGTCGCAAAAGACTCCTTATTTGCGACGGGGAAATACCCCCGTCGCAAATAAGTTTTTAACATGACTATTTGCGACGGGCTTTATTCCTGTCGCAAATAACCCGTCGCAATTGCTCATTTTTCCCGTAGTGTAAGGTTGTGTGAAATAAAATATAACAGCCTTTAATGGTCTAGAATCCATAATCAATTATGGTACTTTTAAGGTCATGAATTTAATACTATCATGTAATTTAGTTTAAGTTCATTTTAAGAAGGATGATTGCATTTATTTTAAATTCATAAATAATTGAATAATAGTTTGGATGTACCTATAAATAGTTTGGAATAGGACATGAATATGATTTTTCATTTTTCTATAATGAAAAGATAGATACCATTAGTTAAGGTATATTGTGGTGTATAGTAAGTTGGAGACCCATGAGGTCTCAAGATCTATAATGATCCCAATAAAGTATATTAAGATATTTATATATAATGGTATCTTACTTGTGTATCTCCACCTACTACTTAGTAAACGAACTGAGGAAAATGACTTGACAGAAAAAAAGCTTTCAAATAGTGGGGGAATGGTTTGGTCTTTGCTGTACTGATAGCCTAAATAATGGCAGATCAAAGAACACTCCATAAATATATGAGTTGGATGTTCTATGAATAATGTTGTGTCACTGTTCGAGCCTCTGGAGAAAAATTGTTGCATAGGATTATGTTGGATCGAAAAACATGGTGACCAACTGGTAACCACAATTGTGATTCTATACTACAAGTTTGAGAAGCCCTTAATGGATCCTCAAACCAAAGGATCCATGTTATTAAAGGGTTTTATAATTTATCACACCTTTAATACCAATGGTAAAAATTGGTATTTCATGAGTGATGTGTGTTAAAGGTGTTAGAGTATCCCCTATTATAGGGGTGTGAAATAGTGTAGGTTATTTTTTGACATTGATTTGTACTCATAGGAAAATAAATTATAATGGGACACTTGAATTATTATAATTATTTCAATATGAATGAATGTATTGAATGAAAAGTCAATATGTGACTATTATACTTTATGATATATGGTCATCGATGTGTCCACTGATGAATGTGTTGTCACAAATATTGTGATAAAGAATGTGTTATCATGGAAGACAGCCTAAACGAAACATGGGTTCACATGTTATTTCCCAACCGGGAATCCACTTAACATGTGCCCCGAGCTAGAGTACCACATGACCTCAATCATGCCTCCCCATATACTAGAGGCTACCGACTCAAAGAGAGGGTTTAAAAGTGGTATGGTGTGGAGAATATACACTCTTATCATAGTGGAACATTGGATATAATAATGAACCTAAAAAATTGGAATCGTCCACCTATATAAATCAAGTACACATGGACATAAGTGGGCATATACCAAGAATAATAGTTGTTGGCTAGAATGGGGAATAACTCAGACATCCATAACAAATCTAATGAGCCTATAAGCCCAAGAAATAGGGAATATTACTTAAGTCTCATACTAAGTGGGAGATGGTAATCTCATTACTCAAGATAGTGAGTGTTCTATCATATCAACACTCGAACAAGGGGCACTAAACATTTAGACCAATGTCCAATTAGTTTCAATAGTGTGAGATGTCATTCTCATCACCCAATGTTAGGGAGTGTAATACCATCAAGCAAAAAAGATACATTGTCATCGTACCATATCCTCTATCAATGCATCAGCATATTTCAAACATTAATCATGAGGAATTATCTCCCATGCATCTCATTTATCAATCTCAATATAAGAAAGGATTTATAATTCAATTAAGGCATTTGATTAAACATGAATTAATAGGCATGGACACACTACCCATATATGTAATTCCATTAAAATCATATAATTAATTTTACGAAGGTAAATCACCTTGAAATATCCCTTTAACTTAATTAATCCATTCAATTACTCATAATAATGAAATTCTATTTATAGGGCTCAAAGAGCCATTTATAATGTTAGAAGTTCAAAAAACAATTTCCAACATTGGAAGATCCATCAATAGGTTGGGAGAAGCACATAGAAGTTTCCTTGGGTACATTAACCTATCATATAAAAGGGGGAATTCAATTTATTATCTATACTAAATTTTAAGAAGGCATTCCAGACAATTAATTAATTAGGTGTAAGGGATAGTTTTGATTTGGAACACCTAATCGTTGTCCATAAATGTGGTATCCATCCACTAAACTACTACACAAGGCTTACTGGATGTGTATAATTGTGAGATGATAAATTTGACATGAAGAACTCAATTAAAATTTAAATATTATAAAAACCTATGAGAAACACTATAACACAGCTATGAGAAATTAAAAGACATTGGGAAAATGATAACACCTCCAACATCATGTCCATAGAAAACTCCTCTCCCAATAGCAGCCTTATATTGAATGTAGGTTGGATGAAATCTACGAAACAATCTAACTCGTTGAGAATAAGGAAAATCATCTAGAACCAAAATCATGTGATGAATTCAAAGATAAATTTAAATATGAATGGAGATGACTCAAGAGAGTACCTTAAGGAATCCCATTCCTTTGAAAAATATTGAATCGAGGAATGGATGAAGAAGTCATCATGGATCCTAGGTTGATAGAGGTGGGAGCTCATAGGAGGATAAGAACATGATACATGCTAGAAAAGTGAGACAAAAGAAAGAAAATATTTTTAAGGATTAAAGTGGGGAAAATTGACTTTCCCCCTTAAAAAATAACAATGTTTGGCTGTAAGGATGGATAAATTGTGCACAAAATATGTTTCATTCACTACTTGAAAGGGGAACACCACAGGGTTAGATGCATGATACACATTACCACGTAAAAACCATTCAAAATCACTCTCTCCAATTTGTCAATAGTACCACAAAACCAAGTGCTCTGGGTTGCAAGGTTGCAGGCGAAACCTTGGGGCCCCAGGTTCCCACTAGCTGAAACCACATTGTTAAGGGAAATTGTGAAGGTTGGGATGTGTAGTTTCTCATAATAGTTATGATCATTATTTTCATCTAATTTTGTGGATATCGGATCTGAACGATCCAGGGATGTACTCGATACCACCTTGACTTGATTAGAAATCATTATTACTGTCTTTTAAAGGAATTAAAAAAATAAATGATTCATAACTTCATGAAAAGATCGGTCATTAAGACCTCCTCCCTTTAAATCACCTCATCAAAAATTTTTCCTTCCGAGGGAAACATGGTATCATCTATGAAGAGATCTAGTCATTGAGATCCTATATCAGCTTCCCATTCCCAGGTCTCATCTAGTACTTAGTTGTGATGTTGTAACACTCGAATAAGAGGAACTAACCTTTCTATGAGTGCCTTCAAACATCAATAAACAACAGAAACTGTAAATTCCTTAATGGAAGAATATAAATCCAAAAAAAACTCATTAGACTAATATACATAATATGGGTTTGGAAGATATTGGAAAAGTTGAGATACGTTAATGGCATCATGCATGGACCAATACTTCTGAGGAAGTTTCAAAAATTAATCCCCTGTTCTGGTCTGTTTTACAAGCTTGAAGGGTCCAAAGAACCTCGATGAGAGCATACACTACTTTTGAACATGTCGATGTCCCATCTTGGTTGAGACTCATAAGAAAAATCAATCTCCAACATCAATCTTAGGAGGTTTCTGGCTTCTGTTGGTATACGACTACTCCCTAGACTAATCTATCATCATGCGCATTCTAATCAGCTAGACCTACTCTATAGTCTTCTTCCTTAGATGTCATCCAAAAATTGGTTTTAACAAAATTACCTACCATATAACTATTTATAGGGATCCATCTTGATTGTATCCTAAAATATTTTATTATAAGATAAATTAACTAGGGGAATTTATTTCCCCCAAGGACGCATATTTTTATGGAAACATTCAAAGATCATTTCCTATATCACCTAGATTGTATTATCCTTCTCCCCATTGGTATGTGGGTCATAGTCCATGCCCAGAATAAGGAAAGTACCCAAGTCCTTCTGCAACCCCTTCTAAAATGGTTGCATCAAGTGAGCATCTCTATCCAAAATGGTAGAACAAGGAGATCCATAAAGACATACAAGCTCCCTGACATGAACCCTTCCATGATCATCTACCAAGAAGTCATTTCACAATGGTACAAAACGTGAAACCCTATTGAAACAATCAAAAACAAGACACATTGTACTTTTTTCATGAGGTGGTATGTGTAGACTAGTCAAAATGTCTATTGAATCATCACCCTATTTCTACTCAAAAATGGAAAACAGCTATAGAATTCTTATAAAACTATGAATTTCTACCATCACATATTAATAAATTGAACATTAATTTATAAAGGAGTAAATATCACATTTTATATCAGACCACTAATATTATCACCATTGATCTTGATACATTTTGGTGAAATTGGGGTGAACAGCCCATGCTAAGGAATGTAATTACAGTATCATCTCATCTCTAATGTATATTGCCACTAATAACTACACATGGAAGGGTAATGTTTCACCCCTATCCATGGTGAAACCTCAATATTTGTCATTATCTAACATGATCTCCCTTACAAAAAATGAATTTTGGAATAGTTAGTTTCCTTATTATTACCCATTCTTGAAGACTAGAGGTCTCTACTATGGCTAAGAGTATTTCCTAACCATGGTCCTCCTAATCCTAAATGTGACTCTCTGATAATATTTACTTGAGTTTTCATTCACCACTAGATTCCTAAACTTCATGTGCCTATGTATTTTGGATCAGAGCATTTGCTACATCATTTCATTTTCCAGACATGTTGGCAAGATTGAAATCGAACAACTGTAGTTACTTGACCAACATATATTGCATGAAATTGAGATCTTACTATTTTAAGATATACATGAGGATATTTTGATTTTTGAATAACACAAAACACTCTATAGGTATGTATTGTCTCTAATGGTGTAGATAATGAACCACAGTAGCTAGTTCGAGGTTATGTATTCGATAATTCCAATCACAAGGCCTCACCTAATGAGACACGAACAGGATGACTCAATAATTCTATATGAAAATAAATCCAAGAAAAATATATAATTTTTAATGGTATACATCATTACTTACGTTTGGATCTGGAAGAATTGACATCATTGTTAATGTCAAATTTTCCCTTCAAATCCTGAAAGGCTACTACACAAGCCTCTGGCCATATACATTTTACACTTTTTGTTTTCATGATCAAAAGTGGTTCTGTATGATGTGAAAACTCATGGATAAAGTGTTTGTAAAATTTTGATATCCCCAAAAATCTCAAAATGTAAATTTTTTTCTTTGGATGCTCTCAAGAAACTACAGCTACTCGCCTGTTATGATCTTACTAGCCCACTCCTAAATGTGGAGTAGGAGTAGATCCCCACATTAAAGGCACTGAAGGAAATGATCTGGAGAAACATGGTATATGGAATATCCTATTGTAGCCTTTTTATTCCACTATATCTTGTATTCACTAAGGATTTATATTCCCCAATATCATACACTTGTGACATATTAATAAACTGTCAACATGATGAGCCAATATATTGTTACCTCCAGGAGTTTCCTCAAAACATATCTTTTATATTGATGAATAATTACTAATAGATCATGGTCTTGAACCACCCTGACTCACATCATCGGCCTCTCATAGATTTATCTCCATAATAAGGGCATGGTTTATGTTTTCAAAAATGTTATTCAAACTGAAAAAATTGACCTTCAATCAAATGGAATATACTATCCCATCCACTAATTTTTTAGCAGTCATAAGAGTATCACCTACTAAAGAATGGTTGAACCACTATATCTCAGTTACATGAGAAGATTATTCCATGATAGACATGATCCCATACTATACGTTCATGAATTTTCAATAAATTTCATCCCTCAGAGATTCTAGGGAAAGAAATAGTCATATAAGATAATCAGAAAATACTCTTAGAATATATTACAATGCTGATCTACCTTGCTGATAATTTCCCACCACCTAATTATAGAATCACAAAACATATATATAGAAATATTAACCCTCTAGTTTGGATGGTTCTAAAGATGCTCGAATATAGAGAGAAATCTTTGAGCAAAGGATCATCTATGTGTGGTCTGTCATCCCTTAAAAAGGTGGGAGGTTGGTATTTCTTTAACTCCAGAGTCAAATATTCCATACTCAGGGTATGTTGGGAAACACCTTTCATATTTGGAAACATAAAAATAAATACCACTCGAAATTGGGCCTTAGTTATCATAACATTAATAAGAATTGGTGCCAAAGGTGGAACTACAGGAGGGGACATTGGCGGCTCAGAGCCCACCACCTCTAGTACATCGCCGGCACCACATTCAGGATACGTGACCAGAGGATTCCATGGTGGAATGATAATACAATGACAAACACATTCCTTAGAAGATATTTAATCAATTTAAAAGACTCTAGATAAGAAACTATGGGATGTATAAATCCATTTTATTGGAATAATCATTCCTCTCTACTTTCTCTAAAAGCCAGGTGTAGATGATAGAAGAGACCAAAATTGACATTAGAATGTAAGAGACTCATATCTACCCACAGAAGGTCAAGTTCAGGCATGAGTCTCAGTTTCACACGTACAAGAAAACTATTTAAACTTTTAAATTAAAATTCATTTTTATCCATTGATAATTGTATCATTTAATTCTGTTAAAATGGGTGAATTAGAATGATTTTCATTTTTGATCTATACGGGACCATATTGTTAATGAACCAAAAAATGGAATATACTTAACCCCCACTATAACATGTTCCAAGCCATGTGACCAATGGTCCATGTATCAACATTCCATAATAGAATACTTAAGTTATCTAATTTAACCATTTTATTAAAGCATTGTTCGGTAAAGATAGGAACTTCATGTTCCAAATTTGTTTTCCAATCCCAACAATATTTTTTGCACATTTCAATACATAATCAAAGGATTATCAATATGCCGTTGGAAAATTTACACAGAAAAAATTGGTTTCATGGAAGAATTCATGGAATATTTTTCTAAGTGTTCCTAATAATGGTACTTTGAAAAATGAAAAACCTTTATTCCAAAGGGCCATGGTAAATAAATCATCATTTAAAATAAACAAATTTCAAAAACATCACAATACATTCCTGTCACCCCATGGTGAAGTTTTATCAACTATAAATGGAATAATCAGTTATAACAATTTCTTATCCCATGTAATATGTGTTTCCCCTGTATATGTGTTTTCTAAATCCATGAATAAGGTAAATTAAAAATCCCAATAACTCTTAGTATCCTATATAATACCCCAATTAAAAGACAAAAGAAATATATATCTCAAGCCACTTCATAACATCTTGAACTAGGATCCACTTCACTCATGCCCTGAGTTGGTGGGTCACATGGCTTAAATTGGTCCTCCCTAAAATAGTAGTTAGTGGGTAATAGTGGTAAGATGGGGAGACTATACACTTTTATCAGAGTGGAACTACATATACAATCATAAACATAAAACAACAAAATATATAATAATCTGATGTAATAATATAGCAACAAAATAATAGATAACTGAACATTTGAATAATAAGTCAAAATCCACAAGGCAGTTCCATATGCATTGATTCATGGAATACTGAAATAAAAAAGGGGAACAAGGGATAGATAGATACAAATGTGTTATAAAATAAATCAAAAATAAAAAAAACCCATACACTATAATCTCAATCCTATGCATTCTCCTCTCCTCTTATGATCCATCTACAAGTCAAGTACATCAAATACCATTATTAGGGCGCTTCCCCTCATCAATACCTACAATAAAATAATCTTCTCGGGTACCAAATCTTGGACAAGTAGGGTGTGAGATAAAAATATTAGTAGATCACTACCAAATGTGTATATAAGTAATCAAATAATTTCTCTGGACTAAACATTGTGTAACTATAAATTAAATAAGAAGAAGTACTGGAATAAATAATAATCTCTATTAGGTTCCTAGAGGACACCTGGAGACTCTACTTTCTTCATATATTGTCCAAAATAGAGTATAATAAGTCTCTCTATATATAGTGATAATAAAATATATATAGCATAGTTATATATTATATTCATCTATATGAACCAAGTATGCACAGATCAATGATTTTAAGATTACTTTACATGTTTTGAATGTTCATTTCAATAAAAATAATTCTTTAATATTTGGTAATTTATAAATTTAAAATAAGTGATTTCAAAGTGAAAATTTTATTTTCATTAAGAAAAGTTTCAATGATATTTTAACAAAAAAATTCATTTTTGATAACATGCTTTTATGTTACTGATGATATATATAGTATATAATCGAATGTTTCCATCAAATTTAATTATTTGGAAGGATTTTAATGATGATGACATAAGGATGATTCATTGAAACATGTTTCTTTCCAATGAGTTAATTATGTAATGATGAAACCATTATGAAACCCATTTATTTTCTACTAGTTATTCTATGATGCTATGATAAAAAATTTATAAAACCCATTTATTTTTCAAGAGTTATTAAATGATGAAAATTTTATGATCTCATGGAACATATATGTAATATTTTTATAATGTGATTTGTGGTATCAAAAATATAATTCCCTATAATTAATTTTATGAATATGGATAACTCATGACATAATAAAGATTGGAATTAGGATTAAACCCAATTATGTAAGGGAATTTTTCCACTGTGATAGTATTGGTAGTGAACCTTGACTATTGATACGATGGAATAGGGAGATAACCTGATCCAATATGATAGTATTAGTAGTTATCCTTCAATTAGTAAATTATTTAATATTCTTGTGTGTATGACTTGAACTTATGTATTATGTCATTCGTTTTCACTCATAGCTTATGTTCTTTGACTCTTTATGAGTATTGTCTTATGAACCACCATTATTTATTCAATTAATAAATATTTTGATTTATAATATATAGGTATAATTGTCATAGGATATTATCATTTTATCATACCCTTATACTCATGTTTAGTTTAAGTGATTATCGATATCTCTCTAATTCACCTTTGCTGAGCATCTGAACTCACAAGTTTCCTATTCCCAGGTTATAAAGAAACATTTTAATTATGATATGTCTAAGAAGGGTTCTTATTATAAAGAATATTCTAAGAGATAATGTATTTTCTTGATGAAAAATATTTTTATGTATCCAATTTTTTAAATACACTAACACTATAGGATTCTAGCATGGATCATGATGCTATTTTTTTGAATATTCTTCAAATAAGATGTAATATTTATATATGAAAATTATGTTTCTCTATTATTGATATTAGGTAAAGGTTATTTTACCATTGGAATGTACGATTAGAAAATCTCAGTGAGAAGCCTTAGGATAGTCTTATATATACGATAATCTACTATTTTATTGTAAATAAAAAATTGTGGTTTACATAGAAAATAATACTTATTTTTATACTAAGAGTTGACATAGTTTTTGAATAGATGCCTCTAAAGGTAACAACATTAAATAGTGTTATTCAAGTATATCTTGACCATCATTATAGATCATGTTGTGTATGACATTATTGTGCACCTAGTTTGACACTCCAATGGGAGATTCTTGGGGTAATTCATATTATATTTATAAACCATTATAAATATTTTGAATATGTGTTAACCATAAATGGACAAGGATTAATTTAAGTTGTCATAGATTGGAATGAATGTTTCAGGATTTTCACATCCAATAAATTATTTTTCAGTATTTTAGGATTTCACACTATGATGTATGATTCTCATGCAAACATTTTTTTTGTAATGGAATGGATATATAAAGATGAAGTGTAAGTGGTGATAGGAATAATAAAATGTTGTTTTATATTACATGATTTTAGTTATATTAAGTCATTACTATCTAATAAAAACTTTAGGAGTGTTAATTCATATACTTAATGATTAGATGATGGAATAATAGTAAAAACCGATAACAATATGATGATCTCATATAAAGTATATATTCTTATTTGATTGAATTTTCTGGTAATTGTTTTCATAGAAATATTTCTATTCTCCCTATAGTTGAATTTTTTGTTATCATAGGAGTGGAATGGATTTCCATATAAATCTCACATCAATGGCCAAGGAAGGTAAGCCACATTTGATATTCCCTAACAACCTATTAATATCAATTTTTGTGATGATAAATATGAACATCCAAATGAAATTAAAGCTGTTATATGTGTCTTGATTCATAATTGAAGATGTTTTTATCTCATAGGTATGGGGAGAAACTCAATATCAATTATATTTCTAATGTATTTTAGTTTTTTATACCTTTACAAAAGAGTTTTCAAGTCTTTCTCTGAATCATGAAGTTGAGTTTTAAATTAAAAATAGACCTAGTGAGACACATATTTCAAAGACACCATATAGAATGGAATTGATTGACTTTCAGGATTTAAATAATAAACTAAAAGGGAATCTTGATGAGGGATTCATTTATCTAAGTGAATCACCATGTGGTCAACCTATTCTTTTTCTTAATAAGAAATTTGGATTGATGTGACTATGCATTGATTATTATAAAATATTAAATATAACTACAAAGAAATTATATCATTTTCCCCTATTAATTGTTATATTTTTGGTCTACATAAATTTCAATGATTTTATATGATTAAACATAATTAGATAAGTCATTAATTATGGATGAATAAGGAGGATATACCTAAGACAACATTGAATAAATGATATTGACACTATAAATTTATAGTAATTTCATTAGGTCTCACTAATTTCTCCAATATCATAATTTATTTATTGACTATGGTATTAAGATATTAAATAACTCATTTTGTAATAGTCTTTATAGATGATGTTATAATATATTAAAAAATCAAGGAATAGAATAAAGATCACTTGAGGATTGTACTGAAGAACTGGAGGAAGGTTGTGAAATATAAAAAATTTACCATTTGTGAATTTTTGATACGAACAGGTTTATTATTAGTTCATATAATCACTTGTGATGGTATATTTGTGGATCCATCGAAGATAGAAGTTATTGAATAGTATCCCAGACCATCCATGGAGATTTAGAACAACTAATTTCTTATTTTTGATTTATATTATCTAATTATTGAGGAGAATTTCTCAAGTATTTATAATCCACTAACCAAGTTAACTCGGAAGGGATACAATTCCCTTTGTATAGATTAATGTGAGGAAAATTGTAAGTAACAAAATTGAATGATACTTATGACACAAATTTTCACAGTACACAAAAGTGGATAAGGCCATGTGATATTTAGTTATGCATAAAATAAGGGACTTCGATTTATCCTCATGGAGAATAATATGTTTATAGAATAAGCCTCACAAAAATAGATCATTCTGAGAAAAAGTACCCATCTGATTATTTATATTCTGTTGAAGTAATGTTTTCATTAATGATATTGATCTTTTATATTTATAGGTAAATTTGATAAATATATACTAACAATAAAATTTTAAAGTATATTTTTAATCATAAATTGCTAAATATTCACAATATAAAATGGTTGTAGTTGATTTAATGTTACGACTACTCAATACATTTTCACCATGACAAATAGAAAAAGGTGTAAGATGCTTTGAGTTGAAAGGATCATGTAGGAGTATCAATAATGTTGATAAAAAAGTTCCAACATTTTTTGATTTTCTCATTATTGATATGTAAATACAGATGGAAGGGGATAAATATTATATATCTCAAATGAGTATTTGATTATCTATATAATTGAAGATTAAAATGGTATATATGGAAGATGTATTGTTGAAAAAAAATGTGAGAATTGTTCATAAATTTATCATTGATTGAGAGCTAATGATGAGGTCAGGGAATCACGTATGCCTCTAATCCATA
Organism: Viscum album; assembly: GCA_963277665.1. Taxonomy (NCBI): domain Eukaryota; kingdom Viridiplantae; phylum Streptophyta; class Magnoliopsida; order Santalales; family Viscaceae; genus Viscum; species Viscum album. Next base: position 1,896,104,398 of record OY728130.1, on the reverse strand, counting down.
CCATATTTAAAGAATTAATTGGTGGATAAAGCTTATAGTTCATCATTATCTATTCATCCTTGAAGTATGAACATGTATATATAATGAATGTGTATTTTTGTTTGGAAAACAAAAAGGGTGATATTGGACAGTATGTTTCTTAGTGTTTCATATGTTATCAAGCTAAGTCTAAGATAAATAGTCTAAGGTTATATGAACTCATGATTTTGAGATTTTTTTTTTCAGTAAATTAAATTTATTTGATGAATTTAATTTCATTATACACAATTTAAAGTTATCATTATAGATTAAACCTTTTTATGCTTTTACTATATGCTACGCCATCTTAGCTTGCATCACAAGCGAAATCGAGTTTTAACAAAATAATGTTATAATACAAATATAGTTATTTAAACCAGACTATTATAAACAAGAATTTATATATAGCAATAATAAAATTAATAAATATTTTTCAAATATTATTTATAATGGTTTTATTTAATGAAAACATGTTGACAATAAAATTCACATTTTTTCTTAAGATCTTTATAGGTTTTAAAAAAATTTCCAAAATAACTTCTTTTTTTGAATTTTTGTGAAAAATAATAAAATTTAATTTTACATTTATATAAATTTAATTTTATGAAATAATCATAATTTTTGAATTCATAATTCCAAAATTATCTATGGTTTAATTTTTTTATTTTTGGGAAATATTTCATTTTTGGATGAATAGTGAAAAATATTGAATTTTAATTAAAAAATACATTGTCATTTAATTTATTTATATAGTTAAGTAAACAAATTATTAGGTTTAAAATTATATTTAGTTAAATTATACATATATTAATCCAATTTAGGTTATTGTAAATTTTTTCATACTGAAATTGAATACCAAAACATTATAATACTTTGAAACTTTTTCTTTAAAAACATTATTTCTCAAGAAGTTTGTGGGATTATATTTAAATTAATTTCTTCCAAAATTTAATTCAGAAAAATGTATACAATTTTTCAAATCATAAGATTTTATATTTTCTAAAAAGGAACTGTAAAATTTTTACAATAATGATTAATAAAAACAGTTAAAATTAATCATGATGATTAAGAGAAAAATGAGTTTGATACGGGACTAAACATTTATCTTGGAGAAACAAATGGACTATAAATTTGTCAAGACCCCATTTTATGTCTATATAAAGAAATTATCCCTTATATTATTGATATTGGTCCACTATTTATCCACATTACATGAAAAAAACATGGGTGGAATTCTCTCTTTCAAAATATTCATGTTTTCCACTCACCTCCCTTATAAAAGACCACCCTCCTGCCCTCTATTAACACCTTAAAACCTACTAGTGCGGCCAATACTGGACCAAATCACTTCAAAACATCCCTCCACTTATCATAGTAGCCTTAATTTGTGCATATAACCAACCACGTCCTTCGATGCAAATAAAAAGGTGATACCTGAAGAAGATGTAACGTTCAATGATGAACCTTTTAGTTTTATTTCTTCCTCGAACCCATTTCATTATTTATATATCATTATTATATAATAAATTAAATATATTAAATATACTTAGATTTTTTAAAGTTATGTTTATGACCTAAAAATACACACACATTATTATAAAGGGTTACAAAATCATTGTTCATGTGTACGATGGACTACCGCCTTGCGAACCGATGTTAGTCATGTTTCCATTACAACCTATCATGGTTGGGAATATTAATGGTAATATTATTTATATATTATATTTATGATATTAATGATATAATTATTATTATTTAATATTTATATCGCTTATTACTTCATACTTTCCATTTTGTGGGAATATGATAATGTCATTCATGTGTACGTCAAACTACCGCCTCACATAGAGATCTAATTTGTTCCAAATTTACATGGAATGTATGGAGGATGGGTTTAATAAAAATATGTGACATATATGAAATAAAAATAATTTTATAATTATAATATATAATATTTTTTCTTTCAATCCTATAAGAAATTGGAAACAATGTACATGCATATGTATGACCTATTGTCCCCATAAACAGTGCATTTCACTTTCTATTTCTGTATTTGAAAACATTATCAATACATATATAGTAAATATATATGATATTTATATCATGGTTATCATTATTTTTATAATTAAATAATTATTAAACTAATATTACTAAAAATATAACAAATAAAAACACATACGAAAAACAAAGTGGTTATAGCCTGAAACATAACATTAACATGGAATTGTTAATAAATGAGTAATAAAAGGAAATAAGATAATAGTATATGGTACAATATAAATAATTATGGTTCTACAATAGATTTATATTAAAATTATATTTATTATACATGTGTAATTAATGATTACAATGTAATTCAAGAATTAAGGTCAAGGATTTTCATCTCGCTTTTATTTTCTATGAGAATCAAGACACGTTCACCACCTATTAATTGTAGGTGGATTATATATTGCCCATGAAAATATTTTATGATTATTCAACTGGTAATTATTTAGATTTAAAAATACAGTTTATGGTATATCCTTCATGGGTTGTACATTTAAAACCATGGCTGTAATGAACCGACCCTAATACCCTCTCAAACTTGTACCCGACTCTACCCGTCACCTACGTGGAAAGCATCCCCGATCACAAAAGTCAAGGAAATGGAACCTGGGTAACAAACAAAAACAAGATGGAATGATTTCTACCAAACCTAAATCAACAACATGGCACATATATACAAAATTAACAAATGTGAAAATGATAAATATATACCATAACTAAAATCAGACTGTGGAACCCAAAAAAATCAAGAGAAGACACATTATCCCTATAGAAGTCCAATCAAAAAGGACTAACAAAATAGGAAAATAAATAGTATATCTGATAGTGTGGGTAAACTCCCACCATCTCCCCACCATCTAATTGAATTTCCTTTACCTTCATCGAAATACATGAACAGAACTACACACCGCAAATTGGTTATGCAGGGTGTGAAATAATAAGATCCGTAGAGTCTCACCCAAGTGTTCCGTAACAAGTATCTATAAAAATAACTCAATTATGGTAATTTCAAATTAAACATGGAATTATAGACATTGTATTAATTTTTTCAAATTGTAATAAATATTTCCCTTTTCTAGAAAAACTGAAACCAAATGTAGTTAAATCAATTTAAAGCATAATTTTCATTATTATTTATAAAAATAAAAGCAAAAATATCAATAAAAAAAGTAAAAATAAATGAATAGGTAACTCATGTCAAGAAACTCAATAGGTCATACTGGAATACCACTCACACCAAAAAAATGACTAGGGCACACCAATTTCCTAAAACAATGGCCTAAGGAGTAGAGGAACACACCATGACTGAACCCCCAATGATGGAAAGAGCATTTCCATAGAACTACCAGCCTAGAGAGTAGAGAAAATCCCCATAAGAAAACCTCCCAATTGTAATATGGGAAGTGTCTCTAAGATAAAACTTACACCTATATACCCAAGGATTCTCATGTGGTACATTTAATAAATCATTTAAGTTCTTTGAAAATTACATTTTTTCATTCACCAAAACTAGTAAAGATTCACCTTTTGTCTCAAATTCATTTAAACACAAACAAATCATTCAAAATTTATTTATAAACAAATTTATAAAAATGTTAGCAATATAGATCATCTAACATAGGCTAGAGATGGAACCACTTACCTAAAACATGGGGTTTTAGATGCCCACAAAGGATCCTACAATAATAAGATCAGAACAACAAAAACTGAGTCCCTAGAACCAATCTGAAAATCATAGAATTTAATTAATTTAACAATGGTTTGGTGGATAATAGGAAACAACACATACCTGAAGAACTCACAACCATCATACCATAACCAAAAAAGTAATAATTCCCTTGAAAAAGATTATATAGTGGATCTAGAGAGAAAAAAATGAAACATCAATAAGAATTAATATATCTAATATCACAATACAATAGTGATACCCCAATTGAAGAAACAACGAATCAAAAAAGGCCTACTCACCCAAAGAGATAAAAACTAACTACAATAGTGATAAATTGTTGAACGGGTCAATATGGAATTAGTGGTTTCTCAAAATATCGCTATTGAAGGGATACGGGTTAAGAGTCAAAGGGGTTGTGTAAAACGAAATAAAACGTCATCTGAGAAGAACCCTAAAATACCACATCCTGAAATTTACATGGCATGTAATCCCTTTACACATCATGTAATCCTTGAGACTAAGACACAAAAAAAACAGATAACCTTTTTATTAAAAACAAAACTTTTAATATTACATAATTTGTAATCTTTAAAATAAGATTAATATGTTCATGTTTTGTACCGAGTTTATAGAATCTTCCCTAAAGAGAATACATTTTTCTACTCTCATTACACATTGTGTATTTCCCCTATAGTCTTCATAAAATATGGATACTAACACCAGAACCCCAAACAAACATAGGTGTTCTCTAAACATGGGGATAACACTACAATGCCACTAACACATTTCTACATGAACTCCATTAATTCAAGAAAACCAACATCCATAAAATTTAAGTCATTTTCCAAAAATCATGATCTATATCCTCGGTAGTCCCTTGACACACCCAATTAAAAATATAATCAAGTAATGATAAATTAATTAATTGAATGTGGGTAATGTTATGTTACAAAATCCCCACCATAATACATTCCCCCACTGGGATTTTATGTGGATGAAAAAATCCTAGAAAATATGTACAGCCATTTCTCACATATCAATGATTCATTCTCCAAAGTATCATGGGAAACTAATTTTAGAATCCATAGCACTCTGACCAACATAATCAAATTCCCTTGTGAGACTTTCTCTTATGATTCCTTGATCTCTAATGGATGTTTTCCAACAAAACAAAATCTGAATAAAACTCAATATATTCCCAAATAAAAAAAATGAGAGGGGTTATTAAGATATTTCTTGAGGTATGATACATGGAAAAATTCCCAAATTATTGTCAACAAAACAATGGAAGGTAAAAAACAAGAAAAATTCCAAAGATTATCAGTAACCTCAAATGGTCCAACATATCAAGGAGCCAACTTCACCTTTTTTTTCAAGAATAGAGTGACCCAATTGAGGAGAAAATTTCAAGAAAAACTAGTCACTTATGGAAAAATCCAAATAAATATTCCACTAATCTACATAAGATTTATTCTGACTCTGTGGTGTAACTAGATGTTTATGTATATCTTGTATACTTGAGGATTTCTTTAGAAACAAGCTCAGTACCACCAAAGAAGCTTCTCCCACCTCTTCCCCAAAAATAGGAGATCAGCATGGGAAATCATAAAAATATTATAATGGTACATTCTAATCAATGATGGATAATTGTTATTATAATAAAACTCATCATTACCATAATTCTATCTCATTACCCACAAAATTCCAAGACACAAGCACAATACATGTCCTCTATAATCTAAATAACATGATCCATCTGACTATCTATCATTGGATGATAAGTTTAAATAAATCAGACCTAATCCCCCATCAACTTTCGAAAACATTACTGAAACCCCGAAGTAATCCTAGGATCCATATTTGAAATAGATGCTTAATGAACCAATGGTAACCTAATTTTTTCCCATATAACTTACACAGATCTTCAAATTTTTTAGTGTATTTCATCGGAATGAAATGAGATAACTCTGTAAACTGATCAATAAACACCCATAAAAAATTTAGCCCTCTGGGATTCCATGGTAATCCACTAAAAAAGTCTATGTATACCTTTTATAATTTATAAATAGGCACTAGAAGAGGATAGAGAAAACCATAAGGTTTCAAATTTTATGACTTTATCTGTTGGAAGGTGTTAAAATGAGACACATCATCAAAAATTTCACAATCCATACCCAGCCACCATAATCACCTTCTAATGACCCAATACATATTTATAGTTCTAGGATTAACAATCCATGAAGAACTGTGATAATATAAAAATTGAGTTCTTTATTAGTGATGGGAAAATAAAATGATCCCTTAGAGTATACCATCTGAAGGGAAAGACAAACCCAAAATGGTCTTTCCAATATATAGGGTTTCTCAAATTCCACTGAACTCAAAATTCTAATTCATAATCTATTGAATATTATCCATAAAATATAAATATAATTGAACACTAGTCAAAACCATTTTGAAACATCTTCTTGAGTATCGAAATTCAATAGAGAAATAAACCCCATATGGTTAAACTCTTCCTTTGACTCTACAACAAATTCTGATGGTACTTTGTTAATAAGGTCATTTGCAACAATACTCCCCTTCCTTTTGGTGTAGGTGAAATATATATCAAAATTTCATAGGTATTGAACCCAACGTCTCTATCAGAGAGTCCAGTATTTATGAGAATATATATAACTCAAACACTTAGGTTCAAAAAATTTTGTGAAAATTTCCCCAAAATGAGAATGTTTCCAACACTTAATATTATACATTACTATAGATACCTCTAAATCATGAGAAGTAAAATTATTCTAATGTGGTTTAAGTATGTGAGAACCATAAGCCACCACATGAACATCCTACATGAGCACATGACCGAAACCAATGAAAGAAGAATCACATAAAACAACATACCTCTTATCGAGATCAGGGAAGATCAAAATAGAATCTAATGTTAGATGTCCATTCAACTCATAAAAATAATATGGAAATTTTCATCCCATATAAATTTCACCTATTTTCTAGTGATAGAAATAAAAGGTGATGACATATTTAAGAAATCCTTGACAAACCATCGATATTAAGTAATAAGAACAATGATAATCATAATCTCAAATACATTATGTTTCTCTACCCATGACAAGAAACCCTTTCAATTCACTAGATCAAGGGATAAAACATGTTTACAAATCAAGTTCCCTAAGAACTCCACTTCTTATATCCATAAATTTCATTTTTAAATATTTCTATATTTATGGTGACTTATCATGATTTCCAAAACCAATCTTGGATGGTTCTTGTGCTTGTTTTTAGGTCTTGAGTAAACCAAAATGTCATCTAAAACTACCAAAAAATGATGAGATAATAATGGAATATCTAATTCATCAATTCCATGAAAACATATAGAGATTTATTAAAAAAAATGGCATATCAAGATATCCATAATGAATATACCTACTCCTAAAATCTTCCTTCAGTACATCAAACACTCGAAATCTGAGATGATAATAACCTAACCAAATATCAAACATCAAAAAAAAATTACACACATTAACTGGTGCAATGAATCATCAACATGAGGAAATTCATACATAAAATGATTATATTCCCCGCACAATCAGAGTGAATCATCTCCCTTCTTGGTAAATATCACTAGGTATTCCCTATAAAAATCACTATAGAGAACAAAACATTTCACCGCTATATTTTCCAACTGATTCATGAGCATTTTCAGATCAGTTGGTTTGATATGATTAAAATTTATCGATATTGGAAGTGTCTGTTGAACTAGGTTAATAAAAAACTCCAACCCCTTCTCTAAAATAATCCTCAAGAAATAGTCTATGAAAACATCATGTAAACACCAAAAATAGCAGGAAGATCAACCACAAATTAATCAACATTAAGTATAACTATAATAGTAGACAATAATCTCTTAACCTTTAGGCGGGATGGTCCTACATGGCAAGACCTCAGATTTCACTCCCCATGATACACCTAGGATCCCCAATCAGACATAGTAAATGAGACATTATGATGATAATAATCAACCTCTGAATAACTAAAAACAATATAATTCATCTTGATATGATGTTGAAAAAACCTAGATTGAGAATATGAAGTTCCTAGATTATCTCGGTATCATCAATACATAGTGTACAAAAAGGACATTGAAGAACCTTCTCTTTCCTCTTATCAAGAGGTGTCACTAAATTTATAACAAAGGCCATGAGTTCTAGTGTAAGGATAGTTATATCCACAAAATACCCTGATATAATCAAGTGGAAAGTCCCAATATAAAATAAAGAAACCACTACTAAAAATTCAGTAAATATTATACCTCTTATTGTTACTGTACATGTGTCTACCTCTAATGGAAACTCATATATGGTGTGAGGGTGATTCACCCCTGAGGATTTTGGCTAGAAACCTATAGTCATGGAAGGATCTTACTACACTCCATTAGCCTTTGGATCCAATGATCCCATACCATATCAAGGAGTAGAAAAATCCTGAAGGAAACAATAAAGATGACCATAATGCCCATGGCTATTACCCATCTGTCATGATGAGGGACATAAACACTTAGTGCTTTTTAACCATTCCAAATAAACAGAATGTTGAGGGAACACTACATTATGTAACTGGAGGTGCTGAAGAGGCCATCTATGGGGAACCACCTCCAACACTAATTTGGTGATACTACCACTTCCTTTTTTCTAAGGTGTGCCACCGAATCTTCCAATAGGTGGAAGGGAAGGTACAGAATATCCATATATTTCTACCGTATTCATTTTGACCATAATATCATTTTTCACTATCTTTAAAAAGATTGAAATATTTAGAATAAAAACAAGAGAAATGATATCATGTCACAAACCCTATAGGTACTTTTAATCCTTCATATGATCATTCTTCAAAACCTCTTGGGAAAAAAGAACAAGTTGACCAAATGGATTTTTGTATACTGACACTATAACAACCCAAAAATTTATGAAAAAAATTCCCATAATTTTAATTAAAATCATTTTTCATATAGAGAAAAAATTCATTCCTTTTCTATTATTATATCCAATTAGATTTAAATGACAGTTAAATATCATTACTATTAATAATATAACCTTTGAACAGTGACCATATGACTAGATTAAATATAGGGTTTAAAAATCCCTTTTGGCATAGAAAAAGTAAGTGATGACCTTAATCAGTAGGATTGAACCCTATTAATCCCATTTATTGGAGAATCTAAGGGAGATAACATTTATGAGATTCTCCATAGTCCTATAACATGCTGAGATCTAGCAACATAAGGATGAGAGAGACTATTTATCATAGAATTTCGATCTCATCGAGATCACATCCCAACCCATGTTTATCAAATAGCCCCAAGAAAGACCCACCACCGCACACCAAACTCTTAGCGAATATGATTGTGTGATAAAGGGATATGTAACAAGAACATATTATTAGAATTATGTACATTATTTTTTTGTATTGAATAATGAATATACTTTCATTCAATTATTGTTACATTGTAAATAATTTCTAAAGAAAAAATAGTATTTTTGGTTAATATAAAAATTTAATTTAGAAATGTATTTTAAATCAATTAATAGAATTTTTAAATAAATAATATTTTAATTAAATAATATTATTAAATTACATAGATTAAATATTAATGATCATATAATTTTTATGAAGTCAAAAGTAACTTTTATTATTGTTAGAAAACAATTTTTTCCAAAACCTGTCAATTTTCAATAAATATGTTTTTAATTTTAAATGTGAAAATTCATATATTTTTGAAATTATTTTATATAAAGTCAATATTATTTTTTGAATCAGGATGATGAAATAATACACCATTAAATTTGTCAAAAAAATTGAGATAGTCAAATTTTTTGGAAAAAAATTAATATTGTATAAATATATAATGTGTTTTATGACATCATAATTTCCCAATAGTTATGTAATAAAATACTATAAAAAGGTTATTACAAAAAATATATATATTTTAACTTTAAAATAATTTTAGTTTAGATTTTTATTCATACTTTATAAATCTTTACTGAATCCCCAAAAACGTTTTAAATATTTTATGATTTTAAAATAATTTTCTTGAGTGTATGACTCCGCTCCACATAAGAAAGCTTAATATTTTATTATATTAGTACCTTAGCCTTATAAAATAATTTTTTCCACTCCTTTTTGACAGAACCCATGGGGAAAACCATGGTACGGATTGTGGTTTTGAATATTTTATTTTGTAGTGTCCAAAACCAAAATAATAATGAAATCCCCCTCCTTCCATATATTAACCCACCCAAAAACCCATTCAACCTCACTAAAACTCATTGAAGCTAGTACACACTCTTCTCTCTAATCCCTAGAGTCCTCCCAAGGAACCCCAATCTCCCAAGAATCATCTCCCAATCCTTTTGTTTCAAACATCCTAGTAAGGGATATCTTTCTCTCCTTTTTCTTCAATAACCTATTTTATGTATTGCCTTTTAATTTATATTTTCATGTGTTGGGTTATTTTATTACATAACTCATTGATTTAAATTTGATGTATATGTGATGGGATCTTCCCTTCACTCCCATTAATCCCCCAATGATCCCTTAATTCCATACGTTACAATTCCAAAATACTCTAAGGATTCCTTCCATTCTCAATTTTTTTCAAATTATCCTTATACTGTTACATCCATTTATTGTCAATTAAAAATTACGGGGTTTGTTTTCTCACCTACCCCGTAAATAAATTATTTTTTAATGATTATAGACCCCTTTCTATCTAATTAATCCCTCGTGTGTATGCCTGTTACCATGCAGAAATTTCACGAAGGATTTCTCTCTTCTCATTTCAATCAAATAATTTTTTTATATTATGTATCTGAATTCAATTTCATATTCCAGGATATTATGTTACATGATCTCATTACTATCAATTTCTGGTATAAATTATGAGATATAGATTTATCTCTCATCAACCCATTTTTGGAATTTCTATTTGATGTTGTTTTTCTGCCGAAATTAAACCATGATTTTTTATGCCAAAATCAATGTGTATTGAATACCATACCCATTTCTCTTTCAAGGGTATTAACCTTTATGGTCACGTAATTATTTCTTATATAATTACATGTATGTATTCCATATTCCTTGTTCTTGGAATAAATTATGATATTTAATGAATCCATGTTGTAAGATCTATGTGGAACAATTATACATGAAAACGAAATGATTAGGAAGGGTGCACCCTGATAGCGCTCCAATGCATTGGTTAATGTTTAGTATCGTTATAAATCATTCTCAATTAGGGTTTAATCCTTCTAATTCATGTTCAATGATGATTTACTCATGATAATTCATGTGAAATGAGTTTTTACTCATGCTAATCCCTGTGCCATGATCCTTGGATCATGCTAATATCATGTTGTATGTTCTTGCTGAATTTCCTTATTATGAATGCCATGTTATATCATGACTTTATGTTCATTCATAATTGGTGCTCCATTGATATTCCGGTTGACTAAATTACATTTTCTATCTCATGTTATGCCATTATTTTCTTTTATAAGGCTTTATAGCTCACCCTTTTCTTATTAATGTCCCCAGGTTATCCCATGCAATGCTATGTACGAAGTAATGTTGTGGTCGTGTAAAAAAATATTTCAATAAAGATGTCAATTTCATGATTTATGTTTTTATCTAATGTTCCTAATCTCCAAATTCAGTAGACCTCTCAATATTCTGAGTTTTATTAAGTGCATGTTTATGTAATAAATCTAGTTTGAATATGAAATAAAGAGCACGGTTTTATTTTTTCTATTATAGGATGCATTTAGTTATTTTTTAGTTTAGGATTAGAAAACTCTAGTGAAATAATTAGGGATAAGAATATGTAGATGAAAATAATCCCTAAATTTTAGTGATTTTAGATTATGTGTTTTATCAAGAAAATATATCTCTGTCGAGATAAAAACATGTAGAGGTTGTCCTTGCACAAATGTATCTTGGTGTAAAACCCAAAAACACAGCTAATAGCTACACTCTAACTAGAACTGGGGCATGATAATGGGCATTTCTGCACTCATTGATTGACAATTCTAGGGGATACTCTTTGGTAAATTCATAAGATTAGTATGAACCATTATTAAGGGAAAATATCTCATAAGAATATATTTTAGTAAGTATATAATGGATAACATAGATCAAAGCTTAGAAATTCCTATATTAAGGATATAAATATAATTTATATTTTATCCCTTTAATGTCATTAGATTCTAATTTATGTACTTAATAGTTTAAGATACACATATATATGTCTATATTTGATAAATTATTACCATAATGAAAAGGTTAATGGTTGGTTTATCATCCATAGTTATATGCATTATTTTCTATCCTAAAAGTTTAGTAGAGCAATCTAAACACCAGAAAAAACATTGAAATAGAGATGTCGGCGAAAAAATAAAATGGAAAAATTATTGCATCTAATGTATATAACTCCTACACTATCACAATTTGTGGGTTGAACTTTCTTTAGAGCCTCATCATACTCCCTATGGTGGAATTTTATGCAATTCATGTCATGGATTGGCTTCCCCTATAAAGAGGAAAAAAAATTCCGCAAGAGGGAAACCACACTCTATATGTTGAATCGACCCCCAATTCTATACAATTGAAAGGAGGAGGAGGAATATTCTTTAGAACCATCATATCAAGCATGAATATTACTACCCTATGAGAATTAATATCTTTATGAGATGATTGAGTATAAGAAAATAACCATCCTCGGAGACATTCCTATTGTGAGGGAATTCACAGATGTGTTTCCTGAGGAATTTTCTGGTCTTCCTCATAGAAGAAATGTTGAATTCTTGATTTATCTGATTCCTAGGGCGTGTCCAATATCTAAGACTCTATATTGAATTATTTTTGTGGAGCATGAGGAGATAAAAAAACAACAGGAGAATCTGGATAAAGTGTTTATATGCCCATGTGCTTCACCATGAGAAGCACCAGTTCTCTTTGTAAAGAAGAAGGATGGTTCAATGAAACTTTCCATTGATTATCGAAATATCATCAAAATAATGATGAAGAATAAGTAACATTTTCCATTAATTGATGAATTTTTCGATCAAATGCATGGAGAATAATAATTTTCCAAGGTGGATCTATGGTCAAGATATTTCCAAATTAGGGTAAAGAAGGTGTATATCCCCAAGACTACTTTTTGTACAAGGTACAGGAATTATGAGTTCATAGTAATTCCATTCATACTCACTAATGCTTTAAAAAATATAATGGACTTGATGAATAGAGTCTTTAGAGATTACCTTGACAAATTTATATTAGTATTTATTAAATATATTCTAATATACTATAAATCCAAGGAGTAGTATGAGGAGCCTCTAATCATAGTCTTAAATACCTTGTGAAATTAGAATATCTTTGACAAGTAAAACAATTTCAAGTTATGGTTGAATAAATTCCCATTATTGGGGAATATCTTCAAAAAGAATGGAATATCTATGGATCCTTACAAAAAAATGAGGTATGGACGTGGATGGAATCTATGACGGATATCTGTATCTTCTAGGGTTTAGCGGGATATTATCACCAATTTGTGAAAAATTTCTCATGATTGTCAAAACCACATACCATGATAACTCAAAACGGATTCAAGCATTCTTAAAATGATGAATGTGAAAAAAGATTCACGGAGTAGATAAAGAGGCTTCTCACTACCACTGTGCACACACTACCCACAACTGGGGAACTTTTCATGATCTTCAATAATGCATTGAGAAAGGTCTTGGGTTTTCTGTTGATGAATAATGACAATTTCATTGCATATGCCTCATGGTTTTTGAAAGTACCTTGGAAAATCAACCCTATAAATGATCTAGAGATCGATGTTGTGATATTTGTATTAAAATTTTGGCAACATTATCTCTTTTGGTAGAGGAAAGAAATATATACAGATCGCAAAAGTATCAAATATATACTCACACAGAAAGAGTCAAAAATGCACCAATGAAGATGGTTATATCTCATCCAAGATTACGATTGTTCAATCCATTACCACCCTAGTAAAGAGAAAATGGTGGTATATGATCTATGTTGAAAGGACTCAGCAATTCTATCATTTTTGAGAATTTAAAAAGATCAAATCTTCGTATATTTGATGAATATGGATGTGGGAATCGTAAATAAAAAAACATCCTCAATCCTTTGACAAATTATTGCTCAATAGTTTCTTTTGTAAAGGTAAATTTATTCTCAAAAAGAATATGTGGGAATTCAAAATAAAGTGAAAAAAATCAGAAAATTTAATTCCTCATTTTTTTAATGTCAATGAAAAAGGAATTGTGAGATTCGGGTCAATACTACGTATTCTATGAAATTATGAGTTAAAGAAATAACTTTTGGATACAGCACATAGTTCAGATTTCTCCATTTACTGAGGATACAAAAAGATGTATTGAGATCCATAATAGAAATATTGGTGGGACAACATGAAGAAGGAGATCACTAAATATACATGAATATTCCGCGTATGTATACAAGTGAATGTTGAGATGTATAAGTATAATGGGATGATGGAACCATTTCCCATACCGACATGGAAATGGGAAAACATCACCATGGAATTTTCAACTGGGATTCCATATAGATCAAAAAATAATAATGTTATCTCAGTTTTTGTGGATCGTCTTATAAAGACTGCACACTTCATTGCAATTTGAGAGTATTTCTAATTAGATCAACTGGAATAGATATAAATCATGTAAGTGGTAAGGCTGCATGGAGTACCACTATTGATTATGGCTGATCGAGATCCTAGATTCACCTCTTTGTTCAAGCTGAGTCTCCAATATGCTTTGAACACTAAGTTGAACTTCATCATGGCATATCATCCTCAAACTAATGGCCAATAAGATGAGACTATCCAAACACTTAAGAACATGATGAGAGCTTTCTCAATGGACTTCAATGGTGGATGGGACCAACATCTTCTTTTGGTGGAGTTCTCTTATAACAACAATTTCCACTCAAGCATCCTAATCTCTCCTTCTGAATACCATTATGAAATTAGGTTCATAACACATATATATTGGGGTGACGTTGGGGAAATAAATTGTCTAGATCCATAAATGGTCGAAGAAATGGTGGAGAAGGTTAAGACCATCCTATAAAACATCAATGATGTCGAGAGTCAACAAAATAGTTATGCTGACAATCATCAATATGAACTAGAGTTTGATGTTGGAAATATGGTATTTCTCTTCATATCTCTATGGAAGAGAGTTATGATATCTGGGAATAAGGGATAGAATAGTCCAAGGTACAATGGCCCTTATGAGATTCTTGATCGCATCAAATTAGTAACATATCGACTAACACTCCCACAAAACCTATATCAAATACATGATATATTTTGTGTATCACTCTCAAGGAAGTGTATACCGGAACCATCACATGTACTAAATCTAGAGATGGTTCCATTGGATGATGACCTCTCTTATGAGGACAATCCATTGAAGATCTTATTTTTTAGATATAAATTTCTAAAAAATTAGAGTATTCCCCTTGTCAAAGTGTTTTTTAAAAACCACATGTTTAAAGAAGAAACATGGAAACTAGATGGAGTGATGAGGAAGAGTTTCCCTCATCATTTTAACCATGGGAAAATGAAATTTATATGGTGAAATGTTTTAAGGGGGAATGTTGTAAGGACCTGAACATTTATGAATAAAATTTACTTTCATTGAATTAAATGTATTATGGATATAGAAAACACATATACTCTGTTAGTTTATCACAGCAAACTGAATTTAAATTACCATTAAGTATCCTTAATATTGATAATATATATGTTGAATAATGCTCACAAGACAATTATAAATATAGTGTTTTAACAAATCCTTTTAGAACAGACAAAGAATGTGATGGCCTCAACTAGAAGGATCTTACCCTATGAAGCCCATTTATTGGAACATCCAAGGGAGATAAAATATTTGGGATTTTCTCTATACCTATCCCAATCAATGTTTTAACAACTTAAGCATGAGAGAAACCATTTATGGGATAATTTCAAGCTCATTGAGATCACAACCCAAACCATGTTCACCGAATGACCCTGAAAAATCAAGACCCTCAAAAACAATACTCTTAAGGTGTATGATAATTTAATAAAGGGATATGTAATAAAACACTGTCGTTATTATTATGTACATTATTTTTTAATATATAATAATGAATATACATTCATTCTATTATTGTTACTTTGTAAATGATTTGTAAAGAAAAAATGGTATTTTTTTATTAATATTAAAATTCAATTAATAATTCTATTTTTAATGAATTTATGGGTTTTTTAAAACAAATAATATTTTATTAAATATTTTTATTAAATTAAATTTATTAAATATTAAGGACCATATAATTTTTATGAAGTCAAAAGATGATTTTATTAATGTTTAAAACTAATTTTTCCAAAACACATCAATTTTCAATAAATATCATTTTTTATTTTTGATATGAAAATCACATATTAATAAAGTTATTTAGATAATAGGAATGTTATTTTTCGAATCAGGACATTAAAATTATCCAACGGTGAGTTTTTCATAATTTTCTGAGACTGTCGAATTTTTGGATAAAATAAATTTCCATATAAATATATAATATGTTTTAGGACATCATAATGACTCAATGGTGATGTAATAAAATACTATAAAAGGTATATTCATCCAAATATATGTTTTACCTTTAAAATATGTTTATTTTAGATTTTTTTTACTTTTGTTATAAGGCTTTATTGAACCCTCCATGACTTATTAAATATTTTATGATTTTAACATAATTTCCATGAGTCTGTGAGTCGCCTCCACATAACAAAGGAGTATATTTTAATATATTCGGACCATATCCATATATAATCATGGTTAAACTATTTTTTTTTGAAGAAACTATGGGATGTTTTGTTGTTTTGAATATTTTATTATGTAGTGTCCAAAACCAAAATAATAAATAAATCCCCATCATTTTTTATATAAACCCACCCAAAGACCCATATATCTTCACTAAAATTCCTTAAATATCATAAAAACTCTTCCATCTACTCTCTATAGTTTTCCCAAGGCACCCCAACCTCCAAATAATCCTCTTATAATCCTTTGCTATCACTCATTCGAGTAAGGGATCTCCGTCTCTCCTTTTCCTTCAAACACCCCTTTATGTCATGACATTTAATATCAATTTTCCTGATTTGGGATATTTTCTCAAAAACCTAATTTATTTTAATTTTATATATACATTATGGGATCTTAATTTCTCTCCAATTAATCCCCGCTATGATCCCTAAATCCCACCCATTACTCTTCCAAAATTTCTTAAGGATTCCTTCCTTTCTCGAATTTTGTCCAAGTTTCCTTATATTGTCACATCCATCTATTTTCAATTAAAAATTAAGGAGTTTGTTTTTACCCCTCCCACATATATCCCTTATTATTTTCTAATGATTATAGACTCATTTATCTCCCATTAATCCCTCCCATGTACACTTGTTACCATGGAAAAATTTCGTAAGGGATTTCTCTCTTCTCATTTCCATTCAAGAATTTATTTTATATTATGGATTTGAATTGCATTTAATATGATGGGATATTTTGTTCCATAATACCCTTACTTTACATTTCATGTATAAATTATGAGGGACCCATTTCTCTATCATTAACCATTTTAAAAATTTCTATTTGACGTTGTTACACTATTGGAATTGCACCACAATTTTCCATTCCAAAAACATCATGTATTGAATACCATACCCATTTCTCTATCTAGGACATTCACCTTTATGTTCATGTACTTATTTATTGGGGACTTATATGTATATATTCTTCATTATTTGTTAGTGGATTAAATTTTGATGGTTAATGAATTCATGTTGTATAATCTATGTCGAACACTTCGTGTAATCCATTTATATGCCTTGTAATACAAGAGACTTAGATATTCCCCAAAAACGTGTATCTTTATTATTAAATAAATACTTTTTAACATTATAAGGTGTTTATTACTTACATGTAATGTAATAATTTCAAATTATGTATCAGGTTCACGACATCTTCCCTACAAAACATACACATATTATACTCTCATTACATGATGTGTTTTTATACTATAGTTTTCAAAAGCCATATATTATTACACAAAAATTCCAAACAAACAGGGAGCTTCTCAGAATGTGTATAGAACCCTAACATTCCACTAACACCTTTATTCCCTTTCAATATTAATTCTAACAAACCTACATCTTTGAACATCATTTCAAATCCAAAACATAAAAAATAAAACAATAGGTAAATCAAACTAAGGAATATAACAGGTAGTGATAAGAGACAAATTATACCACAAAAAACGACTGGTGCACAATAATTCCCAAGAAAATATGCCTAAGGATTAGTGTAAAACCCCATGAGTGAACCCCCCAACAATGTCAAGAACACTTTCCAAGAAAACCCACACTACTGGAAATTGGGCCTATACCCACGGTTTTTCAGAAAACCGTGGGTATAGGTCCCCCCTATACCCACGGTTTTCCAGAACCGTGGGTATAGGTATAGTATAGGAACCTATACCCACGGTTTTGGAAAACCGTGGGTATAGGTACCCTATACCCACGGTTTGGACCAAACCGTGGGTATAGCTTTTTTGGTGAAGACCTATACCCACGGTTTTTCCAAAACCGTGGGTATAGGGATTGCTTTGGAAGCCTATACCTACGGTTTTTAAAAACCATGGGTATAGGGGGTATTTTTTTCAAAGACCTATACCCACGGTTTTCAAAACCGTGGGTATAGGTTTCCCGCATTATTGCGGGAGGAGGGAATGGGAAAAAATTGCGCGGGACGAAATAAATTTTACGTCGGAACAATGTTGTAAATAATTTAATTACACATATACTGCTATTAATGAACATAAATTCGCTAGGTGTGTTGGTTTAGTTAGTCTTTCAGTTCTGGAAAGTGCGGTGTTCGAAACTCGACGGGATGTAATTTTAAATATTTCAACAATATTAATATAAGTATAACACTGTATATATAATTTAACAAAATCTGTCTAGCTTATTTGGTTCGCCACGGTATTCTCTCCCTCCCGGTCCCGTGTTCGAAACCCGGCGGTTCCGGTTTTTTTAATAACCGCATCAGTATTAATATATTAATATAGAATAATCATTATATACAGATAAGAATAGTAGCTCGGTTGGTCCGCTGGTCAGTTACTAATGCGGTTTTTTTAATAACTGCATCAGTATTAATATATTAATATAGAATAATCATTATATACAGATAAGTTTAATAGCTCAGTTGGTCCGCTGGTCAGTTGCTGCGCGTATTTGTCCTCCATGGCACGGGTTCAAAACCTGCTGAACTCTTTTTTTGAATATAAATTTTTCCCACGGTTTTCAAACCGTGGGAAAACCCCTTGCCACGCTGTACAGCAGCGGTTTCATGTGTGAACCACCTATACCCACGGTTCTACCAAACCGTGGGTATAGGTTAAGACCCCTATCCCGACGCCATTCCATCCCATGGTTCCCAAAACCGTGGGTATAGCCTATACCCACGGTTTTGGGGACTATACCCACGGTTTTGAACCGTGGGTATAGGTCGTTTTTCCAGTAGTGCCATCCTATTTTGTAGATTAAATACCCATGATAATATAAAGTAACAGTAATATGGATTAAATCCCAATACTAAACCATAAACCTATGTATCCAAGCATTCCCATGTAAAGTATTATACAAGTCATTTCAATGCTTTGGAAATACCCCTTTTTTATTTACCAAAAAACTAAAAAAACACCTTTTATCACAAATCCATTTACAAACATATGAAAATCATGACAAATTTATGTATAAATCAATTTATAAATATACGGTCAATATAGTTCATCCAATAGATTCTAGATATCGAACCACCTACCTTAATCTCGAGGTTGCACACACCCACAAAGTATCCTCCAATAAGAATAATACAACAACAATAACAGTGGCCCCATATCCAATCTAAACATCATATAATTGAATCAATTTAATAATGGGTTTGTATATAAGAGAAAAAACAAATACTACATGAATGTACAACAACTAAACCCCAAACAACAAAGTAAATGACCCTTGAAGCAAGATCGTACAACAATCTTTAGAGAAGAAAAAAAAGAAACATCACTATAGGTCAATGTATTTGATAACACAATGCAACAACACTACTATGGTAAAATAAATGAAGTATCCAAAAACAATTACGCTAATAAAGAGACAAAAACCATCTATAATTGTAATCAATTGTGAGATGGATCAATCCAGATTGAACAAATACTCCCAAAACCTCTGTTGAAGGGGTTTAGGTTGAGATCCAATGGAGATGTGGAAGAATAAAATAGAATTTCATCTGGGAAGCCCCCTAAAGTCCTAATTGTGACATTTACCCTTAATGTAATACCTTTACATTCCTTGTAATACAAGAGACCATGATATAACCTAAAACATGTATCATTTTTATTAAAAAAATATTTTTTACCATTACATGGTGTGTATTCTTTACATGGCATGTAATCGGTTCACGCTATGTATTAGGTTTACAACATTTTCCCTCCAGAACAAACTGATATTATACTCTTATTACACTAGGTGTATTTATCCTATATTTTTAAAAAAATCTACATATTCTTACACGAAAATCCCAAACAGACACGGGTGTTCTCATAACATGGGGAGAACCCTAAAATGCCACTAACACCTTTATTCCCATACAACATTAATTCAAACAAAACTACATCCATGAAGTTCATTTCATTTCCCCCAAAAATTATCTCCATCCTTATGATCCCTAAAATTATCTCAATTAAAGAGGAAAACAATTAAATGGAAGTTAATTACCATAAAGTGGGTAACGAGATGTTAAATTACTAATGTGTTGAGGGTAATTTTAACTCAATTTCCCTTCATTGAGACGTACATTGGGTGAGGCAGCAATATTAATTTAAAAGGTGTATATACATCCCCTTTTACTTGTAATATCATTAATATTTTCAATCTCATGATATTTTATGTATCATTTTATATTTTTTACTTCATGGGGTTTATGATCCAAAGATTCTAAAATAGTAATATTTTATTGCTAAAATCACATCATTTATCATAATTTTTTTGATTATGTTCCCATTGATGAAATATTACGATCCATCTCCAATGAATTATAATAATATTTTTTCCCTATAGTTAATCATGATATCTTCATTTAACGGTACCATTTTTCCACTCTTTGGTACATAAGATATTTAGTAAAATGTTTTTAAAAAAATTTGACATTATTTATCTCTTTAGTTAGAAATATTTTTTCTTTTAAAACCATTTTTTATAGAAAAGAATCAAATGTTTTTTACCATTTCAAAATGATTTATTAAATTCATTTTCAACATTTTTTCATTTTTCAAAATAAATTTTTAATGGAATCTTCCTATCCTTTTCTAATCAAGTAACATTTCAAAAAAAATTACAGTAAAAAAAGAATGTATATTTTATATATATGGAGTATACAAATTTTCCTTCCATTATGGTCATAATTTCTTTATATATTCCTTTATAAGTTTTTAAGTTAAATTTTATAGAAAACATTTTTCCTAATATTATAAGAATTTAATTTTTATTTCAAATTTATTTTCAAATAAAATGGTTTTCAAAAGGTTTTATGTTTTGAAAAGAATTTTTATAATTATTAAATAATCATTCCAAAATTATTTTCCATATAAGATAAAAAACATTGGTGCTACTCAAGACTTAATGGGGATATGATAAAATGGTACCATTCATATTATTTATATTAATGGTTTAGGTTTTTGTGGCATGATGCTTATGAAACATGTTACACTTCTATGTGTTTGATGTGTATGGAAGTTGCACATTTTCATAATTTATTATATAATGAAATTTTTATGCAACCTATCTAGTTTACACTAGTTATGATATGATGAAATTTTTATGATAACCATTTCATTTCATGGGTTATAATATGATGAATTTTTATGATCATGTGGCACAAATTTTTATGATTGCATTATGAGATGGGTTGAACCAATATCTCCATTTAATGCATTTGATAATGATTTATATATCACATGAGATAGACATGGATAGAATGGTATGTGAACTAGATACAATAATACAAGGATTTAATGAGTAGTGAACTTGATACAGTAATATAGAGGTTGAATGATGAGTGAACTCATTTCATTAAATCAATTTTTCAAATATGATGGTCTTAGAAATGAGCATGGAATAATATAAAAATGATTTTATATGCTTATGTGTATGCCAAAAATTCATGTCTTTTACCAATGTTTTGCTATCATGGCTCATGTTATTTGATTCTATTATGATTAATATTTATTCTGTCAATCATTTGTATGATCCACTATAAAAAACTACCCGTTTAGAGGGGTTATTTTTAAGTTAAGAGGGGGTTATAGCCCCTTTATAAAACAATAATGGTGGTTGTGATGAACCACCTCTAATGTGCTTGCCTATTGTTGGTAGAGGTGATTTTGAGGAACCGCTGATAAAATCCTAGTGAATTTAGTGGAAATTACATTATAGGGGTTTAAATACCCTAAAATATTCACCAAAATTTACAAGAAGCACTGGTATAAGAGGTAGTTGTAACTATAATCACCACTAGTTGAGGGTTTTAGGGGTGATTTTAACAGCAATTAATCATGATTAATTTGGAGGTAATTGTGAAAGGATCCATTAATTGATGGATTTAGAGGTGGTTTTAATATCCCCTAATCATAATTACTTTAGGGGTGGTTGTGAAAACTGCCACCAAAGATGATTTTTTCAGTCCACCCCTCGCACCCTGCATCCAATCCCTCATACTCCCACATGCCCCTTCAATACCTCATGTTCCCCTGTGGTCAACCCCTTCTATTCACACGGGTTTTCCCCCATGACCTATGATCAGCCCCACTATTCCCCAAGAAAAACCCACCCCATCCAATGTAGTGTCCCCATGAGGCCCATAGTCTCCCCTCTTCAAAAAATTCAGATCAGCCTTGTAACCTATAAACAAGGCAGGAATCCATCATGGGTTTCCTCTTTACTCATCCACCAGATAAACAACTAAGCCACTTCAACTTTTGTTAATGTTATTCATATTACAATATTTACATAAACAAAAGAACTGGGTGGCAGGTTAGGGATGGAAAAAAGTCAATATTTGTAAGGATTCATGGTTGATTGACGTAGATAGCATTAGGTATACTTCTCGTACCTTTCTTGGATCTAAGGAAGTCATAGTCCACAACCTATTCGATGATTCTGGTTCCAGTTTTTGCTTGGATAAAATTAAATCTTATTTTAATGAAAGTTATAGAAAGATTATTCTTAGCATCCCATGTGTTATGTATGTGGGACATGACTATCTTTTTTGTATCCACGAGACATCAAAATCATACTCAGTGAGATTGGGATACAGACTTTCTCTAGATTCTCACATTGATGTTATAGTGTGTCTTTAGAGTATTCTTTGTCATTAGATATCCCCCCAATGATTTGTTACTTCTTTTGGTAGATTTTCTCAGGTATCAATCCCACCATAGACTTCCTCTACATTCATCATATCATAGACAACCAACATTTCCCCCATTTATCAAATGATATGAAATCCCCATTTCATCCTATCATTCATTATTCCTGAGTCATAGAGGTTTGGATTTCTTTGGGATCTGTTACAGAGCTTTTTCTTGATGTGGTGACAGATCTTCCATCACTACAGATGATGTGTTCTTCAACATTAACCACTGATATGGTTTACTCCCTGTGCATTATGTCTTGAATCATATGGGGTAGACAGAATGATTTCATCTTTAACCACACATCAATACCATGTGGCTTCTGAATTGAATGTGTAAATTCATTGATTGACGGGTGGAACTGGGACCCTAACCAGAATGTGATCTATGATTCACAATCAGCTAAAGCAAGACGGAATCCTCCTCTAAAAGGGATCATTAAGTTCAATGTCAATTCTCTTTTATCCAAGAATGGATTGGCTATAATTGGATTGATTTCACATGACCATATTGGAAAGATCATCATGGATAGATAGGATTCGTTCAATATTTTCTGGGATCCTGCTATTGTTGAAGCCTATGTTGTCTTTTCTAGTCATAACATCACACAAGATATTGGATGGAATGCTATACAGCTTGAATCTAACAGTCTCAATATCATCAACACAAATGAATTTGTCATCCAATCTTATGGCTTCCTCATACGGAAATTTTAGTCTCTCAGTCACAGATTTGCATCTTCCCAATTCTCATTCATCAGAAGGGAGGGAAACAAATCTGCTCATCAGATAGCTTCTCATTGAACGTTTGAAGAAAATGACCTCTACCTTGATTTCTTCCCTTCATGGATGATTGATCATGTTACTAATGATCATCATAATTATTATTATTTCCTTCCTTCATCAAAAAATATAAATATGAAAATATAAGTATATATATTTTCTCCACACCTCTATAAATTTTATATTTACATATTTTTAAATAAAATTATATATGTATGTATTTATAAATACATTAATATTAAAAACACACATGATAAAAATTTATATTTATATATTTATTTGTAATTATCTATATTAATTTTCATACACGTATATATTACATGTATATATATATATAACAAAAATATATTATAAATACATAAATATATTTATATATTACACATTTATATGAATATAATATATTATAAATTTTATAAATACATTTCTATGTATACAATGTATATTATATATATTCAAAATTGGTATTATATATATAATATATATATAATATTTTCTTATATATATAATTTATATTATATATATATATAATATGTATATTATATTTATAAAATGTATATTATATATATACATATAATATAATATAATATTCATATATTCATAAAATAATGATAATATTTATGCATCTATGCATATATTTATAAAGTTATTTCATATTTACATATGCATATATAATATATCAATATGATTTTTGTCTATATATTAATATACATTTATTTATTTCTAAATATATATATATAATCTATTTGTATATCTAACAATAAGATATATATAATATATATGTAATATAATATAATATATATTTATATAATTATTTTTAAATAATTATATTTACATATTTATATATATTTTTATTTATTTCATTTATTTATATAATATGTTTATAATCTATTTAAATACATTTATATAATTTCTTTATAAGATTGAGAGACACATATTCTATAATTTGATATATTTTAAAAATAATAAATCATAATAGAGGTGATTAAAACCTCCTCTAATCAATGGTTATAAACCTCCTCAATTTTCTTAAATTAGAGGGGATTCAAAACCTCACTCTTAAGTGAATGATTGTGTGATTAATATATTTTATAATGTATTGTTATTATTATTATAAAAACTAAAAATGTTTTTATATTTTTTCTTAACTAAATTATATTTATTTATATAATTATATAATATATATTTTTTATAATTAATATATATGAAATAAAATTTCATATAAAAATATATATATTGACATATACACACATTGTAATCTTATATTTATATATACATATAAATGAAACTAAATAAAATTTTATAAACTACTTATATTAATGTATTTATCTAATATGTTATAATATATTAAAATTGATATATATATACTATGAAATTTTTTCAAAAAGTTGTGGGGGTTCACAGCCCCTATGATCTGTTAAATTATAGGGGTTGTGAACTCCCAATAATGTTAGTTATTAGAGGGGGATGTGGTCCCACTCTAATGATAGACATTCAAGGGGTTCAAAATCCCCTATAATCTTATATATTTTAGGGGGTTTGAACCCCCAAAAATGTAAGATATTAGAGGGGGTTGGGGACCCCCACTATTTTCTGAAAAAACATAGTCTATATAATACAGTCATTGATATATATATATTTATACATATATAGTACCTATAAAATCCAATTTAATATATACATAGTGCCTCTAACTTAATATATAGTAAGTCCAATTAAATATATAGTGCCTCTAACTGAGTATATAGTGCCACTAATTAATAATGTAGCCGCATTTTTAACACAAATTCCTCTAAAATCCATCCACATATTAAAAAAAATAATTCTAAAAATTTTAGAGGGTGTTGTGAACCCCCTATAAATTTTAAGAGTATAGGGGGTTGATCAAAAACCCCTTTAATTAATATTGAAATTAATTTAGTGGGTTTTTTTCATAACCCCCTCTAGAACCCCCCCCCCCCAAATCACACTACTTTTTTGTTGTGATATTTTATATAAATGTCATGGTTTTAAAATATTATGATATTGTTCTCATACAATTATGTTCAATTTATGCATACATATCTCCCTTGATTACCCTTACTAAGCATCTGAGATAACCCTTATCTTGTATTCCCCTAGGTTATAAAGATATTAATCATGTATTATGTGTCTAAGAAGGGTTATAGTTATGATTAACATTGTTGGAGATGATGTAGTTCACTTCTGGAAAAATTTTTATATTTATATGTCTCCAAATGCACTATACTAATACGGTCCAAAGGTGTGTGTTCGTTTAATGTGAAAAATATTCCCCAGAAATTTTGTAATTTTTATGAACGATAAACTTGGGTTTCTATAGCTGGTATAAGGTAAAATGTTTTGTTAACCATTGAAAATTATATAAGTAAACCTTAGTGATAACCCTAAGGACGTGTCTAGGGATAAGTCTAACAATGATTCAAAGTATTGGAAAGTTTTAATGATTTTTTGTAAAGT
Organism: Viscum album; assembly: GCA_963277665.1. Lineage (NCBI taxonomy): Eukaryota > Viridiplantae > Streptophyta > Magnoliopsida > Santalales > Viscaceae > Viscum > Viscum album. Next base: position 1,896,077,773 of record OY728130.1, on the reverse strand, counting down.
ATATAGTGAGTGTTTTCATTAAATTACATACATGCCTTGATACGAAAATTAGATGTGGCTCTAGAACAAATTTACCAAGGGGTCACAATCTAGAAAACATTTTATTGAGATAAAATAGACCGGGAACTAGTGGACGTCAATGGGTCTTTCTACACACATAATTTGACACTCTTAGGGGATATGTTTGGAAATTTACAAATTTTTTACCAACCATTATGAAGGATTGAAATAAATAATGTCTATGAATGATCTAGTGTAAAAATAAAGTGGCATAGATTAAATAAGGTGTTCTAGTTTAGACATCTAATAAGTGATTTAAATGATTATGTGTTTCCCCACTATGATAATTATTTCTGAGCTATTATTATTTGTTTTAGTCAATGGATATAACTCAAAGGAATAAATTTAATGTTAACATTATAGAAAATGAAATGATTTTCCTCCTAAGAATCCAAATTTATGGGTGCTGGAATGAAAAATCTCATTGTTATACTCACACAAATTTCTAATGTACTGAATCATAATGGACTTCCAAATGGGAAAATTTGGGAACAATTTTTTTTTGATTCCTTCATGAGGTAATGATATCATTCTTTCAGTGGGTCTTATGATATACTAGTTACTAAAAAATATATAAATACTACTAAAAAGATATTGTTCATTATCCAGTTTTCAAAACATGAAAAATTCATTTTTGTTATTTACCATTTGGAAGGTGAAGCAGATTAATGGTGGACTATTATCAAGCATGTAAGGAAACATTAGGAAATTGAATCCATAGATTGAGAGGATTTAAAAACTTATTTTATTAAAAAAATATTCTCCTTATTTTCTTTAAACAAAGATGGGGATGAAGTTAATTTAGTTAAATCAAAAGTATGGTGAATCCACTCATAGCTATGAGGCTAATTTTATAGGACCTATGAGGAATTATTTTGGTATTTTCATACTACGTGAATATAAGATTGGTCAATTCTTTACTGTATTAAAATGATGTCTCTAAAGGGCATATTCCATAAGACACATAATTATCTATGAATAGATTGTGTGTTCTCCTATTATGTTGGAAATTTTGGTTGGAGTTACATAACAATTTCATGGTTTTGTCAAGAAAAGGATGATGGAGTTTAAAAGAAAATATAAATATAATGGAGGGAAGAAGATGACCTTTTCATAGGGATCAATGTGTGGGAAGAAGCATTGAGGAAATTGGCTTAAGGGGTTTACAAATTTTTTTATGTGTGGAAGGGAAGGTTATCAAGTAATGGATTACTGATTTGATGGGAAGAAGTTAACTAACAATGAGAATTGAGATAAAGTTGTATATAATGCACCTCCCCCACTTCAGTGGTTCAAGTATAAGGAGATTTGGAATTATGTTATCAAATACCCAAACCTAAGGGTTAATGTTGATGATTGATGTCTGAAAACACTTATTCCATAAGATAAGGGGAAATATAATGTGATCGCTCGTTTTTATAAAGGTTATGATAATTATATGGTGAAATTTTCACTAACCATTCACTATAGAACTTCTAATATCTTATTTGATTCTAGAACTACCCATTCTTTCATATCTAAATCATTTTACAAGGGTATCACGATTCGACCCTAATGGTTATATATATAATTAGTAATGTAATCCAATAATGGTACGATGATCACTTCTCACGTCTACAATTACCCTTTGGTTAACTTTGTGGGAATGTGATTCTTGTAAATCTTATCAGTCATCCCCAGATTGAATTTGATATCATATTAGGCTTGTATTTGATTTTTGAATATAAAGAACACATAAAATTTCAAGAATGGGAAGTTGCGCTTGAAATTCCTAACCAACTGATTATCATGAATCAATATGATGATTATTATATTCATTAGACGGATATAACATAAAATTTATGGGACTTAATTCACATTCATAAGGGGTGTTTTTCATAGATGGTTACAGAGAAACTAGATGCGAATGATATGCTTATTATTCAATAATTATTTTATTTATTTATTGAATAATTTCATGTAATTCCACCAAAATAAGAAGTTGATTTCTCAAAATAACTCATACATAGTTCCAAACCAATTTCAAAGACTTCCTATACAATTGACCCAATTGAGTTGTAGGAATTGAAGAAGAAACTCCTAGAAAACCTTGACAAGGGATTCATTTGTCCAAGTGTTTCACCTTGAGGTTCACTGGTTATGTTTGTGAAAAACAAAAATATATCATTTTGACTCTACATTGATTATTGGGATTTGAACCAAATCCTAATGAAGAACAAGTATCATCTTTCTTGTATTAATGATTAGTTTGATCAATGACATAGATCTATCTACTTTTCCCAGATTTACCTTTATCCTTGATATCATTAATTGATGTTTAAGAATGTGGATATTCCTAATAAGGAATTTTATAATGGTATGAACACTATGAATTTATATTTATTTCCTTTTGTCGTACTAACTCCACTTATATATTTATCGATTTAGTGAATATGTTATTTAGTGATTACCTCTATTAGTTTTTTGTTGTATTAATAGATTATATTATTATCTATTCCAAGAGAAAAGAGGAGAATCAAGATCACTTGATAATTATACTAAATACCCTAATGAAAGATAGACTACATAAAAAATTACAATATGTGATTTTTTATGAAAAGGTTTTTATTTTGGGGTTATATAATTTCATAAAAGGGTATATAAAACGATCCATTAAAGATGGAGAATATTGAATACTAGTCGATACCAAACTCAGGGACTGAGATCCATAGTTTTCTAGGTTTAGCTTTATATTATCAATTATTTTTGGGGAATTTATCATGAATATATAATAATATTATAAAGTTAACATGGAAGGGATCCAATTTCTTCTAAACAATGAATTTGAGAAGAATTTTATGGACTTTAAGAGAATATTTGTAAGTGTTCATGTGCTTACATTGCCTTATAGTAGTGATGGGTTTTTAATCTATAGAAAAGCATTAAAGAATGGTTTGGGATTTTTTATTATTATTAATGACATGGTTTTAACTGATGCATCCTAGAAATTTAAGATTATTTAAAAAAATTACCCAATTCATGATTTAGTGTTAGCTAAGGAAGTTTTTGGATTAAAGAATTGAGGAATTATCATTAAAGGGATAACTGTGGTGTATATACTAATTACAAAAGCTTAAAGTAAATATTCACATAGAATGATTTGAACATGTTCTAAAGAATATGGTCAGATCCGAATAATGATATGATTACTCAATACATTACCACTCTGGAAAAGATAACTTGGTGGTCGATGCATTGAGTCAAATAGATCATCCAAACATAACCATGATGAGGATCACAAAGTATATAATATTTTTGGATTGAATAACGATGGATTCGGGAATCCTAATGAAAGGGAAAAATATTATCTTTCTTGATTGAATGTTACCATCTACCCACATGATAATTAAAGAGGCATAGAAGAACAATGTAGAGCTACAAAAGAAGGGTAGAAATGTTCCTAATTTTAACAATGATCATGGTTTAATGATATGGTTCAAGAATCATGAATATGTTCCACCAATACACATCATCATCATGAGAAGTTTTATTCAAAGCAAGGAAATATAGGGAAAAGTATAACTTCTCACAAAGACAGAGTGAGGAACATGGTTAGAGGTGCCTAAAATAGTACCGGCTTAGGGTATCCCCTTTAATAATATTAAGTCCCATTGGATTCCAACTGTTTAGGTTTTAGAAAATTAAGCTATCAGGGCCAAAGGCGACGAGTGAGGCCATGTATGATGATGTATACTAGTCATTATGGAGTTGTTGGAGGAAGCCCATATGAAACACCCAGTTAAGCTGAATCTATATACAACTCCATCTTATCTTGCATTAAATGCGATACTGATTTTTACAAAATAATGCTATATTTTTAATTTAGTTATTGAAATGCGACCATTATAACCATAAATATACACTTAGTAATATGAATATTAATAAAACAATTTTAAATATCTTCTATCATTGTTATATATAAATAAAACATATTTATAATAAATTACATAATTTTAGGAAAAGCCTTTAAATGTTTTAAAAATACTATTTTCTCAAAAGAGCATCATTTTATAACATTATGTGGAAAAATAATAAAATTATTTATTTAAAATTTCTGAAATATATTTTTATAAAATAATTTTCTTTTGAATTCATGATTAAAAAATTATCGAAAGGAAACTTTTTGGTATTTGTTTTGAAAATTTTCATTTTTTTATAAATATAGAAAAATACTATATTTTAAATAAAAATTGTTGTTTAGTTTAATTTAATTAAATAAGAAAATTATTTTTTAATTTTTTTGCGTATAATTTGTTTAGTTATACATATGTTAGTCAAATTTAAGTCATTTAAATGAGTTTCATATAGATATTTAATATAAAAACATTATAAAAGTTTGATATTTTTCTCTTTAAACCCCTCTTTCACAACTTCTATATAAGATTCATTTAAAATTAATATCTTCCACTTATGTGAATAGAATTTGAACTAATGGATCCCATATATGAAATATAGGAAATTAGAATGTATAATATGGAATAAAATTTTTTTACCATAATTATTAGTAAAAATATTGAAAATTAATCACGGGGATTAAGTGAAAAACTACTCTACTAAGGTACAAAACATTTAAATTAAGTTAAAAGTGACCTAGAAACATTCCCAAGGCCCATTTTCTATCTATATTTTGACCTCATCCATTATATTCAAGATATTGGTCTATTATTGGATCCAATTTACATATATAAACATGGGTTGAATCCTTTGTTTCAAATATTTACAAGTTTGTTAGTCACCTCCCATATAGAAGGCCACCCACACTTCCCATATCTCCTCACCTTCAAAACAAATTAAATCAGACAAGAACTTACCAAATAACTTCTCTAATTCCCTCTTATAATCATATAGGCCTTATATCCAGCTAAATATAACTACAGAAGTCCATTGGTGCAAACCAAAAGGAGATACCTGAAGAAGAGGTAACGTTCATCAAAAAAACGATTGGGCTTTATTTCTTACTCAAACACCATAATCAATTTTATATCAATATTATATAATATCCTGTGCATATTAAAAATATTAATATTTTTTATGTTATGTTTATTACCTAAAACCACACACACTTCCATGAAATGGTTTAGAAAATCATCGTTAGTGTGTACGATTGTATACCGCCTCATGAACTAATATCGTTTATTTTTTCATTACCACCAATGAAGGTGGGGAATAATGAATGGAAATACTATAAATATATTATATTTAATATGTTTTTGATTTTATTGTTATTTTTAAATTTTCATATCCCATATACTTGCATGCTTTACATTTTGTGGGAAAAAGATAATGTCATTCATGTGTATGGAAAACTACCACCTCTCGAAGTGATGTGACTCTTCATGTTTTAAAAGAAATTTAATCAGGATTAGTTTAATAAAATTTTGTGGTGTATAAGAAATAATAACTATTATGGATTGATACTATCTCATATACTTTTATTTCTTTAATTCTGAATATAATGGAAACAACATTCTTTCATATGTACGACCAACCATCTCAATGAACATCGTATTTATTTAACTATTTATATATTTTATAGACTATTATAGTTAAATATGTACTAAATATATATTATTTTTATATCATATTTATCAATATGGTGATTATTAAATCATTATTAAAGTAAGTGGATCAAAATTTTAATACGTCAAAACAAGCATGAAAAATAAATTATTTATTACCCAAAACGTAACTTTAACATGAAATTTTCAACAAATTGGTAATAAAATGTCATAATAAAATCATATTTGATATGATATAAATTAACATGGTTATTTAATATTTGTATAATAAAATTATATTTATTATACAAGAGTATTCAATTAGTATAATAAAATTCAAGACTTATAGTAAGGGATTTCTGTCTAACTATTATTTTCCATGAGGCATAAGCCTTTTTCACCCCATATTTACTGTATGATGTGTTTATACATATCATATATGTATATTATTATTATTATACTGATAATTATTGGAACTTAAATATTCATTTTATGATCACCCTTTTATGGTGTTTACAGTTAAAATGTTACCAAAGCACTAAGGGGATTTTGGTCGCAATTATTATTATTTGACTTCTACATTATGTTATAAAAATATATTATTTCATGAGATGTATATACAGACCCTTTGACATGTGATATTATGATTTTTTAATCCTCATGATATTTGATGTTTCATTTTTCTTATTCCTTCATGGTTTTTATGATTCAATGTTTTTGAAGAGGTAAGAGTTTATTTTTATAATCCCCTGGTTTTTTGGGCTTGTTTATGATTATTGTTTCATTGATGAGACATTATGATCCATATCTCAACAATTATCATTAATTCAATTAAAATAATAATTTTAATGATATATTAAATTAATGGTAGCATTTTTCCACACTTTGGTACTTAATATAATTATTAAAATGTTTTAAAGAAAATCTGACTTTATTTCTCCCTTCAGTCAAAAATCTATTTTCTTTCAAAACCATGATTTATAAAAATTGGTTCAAAATTATTTTTATCCCTTTAAAAATTATTTACATAATCCACTTTTATAAAATATTTCCTTTAATTATTTTTCCAAATTAACCTTCTTGTCTTTTTCCAATCAAGGAACTTTTTCAAACTTTTTGTAGTGAAAATGGAATGTCTGTTTAACATGTACGGCACATACAGATTTATCCACTATCATGATTATAATTTATTTAAATCATACATTACAAGTTTAATAGATTTTTAAATAATTGTTTTCCTAATATTTAGAAAATTCATTATTTTCATTGTTATTATAAAAATAATAGTTTTCAAAATGGTTTATGTTTTAAAAATATTTTATTCAAGACAAAAATAATATATTACTCAATAAAAGTTTTTGATGATTCATTAAAAATTATTTTCCATATTAGGTGAAATAAAATGGTGTTACTCATGCCTTACTATGGATATGATCTAACTGTACTATTCATATTCTTCCTCTAAATGGTTTATGTTTTAATGGAATAATTTTTTAAAAACATTTTTCACTTCCAAGAGATAGATGTTTATGAAACCTGCTTCTTTTCCTAGGTTATTATATAATGAAATGATTATGAAAACTATATATTTTCCAAAGTTTATGATATGATGAAATTTTTATGATAACCATTTCATTTTCTGGTTTGTGATACGATTAATTTTTATGATCTGGAGTAACACATAGGTATGATTTCATTATCAGATGAGTGGGAACTTTATCTCCCTCCAATGGATTGGGTAAGAATTTATATATCTAATGATATAGAAAAGTATTTAATTGGGTGTAAACATAGTACATTAATATAGGTCTTGAACAAGGAGTTAAATTAATAGAGTAATACAGGTCTTGAATGGGGAGTGAACTTGATACCGTAAAGTACTTTGTACATGATGCTGGCATTAACAGTGAGAGTTGACCAATATGGTAACAAATTTATCTAATTCGGAGTATACCACAAATTCATGTCTTATGCCCATTTTATGCTATCATGGATCATGATCTTAAATTCCACTATGATTAATGTATAATGAAGTATGAATATTTATTCCATGACTCAAGATTATGATCTTTGATTGGAAGGGTATGGTTATCAAATGTTATGATCTTATAATCATAAACTTATAATCATGTTATGATTATGTTTCTATCATGTTTACCCTTAATAAGAATTTGAGCTCACCCATTATTATGTTTCCATTCTCAAGTCATGAAGATATGTGTTATGTTTTATGTGTCAAAGATGGGTTCTAGTTATGAAGAATGGAGTGGGTGATAATGTAGTTCACTTATGGAGTAGTGTTAATGTTCCACGTTTCCAGAAGAACTAGACTAGTATAGACTTTTGGCATTTTCTTGGGAAATGTAATCAATATTTTGAAAAAATGATGTAATTTATATGTAAAATAATCTATAGTTCTTATAAATGGAATGTTACAACTGTCACTGATTCTATAAGAGAAAATGGAAGAACATCTCCGTGGATTTTTTTTCATCAGACCCCTAAAACATCAAAGGGACATAATATTATTTTTGTTATAATAGATCACCTTATTCAGTAATCAAACTTAATAACTGTTAATGAATATTTATGAATTGATCAACTTGTTATCTTATACATTATATAAGTGTTAATGTTTCATGGAGTACCACGTTCAATTTTTTCTAGTTGGGCTATGAGGATTACCTTGATGTTCAAGAGAGTTCATCAGTGAGATTTAGATTTAGAGTTTTTTTCTAGTACTAATTCTCTTCTATAGATAGTTATCCAATTTGAGTAAACTATTCAAAAATTTGGGGTTATGTTTGGATATTTTTCTATGGATTTGAAATTTGGTTAGGATCGACATCTTCCTCTGGGTGAGATTTCATACTACAATATATTCCACTTAATCTTTAAGATGGATCCATACGAATCCCTATATAGAATGAAATGTAAAACTAAATTGTGTTTGGGTGATATTGGAGAATGAAATCTATTGGGGACAGAGCGTTGAGGAAATAGAAGACGATTTTTGATTCATTCATCCTCACATCAATGTATCTCAATGTCGATAAAAAATAAAAGCTAAAAATCACTCAAAAATTTAGAATTTGGTTTTACGGAGAAGGTATTACTATAAATTTATACATCGAAAAATAATATCATAGTCAGAAATAAATTAAATCTGAGACCTATATATATTGGCTCCATTCTTATTCTTCATTGAGTAGGGATGACAGCTTATCGCTTGGTTCTTCCACAGAACCTATCCAAAATTCACGATGAGTCCAACACATCTCTCTTGAGGAAGTATAGACTCATTCATTAAAAAATATGGAACAATGAGGTCATAAAACTATATAATGATCTTTCTTATTAATAAAATATATTTTAAATCTTGGATCATATAGATAAAGCTCTACAAAAAAAGATAACTCACCAGGTTAAGGTTCCATGGGGAATAAAAAATTTGAAGAAACTACATGGAAACCTGAGGATGTGATAAAACAGAGATTTAATCATTTATTTGTATTATTGTGATATAATTTTGAGTGTTAAATTCATTTTATGTGGTTAAAATGTAACAACCCGAGATTAATGGCATATTTTACTTCAATTAAATTAAATTTCTTCGATATCTTGTGATACAAGAAAACCCAAGTCTTAATGAAACAAAATATTGTATGTTAGTAAAACCTAGTCATTAGATTGAATTAATTAATAGAAACTAAAAAAATTAAAATTATTTATAATGGTTTTTGATAAATAAAATAATTTTATTAATAAGTAATCAGTTTTTAGTAATGCTTTTATATCATTTAGAATTTCATTTTTCCCCAAAAATGGTTTTCATTTTTTCACTTAAAATAATATAATTAATTTTTAACACTTTTATATTTTTATTTTAATAAATTAATTTATTATTTTAGTTAATATTTTCAATATAATTTTATCATTATTTTTTTAGAATTTTATGAAATGTTGATTTTTTGATTATTAATGAAAAATACTGTTTCTTATAGAAAAATTGTTTTTTCATTTAAATAGTTTAAAAAGATTCATTTTGTAACAAAATGTTTTTAAGAATAAAATTAGTTAACTTATATTAAAATAATCCAACAAAGTTCATTAACTTTTTTTATATTGGATTTCGGTATTAATGTCTTATATTTTACAAAACAGTTTTTCTAGAAAACACTTTTTCATCGTGTTTTGTAAGTTTAATTTTATATTAAATTCTACCCCTTTTTAATTGAATTTTATTTATGTTATTCAATATATGGATTAAAATTTTTAAAATTTGGTAATTATTCCACATTTATTGTTGTTAATACTGAATAATAAAAATATTAAAAATTTACCACTACGATTGATGTTAAAACGTGTTCAATGTGAGATTAAACCAAGAGACAATGGTTATTTTTCTAATTAAAATTTTATAAATCCTATTGTATGGCCATATTTAAACTTAATATTATCCAATAATTGAATATATTTATAATGAGAATAATTTTCTATCGGAATTGCTTTATTATATTTTAATATTTTAAAATATTCTAGGTGTGTACTCTCTCCCACACATAAAAAAGACTCCCAAACATTCTCTTCTTTACACCACTTTATGACATATATATAGATAAAAACCTATCCAGTAATTTTATAAATTTATTTTACAATAATTATCATTTTTTTATTCTTAAAATACTCTTCATGTTCCTTATAAGAAATGATCTAAAGGAGGCCTTCCGAGGAACAGGTAATCATTTTTCACAACCTCCTTCAATTTATTTATTCTTTTACCTCACAAAATATAGAGTATGGTAAATAAAATAATAAATTAAGTTTCCTAAATATAATTAAAGGTTATTATGAGTATTTAACAACCAATATCTACCCTATATTCCATTATATAGGAAGTGAAATTGTTGTTCAGGTGTACGTGTGGATGACCGCCTCCACCTTGCTATACAATTCATTTTTCATCACCATATTTCATAGATGGTTATTATGATGGGATTAATGTCTATATATTATATTAGTGAAATATTTATTATTCTATAATTATAATATCATATATTTTTTTTACCTTCTAACCTATGGGAAAACAATAATACCGCTCTTTTGTATGTGTGAACTTCCACATCCATGAAGTGATGCGATTCGTTTTTCAATTCTAATTTAAACTAATAGTAAAAAATATATATTTAATGAATAATTATGATATATATAGTATAATAATGAATAAATTAATTTTTTTTATTTACATTTCTTTTTATCCATCCTTTAAAAAGTGATAGTATCATTTATGAATATATACGACTTACCATTTCCATGAACATTGTAAATTGTTTTTTAATCTATAACTTTTATTAATGAAAATTATATATATATATATATATGTGTGTGTGTGTGTGTGTGTGTGTGTTTAGAATTAATATGTATTCTATTTATAGAGTAATTATCATTATTATTATGATGGAACCAGGATTAAATTTTCAGGACGAAAACTACCAAACCTAAATTCTCATGATTAATAAATCAAGAAATGATGATTTTAATAAATTATTTTTACTAAATAGTGTTGAAATGTTATAAGTGGATAATATATGATATTATAATTATGTCAATGAATTTTTTATATACTAATAATAATCTTAAATTTATTATACACGATGTTAGAGTTCTTTTTAATAAATTAGAACTTGAGGTAACAAATTTATGTCAAAATCAGAGTGTTAATCTTGATTGTATATGATTAAGATTATGAAGGTAATATTTCCTTATATAACTCCCAAGAAACTCATGAATATTTATCCTCTATTTTTATTAATTTATATTTTGTGTTTTACTTTAATTTTTCTCTCTTTAATAACTCAGGAGAACATAATAATTGTTTAAATTAAAACCAATGTTATTTCTCTCTTCAGTAGAAAATATTTTTCTTCCATATCCATGTTTTCAAAAAATAATTTCATGAATAATTTTAATGATATCTTATATTTGACTAAATTAATTTTTAAACAATATTAAATTTTAAAAAAATGATTGAACTTATTGATTTCTAAACAAGATACATTTTATTTTTTACAAAAAATGTTAAAAGTATCTTTGTTTTAATATAACTGTCATGAACAAAATTCCCTTCTATCATGACCAATCAATGAATTTAAGATTGATTTACATTTTTAAAATATAATTTCAAAGAAAATGTTTTCCTTACTATTTGGGAAATTTTTTTATACCAAATAAGTGATTTCAAAGTATAAATTACTTTTTTATGAAATGTTCTAGTGATATTTTAATGGAGTTTCACTTCTATAGTAGAATCATTTGATATTACTTACTATTTAATAGGGATATAATCCAATAATACCATTAAAATAATTTCTTTGGATAGCCTATGATGATAATGATTTAAGTATGACTCTTTGAAACTCATTTCTTTCCCATTGGTAACTTAAATTATGATTAAACCATTGTGTGACTCTTTTATTTTCCATGGTTTATACAATGATTCTATGATAAAAAGATTGTACAAACTATTTCCTTACCATGGGTTATAAAATGAAGAATTTTTAATGATCCTTTTTTAAACATATGTTTGATTTTCATTATGTTATAGTTGGTCCCAGAATTATCTATACCTTTAATGTATTCGGTAAATATGGATATATTAGGATATAATTTGGAATTAAATGGGGATTCAACCTTGTTAAGTAAGGGACTTTGTCCACTATGATAGTATTCGGATTGATCTTTGACTAAAGATATCATGGAATGAGGAGTGAACCTAATCCACTATGATAACATTTTTTGTGAGATTTTACTAAGGAAATGATTTTCTATGCATATGTGTATGAGACAAACTTATGTATTATCCCAATGAAATGCTCTCATGTCCAATATTATTTGAATCCATTATGATGGATATCATGTTAACTAACAAGAGTTATTAAATGAATCATGATAGTGATCTATAATAAGATGTGCATGGTCTTAAAATTATTGTCTGATATTCTCATATCCTTATTCTCCTATTATGTCTAATTTATCACTAGTATCAACTTTTTTTACACTTATTGAGCATATAGGCTCACCTTTTAATTTATGTATCCATGTTTCTGATGACTCTAATACTATACGATTATAGTGTGATTCGTAATGTTATGTATTATATATTCATATGATAAGATCTAATATTTATGTATGAATAGTATGGGTTCCTATATGAATCCCTTACTTATTATCATCCTTCTCCCAAAAACATTCGGGCTAAAATAAATAATGGCTTTGGATATTTATTGGAAAATTATTTTATGGATGTCCATGATAAAAGATGTGTAGTAAGGAATCCAATTGAAGGATGATTTGTGATCATGTAAACGTATATAAGGATTTGTGATGTTATTATAACATACTATATAACGATCTTCATTCATACAACCTAAAGAGTTAGTATCGATAATCATGTGGAAATTTCTGAAATTGAATTATTTTTATAAAAATATTCAAAAAATAAACAACTAATATATTTTAATCCATAACCCTATTTTGGATCAATTAGATATCACATCATATCCTATGAAATGGGACACATAGTTAGCTATAGGGTTTTCCCATATAAGGTGTTTTTCCAGGATAAAAAGGACCATGAAGGCTTTGCAAATGAATTTTATGGTTTTGATGTCTATTTCTACAAAACACGATTCACTTTGTGCCATATTATTACTAGGAGGTTCTCACCACTAACTATATATATTAGGTAATGATTTTAATTATATATACCCATTGGTTAATGAGAAATCATAAGACACATATTGGCCCCATGTATATCATCTTCATAGTGTATGGTACATCTTTATGTCATCTGTGTTGAGATCTTGGACTTCATGGAATAGTGGTGGTAACATTTTTTGTGACAACATTTACAAATTCAATAACCAAACAATCCATATAATTAGATCAGTAATAAAACACAAGTATATGAATGTAATATGAATCCTTTGACCCAAATATGATGCATGGAGTCATGCCACTTTGCATTTTGATCGTGGAAGAAACCAATATATTGGTAAACCACAACATCATATATAGAAAACTAACTCAAAAATTACATCAAATTGTAATAAAAATAATCCATAATCCTTAGAAACATTGAATTTTTCTCTTTCAAGTGATAGATAGCCAAAAATAGGTTTTATCCCTTGTTCTAACTTGTCCTAACTCAAACATCCAAATCTTGAAATTATATAAAAAATATAACAAACCTTAGATACTTCTTTATAAAATCATTTTTTTTTGACAACCCGAAGAGTGACTGAACTAATATCTCCATGTGATCCTAAGTACACCTACTTATACGCTAGAATATTCTCACTAGAAGAAAGTAAATTGGAAGGCATGTTGGGAGACTATATCATCTTATATCATTTCCATAAATCAAAACCAATAATATAAAAATTCATAGTAGTTATTACATTGGATTGCATAAAGTCGAATTATAGAAGACCTCAAACCATAAAAATAATGTATCTACTCTATAACAAAAATTTAACTCATGAAAGTAATATATTAGTATAATAGATACAATTTTGTCTAATTGATACCCATTAAAATTTTAGGATAAATTAAAAATTAAATTCATGGAGACCTGAACATGTAATTTAACATCACCTTAGACCTATCATTATAACCCTTATATGAACCCCTAGTTGATCAACATATACATGGGACATTTCTTAGAACTATATGTCATACATAAGGTCTTCCCATGAAATAAAGTTCTCAGTATTCTTGTCAGAATAAAATATAACGGGATTATTTTAATGGTATCTCTGAAAAACAATATATATATATATATATATGATTTCATTTACAAAATAAAAAATTTTTAATGACATGATTTTTAGAAACTAGTATCACTGTTAAGTACTCAAATATCAACCTTAACTCTCAGAAAATTCATGTATCGGTTAGTGATAGAATGTTTCAATGCACACATATTTTGAACGTAGTGTTTGTGTGAATGATCTTCCTCTAGTGATATCATTAGTGGAGGGAAATAATATATCTTTATATTATAACACTTGGGTTAATGATACATTATCCTTAAGATAAATATGGTGAATTATATATCACTGAACCATATCTAAGGGGAATGATATATCATTGTCCTTATCAAAAAAGGTGGAATAGGAACTACTATAATAAATATGAAAAATGAGGTATCTCTTTATGAATGATGTACCAACAAACAATATTGGGGTGAATTATGTATCTATGGGTTAATAATATATCCTCAACAACAATGAGGTGAATGGTGTATATTCATGTGAACGGTTTATTGAGAATGGGGTAAATGATATATTTCCTAGTGGATAATCCATCACCCATAAATAACGATGGAAAATGATAAATCACCTTGTGAATGATATATAAAAAATATATGATATCTGAACTGAATAATAAATCACTATGAATATATACGGATAATGAATTATCTCCAACACACAAGTCTCTAGTGTTGTTTAGAACAAACATAAAGATACAAGAGGGGTGAATTTTTCCCTTTTAATAAAGTTGAATAGTTTAAAATTAATCCTCCATATTGATTTAGAAATCAATGACGTTCTATATTATTCATGTAGATTAAACTACATAATAATGATGAAAATAACAGATAAATTATTATTTGGGTTTAAGGAACAATGATCCCCTAGTACACTCCACCAATTCTCTCTCTTTGAGGTTGGTGATTTTCACTAAATATTTTCTTCTAAGAGGGACCTCTATAATTGAGTTTAGGTTTTTGACACCTAACAACAAGGATTTCATAGGTAATATTGCATATTTTATAAAGAACCACGTAAACACAATATATTTTTAGAAGACGAAACTTCAATACAAAAGAAATGGTTAATATTGAAGACAGGTTAAACTCACAATTTCCTCAAAAATTGATAAATTAATGCTCTATAAAAAGAGTAAAATAAATACTTAATATCAAAATTTTCTTAATGAAACTTCATATAATATTATAAAATTAATAAAAAAGCATAGGAGTATAAAACCAAACTTTATAGTAGTAAGAAAGGTACACCAATCATTGAAACATATATGTATCTAATGTGTATTCCTAAAAAATATTTGATGAACTATAGGTCATTATCAAAAGAAAGATATTATAATAGATGTGGTAATAATTTCAGACTATCTAGATGAACTAATACAATGATTCAGCTTTCATAACATTAATGAAGGAGAGATTTATTCAAATAGATTTTATTCTAAGATTATCTTTGAATTCTTGTAATCTTTATGTAGCTTCTGTGTCCCTCTATTTTTAAGATAAAATATATCAAATAACAAAAAACCTTATATTATCCCCATTGTGTAGATTTAGAAATAACACTAAATAAATCATGATATTCAAAACATATAGTGAGATTCAAATATGAATTTAGACACCCCCTAAAAATTGTAACTTACCTAGGAATCATTTAATCTTTTATTGAAAAGACTTTGAATCTTTCTTCAAATATATTTTAACAAGATATTTAATCGATAGAAACCAGTTATGAAATCTCTGAAAATATAGATAATTAAAGTTTTATAGATTACTACATAAATATAGTGATTACTCTATGTATGGAATCTAAAAAAGTACACAATTTACTTTTGATTCCAAATGTTGGGTGAACTAACCATATGTTTGATACTCTAACATAGAGTTCTTTACAAAAGTTAGGATCCCAATCCTAAAATTTCTTCCAAATTTTAGGTATCAAGATTGGTGTTCCTTATAATAATTTAGGTTTTCAAACCTAACATTAACCTTAAATTTTGGGTTTTATCATTGATTCAAAAATTCTTTAATAATCAAGAGTAATAATAAAATAAAAACATGAGTGGAATTACTTCTAGAATTCCAAAAGATGAAAAAATATTCCATTAAACCTAATCCAAACATTCACATAAATTAACATTTTTATTAAAATAATGAGGGGTTTGTGAGCATCAAAAATGGGAAAAATGAAATATTTTGATCAGTATTTGTATGACCAAAAATATACCCCTTTGTATGAAAAAAACCCAATTAAATATAAACACAAAAATACTTATGTTTTTAATAATAATCCAATATGTAGATATTAATTAAATAAAATATTATAATATTGTGTTTATTCAATTATCTCTCCATTTTTCATGAAATTAAAATGAAATTATAGAATATCTTAAATTAAAGTTATTGAAGAAGAAATTTTTAGTGAATGATATAATTATATAAAAATAAATTCATCCTAAAAATGAATAATCATTATACATAAAATAGAAGAAGCTAAAAAATAGAGAATGGATATAATAGAATTTGAACAAAAAAATTATTTGTATTAATCATCCTAGATTATAGGAAATTTGTTACTCCATATTTTAAAAAGGATTTGGGATAGGATGATGAAATGGTTCAGGATCATTAGAATAAGATTCTATTGCAAGGAAAACAAAAAATTATAATAAACTACCTTCAACTCCTTTATCAATAGGTTAAAATTTCTATTCATTATCCCTAATCATTACTTCATCTATAACATTAACTATTGGAATATCTTTAGTACTTCTATTATGTTAAATTTAAAAAAAATATATGAATAGACTTTGAAGAGTGAATCTTTTTATCCATCATCCCACTAAGATTTTAAACTTATAACAGAACATTAGGCTCTATAGAGGTCAGCTTCTCAATTGGATCTTTTTTATTTTGAACTAAGGTGTGTCGAGTTACACTATCTAACTGAAATATTATAATTTTTTATCTATATTATCTATATCATAATAATAAATTTCCTACCTTATTAGTACATATAAAAGTATTATACATCTGAAAGTAGAATCTCTTTCATGAATTCAACTAGTTTTTTCAATTTCATGTTGAGAAGACAAAATCATATTGTAATATATTAAATATGATTCCATAAAACCTTCAATTTTTATTTGACCAATTTTATCATCCATATATCTTTTAAAATAATTAAAATCATTCATAGAGAGTGAATGTTCTTCCAATATTTCATACTGATTTTATTGAGATTCAAATTCATATTTGTAAATATAAATATTCCTGAACTCACCAAGATATTTTCTTAAACTCTCATATTCTTATTATACCTTGACTTCTTAATCCTTAAAATTGTTAAAAATTAAAACCATACCTAGAGAAAAATAAAGTGTTCACTTCTCAAAATTCATCTCATCATCATCATTTTAAGAAACATTCTCTACCATTATAAAAGGTTATATAACTGATGCCATCTAAAGTGATTGAACAATCAAATTTTCATCAGAATCAAAATAAATTTCACCCAAAACATCTATTTACTCATAATATTCATCAATATTCATTTTTAAGGACCTTCCAACATTTAAAATTTACTGATCCATGACCATCTCAGTTCTTGTAACAACATCGAGAGTAATCACCTGCTCTCCAATGTTAGTTTCCTCAATAATATGTTCCTATGAATGAAAAAATTGTTCATATCTAATAAAAAAATAATTTTTCCACCAAAAATTTCTAAATCACCTGAAACTTGTTGATCTACGTCTTCAAATTCTATATTTATAGCCAACCCAATAGGCTTCTTTCTTTTTAAGGGCCTCTAAACTGGCACACCAATACTATTTGTTTAGGTAGAAGACTCTATAAAAGGTTTAGGGAAATAAAGAACTCCCCTATCCTAGGGGGGGTACTCTCCTCAAAAAAATATATTAATCCGTTACAAATTATAATGTTAGATGTTCTAGTGGATAATTCTTCTATACCTATAGCTAAATAAAGTATTATAACTACTTCAATATGAGATTCATCGACTTCTTCTACACCGCTCCTCACAGAGCCAGAAAACATTAATATTTTATGCATCACCTTATACATGATATAAATGCCCCTCTTCCACAATTTCACTAAATAAAATAAACATAGCATTGGTCAGAGTCTATAAAAAAATATTTTTAAGTTCTAAAAAAGAAAAAATGTTCTTGTGATGACAAATCAGTCATTTTTGAATGTCATCAATCATACATCTCTTTTAGTGAGCAATAGAAACTAACCTTTTATATGGGTATAAGTAAATTCTAACAAATATATGAATATTGATGGACAAACCTCAACAATTACCTATTTTTGTTCAATTTTATGCCTCTCAACATCTAAAACATCACATACATATATGAGAAGTGTATTTTCTATAACTCATCTATCTTATGAAATAAATAAGTTTGAATGAATTTGACCAAAAACTTTTAGTCTTACTAGAAATCCTTCATAAATATTTTCCAAATCTATGAAGTTGAATATATATATATATTTTTACTCTGACTTATGAATGTTGTCTCCAATCAATCTCAAACTAATGTTATACACTCCTTCACAAGGGATTTGAAAATCTCTATTATATAAATCGTATAAATTGAAATTTATTTGTCTTTTTACTTGGATAGGAGGAAATAATGTGTATCTACATAAATTAACTTCACATTCTTATAAGTCTATTACTTACATTTTAAAAACATATTATTTAATTACTCAATCAAATATACACTCATTTCTTTTAAAACATAGCACATTTTTTAAGAGTTCATTCATTTGGAAAACACATAAATAGTCTAATAATTTCCATTACAACACTTTTGGATTAAATTTTTTATCTTGACCCCTTTTTGTTATTTAGACCAACTTCATAATTTCTCTTTGACTATATCATTTCAGGAATCAAAAGGTTCGAGGGTTCAAAAATTAGGGTTCAAGAGATATTGAAAGGTTAGATATTTGAAAGTGTGTGGGTTAAAAGGTAGGAGACAAAAGAGTTTTTCCTTAATTGTATCAACTGATGTTTCAGATTATCTAGACAAATGTGCAGTGTATTCATTTGGAATTTTTAAAATTGAAAAATGAATTTTTCACAAAAAAACAAAATTAAATTTTTACACAAACAGGATTATAAAAAAATTTATCAACAGAAATAAATAATACTATAAAACGAAAACTAAAAAAATAAAGTTAATAATTGAAATAAATATTAATAAAAAAATTATACAATTTAATTAAAATTAAATAAACCTAACACCCCTTAATAAAATTTGAACCTACAATGGGTTGGGTTTAGTGAAAATATCAACAATTTGGTACTCAGTATTAACAAATTAAAATGATATATCCCCTTTGTTGACATGATCTCCTAGAAAATGATATATGAGATCAATTTTTTAATATTATAGTGACTCATATAATTTTAGGAAATACTAATATCATTTTTATTATCATATAAAAATATAATGTGATTCAATTTTAATACAAAGTCCAAAATATTATTTTTCATCCCAATGACATCCTCGCTGTAACATTCAAAAGATATATATTTTCATCATTAGTTGACAATGAAACAGAATATCTCCTTCCATTAGACCATGAAAAATGGGACATTTTTAAAAAGTTAAAATTCATTGAGTTCCATTTTCTATATTATCTACACCCTCTAAAATCATAATTTTAATATTAAATCGAATCAAAACCAGAGGATTCTAAATAATGTAAAGATATAAAAAGAGTTTATTTTATATTTATAATAATACTTCTTACAAAATTAAGTTAGAATTAATTGGGGTTTGATTAAAATATTTTATAAATGAAAAAATCAAACAGGATATTTGTTCTTCTAGTAGTATGATATAGAAAACATCCAATCAATCCTAACTATAACCTGTTGTTAATTGGTTTTCTAGATTCATCCAGGCCAAGTTTTATATTACACTACATTGGAGTTTCATAGGTATTTCTATTTTCGAGATGAAACATTGTTAATAAATCTATAACATAATATCTTTGATTTAAATAAATTACGAAATATTTTTTATAAATTTAATATCCAAAAAAAAATTCAATTTCTCTCATCATACTCATTTAAAATTCCTTTTGTATAAGTTTTGAAAAATGATTAAAAAAACCTTATGAATTTTTACCCAAAAACAACATCATCAAAATTGAATTGAACTAATAGAATTTTATATGAGTTTTTTTCATTAAAAGAGTAACATATTCCAACTGTACTAAAAACCCATTTTTTGGGGAAAATAACACAATCTTTCATAAAAATCCATTGGTGCTTATTTAGGGACATAAAGATATTTACCAGGTTTAGAAACCAAATTTAGTAGATATGATATTTCAAAACATATAGGCATCTCAACATAAACTTACTCCACTAAATACTCATTTGAAAAAAGTTTATTTGACACCGATATGGTATATTTTAAAATTCATATGATATTCATAGGACAATAAGTTTATCTTGTCTTCAATATAGAAAATTAGGTAAATTTTTCCTTATAATCTAATCTTCCCTCCTAGTTAATACCCTTAGAAACTATCTTGGACTTATTCTTTGGTATTAAACATTGATCATCTTTCTTATTTCTATGGACCCATTTGTTTCCTATCAATATATGGATTAAGGAACTATAAAATAATTTTCTTATCATCATTTATCTTAAATTTTTTTAGTTTTTCTATATATACATCATCTAACTCTCATCATGTGTGTATTATTATAAAATAATAAGTTAAATATAGGATAATAAGGTAGTGAATTCAACAAGTTATCCTAAATATAACATAGTCCTAAATCCTTCATATATGTGTCTTATAACTATCTATAAAGGATATAATTTTATAGTCATAGGTTATCAAGGTTAGATACATTCGGGTACCATATTTTCAGGTTCTCATGAACTATATTAATTATAATCATATTCTAACATAATTTAAAACATATATTTAAAAATTTTAGTTTCATGTTAATAAATTATTTAATGAATTCATCTGTTTGATTGTTCTAGTGATCAATTTGAAAACTATAATCAATCATCACATGAATAGATTCTTCGAATATACTCAAAATTTTATTAAATAATATTAAATATTTAGAAGTATTAGAATATTTGAGAATGATTTGTTCAACACCATTGGGATCAAACATACATATTTTCCCTTATTATTCAATATTAACACCTTTTATCAAAAAACGTTTAAGTATTATTCCACAATTGATAGGGTTTATTTTTTAGAAAATAATTAATTAAAACTCAATTCATGATATAGAAATTTTGTTGAAAGATTGTACCTAAAAATAGGATGGAAAATTATTTTCATTCAATAGAGTTCCTTCTATTTCTTCAATTGTCCTATTTTTTATTTCTATAATTCCATTTTATTGAAGTCATCGTAGAGAATAAAAATTATTTTTAATTCCAAATTTTGAGAAAAATGAGTTACATTCATGATTCTCAAAATCTCCTCCATGATAAATATTCAATTATATTATTATAAATTCTTTTCATTTAGAAATGTTTTATGAAAAATCACAAAACAAATCACTTTTTTGTTTAAAAAAACTATGTAATCTTGAAAAAAGAATAACTAAAAATCTTTGAACCAAAATTACTACTCTAGAGGGTCCAAAAAATCAATGTAGATATATTAAAATGGTTTATAAGTAAAACCATGTCAATATACTTGATATTTTTCTTCATTTACTTCTGTATTTTTCATAAATCAGAATTTCTTTCCTAAATAAACTTATGACTCAGTAGAACCAAAAGTGAATGTTTTTTCTCTCGATATTATAGATTAAGAAAACATATTGTAGTGTACAATTATATTATCCCTTTTCCAAGATAGGCTTATTTTTTATTTAACAAATTAAATTTTTATTCACATAAAGAAATAAGTTCCAATTTATAAACATCATTATTTATAGGTGCTCTAAAATTTAGCAGTTTAACTTTAAAAACAGAGAAATCATTGTCAAAAAAAATGAAAAAAGTCATCATCCTATAATTTAGAAATTAATACTAGATGATTCGTCATCCCTTGATTATAGAGAACACTATTGATCAATATTGTTTTTAGATTTCCCACTTATTTAACTCAAATGATCATTCTTTTAGAATTGTATCCAAAAAAATCCAAGGATCAATCTTCTTTTGAAAATTCATGGAAATATGGAAAGTCTTTAATAATGTGTCTTGAGTATCCAATATCCTTGTACCATATTGGCATTTTTTCCTAATTTATTTTTATATAAAAATATATTAAATAATATCTGGTTATGGTTCCATAATTCTCCCAGATCATGTAGTGTGAACCATTAATGATCTTGGAAACCAGATCTATCCATTTTCCCTAGAGTTTACTAAATTAAATCCAAACATTTTTAGTAAAAATATCATTCTTCACACTATTAATATTATGATTACTCACAAAAAAATAGAATAATGGATTTTAATCCCACTTAAAAAACCCTAAAAGTGATGTGGTTCTTCGATCTTAGCATAAACAAGTATCTATATAACCTGGGATTTTAACCGTTACTTCCGATGAATTTTTTTTTCATTTATATAATAATTATTTACAAGGATATTATTGAAGTTATCTTCTCTATAAGATAATATGATAGTTGTTCTTTTAATTTATTCCAATTCAACTTACAATTCTTTTATTCCAATTGCATGCATATGGAGACGTATAAAAGATATACTTAATTTTTATTTCAAATCATGGTATTGTTTTAGTGTGAAATGTTTTTCATATAATACAAAACTGTGAATATTTTTAAAGAATTTATAATTTTAAAATGGGGATTCAAAATTTTCCTCCTGTATATAATAATATTTGGAAAATTTATCACATAATAGAACTTTTAAAGGAGATAAAGAGGGTTATTAGGATTATACCTCATCTTGTTTTTTAATAAATAAAGACTTTGATTTTAGGTTTGAGTACCAATTTTTTTATTTATAACATGAATATTTTTGGGAGTATTCAGAAACACTCCTTGTACCCTTTATAGCCTTTTTACCTTTTCAATAACAATAATCATTCATTTAGAACTTAATCATTTTTTTAATTTATTATTTCTCCTCTTACAACTATGAGATATTTTGAATGATATGCCTGATTTGATTGCATTCATAGTACTATACCAATTTTAGTCTATTATCATTATGTCTGAAATCATTATTAGCCTTAATTAATTATCTCTTCTTCTTATAGAACTTAGAAAATCATTTTTATAGGTGAGCCAGTTCCACTCTAGAGTTTTAATAGCAAAAATAATTTGAGTATATAAAGTCCTCTTCATGATTTTGTTATCCTTTTGGAATAGTATCTTTGAAAATAATATTCTCCCTCTTGAAAATTTTATGTTCATCAACTTCATCTTGACTTTATACTTCACACATCATTAATGTGTTTATAAATTCTCTTATGGTTAAACATTTAACATCCATTGACGTTTTGAAATTTGTATAGATTCAATTCAACTTTGAGGGTAAAAGTCTATGTATTTTCGACACCTAATCTAGTTATAAAATTGGATTTACTAAGGTAGGGTCACCATTTCTAATTTCAATAAATATTACATTAATTTGTGTAATACATTCTCATTCATAGGTCATGAAATTATCAAATATTATTTTTTTGGTTTTTAACCTTTGTTACAAGAAATTTTCAATCCCTTTATAATAAGCTTCTATTGTTTTCCACATTTAATAGGAAGTAGCACATATGAAAACATGATTAAACTCATTTGGATTAATTCATCAAATTATTTCATTTATAACTTCTGAATTTACATCAAATTTATCTTTTTTCATTCCATCCCACTATTCTACTTCTTTAGTAGAGATTTTGTAAGCCTTAAAAACAATTATATAAACATTTAATGCTAGTTTCATGAAATATATAGTCATACAAACATTCAGACAACTATAGAATTCTCCATTGAAATATAGAACACACATAATTGATATTACTTATTTGAGTTCATCCATAGAAATCTTTTCTTTTCCGAGATATTTTACTAAGGATTGAAAGATCGTAATAGGATTCTTCAAATATCATTCTTTTGATTATAATTTTTTTTTGGGATAAACACAATAAAATAAGAGGGGGTGAATTGTGTCCTTTTTAAAACACTGGAAATCTTCAAAATAAATCATCAATTGTGATTTAGAAATAAATCAGTTCCTTTTTCCTAAACTAGATTACAAAAAAGTATAATAATGTAAATAATACAATAATATTTAAAGTCGATCAGAGCAAAAAAGATCCCGTAGTTCACTTCGCAAATTTTCTCTTTGTGAGTATGGTGATTTTCATTAAACTGGCCCTTTTACCAGGGACCTCTAAAAATGAGTGTTGGAAGGTCAAACCTTATAATAAGACATTGAAGGGGCCTTATTGTTCGTTGACATGGAACCAACAAAGAAAAGCTTATTGTGAGAAGCTAACACTATCATAGAAAAAAGATAATGATTATAGAAAAACATTTTAGCTCATAGATTATTCTACAACTGATATGTGATTAGATATTCAAAGGAATAAATTAAATACATTATAAATATTCCTGTAGAGTAAAATTTGGGTTCCTATACAAAATAAAATAGAAATAACTATAGTGTTAAATCAATATTTTCTATTTTAGTATTGGTATACAGTATATTGAAACTTGTATGTCTTCAAACTGTAATCTAGAAAAATATTTCAATGAAATATAATATATTATCAAGAGATATATATATATAATTCAATAATAATTTTAAACTAACCAGATGAAATAATTAAGAGATTCGAATTTTAGAAATTTATATAATTTGAACGTTTTTCAAAGGATTTGATTCTTAGGTCATTTATGAATTCATTATCTCCCTATACATTTTCTATATCCCCCTATTTTATATATAAAATAGTAAGAATAAATATGAAACAAAATTCGATTCTGGACAAGTAGATCTAGACATATTACTGTATAAATCATGACATTCAAACCATAGAGTATATATAAAATTTGAAAATCAATTCCCATTGAAATTAATAACCTCAAATACAAATAAAAATGATCTAATATATTTTTAATTCCCATTTAAACATTATTTGAGTATATTTTCATATGATATTTACTCTAGTTAAACCATTTCTCAAATCTTATTAAACATATAGAATTCAAATTCCATATATGAGTGCTTTAATATTCGGATTTCTCTACGTATTAAATATCTAAAATTATATTATATAATGTTCTTTGGATTAAAAATGTCGGTTTAACCAACCATATATTACATACTCAAATGTAGGGTTCCCGAAAAAATTTTGGTTCCCAATCATAATGTTTACAGTAAATATAATGTAGCAAAAGTAGCATTCCATGTCAAAATGTAGGTTCTCAAACCAAACTTTCAACTTAAATTTTTAGGATATGAGCTGTGACTCAATAATTCCACAAATCCTCAATAATGTGTAGAAAAAAACTCTTTCCAAATTACATATATAATTATATAGAAAATTAAATAAATATTTTAATAAACATAATGTTGATATTCAATTATGGGAAAAGTATTGTTAAAATAAATGAGCATGTTTATGAGAATCAGAATAAATGAGAAATCCAATTAAATTGTTGCATCAACATTGGTATACCAAAAAGTTTGGTGGGTGATCTACCATTGATACCACATATAAGTTAAATGATCAACCACCCCAACACAATGATCTTAATTAATGAATAAACAGCATAACATGTCTATTTCAACACATATTATTACTATAGTGAATGAGTTATCACCACATACACTGATCTCAATAACCCAATCCCTCGTCAGGTTTCACTCACCCATTATGTACCATACCTAGAACATATTAATGAATCATGAACTTCTATGGATCATCTTAGGATATGTCACAATTACACATTGCATAAGGATAATTCCACTATTGTAACGCCTCGACCCCAAATATGGATGTCAGTGCATTATTTTAATACATTGGCATGATCACAAGGAAATCATGTCCTGAAATACCGATAAGTTTTGTATTACTAGAAAAAGGATTCATATATAAGATAAAATGTATAACTTGAAAATAAATACAACACTAATTTATTCTATTAGAAACATCCAAGACTATTTTATTATTCCTGCAAGTCACTCATAATAAACATCTTCATATCCTGGGAAAATGAAACATAAGAAAGGGTTGAGCTAAAATGCTCAGTAAGGGTAAGCAATATAGTGGAAGATAACATAAATATTTTTCATGGTGAATAATTGAAAACATGTGCCTTTACAAATAATAAACATTAACACTTTTATAGAATAAATAAGAGATGAGTAAATAATTCTATAATAAACCATAGTAATGGGTATTCTACTAGTCGAATAACCACATGAACCATCAATATTATTTTCATAATGAGGGAATGTATAATGCGGGACATTCTGAACATTTTTTTAAGGCCTCAGCCAAGATGTCTAAAAATGATTAAGGCCTCCGCCAAAACCATATATTAAAACTAGGAAAGTCCTCGGCTAATTCCATGCCTAATTGAATCTTGAGACCTATGATGCACTGAGGATCTATAGAGGGCTCCACCCATCACTTACTATGTCCAATACATTCCTTGTATGAAAAGGTTGAAACATACATAAACATTCGTATTGAAACTAGCATAGGAAATGTCAAAACATTAACCCTAAATCATGAATGGTATAAAAATAACACATCTACATTCAAATATATCACAAAACCTTTAACAAAATATGGAATATTTGTATCATAATAAATCAACCTCGATCAAGAATAGTATCCCATAAAATATGTTGACATAGTTGAAAATGATTAGTAAAAAACATTAAAAAAATTATATCAATTTCATGAATTCATTTAAAAGTCACATAATTTATAAATTAATTCATCTAAAACATATTTTTTAATAAAAGTGTCCCATACCACTATGAAACATTTAAAAGGAATTTTAATTTTAAAACATTCATGTCCATATAAATAAATCCTTAAAACTATTTTGAAAACATAGACATTAATGAGAAAGGTTTAGAATAAAAAATAATTAAAAAATTTAAAAATTAAGTTTTAGTAAAAGAGTCTCTTAATAATAATCCCTTTATAAACTCTTTTATGAATCATGGATATGGATAATAAATATTCCCCAGTAGATATTTATGTAAAAACAACCTAAGATAATAAAGAGATTGTGAAATTAACCCTTACCTTGCACTTTCCTTTAGTAAAGAGTACGTTTATCCTCCTATATAAAGGCCTTAGTATATTATTAAATTATACTAGAACCATATTAATATTCATGATATCATACATGATTCATTTATGACTTTATACTAACCTTTTAATAATAATTTCAATGTTAAATTAACATTTTGGTTAATAATTTCTTTCTTTATCGTATGTGTTTTAACTTGTTACTTTTGATTGTATCACATAGATCATGATTTAAATTCTTCAAAAATATAAAACATTATTTATATATCATATATATTTCTAATATAAATATGTATTATAGACATATATATGAATTGGAAAACACTTTTTATAGAGACGGTAGGTTATACGTATGCATAAAGGCTGTTTCCGTTTTCATATCGTATTGAACATTACTAAGTGAATAAGATATATGCAAGTACATATAAATATATATATATATCCAGTATCATTATTATTTCATATAAAAAATAATTATTAATGATATATATTTTATAATCATCATTGAATGGTGAATGAGAAAATTCATCTCATCGTATCGTGGAGACGGTAATCCGTACGTACGCACGAGCGACAATATCATTATATTGATAGAAAATTTGTATGTAATCAGATGGTATATAATATATAAATAAATCATTAATATGTTATATTTATTATTTACTTCATTTATACTCATTATTATACCCATCCAAATAATGACGTGTTCGAATAACAAACTACACCACGATGTGAAGATTGTAATCTGAACATACGCATGTATGGTGACATTATCATTTATAGGATGTATAGAATAATGAATACAGTTTTAACATTTTTATAATAAAATCAATGTATATAGAAGATACTGGAGTTATTATTTTATAATGTAAACAAGAAAGAAGGAGGATGTGGAAGAAGAAATGAACTTAAAAGAGGTGATGAAATATTTACCTCTTATTCGGGTTCTTCATTTTGATTTGATCCAAATGGCTCCATAAGTTGGCTTTCTGACTAAAGTAAGGCATCTAAGATGAAGTGAGGAAAGTTTGTGGGGTACTTGGTAAGGGTTTGGGCGATCCCAAAGGCTTTGGATGTGTGAAATTAAGATATGGGGAAGTTCCCTTTTATAAGAGTGGTGGGTGTCACTTTAGGAAAAACGTGAAATATTATTCAATAATAAAATAATTTTCAGTTTCTAAGGTCTCAAAAATAAATTATTTAAATAATTGGGTAGTTATGAGTCAAAAACATCTCAACCAAGAGGATTTATACTAGTTTAGGTCACGATATCAACCTTCTCATTTAGATTTAACTCTTAGTAAAATAGTTTGACATTTACCATGTCTCATTTTATTTTTTATATTATATAGTTAATAAACTTACTATAAACTTCCAAGATAACCTCCAGTGGTTCTCTAATGAACCACCTATCATTATATAAGTCTTTTCGAAGAACGTTATATTTTTAGGATTGTTATATCAACCAATAATATTTTATTTGTTTTAAAAACTTAGTTATGTCAATTTCTACATTATTTAATAATTGATTTTTGTTAAAGTTCTAACAACTTTATTACTTTAAATAAAACTTATTTAACCAACCCTAACATGTCATATTAAACTAAAAAATTAATTTAATTCATAAAAAGTATCATATTATATTTATTTGGCTATTTATAATTTCAATAATTTTTATATTTCATTATTGTGTTAATTACTACATCATCATTGTGTCATAAATAAATTAATATATTTAAAGTCTAAAAATTATAAATAAAATATTACTATGTAGGAAATAGTTTTAGATTCCCAATGAATATTTATAGTTTAATATATGTTATTTATTACCCTATATTAAAAATTGTTTAGTTATTAAACTTTTAATTTAACTCTTTTAACTCTTCTTTAAATAAAATAATAATAAATTCTCTAATATAATCCATGTGGACCAAAGATAATAATATTTTATTCTTAAGGATGTTTTTTGGTCGAATTATACTTATCCAATAGAATTAGGACACGTGTTTGGGTAATAACAATATCATTTTTGCCCTTAATTACCCTATTTACTTTTAACTGTGGTAAATAAAAGTAAAAAGTTATTATTCACCAAAAAAATTCATCTTATTGAACCAAATTTTACTCACTGATATCAACCGTATCTCTCGGATTTTTGAAATTAAACTCACAGAGGTTGTAAAATTATGATTAATTTAAATTTTCAAATGCTTCTAGGAGGTGGGTAAAAGACGGTAAAATGTTCGATAAAATTTTATATATCTAAACTTATTATAAAATGACTCCAATTAATTACGTTGAAAATATATAGGTATTATGAATATATTTTGGCCAAAAATAAATTAAAATAAAATAACTAATTATTTAAATAAAAAGTCTATTTTATCCAATAACGTAGTGTTTTTTCACTATTCTTCAAAAATTGAAAGTTTTCACAAATATACCAAAATTTTATCCTAAGCTAATTTGGATATTATCAATTCAAAATTGAAGTATATTTTACCAAATTCAAAACATAGAAGTTTCATTTATTAATTTAAAATTAATTCTCGTTGTCAAAACAAAAAGTGGTTTTTCTAAAAAGTAAAAATTATCAAAAGATTGACATGCGTTGATGTAAAATTTAAATATAAAATTACTTATAATGACCAAAATTGTATTAAATCCCAAAAATATAATCTAATTATACTTCCAAACCATTCAAATTCATAATTTATCACTATAAATTACTTCAATTAAAAAAGTTTTTTTTAATTAAAATATTGTATTTTTACACTATTCATCAAAATAGGAACGTTGTCCGAAAAGTTCCAAAAAATTATCTAAACAAGATTTTTATTTCCCTCTTCTAATGAAATTTTTAATTTTATTCAATTTAAAAAATAAAAGGGTCAAATATTTGTTTTAAAAAAGGTTCGCCATTAAAAGGTGGTAAAATAGCATTTTGGGAAAAATACTTCTTTTATTTGAAAAAAAATGAATTTGTTCTTATATTATTTATATGAAACACATAATATGGATGTTAATATTATAAAGATTATATAAGATTCAAAATGCATTTAATACTATTCATAACTGCTTTTTGAACGGTTAGTGTGGTAAGTTGTGGTGCGCTCGAACTCGGTGTTGTGTGTAGCGCAATCTATTGAATTACTTTAATGAGATAACTTACTATGAAATCTTGGTGTGTAACATTCTCCCCTATTTTAATAAATTGATTCCTCGCAATTTGAAATTATTTTTTTAAAATAAATGGTTAAAAATGGAAAATTACCTTTCTGGAAAACCCACATCGGAAATTGGGTTTATAAAAATTATTCTTAATCAGAAGGAAAGGGAAATGAAAAAGTCACGAACAAATTATGAACTCAATTAGAATAACTTTAGTGTAAATTAGATACACATAATTGTAGGAAAAACGTAAATATTTATAGGGAGTGATTGAGGTTATCAATCACAAATAAGTATAAAATTTAGGGCCTCAAAGCCATTAATCTATGATGATTTAAAATATTGTTAATTCAACAAAAAATAAGGTATTAGGATAACACATTTTTTTTGTTTTAAGATACATTCCCTAAAGTTTAATAATTAATTTATTCATAGAATAAGAAGGAAAAAATATATTTTATAAGTATAGTTTTATCCTTTAATTAATTTCTACCACAAACTCATCTTTTACTCAAAAGATAATTGAATTCAAAAATATTTTATTTATCCTAATTGTATAGGGTTCCAAAAATAATGATTTTATAATTCATTTTTCAGGCTATTTAAAAAACTAAATTATACGAACCTGGACATCATGTATTCCAGTGGTAGGTGATCCACCCTTGTCTCCCTTCGGTTGCGAGTTCCAGTCTCGTAGCCTTACCAGACACGACGGGTTGTCACCCGACCTCCAGGTTGTCCATTTTATGACAATCCATAAATAATCTCAAGAAATGATTTATCCTTAACAATAGTATAAAATGTCAAACTTAATCAATTCCAACCATTAGACTTATAGAAAATACTTCTGTCCATACTTACAGCCCAAAATTTATAAGGTAAACAAAATGAAGATCCTATTTTCCACGTAATAACATGTGAATACCTATATCGTGTATTATTTTAAAACACGATAACACCATGAATTATCAAATAACCATATTGGTTAAATTCATTCTCCCTTATTCCTAATAGAATACTGGATATACTCATTATATCCAAAAATTTTGTAAACTCCTACAGTGATGGAATAAACAAACCATTAACT
This sequence comes from Viscum album, assembly GCA_963277665.1. Classification (NCBI taxonomy): domain Eukaryota; kingdom Viridiplantae; phylum Streptophyta; class Magnoliopsida; order Santalales; family Viscaceae; genus Viscum; species Viscum album. Next base: position 1,896,045,813 of record OY728130.1, on the reverse strand, counting down.
AGTTCCAAGGATATCAATAATATCCAATATAACTTATCTAAATCAATCATCTCTTATTCCAAAATCAGCACCTCAGTATCATGAACATATTAATGTTTTGTCTTTCCTTCAACCATGTATTTTCCAAAAGGTTTAACTTGTCATTGAGTCACTTTTATTGGTTCCACCCAATCTCAAGTCCTTAATGAAATAGTGCAACAGTATAATCCTTATATACTCTATAATTATTATAACATGTACATCATTACTACAATACTCAAATGAAACAATACTTTAAAAACAACATAAGAACTCTTAATCATTCCTATTCATCTTTGTTAGTATCATAACTTGATTATTATCCAACAGCAGCATTTGGGGTATACTCTAATGATTTGGACATTGATTCGGGTTGTGTCCCAACTCCTTGTAGATGTAGCATTCTACATTTGAAAAAAAAATTCTAACCATTGCAATCACATACTTTGTGACCTTTTTCTCCACACTTATAACAAACTCTCAGTCCCTTCAATCATTTACCAAGGTGATTCATTTCACATTTATCACATATGGGAAAATCCTTCTTTCCCTTTATTCCCTTTATCCATCTTCCTTTCTACGATACATTTCTTCTATGGCCTCCCTTCAAAGCCATAGGAGTCAGAAATTCGTTACTTATCTTATTAATACATGATATTATTTCTTTATATGATGATAATACGTGGGAAACTATTTCATTTATAAATTCCGGATCAATACAATGAAAGATATGATCCTTCTTACTCTTTGGATCATGCATATTGTTGCAGGTCTCATTCCTTCTACTAGGCGTCATTTCTAAACAATGTCATACACTAGATTAGTTTAGAAATCACAATACATGATTCTGTACTTGTAAAATAGTTAACATAAATGGAACAGTGTATGGATATAATTCCTAATCATAAAAATGTTTTCATTGAGAAAGTATATACACATAATCCATTCATAATGGTCGGTAAGGAAAATAAGAATTATCCTAAGCATATCCCTCGAATGTTTTGTAACCAAGAGTGCATCATGGCCCATTTTCTTGCACCAGTTCCCATTCGAGTCTAGCTCAAAGTGGTGTTTTTAGGTTTTACCCTTAGGTTAATATGTGCCAGGGCCGCCTCTACCAACTCATTTCCAGATAGGGATGTATTTCTTAGAAAACTCAAAAATTCTCTACAATACCAAAATTCTAGGAATTTATTTCTATACTAATCCTCAAAGTTTTTCTTCGAATAATGTGCACTAATCAGAGTTTCTCTAAATCTAGATTCCAATGTTTGTACAAAACTTCCTCTAATACCAACTGCAATTCCCTGACCCCAGTTGTGAGAGTCAGGGCATTATTTTAATACATTGGTATGATCACAAGGAAATCATGTCCTGAAAGACTGATCAGTTTAGTATTATTGGAAACTGGATTCATACATTAGTTCAAATTTACAACGTTAAAAGATATATAGGGCTAATTTATTCCATTAGAAACATCTAATCCTCGTTGATTAGGCCCGCAAGTCACTCATAATTAACTTCTTCATATCTTGGGAAAATGAAACATAAGAAAGGGGTTAGTATATATACTCAGTAAGGGTAAGAAATATGGAGGAAGATAACATAAATATTATGCATGGTGAATAATTGAAAACACAAGCCTTTACAAATAATAAACATGAACACTTTTATGGAAGTAATATGAGCTGAGTAAATAATTCCATTATAAAACATAGTCATGGGTATTATAATAGTCTAATAACCACATGAACTATCAATATTATTTTCATAATGCAGGATTGTATAATTCCAGACATTCTGAACATTTTTTCATGGTCTTGGACAAGATGTCTAAAAATGATTAAGGCCTCGAAAAAACCATATATCAAAATTGGGAAAGGCCTCGGCCAATTCGATGTCTAATTTTCTCATGAGACCTACCGATGCACCAAGGATCTATAGTGGGCTCCACCCATCACTTACTAAGTCCAATACATTCTTCATATGAAAAGGTTAAAACATACATAAACATTCGTATTGAAACTAGCATACAAAATGTCAATACTTTAACCCTGAAACATGAATGGTATAAAAATAAGACATCCACCGTCAAATATATCACAAAACCATAGATAAAATATTGAAGATTTGTATCATAATAAATCAACTTCGATAAAGCATAATATCTCGTAATGGATGTTGACATAGTTGAAATTGATCAGTTAAAAACATTGAGATAAATATCCATTTTTCATGAAATCATTTAAAAGTAAATTAATTTATAAAGGAAGTAATTTAAAAGATTGTTTGGAATCAAATTGTCTCATACCACTGTGAAACTTTTAAAATGAATTTTCATTTTAAAACATTCATATCCATATAAATAAATCCTTAAAACTATTTTGAAAACATGGACATTAATGAGAATGGTTTAGAAGAATAAATCTTTAAAAATTTTAAAATGATGTTTTAGTAAAAGAGACCCTTAATAAGAATCCATTTAAAAACACTTTTACGAAACATGGACATAGATAATAAATATTTCCCAGAAGATACTTATGTAAAAACAACTTTAGATAATAAGGATATTGTGAAATTAACCCTTACCATGCACTTTCCTTTAGTCAAGGGTCCGATTAACCTCCTATATAAAGACCATAGAATGTAATTAAATTATTAAAAAACATATTAATATTTTTGATATCTTACATGAATAATTAATGACTTTGAACTACCCATTTAATAAAAATATCAAAGTTAAATTAACATTTCGGGTAATAATCGCTTTCTTTATCGTACTTGTTTTAACTTGTTACTATTGATTGTATCACTTAGATCAAGATTTAATAATTCCATAATATAAAACATGATTTATATATAATATATATTTAGAATATAAATGTAACATCCCAAGTAAGTAATGAATAATAGATATTTTTATCTATGTCTGTTAATGATTAAGATAGTGTTTTAGAGGCTTAAAATGAAAATAAATACAATCTTATGCATGGAATACACTAATATTCTTAAAAGATTGTTTTACTGCCTTTTGATGGAAAACCATTTTTAAATCTATCTTTTGAAAATTTTATAAGCTATGTTTGTCAAAATAAACTTATTCTTTATGATTGGTACATCAAAATTTACCTTTTGTGAATTTTTGGTATTTTTCTGACAATGTTCATTTTTTTATGAATCGTGAAAAATACTGCATTTTACATCAAAACTAATTTTTAATCTAATTTATTTATATGATTAGATTATCTTTTGAATTGGTTTTGAAGTTAAATTAGAATATATTTCTACCATTTAATCCAATGGTGGTCATTGGAATAAATTTCACTTTGAAATTGGACTTAAACTGGTATCAATCTTTTGATACTTATTGTTTCATAAAAACACGCTATTTGTCATGACAGCGGGAATTAATTATTAAATTAATTAATGTGGCTTATATGTTTTGAATTTTTCAAAATAGACTTCATTTTTGAATTCGGAATATCAAATATAGCTTAGGGTGAATTTTTGGTAATTTTCTGAAAAACTTCAATTTTTGATGAATAGTGAAACCACTAAGTGGTACTTATAAAAACTGATTTTTCGTTTAAATGAAATTTTACCACTTCAGTGTTTTGAATTTCAAAAATCCAACATACATGGTTGTCATTAAGAAGTAAAATGTGGTTCAATGAGATTAAAATAATTTTTTTCTGAATAGTAACTTATTAAGTTCTTAATCGTGATTAGAGGTAATTAGTGTAGTTTAAGGTAAAAATAATGTTTTAACAATATGAGATGAGCTTGACACATGTCCTACCCTCATTGGATGTGTCATGGCCGACCAATAAAATCCATGGGTCAACATGGGGACCCCATGGAGCCACTTTTGTTGGAAAATGACATAAATAACTTTTCATTTAATATTAAAGTAAAAATGAGACAAACATGAGATGTTTTACTAAAACAATTTTTACATGGGGTTATACAAGTCAGATTTTTGATGATAAATATTCATTGGAAAGATAAAAAGAGTTTCTACGTCATTGAAATTTGTTTATAATTTTTAGACTCTAAATAAATTAAATTATTTATGACATCATGATGATGCAGTGATGACCTCATTATCTAACGATTTAAATAAAATGGAAAGTTAATGTAAAATTTAAAATCTACACATGGCCAAAACCAATTTTATGAGTGGATTTAGAACCCTTATCACTTTATAATCGAATTATATCAATGTGGGACCTTTTGAATCCGAAATTATTTTTAAAATAAAGTAACTTATCTTTACTATCCAAGAGTGCCCCTCCTCTCCTCTTATAAAAGGCCCCCACCTCTACCTCCTTACCCACACTCCCAAAGCCTTTGGCTCGGCCAACCCCAGCCCATTTTGTCTCTCCACTTCCCTCTCTTACTCTTTGAAGCCTCACTTTGGGAATAAGTCTTCCCAAGGAAGCCTTTGAGCTCAAACCAAAGGGAGTTACCCGATTTTAAGGTAATGTCTTCTTTTGAGTCCTTTTGTTTTATTTTGCTTCTCCAACCCCCTAAACTCTTTTTATTCTTTTCTTTTGTAACAACTACAGTATCCTAAATATACTAGGATGTTGTTATAATGTGGATTCGATCTACACTTACACACACCAACATGTAATGGTTAACGAACATACTGTTTCCGTGGATGGTGAATTTATGCCTCCCGAAACGATGATTGTTCAACATTCTTTTAACACCTTAAAAGGTGGCCATTAAGATGTCAATATATTTATATATGATATATAATATGTTTATGTTTTCCTTAAGCTTCTGTTTTTTTCTTTTTTTTCATACCTTTATGGTTTCCATTATAGGTAAACGCGATATCTTCATTTAAGGAAGTGCGGACTACCGCCCCCTCAAAGTGATTTGATTTGTTAAATACCATATATGGGACGTATAAAGGATGGAACTATGATATTATATATGATATTATAATGGAATTATAATATACCTTTATATCATTATGATTCCATTCTATAAAATACGAAATTGAAATGAAAGTAGCGTTCATGCGTACGTACGGCTTACCATCTCCATGAACGGTGCATTTCATTTCTTACCTCTAAATGATTATGTAATATTATAAATTCATGTATATAATGGATATATAAGATATATACATAATGATTATAATTATGGATATAATGGATACATGAACAACATGTAATTATAAAGGTTTTATTTTTGACTCAAGTACCCATGATCGTTAAAACAACCGTTATTAACTTAAATAATTACATAGTGTTCATATAATGGAAATAAGTGATATAAAAGTAATAATGAACTTGAAAAAGGTTCTTAAAGAAGTAGAAATTAACTAAAGTTTATTATTCAGGATTTTAAAGAACGATCGAGTCAAGTCAGACCCGAGGTATGGGACTTCATCTCAATCTCCTTTCATTGAGGCATATTTTGTTTTATACACAACCTTCTTTTATACGGTGTATAAACCCCTTTGAATTTTATGTTTATCCAAAAGGAATCTTTTTTATACGAAGCATTTTACTAAACGACAAAAGGGAATGTTTTTGTCGTATGTATGCGGCGACAACGACTTCTCCGCCACCGTGACCGTTATTTGAGTTTCGGCTTCCTCTACAAGCCATACCTTATTTTTAAAAGAAAAATAAATACCATGTTTTAATGTTCTTTTATTTTGGTATTGAAAATTGTTTTCATAATGTTTTCATATCAATGTGTTGTATTGATATCTTGTGATTGAAAGGTGGAAATGTTATGTTTCCTTTATGCATGTTTTATGTGATACGATTATGTTGAGGTTCTTGGGCATTATTATGAAGACGGGTGGTTCCGTGATAAACTAAGGGTGGGTGAGCACGATATAGCTCTCCAATGCATTGGGTAACACGAAGGAGTGAAACTTTAAGGTTTCTCCGAAGAGATTTAGGGAATATACTGTGATGGGTATTCCAAATGTAACCAAGAGGGTTACTCCCTATGTAAGAATGTTATGAATGCCTCAAGTTACCTTTATGTCTTATGATTTCTATGATTTATTCATGATTTGATGAGGTATGTTAATGTGCATATGTTTTATGGGTAATGTATGATTTCATTCTTATGTATATATGTACCCATGTTTCCTTTCCATATTTTTATATCCCTTACTGAGATTTTTATGCTCATCCCAAGTTTTTTTGAAATGTTTTTCACAGGTCAAGGGAAAGGTACATGATATGATGATAGTGTCAAGGAAGTGTCAAAAAATAATCCATGTTTTATTTTTAATGTGTTTCCATTTATGGGAATGAAGAATACTATCCTTATGTAACCACTTTGTTTATATGTGGAATGTAATGCAAGTTTTATGATCTAATTCTCTAAAACTCTAAACTCGAAAAGATCCTCAATGTGTAATCTTGTAATAACTCAAGATTAAGTAAGGTTTAAGGCTGGGGCCTTATAGTTGGTATCAAAGGTCGGTTTAGATAACTTTAGGAGTTAGAATTCTATTAAATGATTATCCAAAAATATTTTTTTATGGTAAAATTGAAATGATATAGCATTTTAAGATTACCATGTTGCTTCATCTAATACATGTTTGTTCAGAATGGTTTTCCGCAGAGGAAATAGGGAAGCAGTGCTAGGAAGGCATGCAGAAGTAAATAACCTTCCGAATCAGCATCTTGAGATGGTCGGAATTGGAACTGAACAGTTTGTTGCAGTAATGGCGCAGTTGACTCAAGCGATAAATGGTGGTGGTATCCTTGCACGAGATCAGCCAGATCAACTGCAGAGGAACATGTCAGTGGTGGAACATTTCATGAGGCAACATCCCCCATCATTCAGAGTATCATCTGACCATGTGTTAGATGAAGGGTGGATTAAAGAACTGGAGAAGATTTTCGATGTCATGGGGTGTTCAGACAATCAAAAGGTTAGTCTTTCCATTTACCATTTGGAGGGTGAGGCAGATCAGTGGTGGTCTATGTTTAAAAATATCAGGGACGCCGATGAGATTGATACTCTTGACTGGGAAGAATTCAAAGGTATGTTTCTTTAAAGTATTTTCCTAAGGCTGTTGGACTTAGGATGGAAAAGAAATTCTTGGAATTGAGGCAAGAGGAAGACTCAGTGGCTACCTATAAAGAAAGGTTCACTCGATTGGAAAGGTATGCACCAAATTTTATCCGAGACCTTGATAGTAAAATCAATCGATTTTACTCAGGATTAAAGCCAAAATATCGAAGGGAATTAGCTTCTCGTGAGTTTAAAAGTTATGAAAAGCTTGTTCAATGTGCTGAGAAGGTGGAAATGGATTTTTCCGATGATCAAGTGTTCTATAACAACCAGCAGAAGAAGAGACCGAGGTGGCAGGAGAAATGGAAGAATTCTTCAAAAAAGTCTGATGGTAAGAAAACTAAGTTTCCAGTTTGTGATAAATGTGGCAAAAGGCATGCTGGGGAATGTCTTCTGAATTCTGGAAAGTGCAACCGATGTGGTAAGATGGGACATAAGGCTCGTGATTGCACAGAAAAGGGTCAAGGTGAAGATAAGACCAAATTTGATTTACAGTTAGTGAAATGTTATAAGTGCAATGAGATGGGTCACTATGCAAATGAGTGTCCGACAAAGAGCTTGAGTGATGGGAAGCAGTTAGACTACAAGCAGAAAGTGGTGGTGAAATCCTTTGCAACTACTTCAGTAGATGTCGGGCCTTCAAATGAAGTTGTATCAGGTACTTTGTTTGTTTTTTCAGATTATGCCAGTGTGTTGTTTGATTCGGGGTCTACACATTCTTTCATCTCTGAAAACATTTCTAGTAAAATGGGAATACCATCTCACGAAATGACTCCTAAACTTTTGGTAAAAACACCTGGGGGAAATTTTGAGGCAAAAAGAATTTATAATAATCTTCCTATCCTTATCTGTGGAAAGAACCTACTTGAAAACCTTATTGTTCTACCTCTAGTAGAGTTTGATGTTATCCGGGGTATGGATTGGCTCTCTATTTACCATGCTAAGATTGACTGTAGAGCTAAAGAAGTTTCTTTTCAGAAAGACTTTCAGTTTGTGTACAAGAATGAACCCTTACTGTTGATAACTTATCAAGAGGCCGAGAAACTTGTAAAAGATTGAAATGAATGTTACCTTGAACACATCGTTGAAAATAAAGGAACTGTTCAGATTAATGATGTGCCAGTGGTAAATGAGTATCCTAATGTTTTTCTTGATTAGTTGCCTGGAATAATACCAGATCGAGAAGTTGAATTTACTGTTGACTTAGTTCCTGATTCTAAGCCAATTTCAAAACCCCCTTATCGAATGGCTCAAATTGCACTTTTAGAGTTGATGGAGCAATTGAATGATTTATTAGAGAAAGGTTTCATTCAACCTAGAACATCACCATGGGGTGCTCCTGTCTTGTTTGTTAAAAAGAAAGATGGTTCAATGAGACTTTGCATTGATTATAGAGCCTTGAATAATATCACTGTTAAGAACAAATATCCTTTGCCTCATATCGATGATTTGTTTGATCAGCTCCATGGAGCTCAGTATTTTTCAAAGATTGACCTGAGATCGGGGTACCATCAGCTGAAGGTAAAGGAAGCAGATGTTCCAAAGACCGCTTTCCGTACAAGATATGGCCATTATGAATTTGTAGTAATTCCTTTTGGGCTAACCAATGCACCTGCTGTATTCATGGACTTAATGAATAGAATTTTCAATGAGTTCTTGGATAGGTTTGTGGTGGTTTTCATTGATGATATTTTGGTGTTTTATAAAAGTAAAGAGGAGCATGAAAGACATTTAAGGGTTATCTTCCAAACCTTAAAAGAAAAGAAATTGTATGGGAAATTCAGCAAGTGTGAGTTTTGGTTGCAACAAATTTCTTTACTTGGTCACATTGTTTCTAAAGATGGGATAACTATTGATCCTGCAAAAACAAAAGTTGTGGAAGACTGGCCAAGACCCACAAATGTAACTGAGATTCGTAGCTTCCTTGGTTTGGCAGGCTATTACCGAATGTTTTTTAGAAATATTTCACGGTTATCTAGTCCAATGACTAAGCTAACTCGGAAGGATGTTAAGTTTATCTGGACAAAAGAATGTGATGATTATTTTCAGGAATTGAAAAGAAGATTGGTGAATGCTCCAGTTTTGGAACTACCTTCCAGGAATGGTGAGTTTGTTATCTACATTGATGCTTCATTGAAAGGACTTGGTTGCTTCCTAATGCAGAATGATCAGGTAATTGCTTATGCTTCACGACAGTTGAAAACTCATGAGGTAAATTACCCGACACACGATTTGGAATTAGCTGCTGTTGTTTTTGCTTTAAAAATTTGGAGGCATCATTTTTATGGAGTAAAATGTGAAATATATACCGATCACAGAAGTTTAAAGTATATATTCAATCAGAAAGAATTGAACATGAGACAAATGATATGGATAGAATTATTCAAGGATTATGATTGTACAATTCATTACCATCCGAGAAAAGCAAATAAAGTGGCTGATGCTTTGAGTCGAAAAAGTAATGCTTCATTAGCAATGTTGCATTTGGAACGTGATCCTTTGGTTAAAGATTTGATGAACTTTTTCATAGAAGTTTTTGGTGTATGAACTTATTCTGTTTTGTTTCAGGTATCAGTGAGATCATCTCTATCAGATAGAATCAAGCAAGCACAGAAGCAAGACAGTGAGTTGCAGAAAAAGGTAGAGTTGGTTCAGAAAGGTAAGTTTCCTGAATTCAACATTGATAATGATTTCGTTTTGAGATTTGGGAAGAGATTGTGTGGGCCTTGTGATTCACAGTTAAAGAGAGAGTTGTTATGTGAAGCTCATAGTTCTCCGTTTTCAGTTCATCCTGGTAGTACTAAGATGTACAGAGATCTGCGGGAGTATTACTGGTGGGATGGAATGAAAAGAGATATTACTAATTTCACTGTGAAGTGTTTGACATGTCAACAGGTTAAAGCATAGCGGCAGTTACCAAAAGGGATGCTTCAGCCGTTACAAGTGCCAGGGTGGAAATGGGAGAATATATCCATGGACTTTGTTGTGGGATTACCGAAGACATCTCGAGGTAATAATGCAATCTGGGTTATTGTTGATCGCTTGACTAAATCTTCTCATTTCCTTGCTATACGAGATACTTTTTCACTAGATCAACTTTCCCGTTTGTATATTAAAGAGATAGTCAGGTTACATGGAGTTCCCCTCTCCATTGTATCTGATAGTGATCCCATGTTCACTTCTAACTTTTGGAAAGGCCTTCAGAAGTCGTTGGGTACTGAATTAAATTTTAGTACAGCTTTTCATGCTCAATCAGATGGGCAGTCAAAATGAACAATTCAGACCTTGGAGGATATTCTATAAGCTTGTTCTATGGATTATCAGGGAAGTTGGTACCAACATCTTTCTTTGGTTGAATTTTCATATAATAACAGTTTTCATTCCAGTATACAGATGGCACCATTTCATGCATTATATGGGAAGCGGTGTCGAACTCCAGCTTTCTGGATGAAGTGGGTGAAAGGAAGTTGATGTGACCAGAATTGGTAGAAGAGATGGCAGAAAAAGTTCAGCTGATTCAGAAGCACATGAGAACAGCTCAGAGCAGGCAGAAGTGTTATGCGGATAACTAGAGGAAGGATCTATCTTTCGAGGTAGGTGATCATGTTTTTCTCAAAGTATCACCATGGAAAATTGTGATGCGATTTGGTAAGAAAGGAAAGTTAAGTCCAAGGTTCATTGGACCATTGGAAATTCTGGAGAGAGTTGGATCAGTTGCATACCGGGTGTCTTTACCTCCGAGTTTATCTCAGGTACACAATGTTTTTCACGTTTCGATGTTGAGAAAGTATATTCCAGATCTATCTCATGTTTTGAGTCCAGAGGTAGTTCAGTTGGAAGAGAACCTATCTTATGGGGAACAACCGGTCCAGATACTTGACCACAAGGAGCAAGTGTTAGGAAATAAGGTGATTAATCAGGTAAAGGTTTTGTGGAAAAACCACATGATGGAAGAGGCAACATGGAAATCTGAAAATGCAATGAGGGATAAGTACCCCCATTTATTCGATAAGTAAATAAATTGCGGGGACGCAATTTTCTAAAGGGGGGAAGGATGTAACATCCCAAGTAATTAATGAATAATAGATATTTTTATCTATGTCTGTTAATGATTAAGATAGTGTTTTAGAGGCTTAAAATGAAAATAAATACAATCTTATGCATGGAATACATTAATATTCTTAAAAGATTGTTTTACTGCCTTTTAATGGCAAACCATTTTTAAATCTATCTTTTGAAAATTTTATAAGCTATGTTTTTCAAAATAAACTTATTCTTTATGATTGGCACATCAAAATTTACCTTGTGTGAATTTTTGGTATTTTTCTGACAATGTTCATTTTTTTATGAATCGTGAAAAATACTGCATTTTACATCAAAACTGCTTTTTAATCTAATTTATTTATATGATTAGATTATATTTTGAATTGTTTTTGAAGTGAAATTAGAATATATTTTTACCATTTATTCCAATGGTGGTCATTGGAATAAATTTCAATTTGAAATTGGACTTAAACTGGTATCAATCTTTTGATACTTATTGTTTCATAAAAACACGCTATTTGTCATGACAACGGGAATTAATTATTAAATTAATTAATGTGACTTATATGTTTTGAATTTTGCAAAATAGACTTCATTTTTGAATTCATAATATCAAATATAGCTTAGGGTGAATTTTTGGTAATTTTCTGAGAAACTTCGATTTTTGATGAATAGTGAAACCACTAAGTGGTACTTATAAAAACTGATTTTTCATTTAAATGAAATTTTACCACTTCTGTGTTTTGAATTTCAAAAATCCGACATACATGGTTGTCATTAAGAAGTAAAATGTGGTTCAATGAGATTAAAATAATTTTTTGGTGAATAGTAACTTATTAAGTTCTTAATCGCGATTAGAGGTAATTAGTGTAGTTTAAGGTAAAAATAATGTTTTAATAATATGAGATGAGCTTGACACATGTCCTACTCTCATTTTATGTGTCATGGCAGACCAAGAAAAGCCATGGGTCAACTTGGGGACCCCATGGAGCCACTTTGGATGGGAAATGACATAAATAACTTTTTATTTAATATTAAAGTAAAAATGACACAAACATGAGATGTTTTACTAAAACAATTTTTACATGGGGTTACACAAGTCAGATTTTTGATTATAAATAGTCTTTGGAAAGCTAAAACGATTTTGTACATCATAGTAATTTTTTTAAAATTTTTAAACATTAAATAAATTAAATTATTTATGACATCATGATGATGCAGCGATGACCTCATTATCTAACGATTTAAATAAAATGGAATGTTAATGTAAATTCTAAAACCTACACATGGCCAAAACCAATTGGATGAGTGGATTTAGAACCCTTATCATCTTATCCTCGAATTATATCAATGTGGGACCTTTTGAATCCGAAACTCTTTTTAAAATAAAGTAACTTATCTTTACTTTCCAAGAGTGCCCCTCCTCTCCTCTTATAAAAGGCCCCCACCTCTACCTCCTTACCCACACTCCCAAAGACTTTGGCTCGGCCAACCCCTGCCCATTTTGTCTCTCCACTTCCCTCTCTTACTCCTTGAAGCCTCACTTTGGGTATAAGTCTTCCCAAGGAAGCCTTTGAGCTCAAACCAAAGGGAGTTACCCGATTTTAAGGTAATGTCTTCTTTTGAGTCCTTTTGTTTTATTTTGCTTCTCCAACCCCCTAAACTCTTTTTATTCTTTTCTTTTGTAACAACTCCAGTATCCTCAAAATACTAGGATGTTGTTATAATATGGATTCGATCTACACTTACACACACCTACATATAATGGTTAACCAACATACTGTTTCCGTGGATGGTGAATTTATGCCTCCGGAAATGATGATTGTTCAACACTCTTTTAACACCTTCAAAGGTGGCCATTAAGATGTCAGTATATTTATTTATGATATATAATATGTTTATGTTTTCCTTAAGCTTCTGGTTTTTTCTTTTTGGTCATACCTTTATGGTTTCCATTATGGGTAAACGCGATATCTTCATTTAAGGAAGTGCGGACTACTGCCCCCCTCAAAGTGATTTGATTCGTTAAATACCATATGTGGGATGTATAAAGGATTGAAATATGATATTATATACGATATTATACTGGAATTATAATATACCTTTATATAATTATGATTCCATTCTATAAAATACGAAATAGAAATGAAAGTAGCGTTCATGCGTACGTACGGCTTACCGTCTCAATGAACGGTGCATTTCATTTCTTACCTCTAAATGATTATGTAATATTATAAATGCATGTATATACTGGATATATATGATATATACATAATTATTATAATTCTGGATATAATGGATACATGAACAACATGTAATTATAAAGGTTTTATTTTTGACTCAAGTACCAATGATCGTTAAAACGACCGTTATTAACTTAAATAATTACATAGTTTTCATGACATGGCAATAAGTGATATAAAAGGATTAATGAACTTGAAAAAGGTTTTTAAAGAATTAGAAATTAACTCAAGTTTATTATTCATGACATTAAATAACGATCGAGTCAAGTCGGACCCGAGGTAAGGGACTTCGTCTTAATCTCCTTTCATTGAGGCATATTTTTTTTATGCACAACCTTCTTTTATACGGTGTATAAACCCATTTGACTTTTACGTTTATCCAAAAGGAATCATTTTTATACGAAGAGTTTTACTAAATGACAAAAGGGAATTTTTTTGTCGAACGTATGCGGCGACAACGACTTCTCTGCCGCCGTGACCGTTATTTGAGTTTCGGCTTCCTATACAAGCCATGCCTTCTTTTTAAAAGAAAAATAAATACCATGTTTTAATTTTATTTTATTTTGGTATTGAAAATTGTTTTCATAATTTTTTTATATCAATGTGTTGTATTGATATCTTGTGATTGAAAGGTGGAAATGTTATGTTTCCTTTATGCATGTTTTATGTGATTCGATTATGTTGAGGTTCTTGGGCATTATTATGAAGATGGGTGGTTCCGTGATAAACTAAGGGAGGGTGAGCCCGATATAGCTCTCCAATGCATTGGGTAACACGAAGGAGTTAAACGTTAAGGTTTCTCCGAAGAGATTTAGGGAATATACTGTGATGGGTATTAAAAACGTAACCAAGAGGGTTACTCCCTACGTAAGAATGTTATGAATTCCTCAAGTTACCTTTATGTCTTATGATTTCTATGATTTATTCATTATTTGATGAGGCATGTTAATGTGCATATGTTTTATGGGTAAAGTATGATTTCATTCTTATGTATATATGTACCCATGTTTCCTTTCCATATTTTTATATCCCTTACTGAGCTTTTTATGCTCATCCCAAGTTTTTTGAAATGTTTTTCACAGGTCAAGGGAAAGGTAAATTATATGATGATAGTGTCAAGGAAGTGTCAAGAAATAATCCATGTTTTATTTTAAATGTGTTTCCATTTATGGGAATGAAGAATACTATCTTTATGTAACCACTTTGTTTATATGTGGAATGTAATGCAAGTTTTATGATCTAATTCTCTAAAACTCTAAACCTGAAAGGATCCTAAATGTGTAATCTTGTCATAACTTAAGATTAAGTAAGGTTTCAGGCTGGGCCTTATAATAAATAAGTATAATAGACATATATATGAAATGGAAAACACTGTTTCTCGAGACGGTAGGTCGTACGTACGCCTAAACGCTATTTCCATTTTCATATCATATTGAACAAAAATAACTAAATAATAATATGTAATTACATATATATATATATATATCCAGTATCATTACTATTTTATATATTACATACCTATTAATGATATATATTTTATAATCATTGTTGAATGGTGAACGTGGAAATGAATCTCATCGTCTCGTGGAGACGGTAACCCGTACGTACGCACGAGCGACAATATCATTATATTGATGGAGAAATAGTTTGTAATTGGATAGAATATAATATATAAATAATGAATAAATGTTATATTTATTATTTACATCAGTTATACTCATTATTATACCCATCCAAATAATGAAGTGTCTGAATAACAAACTACACCATGACGTGGAGACGGTAATATATATGTACACATGTTTGATGAATTTGTCATTTATAGAATGGATAGAATCATTAAGATATTTTTAATATTTTTATAATAACATCACAGTATAGAGAAGATACTGGATTTATTATTTTATAATGGAAAAAACAAAGAAAAAGGAAGTGGAAGAAGAAAAGAACTTAAAAGAGGTGATGAAATATTTACCTATTCTTTGGGTTCTTCATTTTGATTTGATCAAAATGGCTCCTTAGGATGGATTTATGACTAATAGATGTCCTCTAGGATGAAGGGAGAAAAGTTGGGAGGATATGTGGGTAGATTTTGGCTGAGCCAAAAGGCTTTAGAGGTGTGAAGTTAAGAGAAGGGTAAGTGCCCTTTTATAAGAGAGGTGAGGGTCACATTGGGAAAAACAACAAATATTATTTTATAATAAATTAATTTTCGGTTTATAATGGCTCTAAAATGAATTATTTAATGTATAATGTAAGGATGAGTCGAAGCCCTTTCAACCAATAGGTTTTATACAGGTTTAGGTCACTATATTAACCTTGTCTTTTAGATTTATCTTTTAGTTAAATAGTTTGACATTTACCATTTCTATTTGTATTTTTATATTATATGGTTAATGAACTTATGATAAACATCCACGAGATCCCCAATACATTCATTAATGATACACCTAACATTATATAACTCTTTTGAACGAACCATAGATTTTTAGGATTATTATATCAACCAATAATATTGTATTTGTTTTAAAAACTCATTTATGTCAATTTTGACATTACTTTAAAAAAAATTCATATAACCAACCCTAACATGTCATATTAACCTATAAAGTTATTGGAATTCATAAAAAGTCTAAAATTACATTTATTTGGATATTTATAATATCAATTATTTTAATCTTTCATTATTAAGTAAATTAATGTGTCATCATTGTGTCATAAATAAATTAAATTATTTAAAGTCTAAAAATTATAAATAAAATATCATTATGTATGAAATATTTTTATCTTTATAATTAATATATATAGTTGAATTCATATTATGTATAAACCTATATTAAAAATGGCTTAGTTATTAAACTTTGAATTTAAACTTTTTAACTCTTACTTAAATAAAATAATAATAATTGTCCTAATCCAATCGAAGTGGACCGGAGAGAATCATATTTTTTATAAGGATTTTTTTGGTTGAATAATACTTACCCAATAGAATTAGGACATGTGTTAGGGTAATAACAATATCCTTTTTACCATTAATTACCCTATTTACTTTTAACCGTGGTAAATAAAAGTAAAAATTTACTATTCATTAAAAATTATTTTCATCTTATTGAACCACTTATTACTTACTAATATCCACTGTGCCTCTCGGATTTTTGAAATTAAACTCACAGATGTGGTAAAACTATGTTTTATTCAAATTTGCAAATACTCCTTTGAGGTGGGTAAAATACTGTAAAATGTTCGATAAAATTTTATATATTTAAACTTATTATAAAATAAATTCAATGAATTACGTTTAAAATATATAGGTATTATGTATCTATTTTGACCTAAAATAAATTAAAATAAAATAAAAAATTATATAAATAAAAAGATGGTTTTAACCAATAACATAGTGTTTTTTCACTATTCATCATAAATTGATTGTTTTCAGAAAAATACAAAAAATTTATCATAAGATAATTTTGATATTATGAATTAAAAAATTACTTCTATTTAACCAAATTAAAAACATAGAAGTTTCATTTATTAATTTAAAATTAATCCCCGTTGTCAAAACCAAAAAGCGGGATTTTTATAAAGTAAAAACTATCAAAAGATTGACATGCGTTTATGTCAAATTAAAATGTGAAATTGATTATAATGACCAACATTGTATTAAATGATAAAAATATAATCTAATTATACTTTCAAACAATTAAAATTTATTATTTATCACTAAAAATTATTTCTATTAAAAAAGTTTTTTTTAATTAAACTATTTTATTTTTCACTATTCATCAAAATGAGAAAGTTATCATAAATGTACCAAAAAATTATTTAAACAACATTTCTATGTACCTCTTCTAAAGGAAAAATTAATTACATTAAATTTAATATATAAAAGTTTAAAATATTGGTTTTAGAAAATGTTCACCATTAAAAGGCGGTAAAATTGAATTTTTTGAAAAATACTTCTTTTATCTAAAAAATGAGTTTAATATTATATTATGTCTAATAAACACATTATATAGATGTTAAAAATATATAGAGTATATAAGATTCAAAATGCAGTTAATACTATTCATAACCGCTTGTTGAACGGTTAGTGTGGTAAGTTGTGGTGCGCTCGAACTCGGTGTTGTTAGTAGCGCAATCTATTGAATTACATTAATGAGATAACGTACTATGAAATCATGGGCTTTTACAACCTTATCGTTGGTTAGACAAAATTCCCATCACATAGGCTACCTCACCTCATAGCTAAACCAAAAATTGATTTTTTTTTAATCATTAAGAGCCTTGATAAATGATTTAGAAGGACTACAACATAATATTTGGAGAAGCAAACCGCTTAACATTAAATTACCAAAGTATCATTCCACTTTCCAAAAATTTATTCCATTGGTGGGCACAAGCTCAGCCAACATGGCTCTAGGGACCTCCACCAAATTAAGTTTCTCAACTCATAACTTTAGATACAAGCGTACCAAATTTGGTTTCATCTTGAGCCAATATAACATACTACTCAATCATGTATCACATACAACCAATTATATAACCATAAAATAGACTCATCCCTAGATACCACAAAAATTGATCACTTACTACCACCCATGAACCACCTTAGTCATGATAGAAATATCTCATGAATGGAAACCATATGAAGTTCCATCTCATTCTAACCAAGCCTACCACAAGGGAAAATAATTTATTATTAGATTAACATAAAATGTATAACTTCAAATATCTTAATATGAGCCAAATAGAATTCCCCAGACTTACCTCTCATGGGAACCAAACTCATAGCTCAATCATAGTTCACTCGCACTCACAAACACATGTTGTCCATTCTTCTAATATTGGAAAAGACATATAAATTAGTAATATTAGGCACCATATTCATCAAGATTAAAATTATCCCCTCAATAAACACTCATACCCAGTCTTTAAATCTCATTAAATCCCATATCTTCTACTTATCACCTCTAGGAGGTTCTAACTCCATCGATATACCACTATATAGAATTTAAAAAAAATGATATCTCATTAAAAAAATTAATAAATATTAATTCAATTTGAAATTACTAATGGTTAAATCTATGTATATTGTATCAATATCAATACCATGTGAAATAAAGTTTTGATTTATCATGGAACTCCCATAAACTCACTACTATGTAATGAAATAATATCATAACTCATGTAATTGGCCAATATCTTCTCAATTCGATGAACCTTTATCAGCCACCTAGTGTCCCTAGGTAATATGCATACACCCTATCACCCCACCAAGTACCTAGTTCCATCCAACTAGTTACCAAGTGGCTAACTACATCCATCAACCAACACTATTATTTTCCAAAACCCCAAAAATATTTTTTGGCCTCTTCCACCTAATCTACCTACTCAAAAACTCCACTTTAATCATACAAAATGTTCCAACATATTTCAATTATTAGTTTTTGTTTAAAATTTTAAAATCCCACTTGGTTCCATGATTATTGAAATCTAGTTTTTCTCAAACTCCATCGACATGAACTAAGGTGAGTCATTAAAATATAGTCTATTTCATTATTTAACCATTTTATAATTTCCCTAAAATACCTTAAATTATAATTTACTCCCAATTTTTAATTTTAATGTCCAATTTGTGACTTATCTTCCACCTCTTCAAAATACCCTTTATCCTAAGTTTCCATGATCAAGAATATTCCACAATATGTAGTTCAGGTTCTATATTCATTGATATTAACGTAATATCTCATTCATCCTTTAAGTAATTACTATAGATATACAATTTTAAATATAATCTAACTCTTTCTCTTTATTAATTTGTGAATATATACCTATCCATTTGTATTTTTTACTCTAGGTGATAGTATAAGATTCTGACCATTGTTTACAAGGTGAGGATTCTTCCACTAATGTTAGATTTTTGTTTTCTAATTAGGAATGAAATAGGTTCCACCATTTGGGATTGTATGTATTTCCTAAATAATTTGGGATGGAATATCCTGATCTATTAGGTATGGGGTTTTTTGTCTATATAATAAAGAGTGGGTTACCTCATCTACTTATCTTATACCATAACATTTTTATGATTTTATGGGTATAGGGTACTGTAAGGGACATCTGGGTAATATTTTTTATCCAAAAATATTTCTAATAATTTATTTTCTTAATAAAAATGATTAAATAGTTATCCCTTATATGT
The DNA here is from genome assembly GCA_963277665.1 of Viscum album. NCBI lineage: Eukaryota > Viridiplantae > Streptophyta > Magnoliopsida > Santalales > Viscaceae > Viscum > Viscum album. Next base: position 1,896,026,247 of record OY728130.1, on the reverse strand, counting down.
TTTTAAAAGCTTTATTTCCTTTATGGTATTCCTATATTATGTCCTTTTATATTAGTATTGGGTAACCAATAGTAGCAGTTTTCTTATTTTGGAACCAAAGGTAATTATTGCTTGGATTGATAACAAATATCTATTTTTAATTATTTAATATCTTTACTGAACATCATGAAAAGTACATTTATTAATCTAGAGGTGGATTGAAATTTTGTTAACGAAATCCACACTATGCATGGTGATATGGTAAATCCATTTTAAATGTCTAATCCACCAGAATAGAGACATAGTTGGTGTTTTGACCCTCATTTCAATTGATGTTTTCACATATAATAAATATTTTTGATTTATATGTTATTTCAATGTCTGTGGGGACTCATGTGTATCTAGAAATTACCTGATGGGATGGACCATTTCATATTGGTACCCATAGTTGATTTCTAGAGAACCTGTAAAAAACTGTGAAGCCCAAAACATGGAATTTTAGATGTGGATGGAACTTTTTTTTGTGTTGTTAAATTTTGATGATATGTTTCAGTGACTAGAATTGAGTGTTTTGGAATCGAGTTCCATTGGTGAAGAATAGAGAGCCCTAAATGGTCATGGTGCTACTCGTGGTGAAGGTGTTATTTAACAATATAATTGGATCATTAAGTTTCTACATTGAAGATTAATATGTTCAATATTCTATCATTTTGGTCTTTTTTAATTGAATTTCTCCTAGAGATTCATCATACCCTGATGTGGTGTCCAAGAGCAATTTGTTTTGAATGGATTTTATACTGTAGATTCATAAAAAAAATCGATGGATATAATTATCAAATCTAGATAAATAGGTTGAAATATCATCTTATATCTATAGAACTGGATGTATTCCTTACTAAAATACATGGGATATAAGTAATTGACTAAACTAGATGTTTAGAGATAGAAACTGATAAAATATTAATAATTTTTTGTTCATAAAAATAATGATGAAATAAGTTATTATTTACAATCTCATTTTTAGGGAAGTATAAGGATTCAGTGGAAATTTTAAAGGAAAACTAAATCCAGCTTGTTTTTTTAAATAAATATCGTAATCATTGCTATAAGATGTATAAAGAAGTTAAATGAATAGGGTAAAGGGAAAAATTTATAACCCAATAATAAGGTAATGTTCTCATCTAAAAGGAACTAAAATTATAGAAATACTAGAAGAAAAATGTTTTATTAGAAAGTTATTATAAGTAATGAAGAATATAATTCTTGTGAAATTCCTTCTAAATATATAGAAACGAAATTTATATAAAATGTAATAGATTAAATGGTGGAGTATGTGGAAAAATTTAGACCTTACAGTAAATAATATGGTCAAATAGAGAAATTTGTTGATATCCATGTAAAGTTAGAAATATATCCCAAAATGCAAGATTTATAATAGAATAATAGTATAAAATTGGTGGTATATTTAATATTTTTTCAATATATGTTTATGATCATGGAGTGGAAATTTATTATCATGAGAATTTTATGGAAGACTGTGTAATGAATCAGGTAAAATATGAAGAATATGTGAATTATAGGTTGATGTTTTGAGAACAGTCAACTCTCATTAATGTACTTAACCCATCTATCTAATAGGATGTTAAATATATTAAAAGTCTTGAACAAAAACTTGTATCACTAAGGGATATTAATGGACCAAAAGCCAAATGAGAATGTTTGGAGAGTAAAAATCATTTTTTATGGTTTTAGATCAATCTATGATAAAATGGGATCAAAAGGGTACAAATATGATTTAAGAAATGATAAGTGTTCAAAGGAAAAAAATATAAGAAGAATATGTATTGGTTTTTATAGTGAACCATGAAAATAAAATTAGTTCAGTACGAGTGACATAGGAATAAAATTTATTAGAAGAGTTTCTCAATCCAAAAGGACTTATTGATAGTCATGAGATTATTCAAAATAAAGAGATATGTGTATATAAGATGACAATTTGATTATTCATTGATGAAATGTAAATTATCTGGTTTCCTTGGACACACTATGTCATGTTGCATATAATAAAAATTCAATATAAAAGGAAATTATATTAGGGGGTTCAAAAAAGTGTCTGAACATATTCTTCATAACATGGAAGAAATTATTTCTATGGTTACTATTTTAGTTATTTAAACATTGCACATAAAGTAGTTAATTGTAGAAAAGGAAGAGAAAGGTCATCTTATGGAATGAAAATAGACAGATTTAAAATGAAAAAATTATTCAAATTTCATTCAATGCAATAGAGAATAGTATCACCTAGATTTTTGGCTATGCTTGTTTTTCTTGAATTGTATGTAGTTTGAATATTTTAAATTGTGTAAAAGGTAGAGTTAATGGATATTTTAATTTTTTAAAGGAAGAAACATTAAAGGAAAAGGTATTCAAAAATAATTTTTCACAGTAGTTATGTTCAAAAAAATAGATGTATTTTATGTTGGTGGTTTATAAGACAACTTATTAAGTGCTGGTTAACATTGAATCTTAGTTTCAGAGGTCACATTTAGTAAGAAGAGTTGTAAAATCAAATTCAGAACTAAAAATTCACTGATGAGAGGATGAAAAAAATGGATAATGTTTATAAATATTTTACGAAGGAAGCCACTTTCTTATTAATAGTGTAAGAAGATATAGATTGTGGTTTCAAATAGTATTCCATGTTAATAAAATAGATTTGAGAACTTATTATTATTAAACTTAGTAGTGTATATTCCTAGTTAGAGAGATATCAATAAAATATTTTTGATTCATCTATTCAAGTAAAAAATTGTTTGAAATATATATACATCAAATAATATGGGAGGATCAGTTGTTCTAAATTTGATTGGCACCAGTGTGTGTAATTTGAATAGTGAGTTTGGAACCTATTGTGAGAAAGAATTTTTGTTATTTTTAAATTATTGTAGTATGATGAGATGTTTTATTTTCATATTTCAAATAATAGTAGTGTTACCTTTCAAAAAAAATGTTTAAAATATAAAAAAAAGATGATACCATAAGAAATATTAAAATTTTGAGATCACATTGTAGAATAGAATACCCATATTATGAGGTTTAAAAATACCTTTCAAAACAATGTATAAAACCTAAAGCTTAATCAAAGAGAACCCATTATCAAACTGGATTTTAGAATGAATAAATCATATTATTAATAATATAGAAAAATATGATTGATAGATAGTGATATATCACTTCCCAACATGAAATAATTTCTTCAAGTTGTTGGATATCCTAAATATATAGTATTACCATGTCCAATAGTAGATAATACTCTATATGAAATTTCTCATGGAAGGAAACCTTATTTGAGTTATTTTAGAGTATTTATAAGAAATTACTTCATTGAAAATAATGAATTCAATCAAGGGAAGTATAGTGACATACTGGATGAAGGTATCCTATTAGGCAACACAAAAAATAGTGAGTCCTATAAATACTTCAAAAAATGGTTCAACAAAATTGTTGAGATATGCAATGTAAAATTTTAAGAGAATTAAGGTACATCAAATTCTGAATATTATATTTTTGAATAAGTGTATAAATAAAGTGATGCAAAAAACACATATTTGAGATGAACTCAAGGTGTTCAAGCTAATTATGATTTTTGATATTGAATCTATAGAAGATAAAAGTAAAGGTTTTATTCATCCTTGGACACATTTAAGATATAAAAGGGTTGTATTAGATCTAAGAAACATGATTGGATACAAATATGCTCCAACTCAAACAATAAAAATGAAAATAGTAGTACATATCTGTTATTTGAGATTCATCATGAATCCTTAAATGAATCTATAAATTTATGTTTAGGGGTTAAAAACATAAATTAATATGGGATGAAATTGATAAAAATTAAATATGGGATATTTTGGATAGACATGAAAATCATAGTACAATTAGTAAAAATTTTGTTTTCAATAAAAATATGCATGACTATGGGAATGTTATCTAAAATAATGAAATATTTGATTATAAAGGATATTGTAAAGTTAAACACATTGATATTGAATAAAATTTTCTAGGGTGTCAATGTTGGAATATATTAGTCACTTTATAGTAGTGGTTATCTAAGGGATGTAAATGGTGTTTCAGATGGATGTGAAGACTGTACTTCTGAATGGAGTCTTGAATGATGAGGTATATATCAAACAATTTTATGGATTTGTTATTGAGAATTTTAATTTTAAAGTCTTAAGGTCTAGAAAAACATTATATAGTCTCAATAATGCATCACTTTATTACTATTAAAGGATGGAAAATTCTCTAAGGTAGATTGAATTCCAACGATGAGAGCTAGATCACAACCTCTTTGTGATAATTATAAATGTGAAGTGATTTATATTTTTGGTATATTTTTATGATATCATTTTATATGGTAGTGAGATTTTAAAAAATCAAAATTGATGTGTTTAAAATTTTAAATTTTCATGATTTAAGAATTGATATTTTTTATGGGGTTTCATGTTCATCAAAATTAAGTAAATATATTCCTTTTATAAATTATGAAGAAAAAATATGTCTTGATGAAATTAAACATGGAATAATGAAAGATAATTTCCACATCGATTATGGTTGGAAAAAAATTGGGTGAATATGATGATAAGGATGTGGAAGGATCAAAATTATATAGAGAGGTTATTTTTAGAAAACACTATCACACTGAAGCCAGAATGGATATTTTATATGAACCATTTTTTACTGCATATTTCAAAGTGTTCCTAAGAAGGGTAATCACGTGGTACTGAAAACAATAATAAGTTATGTGCAAGATAAATTTCATTATGAATTTATAATGGCCCATTATTCACATATAGATATTACACAAACACTTATGATTATTTATTACATAAAATAACAAACCATGCTAAGTACATATACTTTAGTGTCTTTTGAAACTATGAAACATAAACAAATGGTTCATAAAACATCAACATTGTCTCCCGCTTATTTCTTTATAACTAGACTTATTTTTGAAATATCTTACTTAATACCATAATTCATGATCTATGGAATAGAAACATATGAAAGGATGAGATCAAATTTTCAGTAAGGGTAAACAGTGTAAATTCCATTCATATCATTATAATAATAACATAACCTTAGAAAATCATATATTGTATATAAAAGATCACAAAATGATGTCATGGGATAAATCATAAAAATGAAATTAAATACCAATATTCATATCATAAGATATGAAATTTTGTAGAAAACGCATATAATCATAGAAATTAATTTCATATTAGTCTAGTCTTGTTATTGAGACCATCATAGCAGGCACAATCCATTACTGAACTAAGTTCACTCCTCATTCTAACCATGTATTACTAAACCTGACATAATTACCACTCCAGTCATGTCTATCTAATGAGATATAAATATTTACCAAATTTATTATAGCTATATATATGTCCCATCCATATCATAATGAAACCATTCTTAAGTGTTCCACAAAGGCATAAAAACATTTACCATAACAAAACCCATGAAATAAAATAGATTTTTTAAACATCATTCCATCATAATTGATATAAAACAAATATATTTACTAAATAAAATTCCACTATAAACACAATAAAATAATATTATTAAGAGGGATAGAAATATCAAACTATTTAAAGACTGTCATCTTAGATGTAAAATAATTTTGATAAAACACTTGAAATTAATTTCTCAGGAAAATATATTTTCTTCGTCAAAAACATTTTGCTTCCACAAAATGACACACAATTTTATAAGAAATAATTTTATGTAAAAATAACCTTGTAATATTATGGGAATATTCAATGAAATAAGGAATTATGAAAGTATATAAATCTGTTCATGCCTTACAAGTTAAAAAATATTTTTCTCGTACTTTTTCTAAAAAAGTCAACAAGTTCCTCGTACTGAAAATGGAAAAATATTCCATTCATTTCATTTATTAAAAAAATTACAATAATTAAAATTTACTATTTAAAATTATAGAATTATATAAATAATATTTCAAAAAAACATATTTAGCAAACAGTGACATGGATGATAAATATACCCCAGTAAATACTTACGAATAAACCATCTCATATAAAAACACAATTTGCAATGTATTCCTTTACCTTAGGGTTGATACACTTCGTATGTATCAAAATATCCATTATAATTATTTAAATAATGTTACTCATTTATTACATAATCATAATCATTTTTATAATAAAATTTGTGATCAAATTTTCATCCTTTTGTCAGTAACATTTCATTGTAACTCATTATTCGGGTATTAACTACTTTATATTCTTATACATGTTTCTTCTAATAAGTTCTTATTACAATTTTTAGGAAATAGTTCTATAATATAAATAATTATATATTTATAATATATATCATATTTACTAATTAAATACATGTATATAATTATGTTTTAATAAAGATCATGTAGAATGAATCGCATCACATCGTGGAGATGGAAGGTTATACATACGCACGAGCAATGATATTATTCCAAAATATTTGAATGGTATTGATCTGGATGGTGTATAATATTTAATAATCAGTATAATGTTAGAAAAATCATATATAGTTATTATTTCCTTCATTATACCCATCCTAGTAAGGTGGTGGTGAAAAACATATTACACCACAACGTGGAGACAATAAGCTGTATGTACACACATGCTGTGATTACCTTTTTTATAGGGTAGTTATAAGGTGAAACATGAGTTTTTCATATTAATAATAACATATCATTACATGATATATACTGATTTTATTAATTTATAACGAAACAACTAATTAAAATAAAGTAGAAGAAGAAATAAGTTTGAAACACTCAGTAGATGAGATTACCTCTTCCTTGACGTGCTTCATATAAATCACTTCTCCAGGCACTAGAGTTGGCCTTTAAAGATGACCAAATCCACTATAATGTTAATAGGAATTTTTATAAGAAAAAATGATAGGGGGTGGAAGATCGTGAAGGTTCAAAATGATGTTAAGAGGTGAGGGATGAGGTTCTATTTTATAATTGAGGGAAGGGGTGCTTTAGGAAACTCTATAAATAATAATTTTTAATAAAATCAATCCCTTCCTAGAAACTAAAAAAGATTCCCAATTTCAAATATGAGATGATATAGGGTTCTGATCTCATAAACCAACAAATTTTTTACAAATTATTTTGTCAATTTAAACCATAACTTTTTAATTGAAACTTAGTAATTCTAAAAAAAAATTAATTGTGGTAATAATATTATAAATATTTAATGATTATAAATATTTACTAATATGGTGTTAATTGACCATAAATGGATATTTAATGAAATTTCTGACTGGTTAATTATCAACTTGTTTTTTTTAATATTTTTATTATTATTAAAAAAATTAATAAAATGTTGTTTTTTTTAATATAAATAGTGTCAATTTTGACAATATTCATTTATTTGATAATAAATAAGATCCAAATATAAGATAAATTAGAACCCAAATATTTAATACACTCTTAATATCTCATATTCACCATGAAATTTCGTTTAGAACATTAAACATTTGATATTATAGTTATTTTAGTATTTTTAAAAACAATTATTTGATATTTCTATTAAAAAAATAATTTTTCTGTCACTATTGTGTCATTGTTAATGGTAATTATTTAATCTATAAAAATTATAAATAAATTTATATGATGTATATAATTATTTTATATTCCTATAGACTATATATAGTCAATATTATATCTTATATATCCATTTATTAAAATTAATATACTTATATAAAATGGGATTATGATATTTTGTCACATTCAGTCGTTTTTGATACATTCATGTCATGTTCATAGGTAAGTGGCCATTAAGTGATTAAATTTAAAAAAATAGATTATAAGGGTAAAATTTACTCCCCCAATAGGATTTTTATATGTGTTAAGGTAATTTTATAATATTATTTTTACCCTTAATTACTTGATTTACAATTAAGCATGACAATAAAAATAATTACCAATGTTACAGTTCATAATGGCCAACAATAATAGTATACTATTAACATAATTTGGACCTAATGATAAAAAATATGATATAAATTATTCAAAATTCAATACAAATAAGTTGTAGTAATTAATTTAAAATTAACCCCATTGTTGAAATAAGAAAACGAGGTTTCAGAGTTAAAACATTGCAAAGGATTGAAGTGTTTTTACCAATTTATTCAATGTAAAATTAATTCTAATGAAATAAGTTTAATCAAATTATAAAAATATATTCTATTTATACTTTAAAACTATTAAATATTATAATTTAACATTAAGTGTTATCTAAATAAAAAAAGTTGTTTTTTAACTAAAATTTAGCGTATTTTTACTATTCATCAACGCATGAAAGTGATTAGAAAAATAACAGAAATTCATCCAAAGTATATTTTTATATATTGATTCAAAATAAAATGTGTATGATATCATATAAACATTATTAATGTCTCAAACTCTTAATTTAAAAGGTTTTCTCCATTAAATGGTGTAAAGTTAAACTTTTTAAAAAAATAGGTTTTTATACATCCAATAGGGTTTTATTCATACCTTGTGACTAATCTATCCATCGAATGAATATATAAAATGTTTTCTTTAATTACTAAAAGTAATTCACTCAAAAATAAAAATATCTAAATGATATATATGTTCATAATTAATTTATATCCAAACAATTCACAATGCACTTTCATATGTTAATTATAATTATTCATGCTAATATAACGGCTATGCAATAACAGTAATTTTATAATAAGGGTGTCTCGCAGTTCTTTCAATCTCCTCATTATGTGAAAATAAATTTACTAAAGAATAAAAATTATATAAACATAATATTTCATAAAAACATCAGTGTGTTACGTTCTACCCCCCTAAAACTGAATTTCTCCCTCGAAATTTTTCACATGGAAACATATTGATGAGGATAACTCTCCCTCATCATATACTAAAGTTCCCGTGTAGATTATTCAAATTGGTGGTTCCTCTATAAAACGTTAACCAAGAATGTGGTCTATTTTCATAGTACTTTTTCGTTACGATCCAGAATCGCTATCGGTTTTTATTCATAAAAAAATATCTTGCTCCAGTGGTAAGACTTCTGAGATTCATACATTTGAAGGATCTGGAAAGTAATTTCTCAAGAGAAAAAAGATGGAACACATCATGAACATGATAAAGTTTTGGTGAAAGTGTAAATCATTATGATACATTCCCAACATGATCCAAAATTTCAAAAGGACTAATATACATAGGGATCATCATTCCCTTATTTCCAAATCTCATTACTCCCTTCAAGGGAGATATTCATAGGAACACATTATCACCCACTTCAAACTCTTTATCTTTTCATCAGTTTTTAGCATGGCTTTTTTGTTTACTCTCATCTTCTCTTATGTGTTATGGAATAAATATGACCTTTCCTTCTAATCCATTAAAATTATCATGTCCTAATATCTTTTTTTCCCAACTTTATCCCAACAATTTGGAGTTCTACACTTATTTCCAATGAGGGCTTCATAAGTATCCATCTAAATACTAGAGTGAAAGATAATATTTGAATAAAATTACACCAAAGGTATTTTTTGATCCTAGCCACCTAGGAAATCCATAGATAAATCTCTTAATATTTCTTCTAAAGTATTAATTTTCCTCTCATAATGATCATATGTTTGAGGATGATAAGCAGTTCTAAAACATAACTCTTTATCCAGATCATGATGAAGACTTTTAAAGAACATTGAGGTAAATCTCATATCCTGATCAGATATAAAGGAAATTTGTACCCCAAAAAATCTTACCACTTCCTTTACATATATACTGGAAATCTGATCAAGAGATAAATCCTCCCTAATAGCAATTAATAATTCCAACTTCATAAGGTGATCAATTATAACCCAGATAGAATAATTTCCTTTGGATATTTTGGGAAGTTCGATGAAAAATTTCCTAGTGATGTTATCCCATTTTAATTTTGGTACGTGTAATTGTTGTAACATGCCCATAGACTTATATCTCTCAGTCTCAACATTATGAAACCCAAATCATCGAGAGACATATTTTGAGAAATCTTTTTTCATGTCATCCCATTGTAAGTACTATTTTAGGTCCTTGTACATATTTTTTCTTCTAGGATGAATATGGAATGAATAATTTTGATCCTCATTCAATAGATCCTTCTTTAATTATGGTATGGGAGTAATAAAAAACATGGTTCCTAAACAATATTTTTTCCTCTCAATCTGGGTTGAATTTAGAAATATTTGTCCCTTATTTTGTAGCTCTACATCTTCCTTCAATGCCTCCTTAATCTTCACTTGTATAGATGGTTAAACATTCATTTGAGAAAGATAAGATTATTACCCTTCCATTAAAATGTCAAGATCTATCCTTTGAAAATCCATAAATATTAGATATTTTGGGATCCTCATCATGGATAAGCTAGCACGGTCTTTTTGACTCAAAGAATTTTCCACCTTGTTTGCTTCCCCATGGTGATAATTTATTGAGCAATCATAATAATTAATCAACACCAACCATCTAATTTGGTGCATATTCATCTATTTTGTTGTTCAAATCTACTTTATACTCTTATAATCTGTATAAATACCACACCTTTCACCGTAAATATAATGCCTCCATTTCTTTAATACAAATATTACTGTAGATAACTACAAATATTGAGTTGGGTAATTTTACAAATGGATTTTACACTATCGTGTGTCATAAGCTATCACCATATCATTTTCAGGAGAACACATCCCAATCCCTTCTTGGATGCATCACTGTATATCAAAAACCTTCCTATATTACAAGGCAGTGGTGAGAAGAGGTGCATTGGCTGACCTTATTTTTAGTTCACTGAAACTCTCTTAACATTCCTTCATCTAAATGAACATAACTCCTTTCCGAGTCAACCTTGTGATTGGATTAGATAATCCTGAAAAATATTTCAAAAAATGTTGATAATGTCCATCAAAACTATGAAAACATTATATATCAGTTACCATTGTTGGTTTCCACCAACATCCAATAACCTCTATTTTATAGGATCCCCAGATATCCCCTCTCTTGAGATTATGTGACCCAAAAATGAAACTTTCTGAATCAAAAACTCACAATTAGTAAATATAGTATAAAGCTTCTCCTTTCTTAGGGTCTTCATCATAATTCTCAAGTGATCTTCATGTTCCTCCATTCTCTATGAATAGATCCTGATTTCATCTAAAAATACCGCCACGAACTGATCAAGATAGTCTCTAAAGACTCTATTCATTAGATCCATAGAGATAGTAGGGGATAATAATACCAAAATACATCACTATAAATTCATAGTGTCTGTAACTATTATTGAATGTCGTCTGTGGTATATCCTCATTTTTCTCCCTTAATTGATGAAATCCTTATGGACGATCAATCTTTAAAAAATATTGAGTTTCACATAGTTGGCCAAATAAGTCATCAATGCAGGGAAGAGGATATTTTTTCATGATAGTGATCATCTTAAGTTCTTGATAATGAATGTAGAGTCTCATTGATCTGTATTTCTTCTAAAAAAATAGAAAAGGTTCTCCCCAAGGAGATTCACTAGGGCATATGAATCCCTTATCTAGAATGTCTTAGAAATTCTTATATAATTCATACAACTCAATTGGGTCCATTAATAAGGTTTCTTTGAAAAGGGTATAACACCTAGTATGGGTTCTATTGAAAACCCATGTACAAGATTTGGTTGAAGACCTAAATATTAGTCCAGAAATACATCAAAAAACATCCATACAATGGGTGTATTTTTAATCATGGGTTTCTCCCCAAATATTTGATAAAAATAACCATCATTTAATACAATAAAGACCTATAAGATGGATGAAATTTATACTGGAAGTTTATATTCATCCTTGAATCGATATATGATCAAAGATTAATCAGGAATATGAAATCTGACTTCCCTTCCTTATAAATTGATATGATATTCATATAGATAAATCCAATCTATTCCAAGAATCATAACAAATTTCACTATAGGAAGGATCACAAGATTTACAGGAAGAACCTTGGAACAAACTTCAACTCGAGAAAAATTATAAACTTTTAATGAGATTGTTGTGCCATTATTCTTTCTCCCAGCTACCTCAACATCTAATTATTGAGGTAATATGAAAATACCTTTAAAAAATTCATCATAAATAAAAGAGTTGGTGGATATAGTATCAAATCAAACATTCTCTACTTTATAATGGATGATATGTTTACCTTTCACTACTTCATCATCGTACTCCACGTCGCTGATATTGATTTCTTGTGACATTCCTTTTTCTTTGGAATTAAAGATTTTTTGAAATCGATCATCATCAATAACCCTTGGATTATGGCATTGATTGTCCAAATTCCCAATTTCCTTGAAATTATAACATTTAAGGGTAAGAGGATCAATTTGGGTAACCTTTTCATTGTTCTATTTATTAGACATTTTTCCCATCACTTCAGCATTCAACTTCATGATGACTTTAGTTTCCACCATTAAAACATTTACTAGTCTCTTTAAGAAAATTCTATTCATGTTTCTTTCCTCACTTTAAACATAAGAGAATACTTATATTCTTTTTAGTGTGGTCTTTACATTTTACGTTTCAATTCCATTTTTCTCTTCTGATCAATCCCATATGACTGATGGGTTACTCTTATCCCCATCTCCACCTTATAAAAACCTCAAACATTATCTTTGTGGCTATTTAAGTCCCTTATGGCTAATTCCCTTTGGCGACTTGATTTTAATCCACTACACAATCGATCAATTTTTCTCTCGGATTAGATAATAATTCCATAAGGGTACCTTGAAAGTCTTGAAATAGGTACCAACAGATTCATCATTCATTTACTTAAATTAAAAGAACTCCTACTCCATATTTGTTCTAAGAATACACAAAATGTACTTAATAAAAAATATGTTCTTGAACTCATCCCATTCCATGTATTCAATTTCATCTCTATTCCATGTATTCTTGATTAGATTCCACCATTGATCAGCTTCTCCTTATAAATAATAGACTGCTAAGATGAAATTATCATGTTCAGAAAATTATAGAACTCAAAAATATCTTTTCATGGGTACTGATCCATTCTTCATAAACTAATGGATCAGAAGACCCACTAAATTAAGGTGGATGTTGTCTCATGAAGGACTCAATATAATATTTCACCCTCATTTTCTAGTTTAGAATTCTTTTATGATTCGTATATTGAGAATGTTGGGTGAGAATGGGAAAAAGATTTTGAATTCTAGCTCCCAGAGCATTTGGTTTCTCTAGAGGAAAATCAATGCATTTCTCATCACATTTCGCATTAACGTGGTTCTTTCGGGTTCCAAACATTGACTAAAACTGATATTTATAGTATGATAAATAGTAATCGTATAGGAATCCCACATACTCAATAAAAAAAATTCAATTTATGAAACTTTAGGTTTTATCCTAGGTTATTCATGAACATATCTAAAACACTATGATTGAATTATAACATATACTTATACATATCAATATGGATCTTACCCAGTTTATCTCATCCTAGTTTTCAAAGTTTAATGATACCTTTTCCCTGATACCAACTATAACAACGCATTATTTACATATAGATATAACTTCAACATTAAAGAATATTTATTACATAATATAAAGAAATCATTCTAGGATTATATAGGTTTAGTGTCTTTAGAAACTCAGAAACATAAACAACAGGTTCATAAAACATTCAAATTGTCTCCCACTTATTTCATCACAACTAGACTCCTTTTTTAAAGATCATACATAACACCCTTCATCATGACCTGGAGAAAAGAAACATATAATTGGGTGAGCACAAATGCTCAGTATGTGTAAAAATGGAAATATAATTCATATCATTATCTTAAGAATATAACATTTTAAAATCATAACCTACATGTAAAATATCACAATATCATGTCATGGTATAAATTCTAAGAAAAATATAATACCAATAGGCATAACATAAGACATGAAATTTAATTTCTTACACACATAATCATATAAAATCATTTCGTATTAATCCGGACTCATTTCTGATACCATTAGAGAGGAAAAAGTCTTTTACTAAACTGAGTTCACTCTTCATTCCAGCCCTATATTACTGAACCAGATTTACTTTTCATTATAGTTTGTTCTATCTCATGTGATATAAATCTTTACCCAATGTGTTGGAGGGAGATATGGGTCCCAACCTTATCATACTGAAACCACTCTTACATGTTCTATAAAAACATAAAAACATTTACCATTGCATATCCCATGAAATAAAATGTATTTTTTAAACATAATTCAAACATAACTGATATAAAAAAAGGATTTCCTAAATATCATTCCTACATAAACACAAAAAAAATCATAGTAATAACAGGGATAGAAATATAACCCTATTTAAATAATGTCTCCTTAGATGGAAAATAATTATAATAAAACACTTGAAATTAATTCCTGAGGAAAATATCATTTCTTCTCCAAAAAACATTTTCCTTCTTCAAAATGCCAGACAATTTTAGAAGAAATAATTTTATGTGAAAATAACCTTGTAATATTATAGGGTAAGAATCATGTAAATAAATCAATATGAAATTGTGAAATCCATTCATTTTTTACAAGTTAAAAAAACATTTTTCTCAAACTTTTGTAGGAAAAGTCAACAAGTACCTTGTACCCAAAATAACAATAGATTCCATTCATACCATTTAGAAAAAATTTACCAATGGTTAAAATTTACTTTTAAAAATTTTAGAAGGATATAAATAATATTTTTAAATACATATTTAGGAACCATGTATGTGGATGATAAATATTCCCCAGTAAAGACTTACAAATAACCAATCTTGGATAAAAACGAGATTTACAAAGTTATCCATTATCTTAGTTCTGATATACTTTGTATGTATCATAACCTCCTATATAATGATTTAAATAATTTTAAGGGTTTATTCCATAATCATAATGATTTTTATGATAACATTTATGTCCATATTTTCATCCGTTTTTAGTAATATTTAATTGTTACTCATTATTCGTGTGTTAACTGATTTATGTTCTTGTGTATGTTTTGTCGAATAAGTTCTTATTAATAATTTTATGGTATAGTTATAAAATTTAAAAAATGATATAATTATAGAATATATCATATTTAATCATTCAATTAATGTATATAATCACTTTTTTTAAAGATCATGAAGAATGAATCGCATTGCATCCTGGAGACGGTAGGCCATCCTTATGCACGAGCTATGATATCGTTCCAAAATTATTGAATGGTATAAAAGTGGATAGTGTATAATATTTTAGAATCAGTATGATTTCATAATAATGATATATAGAAATTATTTCCATCATTATACCCATCCCTGTAAGTTGGTGGTGAGAAACAGATTACACCACAGCGTGAAGACGGTAAGCCATATGTACTCACGTGTGGTGATTTAATTTTTAATCATGTGAAAAGAAGGTGAAATATGGTTGTTTCATTTTTATAATAACATATAATTATATTATTGATATAATTTTTTTACTTTATAATGCGACAACTATAGAATACAAAGTAGAAGAAGAAAGAAGTTTGAAAGAATCGGTATAAGAGATTACCTCTTCCATGACATGTTTCCTCTAAATCTCGTATTAGATAACTAGAGTTGGTCTTTGAAGATGAATAATCCCTATAGAATGGAAATATGAAAGTTGAGAAAAAAAGGGTAGGGTTTGGCTGAGTTTAAAGGCTGAAAATGAAGTAAATAAGTGAGGTAGGATGTTCCCTTTTTTAATTGATGTGAGGGGCACTATTGGAAACTCCGTAAATAATAATTTTTAATAAAAAAACCCTGCCCATATACCTCAAAAGTTTTCCAATATTGAAGATAAGATAAAATATGGTTTTTATATCATTAACCAATAAATTTTGTAAATCTAATTTTGTAAATTTAAACCATATATTTTTAGTTGACACGAAGTTACTCTATTATATTTTAATTGTGGTAATAACATTCTAAATTTTTAATGTTAATAAATATTTAATTATATGATGTTAGTTTACCATAAATTGATATATTATGAAATATTAGACCTTATTATAATAAATTTTTAATTTTTAAATAATTTTATTATTTTTAAATAATTGAATTAAATGTTATTTTTATAAAATATCAATAGTGTCAATTTTGACACATTATTTATTTGACTTTAAATGAAATCCAACATAGGATAAATTAGAAATAATATATTTAATAAACTCTTTATATTTCATAGTCACATAGAAAATTCGTTTATAAAATTAATTATTTAATATGTATTTGTTTAATATTTTCAAAACCATTAATTTTGTATTTCTATTAATAAAATAATTTTGACATCTCTATTGTGTCATAATTAATGGTAATTATTTAATCATTAAAAATAAAAAATAAATATCTGTGATTTATTTAATTAATTTATATTTGAATATACTATCCATAGTAGATATTATCTCCTAGTTATCCATATATTAAAATTAATACACTTATATCAAAAGAGACTGTGACATTTTTTCACATTCATTAGTTTTTATTACATCAATGTCATATTCATAGATAAAGGGCCAATATGTGATTAACTTTCAGACAATAGATGTCAAATGTTGAATTTAGTCATCCAATATGATTTTTATAGGTGTTAAAGTAATTTTATAATATTATTTTTACCCATAATTACCCTATTAATCGTTAACGATGGTAATAAAAATAATTACCAAATTACTGTTCGTAATGCCCAAAAATAAAAGACTAATTTTAAAATAATTTGGACCTGATGATTCCAAATATGGAATCCATATTCCAAAATTTAAATCACATATGTTTCATTAATTAATTAAAAATTAATCCTGTTATTGAAATGAGGAAATGAGTTTTAAAAGATAAAACATTACAAAACAATGAAATATTTTTACCTTTGATTTCAATGTAAAATTAATTCTAATTTCATAATATATATTGAATGATAAAGATATATTCTATTGATAATTTGAAAACATTCAATATTATAATTTAACTATATAAATTATCTTAAATAAAAAATGTTTTTTTATTAAAATTTAGCTTATTTTTTACTATTCATCAAAAAATGAATGTTATCTGAAATTGATCCAAAGTAAATTTTTGTATCCCACTTAAAAATAAAAATTTTAGTTTTTTAGATAAAAATTATTAATGTCTTGAATTATGAAGTAAAAAATTGGTTATCCATTCAAAGGTGTAATCTTAATGTTTTTAAAAAACAAGTTATTATACATCAAATAGGGTTTTATTCATACACAATGACTAAAATGTACATTAGATGAATGTAAAAAATATTTTATTTCATTACCTAAATTAATTCACACAAAAATTAAAATATCTAATTGATTTATGTTTTTCATAAATAATTGATAGCCAAAAATTTCACAATGCATTTTTATAAGTTAGTTATAAGTATTCTCGCAAATCTAATGGGTAGGCTAAAACGGTGATATTATAATTAGGGTGTCTTATTGTTTTTTTAAACACAAGATTGCATGAAAATAATTCTATAGAAGAATAAATTTTATTTATGGAAAATATTTCATAATAACATCCAGTTGTTACTTTCTTAATTTTAAAATTTTCAAATATCATAGATTTATTATCATACTCAAGTGAAGACTAAAATTATGTCATTATGGATAGAAAATACACAAGTGGGGTTTCTTTATGGATTGAAAATAATTTTATTGGTTGGATTAGAAAGAAACAATATAGTGTTTCATTTATCATTGTCAATCATCAATAATTTTCTATCACCAAAGATTTTACGTAGCCTAAATTGGATGATGAAAAATATGTAAGACATTGGTGAAAATGTGTGAAAACCAATGATGATTCAATGTGACAAAAAAATTCTATTGAGTTACCTATAAATAAAGTTGAATGCTCTAACCTGAATAACATTGAAATATGGTAAAACTTCATAAATAAAAAATGTGTAGAGAAATATAGTGAGGGAATAAATCTTCATAACTCAAGGTCTAGTGGTCAATATATTCACAAATCCATTGGAAGATCACGTTTTTAAATGATGTGGAATGAACCTTAGAGCTAAAATAATTATTTTAAACTAAAAATGAACGAACTTACTCTTCTCACATCATAAATTTTAATGAAATAGATGGTGTTTAATAATTTTTCTATGATCTTATATATTTTTATTTGTTACATGTATGGGAGTAACAATTAATTGGACGGATTCAAAGGGAACAACTTGTTTAAAATTTCATTAGCCTTATTTTATTTATGGATAATATTTCTCATATCTTGCACCATGTTGTGTCTCATGTAGGATTAGGGATATTATTAAATTCATCATGATTTTGTTTTGAGGAATTGGGAATTTGGAAACTAGTTATATTTTATTATAAGGGGTTATAGAAAAGAATACGATTAGATTTATGATAATTTTTTGGTATATGAATTATATTCATTATTAAATTTAAATTTAGTGTAGAAAATAAGTTATTTAGTGTTTTATATTATTCTTATATCATTATAATTTCATAAGAGTGATAGTGTCTGTGAAATTGGTACTTTTCACCCTTTTCCCAAAAAACAGTTATTTCTAAGAAATATCAAAAATTCGCTCTAGGAAAATTTTTACATGATGTGTTATGAAATAAAAATAGTTTTATACAATAAAATGTATGAAAAACAGAATAAATTTATTATTTATATTTTCACATAAGGCATTTAAAACCAGTTTTATGAAGAATGTATTCTTATGGAATAAAATTAATTTATTCATATATTATTCCCTATATCACAGTTAGATGAATGTACAAAAATTATTGATTTCATTATTTATATTAAGTAAATTATTTATAAATATATTTCATAATTCAATTATTCTCATTCATCCCATCCAACCCATCATGTTGGTTATGACATTCATATTTAAATTATTTTATTTTGTGGTTCTTTTATGCTCGAGGTTGCTTGTGTTACACACTATTGAATGTAGTTTTCAATTAAAAGAAACTGAAAAAAAAATTATATTTTCCTATCTTGATCAAAATAGTTCCCTCCAAATTTTAATTCATTTTGAAAATCTCATGATATTTTAATAGATTTTATTGAGATTTTTTATTTTTAGGTCAATAATATGGAACTTATTATTTTATAAATAAATTATAACCATACATATCCGACTAGAGAAAATTTATTTATCTTAATATAAATTGTTTGATATATTCTCATTATATCCAAATTCCCATGAGGTATATTTATTGGAAATTATTTCCCAAGAGTTTCAATGAAGAATTTGTTGTCCATAAAAAATATAGAAGAGAGCATAGATAATGAATTAAATAAATCTTGACTTTATGATCTCAAAACCTGTTATCACAACTTAATAAATTTAAACTTATTCTATATAAATTTTATAACATTGTAATTTCTCACTTTTCCATTTATGAGGTAAATTTTCATGACGCTTGGGTCATTTATAAACATAGTTCTGAATATCTTTATATTTGAAACACTGGATATTGTCGACTTCTTTCTTACCCTTGAGTTCCCATTCTTGATGCCCTTTCTCTACGCACATGAAGAAAACTCTTGTTCCATTAAATAAATTACAAGATTGTTTCATTCAAAAATTATCACATGTGGGACATTCCATCCTACCATTATTTAACTTCACTTCGTTTAATTATTCATGGTACTTTGTCTTCCTAGGATTCTCTTTATTTCAATAAATAATACATGACTTGTATCATTCATTATCTATATAAATGGAACAAGATATAATATCCTCATATTATGAAAACTCTTAAGATAATAGTTTCCTTCAAAGTATTTGCTTAATCCCATCAAATAAATGGTCGATTTTACTTTCAGAATTTTGTAAATAGTTCATAAAATTCTTTGATAATATTGAAAATTTTACCTTATACTAATCAATTCATTCCTCGTCCTTATGTCCCATATTGAGGAATTTACTTTTCATATCTTCTCATTGATCATTAGTTAAATATTTTTCAATGAATATATCCTTAAATTTATGCTATTCAGATATCTCTATCTCCTTCCACTCTATAGTATTTGGAATCAATTAGCACTATTGATCGATATCTTCTTCTAAATAATACACTACTAGAATAACCTTCTCAACTTAATTACTTCTCAAATCCATAAATATCATATAAAGGGAATTTATCGAAATCTTATTTACCATTGGATTAGTAGATCCATTAAAAGATGGATTCGTCGACCACAATAAGGGGCCTAACATCAATGAATCATGCTATGATGTAATATAATGAAAGAATATTAGAAAAAATCACATTTATAAAATCACTATAATATAATAAATATAATATATATTCATTAAATTTATCCCATTTTCTTTCTATGAAAAGTATAAATTATAAATGAATCACATACCAATGTGGAGGTGGTAGTCCCCACGTACGCATGAACAATATTATCAATTCCCAATAGATAGGAAGGTAAAAAATGAAGATAACAAATTATAACTTTACAATCATAATATATTATAAAGAGAATATATAACCATTAAATCCATAAAATTAAAAATCATGAATTATGGATATGGAAATATATCATATCTCAACATGTAGGTGGCAGTAAACATGTAAAACAAGTGGTTATTTCCTTTCCCATTTAATGGAAAAGTGATGGAAAATTATCATAAAATAATCATAATTACATCTCAATATATTTATTACAAGGTATGAATTATGTTAGGATGGAGTTAATATATATACTATGTATAATAATAATTATACTTTTAAAGAGTTGATAAAGATGAATACCTCTCCTTCGAGAGACCTCCTTGGCATACCCATCTAGCCTTCTTATGGTGATCTTGTGGAATACTGAAACTTAAATAACAAGTAAATGAATATATAGAGTATTTTTTGTAGGTAATATCAAATATGGATTTATAAATGTCATTTAACAATGGAGGATAATATGTTACCTTTTATATGTAATGGGATGGACGCAAATGTAATTACATAAAATATTTGAATAATATAAATACATTTTCTTATGGAAGTTACTCCAAATGGCCTTTAATTTTATTTTAAGATAATATAATTTCTAAATATCATTAAAAATAATATTTATAAAAATTTTGTGTAATTTCTACACTTAGTTATTATTTTAATCCTCGCCCCTGTTAAACTGGTTATAACCAAAACTGTGGCAATAATGTTATGTATCTTTTTAATATTCGTTATGAAAAAATACAAAATTTTCCATTTTAAATAATATTAATTATGAGGATTAAAAATATGTAATCCATTATGAAAATTAAAATTTTAGGAATAAAATTATTTAATTTTAATATAAGAAAATAAAACACATTGAAACTTGTTTATAGTAAAATGTTTATTTTATGCATAAAAATGATTCTATAGAAAAATAATGTATAAAAATAATTAAAATGGATTTTATTGTATTATGTCAAATAAAAGGATATATATTTTTAATTTAGAAACAAATAACATTTAAATTAATTTTTTATATACAAGATTAAGAGAGAAGAACTAAATACTATTTTTAATTGTCAAAAAAACATTACTGAGATGTCCATAATGTTAAAAATATATTTCAAATATCAACATTATATTTTTATCTACCTTTTAAATATTCATAAGTTTATATTTGGTATACAAAAAAATATTTCTTTATATTTCAAGATATTATTATATCATTATAATTTCATAATATTAACAATTTTCATAAAATCGGTATTTTCACTATTCCCCTAAAAACTACTATTTATGAAAAATTTCAGAAATTAACCCTATGATAATTTTGACATGTTGATTCAAAAAAAATGAAAATCATTTCATATAATAAAATTTCTGAAAATGGAAAAAAAATTAATTCTAATTATTTTAACACTAAATATATAAAAACCATTTTTATGAAGAATTTATTCATATGGAATAAAAATAATTTCTTCTTGTACATAAAAAAATAGATGAATGTAATTTTTTTTAATTCATTATTATTATTAAGGAAATAATTTTTTCATATATTTTATAAATTTGTTACTTCTATTCATACCAAAATTTCCTAATGATAGTTAAATATTGAGAAGGGGGTGAATTAGTGGTTTCATTTTTATAAATTTCCAAAAATATGAAATTTAACCCCTACAAGTTTTTAGATTTATTTTCCAAACCAAATTTGGTAATAATATCACATGTTTGAAACAATGGTAAATAAATCAAGGTGGGAAATATTTTGAAGGATCATTCTCATTGTGAGAACCTGAATTCATTCTGTGGACACTCTACGGGGTCCATAAAAATTTACTATTACAAATAAGTGAATAAATATTTCATCAAAATCCCATTATAATTATTCTATATTCAAAGAGGAATGATTGTTGTGACTTCCTTTAGTTTTAGGTTTTCATAACAATACAAAGCTACAATAAAATAATGAAACTTTATAAATTCAACTCCGAGAAGATCGTTCAGTTTCATCAATTTCGAAATGTGTTTTGGATGAACCCTTTCGACATTTAGAAATTTTAAATATAATTAGACTTGAAAAAATATCTTCGTTCTTTTATATTATGTTCTATATAAATAACTAAAACCATTTCTTTACAAATATAATCGAGGAAATACTATATGATTTCTCTATTTATTTCTCTAAAAAATGCATTTCTGAAGCTATAATTGGTGGCTCTATATAAAATTATTAAACCCAAAATTAATCACATAGAGAAACTCACCTCTGACAGAAATTTTTAGTGCATCTACTTTTTTCTCTATAAATATTAACAAGCATAATGTACCTTTTACCCCGTTAATATTGGTACCCCAGAAACGGAATGATCAGGAAAAAAATTTCATTTTCCCACTCAAACTGCGTTTTATGAAACCTTTTAATTTATTCCAGAGTCTTTTATAATATTATTAAAGCTTATTAAATTTTCCATCACATCCAACCATTCTCAAATATTCTTAATTTTAGCAGGATTGCAAATTATTTGAAAGAATAAACCTATTGAGATAAAATATCAAAACATCATTGAATGATCTTCATTGACCAAATTCCTTATTCAATGATCCATACATAGTTTTTCTTCAAAAAATTATCATTCTTTAAAAATTGAGTATAATGGATTGAAATTTTTATTTGTATGGTCAATTTCCCTTTGCTCAAATTTTTTTCATCTGATTCTTTACAAATTGTTTATAGATGGATTTCTTCATAAAAGTTCTTCAGAAGGATTCTTTATCTAATGGATTTTTTGATTGTTCATATAATTATCATTCTTCATATAGTAATTCTTTATAACATCATGAAATTCAAAATTAATGAAATTTTAATAATTAATATCTCAACATGTAAAATTACAAACAAAATGGTTTTTGATGACTCCAGCTGCCTCAAAAGATAGTTGACTGTATTTTTGAAATATCAAAATACATTAGTTTTCTATAAAATCTCCAACTAAAAACTATATCTTCAAAATCTAGCCTATTATCATTTATATTTGAATCTTTATTTATAATTATTTGTTCATTTTATGAAACTATAAAAACTAAAAAAAACACTTCAATATTTCCTGAATATTATTTTTCTGAAGATCATCATTTTATGTGACCATTTTTATTCACTTCATTCACTCTATTCTACAACTATAGTTCAGAATACATTTGTAAAAGTACATCAAATTATATATATATATATCTGTGTGTGTGTGTATGATAATGCTTACAAATGGTTTATTCTATGTGGTTCCTAAGATAGGGTTTCTCTCAAGAGTTTTTTGAAAAAATTAATTTTCCAAAAAGTTATACTCGTGACACAGCTTCATAAAATATTTGAAATTTTTTATTTGATATTCAGTGTGAATATTCATTAAATATATTCTATATGATTTTGTATATATGAATAGTAACACTACAACATCAAATTCTCTTACAATAAATTCATCTGAAATTATTCACTTTGGTGACTTATACATTTAAAAATCCTCTTTCTCATCATTCAAACATCACAAAAAGTTCTATTCAGAGAGGTTTATCTGGATGAGAAATTAACTTATCTTCCCTTCAACAAACCTTATCTTTTATCATCCCTTATTCATGATGTTGGAAAAATGAATGAACAAAGTAACATTAACTGATTGATTTTGGATTTTTCCCAAAAAAGTTTCTAATTTCCTTATTTTATAGTAAGTTCAAAATAAAACCATCCATAAACTCTTCTTTTCAAGTTTTATAAAAACATTCATGACAATATTTTGATTAAAAAATACTAAACTCTGTTAGAAATAGTAAAAAATGTTCTTTAATCACCAAATGTATTTATTTAAATCATTCGTTAATATCATTCCAAAACCCATAATTTTTCATCACTCAATATTTTTTGAAAAATATTTTTTTAACTATTATCAAAACATAGACTTTATTAAAGAAAATTTCATGAACCCACACTACTATATAAAGTAATGTTTTCGATGGAATTACATCAATCATTAATTAGAATGTTTTCTTCAACAATAATATAAACTCCACCTCAATGTTATTTGATCATGAGTGTTGTATTGGGTATTTTGAAATATATATGGCACTCTAATTATGAAAAAATTTCATTAATGGTTTAAAAACATCCAATTTCAATAAATCTTTCTGAACTTTCATCGAAAACCAATTGTGTACAAGCATGGGTTTCAGAGACATATTCTTCTTTTTTGTACTCAAATTCAATTAACATTGTTTCTTTCTATGTCATCTTCCAAAAAAAATCCCAAGAAAACATTTCCTACAACTTCTGATTTTCAACAATTTCAATATATAGCACAAGAAAAATCATTATATCCCTTAAATTTTTTATCACTAATTCTTTTATACAACAACCCATAATAATTCATTCCATTAAAATACCTTAGAATTATTTTTAATTCAAACATTTGAGGTTCCATCATTTCACAATGATATCTATCACTGAATTTAATAGAATAATAAATTTTTTATCCATGAATATATAAGATATTTAAGACTATATATTATCTTTTGGAAGTATTTAGGATGTTCTATTTTCCCATCTTCATCTTAACTCATTTTCATGCCAACTGAAATTGGAGTAGAAACATATATATATTCCTCCCTTTAAAACATTCATAAAAACTCTAGGGTATATTTTTCTTGAGATATAATGATATATATTTCCCTTTTAATAGTTTTATACCAATAAATAAAGTTAATTCCCCAATAAATGACATTTTAATGACTTATATTTCTTCTGAAAAATCTTTACTTGAATTTTTTTATCCCATTTAAATATTATATCGTCAATATTGATAATATAAATTAATGTAAATGAGCTCAAATACTTCACATATAAGTTGTTTTCTACATTACACTTCGAAAAATTAATCATTTCAAACAACTATCTGGTTCTGAGTACAAGCATCACAGAACACATTTCAACTTGCATTTGTTTTTCTTTAACATAAAAACCATGGTTTCTCCTTAATCAAGTAAAATTAAACTAGGATTATCAATGAAAACATCTTCCTCAATATCCATATTTTAGATGGATGACATTACATCCATCTCATAAACTTTATAAAAATGGTGTGAAGACACTGAAAGTATTATTTTTATAGTTTCCAATCTTACAATAGAGGGAAAGTTTCTACAAAATACACAGGTTCCTCCTATGAATAGCCTTTACAAACTAGTCATTATTTGTGTCTTTGAACATCCCAATTTTCATTAAATTTGATTCTAAACACCCATTTTGTTCCAACAAAATTCTTCCCTTATGGTCATGGAACAAGATACCATGTATCATTTTTCTCTATTTGTTCCAACACTTCATCCATAGAATTTACACATTATTTTTGTTTAAATATTTTTGAAACTTATCCAAGTTCAACTTATGAAGTAAGTAATATTTGATATTCTAATCTTGAAATTATTACAGTATTAACAAAATAATACTTATCTCCACTACTATTTTTAGATTCGAACTATTTTTATTTAGAATTAAATTTTATAGATTATCTTCCTAATTCACTTTCCTCACCACGTAATTCTTTTTAATCTTCAGTCACTTTCATTGGATCACTATCAACCATACTTTAGTAATTTTCATTGGAAGTATTTAACTCATTTTCCAAAAGATTATCAGAATTCATTATTAAGGATGTAAGATCTTCCCAAATTTCATATCATAATAATCCACAAAAAATTTTAAACAGATATTCCAACATTAATAACCTATTCTATGGGTTAAATATCCCATGAATATTCCTTCTTCCTCTTTTCCATAAAATTTTTGATAATATGGATTTTTTATTTTAAGTATGTTGGGTCTCCAAAAAACCATAAAATTTTTTAAAGAAGATTTTTTATTACACGTTTTATAGGGAATCAGGTTTTATTATGGCCTTAACAATCATTTATTTTGTTCATGTATAGTAGTACAAACTACTTCTCTCGAGAAAAACATGGAAAGTTTAAACAATGATAGTATGCTTCTTTCCATTTATACCAATTTCTTATTTTTCTTTTATGTTACTCCATTTTCAAGGGGATCACATAGAAATATACTGAGTTTCCGTACCATTTTTATCAATATATGATTTGAAAGTGTTTGATGTGAATTATTTTCTATTGTAAAATCTTAACATCAATATATAAACACCTAACTCTATTTATACAGTTCTTCTGAAAAATGTTTACATTTCTACAGACTCTTATTAATGATTTATAAATATAACATTAGTAATCATGGTTAAATCATCAATAAAATTTTTAATGTAAAAAATACCCTTTCATTGATCGATGTCTCATAGGCCCATATAAATATTAAGACATAAGCTCAATAGGTCGGGTCAATTGGATTTCAATTTTTTTATAAAATTTAAAATTAATTTTTACTTTTTGAAATGTTATTCAAACATTATGTTCTCTTGTTTTAAACATTGGAATATATGTTAAATAATCTACTTTGGAGTGTTTTTTCATAATTCTTTCCCAAGGTTCCCAAGTCTATTATGCCAAAAAATTCTTCTTCAATACACAAATAATAAATGTTATAGATTTCTATTAACAATAACATATTTCCACTAATTGTTTCTCAACATGTTAAAATTTTACTATATTTCACACTTATAATGATTCATGATTTATTCAGGGACATAACATATTTTATATCCTCACAATGCTGGAACACACAAAATATGTTTTTCTTAAGACCATAAATATTAAAAATGTCATGGTATATCAATTTCTAAGATTCAATCTTATTAGTTCTTATGTCTATTATTTTAATGTAACAATCATTTCCAAAATTAATTTCTCCTCATTCATGATTTTTAACATATTTCAAGATTTCATAGCACTTTTCATGTGTAATGAACAAACACTATCAAGAACCCATGATTTTTTCATTTTTCTTGACTTTAGTATTGTCTCAACAACAAACGATATTACTTTAACTTTATTCATTTCAACATCCTTTTCTTTTCAAGCGTAAGTACTTTTTCCAATAAGAGGTTTTAAAAATATTTCAAAAAAGTGACCCTATTATTCATATATTCATCAAACATTCTCCAGTCAACCAAACTGATTTTTCATTTGAAATTTTCTAGCTACTTTTGAATTAAGATTTCAAATTCTTGGGGAAATATAGAGTTATGTACTTTTATTTTGATGATTATCCCTTCATTTCGTTGAGAATTCCATGAATATACATATTAAAAAAATATTTATAATCTTTATTCCCAAATATACCATAAAACCAACAATATCCATTCAGTATCATCATTTTGTATAAATATAATCATTCCATGTAATTAACTTTTCGAGGTTCATAGTGTATTTCAATTTTTTTCATCCTATAATGAAGAAAAAATATTATGAAATTTGTTTTCTTATTTTATTTAGGTTGTATATTTTTTACCTCATTTATCAACCCAATATTTCCTAACAATTTTTATAACACGAACAAGGCTAGTGGAATTAGATGAAATTTTACATTTATTGGTTAGGTATTTCACCAGATTCTCGAAATGGTCTTTATTTACCACTTGATATGATTAATATTTTAATTCTAAAACGTTTTCGAAATTTTCTATGACATACCTTCCTAGATTAATACTTAATAATCATCAAACGGGTTTCCACATGACCTCAAGAAAGCCACCTCGTATGCCAGAGTCTTCTAACAAAAGGGGGGCATTGGGTGTGTCCATTATAAGACTATTTCCATTGGTTAGAGTATATCAAAGTAGATTAATAATAAATATGTAAATACAAAAAATGGATAAAAACTAATAACTACAATATAAAAATTATAATAATTGTCATGTAAAGTCAAGGAAGAAAATGAAAATCCACAATATATAATAGAATGAAAAAAATAATTAAAACTTTATAGAAAATGATGTCATTTTCATGATGATGTAAAAAAAGGTACAAGCATACAAGACAATAGATATAGGCACAATACATGTATAATAAGAAAAAGAACTAAAAAGAATCTCAAATTTAATCCTGATCCTAATATCTTTTATGTGCACTGAGATCTCTTTCAATATAAAAATCAAGCATTTATAATTGTGAACTTTCCCTTTACCCTAACTGCATCCACTAATATAGTATGGGTGCCAATCGGCGGACCAAACAAGGTGTGAGATATACTTAGTAGGCCACCAAAATGGAGTTTATAATATTTACATTCTGTGTATATAAATGTAATAGGGTACAGGTACAAGAATAATTAGTGGTATTAAATATGTGAAATAATTACCATGTCAGGCTTGACTCCCCATGGGATGATCAACTAATTGTACCTACTTTCACCTAAGCTATATTTGTCCATACATGTGACCTATAAATGGTCAGTGTATAAGAATATGACCATGGATTCCACGTAAAAATACATATAAATTGGGACCCAAGGTGTAATAAAGGTGTCTACATAGTGAAAATAAAAGGATAGAAATTAAGGTGAAACCAAGGCATCCTTGACCATAATAGGTTGATCACCCTCACAATAATAAACCATGTACCCTAGATATAGGGTTCTAAGTGTAATTCATGGGGTCCACCAATGGAATTCCTTTGTAAAATTCTACAACTAAGTCTATAGAGAATTTTCATAGTAATTCATAGGCTATGCGTGATTGGGGACCAATAGAAGAATCCAAGGAACCTCATGTCTGAGGACATCAAGCTGAATCCAAGGACTGTATGCAAGGCATTCAAATTTTGTATATTAATTGGGTGAATCATTTGTACTATATCGTGTAATTTACATGGTAATAATACATTGATCTAATTCCAAGGTGGGTATCCCCCTATGAAACAGAATTATTAAATCATTGTGGTGTCCCATAAGTTCTCATGTAATTCCCTTAGAAATCCAAGTATGACTCAAGTCTAACCATACCTTAAATGAGAAAATGTTTCATGATAAAAATTGAAACCATGAAATTATAAAATAATCAAAGTAAATGTGATAATCCTTCCATTTTACCATTTCCAATTAATTTAAACCATTTTCCGTTCATTCATAATAAAAAGGTTCAAAGGAGGTGTCATTCTATTTTAAATTTCATTGGGAATTCATAAACTCTCGGTGAAGCATACATTCCCAGTTAATAAAAAGTCATTACATCAATTTAAATTAACTAAAACACCTTAGGAAGCCAAACCAAATGTGTTAGTGGGTGTTTTGGTACATAATATGCAAGGGATCACACGGGTATATACATGGAACACCCAACGGGTGCCTCATGATGATATCATTAGTCTCTAATAATATATGGGAAAACTATGAATGTATTTAGGTGTAAAATTAGGAAACTAAAACTAATAAATATTGATATTAGGGGAAAATATTTCTTGAAATTAATTCACAATACAACTTCTATAAATATAAATAAAGAGACCTAAGTGAAAATTATAAACCACCTAATTTATCATGTTAAAAAACCCTTATCAGGTATCAGATTTTGTTTTCAGATAGAATGGGAGAAATTTGGGAAATAAAAAATCCCTGAAAATTGGGAATATTAGATTTCAAATAAATAGTGTCAAATATTGAGAGATAAAACAAAAAATAAGGGTAATGGATCGAATCAATTATCAGTAACCTTCTAATATGAAATACGGTTGGTGAGTCATAGTTCAGGTGGGGTTGATGAGTCAATTGGGTGCTTGATTTTGCCACACAGTAGGCCAAACTGTATGTAAACTATGCCTCAGAAGAGTCCAAGTGATACACCCACTCACATTGTTAGGTTCATGGTTAGATAGACCATGCACTAACAATAAATTTCACCATTACAATAGGTCTTCAGTTTCTATCATTAGTGTTTGGCCTCCCTCGTAATGTTTTTCAAACTATTCTCTCTTATATATGGGTTTAACGGTTGCGCAACACAGTTTCTACTAACCATTTTAGAACTAGGAATCACATACTATATCTCAAAAACTAGAGCTCCTCGCTAAAAATCCCTAGATTTACCCTAACCATTGCTTAATATTTTAAACCAAAGAAAAATGTTGAAAATTAAAATTAAAACAAAAATTTAAGGGTTTGTAACTCAAGATAAAATTAAGGATCTTACAAACTCCCCCATATAAGACAACTCATCACCATGTTTCCCTTCTAGTGGTGGTAAAGCATCATCTAAGAGTAATTCCATCCCTTGACCATGTATGCTAACCTTTCACACCCATGTCTCATTCAATATGTGTTCATGCTTCCATTGCACATAGACTAAAGGAATTGACCAACCTCGGAGAGCCTTCATGCTCTAATAAACTAAATGAATATTATTATTCATAAAAGAAACATATAACTCAAACTCAAACTCATTATAATGAAGAATACGGGGTGATACAGAATGATATTTCTGAAGCTGGGATACATGGAAGACATCATTCCTAGCTCTGTACCTCTAAGGTAACTACAACTGATAGTCTACCGAACCGACTCTCCCAAGTATATCAAAATTACTAAAATAATGATGAAAATTATTACCCTTTCAATGAATCTATATATTCCCATGTGTAGGTGAAGCACAAAATATAACTTGATCCATATTCTTAATCTCCAAAGGTTTTCAAAGATGGTAAGCATGAGAATTCTACCTAGACTGATCGGATTATATGTCCTATCTGTTAAAATTCATATAAGGGCTCTACTTTAAACATTACATAGTCTTAATTTAAGTAAAAAGTTTTAATTTCATTCATATTTAGGATCTTTTTTGGTTTATAGTTTTATAGAATTAGTCCATAACTCATATATAGAAAAACATTGAAATTCAATGTGGACACTTCTAAAGACTATATATTTTTTATATATTCCAAATTTCCTAAAATAAAAATATTATCTCTATAATTATACTATTCAAAACATTAAAAATGAATTTTACCAATCCCTTAGTCAACCTTATGTCTTGGGAAAAACATTAAAAAATCAAATAAGCATAAAATGCTCAGTATGTGATGTAAAAATAAGGATACCATTATTCCATTGATAAACATTAAAACCCATGAAAACATTGTCATAAAGTAATAATTTTCATCCTTAATAAGTATTAAATACTTTTATTTGAAAATAAACTCATTTAACACCTTTTTTAAATCAGGAGATTACCATAAAACCCATAGAAAGAATATAAAATACAGAACGGTATCTTGGGACACTATAATACTTTTCATTTATATAAAAGGAGTAACCATTGTTGGAAATCCATATATGTAACTCTTATAAATAGATCATTAAACCATATTAATTTTATAACCAATGTACTATAGGGCTATCAAGGACCCACCCATTGTTGGTATATTTTGTAACCACCCATCATTGGTTTATCATGGAACCACTCGTCAAATATCCAAGTATCATTAAATTATTATAAAACATAAAATATTTTACTTTTCTATATTTAACTCATAAAATTTCATTTTAAATCACAATAAAACATTTCAAGATGTTAAAATAATAAATCCATTTTAAAACCCCAAGTTTAATTTCAAAATAACTATATAATTGCAAAGAATGGTTTAAATTTTTTTTTTAACATTAAATAATGTAGAGGAATCAAAATAAAAAAATTGACATAGTTTTTCCATTATAATCCTTTTATACCCATATAAATAAATATGTAAAATAATATCAATAATATGGTAATAAAGAATATTTTTTAAAAATTAAATCTTTAAACAATAAAAAAGTCCCATACAACTTTAATTCTTTAAATCATAAGACACATTAATGAATAAAAATCAATAAAACATTAAATAACATGATAATAAATATAATATGGATATGTAATTTAAAAGGGTCTATATATACCCTTTATAAATAAGAAAGGTTTATGTCATCAAGAAATGTCTAATTAAAAAGAAATTGAGATGAAATCCCTTAAAATTGTTGGAACATATGAATTAGAAAACCCAAAATTAATTATCATAAAATGAATAATTTAAGTAAAATGATTTTAAAATATTTTAAAATAAAATATTTTATAAAGGTCATTAGATACACCACACAAATGAAATAATAGGTGATTATGAAATTTTTCTCACGAAAGTATAAGTGAGAGAAGAACCCCTTACATTGAAAGTAACTTCTCACGTGTGCCTTTATCTTAATAAATAATAAACGTTTGATAATTATTAACTTGATTTAAAACTTTTTTTATATTTATCATTACTTTTATTTCACTTTTTACAATGTTGTAAACAACTCCTTGAACAAATAATTTTACATTGGGTGTTTTGACCATATTCAGTTTATGTGTCAAAAACAACTTTGGTAAGTCAACTATTTACTAGGGGGTCATTATATAAACATATAAGTAATTTTAAAAATTAAATAATTTTCTTATTTGTACATCAATTACACATCTAAACCCAATCATCAATGATGAATATGAAAAATTAACTAATGTAACAATCATGGAGACAGTAGTCCGTACAAACGCCTAAGTAACGTTCCCATTTTTCAGTGATCATTATGAAATGAATTTAAGTTAATTTATCATTAAATAATTATAATTATATCAAAAGTACCATATTTGTTTATTATATATACTTATATATATAATTATTTTGATTTAAAATGAATCACATCACTTCAAGTAGATGGTAGTCTACACATTAATGAATAACGTTATCGCTTTTTTCAATGTGGGAAATGGTTTTACAGAAAATGATTTAATATATTTCCATAAAGATAATTATTTAATAAATATAATATTGAATTTATTTATGTCATATATTTTTAATTAAACCCATCCTTAATATATTCCATGTAATATATAAAAATTATATAAATACAAGGAAACTATAAATATCATATATATTTATATATATGATATGAAAATTTGTTGACCATCATAATTCCCAACCATGACAGGTGGTAAAGGAAAAAATGAACGACATCATTTTGTGAGGTGGTAGTTCACCGTAATGAAAAATTGTATATTTAGGATAATTATGTTATTATATAATCATTTAATAAAAAGAAATGGAGGATTGGAGAAAGAAATAGATCACAAATTCACATTGAAGAATGTTACCTCTTTTTCAGGTTACTCACTTTGGTTTTCACTAATGGGATTTTGTGGTTGGTTTTAAACCCAAAGTGATGAATATAAGGTGATTAGAGGGATTTTATAAGATTATTTATTATTTTTCCTATGATACAATGGGTTTTGAGATGTGTGAATAAATGGTGAGGGTGAATGTTTTTTTATAGTGGAGGGGAGTGGCATTCTGGGAAATTTAAAAAGGTTAACACTATTGAGAGGACTCCCTTTCATAATGTGCCTCCAATAATGATACCCATTATATCCAATACGATATATGATTTAATAATTTCCATACGATGGGTATTTTACCATTTCCATGGTTATTTAGAATCTTAATATTAAATTTAACCATTAAGTAACTACATTTTTACCTTAATCGCTATAATGAAGTTTAATTACATTAACTAATATTTTTGGTCAAAAACTAAGTTGAACTTATTATGAAAAATAATTTATTTTTATTATAAATATCGAATATATTTTTCTAAATTTAAATCACATAAGTGGAAGAAAATAATCTGAAATTTGTCTCATATAAGGGATGATAATGAGGGTTTTTCTAGTAAAATGTTCATAATTTTGCAAAGTTTTTATATATAAATTCAGTGTGAAATAATTTAAAATCACCTAAATTGGTTTAAAAGATATAATATTTATCTAATTATACTTTTAAATAAATTAATTACATTATTTAACTATATAAATAAATTGGATGAAATTTCATTTTTGAACTAAAAATCAGTTGTATTCACTATTCATCAAAATATGAATGTACTCCGAAAAATTCCAAAAATACACACAAAGTAAATTTTTATATTTATATTTCAAAAATAATTTTTTTAAAATAAAAATTTTTAGACTATCCAAATTTATATTTAAAATAGTTATTCCATTAAAAAAAGATAAATTTTTATTTTAGAAAAAAACATCTTTTAAGAAAAAACCAAGATTTATTCTTTTCTAACACCTAAAACTTTTATTAGATGAAAGTAAACTCATTTTATAAATAAGATTAAAGATGATATAGTTATTCATATTAATTCCCACCAACACAAATACATGGATATATCTACCATATTAAATAATAATAATAATATATTATCATTTGGTATCACTCAGTCTTGCGTGAAACGTTAGATTTCCAAAAAAACTTATTATTTTGTGTCATATATATAATTGGAAATAGTGGACCTTTTGAGACATAATTACTATCAATTTCATAAGTATTAATATATCTCAACCATTTTTAATCTATCATTACCCAGGATGTTACAAAGCACCTACTCTAATGTATCTTTAATGAGATGTGGTCCTAGTAGAGTTGTCCCTGCAACCTCAAATCAGCACATTGGTGAATGAAATAGACTACCATATTAGTCCTCAAGAGGATCCCTCCATATTTTCACTTGAAAGTTTCTAATGTTTTTGAACCCTATTGGAGGTATGTTTTTCTCCAAATAACCTCCAAAATCGTGGATACATTCTCAATGAATGTCCTCCAACACTTGGATTGTGCACATGAACTGACCATTGGTCTAAGGGTGGTAACATGTACACAAAAGTTCATGTAGACACAAATCCTTCTATAATCCTTTCTATAACCATGATGTAAAGTTATAATTTATTATTTATATGATAGTATATGGGGTGACATGATTTCTGATAATCTCATTGACATAACATCTACCACAATCATCTACAAAAAGGTCTCCTTCATGTGTAAAAAGTGAGCAACCTTCGTTAGTATATCGATGATCACTTATATATTTTTAATACATTTGAGTGATACCAAGAACCCTATAACTAATTCTATAGTTTCATCCTCTCATTTCCACTCTAGAATTGTAAATATCTCTAAAATAACATCTAGTCACTAGTGTTCCACCATCATTGGCTTAAAGGTGGAATACCGAGTAAAAAACTTGTTATCTGCCTTTTCATCACCAGCCACCAATACTGGTGGAATTTGTCTCAGTACATATTTGTAATCATGGGGTGTACCACCCTAATATAAGAATTATATCTACACATTAATTTCTCTTTCATGTGTCTAGGAACCCAGACTTGTCTTTGAATATGAATTTTCTGATCCTCATCAACATTCCAGCCTAATGAAGGGTCCTCACATGAAACACTCTTTATTAAAATTAATCCATTGGGATATGAAATATGTATCATCTTCACTTTTCTATATGTGAATAATTCACTTCTAAATATGTAACAAAGTTATTTTTAAGATTCTCCTAGACCACTATATTCCTCTCAAAAAATCAGGTTGTCAACTACAACCTGCTACTGGCCTCCTAAACTACTTGTGTATGAGTTCTCCAGCTTAGTGCATCCACCACAACAATAAATTTCACCTATATATATTTAAGAAAAAATCCAATGACTTTAGGTCTTCAACCCACCTTCACTATCATCGATATAAGTCACTTTGGGTAAATATGTTCTTGAGTATTTTTTTGAGTACACTGAAAAAGTCTCTCCCAATTGATAGTGCCTCCAACCGCACAAGCTATAAACTACAAATACTAACTCAAGATTGTGTGATGGTTAATTAATATTGTTTTTCAACTACTATTGGGACCCAAATATCACAACTCAATATTCCTACATCTGAACTACTCCATCGATTAGAAATGACCTATAATAATAAACATTATAGATTCTACTCAGCATGGGTAGAATCAAGAGTGGTTTTAGTGTCAATATCCATTTCCACTCCTAAAATATCATCTCATAGGTTTTAAACCACAATAATTTCCAATGAAAATTTTTCAAACTCATAATTGGTGTTTAAAAGCATAAAAATTATTGAATGAAGCACCTGTAATATTCATTTATCCTTAAGAAACTATGTAGGTCAATTATTTTCTCAGATTCTCCAAGGAAACCAGGGAACTCACATTATCTCATTCAATTGACACTCATGTCTTTGAGAAATTTTCATTGTGGAAGTTCACCTTATCAATCCAAAAGTGGAATTTCGTGATCCTCAAAAATAGATAGTTCTATCTCAACATAATAACAATGATATCATGATGTTGGTGATGATCATTTCTAATATAATAGTACACCAAGATTTCATCTTTGAAAACTACGAAAAATGATTCTAGATAAGGGTGGAAAACTCAATTCCTCAAAGCTATATAAATTGTGGGAGTGTTCAAGAAACAAAATAGAATAATTGGATAATAATTAAGGTCATACCTTCTTCAAAATGATATTCGAGGAATATGAGAAGGCCTAAATCAAACATGATGATTGAATGATCTCAAATTAGTCATCATGAAAAATCTAGATCCTTAGATCTAGTTAAAGAGTTTGGTTACAAAAGGTAGTTGATATGGGTTCTTAATCATAAATTGTTTCAACTGATGATAATCCATAAATATAACACCCAAACATTTTATGGTATGCTTCTCTTAAATATATTTTATTCCTAGCCTATATTTCATAAATCATTGTGTTCTTTTGAACCAACCCTTGGTTATAACCTATCCATTAAACATAAATTTTCCTCTTCTATGTTTTGAATTTCAAAAAATAGACATCAAGAGTTATGGCAAGTAATTCATTTGGAGTTTGATAGAACCAACTTGATTATTTTATGAATAGTAACATACCCCTATAAATGATAATATGACCCTCATGAATAGTAAAAATGATAGTATTTTATTTTCTTAAGGTAATATGATAATGAGATCTTAAAATAATTTTTTAATATGATATAAAACTAGTTTTACCTTTAAAATTGTTATTTTTTGAATTAACTACGATTTTATTTAAATTTTTACTTAATAATATTTAGAAAATTAATTTTGAAAAATGGAGAACATTTTTGAATTCTACATGTCAGAAAATTTTTAGGGTGAATTTTTTGGATTTTTCTGAAATTTTGAATTTTTTATGAATATTGAAATATGGTAAAATACAGTATAATCAATTTATCTGTAAAATACTATATTTATGACATCATAGGTGATTTAAGAGCACTTGGTTCAAACTTAAATTCCATTATTACTATTTTGGGTCACATTAATTATGATTATTTATAGTCTTGAGAAAAAATACTATAATAATGATTAAAATAATGCAAAATTTCCACCTCTCTTACATAATAAATACCACCCACATTCCCCTCTTCCTCCCACACCTCTAAAGCCTTGATCCTTGCATGTATTCTGCAAAATAATCTTCCCAAGACCACTCCCAACGTCCAAGGCCTGCTGGTATCACCAAAAGTTCAAAAACAAAGGCCTTAATGAGATTCTCCAGGAGGAGTACTCAAGAGGG
This sequence comes from Viscum album, assembly GCA_963277665.1. Taxonomy (NCBI): domain Eukaryota; kingdom Viridiplantae; phylum Streptophyta; class Magnoliopsida; order Santalales; family Viscaceae; genus Viscum; species Viscum album. Next base: position 1,895,988,291 of record OY728130.1, on the reverse strand, counting down.
GAACCTCTCTTCCTTTTTCTTTCAATTTCTTTTACAAAGTCCCATCCTTTTGTTATATATTTTCAACTCACCTCATAAAAATGACATGATAATTATATTACCATACATGTACTTTAGATTCATTATTCTACTATAATAACTGAATATAATCCCTCTTCTCCCCCTCCTTTTATACTTTAAATGCAAACACCGTCCAAGATGTGTTAATTTGTCACACTCAAGGAAGATGGGTTTTCAATTTTCATTACTATCTTCAAGATGGTTCATGAAACATTTTCAATGGATGAACTAGATCATGATATAAGTGTTTTACCATATTCAATGTTTTATAATCCTTACACACTCATAATACAAAATAATTATGCCAATCAAATTCATTATGAACAAAACTGCAAAGTTAATCCAAGCATTAATCAATAACATTTAAATACTGATTAATCCTCAATTATATAACACAAAATCATTATAAGATAATATATAATGTCAATAATAATATATATTTACAATTATGGATTTCAACCACATTTAAAATGAACTTCTATTCATGAACACAAGTAAACCGATCATGAAAACTGAGGAAGATATTGCATCAAAAACAATAAAAATGAATCTCTTAAACCCATCAAAAATGCCTTTAATGAACCTAATAAGGTTATAACATATCAATTAGATTTTGATTATGTTCTGGAAATATTAAATAGTGAAGATAAATTTCATTATTTAGGTCATTAAGAACAATCAAGAACACCTTCAAGCATAAGGTAAGGGATTATTTCTCTCACTTTTATTCAAGAATTCCCCCAATGTTGTGTCCTTCAATTTTTAATTCCTAATGATGGGGAATGATTTCTCACTTACCCCAAAATACCATTTTGATATATGTAAATGATGTTATACCACTTTACCTCTCATTAATCCCTTACAAGAATAGATGATACCATGCCGAAATATTTGTAAGGGGTTTCTCATCTCACGTTCATTTCCATGTGTTTTTCATTATTCACCAATTATTTCATGCCTGTAGTGTATATTATTCCTTATTTTGTTATATTTTATAAATATTACCTTTATATTCATTTTATTTTTTTATTCATTTGGTGGTTATTAGATTTTCATCATACGAGTCGATTGATTACAACGGGCTAAGGGACTTTGTCTCAAATCCCATTTCAATGTCAGTTACTTGGTATTGTGCACATAATATTTCTTTTGTGGCATATCCACTGCCCATTTGAGATAATTTTACATTTTAAATTTTAAATATATTATATATCCATATTCTTGTTTCAGGGATATGAGTATTTTCTTAAGTTGTATACCCCTTTACATGCAGTGTTTATTTGGAATGTTTTTTTAACTATGGAAATATTGATGAATCTGCATCCTCTACTCTATATGGTTATTGAAAAGGCATATTGTATTTGTATTAAATCAATGTATAAATATTTCTTTGGACTTTTGGTGGTGCTTGCGGCCCACTATTTCCCCTCGATGCATTGACAGTCATGTGACAATCAGTTTGGCGACAAACCCTTCGAGTTTGTTTCCAAGAATCCGATGGGTTTCTACCCACAGAACTAAACAACTTTAATGGTAATATGGTATCATGTGCCCGATACATGAAGTCGAGTTAATAATAATTCTCTTTATTCATTATCATTTATTACTATTCATGAGTTTTTTCACTATAAAAAAATCTATGGATGCAATTTCATTCAGAGTTTATTAATGGCATGAGTTTTTCATTTATTCACCATACCATATTTACTGTGCCATGTTTTTTATGATTCAATTATTATTGGTTCATTATTCTGGTATTTGTAACCCTTAATAAGAATTTTATATCACCCCAATTCATTTTTTTACCATCAATAGTTGATGAAGAGGAGATCATTAATTGAGTTTCTGTGGATGCAGTTTTTTGTTTTTTGTTATGTATTGTAATTTTTTACCTTTCCCAATGTAATTTGAGTTACATATATGTATCAAGTTTCTTCAATACTAATAAACTAGTCATTCCTTTGGGTTTTCATTTCTTCTAACCATGAATGTGTAATTATTAATGCACTGACTCTGGTTTCGAGGTTATGGGGTGTTACAATTGGTATAATATGAAGTTGAGTAAAAAACATGGAAAATAGAGTAGGAAATATATAGTAGGGAAAAAAACCTTAGGTTGTATTTGAGGATAAATATACAATAATGTCCTAGTATTTTGGTAAAGAGTATATTATGTGAATCATTATAGAAAATAAATCCATGTCTGGATACAAACGGGTAGAAGTGGCTCTAGCACAGATGTACCTAGGAGTGAAAACCCCAGTAAGGAGTTTCGAGCTTGACCGGGGGTGTCCTGGTACATGATAATGGGCCTTGCTTCACTCTTAGTATTGACACTCCTAGAGGATATGTTTAGGATAATTCACGTTTTATTTACAATACATTATGAAGGATTTTAATGTAAATTATTTTCTCATGGAAACCATGTTTATGTGATTAGTTATGTATATAGTTTTAATCTATGTTAAGATTTTCTATTTAAGGGTCATAACCTTATCTTTTGTATTCCATTATTTAGATATAGAGCCTAATGAAAGAAGGGTAATCAATACTCATGGAAAATGTTGGGATTTCCCCACTGTGTATGTCAACACAATCATTGTTGGAGCAGATCAGATCATGACTATATTGGTAAGAATTACTTAGGTTGTGACAAGTAACCAGGATACACCTGCGTTGGATCATTTTAGGTGGAACAAGCCCCCATATTTTAGTGGGACTACTAATCTAGTGGTAGCTGAGCATTGGATCAAGTCCCTTTAAAAAATATTCATGGTATTAAGATGCAATGAAAATGAAAAGGTGGTGTTGGTAGTATATTGTCTCAATGGTGACACTGATCAATGGTCGTCCTTAGTCCAGAATACCACGGAGGAAAAAGAAATAAAAGATATGGAATGATGTACTTTTAAGGAAATATTGCTTGAAAAATATTTCCCTCATGATCAATAAACCAAAATGAAAACTAAATTCTTTGTCTTAATGAAATTGGAAGAAAATAGTGATGCAGAGTATGAGCCTACCTTCACAAGGCTATCCAAGTTTCTTATAGATTACATATGGGACTTAGTAGAAAAAAATTGATAATTTCTTTGAAGGTATTATGCCAAGCCTTATAAGGTAACGATCTTCTCAAACATTTTCATCATATAATGAAATTGTATAAAGTGCCATCAAAATTGAGAAAGAATTTAAAAATCAAATTTTTTAAGGGAAACCATGATAAGAAGAGGTACTCTAATAACCAAGGAAAGGGTAAAGCGTCAATGAAGAACAATGGGAAGAAGAGATTCCCATTATGTGAGAACTGTGGATAGAATCATCTCAGGAAATTCTTTAAAGGCATGGGAGTCTACTGTAAGTGTAGAGAAATGGGTCATCAATATAATGAATTCAAGGGAAAGAAACAATTTTATGATGTTCAATGCTACAATTTTTGAGAGATGGGACACTATGAAAATGAGTTTCCTAAGTGCCAATAAACCTTTCCATAGAAAATTTGATGAGAGAAAGTACAAGCATATGCGATTATAACTAAGGAGATTTAAATCCCTAATGATGGGGTGGCAGGTACTTTAATTGTGCCCTCAATCTTAGAAAACACATTACTTGATTCTGGATAATTTCATTCATTTATATCTTCCTAGATTTCAAAGAAGATTAGACATGTTCAGTTTGATTTAATAAAGTAGTTGTCAGTCAAAACTCTTAGGAGATGTATCATTGCAACAAAGGCATGTCTACTAGTCCCCCTCAAGACACATAAACGTTCTTTAGTTCGTAAACTTATCATCATACCAATGACTGACATTGATATAATTCTTAATATGAATTGGTTGTCAAATTATGATGTGAAGATTATTGCAATAATAAGGAAGTTACAATCGTTGAAAATGGTATAAAATCCATATTTTTTAGAGAAGAAAACTCGCAAAATGATTCCTATCTAGATTCACCCCTGGTAGCTCTATTGAGATCAATTTTTGGAGTGAAATAGAACACAATGTCTATGGGTGAGGAAAGAAATATTCAAATTAAAAATGTACATATACTTCAAAAATACATTAACATATTTCTAGAGGATTTACTTGGATATCCTTTATAGTGGAAAGTTACGTTATCTATTGATTTAATTCCTAGTGCAAGACCAATATTAAAGACACCCTATAGAATGTCCATTGTGGAAGTAGTGGAGCTAAAGAAACAACTAGAGGAGTTGAGTGACAAAGGATTTATTCAACATAGTGTTTCTCCATAGGGATCCCATTCCCTCTCTCAAAAAGAAAGATGGATCCATGAGGTTATGCCTTAATTACAGGGAAATAAATGTTATTAAAATAAAGAATATGTATCATCTACCATGAATTGATGATTTATTTGATCAACTTCATGGAGCACAATACTTTTTGAATATTAACCTTCATTCTAGATATCATCAGTTCTGTGTAAAGAAGGAGGATATTACTAAGACAGAATTTTGAACTAGGTATGGGCATTATGAGTTTACAGTGATTCCTTTTGAACTGACTAATTCGCCCTCTATTTTAATGGATTAAATGAATATATTTTTCAAGAAATATCTTGATAACTTCTTTGTGGTATTCATTGATGACATCCTGGTATACTCAAAAAAATATAAAGACCATGAGAATCACCTACGGACTATTCTAAATACTTTTAGAAAAAATGAATTATATATGATGTTTAGGAAGTGTGAATTTTAGCTTTAATCAATTTTTTTTATATGCCATGTTGTCTCTAAGAATGGAATTCTAGTTGATCCTACAAAAAAAAGGCAATCTATGAATGGCTTAAGCCAACGAACATAACTGAGGTACACAGTTTTATTGGCTTAGTAGGTTAGTATGGGAATTTTGTTCAGAATTTTTCCCAACTGGCTAACCTGCTTACCAAAATCACACATAGAGGAGTTACGTTTTTGTGGAAAAAATAATTTACAGAATGATGTGAATAATTGAAAAAGAAGATTGGTCAATGCTCCAATTTTGACTCTTCTATCTGGAAGTGATGGATTGGTAATATACAGTGATGCATCAAATAATTGACTAGGTTGTGTCCTTATGAAATATTATATAGTTATTGATTATGCATCAAGGCAATTGAAGACACATGAGAAAAATTATCCACCTCATGATCTTGAGTTAGAAGCTGTAATTGTTGCTCTAAAAATATGGAGACATTATCTTTACGGAGAAAAATATTAGATATACACAGATCACAAAAGATTTAAATACATTTCCACACAAAAAGAACTCAACATGAGGCAATGGATATGGTTTTAGTTACTCAAACATTACGATTGTTCAATACACTACCACCCAAAAAAGGAAAATAAGGTGGTGGATGCATTAAGTGTGAAAGTTCATGGACTTATGACTCAAATGAGGATTGAGAAAGATATGATATTCATGGATCTACTAATGATGGATATGAGAACTATTAAGGAAGGGGAAGCATCTTTCCTCTTTCAAATGATTTCTAAACCATATTTAATGGATAATATAAAAATCACTCAATCTGTTGATGAAAATCTATACAAGAAAATTACTATTGTTAAGGATGGGATATTGGAAGACATCATGTATGAGGAAGGAGTTCTGAAATTTTGGAAGATTTTATGTGTTCCATTGGTACCTGAGCTAAAAAGGGAACTATTAGAAAATTCCCATAGAACAAATTTCTCTAATCCCTAGTAGCACAACGATGTATAAGTATCTAGAGGAGAATTTTTTGGTGGGATTATATGAATTGGGAGATTGCTGACTATATGTCAAGGTGCCTAGTTTATCAACAAGTGAAGGTAGAGAGACTACATCCTAGTGGTGTAATGCATCCTCTACCTATTACTATGCGGAAGTGGGATGACATTACAATGGAATTTGTCCCTAGACTACAGAGGACACCTAGATCGAATGATGCAATATGGGTAATTTTTTTTGTCTCACAAAATCATCACATTTTCTTCCAATAAGATAGGATTTATTACTTGAGTGCCTAGTGAGACATTATATTAATGAATATGTAAGGCTTAATGGTGAACCTATATCAATTTTTTCTGATTGAGAACCCCAGTTTACATAAAAATTTTGGAGAAATATCTATAAGGATTTGAATACTAAGTTTCGTATGAGTATTGATTATCACCCCCAAACTGACAGACAGTCTGAAAGGACTATTCAAACTCTAGAAGACATGCTGATATAATTCTCTATTTACATTTAGGGTATCTGGGATAAATACATTCTTTTGGTGGAATTTTCCTATAACAATTGTTTCTATTATAGTATTCAAATGGCCCCATATGAAGCATTATATGGAAAGATATTTTGACCTCCAACTTGTTGGGACAATGTTGGTGAGAGGAAACGTATAGCCCCAGAACATATTAAAGAGACCATGGAAAAGGTGAAGACAATCCAAGACCATATTAAAGAATATCAATGTTGGTAAAAGAGTTATGCTGACAACCGAAGAAAGTATTTGGAATTACAGGTGTGAAATCATGCCTTTATAAAAGTATCTCCATGGAAGGGAGTCTTAAGGTTTTGTAAAAAAGGAAAACTGAGCCCCAGGTACATCGGACCATTTGAAATTCTGGAATGAATTGGAGCTGTAGCTTATCATTTAGCAATGCCGCCAAGTCTCTCCAAAGTTCATGATGTGTTCCATGTGTAATTGTTAAATAAATACATGCTATATCCAATGTATGTACTCACATATGAATAAATAGAACTAGAACCTGATTTGTCATACTGTGAATAGGCTATTTGGATTCTTGAAAGAAGGGAAAAGGTACTGAGAAATTTGACACCTTGTCTAGTAAAGGTTCTTTGGAGAAACCAAAATATGGAGGAACAAACATGGGAACTAGAGGAATTTATGAAGAATAACCACCCACATCTCTTTGGAGGGCTTTATACATAAAATTTCAAGGACGAAATTTCCAAAGAGGGGAGTAATATAACACCCCAAACATTTTATGTTATGCTTCTCTTAAATATATTCTATTCCGAGATTATACATCATAAATCCTTTTGTTCATTTGAAACAATAATTGGTAATAAACTATCCATTAAACAAAAATTGTTTACTTCATTGTTTTGAATTTCAAAAAATGGTCATCTAGAGTTGTGACCAGTAAGTCATTTGGAGTTTGATAGAACCAGCTTGATTTATTTAGGAATTGTAAAATACCCTTATGAATAGTAATATGAATAATAATATGAACCCTATGAATATTAAATAATGGTAATATTTTATTTTGTTATGGTAATAAGATAATGAAATCATAATTAATTTTTCAATGTGATATAAAACTAATTATACCTTTAAAATTGTTATTATTTGAAATAACTATGATTTTATTTAAATTTTAAACTAAGAATATTTAGAAAATTATTTTTAAACATTGTAGTTTATTTTTTAATTCTACAGGTCAAAAAATTGTTAGGGTGATGTTTTGGGATTTTTCTGAAAATTTAGAATTTTTGATGAATAGTAAAATATGGTAAAATACACTATAATCAAATTATCTGTAAAATACACTATTTATGACATCATAAGTTATTTATACCACTTGGTGCTAACTCACATTACATTATTACTATTTGGGTCACAGGAATTAAGATTATTCATATTCTGGTAAAAAATTATTATAATAATGATTAAAATAATGAAAATGCCTCATCTCCTCCACTATAAATATCACCATCATTCCCCTCTTCCTCCACACTCTTAAAGCCTTTATCCTTACCTAAATTCTGAAAAGTACTCTTCCCAAGACCTCTTCCCCTGTTCAAGTCCTTCTGGTCTCACCAAAAGGCCAAAAAAGGCCTTGAGGAGATTCTCAAGGAGGAGTACTCAAGAGGTGAACCTCTCTTTCTTTTTCTTCAATTTCTTTTACAAAGTTCCATTATTTTGTTCTCTCTTCTCACCTCACCTAATCCAAATCCCACAGTAATTATTTTACCTTACATGTATTGGATTTTTATTCTAATAAAGGTATGCATAATTATAATCTCTCTTTCCCCCTCCTTTTAACTATTAATGCATGCACCATTCAAGATGTGTTAATTTATCACACTCAAGGAAGATAAGTTTTAAATTTGAATTAATATATTTAATATGGGTCATAAAACCTTTTCAATGGTTGAAATACATCATGATATATGTATTTTACATTATTCAATGTTCTTTAATCCTTACACACTCATAATAAAAACTAATAATTCCAAACAAGTTCATTATGACCAAAACCGCAAAGTTAATCCAATCATTTATCAATAACTTTTAATTAATGAATAATCCTCAGGTATATAACCCAAAATCATTATAAGATCATTTATAAGGTCAATAATAATATATATTTACAATTATGAATATTTAGCCACATTTCAAGGGAGCTTCCATTTGTGAACACAAGTAAATCGACCATGAAAACCAAGGATGAAAATGCATCCAAAATATTAAAATTGATTCTCTTAAACCCCTCAAAAAGTCCATTAATGAACCTAAAAAGGTTATAACATATCAATTACAGTTTTTTGAGGTTATTTAAATATTAATTAACGATGCTAAATTTGATTATTCATGTCATTAAGAACAATCAAGAACACCTTCGGGTATAAGGTAAGGGATTCTCTCTCTCACTTGTATTCAACAATTCACCCTATGTTGTGTTCTTCTATTTATAATTCCTAATGATGGTTTATGTTTTCACACCTCCCCAAAACTACCCTTATGATATATAAATGATGTTATACCCATTTAACCCTCATTAATCTCTCACAATAACACATGTTACCATGCCGAAAAGTTTGTAAGGGGTTTCTCATCTCACTTTCATTTCCATGAGATTTCCATTGTTCGCCACTTATTTCTTTCTTGTGGTGTATTTTATTCTCCCTTTTGATATATATTTTCATGATTCCATTTATATTCATTGTATTTTTTTTATTCATTTTTTGGTTATTAGTTTTTGGTCATACGACTCGATTGATTACAACTAGGTATGGGACTTTGTCTCAAATCCCATTTCATTGTGAGTTACCTGGTATTGTGCTCATAATATTTCTTATGTGGTGTATCCAATTCCCATTTGTGATCATTTTCCTTTTGAAATTATAAATATATTATATATCAATATTCTGGTTTTATAGATATGAGTATTTTCTTAATCCGTATACCATTTTACATGCGGTGTTTATTTTGAATGTTGTTTTAACTATTGAAATATTAATGAATATGTATCCTCTACTCTATAAAGATATTGAGAAGGAATATTATAATTGTATTAAATCTATTTATAAATAATTATTTGGACTTTTAGTTGGATTTGGGGCCCGCTATATCTACTCGATGCATCTACAGGTCTCGTGAGTCAATCAGTTTGGCGACAAACCCTGCGAGTTGGTTTCCAAAAATAAGACGAGTTTCTACCCACACAACTAAAACTTTTTAATGGTATTATGGTATCATGTGCCAGATACATGAAGTCTGGTTAATAATCATTCTTTTTATTCATTATCAGTTATTACTATCCATGAGGTTTTCACTATAACAAAATCAATGGATGTAGTTTCATTCTCAGTTTATTAATGGCATGAGTTTTTCATTTATTCACCATGCCATCATGACTATGCCAAGTTTTTTATGATTCAGTTATTATTAGTTCATAATTACACTATTTGTAACCCATTCTTATCATTTTAGCTCACCCATTTCATTTTTTACCTTCAATAGGTGATAAAGAGGAGATCATTTATTGAGATTCTCTGGATGCTATTTTAAGTTTTTTGTTATAAATTGTAATTTTTTACCTTTCCCAATGTAATTTGGGTTACATCTATGTATCTAGTATCTTCAACAATATTAAACTAATCGTTCCATTTGTATTTCATTCATTATAACCATTCCAAGGTAATTATTAATGTATCGACTCCGGTTTAGAGGGTTTGGGGTCTTACAATGAACATCCATAGAGTCTCATTCTCTTTCTTGGTGAAAATAATAGATTAAACCAAAGGAGATGTTCTGGGTTGTATGAAATGCATGTGTTCAAAATACTCTTGCAACCTCTTGATCTCATAAAACATATAATTATTCATCCAATAAGAAAGAGTGGATAGAAGTTTTTCTCTTGAAATAATCAACCACAGGACGAAAATCAACCTCATTAGTTCCCTAATCATCCATATAATGACTATTGGTTTGGGTTGTAACTCTGCCTAGGCCTAGATTCTTGGGAGAATTTAGACTTTCCCAGACTTCCCAATCACCATTGATAATGTATTTTTTCTTAATGGTGATGTAAATGACATCTTCATGTGATAAAAATATGAATATTCAGGATAAGGAGAATACCATTTCATCCTAAGAATGATAAAAAAAACTAATCATCTCAAGGATGAAGATTCAAAATAAGAAACAATAACTGCCTACTTCAATGGGGTATTCCTTGCACTAGCATGCACTATATGATTGAATTCAAAATAGAGTTTCGAGTTTCCTCATGATACAGAAGTACATAATCTCAAATCAAAGGGTTAACATGATTGACAAGAAAATAAAACAATTTGAAGTTCCTATATCAAAAAGGAAAAATGATAAAGTAGAGGCTACCAAGATGAAACCTCATACTGTACATAGTCCGACAAAATTATCCTCAGTTATAGGTTGAAATAAATATATATGACCTTATCTATATTTTTAAGCTACACCCTAACTACCCAGAGTGGATAGAATCTTCTATCATTCCATATCCTATTATCATTCTCTAAAATGTGGAGTGGGTGTGGTTCCTCTTCCACTAAGGATATAAGGAAATTTCAAGAAAACCCTCTAAAGATGTAACATTTTACTATAGTTTCGGCACTCAACAGGGTCTCGATCACAATAAGGATTTGTGTGACCATATTTTCCACACTAATATCATATCATAGAACTACCAATGTAGATACTTTGTCTTCCACTACTCAATACAGAATCCTCCATATAGTGTTTCCTACTCCTTGGTAGACTACTAACATACCTTAATATTGCACCATCATGCCATATATTATAATTTTTATCAATTTGTGCTCAATTTTATAGGATTTATTCATAGTTATTGATAATGTATTCAAGTTAAAATTATTTACCTAAGACCATATTTCATATTTGATCCCATACTCATAGAATATAACTATATAAATCACATAATTAGTTAAGGAAAGTAAAAAAATCTAAACAGATCTAAAGAGATCTAAATAATCAATAACTAATATTTATCCTTGTTCTAGTGCATAAACTCTTTATCTTCGTCTTCCCTTAGCATCTAGGTAAATAAATAGTCATAGAAGGTAGCCTAAAATAACCTTATAACATATCCAAATAAAGTCATGCCAAAGCGATATCATCCCACCATCACATGGAAGATCCAAAATACATATATGTGGTGATCTTGACCCTCCTCTCTAGAGAAATCTCAAAATTATCAATGATAAAAACATGGAATCTAGCCATCTCTCATCATCTTATTAGCTTTCATTCCCCAAAAACATGGGTTGATACTGCTGTTGGAATTCTTGAGTAGAACTTCCATAGTAAGTGCACGTTTCTATAATCCCCATATAGTTTTCATTATCCATAGAAAAACCTCCAGAAATTGTTCATTGTTTCCCAATTTAAGAACAACTGGAAGTGTTTTAGGTGGCACTAATGGCGGGTTAAGTTCCCCCACCTCAAGAGAGTGGCCATCACCACCTTCCGAAAAAAACCCAAGGACATCATTTTGGATTAACTCTACAAATTCCATTTAAACACCTTATATAATATTTAAAAATGAATAAAATCATAGATATATGATTAAGACTTGTATGGGCCTCCCTATAAAAGATATGTACCGCTCTCCATACATGTAAGGTCATGTATAGTTGAAATTTAAGAATGTGATGATTCAAAAGAGACATTTCCTATTACACATAGTTAATGATGGGTCTAGTTCATTTAATATACATAAAATCAATGTTTTTGATATACAGTGTTACATTTTTTAGTTATATATTAAAATATCATTTAATTTTCAATTGGAATTATTATCTAACGATGACCATTTCAATTTAAATTTGGAGCATAAAAATTTATAAGTATATCTATAAGTATATATCAATCTCTAGTTATATGAATTTATCATTCCCATGATATAAATTCATATACTTTTGTATGTTTTAAATGGTACAACATGTAACTCAAATAATACTTTTATGATCACTCAATTGGTTTTTGTCAACATTCCTAATTTATAAAAGCACACATACTCTTTAAATTTCAATAGGAATCCATTTAATTCTTAACAATGAACATTTCAGCTTGTGTGAACAATGGTCCATGGATTAAATTCAATAGGATTGGATGACTAAGGTTCCACCATAGAGATATATTGTAGAGAAGTGTTTAGGTTTTCCATGAACATTAATTAAAAAATTATTTTATAAGCAATAGAAACATCAGTAAAATTTCATATGTAACAATCCTGGAACTACAACATGATAGAGGAAATTCATATATTAAAATAAATTTGGACTTTTCATATGCTTGACATGTAAATCCTGAAGAGAAAATACTGATGAATGAGTCATTATCTCTTTACCATATTGGGCCAAGCGAAAGAGAAAATCCATAATAGTGATAAAAGCCAAAAAGTCATGGGCATCACCCAATACTGAAATCGATACCATAACCCGCCAGAGTGCAGCTCGTTTCATGACTTCCCAAGCCCGCCTTTAATAGGACAGGGGATGGTGGCTAACAATGAGTAGGAATTTCACTAACATGGGAGACATTGCCTCTGTACTTGTACGCACAAACACATATCCAAACCCACAAAAAGATGAAATGTAAAAACTACCAAGAAGACAATAAATGAATATAATTATATCCCAACCAGTAGAGTATGAAAATATACGAATGTAAAGTTAAACTGAGCCAAATACATTTTCACCCAAAAAAAATTCTATAAACCACAATTTAAAACCTATAAAAAAAGGTACTGAGACTACTTTCAATAGCCATAAGAACATACCTCAACCCTTCTGAACTCACAATGCTCTATTTATACTTCGTCCTCCTAGAACTCCTTCAAAAGGTTTCTTGTCTGCACAACACATGACACGTGTGAGAAAAGACCATGTAGGGGTGATTATAATAATACTCAGTAAGACACCCTGAAAAAAAATCAATACACAATGGAATGTAAATTTCTCTATGTAGTGTATGTCTATAACACAAATCACAAGAATATTCAAATATAATCAAATGAAGAAACAATGTTTGGATGTAAGTCACAACTACACATACCATAATTGGTTATTCAGTTCAAATATTCCACAAATCACTCATCTGGTAGAACACACTCCTGAGTCAGATATCACTGATGACGTCCATCCGAGAAGTATTTTTTCTGAGGAACTGTCATGAGTGTGATAAGATTATATATCTGAAGAGAAATATGTGATGCAATAGTTGAGGATCTTAGCTAGAGATGTGGGGAGATACCAATAACATTATCTAGATAAACCCTCTAAGTAGAGGATCGATGCTCGGTGAAGTTGGTCATGTCAATACCAAGGACTCTAACTAAGGCCTGAAGAATAAATAGACGATCTTGCACCAGGACTCCTGTGAGATTTCATATACTCTATCAAAAAAGTTCTTAAAATGGGATTATACAACTATGGGTATGAAATGATACCCACCGGTCAGAAATGATACCCATATATAAGGGTATACACAGTTTGAAGTAAGGTCACACACTCTGCCCCTTGACCCTAGGTACTACTCATGTACAACGGTCTGTGTCATTCCAAACTATGTTGTGTATAATATGGGTACACGCTATGTAGGAGAAGTCACAGACCATGTCCTTCCATCTAGGTCCCACCCAAGTACTCTGTTCAAGAGCCAGTGCTTGATGTCAACTCGTGTATGCTAGTTTGTGTACCAATACAAGGGGTAGCCTATGTATCTGGTTCAAGTCATGTTGTGTGGTGGGGTAAAAGTTGTTTTGGAAACCCGTGTACTCGACTCATGATCATGTACTCCCAATGTACACATTGAGTGGTCCTACGAGGAAAACACACTATATAGCCCATACTACACATTGTGTGTTCTGGAATTTCAATAACACCAAGATATTCCTCCCACGCAACGACCAATATTCTAGGTTCCTCTACGATGATCTGTTCACATTAAAATTCAATATAAACTGTCTCCCAAACACCCTAACACAGAATTGAGGTGTTTTGGTCCTTCAATAGAGTAAGAAAAAACACTTTAATTCCATCGATGAAAACCACCCAAAGAATGATATCTCCAGAAGCATGTCGATTCTTCTATTTTCGTCATCGCCGCACCTCTCCTAAGTCATCCCAATGTAGGGTATTCAATTTCGGATTGTTGCACCATGAAATAAAGACACAACAATCATTCATTCATAACCCATAAAGAACGAATAACACATAGAATAAAATAGGGGATAACATATTTACAAGGAGAAAACCCGAGGAACAAACCTCCACTATTTTTAATTCTATCCTCGGTCCATTCTTTTAATAAAAATCAACAATCAAAATAAATATTATAATCAGCCCATTAAATCATGCAATTAAACCCTTCCCACAAGAAGGATCGAACCACAGATCTACTTATTCATTGGTTGGTCTACGATCACCATTGATTCCAAGAATGAGGAAAGAGAAATCAAATCATCCTTCCCATCCAAAGAATTAGATCATTAAATGTTGAAGAATAATTTACATTTGTGATCAGTCAAGAATGATCTCTGATCCAGGTCTCATCTTCATACATTAAGAGAATTATCCAGGGATTCTTTAGAGATCCTCTCTGGATCTTTTAGTTTTATGAGTCTAACCTCGGGTCCCTACCTAGCTATGTATTTAAAAGAGGCATCATTGTTGCATCGATGCGCCGACATAATATTAAAATAAAAAAAATTCACAATTTATCTTGTTTATTAAAACATAATAATACTAATTTTTATAGTCAAACCATGCTGGTTGATTTTAGGCATCTCATGTGGTAAATCTACTACTCCAAACACAATGGATCCCTCAAATTTTTTATTCACAAAATCATTTAGAATTTATTATACTTTTTTAGTAAAATTGTGCATGCATGATAATTTGTATACTAATATTATAAAAACATTTATTCCGTGCACAACAGACCTGGGAATCACACTTCATCTATGTTCTTAGTCTTGAATAAATTCTATATAATATTTAAAAATAATAAATGGAAAATTTGGTACATTAAATTCTCCCCACCTTGGGGATTTGCTTTCCAAAAAATCCAAAACTAAGCATACTAAAAAAGATTAGTGTACTAAGCATGCATCTATGCCTTCCACTCCCAAATTCTCTCTTGGAGATTCTAGTTCTTCCACATGAAACATAGTAAAGGAAACACTCACCCATAAAATATCTTCTCTCGTCGATCCTGGATCTCCACTGGGTACTCCATAAAATTCTCTCCATAATTAATTTCTAACTCACCCGAGTCGATGACGTGTGATGGGTCATGCACGTAACACTTTAGCTACGACACATGGAAAACAACAAGTAACCGATATAACTGTGGAGGTACAGATAAGAGGTATGTCACCTCCCCATCTCTATGAAATATCTGAAAAGGGCTTATAAACCTCATAGATAGCTTCCCGCCCCGTCTAAATCTCCATAATCCCCGTCGAGGCGAAAACCATAGGAAACGATGGTATCCTTCCTCAAACTCCAAACACATATACCACATATCATCATAATATTTATGACATCACTATGTAGTATTCATCCACTATTGGATTATCTACACCTTCTCTTTAGTAGCTTGAACCAACTCTGGGCCCCTAGGTACTTACTCTCCTAGGTCAGTTCAACAAACTGTTGACTGGAATATATTTCTGTGTAGATCCTCGAATGGTTCCATACTAATTGTATAATGGTACCTATTGTTGTATGTGAACTCCAACAGTTGTAGGTGATCCTCCAGAATATAAACAAATTCCCACATTTAAGCTTGTAGCATGTTCTCTAAGACCTTAGTGGTCCACTCTACCTGGTCTCTTGTCTGTGGTTGAATCATTGGGCATAAGCATAACTGGGTTCCAAACGCCTCCTCCAATCCATTACAAAATCGAGCTATAAAAAAAGAATCACAGTCTGAATCAATAATTTTTGTAACTCCATGGAGTCGAACTGTCTCCTGAACATAGAATTTTCCCAGTTTCACTACTCAACTATAGTCTCAGATAGATACGAACTGGTCCAACATGGTGATTCTATCAAAGACCACCCAGATGGATTCGTTTTACCTATATGTACATGGAAAACCATCACGAAGTCAATCGATATCCCATACAACTTCTATTCTATAACTTCAAAGGGTTAAGCTAAACCTGCGAAAACCTGGTGCCCAAACATTTCATTCTGACAAGTAAGGCATCGAGAAACAAACAATTATGATAATTTCTTCTTTACCGACCACAAAAATTGATGTTGAAGGCCATTGTACATTCTTTCCACTCTTTGATGTACTTCCAAAGAAAATGTATGAAACTCCCTCAGAACCTCCTCCCATAATTCCACTAGCACTACTGTACATCCTCAAAAAAGTATGATGTACTCCCCGCCTTTTGAATAACCATTATGATAATTCCATGTAGACATCTAATCTTGTGGGGTTTCGTAGTATGTATCCCCAATTATTGTATTCCTAACTCTCTAAAAGAGTGAAGGGGAAAAATGACTAGTGGTAACCTGCTCCATCTACATCCATAAAGAATAAATATAATGAGGTCAACCGTTCTGATTCCTCTTTTAGGAACTCCAAACTAGATCTTCTACTAAGACAATCTACCACCACATTTCCCTTCCCATTAGTATTGAAAATTTCAAAGTCATTGTTCTGGAGGAAATCTATCCATCGCCTCTATCTCAAATTCAAATCCTTATAAGAGAATATATACTTGAGACTATTGTGATTAGTGTAGATGACAAACAGCTCACCCATTAGGTAGTGTCTTGATATCTTCCACGAAAAGACTACTGGTACTAACTCAAGATCATGGGTCATGTAGTTCTTATCATGTGGTTTCAACTAGAAAAAAACCACTGGAAATTAGTGCATTCATCTACATCATGACATGACCAATCCTGTTTCCTGATGCTTTGCAGAACAATACGTACTCGACACCCGCCTCCGGGAATCTTATTATCAGAGTGCTCTCCAAACTCTGCCTCAACTACTAAAAATCCTGATAACAATTATATGTCCAAACGAAATGATTCATCTTTCATGTCAATCAATTCATTGGTGTTGATAACCTATAGATATCAGGTATGAATCTGTAGTAATATCCTTCTAGTCTGAGGAAGATCTGCACCTCCATCACGCCCATACGTGGCTCCCATACTAACACCGCCTCAACCTTGGTCGGGTCCATAGACACTCCATCCACAGAGATAACATGTTCTAGAAATGTGACCACCTAAATCCAGAACTATCACTTTGAGAGTTTAACATAAATATAATACTCTCATTGTTTGTCCAAAACCATCCTTAAGTGTCTTATGTTCTCCTCCACAATCACACAGAACATAAGGATATCTTTGATGAATACTACAACAAACATTTTCAAGTAAGGATGAAAGATCTGGTTCATAAGTCCCATGAATAGAACTGGGGAATTTATGATGCCAAAGGGAATCACCAGGTACTCATAGAGACAGTAACAACATATGAATTTCATCTTCATTATATCATCATCTCGTACTCATAGGTGGTGATATCCTAATCAAAGGTCAACCTTCAAGAAAAATATTTCCCCTCTCAACTTATAAAATAGGTCATTGATTCTTGGTAGTGAATATTTGTTCGTCACAGTC
Organism: Viscum album; assembly: GCA_963277665.1. NCBI lineage: Eukaryota > Viridiplantae > Streptophyta > Magnoliopsida > Santalales > Viscaceae > Viscum > Viscum album. Next base: position 1,895,970,271 of record OY728130.1, on the reverse strand, counting down.
ACATGTTTCAAGCTCTGGTAGTCCACGCACAACCAAAATCTCTAGTATTCATTTTTGGTAAATAACATTGGGGCCACCCTGGAAAAAACACTGGGTCTCACAAATCACGTCTTCTGCAAATCCTCCAACTACAACTTCAGCTCATATAGCACTGTGGGAGACATCCGATATAATGGTGCAAATATCAGTGTCATCGCGAGTTATAAATCAATGAAAAAGTCTATCTCTCAGTGAGGAGGTAATCCTAGAACATATTTATGGAAGAATTCTTCAAACTCCACCACCACAAATGGAAATTATAATCTCATAAGATCTATTGAATGGAGGGTCAGGCTATCTAACTAATGATTAATCAATTGCACCATCTTGTGCTTCCTAGATTTTTTTTCACCAACAAAAAAAACCTCATTCCATCACTGCAGACACACTGCAACATTCCCCTAATATAGTCAATCTGGACATGAACTATGGATAACCAATCCATACCAAGAATGATATCGTAAGGCCTCAATGATTTTACCAATATGTGCTAATTGAAACTATCACCTCAGAGGGTCAGGTCACACTATCATCATAAATTTGTGATCACTGGGTCTTCTCTAGTAGGATTCTCCAAGCGTAAGGATTGATTTAATGGTTAAACTGAAATCTCTAGATCTCAAACATGATATGTGGTGAGAAAGTAATGACTAGAACATGTATCTATCAGTACTACATCTAAATTAGAAAAGACACAGATTATTCCTCAAATCAATCCTAGAGACACTAGTTTATATTCATCAACTGTATTCAGCTATCCCCACCCCTATCCATCACTTATTTGAGACTAGTGTGGACCACATGGGGGTGGTAGTGGTAACATGTCGAAAATTTGACCAAATCCTCCTACTCTCCAAGATCCTCTTCCACATCCCCCTCCCATAGGACCCCCCTTCTCGGTTCGATGTCTCTTCCTCAGTGGTCCATCAACTATCTCCCTGTCAGCAGTATGGCAGGTCGCATGATCTCAATAAATATGTCCCCTGTCGTCACATAAATAACACCTTCTCTCCCTAACCTAACCAGATCCACCATATGATACCTGAAATACATATCCTTTTTAGTGGTACATCCTCTTGAAACTTCTCCCTCATCCATATCCCTGAGACTGATGTTAAATCCTTTCTAATGAGATATCTGCACCTATTCTTCTAGTGTTGACTATCACTGGCGATATCTTCTTAGGCAAGAGACTTTTAATCACCAACGATACCTCAAGCACCCTAGCATTTGTCACACTTCATAGAGGGATAATGATGGTTCATATTTCTCTATGCAGAGCACACTCAAAGTCCCAAGCCCTAAAGTACTGATCTTTAACAATATCCATCGATTACATGGAATGGTTGCTTAACCATGATGAATAATTAGCTATTGTCATGTTTCCCAACTAGAGCTAAGGAAGCTCCTGGATATGTAAATCTCTCATTGTAACTAGTAACAAATCCTCTCTAAAGAGGAACTCAAACTATGTCCATGAAAGAGTCGCCTCATTGTATGTTTGGATATCTAAACTCCACCATTGCTCTATTGAGTTGTGTATAAGGCTCACCGCCAGGACAACCATTTGATCTACTAAAGGTTGGACTAGGAAAAAAACATGGGTCACCACCTCAAGTCATACCTATATAGCCTGAGGGTCAGGCTCACCATAGAACCTAAGGGGGGTCGGTCTCTGAAACTCATGAAGCACACTCAGCCTTCACTCCTCATCTGCTAGTACTGTTGGTGCCACGTGCTTCTTTATAGGTGGCATTATAGCTAGTGAACCACCTGGAAGTGAAATTTAGGGAATTGTTCCCTATATAGAATTATCATTGCTGAGGGGGCCATCCTCTTGATCGATCTAATAAATCCTAGCTAGTATGTGTCTCAAGGGTATCCTTTAAGAAAACAAGATGTACCAAATGAGTATATCTGGAGATATGACTCATTAAGTACATGGAACCACAACCCATTCCTATATGATTTATGTATCATTATTTTCCATACATCTAGTGTTCTCATGTACCATGTGAGAATGTAGGTTATCATAGTCCTAGTGTGTAGTTACATCAACCTCTTATCCCAACATTAGAGTCCCTAGCCAGAAATATGAACTCGAAACACTGAATAATGTTGCTCTAAACCAATATCATAATATCTTGGTCCTAAGGTATAATCGGATACGTCTAATACCACTCTATCATGACCTGTCCAAGTGGGGGAAATTCTACGACTCCCCAAGCCCACCTCTAATAGGTCTGGGGCTGGTGACTAATACTGATTAGGCATATCAGTGACATGGGAGGAATTTCCTATATACCTATATAAACTCACCCATCTCCAATCCCACAAAATAATGAAATGTCAAAACAAATAAGAAAACAATGCATGCAAACCACTATATCCCAACCAAGATAGTATGATAGGGAATTAATGTAACGTGAAATTGGGCCAAATACAACCCTTCTAAAAAAATATTTTGTAAACCAAAAATTCAAACCTATAATCAAAGGTATTGGGACTATTGTCTGTAGCTGTAGGAATACAATGTGGACCGTCTTTACTCACAATGCTCTGTTTGGTCTCGATCCACCAAGGAATCCATCAAAAGGATGCTCGTATGCATCAGAAACGACACGTGTGGGAAATGCCCTTGCAGGGTTCGGTAAAACAACACTAAGTAGGACACCCCAAAACCCAAAATAAATACACAAAGAACTTACAACAAGCTCTATGAATTTTATGGCTACTTCACATAGAAAAATTTTATCTAGATATACTCAAACCAAGACAAGTAGTCTAATGATAATTCACAACAACCACATTCCAACACTGGTGATTCAGTCCAAAAATTTGATGAAGAACTCATATGAGAGAACACACTCCTGAGTCGAATATCATTGATGATGCCCGTGTGAGATTTACTATAATTCAGATACTATCAGGAGAGATATATGCAGATAGATCAAAATAAATAGATATGATACAACAGATGAAGATCACAACTAGGGCCCTGGAGTGATACAAAAAAATACATCTAGATTAACCAACTAAGGTGAGGATCGACACCCATGGAAGTTTCTCACATCAATTCCAAGAACTCTACTTAGGGAAAGAATAATTAATAGAGGATCCTAACCCAGGGAACTCAGGGGTTTCAAATGAATATATCTAACAAGTCCTACTGAAGGGATCATACTCCTATGGGTAGGAAACGATACTCATCAACCTTCAAGGAAGCGATAAAGGGCATGAAACCTTATAAAACTTGTACAAGGTATGGTTGAAAAGAAATTAAATCCATGTAGAATGGTATACTCAACTTGTAGTAGGGTCACACATCATGTCCCTTGAACTTGGGTACTTCATGTGTACAATGGACTATGTCATTCCAAACTCTGTCATATAGAAGATGGGTACACATTTTGTTGGAGAAGTCACATTTAGTTTTCTTCCATCTAAGGTCCACCCGTGCACTATGGTTATGTGCTAGTACATAGAGTCAACTCATGTATGCCTGCCCCCATACCAGTACACGTTGTAGCCCACGTATCTAGTCCAGGTCATGACGTTTGGTGGGGTACACGTCATGTAGGAGACATATGTACTCCACTTGTGCCCATGTACTCCCAGAGTTCACGCTTAGTGGTTCAATGATGACCACCCATCGTGTATCCCATATTACATGCCATGTGTTCTGGAATTTCTTGAACACTATGTTCTTCTTTCCGGGAATCAAAAAAACTTTTGGGTTCCTCTCTGGTTATCTGTTCACCATGAAAATCAAGATTGTGGGTCACTCAATCACCATAACACTAAGTCCAAGAGTTTCAAGCTCAGAACATAACTTTAAATCCATAAAATGAAAACTGAATGATGAATGATATGACCTAAATCACTTTTATTCATTGGTCTCCATCATAATCACACCTCCACTATATCGTCATTGTGTTGGATTTTTTATTTTGAATCATTGCACCATGAAACGAAGGTGCATCAATCATTCATTCAAAACCTAGAAAGAATGAAGAAAACATAGAATAAAATATGGCAGAAAATATTCAAAAGGAAAAAAATTCAAATAACTCACCTCATCCATTGTTCATTTTAGCCTCGATCTGTTTCTGTAAGAAATATGAACAATCAAAATCAATAAAATATTAAACCCTGTAAATTCCACAATTAACCCATCCCACAAGAATGATCAAACCACATATCTACCTATTCGTTGGTTGGTTTTCATTCATCATTGTATCTATGAAATGGGAAACAACAATCAATACAATACTTTAAATCTAGGAATTAGATCATTCTCTATTCAAAATGGTCACTGGAGATCCATGAAGAATGATATCTAATATTCTTATCATCATTATCCACCGAGATAATTCCCCAAGGATTCTCTCCTATGCCTCCAGAGAACTTTTAGGGTTATGAGTCTAACCCTAGGTCCATGTCTAGCTATTTATTTTAAAGAAATAATGTCACTGTGTCTATATAACTTTAAAATAAGATAAATCTGAAATTTATTTTACTCATTAAAACATCCAAAAACTACTTTTCACATATGACCCATGTCGACCGATGTTAGACCTCAAATAGGGTAAATCCACTACTATGAACACAATGGTTCCCTTGAATTTATGATCCAAGAACCCATTAATAAGTTATTCCACGTTTTTAGGAAAACTGTGTGTGCATAATAGTTAACATTTTAATATTATTCAATCATTTATTCTGGGCAGACCGGTCCTTGGAATCGCACGTCGTCTCAGCACCTGGTCTCGAATGAATTCCATATAATGTTTAAAAATTTTAAACGTAAAATCTAGGACATAATAATTCAACTGTAATAGGTATAATTCCAAATATTAAAATCCCATCATAGGAAATTTGGATTTTCCCGTATACATTGGATAGAAACTTCAAGGAACATACACATTACCAGATTCCAACACTTTCCTAGTCTTTTATCTTTCAAACTAAAATATTATGAAAAAAAATGAATGTAACCTCTGATGCCACTTTGTGACGTATTGAAACCGGTCACTCCACAACAATAGATAAACCTATGGCCACATGGAATCAAACGTGACTCCTCAAATTCTATAGGATTTTGAATAGTAGTGAGGCCATATGGTGTGTCTAGGGGGAGACTATACCCATTGATCAGAGTACAACATAATTAATAGTAAATATATAAATAGAAAAAATGAATAAAAACTAATAACTATAACTACAGAATCATAATAATGATCAAGTAAATAAGTGAAGAAAATAAAAATCCATATAAGATAATATACTAAATAATCATATTCATAATTTCATAAAAAAATTATGTCAACTTCATGATGTTATAAAAAAAGGGACAAACATACAATTAAACAGAAATAGGCACAATACAAGTATAATAAAATAACAAAAGGGCCAAAAACTAACTCTAATAGAATCATGATCCTAATCTGATTCATATTCGGCAAGCTCTTATGCTATTTGAAAATCAAGAATCCATAATTGGGTTCTTTCACTTGTCCCTACATGCATCCATGATGTTTATCCGGGTAACAGTTAGTGTCCTGAAAAGGGTATGAGATATACACTATAGGCCACCACTATAGTGTATGTAAAAATTCCTATTTTTTTATATAAATGTAACAATTTTAATGTTTAGGAATAACCTATGGAATAACATATGTGAAAAAAAAAACTACATTGGGCTCAGCTCCCCATGGGATGCTCATTCGACAATAAGAGCTTCAACTGAAGTTGGGTGTTCCTAAACGGGTGTCATATAAATGGACATGGTCTAAAAATATAACCATGATGTCCATGTAAAATAATAAATAAATTGGTCCCCATTTTGTAACAATGCTGTCCAAATAGTAATAATATAAGGATAGGACCCAAGGTGATACAGAGGTATCCATTCTCTGAAATGGTTAAGATAACTCACAAAAATACACCATGAGGTTAGATATATGGGTTAATGTCTAATGGAAGGGTTATAGATGAGGAATTCCACTAGAAAAGTTTATAAACGAGTCTATGGATCATGTCCACAGTAAATCTGGGGCTAAGCATGACTAGGGCCCATGGAATAATCAAAGGCACCTCATGTGTGAGGACATCAAGATGAATCCAGGGAGTCTATCCAAGGCATTCAAATTTATTAATATGAATCGAGTAAATCATTATTACTACACCATTTCATTCATGTATGAATAATACATTGATAGTGTAACATCCCAATATTTTAAAAGGAAACACAATCTCATAAGATCTACTTCATTTTTTGTGAATAGAAACTTTAACCTTATGAATTGTAATGTTAACCTTATAAATAGTAATATAACCTATAGAATAGTTGCTTCACCTATGAAAGTATGGAAAAAATATTGGAATCTTAAAATTTATTTCAAGACATAATTATTTCGTAATAAATTTTTAAAAAAGTAATAATTAAGTGGTGTTATTTCTATAAGTCATAAATATTTAATTTAATTTTTTTAATTAATATAATGATTTAAAAGAATTTATGTTTTAATAAAATAGATTCCAAAATTATTATTTTTATTGTCTTCTGATTATAATATAATTTCATGAGACTTTAATAAATTTTTCGAAGTGTTATAAAAGGAGTTATAGTTTTAAAATTGAAAATTTTCATAAAAATGTAGATTTTAATTAAAAATTAAATTTAACATATTTATAAAATTATTTTCAAAAAATGAAATTCATTTTTTATTTCTGAACTTCGAAAAATGGTCAGGGTGAGTTTTTTGTATTTTTCTAAAATACTTGAATTTTGGGTGAATAGTGAAATATGAAAATTTAGGAAATAAGCTAAATGCATGAATTATTAAGTCATAGATGATGTTCTACTAAGGTAAGAACCCATGGTTAGAACTAAAATTCAAAAATTACTTTATTTAATCACAATAATCAACATTATTTCTTATCATTATCAAAAATAATAAAATAATGATTAAAATAATGTGAAAACCCCCCTCTCATCCACTATAGATACCACCCCTCACCCCCTCTTCTTCACACACCTCTCAAGATTTGATCCATTTCCAATTTCTCCCCAATACTCTTCCCAAGAATCTTCCCCACATCCAAGACCATATTTCCTCACCAAAATTCCAAAACAAAGGACCTGAGAAAGATTCTCAAGGAAGAGAATTCAGGATGTAAAAATCTTCTATCATTTTATTTTATTTATTTTTCAATTATTTTTCATTTCTTATTGAATCTTCACATACCCTTATCCAAGAGGTATTGAAACTTAATTATATTATATTTAATGTATTTTTATCATATTTAAGGTAAAATTCATCATTATACTTATTCTCCTCTCTCCCTTATTCTAAAACAAAAAACACCATATTTGATGTGTCGGTTTGCCTACATTGTGGACGATGTATTTTCAATTTCCATTACTGCATTAATTGATGGTCAAAAAACCATTTTAATTTTTGAAAAATATTTCCAATTTTATTATATAACCTATTTTATTTTCTATAATTAACATGTATACATAATATTAAATTATATAACAAAACTTGTTTTTTATTATCGAAGAACTTCCAAAATGTTCTAAACAAAAATTGTAAATGTTTTATCTAATGATTCATCATTATATCTAAAGAAAAGATGATTTGGGGTATCATTTAAAATTCTTGAAAAATATTAATATAATCTCATTACACTTATATTGTTTCTCTTCCATTTGACAAGAAGAAACATTACGAACCGGTCGTGGAAACCATATAAAGAACACACCCAAAATAATAGAAATAACAAACTATTATTAATAAATGTGTTGAATAATGTAATAAAATGATCATATAAGGATTTATTAAAATGAATATATTTATTTAAACTATTTATAACACTATTTAATCCTTTATACATGAGGTTTAAAAACTTTTTATATAATTCAAACCTGATGTAAGGGAATTATTTAGCCAACATCCATTATTTGGGTTAACCTTGGACTTCATTAGTTTTTTCATTCTATGATTATATGTGATGTGGATGTTTAATATATTATATTTTATAATGTGAATTTATAGTGATTATACATATTCCTTTAATTTTATAAATAATTTCATCAACAATATGGTATATGTAAGGGACGCCTCTTTAAAATCATCTTTTAAATTTCTATTTTTAGCGAATTCAAAATGAATGTTTCTATGAAAGAATTATTATTTTATGTTATGTTACAGTTATTGGGAATTTTTTGTGATGAAGTTTGGAACCTATATCTTCCTACAATGCATTGGGTATGTTTACGTTGGAGGTTAGTTGTTTGGTTACTCCAAGTGTAACCACAATGGTTACACTATAAGGTATCTGTGAGGGTTACAATTGTAAGGTAGTCGTGAGGTTTACAAATCAAATGGTAGCCATGAGGGTTAAAATAATAAGTAATTCGCCAAATTAATTATTTTGTTTTTTATGTATTTCTATGTTTTATTGAAATATAATGTTTTTCACATGTATGTATATGACACTTTATTAGTGACAAGTACGTCTGTGTGAAAATATTTCATATATTTATAAGTATTTATGGACTAATAGTTTCTTCCCTTATTTTTATATCCATTATTGGGGTTTTTGTGCTCATTCCATGTTTTAAAAAAAATTATAGGATTTCATATAATTTCAAGGGATAATTATGGTTCTAGTGCGGATGAATCTAATTAGTTATTTTGAAATTATTTTTGTATTCGTTGAATTAATATATGGTTTGTGTAATGATTCAAAACCTAGAAAAGAAAAGGTCCTCGATTGTATAATGTGCTATTTATTTTTCTATTATCTGTTATATAAAAAATAAATGGCATGTTTTATTACTGATGATGAAAGTGTGGGTTCATGGTTTTATAGTTGATATCATAGAATGGTCTAGACATCTTGGGATATTAGATGTTGTCATTTTTTAGAAAACTATTTCTGATAGTATTTAATTTTAAAATTCTAGTTAATTAATTTCACATAATAAAATAGTTTTCTTAATTATAAATATGTAAATTTAGAGTTATATGTACAATTAATGAATTTAGACGGTCCAATTCATTTAAGGGGGGAGAATGTAACACCTATTATTTTAAAATGAAACAAAATGTTGCATCATACTTAAATGAAAAACTAAATACTATTGTGTGTCCTTTATATCCTAGTTGTTAAACTAAATTTTTTCACTTCTATGAATTGAATTTTGAAAAACAGATACAAACGGTTTTTGATCCGTATAATATTTAAAGTCTCATAAGATCAAATTCATTTTTGGTGAATAGAAACTTTACTCTTTAGAATAGTAATGTTACCCTTATGAATAGTAACATGAACTATATAATAGTAACTTCCCCTATGAAATGTATCAATAAAATTTATCCATCTTAAAATTGATTACATTATATAATTATATCATAATAAATGTTTTAAAAATTACTAATAAAGTGTTGGTATTTTTATAAGTCATAAATATTTAATTAGAATTTTATAATTAATATAATGATGTAAAAGAAATTATAATTCCATAATATATATTCATAAATTATTTTTTTTCATTGTCTTATTATTATAATATAATTTTATAAGACTTTAATTAATTTTTCAAATTGTCTTAAAATTAGTTATAGTTTAAAATTTGGTATTTTTCAAATAAATTATGGTTTGAATTTAAAATAAATTTTGAAAATTTTGAAATTTATTTTCAAAAAAATGGAGTTCATTTTTAAATTCTCCATATCAAAAAATGGTCTATGTAATTTTTTGGGATTTTTCCAAAATATGTGATTTTTTGATGAATAATGAAATATGAATATTTATGAAATAAGATAAATACCTAAATTATTGAGTCATAGATGATGTTATTATGAGTTAATAACCCTTGGAATGAACTCACATGCATGAATTATATTATTTCATCATAAGAACCAAGAATATTTTTTGTCGTGAGAAAAATAATAAAATATTTATTAAAATAATGGAACCACCCACCCCCCCCCCTCCTCCACTATAAATTCCACCCCCCATCCTCTGTTTTCCTCAAACCAATCAAGTTTTGATCCTTTTTCAATTTATACCCAATACTCTTCCCAGGCCTATTCTCCACATCCCCGACCATATGGTCTCACAAAAAAGTCAAAATCAAGGGACTTAAAGAGGTTATGAAGGAAGAGAATTCAAGAGGTAAACATCCTCTTTAATTTTATTTATTTCATTTTTATTTATTTTAATTTTATTATACTCTCTTTCCCTCCACTTATCCAAAAGTAATGAAAATTATTGTATCTTATATATAGCGTAATTATATCTGATTTATATAAAAATTAATCATCATATTTCTTATCATCTCTCTATTATTCTAAAATAAAAACATTGTATGAAATGTTTCACACACTCAAATATAAATTTTTGTTATGCCACATTAAGGAAAAAGTGGGAAACCAAGGTTCACCAGAAATTATTACCACTACATAATAAAATAGCTTAAAAATTTATTAAGAACAATATGAATATTATTAGAATTAGACTATCTATATAATTCACATTGCAATGTACTGACCAGGGTGTCTGAATCCATACTAATGAGAGCTTTAAGGTGAGTAGGAATTCGGTCCATTGTCTATAAGAAATCCATCAAGTTTATTTTACCTTGGTTGATGCCATGATCCATATTTGGGTCTTGTTTCTCTAACCACACCTCTTTCTCCTCCTTTGAATTATCTGAAAAACATAATTCATTTATTCTTTCGATCTCCTATTTTGAATCATTTACCCTAAACTCTTTTTCAATCTTTTCTTCATTGGAATGGAGGATGAGCTTCAAGCACTCCCCTTCCTCTTCCTCAATAGTTCATGTTCTCTCTCTTTGTTCTCCACCATCCCCATTCTGAGAGGTGTTGATTTCCTTGTTTCCACCCTTATTAGCTAACATATAATCCATTGGTTTATGAAAGTAGTAATAATCCTTACGTACCTTAGATTTTTCCCCTTAACCACTATACATTACCCTAAGCCCCAATTTAATTTTTTATCCCCTTCTTCCTTCTAGGGTTATGAGGACCATTCCCATGAATCATTTACAAACTATCCATTGTTAATTGGTTGTAACTATCATCTCTTGAATCCTCTTCTTCTTGATCTAGTGTTGGGTCTTGAACATCCATTCTAGTAAAGCGGTGGCCCAACATAACCACTTGGCCTTCTAATGTGGAACTCTGCATGAATGGGGCCTTCAAGTTTCATTCTTTGAGGTCATTCTTCATTATTATACTCATATAATACAGGTGGGAAGAGTATTTTTAAGTGAGAGTGTTTGGGTCCAATGGACCCAATACACTCACCTCACCCTACCTCCCATGTACCTAATGTGAAACTAAAGGAGGTGACTCCTACAATGAAATTCCAGAAGAATCGACCTCCACTCTGATTACATCCCCAGTGTATGATTCCTTTGTATCAGGGGGAGAACTAATTGAGATTTCCAGTTCATTACAGCAAGGATGTCTAAGGATCATTCCCCCATTATCACTCGAATCCTGCAACTGGAGCTATATACCCTGGTCCTCATTCAAAGGTTTAAAAAAATTGTCCACCTTCGGATTGTCACTTGACCATTTTTTCCTTGAACATGGGATCCAAATGATTAGTTACCCCTTTATTATCCCCCAAATAATCTATATTTGTATCAATGTTTCATTATAATCCAGCAACAGCCTCTCTCATCTCCTATTGAACATTAGTAACCTTGCTGATCAGGAACCCCTCTATTTACTAACACCATGGACGATGTGTTTTTAATTTCCATTAACACCTTCATGGATGGTAAAAAAACAATATCAATGGTTTAAAAATATTTTAAATTTTATGATATAACCACTTTAATGTTCTATAATTAACATCCCTACATAATATTAAATAATATAACAAAACTATTTTTTGATTATCGAAAAATATCCAAAATGATCTAAACAAATATCACTAATGTTTTATCTAACGATTCATCATTATATCTAAAAAATGATTTATAGAATAATTTAAAATTAATAAAACATATTAATACCATTTCATTCTACTTATTGAGTTTCACTTCCACTCGACAAGAGTATCCTTTAAGAACCAACCTTGGAAACCTTGTATAGAACGCACATGAAATAAAGGAAATAACGAAAAATTATTAATAAATTGGTCGAGTAATGTTATAAAATGATAATTTATGTTATTATATAAATACATATGTTTCTGTAAAATTTTAGTAACACTATTTTTACTATTATACAAGAGGTTTAAACACTTTTAAAGTAAGAAAACCCTGAGGTAAGGAAATTTTTGACGCAATTTTCATTATTTGGGTAAACCTTCTACATCATTGATTTTTTTCATGCTAAGTTTTTTTTATATTAATATTTAAAATATTATGTCTTATTGTGTGGATTTATAGTGAGTGTACATATTCCATTAATTTTTTTAATTCTTGCGTCAATGAAATGGTATATATAAGGGACTCCAGTTTAAAAATCAACTTTTACATTTAGATTCTTACAAATTTCAAAAAAAAAATTAATGAAAGTATTCTTATTTTATAATTATGTTAAGGTTATTGAATTTTTTTTATGATGAACGGGGCGACATATCTCCCTCCAATGCATTGGGTATATTTATGTTGGAGGTTGTTCATATGGTAACTAAATGTGTAACTATAATGGTTACACCATAAGGTATTCGTGAGGGTTACAATTGTAATGTTGTCCTCAGGGTTACAAATCATAAGGTATTCATGAAAGTATAACATTAAAAAAGTAGTTCCACAAGTTACATATGGTGTTTATTTATGTCTTTCTATATTTTATGAATATCTCATGTTTTTCACAAGTATGTATATTATACATTATGGGTGAGAATTATATCATTGTAGAAAAGATTTTATATATTTATAAGTATTTAAGGACTAACAGTTTTGTTCCTTATTTTTATATCAATTACTATGATTTAGATGCACATCCAATATTTGGAAATGTTTTTCATTGGATTACTAAGAAGTTTAAATGAAATTTAATGTGCTTTTGCAGATGAATCAAATTATTTATTTTATAATTATTTTTCGATACTCCAATTTAATATTTTGTTTGTATAATCCTACAAAACATAGATCAAAAAAAGGCACTTGATTTTATAATTTACTTTTTATTTTCAGTTATACTTTATAAAAAAAATACACACCATGTTTTATTTTTGAATCTAGAAGTGTGGGTTCATTTCTTTATGAATAGAAATCAAAGGTGGGTATCTCACTTATAAACCAACCCAATGAATCGGGGTGGAATGTTAATAGTTCCCACAATATTTCCGCAATAATCCAATTCCAACTCAAGTATGAGCACTCATTTAATCAGAAAAATTTCCATGGTAATAATAGGCACCTTATAATTATAAAATTACCAAATAACATGAGATAATCATTCTTTTTTACCATTTAAATTTAGTTTAATAAATTAAACTTTTATTAATAATTAAAAGTGTCAAGGTATGTGTCATATAATTTAACATTTCAATGGAAATTAAAAAGATCCAAGTGAAATATAATTCCCCATTAAATAAGCAGTAAGATCATTAATATTAATAAATTAAAAACACTTTAGGAATCCAAACCAAACATTATAATGGAATTTTAAAAAATAATAATTGTAATGGCTCGCATAGGAATATACAGGGAACACCAAAGGGTTCCCTCATGTTGAGATCATTAATCTCTAATGAGATAGGGGAAACTATTAGGGTGTTCTGGTATCAAATTAGGAAACTAAAACTAAAAAAGACTGATATTAGGGGAAAATCAAGGGTGAAACCAATTAGTGGCATAATAGTGAAAAATATAAATGAAGATACATGAGATAAAGTTACAGGAAAGCTACATTATGGGGTAAGATAATCCCTCATCTAGTATTAGCTTCTTATTTAGGCTAGAATAGAATAAAGAGGGAAAATAGACAAATTCACTTAAAATAGGGCATATAATATGGTGTCTAAATAGTGCCTAAGATAGAAATATAAACCAATAAAGGAGGTTAATGAATTGAAGCACATAACAGTCTTATTTTATTATGACAAATGATAAAGTAATACTAGTTTGGATGATAGATATGGATTCAATAGTTGAGGAAAGAAAAAGTAGATCCCAATGGGGAGGGTGATATGTGGGGAGCAGAAAATAAAAGTGGGTGACTGTTTTAATAGAGGCATGGGAAAAAATTCAACCCTGTTTAAAAGGTCACACCATTTTTCACATGATTATACAAACAATTCAATAACCATGCATGATAAATTTCCAAGGGAGATACTACCTTTCACGATTAGGAACATGATTAAAAAACATAAACTAACCAATTTTTTAGAACTATAATTGGTTTTCAGTTTCTTGCATGGGTGTGAAGTCTCCCTATCATGGTTTTTCAAACTTTTATCACTTATATATGGGGCTCACAATCGATCCACAAAGTATGTACTAACAAAGTTCCAATTGTTAACCTGAATACACATCTCCAAAAAAATGTTTCTATGGTCCTAGAATAAGCCCTAGATTTTTCTGATCCCTTCCCTATTCATTTAAGACTAATTAAAATGTTCAAAAATAATATTAATATTGAAATTGAAGAGTTAATAACTCAATAGAAATGGTGGGATATTATATTTTAATTCATATTCCTTAAGGTACTTTCATCCTCAAGAAGTTTTGATCGAGTTTTACAAACCGAATCTTCCTCAGCCACAAGTTTTGTACAATGATATTCCACCATATTTCCTCATTTAAAAAATATCAGATTAAGTTTTTCAATCTCATGGAAGTACTGATTTTCCTATTTATGGATATCTTTTCTTATTTTGTTATCATTTTGACTTTTTCTTTTCATAAGTCGGATATCTTTCTTGGGTTCAATGATTTTGTCAAGACATAAAAAATGTTATGATCTCATATGATATTCTCTATAACTTTTTTCTCCACGTTATTCTTCTGCACTTCTTGAGGAATATTACTATTTCTCAACAATTTAAACAAATATACTGAATATTTGTAAAATTTAATCATTTAAATAATTGTTTTGGAATTGGTGGATTCAACATTCTTACTCTGAATGCTTCTACTATTTATAGTGAACTTTGTCATACCCCCAACAGATTTCTCATTATCCTCATAAGACTTTTTAAAATATTTCCATTGAGGATTTTATTTCGAATGACCTTTATATTCCCATACATTCTTCTTGGGGAAATTTATATCAAAGTAACTAATACCTATAAACTTGAAATATTTCATTGGATGTTTTCCTCTATACATTTCTCTACCTCTCTAATATGGTTTTGAGATAAAATACAACATCTTATCATTCATTTCATCATCTAATTTTTCTTCTAAATCACATATATTATTATTATCATAATCATGGATTTTTAACATTCTCAAATATTTAAAATTAATTTCATCCTTGACCTTATTTTTGAATTTTGTATATTTCTCATCTCATAAGCAACATGAATGTTATAAAATTCAACAATTGATAAATCATTTTTTATCTTCTATAGATGATATGTTGGAGTCAAACTTCCTAGGGATGCTTCTTGTGAATTTGCTAACAATTACCGAATCATCTAAGATATCTCCAAAATGTATAATTTTTCACATGATGAAATTGAATTTGGTGAATTATTCATCAATAGTTTCTTCATCTCTCACTCAAATATCATTGAACCTACTTCGATTTATTTTTAAATGTTCCTCCTTCACATTGGTGTTTCCCCTGAAGATAATTTTGAATTATTCCCAATTTCTTTATCTATTTTCACACCCATCACCTTTATGATGAACTTTTTTTAGAAATACATAAGAAATGAATTTATAGCTTTACCATAAACCTAAATAACTCTCTTGTTTCAAAAATAAATTGGAGAATTTCTCTCAATGGGTGGAAATCCAATAATTATTGGATCAATAACATCTGGGGTACGTGATGAAAGATATGGTGTTATTATAATTTTATTTCTATGATAATTATTTTCCTAAAATGTTAGAATACCTCTCTATTGATTGAATTTATATTTTCCTTGATAATGTTACAACCGATGAACCTTTGATCTAATACCAGATAAAGTTACTAGCAATCATTTAACTACTGAGAAGGGGGTTCAATATGTTGTTTGCATTTTATAAATTTAAAACATTATGAAATTTAACAGCTATAAAAATTTATAGTTATTATCATTATAAACATTTCTAAAAATCTATCGATCATGTTAAAATGGGAGAGAAAATAAGGGATGTAATATTTTCATAATTGGGTCTCAGTGTGAGAACCTATATCCTAGTCATGGCCACTCCCATGGGTCTATGGAAATTCACTATTATAAATATGTGAATAAAATTTTGATCTAACTCCCATTATACTACTTCTATCTACCGATAGATATTATTTTACTCACACCCATTAGTTTACATGTTTTTTTACAAAATTATACCGCAAAAAGTATGAAATATTTTTAATTCAACTCCAACAATTTTATCTAAAAAGTTTATGCAGATTCCTCTGTCTATAGATTTCTATCCGATGTTCCCATTCTACCAACATATATTTTTTCCCAAACTCATGAAAAAATCATCACTTTCTTTAATATCCTTTCAATCTATTTAAAAAAACATTCTACCTCAAATCGTTACATAGAAACTCTGTCTAATTTCTCTATAATTTTCGTTGAACTATATATTCTTTCTGATTCTTTGATCAAAACTTATTCCAAGAATTATTCAACTCAAAAATGATAGAAATTAGAAAATCATCTCTAATGGATAAATTTTATGGTATTAGTTTTTTTTCTTGGTAACCAATATCAATTACAACGTACCTTTCACCCCAATTATATTGGTTGTTCAGAAACGAAAAGGGCGGAAAACCATTTTTCATCTTCCCACTGAAAATGCATTTCCGAAACCAAAAAATTTATTACAGAGTATTCTCAAATACTTTATATTATTTATTAATTCTCAAGTAGATAAAAAATCAATCATCATGAAATTTTTACCATTAACTTCAAAACATTAAACATTATATACAAAAAAGATTGTGTGATGACTCTAGGTACTTTGAAATAATGTTTACTGCATTATTTCAACTTCTAAGGAATTAAATTTCATGTAACCTATTAAATAAAATACAATAGTTTCAACTTCTAACCTCTTCTACTTCATATTTGAATCTCCATTTTGAGTTACGTATTTATTTTAGGATACTGCACAAGCTTATAAAAACAAACACTTGAATACTTCAATCAAATTATTTATCATAAGATCAACAATTTGTATATATATTTTTTACACTAAATTCCATATTTCCAATAATTAGAATTTAGAAGCCTTTGGGAATGTTCCTCTAGTGATCTATGTGAATACTTCCTTATTGAAGTTTCATTTAATATTATTTGTACAAAGAATACTGTGAAAATAACTCTTCATAAAAAATGTTCAACTGGTAAATCAGCTTTTAAAAACTTTTTCACATTTTTTATCAAATGTTCAGAGTGAATATTTCCTCAAATAAATTTTTTCTGATTTTTTCTATCTATTCATAAACTTTGCTACACCATTTTAACTTCAAATAACTTCACCTATAAGTTTCCACTTTGGTTATTATTTGAACACCTCTTTTTCATATATATAACATTACAAAAGTGCCTACTTAGAGATTTTCATCTTGAAAAAACTTCTATTCCCTAGAAAAAACATCATATTATATCATGAATTACTCATTATGTTGGAAACGTGAACGAACAACATATACTCACCTGATTGATTTAGGAAATTTCTTAACAAAATTCCTAGTTTATTTCTTCTCCAATAACACCATTATAGTAACTTCTAAAAACCATACATTTATTTTTTTTGAAAATAATAATTTATAAAAGTATATTGATAGAAAATACAAAATGTTATTATAATCAATCTCAATGTATCATCAATACCTTAAAACCCAAATACTAGGTCATAATATTCATATTTAAATAATCTTATTTCATTTTCCATTTATGTTTAGGTTTTCATGTGGTGAATGTTATATAATATACTATTCATTTAAATGAAACTAAAATCTTAGGGATTTACATAGAAAAAAAACATAGATACCTTATAGTTTTCAAATTTATGCTAAATATATTGTCAAATAATAAAATACATCATGTGAGGCTGAAAGCCTATATCATTGATGTGAAACATGTTGTGTATCTAGAATACGTGTCATGTGAATAACTAATTCTATTTTCCAAAGAACACAAAAATTCAACGAGCATGTTACAAAGACAAAAAAGACATGGAACAGGTGGTGTGTAGTATATTAATACACATCATGTATCTTATCCAAGATATATGATGATTACCGAGGAATCTATCCTAGAAAAATGGTAAGTGTTAAACAGAACATGTAGTTCATTATTATACGTCAGGTTGTCACTTAGAAATGAAAAAATAGATAATGAATAATTAAATAAATTACTAAAAACCATATTATATTTTTGACATCTAATGTTTTGACTGTGTAATAATGATTTTATAATTAATAAATGTTTAGTTAATTCCATCAGTTTTTCTATAAATATTAGTCAATTATGTTATTTCCCATGTTTCATTTATGATTGGTATCTCTATGAGACTTTTGATGGGAATTAAGTTAATGGGAATTAATTGATTAATTTAAGCATTTTTATCTTAATAATATAGAATAAATTGAAGTGAATGATAGCTACTATACTTTTGCATATTCATTTCATGTTTGTGGATGATCATGATTTTTGACTATCCCTTTCATCTGAATGTTTTATTTAATTTATAATATCATGTTTTTTAATATAAGATATAAAATTATATAATGAAATACGAGTAATTCCACTCCTCTTATTATGTAAGGGAATGTGTTCTCATTATTCCCTTTATATAAACCCCTCAAAAAATACATTGCCTCTGCTCACATTCATATATGAAAAATTACGTAATAGATGTATCTCATAGGTGAGTGGAGAAGATTTAACTTCATATCCAAGGTGAAACAAATCCAAGAGGTGCATAGTAGTACTAGTGGAATGTTGTAACTAAAACTTGGTATTATTGTGGTAGTTAATTCCATGGGTTAAAGAGTTGATTTATCATCAACTAGTTAAACCAACTATTTAATAATCTATTTTTTATTCCTCTTTATTTATTTTAATTCTTTCATTTTCTTGTTTGATTATTAATGGATATGAAATTCATTAAACTAATTAATTAACAAGAAAGTAAGATGTAATTAAAATTAATAATATAATATACTTAAATGTTATCTAGATATGGGTAATCACTTATGTAAAATCCACTTAATATTAACAATCATGTAAGAATATTTAATGGATAGTTCATTCATAATGATTAAAATCAATAAAAATTAAATATTAAGTCATTATATCTTACCATTACTTGATTCAAAGTAGAACCAATAGTTTAAAAGTGCTCGACAGACCTCTTTGGTGTGATTTAAATAAACAGGGATTTATAAAGAATTTTTTAGGTTGGTTTATCCACCCTTATATCAGGCTTAATTTTCCATTCTTGGAATAGAATGAATCTAAAGAAAAGTGTTAAGGAAAATAATGTCAAGGATTTTAGGATTGGGGAGTATACTCAATGGATCCTTGAGTTTTGATTCAATAGTTAGAAATGTACTTCCTTCTTATATATCTTAAAGTATTTTGGACAAACTTCATTAGGGTTAACAGAATTAAAATAGAGATCATTTCTCCCTAGATTATCCAAACAATATGACAATCCAAGTATGACACTAAGGGATATCAGAAAGTCATAAAATAATAGAACAAAAATAATTAAAATCAATTTTTTATCAGAAATTTTTTTTAAAGAAATATACTAAAATATAATCTATTTATTAAGGAAATAAAAAATCACTCTTCATCCCATATGGAATTAACTTAATTAATGTTGAGATATCTGATTTATCTCATCCATTAGAAATGAATATTATTGGAATATCGCCACACTCACACTAAACTTTTGATAGACACATATCTCAAAATTCAATCTTTATAAATCTTATGTCTTGTATGGCTTCATAAAAAAATTACATGACCTAGATACTTGATTTCATCTATAAATTTATTTCTACAACTTTCATAACCTTTTGGAATTACCTAGACTCATGAACCCTTCTAGTTTTATCATATAGACATCCTCATAAAGGTCCACATAAAGGAAATCATTTTCAACATCCAACATAGAAATATCATAGTTATGGAATGATGTTATGGAATATAAAATTCTAATGGATTTTTAAAAAAACTATAGAAAAGGGTTTCTCATATACAATTAATTGATACTGTTTAAACTATTTAAGAAATAGTCATGCATTATAGTTAATAGCTTCACCATCCATGTCATGTTTTCTCTAAAATACCCATTTTCACCCAATGGTATTTACATCAACCGGTGGATCAAATAAAATTGAATTTTTTTTTCAATACCTAGAATATATCTTAGAATACATATATTCTTGAAATTTATTATCATATGATCTTTATACTACTTAATTTTATAATATGAGATCATTGGTGTCCAAAAATAATGATTCACCATCTTCGGTAACCAGAAAACCAAAAAAACATGTTCTCTAACCTGTTGCATGTTCCTATATAATACATGTTCCCCATGAACATCTACATTCATAGGGACTCTTTTATGTTTTTCATCTACAAACTCTTGCATATCATGACCATTTAATTTATCAATTTAAATCAACATACCACTATCATTCTTGAGAATGTACTCTCTCTCTAAGTATATAGACTTTTAAACCACTATAACATTTTTATTTGAGGGGTCATATAGGTAATATCCCTTTTCCATATAGTAACCTTTTAAGATTCACTTAATTCTATAAGGATCCAATTTTACCCTTTAAGTTTTCGTAAAAATTTCATTTCACCCCCATACAAAAAAATTGAAAACACATACTTATTTACATATATTAACTTGTTTGATATATCATTAATTTCATTAGTTTTCACCTACTTCTGTGTATGTAACATCTATAATTCCTAACCCAAAAAGGATAATGGAGTATTAGGGTGAATAAACATATACCTTGCCATGTTTGACATGGTTTGGTTCTTTCTTCCACAAATACCATTTTTCTGTGGTGATTAAGGATGAGTGAGTTGGGATATGATCCCACACACTCATAGAAGATCAGAAAAATTGTAGATAATTTATTCCCCACCCCAATCCATCTTTATCATTTTTATCTTCTATCATGGATAATTCTATAATTTATTCATGAAGTCCTTTAATTTTTACAAGTATTCTGACTTGTACCATATTATGTAGATAAATCTATTTCAACTCATGTGATTAGAAAATGTAATAAATTATAAGAATCCAACTATAGATTCTAAGAGAAATATTCTAATCATTTTAGTGTATTCCAATTATTAAATCCTTATATCCCTTTCACTTTTACCACTAAAAATTGGTTTGGTCATTGTTTCCTATAAACAAGAGAGAAATTGATCAAGTGGTTTTAGTTAAAAAGTTTTTAAATAGACTTCTTGATAGATATTTTTCATTCATTTCATGTTTATATGATCTAAAAAATATTCCACAACTTAGAGTTATATTATTCATGAAAAATTAACTTTTTATCAATTTCCCACTCTTTTTTCATAATAAAATACACAAATACTATTATTAATTCATTCCAAACTGAAAAAATAAAATCATTATTTATAAAAATAACATTCATTGACTCTAAACATCAAAAAAATAATCGTGTTTAATTAAATAAATCAGTATAATTTTTTTCATTACACCTTTCACATAATAAATGTTCTTTTAAACCATGACTAGTCGCATTGTGAATATTATGTGATAGAAAAAAATAGACATTGTGGCTAACTAGGAAACATTACTACATCAAATATCAACCCCACTATTGTTAACATTCTTGAATCTTTACAATTCTTGCATTCAGATACAAATTTGAGACTAAAAATAAGTATCTAATACTTAATTTATAGATGTGAAGAGGTTACAATTGATAAAAACAATACACGTAAAGTTTCCCCTAACATCCTCTGGGTGTAGTTATTCTTTTAATGTCCTATCTTGAAAAATGAAAAAATAAATTTCATTACAATCCATCCCCTTTTAACAGATATTTATATTATTAAAAGTTCTCTAATCAGAAGCCTTATAGTTGGAGTGAGACATTCAGACATTTTCCATTCACTTTACCTTATTCACAAAAAAAATAACTATTAGTTTTTTGTTACCCATATCATTATCGACATGGAGAATAAGAATGGGTAATTTTATAAGATAATTCTCAACATTTATCATTTAATAATTAATAATAATTATGGGAATTATTGAGCTAGTGTTTCCACAATGAGATCTATTTAGAAATCATCATGTAGCTTAAATTGTGGTCTGTTTTTGAACACCATGTAGTCAATCATCTTGACCACGTGAGGACTATCTGATGTTGAATCTATATTCATTCAAGTAAGTATTTCTTTTAAGATCTGAAACCTATATTTTATCTCTCTCTATGTAAAGATATTTAGGGTGAGGAAACACTCTAAATACATTCAGGCTTTCCTAATACTTCTGAAGCTCACTTGACATAACTGATATCATTAAGCACATGATATCTATATTTTCTTCTTGGTGTTTTTTGATAGATAATTCCTCTTCACTATGTTTATGTATAGGTGGATCTATAATGGGGTATTATAGTTTATAAAACTTACTCTCTTGGTGTAGTACAATAGAGAAGATATAACACCACAACCGAGATCACCAATTTTTTGTCGAGGTGCCACATGACCACACGCACACCCCTATAAAAAAGTGGTTGCTAAATAGTATTTATGATATATAAATGTCATGGGGATAATATACCCTAAATAATTATAATTACCCATTCCTTTTACTTATGTTTTTATTAAACATGAATACCCATTAATGCAATATGAGTATTATTAAGGACTAGTGTCTTTATAGGACTAGATTTATAATACATAAAAAGAGACATAGAACTGAAATATTTATGTTATTATATATAGTGTGATCCAAAATCCATTTAAGATCATTAAACTGCATGGGATAACCTGGGGAATACCTAAATAAATGGTTGTGATAAAAATCTAAATAAGGGAATAAATATGATAAGGAAGAAAAACATGGGATTAAAAAGGTACAACATGATACCATTAAATAGAAGTAATGTGAGTAATCAAGTTTAATCATAATAAAAAAGATAATTGTATCATAAGATCATAGAAACATTTGAAATTTAGAAGAATCATATAATTTGAAATAAACTTGATTCAAGGTTAACTACCTAGACTATACCACATAGTGAACAAAGCCCCATAATATATTAGGTTTACTCCCTAAAATTTTACATGAAATGTCATGAGAATAAATATTTACCCAATAAATTAGAGTAATATCTGGGTGTTCCTGTCATAACATTTTCATGATCTATGTGTGTGACAAAAAGTAAACCAATCAAAAGGTATAACCTAAAAATTACCCATGGAAGAAAAATGGGTTCAATAATATTTATGCATATCATGTTCAAAATAAATTTCAAAATGATCATATTTTAGAAATTATTTTATGTCATGAATTACCCCATTAAGGGAAGGTAGAAAAAACTAGGTATATATGTGAGAGACATATATACATAATTTAGAATAAATAAAAAACAACAATGGTTTCTTCATTAATGAACAGACTTTTGAAAAGATAAAAAATGTTAGTGAGTAAAATAACCTTTTTTACTTTGTGTAACATCAAATGAAGTCATCTTAGATGGAAAATGATTTTGAAATATCACTTTTAACATTTCTTGAGGAAAACGTCATTTCTATTTTGAGAAAACATATTTAAAATACAATACATTCTCAAACCATAAATAGATTCTTTTTTAAAATTTCATTTGAAACATAAAAATGAATATTTAATATATTTATTGGCATTGATTACCGAAGAGTTCTATTCACGTCAAATACGTTTATAAAACAAATATTTATGTAACATTTTTGTATGTAAATTAGAATGGTAACTTTTTGAAAAATTATTTCAATATTCCTCTTAAAAATTTAAAAATTATTATTATGGATAAACGTTACATTAAACAATCATGGTAAAACATTTTGTGAATTTTTTTTTGGGAAAATATGGGTTTGATAGCAAAATTATTTTCTACCGAAAAGAGAAATAAATTCTCTTTTATAAAAATATTTTCAAAACAAATTTATTATTAAAGGGTGGTAAATGGTACTAATACTTGAATATTTCATAAATAAACATTAAAGAGTAAAATTTAATAGTTTTACTAGTTAATGATAATATAATTTCAAACAATGGAAATTGAAATAAAAACAATCCCTATTAAAATGAGAATAAAACATAAACCATTACCGCTTTGGTAACTTTTACAGTGTAACTTCTCATGAAAAAAGTGTTAAATTTTAAATTAAAATATTATATTTAGATATTATTCATGATTTAATATTTACAGTAGAAATATATACAACAATCCAAATTAATTAGGTGATAAAAGAACATGTTTCTCAAAGAAATAAGTTTGAGATAAAACCCTAACAAAGTTTGTGTCATTAGAGTGAAAATTAATCTGTGTGGTAATTATGTATAAAAATTCATATCCACGATAATAAAATTTTAAAAAAAATTAAGTAATAAAAATTCATATCACAGATAATATTTGAATAATATAATCACTTAAGTACAGGTATAAGTTAATGAATGAAAATTGACTTAAGAAAACCCCTAACCTCGCACTTATATTTAGTTGGGTATTCTTTAACCTCATGTTTAGTGTTTTTATAAAATTTATTAACTCATACTAAAATCAAATATATATTTATAATTTCATATATTTTCCATTTTATAACATATTATCACCCATTCATTACCAATCTTTAATTATCTTTATTGATTCACATTTTAATTGACCTATTTTCCCATGCATGTTTTACAAAGAAAGTTACAAATATAAAATATATGATAAAATATAATAATCTATTTAATGATATTAATGTAATAAAAATCATTTTATTTATTATATAAATATTTATAATCATTATTTAATTTCTGACATGGAGAATGAATCATATCTCTTCTTTGTGACAGTAGGTCGTACGTTTGTAGAAGCGATGTTATTATTTATTCAATGGCTAAAGGGTAAGGAATTTTATTTCATATTACCTTTAAAAAAATAAATATCATGTCAAATATATCACATATATTCATTATATTTATAAATTATTACCTTATATATTTTAGTAAAAAATGAATCACATCCCTTCGTGAGGCGGTAGTCCATCGTACAAACAAATGATGATATCATTTTTTCAATTGATATTAAGGTAAAAACAATTATGATATCTTTAATTTATATTTGGTTAAATGTTTCATTAATATGTTATATAAACATTATATTAATCCATATTACCATCCATGTTAATTGTAATTGAAAATCAAATCACACCGCTTCATTTGGACGGTTGTTTTCCATACATTCAATCGATGTTATCATATTCCTTACAGAATAGAAAGTAATAAGGTATATATGATATTATAAATTAAGAAGTTTAATTATATCATAAATATCATATATACCATTTATATACATAATTATATTCACACATGATAAGCAGTGATGGAAGATGAATTACATCAGTTTATGAGGCAGTAGTCCTCCATAACCACAATCAACAGTTACATTTCCCATTTGAGGTAAGATGAGATTGTTTTATGTTATTAACATAACAAAAAATTTATGTGTATATTCAAGATACTTTATTTTTTATAAAATCATGTTCAAATAATAATTTACTGAAGTGGATGAAGAAATAAAATTTTACGCTCATGCAAGTTTGTTACCTCTTCTTCTGACAACTTCTTTTGGTTTGCTCCAAAACAAATCTATGTTGTATTTCTGGAAATGAAAATGATTATTTAATATGTTGATGATAGTATGGAAGTTATTTTATCATGTATATTCTGAAAAATTTGGTTTTGGTATTTTTGAAAGGATATAAGAGGAGCTGGCCTTTCTTAAGTTGGGGTGCGGAAAAAATTGGAATTTTTGAAATAAAAGAATCCCACCCTTGTTTTTATCATGTAACAGGGTTCCAAAATGTAATATTTCCAATACTTATAAGATATAACGTATAAATATAACCAAAAATAGATAATTATAAATTTATTGGGTCATTTTAACCTTTATCTTTTTTTAACTCCCCGGTAAACCTGTTTTTACCTTAAATATAATAAATAATTTTTACGATTTTTACTCTTCATTATTGTAAAAAAAATTAGTTCTGCCTTGTATATAATATAAATAATTATTATTCTAAATATTGAATCCATTTTTTAAAACTCAACACACACAATTGAAATAATTAAATATAAAATTAATCATGTAGATGTGTCAAAAGATGTGTTTTCAAGAAATGCATTTTTTATAGAAAATATGATCTCATATACACTATATTTCAAGTTATAATAATTGATCGTATTTATTTATATATATATATATAATAATGTGATTTAATTTATTAAAAATAAACTACAATTTTATTGAAATCGATATTTTCACTATTCAGTGAAAACTTATAAATTTCCAGGATATCAAAAAGTTTCATAATTTTTTAGTATTGATTTTATGATTTAAAAAATTATTTTAAATATTTAAATAAATTTAATATAATTGGTTAAAATTTATATACTTCTATGTCTGAAAAGTGTGACTAAACCGCCTTTTTTGAAATATTGTTATTCAGAAAAATATTTCTTTTTCTTTCAAATGGTTCTTATTTTATTTCTATTCCATATATACCAATGAATTTATTTTATACATGTTAAAACCTTATATTTTTAAAATTTTATTTATTCATATTCATACCCTTCAATTTAACAGGTATGTTATAATTTCCATGTTTTGTTAATAATTATTTAACAGAGTATCATGTTTTATTTAATCCTTGTGTTTAACGCACCACAAGTTATCAAAGGGATTTAATTTATTTAAAAATAATATATATCCTAAAATATATGGGCATTACATTCCATTATAATCATTTTATTTCATTTCACATATTCTATTGAATATAATTTTATTCTCTTAGAAAATATCTAGGAGTAACATTTAACACCTTTAAATAAATTATTTCATCCCAATTTAATCTTGATCTCAATAATCTTGGGGTTTAAATTAGAAAAAATCTGCCTTGAAATCCCACATCGTGAGAAGGGTTAATAAAAAATTCTCTTGATAAGAGAGAAAATAAAGTATAAAAGTCATCAATAATAACACATACTATTTTTTCATATAAAATAATGTTAGTGGTGAGTAAACATATGGACATGGAAGAAAATAGTAAATAATTAAGAATAGTGACAGAAATAATTGATCATTTGGAAGTGAATTATCAATAGAGTGTTAAGGCCCTCAAAACCAAAAATCCCTTGTGAGTAAAATTCCCAGTGATTACTCGAATATGAAGGTGATATGATAATTTTTTTTTTCAAAATCCTTTCCCTACAGTTGAGAAATTATTTTTAAATTAAGATGGAGAACAATAGATAATATACTGACTTGATATATTTATATTTCATAAACACAATTTCATCATTTCGTTGTTCTTCATCCAATTTCCACATTAACTCTTACTCTAAGGAAATCCAATATTAATTTTTTTAATTCTTAAATAAATAAAATTTTACTTTTAATAGATCATAAGTTCCGTAGAAGAGTAATAAGCTATTCCTTCTATCAGTATTAAAACCAAAATCATAAGCATAATTTATTCAACAAAATACATTAATCTCGAATACCAAAATAGTAACTCCAAAAGTATAAGTTAATCCATTCTAGATATTTATATCATTAAAACACATCAACTTATATCTCAAAAAATTTAATATTATTAATCTCAGATAATATTTTCCATTAAACATTAATGTTTGGAATACATCTAAAAAATAATATGTCACCTAAAATATACACAGTCACGAAATAATAAAATAACTTGACCATATAATATGTTTCCCAAAATAAAATTAATATTTTAGCCTCACCCTATCTATGTAAAAACAATTTTTTCCTAACTAGTACATTATATTAGCTATTGGTCCATTTTTCACCCTCATCACCCATTGTTTGGGGGTTCTAGCCTAATGGAATATCCAGATGTGCTGAGTTTTTATTTGGATTGTCGGTTTTCCTTTTTGTAAAACTATTGAAAAAAAAATTGTGATGATCATTTTCATAATTATTCATTAACCTAAAATGTTCTCAAGAATAAGATTATCATCTTTTAAAGTAAAACCTATTATCAAATCACTTTTTTAAACATCTATGGTTTTTTATATAGCTCATTATTTACATGAAAATAAACTAATTACTTCAACATCAAGCACCTTTCTCTAATTATATTTCCCTCAATTATAAAGTTTTTCTATAGAGTATCACCTTGCCTTTAAATCACTTTTTTGGTCATTCGTATAATTCAACATATTCTCACAAATACTTAACGTAAAACTACTACAAAATTATCATTATATATATCATGATACACATAATTATCGAATTATAACACATAAAAAATTCAATATTTTAACTTAATTCTTAATTCATTTACTGGGATTCATCATATTATTTCTTATTTCCATCTTACTTTTATATTTATTTTGTGATATCATCACAATCAAAAGAAAAACTTTTACTCACAAAACATTATTGATCAACTTCTTGGGATTTCCCCATAGGAAATCTTGTTTCACAATTCCCTTTATTTAAAAAAATATTCAACTATTGATAATTCCTTATGTAAATCATTATTCTCATCCATTGCATTTATTAAACTTTTCATCTTTCGCTCAATAATGTGGGACTTTGTGACCTTCTTCCCAACACATAAAATAACTTTTAATTACATTAAGACAATTAATAGAGTGATTATTCCCACATTCTCAATGTATAGGAAACTGAATCTTCTTTCGTCCATGGTCTCCACTAGCCAAACTCTTAGATAACTCTATCCTTCTAATATTTGGAACATATGGGGGTTTGTAAAGGTGCATGTTTCTAATCATAAACTGTGATAAATAATTAAAAATAATACCAATATCCTTTATTCTAGTTATCATCCCATTTTGTTTCTCATCCACATGTTGTCTATCACATTCAACATTAACATATATCCTTCTATTTCCATCCATTAACTAAAACTATAAAAAATCACGTGAGAAAAAATATCCACTTTGGGAAGTACCATAATAATGAAAAAAATATATTTAATATTTCTAAATCGTTGAACCTTAATTTCAATATATAATACCATAGGTTCGTTGGGATCAATAGGGGCCTATATACCCTGAGAGGGGGGTGAATCAGGGTATGGATCCTTGGATATTCCATTTCGAATTTCGTCCTTCCCCACTAGATCTTGACCTTTTTATTATAACAGTCACTTGGTTTGCAATTGTGTGTTTATTATGACAACTTCTTTTCTTCTTTATCGGATGATGATGCTTTAAATGCATGGTAGGGATGTAAGCAGGTAGACACAGAGATTTTTACTTAGTTGACCCTCACTGGGATACGTCCAAGGAGCATACAATGGTAATGTTCCGTAGTAAAAAATCCACTAAATCACACTTCTGTTTACATGGTTTGGGATAGATCACTTCTATGATGAGGTTCACTGCATTTACAAGGTATAGGGTCAGCTCACTGCTTTCCCAAGGGTCACTCCCAGTTTCTCTCTCTCTAGCTCACTGCCGGTGGAGAGGATCACCTTCTTCCTCTTCCTTTTCTCACTACTTTAGAAAGGATCCAGTCACAGTTTATAGACCTATAGGTCTCTTCATTATCACTAATGAATACATCCCTTGTTGTATATAGATGCTATGTTTATGTCTAACTTTCACCCATAGATGAATCTAACTTTGCACCGAAGATATCGGGCAATCTTCCAGCTTTCACACAGCCCTGAATCACTTCCATGATTCAACCATACCTAGCACCCTTCTCCAAGCTGGTGCGAAAGTCCACCTCAACCACTTGCATGACACAAGCTTCTATAACTCCAAACATTCAAGACTCACACCCTTCTACACCCAAACCAATGTTGGTGTGCAACCATCAACTGCTGCGCTTCATTAAAACATGGCATGTAAGTGTCACCAAACCACTTGCATGACACCCCCTTCTTAAACTCAAAACTTTGGCGACTCCCTTCCTTTCTCACCCAAACCACTTTGGGCATGCAACAAACTACTGGCACGCAACTTCTACTTGTGCGACCCACCACCACTTGCGTGACCACCACACATGTGCGATTAGAGCTCTAATTTTCTCTAAGTGTTGAACTCATACTGAATTAGGAGGGGTCGAACTATATTTATAGGTATTTGGACACCATGTGCGATGGTAAACAAGTCTCCCCTCGGCGTGAAAGTTTCAGCGCACAAGTCTCTATCGTGCAAGTAACTTGTGCGACCAACCCTAAAACATGGGTGCCCCTTCTCCCTTTTCCATATTTTGATGTTCTGATCTTGAAAAACATATGGTGTGCAAGTTTCCTCTCCTTAAAGACAATGGAGCACAAGTCCTTTTTCCAAAACCAATTTTCACCATTTGTCGATTTTCTGTTCCTAAAATTTGGCAAACACTGGAAAACGGTGCCACCTTGTATCTTCTCTTTTTATACCGCCTCCCGATAATCCATTCCTTTTTCGACGTTCTTGAATCAAACATGGATTGTTAACCACAACCCTTGAACTCGACATGCCAAAAAGAAATCCCCTTTTTCAACAAATTTGAATGTCATGGTTTTCTTTATCAACAATAACAACATAGATGTCTACTTTTTCAACAAACACAATCACCTTAAAAATGATTCAATGATGCCTTGAGGGATTTTTTCCCAACAATCTCCTCCTTTGGGTTTATTTAAAACTCTTCCATAAAAAGATACATCGTTAATTCTTCAGCCACCATTCTATTATTGCGATTCTGGTAGCGATCAAAGATTTACTCAACGCATACTCTAAGACCACATGATCAATGCTCAGCGTGAGAAACAACAGTAAATTAAAAGTTCATCAATGAATCACTTGAACTCGGACACCCTCTTTTGACACAAAACTGATACCAATTTTTGGAAATATTCTTAACACATTCCAACACCACTCTTCTACTTGTGTCACGATCCTCAGCTGTCATGATATCTATTCTTTGATCGATCACTTCTAGCATCGTTAGATTTGATACTTTCTTTTCTCATTGCCCTCCCCCTATCTCACTCCCTCTCTCATTGCTCTCCCCCTATCTTTCTTCTCCTCCTATCAGCTTCTCCCCGGGTCTTTCATGATTTCTCAAATAGCCACACTGTCTCCCCTTAAACAATCACTATTTTCTCCCCCTTTTTCAATGAACCCAAAGGTCACTCATTTGTAGTTTTTAACAGGTTAGAGAACACATATCGTCACATTAAGAAAAAACTCACACCATACCTCGGGCAGAGGGGGGGTTCCACATCCACACTCTTTTATGTGCGGGGAGTCAGCTGAACTCCCAGATCCAATCAATGCCTTTCAAACGCTTCATTGGGTAAGTCCTTTTTCAAAATATCTGCAACTTGTAGCTCTATAGGCACATACTCCAACTTCACAAGACCATCCTCCACCTTCTCCTTGATGAAATTATATTTGATCTCAATGTACTTTTTCCTTGAGTGATGAATTGGATTTTTTCTAGGATTGATAGCACTTGAGTTATCACACTAGATTCCGATTGGAGACTTCACTTCAACTCCCGTATCTTCAAGCTAGTACTTCATCCACAATAACTGGGTGCATGCTTGAGTGGCCGCTATATACTCGGCCTTATCAGTGCTCAATGAAATGTAATCTTTCTTAGATAATAAATACACAATCCACCAAGATAGAAAGGACCACCTCATGTTGATTTCCTATCATCCACTGAACTGGCCCAGTCTACATCAGTATATCCCAACAACTCTGTCTAACATTTTTCATTATATGTCAAGCTGAAGTCCATTGTGCCCTTGATATACCAAAGTATTCTTTTCACTGCAAGCATGTTGATTTCCTTGGTATTTATTTGGTAACCTACTACTTGGAATGTTATGAAAACAATATCAGGTCTTGTTGCTATTACGTATAGTAAACCACCAATAATCTGCCTATATTCGGTGATATTAACTGCCCTGCCACTATTATCTTTTGATAATTTCATTTGGGTAGCAACATGAGTCTTCATCTCCTTGGAATTCTCCATTCCAAACCTTCTCTGAATCTCCATGGAATATTTGGATTGAGAAATAAAAGTGTCATTACTTCCTTATCTCACAGAATATTATTTCATCGACATAAACTAGTACCATAATCCTTTGATTACTATTTTTGTTGAAGTAGAGATTGTAATCAACTCCACCACGTTGAAAGCCAAGCTTCTTTAAATTTTGATCCGGCCTTGAGTACCATACTCTTGGTGCTTGTTTCAACCCATATAGTATTTTCTTCAACCGAAAAACTTTATTCTCATCTTCATGAATGAGAAAACCATCTGGCTGGTCAATGTACACCTCTTCTTCAAGAACCCCATTTAGAAATGAAGATTTGACATCAATCTAGAACACTTTGAACATTCTTTGCACCGTTATGGCTAAAAATAATATGATTGTCTCCATCCTTGCAATAGGTGAAAATGTCTCATCGACATATATTCCCTCTATCTCGGAGTATGCTTTTCACACAACTCAAGCTTTGTTTTGGATAACTGTTCCATATTCGTTCATCTTTTTGCGATAGACCCATTTAGTCTCGATGACATTCTTTATCTACTTACCTCGAAACAATCTCCCATGTCTAATTCTTTTCTGAAACGGTATCAGTCACCTATGCTCCTCCTTTATTTCTTTCCTCCTCATCACATTTATCTGGAAATTTCTCACTATTTCATTGTTCAGGGGAATCATT
This sequence comes from Viscum album, assembly GCA_963277665.1. Lineage (NCBI taxonomy): Eukaryota > Viridiplantae > Streptophyta > Magnoliopsida > Santalales > Viscaceae > Viscum > Viscum album. Next base: position 1,895,937,105 of record OY728130.1, on the reverse strand, counting down.
CCTTTTATCTACTTCTCACAGCTTCTTGGTATCATGAAAATAGACAGCTGATACGACATTGTTAGATAAAAATAAAAGAGCATGAGATGTATGATTATTACTGATTCTCTCAGAATATTTATTCTGTCGATAAACAACACATGAGTTCAGTAATCCAATTATTACCTTGATGGATCTTGCATCAGATTTTGTTATTGAATTATCCTCCTATGTTATGAAACACTTCCTATTGTTAGTCCCATAAACATTCTTCTTCTACTGCATCATTTATTCTCATCATCAACTTGGAATTGAGCCATTAACCAAATCTCTAAGCCTACTAAATTGAAACTCAGTGTATGAACCAATAGATAAAGTTAATAACATAATCACTTCCTATTGGTCTATGTTTCTCCGTTTATTCCTCAACTCTGCTACCTGATTTGAGTCAATTGAAACTTTGTAGCATATCATTGCTACTGTGCATCTTTAGATGCCACTTCCCCTTGGATCGCATCTCCCTAAAACCTAAAACACTTGAATCATCAGTTAAAAACATTTATATACATAGGGAGAGGGTTTATTTCTGGAATCCCCAAGAAGAGGATTGTGGTTGATCACGATGGGTCAAACCATTGATTCTTTCTTGTAGAGCATCACACTCCTTCCTTGCCTGCTCTTACTGCCTAGCCAACGTCAACTGCTCTGGCCATTTGACTAATCATTCATTATCCACATGTTGAGACTTTTTATGATATGTAAATTCTGCAGGCTTGAACTTTCTCACTCATTGAGGTTAAACCCATTGGTATACATTTCCTTCATTGATGTTCCACCAATATGCCACTTCCCCTAATTCCATCTCTAATTAGGAATATCTCTTCTTGTCATCTTCCCTTGCTTCTTCCACAATTTCAAGAATCTTCCACTTTCCTTCACTTTTTGTCGTGGAACATGACGTGCTAATTTTTCAATGCATTCTTGGTTCATATATCTTTTAGAAAATATCTGAGTCACCACACTATTTTTCACTGGTGGTGAGTCCTCCACTAAATGTGCATTCATCTTACATACAGTTGTAGTATTTTCCCCCTTTTTCATCTATATTTGTTCATGTTCTTTCTTAGATAGTGGTTGTGAGTGTGACAGAGTAGGTGACTGATACACCTTTCATTTGGAAACATGTGATTCCCCTAAGGATCTAAGCTTATTATTCAACTTACCACTTTGTCTCCCAGTGTATGATTTCTCATTATGCATCAATGGAGTCAGGAATCTCCTCCCGAGTCCCTGTTCCTTTACTTCTTTCTTCTTACTGCAATGTCTTGCCAAATTCCCATAATGAGAACATATAAAACATTTTCCATCAAAGGAATACCTCATTTCATCATTTCTATGTCGAGATGTTGATGCAGTATGAGTTCTTCCTCTGACATTGAGCTCTTGAGATTCTTGACACATACTCATGGGGAGTCCCATTATTCCACAGTAATAGCATCTAATAAATGCTTTCCTCTGAGAGACACTTCATTCTGATTTTTTACAACACTTATTCTAATTCACATATTTAGAAAATAATCTTTTTTTATAGCCTGAAATGTATTTTTGGGCCTCTATAGAGAAGCTTTATATGTGACCATGAATCCCATAGAAATAGAACATGCCATTACAACTGCTTGTAACTGTCCTCTTAGGATTGTCTCCAGTACCTACAGGATTTTCTCAACTTTTGGAATTGTTCACAGCTCTCTTTCTATCATACATGGGAGGGGATTCATCAAATCCAATACCAGTTTTTCCCAAACTATATGGTCTCGGAGCTGAGAAAATATTCTTTTGTTTCTCTTCAGAAATTGCATATCTGTTCTTCATTTTATCATCACTTGTCAAAAGATAATCAAATAGTAAGTGCAATGAATCCTTCATTTTAGACATTCCTTTGGTATAGGATTTTTCCACTTCCTTCTTTACTGTTTCTATCTCTTCATCAAAATTTTGAATCTTCATATCCCTTTATTCAAGTTGGATATCAAGTTCTCTCTTGAGAAGCTTCCCTCTACTCATGTCATATTTTAATTCACGTGTCATCTTATCCACCATGTCACTCTGCTCCTTTACTTTCAATTTTTCTTGATCAACAGAACCAGAACAACAAGAATTATCTTGTTGTAGCCTTTGATTCTTCTGAACTTGTTTAGATAACTATGTAGCTATATCATAATTTCTAGATTTCAGGTTCTGAACATCATATGACTTCTGATTCCCTTCATATTCGTCATCCTTTTGTTTTCCATTCATTCTAGCCCTATTTGGTAGTTCTTCACCTTGGGAATCATTATTCTCCCTTGGGTTAGTATCCACATCAATAAGCCTTTTATTTAAGCCTCTTAGCCTATCAACCTTAATTTACAATACTTGGATCCGGATATCTTTATATTTAACTTCTTCATCCAATTTCTGATCCAATTTCTTTGTCATGTTGACAACATCTACTGGTGACCTCCTTCTTGAAACTTCTTCATCATCAGTTGTTTCGGTATCACATTGAAGTTCATGTACTTCACTCATTCCAACATCATTATTGATTGAATCAATCTCTTCCCTATCAGATTCATCCAGGAATTCTTTCAGTAAGATGTTTGATTCTTTTAGTTGAATAACACTTTTTCCATAAACACTTCCACACTGAGGGATATCACCTGACTTCTTATTCTTATTTGATGTTTTTTCCTTTGGCATGGAACACTGAGATATGAAAATACTGATTTAACCACACAAATCGACTACACAAAGTCGTAGAAAAAAAATATGATAAAATAAACTATCCTCTAATCCCAATTATTAGGATCAATAGGGGCATATATACCCTTAGAGGGGGGTGAATCAGGGTATGGATATTTGGATATTATTTTTCAAAATTCTTCCTCCCCACTGGATCTTGACCTATTTATTACAAGGGTCACTTTTTTTTCACTTGTGTGTTTATTATGACCACTTATTTTCTTCTTTATCGAATGATGATGCTTTAAATGCAATACAGGGAAGTAAGCAGGAAGACACAGATATTTTTACATAGTTCACCCTTACTGGGCTACGTCCAAGGAGCATACAATGGTGATGTGTTTCTATATCAAATCCACTAAAGCACACTATTTTTTACAAGGATTGGGCTAGATCACTTCTATGATCAGGCTCACTACCTTTATAAGGTTTTGGGTCAGCTCACTGCTTTCCCAAGAGTTACTCCCTATTTCTCTCTCTCTGAATCACTGCCGGTGGAGAGGATCCCCTTCTTCCTCTTCCTTTGCTCACTGCTCTGGAAAGGATCCACTCACAGTTTATAGACCTGTAGGTCTCTTCATTATCACTAATGAATACATCCTTTATTCTATGTAGATTCTCTATTGAAGTCCAACTTTCACTCGTAGATGAATCTCACATTGCACCGAAGATATCAGTTAATCTTCCAGCTTTCACGCAGCCCTGAATCACTATTATGCTTCAACCATACCCGGTATCCTTCTCCAAGAAGGCTTTCAAGTCTCGGAGTGCAATCCAAAACTGGCGTGCAAGTCCACCTCAACCACTTGTGCGACACAAGCTTCTACAACTCCAAACGTGCACGACTCACACCCTTTTATGCCCAAACCATTATTGGCGTGCAACCATCAACTGTTGCGCTTCTTCAAAACATGGCACGAAAGTGTCATAAAACCACATGCGTGACATCCCCTTCTTCAACTCAAAACATGGGTGACTCCCTTCCTTTCTCACCCAAACCACTTTGGGCACACAACAAACAACTGGTATGCAATTTCTAATTGCGCGACCCACCACCACATGTGCGACCACTACACCTGTGCAATGGGAGCTCTGATTTTCTCAAAGTATTGAACTAGTACTAAATGATGAGGGGTCGACTTCTATTTATAGGCATTTGGACACCCTTCGTGACAGCGCGCAAGTCTCCCCTCAGTGCACATGTTTTGGCGTGCAAGTCTCTGCTGCGCAAGTAACTTACGTGATCAACCCTAAAACTTGGGTGCCCCATCTCCCTTTGCCATATTTTGATGTTCTGATCTGGAAAAACATGTGGCGCGCATGTTTCCTCTCCTTGAAGACAATGGAACGCAAGTATTTTTCCAGTCCCAATTTTCTCCATTTGTCGATTTTTTGGCCCAAAAATTTTGGCAAACACTGGAAAATGGCGCCACCTTGTTTATTCTCTTTTTTTACTGCCTCCAGATCATCCATTCCTTTGTCGAAGTTCTTGAATCAAACATGGATCGTTAACCACAACCCCTGAACTCGACATGCCACAAAGAAACCCCCTTTGTCAACATGATTGTATGTCATGGTTTTCTTTTTCAACAATCACAACACAGATTTCCACTCTGTCAACAAACACAATCACCTCAAAAATGCTTCAATGATTTTTTGAGGGATTTTTTCCAAACAAGGTCTATTCTAGGTCATCTATGATCATTATCTATTCAAATACTTCATGATTTTTCCTAATGAATTTTTGATTTTTCAAATAATATACCTTAGTAGTTTCAAACTAAGTGGACAATAATTCCATTTGTCTTATAATAGGTAACACTTAAGTCAAGCCCAAAAAAGATTTTTAGACTTACTACCCCTCAGTACAACGGTGCCAGAACCATGTCTACTTATAGTAACCAAACGAGGATTTAATTTCTTGTAAACCACTCACTCTATACTTCACCAATATTCTAGGAAATTTTCCTATACATGTACTTATCCTTAGACTTATCCATAGGGTTCTCACTAGGGTTTTCACATCCAAGTTTCTAAAGGTTAACTGAACCTTTCCTCTGAAAATAACTATGATGACCCATTAATTTTATGTATATTATTACATGATTATTAATCATATCTATCCATTAATATATCACAATAATCGTATGTTTCATTGGGATACTAGGTTCATAACTAATAAAAGGAAAATTAAAGATGAAATATTAATTTTATTCTCTGTAGTGAGATCCAAAAATCCATTAAATCTCATCAAATTGTACAAGATAACCTGGGGAATACATAAAGAAATGGGTGAGAAACAAATCCTATTAGGGGAATAAATAAGATAATGAGTCATAACATGTGAATAAAAGGTAATACATGATATCAAAAAATAGATGGTATGTGAGTAATCTAGTGGAATCATAACATATATAGTATTTTATATTAATATCCTGGAAACATGGAAAATGTGGAAGCAACATATAACATGAAATAAATATAAGTTAAGGATAACATCCTAGATGATATCAAATGGCAGAAAAAGTCTGATAATGTATTAGGTTTACTACCTAATCCCGTACATGATATATCATGAGAATAAATATTTTACAAATGCATTGTATAACTATCCAGGTTCACCCATCATAACATTATCATGATCTATGCGTTCCACATAAATGAAATCTATCATAAGTCATAATATAAAAATTACCAATGTAAAGAAAATGGAATACATAAACTTTCTTCATATAATATTTAACATAAATTTCATAATTTAGGAATTTGATAAATGAAAATAGGGCATGAATTACCCCATAAAAACAATAGAGAATAAAATAGTCATATATATAAGAGATATATTTAAATAATTTAAAACCAATCCATAATGTCAAAGGATCTTGTTTATTATATAAATTATTTTAAAAGTGTTTAAATAATTATTGCATAAAATAACCATTTGACTTTAAGTAACATCAATTGATGTCATCTTATATGTAAAATGATTTTGAAATATCGCTTTTAATGTTTCTTGAGGAAAATATCCACTCCATTTTCAAAACACTTATTAAACATTTTAAAAAAACACCATTAAGGAATTTGTTTTCGAAAATAACTTTTTAAATATAAAATAGGAAGCTTCAAAACATTGATTTTTCTTTATATTATATGATTTTCATTAATGCTCAATATGTTAAAAAACAAAGATTTCACTTATATGTTTTTAAGAAAATTTAAAAAGAACCTATTTAATTAAATGATTGGAATATTCAATAAAAAATAAAATTGTTGATAAAAATGGCCATAAAAAATCATAGCTAAACATTTTTTGAAAAAATTTTAAATAAATGTGGATTTTTAAGAAAAGGGATTTTCAATTGGGGAGATAAATGAAGTCGATTTTCTAAAATAAATCTAAATAATTTTTTATACCAAATATTGGGATATTGTAATACTACCTAAAATGTTCATGAATAAATAGAGGAAAATAAATTGGAATTTTTTTATAAGGAAATGATCAAATAATTTCCAACAATGGAAATACAAGAATAAATAATCCCTATTAAAATGATATTTAAACATAAATCATTAACGCTTTAGAAACATTTGAATTGCAACTTAATCTGAACAAAGTAGATTAATTTTATCATAAACTTTCATGAGTATAAATTATTCATCATATATTATTTAAAGGGGAATTATTTACACCATTCAAAATAAATTAGGTGTATAAAAGGACATGTGTCTCAGAAAATGAGGTTTGACATGAAACCCTTTAAAAGTTATTATAATTGAGGTGCAAATTAATAAATTGGATTATTATGTGTAAAAATATATATTTAGAAAAATAATAGTGTAAATTAAACATAAATCAATTAAAATTTATTTCACACCTAATTGGGTCATAATATAATTCACAATGTATACCTATAACCCAATGAATGAAAATTTTGTTAATAAACCACTTACCTCATGTTTCTCTTTATTGTAAAAATATTTGACCTCTTATATAGTGGTATTAAACATTTATTTACTTATAATATAGTCATATTAATATTTATAATTTCATATATGATCCCTTTTATAATAAATTTTCATCTGTTTGTAAAAAATATTTCGCAATCACTATTGTTTTGGGTGCGAATTTTCTTATTTTCTCTTACAAGTTTTAGCATGAAAGTTATAAATCTAAAACATAAGATACAATTACATAATATCAAAATTTTATATTAATTTCGATAATATAATTTTTAATTAATAAATAAATATTTATAATCATAATCTAATTTTGAAAATGGATAATGGATCACATTTCTTCTTAGATATGGTAGATCGTACGCATGAACGAGCAACAGTATCAGTTTCTTAATGGGTGAAAGGGTATAAAAGTGGATAGTATATTAATTCTAGAGAATAAATATATTGTAATATATATCATATATATTCCTTAAATTTTTCCTCTATTACCTTTAATATAAATAATTAGTGAAAAAAAAATCACATCGCTTATGGTGGTGGTACTCCTCCGTATACAAAAGCGACATTATCGTTTATTAAATGGATGGTAAGATAAGAAACTGTATAATATATTTAATTTCAAGAGTTATTAATTTTTCTTTAATACCATATATAAACAACAAATTAATCCTTATTACTGTCCATAAAAATCTTGATTGTAAATTGAATCACATCCTTTCGTGATGCGGTACTCCACCATACACATGAGCGATGTTATTATATTCCCTATATAATAAAAATTAAGTAGGTATACGTGATATTATAAGTCAAGAAGTATAATTATAATATATATATTTTTATAAACATTATATAAATCATTATATCTATCCATGAAAAGTGGCTATGGAAATTGAATCACATTGGTTTGTGAGGTGGTAGTCAACCAAACACACGATCAACAGTTTTCTTTCCCATTTGAGGGATTGGTAGATGATTTTAGGTAATTACCTTAACATAAAAACATCTAAATATATGTAATACACTTAATTTATTATATCATCATGTTTTTAATAATATTTTAAGTATTTTCATGAATAAATAAAATAAAATGTTCCGTTGAATACATTAGCTCTTCTTCGGAAAAATTCTTTTTGTTTACACCAAAATCCTTCCTATGTTTTCTTTATGGGAAAAAAAGGCTTCTATGGAGAGTTAAGGGAAGCATTAAATTTATTTGGGTAGTTATTTTCTAATCCAATTTTATTTTTATTTGTGGAAGGAGAGGATAGGGGATGGACTTTTATAAGTGGCGGAGAGGGTACACTTGTAATTTTTGAAAACAAAGAATTTCACCCACGTTTTTATTATGAAAAAAAAGATAAAAAATGTAGAATTATTGAACATTAGAATATATAAGGTATAAATGTGATCATACAATAAAAATTATATTTTTTTCTTTCTTAACCATTATCATTTTAGTTTAACCCCTCGATAAACCTTTTTTTAACAAAACCATAGTATATAATTTATACGGTTTTCATAATTAGTTATGGTCGATAATTAAGATGCACTTATTTAACAATATAAATTATTCTGATTCCAAATATTTGAACTATTTTTCAAAATTAATCTCACATAAGTTTCATGATTCAATTTAAAATCAAACCTGCATACATGTAGAAAAAATGGGTTTTTAAGAATTGCATTGTTTAAAGAAATGATTATATCATATTAATTATATGTCAAGTAATAATAATTTAATGAATTTAACTTATTATTTATAGATATATAATAATTAAATTTCAATAAAATACTTCTTTATTAAGAGTTATTTTAATTATTTAAAATGGATAAACATTATCCACTATAATATTGTTTTCAGAAAAAATGTGTTTTAAAACCAAAAAATATAATACTAAAGTCTATTATAAATGTGATTTAAATATAAATAATTTAATTTCATATAAATAAATAATAATTATATTAATTTAAAGTCAAATTAAAATAAAAATGAAACTTTCTTTATAAAAAATAATTGAAAATTTTATAAATATCAGTATTTTTCACTATTCACTGAAAAATTAATCTTTTCCCAAAAATACCAAAATTTCACCATAAGTTAAAATTGATAAGATAATATAAAAAATTAGTTTTATTTTTTTAAATATTTTTTATATAATTTAAAATAATTAATTTTAAATTATGTGTGCAAAGCACGACAAAACCAACTCTTTTTAAAATATAGTTTTTAGAAAACATTTATTTTTTATAAAATGATTCATATATTATTAACAATAAATTTATAAAAATTAGATTTATTTTATACATATTTAAACCATATAATTCCCATAATTTACTTATACTTATTTATACCCTCACTATTAGAAAATAGCAACATAGCCACAGTTTTCCCTAAATCATTGCTATAAGTGTTTATTCAAAGGCTGTAGTCATGGTTCAAGGAATTATTGCTATATAGTCCTCCTATAGAAATGGTTTTCAAAAAAATGAGGCGATAGAGTTTTCTTATAGCCATGGTCTCTCGAAACAGTGGCTATAGGTCCACCATTCTTGGTCAGGAAAACAATTTCCGAGAAAAGTTGATGGAAGCTCGATTGCCACAATTTACATCCTATAACAATGATTTTTAATAATATATATATATATATATATACCTGAAGACAATTTTGGTTTAGTGTTTTAGATTTAGTTGGGCACATATTATGTTTGGGCTTAACCACAGTTTATCAGGGTTATAGCCATTGTGGACAACTACATGATCTATTTCCATGGTGGAAAACCGTGGAAATAGGCCACAAAACCATGGTTATATATTTTACATATGGCCAGGCCTACATGAGCCACTATCAATCAAGATCATGGCAATATGCTATACCCACATTTTTTGAGTATATAGACCCGGTTGTTTACCATGGATATAGGTCAATTTTTTATGTGTGACTCCAATTTAATATATAGGTTATAATTTCCATGTTTATATAACAATATTATAATAGATTGTTGTGTTTTTTTAAAACCTAGGGTTGTGTACATGGCATGTTATTGAAGATATTTACATTATTTAAAAATGATTTATATCATAAATTATCAAGGTATTACATTCTATTATAATGTTGGAGTTGTGTTTCATATATACAATTAAACATACTATTATTATTTAAAAAAATCTTGTTGTTTTAGAGTATTCATAACCATACATAGTAATTAAAAAAATATGTAAGTCAACTAAACATTATAGTGTAAAATAATATAAAAAATATACTATAATAGATATCATTTCAGGTCATAGAATATCAAACTAGTGGACCCCCAATTTGTGAGGTCAACAAGTATTGGTTGTACAATTTGAAATAAATAAATAAAAGATATTGTGATAGTTATATAGAGTTTTTCATGATAATTCATCTTTATCCTAACTCAAAGCTCCCCAATAATGTCACGAGTGGTCATCAGCTGACATAATCAATGTCATGTGACTTCTTCCTCCTTTAATAAAAATAAACGTTCCTCATTTAAGGAAAAAATCCATGCCATCCTTATATATAAAATATCACCCATTCCTCATTTATTCTTTCTCTCCTTTGTAGGCACACATTATTGGAACACCCAGATCAATTGAATTCTACACATACTCAAGGATGATCCCCATCAACAGATCATGTTCACCTATGGACCATCTTTAAATGGTATATGGTGCTCTCGGACTATTGGATAATCATATTAAATGATTTTGAACTATCCATCCTATATCAAGAGCCACAATCTATGATTCATTTCCTCTAATATCCCCCACTAAAGGGTTACCAACATCCATCAGGGAGACCTGTCATCCTGAAAATGGAACAAAGTTTCCACCCGCTATGTACAAATCCACATGTAAGGAATGAGATGGAACTAAACAAAATATCACAAGAAATACTCTTCTTTATATGAGTCAATATTGAAGTAGATAACAACATAATAAGGAACAAACGAGGCATATCAATGATTCCAAATACACTAAAAACCACATAAAAGGTTTGATGTAGTAAGGAACACAAAATCTATATCATGAAAAGATATCACATGATCTCCATTCATGAAAAACACAACATATCATGAAACTGTACCTAAAATAGGAACATTCACCCAAGAAAAGAATTTTAAACCACATTATACAAATTTCCAAGATAGTAAGGACTTTCTAACATTAATGAATTAATGCTAATTTTGAAGATCAATCCATGGATGGCACCGAGGTCATTTATGTGAATAAATGTTCACTAGAATAGGACCCAAACCATCATAATAGAGTCTTTATAATTGTAAAACCTAGAAGATATCCTTCTAAGATTTTGAATCCATATCGCTTGACCAAAATAGTCTCATCACTAAAGAAAGATTTAGGATCGATTAATAAGATATCACTAATTTCATAATTCAACATTGATCTATAAATCAATCATGAATCCTCTATTAAGTCTATGTTCACATTCATATATCCTAAAAATATGTCTAGTATCAATGATGATTTCTATAGAAATATAGATAATTTGGCTTAGAATATAAAAATCTTATATTAAAGGATGCCTCTATATAGATCTAGACTTCAAGCACCCAAGAGAAAAGGTAGAGGAATCCTGGAGTGCCAAGGGAAAGCACTGAAATAGTTCCTCATCACCAAAGGGTAAAATTATGGTGAGAGTTAGGTCAATAATTATATTAGGATAAAATGAAGAAAATCCCATCATTGGAAATCTCATCTGAACCACTAGTAGGTTGGTGGGGCTCACTGGCTGGACGGTGGCTCCACCGATAGACATGTGTGCCTATGAAAGTTTCAACCATTATTCCTTGACCACCAGCTACTCCTTTCCTTCCCACCAGTGGACTATTACTCTTGGGAATGATATAGGGATTCTTCCTCAAATACCTACTTGTTGGCAGGATCTATTGAAGTAAAAGTCACACTATCATCACTACATGTTGGTTGGTGCACCACACCAACTACCCAGTGGCCTTATATCTGACATAATCCAACCCACAAGTCTTACATCCTATAAAACACTAACTATGAAATCCTTTTAGCTATAGGAAACACCACCAAGTGAGAAAAATGAAAAAATATATTTTAATTTAAAACTGAATGTAAATTGATAATGGGGGCATTATATTTCTTCCCCTATAATGATTTCTCTTCCCCAATAAGTTTCTCTAGCACTAGTGGTAAAACAAATAGTCAATTTCACATGAACATCATATTCATACTCCCAAATATCATCTTGAAAACGAGCATGCTTCTATAGGACTCTAAAAATTGGCACCTTATTTTTATATAATGTATTCTTATTCTCAATTTTTTTAATCCCAAAAATGTGTTATTTTAAGGTACATTGTCAAATTTTATAGTTTTTGAATTATGTTGAGATTTATTTCTAAAATGGCTTATTTTTGAATTTAACTATTTTAATTTATTTCCGTGTTTTTACCATAATGATTTCTATACTAATCCAAGTTGATAATTTATTCTTTTAAACATTCCAATATTCTATGGGATTAATTTTATCTTTATGGGTCCAAATCTCATACCATCATTTTAAAGCTCAAATCCATCTCACAATTTAGGACCCAAAAACTGTTCATAAATATAGAAAATTATATTTCTATGCTGATATCTCATAAATTACTACAAAAATTGGGCTGATATTATAAATTGAAAAATATTACATCCAGATGAACTTGTTTGATTAAAATGGAAGCGCCTGATTTCTTCATTATCATGGCCATAAAGGCATTGTAACTCGGTGCATTGGAATACAAAGAGTATGTTTGGTATAATTAAATATCTGAGGTAATTTGGCCATATCTCCCTCCACACGTTTCCAATAAATCTAAAATTTGGTGGGTCCATAGAGGAGAGATATTGTAACAACTTTCAATAATACCACATCCAAAAATTATATCATTTAATGGGACATCGACAAAAATACTTTTTGGAGATTATTTTTTAGAACCATTTTTTCAATCTATTTTCCTATAAAAATATACTTCATCTTCATTCCAAAGGGCTGGAAACCTAAGGTTATCCATTGTTAGATATTTTAAGTAGTTTATTATTTTATTTTATTTTACATTCACTATGTAATTTCATTTAATATTTTAATTAAAGTTTTCTTTTTTCTCTCCTTTTTTCACTCTTTTTATTTCTCATCCTTTTTTATTCATCACTGTGAACTCTTATGCTCATAATAATGAGAAGCTAACTCGAGGTAGTTCTTGACGGATTAATACAGTGATTAACCAAATTATTTGAACATTAATTCTTACCATTTATTATTTTCCTAGAGTTATACCGAGGGGGATCATTGGGGGCAAGGTCCCTTTGTGCCTCTCCTTGCCACCCGAGGCTTAGCTTTCACTTCTGTCATATTTTCCCTCGATTGAGGAGGTGGATGTCCAATCACTTAGAGATCGTTGAGTGTACCATAAATTCACAACCATAGGAATAATGTAATTTTCATTCTTATTATAGAGCATGATCAGTATGTATATTTGAATCTAACAAAGAGATGATGGAGGTTTGCTCGGGATAATCTATATGAATGATCTTTTTTCTGTCTAACATCATTTTGTTTGCATTCATTGTGTTTTCATTGAATCTGTATATTTAATTTTATTATTTAATTATCAATTATAAAATATAAATTTATTTTATTTTATTTCACATATATATATATATATATATAAAGTGTATTAGAAGTGGTGAGTGTTTCACCACAAACACTCCCCAAGATATCAACCTGCTTCAGCCACTATGATGCACTTAGTAATAAATATTTTTGAGAGTGTGCACGACAACTCTTCATCAAATTGGTGCTATTTACAAGGATACAAGTGGTCTTAACTCACTATTTTTTCATATTTAGTAAATAATTTCCTTTTACATAAAAACACAAAAAAAATACTATATTATTTAAAACTAAAAAATCATTGTTCATGATGAATATCAATTGAAATTACTATGCATGGACTAACCAATCAAAGGTTCATTAATAAGTTTAAAATGATCATGAATCCCAAATTCATTAACGTGAAGAATAAATAATAAACTAAAAAACCAGAAAGGGTTGAAGAATATGTTTGTTCAATTGTGCCGTAACCTCAAACCAGATCCTAATCCAGAACCTAAACAAAAACATGTGGTGGAAGAGATTTCACCGATCATTTTTTATGTTAAAGCACCTAAGGTGGGTGATAAAGTGCAGCTAAATGAGTTAATCATCGCATCCCATACTCAACCATTTCTCTATGAGGTCCCTGATGTAAACATCTAATTGATGCACTTTTGGATGATAAATTTTTTTTCGAAGAATCCTAGAATCACTTTGTTGAAGATATCTTAAAACATGATCTTTCCATCATTGATATTGAAAAATCAAAATGTTTTAACCTATATCTTGATTTGGAACATGATGAATATGAAACTTATGACATGGAGTTTCCAATGGTCTTTTAAGAATAGATAAATTTCAAGCTAACATACTTGAAAAGGAATATTTATTTATTGATTCATCATGTTTTAATCTTATCCAAGCAGAATTTTTTTTTTACCATTCCCTTTCCTAAAATTTCTAATACAACACAAATATAGAAGACCATGGATGCAAATTAAGAGACTACTCTTGTTGTGGTGTTCGAGGAAGAAGAGATGGAAAAGATTTTTGGGGGTGTGACTACTTCCTCTATAACGACATTTATATGATTTGGAGGAGGACACCATATATGTTCATATTGAGAACCCCTATGTTCTATTCGCTCTCACCCTAGACCTTAAATTATATCTATGTTCTTTCTTGGGGTTTGGGAATTTTCTTATCTTATTTGGGGTTCTCCATTCTCATTTTTTACTAAATGTCATTGGGAAAGGTCACATATGGTGGTTTATCTCAAAGAAACCACATCCACCATATGATTGGGGATAATCTACTACAACTACCTGACAAGGGTTAGTAAAATACTATCACCCGTTTGGGGTTAAAACCAAGAATTATCCCTTTATTATACCCTTATTATTTCTTTTTATTTATTTTTATAATGTATTTTAATTTATTTCTTGTAGTTTTAAAGTGGTGGCAGCTAGGATCTTAACTCAAGGCTTCCACTGAAAAATAAACCAGGTTGTATCTTTCCTTTTCATTATTTTTTTCTACCCAATATAAATTCTACATGAAAATTTGTATGATCTAATTTGAGATAAAAATATGGTAGTAAATCTAAGAAGTGGGGGGGAGGGATTTAAAATTGTTTTTATAAATTTTGTGTGTTATTTCATTTTATTTTTGATTTTTTTTTTGAATTTTTCATGTTTTCTGTTTTCATTTTTTGTGTGTTTTATTGAATTATTGAGCTAAATTGAATGCATTGGATAATTAAAACCATCTTGGTATTTTGGGAACATTGCATGATTTTAGTATTTTAAAATTTATAAGATTAAAAAATGAATCTCTTTTCTGATTCATAATCTTTTCTTTTGAATAATTTGGATTGATTATGTAACTCAGGTGCACAAGTGCTGTCCAAATTGAAAATATTACCCAACCCGAGTAGTTTATAAACCAATTTGATACCTTAGTACATTTATCATTTTCATGAGATTAATGAGACATGTTATTTGATCCATAACATTATATTTTTCACTCTTTCAAAGCTGTTAGATTTCATTGAATGTGTTTAGTGTTATTGAGGCAACAGTTTGAAATCCCTTTTGAATTAAACTCTTATTTTGGCATAGCATTTCGTCTGACCTTCATTAGTCCCCTAGTATCCATGAAATAAATTGTTTAGTAGACACATTATAAGCCATTTATCCCATTCCTACCTTATCTAGAAGTTAAATACATGATAATTGTGGTAATCAATTGTGAGGTGAAGAATATGAGCTATAATTGGCTTTCTTGAAGAACTTGTTTGAGATTAATCGATAGTGTTTCCTTATTTATTGCTTCTTGGGTGAAATAAATTTCATAATTCAAAATATTATGGGTGGGCTGAAATATAATTACAAATATGGTTTGGTTATTCACCAATTTTTTAATATCAAATTATTTCTCTCTTTTCCTAAAAAGTATGATTATGAAGAGAAATACATATCAACATTCAAGCTCAAACAATGCAATAATTGGGGAAAAGAGGAAAAATATTTGTTAATTTTGAAATTACAAGTGTGGAATTACCAAAGTAAGAGGTTTTTAGAGGTTATTTATTTTCGATCTGATTTAGGATCACACCATTCATGAGCAAAACTGTTTTCATGCATTTACTTCACTTTAGAGCTTAACCCTACTCATTTTGCCTCCAATGTTATTATATTTAAAACCTACCAACCATCAGCCTTAGAAAACCCCATGAATAATACCTCATGATTGAAATTTTTTGACTCTGTTATGTGAATATACTATGGGTATAGCAAGCCTATGGAGATCACACATGTTCTTCGGAATGAGGAAAACTCCACAAACAAATATCATTGAGTGAAGAGAGAAATATTTTTCAAGGGATGTAGGTATAACATTCATGTAAAAACTAACATGAAATTGAATGGATTATTATGATTTTTTAGGAGTTCTAAAATTTTTATCCATGTAGGAGGCATGATATTTTATTTTATATAATAATTGAGTTGTGTTGTCATTTATGCTTTGAGAAGTTTATTTTGATCTTGGTATAAGATAATTTCCCAGGAGTCCAATGTCTAAATTTGGGGGATTGATAGAATAAATATTTTCAAATAATTTATTCTTATTTTAAATGTTTTTTAATCCCACCAATGTGTTATTTCATGGTTAATTTCAACATTTTATAGTTTTTGAAATATTTTGAGCTTAATTGCTAAAATGGCATATTTTGGAATTTAACTGTTTTAATTTATTTCAAGGTTTTTCCCATAACTATTTATCCATTAATCCAAATGGATATATTCTTAATTTAAATAATATTATGTTATATATGATTCATTTTATCCTTTTTTACCCAAAGCCTAATCCATCATTTGGAAGCTCAAATACAGCTTACAATTCATGCCTCAAAAACTATTCACTGATCTGGATAATAATATTGTTGGGACGATATCTCATAATGTACAACACTTATTGTGCTAATATTTTAAATAGAGAAATATTTCATCTTGAGTAATAGGTTTTTTTAATATTTTATTGCCTTATTCTTTCATTATTAAAGCAATAAATGCATTTTAACTCAGTGCATTGAAATACAAAGAGTCTATTTGGAATAATTAAATATTCGTTGTAATTTGGATACATCTCTCTCTAAACAAGTACAATCAAGATCGAATATTGTGGGTTGAAATAAGAGCTAAATTGGAAAAACCTTGAAGAATACCAAATCCCAAAACTCTATAATTTAATGATATATCCAGAATCATATTTTTAGAGAATACTTTTTGAGCCAATTTTTCAATCTCTTTTCCTATAAATATGTATTTCATATTCATTATAAATGGATAGAAACATAGGGGTAGTATTTTTTCCATTTTTGTTATTTTATTATTTTATTTTATTTTACATTCATTCTGTAATTTAATTTCATATTTTAATTCAATTTTTCTCCTATCTCTCTTTTTTCTTTCTCTCTTTTGTTTTCTCCTCCCATTTTCTTCATCACGGTGAACTCTTATGCTTGTGATCATGTGTTGCTAACTCAAGGATGTTACTAGGGAGTAATATAGTGATTAAACTAAGTCTTTTAACGGTCATTCTAAATTTTTATTATTTTTATTATATTTATTCCTTTGGGGGTCTTAGTGGGCAAGGTGCCTTTGTGTCTATGTTTTCCACCCGAGGCTTATATTTTACTTCTGTCATATTCTCCTATGATCGAGGAGGTCGATATACGGTCTCTCAACAATCATTGATTGTACCATATATTAACAATAATAGGCATAAGTTCATGTTCATGCATGTTATGGATCATTATCATTATGTATATTTGAATATAACAAAGTGATAGTGAATGTTCTCCTAGATAACTTCCTGAGAGGATCGTCTTTCTGTCTAACATCATTCTGTTTATATTCATTGTGTTTTCATTACATCCTCATATTTAATTTTAGTATATAATTATAATTTCTAAAATATCCATTTAAATTATTTTATTTCATATATATATCATGAATTAAAAGTGGCGAGTGTTTGACTGTAATGGATCCTCAAGAGATCGACCTAGGTCAGCCACTATGATGTGCTTAGTTATAAATATTTTTGAGAGCGTACATGATCGAACTTCATCAGTGATCCATGAATGATGTGTCAAGATCCATCTCAATGTCTACATGGTCAAAAAAATTTACATTATTGTGCCTATACCTCTAAATCTCTAACACAAGGAACAATCTTTCATGCCTTGATAATATAGGTGAAGATTCAACCAGAAGTACATTGTCCCTATACAGACAATATTATTTAAAAACCCAAAAATATCAGCTATAGATTTCCTTTCTTTAGTAACCGTTGATGACCTAATCAAGAAATTACCCACAAAAAACGTAATCACCCATAGTTAACTTCAAACTTTTAATCCTCTTGTAATCATATGTCTTTTTCTTATATAATAAATTATCAGTCACTTTTGGATTAGTTGAACTCTCCTAGAGGTCACCTTTACTATAATAAACCCCAAAAATATTACCCCATAATTCTCAGGCCAACATAGTTGTGAGTGATGTATATGACCATAATGATCCACAAAAGGTTCCATCGCAATAGAATCATCAAATTTTTTGTTGTATGTGAACTCAATCAATGATATAGGATCATCTTATGATCCACTGAATTTTGAAACTAATTATTGAGAAATATCCTCTAGTATATGTATCATCCTCTCTGAATGACAGTTAGTCTAAGAATGATATACTATACTCAGTTTCATCTACGTACCAAAAGTATTTAATAAGTCCAACCAAAATCGTGATGTGAAACATGAGACCCTGTGTAAAATTAATCTAAAAATAACTACCTGAAAATGTACAATTTCCCAAACATATAGTTTTCTAAGATAATTCATGAAAAGGGTCCTTCAATTGGAAAGAAAAGAGACACTTTCATTGGCTGATCAGCTATCATCCAAACAACTACAGGAATCCTCAGGGTCCAAGGTAGCCCCATCATAAAGTCAATTGTCACATCATCCTACTTCCACTTAGGAAATGGAAATGAATGAATTGAACCACTAGGATAATGATTCTCAATCCTTACCCTCAAGTAGTTAAGGAATTTTGATATAAATCAAGTGATGTCCCTTTTTATACTTGGCCAACAAAACAAATATCAGATAACATGGTACATCTTCATAAATCATGGATACACACCCCATTTTGAATCATTGAAGGCTCTCGTAATCTCCTCCCTTAATGAATCATTCACTATTAGAATTCCTTGAATAGAGATCACATATTCAAAATCTAAATACCAACCTCAAACTAATTAATCCCTCTCCACGTGACCCCGAATCGCTACACATTCAGAATCAAACTCCTGGATGGACTTCACAAAGTCCACTAAAGAAGTCTTGATAACCAAAGTTTTACATTTCACAACTCCATGATCCTCATATCAAACTACATGTCACTCATCAATCAAACTCATCATACAATATTACTCCTATTAATACAACTCTCCAAGATATTATATTTTTGGAATTATACTATTAAAAACATCAGTAGTAATGTTACCTTTTACTAGATCATAGGTCATCTTGATATCAAATGTTTTAAGATACTCCATTAAATGGCTATGTCTAAAATTTATATCCTGTTGAGATAATAAATTTCAGATTTTATTGAAGATTTTTTCGATGAATATTTTGTCGATGAAAATAATCTCTCTGAATACATAATATTGCTAACAATTCAAATAATGGACCACACTCGCAAAATCTAAGTTATGCATTTGGAAGTTTCATTCATGGGGTCAGAGCTGACATGACCAATATGTGACTATATAATCCTGATGAATCCAAATAGATCCTAAACTAACACTTGAGGCATCCCAATACACCGTGTATCCAATATCAATCAGTAGAAGAATCAAAAATATGGTTTTTTTCAATCTTCAATTTAGATCATAGAAATCCTCCCTGCACTAATCAATCCCCTCAAACTTCACCACCTTTTTTATCCCAATCATAGGCACTAACAAATGGGAGAAATCCTAGATAAATTTTCTATAGAACCCTAAAATCACATGGTAACCAAGATATAAAACATGTTCCTGAGGAATTTCCAAGATGACATAACCTCTTTTTTTTCTAGGTCTATTGAAATTCCATCCTCAAACATTGCATGCTCTAGGAACCGTACCTTATGAATCCTAATTTGAAACTTCAATAGATTGGAATAGAGTTGATTCACTTGAAGAGTTCTCAATATGATATCAAATTTCTTAGTATGAATATCTTATGTCCTAGAATAACTCGGTATATCATCCGTAAAGAAAACTAAAAAGGAGTCAAGAAAATGATGGAAAATCATGGTCATGAGATCTATAAACATTTATAGAGAATTATTTATAATAAATTTTATGGAAAGGTACTAATAAAGTGTGTATCTATTTTTAAATGTTGTCTTGGAAATATACTTCTCTCTGACCCATAATAGGTGGTATCATGAATGAAGATAAATCTTGGAAAGCCACCATGTTCCCTAAAACAAATAAAAAATCATCAATCATGCATAAGGTGAACCTATTATTTTCTATTAACTTATTCAGTTTATAGTAGTATAAAAAATCTTAGACTACCATCTGCCATCTTAGATAACAACACTGGATCACCCTAAAAAAATTTTCTTGGTTGGATAAATCCCCTCACCTCCAAATCCACCAAATGCACATTCAACTCTCTCAACATAGCATGTGACAAAGGTTATGGAGGGATTGATACCATTTTTTCCGAGGTATGAGATAAATATAAATAAAAAATATTATGTCTCAAGGATTTATAGATAATTCATTTTGGAAAGTATCCTGATAATAGACCACCACTTGAAAAAATATAGAAGGGGTTACTATTGATTTTTTTGTAAGATTCATGCCCACTACTTATATTCTGATGTCCCTAATATGGATTATGTATGATTCCCTCTTGCATGATCTAACATCACCTCCTCGGTAAACTGGAAACTCTCTCTTCTATGTGTGGGGAAATATGTGTCTATGTTAGTAGTCGATATTTGATTGATCGCTTTTCAACTAGTCTATTATGAAAACCACATCTATACTAGTCATCTCTAGGATCATGAAGTCACATAGTATTATGTAGCCAACACCTACAATATTAAACTCAAAACTTCACTAGATATGGATATATTTTCTTTCCTAAAGATGTATTAATAGAGAGCAACTCATAAGATAACTTAACATATTAATCTAGGCTAGAAATTACCTGAGAAGATATAATAAATGGAAAGATCATATACCAGAAAAATCGTTAGATAACATAGAGGTACACAAATATGCACCAGTAACTCTAGATTTTCTCTCTCTACTGGTGGATGGAATATCATCTATTTCACACATCCTACATTACTCTAATGCATGACCTTACTAGTAACATACCAGGTAAAAAAAGAGTAATACATTTTCATATTTATTAATATTAGTTAATTAAATATAAATTTTAAATTAAAGGGGATTCTATGTTCGATAACGTACCTCATATGCAATAGCGGGGTTCCTTGAAATCATACGTTGCACACTAATAATAAAATATTATTATTTTTAATGATAGTTAATGCCTTGCCGTTGTATTGGAGGGAATGAATAGAACTAACTACAATATTATTATACATATTTTTTTATATTTTTACTTTTATCCAATAAAACTTAGAGGCTTAAAACATGAATGAATCTAAGTATAAATACTCTAATATTCTTTAAAAGGTCAATTTACCGCCTTTGGATGGTGAACCCTCTTTAAATCTAGTTTTGGTAATTTTTATATGTTCTATTTGAAAAAATAATATTCTTATTTAGATTCAAGACATCAAAATTAACTTTTGTTAATTTTTTTATTTTTCGGATAAAGTTCATTTTTTAATGAATAGTGAAAATAATGTATTTTAATTCAAAACTTCCTTTTAATATAATTTATTTATATGTTTAGAATATCTTTTGAAATGGTTATAAAGTTTAATTAGAATATATTTTTACTAGTTAATCAAATTTTAAACATTGGAATAATTTCATTGTCATGAACCGAATCTGGTCGCGGCCAAAACCGGCACCAGACCCAGCCCATGACAAGGACCGAAGAGCGTTCCCAATCCCCACGGGCTGGCACAAGTGCCCGGGTATCATTTATCTTGGTTTGGTAATTATTTACCCGAATATGAAAGCCTAAAACCTTAAAAACAATCCATAATATAAATTCTGAAATTTATAGCCAAACAAGTCTTAATAAAAAAACCAGAACTGAATACATTGGATTAAATACAACAAAATAGGTTCAAATACAAAAAAATGAAATTATAAAGACATCCCCAAGGACTCCACATGACAATTGGGTCATCACCCGTAAGTCGTCTCCACAACTCTGCCCCAACGATGGGGACTAACACCCAGAACCGCCATCAACATTGGCTTTTCAATTACCTGAGTCAAAAAAAAATAAAGTCTACTTACACCCAACGGGTTTAAGTAGGGTGTGAGCCTAATAAAAATAGGATACCACCCAATGATTCCAAGGTGCATGCAATACAAGGTGAAAAAGTAAGCATTTTTTATATGCAATGAAAAGCGGAAACAAATTCCAAGAAAGGCTACTTTTAATTGAAAACATTTTTCAAGATAAAACTTTCAGAATGTTAACACATTTAAATTGGAATGTTATCTAATTAAATATATTTCCAAATACACCCAAATACAAGGTAAAATACCAAAAAACTAATGAGAAACAGAACCGGGAACACCCCTAGGCACTAGATAGTCTCGGGCCCCATGTACCTCGTACCTCGGTGTAATGTAACCATAGTAAAATATGTTCTCGTGCACGAGCCACTAGTAAGGAACATATCCATAACCTAGTGGTCCCCAATAATCATCCGCATAGTTTATTTAGAGTTGTCGTTATCCAAATGCTAAGTGAAATAGGGACAAAACTCATGCGGTCCACTAGCGGTACTAGTACAAATCCGCCCCACTTAGGTACCCGGGCTTCCCCCATTGTGCTCAAACAATTTCAGGATTTACCACATATGAATTTTAATCTAAAACACCACTACTGGTCAAATATACCAAATACAGTAGCTATCTTATTTTATACCACTTAAAACACACAACAAACTCTTTAAATTTGAATAAATCAATTTCTTAAAATCTCGTGTTGTTTTTCACACAAAACCCCTTTAGAAACACACTTGTATACTATGTTCACACTTGTAAGTTACCAAAACAGTAAAGGAAGCCCAATACAGTTCAATTAAAACAACAAATCAATTTTCGGGCATCCCCATGTTAAACAAGAAGTGTTATCTTTGTAAAACCTTCATTTTCACACAAAAGTGGAACGAAAACTTCACTTTCTTTACAAACACAATTTTAACCCATTTTTTAGCAATAACCAAAGGGTATAAATATTATAAATAGTATTTTATGCATTATTATAGATCAATAAAAACAACTAAGTATTTATTGGACATCCCCAAATAAAAAAACAAAACACTTCTTTGGAAAACCCCCAATTTCACACCAAATTGGCATTTTAAATTCAATTGCAATAGAAACATCATTAGAACCAATTTTTGCAGCAATAATAAAATTATATAAATATGAAAATATGATAAATACATCATGATAATACACAAATATTGCATCAACATTGGAATCACCTACCAAATCAAATGAAACCATTGAATCCTTTGTGTGAAAACACAAATGCACCACCGTCGCACCTCAAGAAGGGCAGATCAAACCTAAAAATAGAAAATTGGACCAATAAAACCCATGGTTAAACCTTAGGTTCGAACCCCTACCCACTGGTCATTTTTCACTTCAATAAAAAGGGAGGAAACCCTAAAAATAGAATGAAACCCTAGTTAATTTGAAAGGGGAAATGAAATGGACTAACTTACTTGATAAATCTAGAATGAATCTCCCCAAAACACCAGTATCTGAAATTGAAAACGTCCAAAACTTAGGTTATGTTCTCACAAGAATTATTAGGTCATTTAGGAATTGTAATGGAGGGAAAAGAGTATGAATTGAGAGAGTTATGATGGAATGAACATACCTCATCAAATCTGGCTGATTGTAAAAACCCTAAGATGTTCGCCCCTAAATCGAGATTCCTAAGAGCACCAAAGAGGTGGTAAAGAGTTTGGGGGAGGTTCTGGGTGTATGTGGCGTATATGAGTCTTGGAATCACAGAAAAATACTAAAATTATATATTTTATTAAATAATTAATATTAATTTTTAAAACTGGATATGGGCTTTCGGGCAAGCCCAATCCCTTAAATAAAAAACCAACTAAACCTTGGTTATGGATTTCCAAAGGCTCCAAATTTTAATTTTAGTGTTAATATATCAGGGGAGGACATTTAGGAGTTGTAATGAGTGAAAAATATTAAAAAATGAATAAGTTATAAAAGAAACAAAATTTATTTTTAAATCTAGAATTGGGCTCACAGTTTGGCCCAATTCACGAAAACTCGCCTATTCTCCATAAAACCATTGGAAACCCCAAAAACAAATTATTAATGGAAATTAAAATAAAAATACATTTAAAATAAGCTATGTATGTGACAATTCTCCCCACCATGAAAACTTTCTGCCCCGGAAAGTCACAGCAAGACCAAATTAACAACCAAACCCAACTGAGAAACCAAGAAGTACTCTTTTTCCAGGTTTCTTCCTCAAAGGCCAAAACACCTCCAGTGATCAATGAAGGAAGGTATAATCTCACAAACCTAACTTAAACCACTTTCTTGAAACAATCATGAACATTCATACTTTATCCCAAAATAAAACTCCTCAAACACTATCCGAACAAGACTCAAGCAACTCGCCCAAACGAACAATAACTTCAAAAAAATGTTACATTTACCTTACATTAACTAAACCATTGGGCGCTCTCCAGTCCCAACGTTTACTCAAGAAAGATGTTGGTAGCTAGATAGCTCCGAACGAGACTATCTACACTAAACCAAGAACACAGAAAAATCTATGTTACTGGTACGGGGGGACACAAATACGATCCCCACCATAAGAGACAACCATTATTTTTTTTTCGAGACAGAATCAGGAGACTAACAGGGGAGGCCTAAATGGACTCCCTGGTACAAAGGATATACTTCCATCAGAAATTTACAAAAGAAATTATATAAGACTCATAGTGGGTCTCCCCACCATAAGAACCAACCATCTTAACCAACCAGCACTGGCCGGTAAAGAAAGAACCCAAAATTTAAAGAGTTGGGGCGACCACATGGTTAGTTTGCACGGTTTGGGAAGCCATACACTAATAGTTGGGATCCTTCTTTCCACATGGTTTTCTGGGGCATGGTCACTATTATTCAAGTGAAAACCGTGTTTTCAAACAGTGTATACAAACATTAAACCTTTCTCTAAAAACTCAGTGGAAACCAAAAGGGGGGGAATAACATTGGGTGATGACATGGGCACACGGCCCTCCACCTATTTCCACCGAACATGGACAATAGAAGAATGATTATGAAAACATAGGTTTAAAATCTTCCTAACTTTCATACTAAGGAAATGACTTTGTATAAGGGTTTAGATGACCCTGTGATTTCCCCTAACTACAAGCCAGCTCCTCTCCGAGACCTATGGCTGGAGCTCAGATGATTTAATCATCTTCGGCCTCACAGTTAGGCTTTGGAAACCCCATGAACGATAATTCTTCTTTCGATGCAACCAACAACTACAATGCAATCCCAGATAAGTTTTCTAGACATAACACATTCCAAACTCACTTTACCCGATCTTGATATTTCACTGAAACAAGGGCTAAGAAGATGCACACACATCACACCTTATTTCTTCAGGTGAGAAACAATAGAACTAAAGAACACCAACACTCAACTTCGTCTAAAATGGAAGATTTTGAAGTTTTTACAAGGGAGACATTCACCCAACATAACAGGGACTCTCATAGGATTTCATGACATTCACCTCTATGGTCAATCGAGCACATTACATCATAAGGAATCACCGAACATGACCATTGCGATTGATATAAACAATTCATGGAGAGGGACCTTATACAACATCCCCAAATAGCACACAATTCTAGAAAGTGGCCACAATATCCTATCGTGACCATATTTCCCACACCGGTGGTTTAACATGAATTAATGCATCAAAGAAACTTCGAAGAACTGAAAGGTCCTCTTAGACACCATCGAGACACTCATCCACACTTATAACCCTAGAACACATCCACCTTCGACCTATCATGAAACATAAGAAACTAAGGTCTCTATCAACCTTCCATGAGCACTCTCCCGTTACAAGAGGATCTAAAAATAAAAGAAAGGAAAGGGTGTAGACTCAATTTAAAAATCTCAAGAAAAATATTCCTTATATTGATCAACTGGAGGGTCTTCAAAAGGAAAAACAATCTGGGTTGCACTTTAGTGGTGCACTAACCATTAATGGGGTGTGCCTTATCCAATGATTGAACCAAAGGACCCAAACAATATGGTCTATTAGTCATGATATACCACAATCCAGATCCAAACACATGAAGGGAACCACCGCAAAGTAATCCCAAAACATTTTTCAAAAGAGACCACTAACCATCCCTATAACACAACTCACCGACCAAACACAAACCCAAAACACAGTTCAAACAGGACGGGTTCTTGGACTCAAAACATCCCACAACATCAACATTATCAAAACCCATAATACAAACTATACCAAACTATTCATCAATACATCATGTTTTTCTTTAAAACTATTTCTTTGAAAACAAACTGTTTAGCAGTAATCATATCCACTAATGGTACCCCATGGGCCTCACACATGCATGTTTTTGTGCCACACCGGGCACCCTCCTCATATTCGTCCTGGCACTCATCAAGTCATGCCATCAGCCATCCATCATACCATATAACCCCATGCATGTGGTTACTCATGTAAATACCAAAGGTTTAAACAAATATTATTTCCACTTTTCAAAACCAAAACGATCAACCAACACATCCTTTTTTTCAAAAATGCTAACCAGGAGATCAAAATACCAATTCAAATATTACAAAAATTTTCAGAAAGACACAACCATTTATACAAGAACTCAATTTCAAGATATTCACATCAATTTGAAAACATCTCATCCCATTAAAACACCCTTTTATTATTTAGAAAACTCCCTTAGAAACACTTTTTCAAAACCAACTTCAGTATAGTTTCTACTTTTAAAAAGAGGTGTAAGCACACCAGTTTCCATTTGAATATAATTCTGAAAATTCAGTTCCACCATTTCATAAATCAAACCATTCCATATTTATTTGAAAATCATTTCACAAAAACTTTACACTTCTTAAAACCAAGTCACTTTAAAACCAAAGTTCCAAGATTTTAAAATTAAGGAACACAAGACAATGCGAGAGGAAACTAGTTTCAGTGGGTGACTTGGACATATGGTTGGCGACCATACCCCAATCACTTCACCGTCACAAAGAGTGTTCTAGGGAAGATCCCCATCTCCACATGGCTTTCCAGGCCCTGTGAGCTCACTGAGACCATTAACCCAACTCTCTTTTCATTTCCCCTAACCATAATTAAAACAAGAAAACCAAAGGACTTGGATAACCAGGAAACATGAATCATGTCATGAGGTGTGGTGATTAGGCACACTACCCATAACTAGAATACCAAGTCCCTACAATCCTAACTCCATAATATCCTGACTCTTCCCTAAATAACATGACCCAAAGAGTTAACCTGAACCTCCTCTGATACCATTTTGTCATGAACCGAATCTAGTCGCAGCCAAAACTGGCACCAGACCCAGCCTGTGATAAGGCTCGAAGGGTGTTCCCAATCCTCACGGGCTGGCACAAGTGCCTGAGTATCATTTATCTTGGTTTGGGAATGATTTACCCGAATATGAAAGCATAAAACCTTAAAAACAATCCATAATATAAATTCTGAAATTTATAGCCAAACAAGCCTTAATAAAAAAACCAGAACTGAATACATTGGATCAAATACAAAAAAATAGGTTCAAATACAAAAAAATTAAAATAGAAAGACATCCCCAAGGACTCCACACGACAAGTGGGTCATCACCCGCAAGTCGTCCCCATAACTCTGCCCCAACGATGGGGACTAACACCCAGAACCGCCATCACCCTTGGCCTTTCCTTTACCTGAGTCAAAAAAATAATAAAGTCTACTTACACCCAAGGGGTGTAATTAGGGTGTGAGTTTAAGCCCAATAGGATACCACATAATTATTCCAAGGTGCATGCAATACAAGGTGAGAAAGCAAGCAGTTTTAATATGCAATGAAAAGCGGCGAAAAATTCCAAGAAAGGCTACTTTAAATTGAAAACATTTTTCAAGATAAAACTTTAAGAATTTTAACAAATTTGAATAGGAATGTTATCTAATTAAATATAATTCCAAATATACCCAAATACAAGGGCAAATACCACAAAACCAATGAGCAACAAAACCGGGAACACCCCTAGGCACTAGATAGTCTCGGGCCCCATGTACCTTGTACCTTAGTGTAATGTAACCATAGTAAAATCCATTCTCGTGCACGAACCACTAGTAGGGAAAATAAGAATAACCTAGTGGTCCCTAATCATCATCAACACATTTTAGTTAGAGTTGTCATTATCCAAATGCTAAGTGAAATAAGGACAAAACCCATCTGGTCCACTAGCCGTACTAGTACAAATCCGCCCCACCTAGGTACCCGGGCTTCCCCCTTTGTGCTCAAACAATTTCAGGATTTAACACATATCCGTTTTAATCCAAAACACCACTAATGGTCACATATAACAAATACAGTATCTATCTCATTTTATACAACTTAAAACACAAAACAAACTCTTTAAATTTGAATAAATCAATTTCTCAAAATCCCGTGTTATTTTGCACACAAAACCCCTTAAGAAACCCACTTGTACACTATGTTCACACTTGTAAGTTACCAAAACAGTAAAGGAAGCCCAATAAATTTCAATTAAAACAACAAATCAATTTTCGGGCATCCCCATGTTAAACAAGAAGTGTTATCTTTGTAAAACCTTCATTTTCGTACAAAAGTGGAACCAAAACTTCACTTTCTTTACAAACACAATTAAAACCCATTTTTTCTGAAATAACCAAAGGGTGAAAACATTATAAACAGTATTTTATGCCTTATTACAGATCAATAAAAACAACTAAGTATTTATAGGGAATCCCCAAATAAACAAACAAAACACTTCTTTGGAAAACCCCCAATTTCACACCAAATTGGCATTTTAAATTCAATTGCAATAGAAACATCATTAGAACCAATTTTTGCAGCAATAATAAAATTACATAAATCTGAAAATATGATAAATAAGTATGATAATACACAAAGATTGCATCAACATTGGAATCACCTACCAAATCAAATGAAACCATTGAATCCTTTGTGCGAAAACACAAACGCACCACCGCCGCACCTCAAGAAGGGCAGATCAAACCTAAAAATAGAAAATTAGACCAAGAAAATCCAAGTTTAAACCTTAGGTTCGAACCCATACCCACTGGTCATTTTTAACTTCAATAAAAAGGGAGGAAACCCTAAAAAATAGAATGAAACCCTAATCAATTTGAAATGGGAAATGAAATGGACTAACTTACTTGAAAAATCTAGAATGAATCTCCCCAAAACACTAGTATCTGAAATTGAAAATGTCCAAAACTTAGGGGATGTTCCACAAGATTTATTAGGTCATTTAGTAATTTTAATGGAAGGAAAAGAGTATGAATTGAGAGGGTTATGATTGAATGAACATACCTCATAAAATCTGGCCGATTTTAGAAACCCTAAGATATTCGTCCCTAAATCGCGATTCCTAAGAGCTCCAAAGAGGGGGTAAAGAGTCTGGGGGAGCGTCTGGGTGTATGTGGCGCATATGAGTCTTGTAATCACAGAAAGATACTAAAATTTAATAAGTTATTAAAAAAATAAAATTAATTTTTAAAACTGGATATGGGCTTCCGGGCAGGCCCAATCCCTTAAATAAAAAAACAACTAAACCTTGGTTATGGATTTCCAAAGGCTCCAAATTTGAATTTTACTGTTAATATATCAGGGGAGGACATTTAGGAGTTTTAATGAGTGAAAAATATTTAAAAACGAATAAGTTATAAAAGAAACAAAATTTATTTTTAAATCTGGAATTGGGCTCACGGTTTGGCCCAATTCACGAAAACTCACCTATTCTCCATAAAACCATTGGAAACCCCCAAAAAAAGTATTAATGGAAATTAAAATAAAAATACATTTAAAATAAGCTATTTATGTGACATTAACTTTGAAATTGGACATAAACAAGTGTCAACCTTTTGTAGTTATTATTTCTTAAAAACTCACTTTTTGTTTTGACAGTGGGATTTAATTTAAAATTAATTTATGTCACCTCTCTGTTCTGAATTTAGAATAATTTATTCCATATTTTTAATTAGTAGTTCCAAATTGTGTAAATAGGTAACTTTTATTTTTAGACATTTTAAATATTTACTTCGGTAAATATTTTATTTACCATGATTAAAGGGTAAATATATTAAATAAGGGTAATATATAACATTATAAAAATATTAAATTACCCTAACATGTTTCCTAATCATATTTTCTGATACATAACCGACCATGGTAATCCTTGGTTCGAATTTGGGACCCCATAGAGTCACATCAGAGTAATAATGACAATTTATATTAATTAATTTAAAGTAAAGACAAAAAAGACATAAAAAATATCTTTTAGTGAATCAATTTTTACATGGGGTTACATAAGCTATATTTTAGACTATAACTATTATTTGTAAATATAAAAAGATTTCCTACATCATGGTATTTTTTTTATAATTTTTGGACATCAAATAAATTAAATTATTTATGATACAATAATGATAAAATATTTACCCCATTAATAAATGTTTTAAATAAAAAAGATTATAAATATTAATACAATATTCAAAACATGTCAAATTCTTATTGGATTATTTTATTTCTACCATGAGCCATATTAAATTCATCTTTAATTATTATTTCACCTTCTAAAACCGAATATGAGGTTATAATAAAATAAATGTTTCAAAATTTCTCAAAGAGCCCCTCCTCTCCCTTATAAAAAGCCATCACTTCCTACCCATTTTCCACACTTCTCAAGCCTTTGGATCGTTCAAAAATTGCTCAAATAAGCTCCCAAGGTCACTCTATTCATCTTATAATCGTTACCTTAGGTAGAAAACACTTCAAAAAATCCTTTTGGTTTAAACCAAAGGGAGTTACTCGATTTAAAGCTAATGTAATCTCTTAAGTTATTTTGTTTTATTTTACTTCTCCAACCCCCTAAACTCTTTTTATTCCATTATTTTATAACAACACCAGTATACTAAATATTCTAAAATGTTTTTATGAGAATTATTCGAACTAAACTTACACACACATCCATGTAATGGGTATAGAACATAATGTTTCTGTGGATGGAAAACTAACGCCTCAAGAAACGATGATTGTTCTATTAACTCCTACCGCCTCTCATGGTGGCCATTATGATGAAACTATATCTATATACGATATATATTTTGTTTATGTTTTCTTTATGCTTCTATATTTTTCATTTATATCATACCTTTATTATAAGGCCCCGACCTTAAACATTACTTATTATTGAATTAAATGAATAATTTACATTGAGGATCTTTTCAGGCTTGGAGTTTTAGATAATTAGGACATAACTATTAAATCTCCAAGATTACAAAGTAGACACATATACTAAACTTCCATTTTTTTCACAAAATAAAAACTCTTGAACAAAATATTCATATCTAGTTCTTTGTTTTAGACAGCCTGACATTTCCTTGATCCCATCCTAGACCCTATTCAACATTATGTCATGTGAAAAACATTTCAAAAAAAACATGGGATGAGCATAAAAAGCTCAGTAAGGGTTATAACAATAAGGAGAGAAAACATTATTCCAAGTATACATAAGAATCAATGAAATCATACTTTACTCATAAAACATAAGTGATTTAACATACCTCATGAAACCATAAGATTTATGAATAACTCATAGAAATCATAAGACATAAAGGTAACTTGAGTAATTTATAACATTCTTACGTAAGGAGTAACCCTCAGGGTTATGTTTTGAATACCCATCACATTATATTCCCTAAATCTCTTCGGAGAAACATTTACGTTTAACTCCTTCGCGTTACCCAGTGCATTGGAGAGCTATATCGGGCTCACCCGCCCTTAGTTTATCACGGAACCACCCATCTTCAAAAACAATGCCAAAGAACTATAACATAATCATAGCACATAACTTAAGCATAAAGGAAAGATAAAATTCCCAAATTGCAATAACAAAATCACATTTTAAGATATTGAAATAATGAATCCATTCTAAAACCCATTTTCAAAATCATTTAAAACATTTAATAAAGAGATTTTTTAATAAAAGTGTCACATACCACTTTGAAGATTTTAACATTTTAAACCATTAATATACATATAAATAAATCCTTAAAACCATTTTGAAAACATGGATATTAACGAGAAATATTTTTAAGAATAAATAATAAAAACCTTTAAAACGATATTTTAGTTAAAGGGTTTTTAACAAAATGAGAGACACTTGAATAAAATAATTAAGGAATAACATTAATCGGAACTTTATAATATCATGAGAATAAATAGATTCATGATATAATATTCCAAAGTATGGTATATACACCATATAAGAGTTAATTGGTGCATAACAACAATGAATTCTCAATAGAAATGTAGGATGAGATGAAATCCCTTATAAAGAAGGTATCCTTAAATTAAGGATAAATAAATCTCATTATTATGTGTGAAAAATTTAAATACACCCAATATAAGTGGATATTAATTTTAAAACAACCATTGGTCATTCACACATATTAATAGGATAACATATTCAATAACTACAAGTTGAACCCAAAGAAATCGAAATTGGGTTAAGAAGTTTCCTTGGTAAAATTTGACAGCCTAACTGCGTCACTTTAAAATTCATAAAATTAGTTGATGAGAGAGAAAATGGTATCTCATCACTTGGAAATAAAATTTACATCAATAAGTATATATAAAAACATATCCCAACATAAAAAAGATGTAAATTAAAAGACATCACAAAATAAGTCTTTTAAAAAGAGGAGTGTGAAAGGTTCCCTTACCGATTTGGGAAACATTCGAAACATAAACCCCATGAAAGAAGGGTACTACAATGAAGATGTAACTACCCATAAATGAGATTATATTATACAAATAGTAAATTAATGGGCAGTAAATACACCACAAAAACTGAAATAGTGTCCAATATAGCATGAATCTCACGATAATAAAAAGTCAGATGAAAATCCCCTTATGAAAATTTAGCAGCCTAACGGTGCCACATAAAACATCCAAAAATGGATTGATGAGATAAAATAGGGTCTCTAATCATATTAACATAAAATTTAAATAAAGAGGAATAAAAAATAACATCCCCCAACATAAGAAATATAATCTTAAAGTATGTTACATAAAAAAGAGTACTTAAAAAGAAAGAGAGAGGTGGGATCCCTTACGAAAATTCGGCAGCCTAACGGTGCCACTCAAAACATCCAAAATTGATTGATGAGAGAAAATAGGGTCTCTAATCATATGAACATAAAAAATTACAGTAATATTAATATAAAATAACATCCCAATCATAAGAAAGATGAGCTTAAAAATAATGACATAAAAGAGTGTACTTAAAAAGGAAGAGAGGGGTAGGATCCCTTACGTCATGTCCGACTTGTCTTGTTCGTTTATTTATATTCTTGAATAATAAACATTGGTCAATTTATAATTGCTTAAGGTCATCCTTTAAAGATTATTATTCATTTAATATCACATATTATAATGTTATAATAATTTTTTAATAATGTGAGTTCATATCATACGTTTTTGTCGATGTTTGGTACATGAGTCAAAAATGATCTTGTTTGAAAATGATTGTCCATGTAGTTATAAGTAAATCACCTCCAGAATAGTATTAATGATTTAAATATCATATATATCCAGTAAATATTCATTTTATACTATTCCAAAAAATTTGGAGATAAAAATAAATGAAATGTACCATTCATGGAGACGGTAGGTCGTACGTACGCATGAACGCTACTTTCATTTCTTTGACATATTAATGGAATTAAAAATAATTGAGAGATATATATATTATAATTCCAGTATAATATATATAATTTATAGGTAACATAATTTCAATAATTTTATTCTTTATACATTCCATGTATTGCTTGAACGAGTCACATTACTTGAGGGGGCGGTAGTCCACACATCCTCGTATGAAATTATCGCATTTTCACAACATGCAAACCATAAAGTCAAGTTTTAAATATAAAATACAGAAGAATATGTAAAACATAAATACCATATATATAATATATAAAATACAGTGACATCATAATGGCCACCTTTAAAGGTGTTAAAATAATATTGAACAATCATCATTTTGTGAGGCAGTAATTCGCCATCCACAAAAACAATATGTTCTTTATCCATTATACGGATATGTGTGTAATTTTAGCTTGAATACTTATTATAAAAACATCCAAGTATATTTAATACACTAGTTTTGTCACAAAATAAATGAATAATGAAATTTTAGGGGGTTGGAGAAGCAAAATAAAACCAAAGAATACTTGGGAATACTTTACCTTTAAATTGGGTAACTCTTTTTGATTTGAGCTCAAAGGCTTCCTTAGAAAGACTTCTGCACAAAGTGAGGCTTCTAGGAGTAATAGAGGTATGTGGAGAGACAAAATGGGTAGGTTTTGTCTGATCCAAAGGATTTAGAGGAGTTGGTAATGTGGTAGAGGTGGGGGCCTTTTATAAGAGGAGAGGAGGGGAACTCTTGGAAAGTCTTGAAAAGTAACATTATTATAAAATGCTTTTCAAATAATTTAATTTATTTATTATCTAAAAATTATAAAAAAAATTATCATGATATAGGAAATAATTTTAGATTTATAATTAATATTTATAGTCAGAAATATGACTTTTATAACCCCATGTAAAAATTGTTTTAGTAAAACAATACATGTTTGTGACATTTTAATTTTAACTTTAAATAAAAAGTTATTAATGTCATTTTCCAACCAAAGTGGATCCATGGGGTCCCCAAGTTGACTCATGGATTTTATTGGTCGTCCATGACTCATCCAATAAGGTTAGGACAT
Source organism: Viscum album (assembly GCA_963277665.1). Taxonomy (NCBI): domain Eukaryota; kingdom Viridiplantae; phylum Streptophyta; class Magnoliopsida; order Santalales; family Viscaceae; genus Viscum; species Viscum album. Next base: position 1,895,901,903 of record OY728130.1, on the reverse strand, counting down.
GTTTCAAGGTCATTTCATATTATTATAACATTATCTATACTTTAAATTACAATAATTACCTTTAATCGTGATTAATAAAACTTAAAAGTTACTATTTACCAAAAAATTATTTTAATCTCATTGAACCACATTTTACTTCCTAATGATAACCATGTATGTTGGATTTTTGAAAATGAAATCACTGAAGTGGTAAAGATTCATTTAAACGAAAAAATCATTTTCTTTAACTACCACTTAGTTGTTTCACTATTCATCAAAAGTTGAAGTTTTGCAGAAAAATACCAAAAATTCACCGTAAGATATTTTTGATATTCCGAATTCAAAAATGATGCCTATTTTAAAAAAATCAAAATATATAAGTTTCATTAATTAATTTAATAATTCATTCCCGTTGTCAAAACAAATAGCGTGTTTTTTAGAAATAATATCTATTAAAAGATTGGCACAAGTTTAAGTCCAATTTCAAAGTGAAATTAATTCCAATGAACACCATTGGATTAAATGGTAAAAATATATTCTAAATACACTTTAATCTAAATTAAAAATATAATCTATCCATATAAATAAATCATATTAAAAGAAGGTTTTTAATTAAAATGCAACATTTTATCTAAAAATGATCTTTATCGGAAAAATAACAAAAAATTACACAAAGTAAATTTTGATGTCCGAATTCTAAAAAAGGATTTTATTTTGTAAAATATAACATATAAAATCTTAAAAAGTATATTTAAAAAGGTTTCTCCATCAAAAGGCGGTTAATTGACCTTTTAAAGAATATTAGAATATTTATGCTTAAAATTGGATTTATTCGCATTTTAAGCCTCTAACATTTATTGGAAAAAAGTAAAAATATTCGACAAACATATATAACCATTTTATATTTATTTATTTTCATTTCTACCAGTACAAAGGCTAGGTGTTAACTATTATAATATTATTATATTATTAGTGTGCAACGTACGATTTCAGAGAAACTCGTTGTTGTGTATTGGGTACGCCATCGAGCATAGCATTCTTTTTATAGTAGTATTAACATTTTAGTCACAAATATTTATAAACATTAGAATGTAATATTATTTATTTACCTGGGATGTAACATCCTTCCCCCCCTTTTGATAATTGTGTCCTCGTAATTTCAAAATTGGGCTTGGAAACATCATTGAAAGTCCCACATCGGAACAAGAGTCAGTAAAACTATAACTTTAAAAGAAAGGGAGAGAAGTACAAAGGTCACCCAAGTTAACCCATACTATGATTCCAAGTATGAAAATATGGATATGGAAGAAAAAACAATGGGCCATGTTCTGAGGGATAGTGATAGAAAACATGTTTAGGAGAAAGTTAACCACTAGAAAATCACAAACTGGTGATGGGTTAAACGGTATTCGATTCCCCAGGAGGAAAAGTTAACAGACAACATTTTGTTTTTAAGTTACTTTTCATTGTGAAATTTATTTATGAGCCTAACTAAATAATAAGTAAACATACTTACTTGTCATGATGACCTTCAACTTTGACTAGATTTTTTACACAAACTCATATTTTCTCCAAAAGATGAGTATTTAGGATGACTTGCTCACATTAAGAGTGCTATAATCAACTTCTTGAGAATCACCTAATCCAAAAAATAGAACTCTAAATTTCCCATGTCTTTAGACCTTAACCAAAACCAAAACCAAAAAGGTTCGTACAAGATTAGATAATCCCAAAACGGATAATTTGTTTTTTACAAAAATAAATACTCCTAATCTCCAAAATTTGTCAAACAGTACCCAAAGTTCAACAAAGACCATTCAATAAACATCTATCTATAAAATTCTTCAAATTAAAAAAACTAAGATTGAAGCCCAAATCTTTGAAGGATTTAATCACAGTCTATAAGGTAAATCTTAACATTTATCTCCAAATAACATCAGCTTCTCTTAAAGTCTCATATTGAAAAGAAACTAACCTAATCATATATCCTTCATGATAGGTCAATCATTTCTGTAGATAACCCAAAATCAACATACTCTTAATTAATAAAATCATCTAACTAAAAAGAATTATTCAAACCAACCAGGGACTTCACGTAGTCATGTGATAGGTGATAAAGACCAGTCGCACTTTGGTTGTGGGTTCGATTCCCACAGCTTTGTCCGACGCGACGGGTTGTCACACGGTCTGCATGTTGTCCTTTTTTGCAAAACTACATAGTTATTAAAACATTCCCCCAAATGAGATAAAATATTCCAAAATAACCATAACATAATTTAACCTCAATTTTATCTCATGTCATTTATATTCTATCATAACATATAGTAACCCATAATTACCTCAAAAGTACGAATCATATAAACCCTAATGGTTACCTTTATAATTATTACCTGAACTTCCACATTAAGTTGGTTCTCTCATACATGATGCATTAGAGAACTCACCAAGATTCAAGTGGTTGATCATGACTCCTGATAGTTTGTTTAGAATAACCACGATATTTCCCATCGAATCCCCTATTTTATCCAGTCTTTTAATCAGAGAACCATCACAGTTTCCTTCAAACCCATTGTAAGTTTGGTGCCTGCTAGATCCATCCATTTACTAAAGCCAAAACGTTCAGGGTCAGTATATCAATAAAATCATCATGTACTAAAGAGTAAGATAAACACTAAGATATAATTATTCAAGTTATCTCAAACTCATTCCAACATTCAAATATAACAATGAATCTATCTAATATAATAACCATGGTGGTTATACACAACTTGTCACTTATGCTTAAACAACACTCTAACCTCTAAAGTTTTCTAAACCGACCATTGATACCAGCTATAAGGCCACAACCTTAAACATTACTTATTATTTAATTAAATGAATAATTCACATTGACTATTTTTTCAGGATTAGAGTTTTAGAGAATTAGGACATAACTATTACATATCCAAGATTACAAAGTAGACACATCTACTCAGCTTCCATTTTTTCACAAAATAAAAACTCTTGAATAAAAGAGTCATGTCTAGTTCTTTGTTTTAGACAGCCTGACATTTCCTAGATCGCATCCTTGACCATGTTCAACTTTATGTCATGTGAAAAACATTTCAAAAAACATGGGATGAGCATAAAAAGCTCTGTAAGGGTTATAATAATATGGAAAGAAAACATTATTCCATGTATACATAAGAATCAATGAAATCAAACTTTACTCATAAAACATAAGCTATTTAACATACCTCATGAAATCATAACGTTTACGAATAACTCATAGAAATCATAATACATAAAGGTAACTTGAGGCATTCATAACATTCTTACCTAGGGAGTAACCCTCATGGTTAAGTTTGGAATACCCATAATAGTATATTCCCTAAATCTCTTCGTAGAAACCTTAACGTTTGACTCCTTCGCGTTACCCAATGCATTGGAGAGCTATATTGGGCTCACCCGCCCTTAGTTTATCACGGAACCACCCGCCTTTATAAACAATGCCCAAGAACCATAACATAATCATAGCACATAACTTAAGCATAAATGAAAGATAACATTCCCACATTGAAATAACAATATAACATTTTAAGATATTGAAATAATGAATCCATTCTAAAACCCATTTTGAAAACCATTTAAAAAATTTAATAAAGTGATTTTTGAATCAAAGTGTCCCATACCACTTTGAAGCTTTTAACATTTTAAACCATTAATATCTATATAAATAAATCATTAAAACCATTTTACCAACATGGATATTAACAAGAAATATTTATAATAATAAATCATTAAAACCTTTAAAAAGATATTTTAGTTAAAGGGTTTTTAACAAAATGAGAGACACTTCAATACAATAATTGGGGAATAACATTTAATCATAACTTTATAATATCATGAGAATAAAGATATTCAAGATATAATATTCCAAAGGATGGTATATACACCATATAAGAGTGAATTGGTGGATAACAAAAATGAAGTCTTAATAGAAATGTAAGATGAGATGAAATCCCTTATAAAGAAGGTATCCTTAAATTAAGGATAAATAAATCTCATAATTATGTGTGAAAAATATAAATACACCCAATATAAGTGGATATTAACTTTAAAATAACCAGAGGTAATTCACACATATTCATAGGATGAAATATTCAATATCTACAAGTTGAACCCAAAGAAATCGAAATTTGGTTAAGAAGTTTCCTTGGTAAAATTCGACCGCCTAACGGCGTCACTTTAAAATTCATAAAATTAGTTGATGAGAGAGAGAATGGTATCTCATCACTTGGAAATAAAATTTAAATCAATAAGGATATAGAAGAAAATATCCCAACATAAAAAGATGTAAATTAAAAGACATCACAAAATAAGTCTTCTAAAAAGAGGAGTGTGAAAGGTTCCCTTACTGATTTGGGCAACTTTCGAAACGTACACCCCATGAAAGAAGGGTCATACAATAAAGATTTAAATACCTATAAATGAGAGTATATTATTAAAATAGTAAAATAATGGGCAGTACATACACTACACAAATGGAAATAGTGGCCAATGTAGCATGAATCTCACGGGAATAAAAAGTGAGATGAAAATCCCCTTATGAAAATTCAGCAGCCTAACGGCGCCACATACAACATCCAAAAATGGATTGATGAGATAAAATAGGGTCTCTCGTCATATTAACATAAAATTTACAGAAATAGGAATATAAAATAACATCCCCCAACATAAGAAAGAGGAGCTTAAAATAAGTTACATAAAAAAGAGTACTTAAAAAGAAAGAGAGAGGTAGGATCCCTTACAAAAATTCGGCAGCCTAACGGCGCCACTCAAAACTTAAAAAATGGATTGATGAGAGAAAATAGGGTCTATCATCATATAAAAATAAAACATTATAGTAAGATTAATATAAAATAACAACCCAATCATAAGAAATATGAGTTTAAAAATAATGACATAAAAGAGTGTACTTAGAAAGAAAGAGAGGGGTAGGATCCCTTACCTCAAGTCCGACTTGTCTTGTTCGTTTCTTTATATTCCTGAATAATAAACTTTGGTCAATTTATAATTTCTTAAGATACTCCTTTAAATATTATTATTCAGTTCATATCACATATTATAATGTTATAATAATTGGTTAATAATGTGAGTTCATATCATACGTTTTTGTCGATGTTTGGTACATGAGTCAAAAATAAACTTGTTTGAAAATGATTGTCCATGTAGTTATAAGTAAATCATCTCCAGAATAGTATTAATGATTTAAATATCATATATATCCAGTAGATATTCATTTTATACTATTCTATAACATTTGGAGATAAAAATAAATGAAATGCACTGTTCATGGAGACGGTAGGCCATACGTACGCATGAACACTACTTTCATTTCATTGACATATTAATGGAATTAAAAATAATTGAGAGATATATATATTATAATTCCAGAATAATATATATGTTTTATAGGTCACATAATTTCATTAATTTCATTCTTTATAAATTCCATGTATTTCATGAACGAGTCACATCACTTGAGGGGGTGGTAGTCCACACTTCCTCGTATGAAATTATTGCATTTGCACAACATGCAAAGCATAAAGGTATGTTTTAAATATAAAATACAGAAGCATATGGAAAACATAAATACCATATATTTAATATATAATATACAGTGACATCATAATTTTCACCTTTAAAAGTGTTAAAAGAATATTGAACAATCATCGTTTCGTGAGGCAGTAATTCGCCATCCACAGAAACAGTATGTTCTTTAACCATTAGACGGATGTGTGTGTAAGTGTAGATCGAATAATTCTTATAAAAACATCCAAGTATATTTAAGATACTTATGTTTTTACAAAATAAAGGAATAAAAAAAATTGGGGGTTGGAGAATCAAAATAAAACAAAATAACACTCGGGAAGACTTTACCTTTAAATCGGGTAACTCTTTTTTATTTGAGCTCAAGGGCTTCTTTGGAAAGACTTCTACCCAAAGCGAGGCTTATAGGAGTAATAGAGGGATGCGGAGAGACTAAATGGGTATGTGTTGGCTGAGCCAAAGGGTTGAGAAGTGTGGGTAAGGTGGTAGAGGTGGGGGCCTTTTATAAGAGGAGAGGAGGGGCACTCTTGGAATGTCTTGAAAAGTAACATTATTATTAAATGCTTTTCGGATTTTAAAGGTCCAACAATTACATATTTAAAGGATAAGGTAATTATAGTTTGAAATAAACACATCGAATAGGTTTTTGAAAAGTTTAGGTCTTAGATTTTACATTATCTTTTCATTTCATTTAAATCGTTAAATAATGAGGTAATCGCTGCATCATCATGGTGTCACACATAATTTAAATTATTTAATGTCTAAAAATTATAAAAAAATATCACGATTTAGGAAATATTTTTATATTTATAATTAATATTTATAGTAAAAAATATGACCTATATTACCCCATGTAAAAATTGTTTTAGTAAAACAATACATGTTTTTGACATGTTAATTTTAACTTTAAATAAAAAGTTATTAATGTCATTTTCCAACCAAAGTGGCTCTATCGGGTTCCCAAGTTGACCCATGGATTGTCTTGGTCGGCCATAACTCATCAAATAAGGTTATTACATGTTTCAAAGTCATTTAATATTATTATAACATTATCTTTACTTTAAATTACACTAATTACCTTTAATCGCAATTAATAAAACTTAAAAGTTACTATTCACCAAAAAATTATTTTAATCTCATTGAACAACATTTTACTTACTAATGATAACCATTTATGTTAGATTTTTAAAAATCAAATCACAGAATTTGTAAAGATTCATTTAGACGAAAAAATCAATTTCTTTAACTACCACTTAGTGGTTTCACTATTCATCAAAATTGAAGTTTTTCAGAAAAATACCAAAAATTAACCCTAAGATATATTTGATATTCTGAATTCAAAAATGATGTCTATTTTACCAAATTCAAAATATATAAGTTTCATTAATTAATTTAATTATTCATTCCCGCTGTCAAAACAAATAGCGTGTTTTTAAGAAACAATATCTATTAAAAGATTGACACTAGTTTAAGTCCAATTTCGAAGTAAAATTAATTCCAATGACCACCATTGGATTAAATGGTTAAAATATATTCTAAATACACTTTAATATCAATTAAAAATATAATTTATCCATATAAATAAATCATATTAAAAGGAGGTTTTTAATTAAAATGCAACATTTTCACTAAAAATGATCTTTATCAGAAAAATTACAAAAATTTACACAAAGTAAATTTTGATGTCCAGATTCTAAAAAAGAATTTAATATTGTCAAATATAACATATAAAATCTTAAAAAGTATATTTAATAAGTTTTCTCCATCAAAAGGTGGTTAATCGACCTTTTAAAGAATATTAGAGGATTTAGGCTTAAAATTGGATTCATTCGCATTTTAAGCCTCTAACATTTATTGGAAAAAAGTAAAAATATTTTACAAACATATATAATCATTTTGTAGTTATTTCTATTCATTCCTACCATTACAACGACTAGGCGTTAACTATTATAATATTATTATATTATTAGTGTGCAACGTAAGATTTCAAAGAAACTCGTTGTTGCGTATTCGGTACGCCATCGAGCATAGCATTCCCTTTGAAGTAGTATTAACATTTTATTCACAAGTATTGATAAACTTTAGAATTTAATATTATTTATTTACCTGGGATGTTACATTTATGGTATCTATAATGGGTAAACGTGATAATTTCATTTTAGGAAGTGCGGACTACGGCCCCCTCAAAGTGATATAACTCGTTAATGCCTTATGTGGGATGTATACAGGATAGAGTTAATGATATTATATATTATATTATAATGTAATTATAATATACCTTTCTATCATTAAGTTTTAATTCCATTAAAGTATGAAATAGAAATGAAAGTAGCGTTCATGTGTACGTACGGCTTATCATCTCCGTGAACGGTGCATTTCATTTCTTATCTTCATATGTTATGTACTTTTATAAATACATATATATACGGGACATATATGATTTATATGATATCTAAATCATTAATATCATTTTGTAGATAATGTATTGTTGACGACATGGACAACTTGTAATTATAAGGTGTTCATTTTTACTCAAGTACCAAATATCGACGAAACAACTATTAATAACTTAAATGATTACATAATGTTTATAACATGGTAATAATTGATATAAAAGGAATAATAATCTTTAAAAAGGTTATTAAGAAAGTATAAATTAATTTTTGTTTATTATTCAGGAGATTAAAGAATTATTGAGTCACGTCAGACACGATGTAAGTGATTTCTTCTCTCAATTTTAATTTCGTGAGATTTCCATTGTTCGCCACTTATTTATTGCATGTGGTGTATTGTGTAATGCCATTTGATATATATATATATATATTATCATGATTATATTTATATTCATGGTATTATGTGATTAATTTGGTGGTTATTAACTTTTTGTCATACGACTCGATTGATTACAACGTGGTAAGGGGTTTTCATCACACTTTTTATTCCCATGAGATTCATGCTATATTTTCCACTATTTCCTTTTGTGTAGTGTATGTACTACCCATGATTGTATTAATTTGGTAATATACTTAAATTTATTGGTATTTAAATATTAATTTTATGATCCTTCTTTCTTGGGTTTTATGTTTTGTAAGTTACCAAATCGTTAAGGGAACCTTTTAACCCAATTTCTATTCCTAGGTTTAATCTTCTAATTCTTAATTATGTCATGCTATGATTTTGTTTGGAATCACTATTTATTTATTTATGTTGTAATTTCCACTCCCCTTTGTGCATATATACTATTGATACACATATTCACTCCATTGATAAATTCTCAAGTCTTTGATATGAACTTGATAAGAGTAAATTTAACTCAATTTCCATTCATTGAGTTAAACATCCAAGTCATTAGTTTTGTCATAAAAGAACATGTGTGAATGTCCTCTGATTGATTTACACTGAATATCTAATCATATTGAGTGTATTTATATTATTCACATATTATTATGTAATTTATTTATCCTTAATCTAAGGATATATTTTTTATAAGGGATTTCATCTCAATATACATTCTATTGAGACTTCATTATTGTTATACACCAATTCACTCTTATATGGTGTATATACTGTCCTTTTGAATATTACATCATGAATACCTTTATAATAAGTATATTATTAGGTTTTTATTCAATGATATTCCTCAATTATTTGTATTCAAGATTCTCTCATTTTGTTAAAATCTATTTAACTAAAATATCATTTTAAATGTTTTAAATATTTATTCATCTAAATCATTATAATTAATGTCCATGTTTTAAAAAAAATTAAGGATTTATTTATGTGTACAAAAATGTTTTAAAATGATAAATTCATTTAAAATATTCAAATTTGTATGGTACACCTTGATTCAATAATCTGTTTATTAAATTTTTTAAATGGTTTTATAAAGTATTGTTTATTTCAATATCTTTATTTGATATATTATGATTGGAATGTGAAATGTTATCATTACTTTATGCTTGTGTTATGGGTTATGAATATGTTATGGTTATTGGGAATTGTTATGTATATGGGTGGTTTCGTGATAAACCAAGGGTGGGTGAGCCTGATATAGCTCTTCAATGCATCGGGTAACCTGAAGGATATAAACCTGAATGTTTCTCCTAATAGATTTAGGGAATATATTGTGATGGGTATTCCAAATGTTACTCCATAAGTAGTTGTGATATAATCCATGTATATTTGATATGGATTCCAAAATATACCTCTATGATTTATGATTTCTGTGTGTTATTAATAAATCCTCTGATTTCATGAGGAATGTTATGATTGAAAAGTATGGTTTCATTGTTTTGTATTTATTTATGGGCTAATGTTTTCATTCGTTATTTTATATACCTTACTGAACTTTTTATGCTCATCCAAAGTTTTGGAAATGTTTTCCACAGGACTTAATGATGACTAAGGGTCAAGGATGGGATCAAGGAAAAGTCATGCTATCTAAAACATGGAAATATACATGACTGTTTTTTTCAACAGTTTTTATTTTATTAAAAAAATGGATACTGAGTAGAATTGTCTACAAGTAATATTCATGATGTTATGTAAATGTTATGACCTAATTCTCTAAAAATCTAAACCTGAAAAGATCCTCAATTTTAATTATCCATTTAATTCAAGCTTATGTAATGTTTAAGGTCGGGTCTTTACATTACTTATGTGGGCAATAACTTACATGAGTACCCGGGGTTTATATTGCATGTGTCTACTACTAAGAACCCCTACATGCATCCTGACCATACATCCAAGAATTTAAATTTTACATATTAGAAATATCGTTCTATAGACAGCATTCTTTTCTACATTTGAGAAATTCCATTAGTGGCTTCATGTACATTGTGTTAAAATGTAACCTCCTTCCAATGTTATAACACCTAGTAGAATCAACCCTTGTGTACGGAGTAGATGAAAACAAGCACTTCTCTCTCTCTATTCTTCCCTATTATACCTCCTTAACATTCCTCTTCATACTACCATGGAGGAACTCTCTATAAAACTAGGTAATCTAGTAATCAATGCATTTAAATCGAGAAGAAAACATGCATACATTTCCTCCTCCATCCCCTTCTCTAAAGAAAGGGCCTTGAGAATTATCTCCACATATTTCATCATCCCAAAGCCTATAACCTGACATCTACGCTCTTGAAGAATTTCAATATAAAACTTCTTATCCTTTTTCATATCATTCCTAGAAAAAATATTTGAAAACTATACCAATACATTAAAATGATCAGATTAAACAGAAATTGGCATCAACCCCTACTGAAGGTCTATAAAATTCTATACTCGTTGTATATTTAGTGTGTTGGGAAAGAACCCCTTAATGAATATCTCTTTGAATGCCTTCCAAGTAAAACCCCCACACTTTCATGCATATCCCATGCAACCCCAATACCTTCTTATTGGTTCATAATGCATAAAAGCAATCATGTTCACCATCCTTTCATTAATAGTATCTACCAAATCAAAAAATCTATTGTTAATGTCAATCCATTCCTTAGTATCCTGAGGAACACCAATTATTTGGAAGTTTAGTTTATGCTAGAGATGAAAATCTCAGACACAGTTATATTTTTTCATCTTCTCCCCTCCACCTAAATCAACCACAATCTAGAAATCTTTAGTCTAGTGTAGGTTTTCTTCCTGAACGACCATAGAAAATATAGGGGCATCCATGGGTTAATCCTCAAACACAAAATATAGTGGAACTTTCATGTACTTATTAGTGGGAGCATTCGGATTTGCTGCACAAAGTTCCCCATCAAGATTCGTTAATATATAATTTTTCTAAAGTGTCAAACAAATATTTAGAATTTCTATGAAAACATTCTTACTAGTACAACTTATGAAGTTATAAGGAATGTATATGGAATTTCTATGGGATTTTTTATCCTATGGAACACACAAAAAAGGTACCACCCTCCTAGTTCTACTTAATTCTCAAGAATAGACATCATACTTGTATGTTTTCCACAATCATATATATAAGAAACATAAAGCATGAACAAGTTTAACTAACAAAATTCAGTGTAGAAATATAAAAATAATAGAGTATACTGATATATCACCAAAGAGGTAACACAAATAATGGAATTTAATAAATTAACTATAATTATTTAAATAAATGGTATATATGTTACCTGTGATCCTATATGAAAACATATAATGCATAACACACCCAAATCTAGTAAACTATAGAAGCACAATATATTCAAGATCCGAATAAAAATATAAATCCACAACTATAATTGAAATCGCATTATAGTAACTCATATTTCTATTGTAAACGATTTTTCTAGAAACTTAGAAACCCCAAAACTCGAGTTACAGATATCTTATATTCTTTCTACCAAGTCTCGAAACTAACCAAGAAGAAAGGAATCTACAGCTTTGATACCAGTTTGTGACACTCATTCCCGAATCAATGGGTTTGTGTCAAAGTTACCCAAGACCTCATGCACATCTCCACATACAAAAGAGGATTCCAACTAGCAATAAGGGTCTAGAGACTTCAGGGTGAGACTATACCCTTGGAAATCATATCCAAACACCAGAATATATCCATAAATAAATAATTATACTAAACATTATAGTGGAAAATAACATAAAAAGATGTTATAATAGATGTCTTATCATGTCATAAAATATCAAACAAATGAACCCCAATGTGGTAAGACAACAAGTATAAGTCGTCAAACAGAAAAAAAAAATTGTTTCATTATCTCTCTGGGGTGTATCACGGTATTGAATCCATCTCCAACCTCCAATATCTTTAGCAAATATCCACTGGGCCCTTTCCCATCCCTGGATCCCTTATCATGAGGTCATCATGTTCTCTAAGATGGTCATTCAGTGTGTGATTATAAACCCAATAGGACACAACCTAGGCATATTTGACACAATTCAATATGTATATAATGTTTTAGGTCATTAATAGAAGGTAAATGTGCATAAAATCCAAAAAAATCATGTATAGAGTGATAATGCACTAACCGGGCTACCACAAACCCAGACCATACCTACTTCGAAACCATTCCATGGAAATTTAATAAGTTGTGATCACATGACACAATTCATGTTATGTGAATTTTTTCATCTTAAAGGACAAATCATTGTTCCACAATTTAGGAACAACTCCACTCCTAATTTAAGGGGATGATCACACCCTTGACTCATGGTTGCCTACTTTCCTATAATGGAATGCATTCCTTGAATACCTGAATCAATGGAACTCTATACATATTCCAAGAAATTATCCAATAACACTTCATTATATCCTATGAACCCTCATCGAATCATGTATTGAACTATCCCACTATGGGATAATAACATGCCATGTTCTGGCATTATTCATCCTATAAAAACTTACAATGGCCATCTTCCAATGGAAATCAATTCGATAAGTTGTTATGGATGTGAGAGTGGATGGGTGTTTCTAGTTCCATGAATAAACCCCATTGGAAACCATCCTAGGTGGGATTAGGGACATAATGTAATGATTATTCATCCATAAAAAATGATCTCACAACCTTGCATCAGGACACACCAACCTGGGTTCAAATGAAAATGGTGAACCTAACAGGAATCTTTTTTAATCCAAAAAAAGGAGTTTCCCAAAATGCAATTAGTTAAAAAAATTCTTACTTTTGTTGCTACATTGGCGAGTAATTTTTTATATTCCCTCATAGGACATACATTACTAGAACTTCATTAAATCTAAATAGAATTCATTCAAAAAATATTCCCTATAATCTGAATAAGTTGTGGGATCACTGGAATATAGGACTCTATAACCCACCTAACTCCTTTAGTGCTCGGTGATGAGTGAACTAGTCTGGTTGTAAGACGAGAATATTACCATTATAACATGTTTCGTTTCATGAGAATCTTGATTTTATATAAAGCATAAAATAATATCTTTAATGAAATAAGCCATAAAGGAGCAGGTGGCATCTGTTTCCAAGACAAAAAGCATTATAAGTATTACCCCAGAGCAGGGTAATAAATACCTCCATTGTCTTATAAATTTTGATCGAGAGGTTTACTTGGAATTCATACTAATTAATGTGCCGCATAGGTGGGCTCTTATAAACTACCACCATCATCATCGAACAACACCAAAACTTCAGTAGTCAACTAAATTTTCTTACCAGGAAACCCATACACTAGTCATTCAGGCCTGAGAATCCATGAAACTCTATATGAGTGGGGATATAGTATATATATATATATATATATGATTTCCATATCTTAACTTCAATAAAATAATCTTGCTAATATATCTTGTTGGTAAATAGGTAGACATTCACACACTTATGCCCTCACTCAGAAAACCAATCAACATTTTTGGTGGCATCAGGAGACGGTTATTGGAAAATTCTTATAGAAATAGAGATTCTATAACACATTACCACTCCATCCTATCAATACCATTAACATATAAAGATGGAAACTAGAGGATAAGAGAAGGTTCTTATCTTTAATCCCACCAAGTATAGGGAATATATCTGCATTTCCTCCATAGAATCATGCCAAATCATTTTAGCAGCAATGGATGGATAGGTCTATATTCCAGCCTATATTTAATAGATTTATCAATATAACTTGTAATATGTACTAATAAATGGTATTCATCGTACCCTAGAATCCATCAAAGGATAGGGACATACTATAATTCGGACTACTATAAAATCTCATCAATATATATTAAGAGATACTCGGGTTTAGACAAACATTCCTGCGCATGATCAGGAGAATATTTGATATATCCCTATTAATGATGAAAAATTAGATAAATAACACATTCCCCTTCCAAATAGTGATAAACATCCAATATAAACTTACACTTAACGGTTGGCATATATTCCTTACAAATCCTCAAAGACTTTTCTATATTTTCTGATAGTGTCCCTGGACCAGGTTAATATTCCTAAACCCATTTAGTTTACTGTGTAAAACCCTAATATTTTAAGAAATATTTATCTTTAAATAAATTAAATTTCATTAAAATATTTCTTTACATACAAAACTGAGGTCAAATGGACTATGAATTAATTTTTTAAAATTTTTATTTAAAGGTGACCATTATTAACCTAGGCATTAATTTGGATGATATGAATAGTAAAACCACATTATTGAAAATTTATATCTGTGTGTGTTTGTTTTTGTGCATCATTGTCTGTATCTGTGTGATTTATATAATTCAAATTTATTAATTTTCAGTATAGTCATTTTAGGCTATAAAAATATATTCTCTTAAATTATGGTTTTTATTAAATTTTATACACGAACCTTATAAAAGTTTTTAAATCTTTTTAGAAAAAAAATTTAAAAAAAGGATATTTTTTTAAATGACCATGTAAAAATTATCTTAGGGCGGTTTTTTGGAGATTTTTACAAAAAGGTGATTTTTATATGAATAGTGAAGATTCTTATTTTTAATGAAAATTGTCTTTCATTTTCTAGTATTTTCAAAGCCCCAATCCAAATCAGAATGGATTTAAAATATTATTAGTTCTTTTTTAATAAATATAATTCAATTTATACATTTTCAATCAATATTAAACTTGATTTTATTATAAAAATACATTTTTACATAAAAATTCATTTTTTTATAACTATTATTCATTATGCTTTCCTAGACTATTTTAAAAGTAATTTATACCACTAATATCTATTGAATTTGATAAAATGGCTTCCACATTTGGATTTATAATGTAAATTGTTTTTAATGTATCCAATTTCATATTTTTTTCATTTTTAATAGTTAAAATAGTTAAAATTCGTTGCCATGATTAAGGGTAAAATAGGTTTATCATGGGGTTAAGCCAAGATATATGGCTAATATTAAATATTAAACATTTATAAACACTATTTTATGTAAATATTTATAGATTCTCATATCCTACATCAGAATACCTAGCCATTTTTTGAATCATTTTTTAAGATAATGACATGTTAATATTTTAATATTTTAAGAAATCTAAAGTGTGTCTTCTCCAACATGTAAAAATTGATACCCTCCTCTCTCTTATTTACTACACATTGAGCCATATAGGTAAAATAACCTACCAAATTCGCTTCTAAACTTCTGTATCCCTGAATTTTAGGTGATGGTATTCTTGAAATACCATTCCAATGATCCTTAAAAAGGAATCTAATAGAGGTCAATAGAAGAAGTAGTAATCACCCCACCCAACTCTAATCGATTTATATCTTCTTATTCCTCCTATAAAATAGTTTTATTAATAATATATAACATATTAAGTATAATCAATAGAATAAATTTAACTATTATTAATTAACCACCATTATTCATCTTATTTTTTATTAAATTGAAAGTAAATGTATCGCATGTTCGTACATGTGGACTACTACCTCCATGTAACAATATAATTTATTTTCCATCACCATCATTCATGGTTTGATATTATAACTAATTTAAAAATTATAAATGATAATAACATGTTTCATAAGTATAAAATTTTATTTTTCTTTTTTTCAAAATTCTATTAGAAAATGAAAACAACATTCATGCCTACGTATGACCAGCCATCTCCATGAATGGTGTAAATCACTTTACTATATATACCTTTTATAGATGATTTTAATTATTTATATAATGAATATATATTGAAATTTATATCATCATTAAAATTATGGATATTATGGAACTGGGATCAAATTATAATGATTCAACTAAAAAACCGAAACATCATTGAAAAATGAAATAGTTAACACTCAAAAATAATGATTTTAATAAGGAATTATTAAATATATTATACGTGATGTTAAATAAATTTTTAATAAAGTTAAACTTGAGGAAAGGGTTTATGTTTTTAATATTATTTTAATCTGGATTGTTTATGATAGAATATCCATTGAGGGAAATTGTATTACATTTATCTAATAAACCACTCTAATTTTATTCTCTACTGGTTATTCATGGACTTTTCAAATAATAATACCATTTTCCTATCTTTGGTATGTAAAATTATCATCATTTTTTTTAAGAAAAACAAATCTTATTTTCTTGTTGGTTTGTAATCTCTCTTCTTCCATGTCCTTGTTTTCATTAAAATGTTTTCAACCAATATATTTCCTTTTTTAATATAATGTTTTAAATTCATATTTAACCATGTTTTATGAAGTGCCTATCATAAATATATTTCATCCACTGGGAATGGGTTTGAATAAGTGGAGGGAAGTTTTTATAATTTTCTTTAAAACAAAACAAACCAATGTAAATTGTTAGAGTATGATCCGATAAAATGTAAATAATACAAAATTATATGATCTTGGTAAAACTTAAGAGAAAGGGACACATATATTTTTAGATGGTTCAAAACCTGTTTGAAATCATACTCCTTGATGTTGATATTTACTGCCCCCAAACACAGAGTTTTTCCTTATATCCTCAAGTAAAATTCACTTATAGACCATAGCTTAGCATCCCACAACATATGTCAGTAGTCACACCCAACAACATGGATACTTTAGGTAATAAGAATTATTATTAAAAAAATAAATTTGATCACTAAAAATATAGATTGTTCCAGAAAATATAATGTAGGACACCTTCCACGAGACCCTCGAATATGCAAGGATATATTGATCATAGTGCAGTTATGAAATTACTTCATAGAAATTCTCATTCAGAAACCTCAGTACTCAAAAATATGTGATATTCAACTGATGTTGATCACTGAAGAACTAGATTACAATGGATTCATATTGTCCTTTTTTATTTTTCTTTATATCTCACTATTAACACTCTTCTTTGTTTCAATAGGTTCTAGTATTTTTCTCCCACATCACCCACATTTCTCATTGACAGTTTTCAAAAAATAAACACTTTGTTGGGAGTCAATGAAATACACCCTTCTAACTATTTAAAATACATAAAAATTAAATCCCAAGAATATCTATAACTACAGTCAACTAATATGTGTCCATAATGGTATAAAAAATTGATACCTAATATCAGGGTGGCATGAAGAACCATTTATGAAAATTCAATTCTAGGGAATGTAATCATTCTAAAATAACAACCAAAACAATCTGAATGTAGTGTAAATTTAAAAATATTCATAGTGATAAAAACAAAAATTGTCCATATGAATCAATCGAGTATGTATCATATTTTCCTCCATGATTTCACATTTGGATAAACAACAATACTTTAATTTTTTCACATCACAAAATGTCAATAAGGGTGAAATGGCTATGTGATTCACTTGCATAGAAAAAAAAAAGGTGATGTGATTCCCTTATGTAGAAAAAATGGATACATGAATAACATTAATAGATAAAATTTCAAGAAAAATATCCTACATAGCTAAAATATCTACATCAATTGTCTTTTATTAATTTGGATACGTATCTCAAATTCTTAAGTGATTCAACCCCTTCACAAAAAAGACTATGTAGATCTAGAAACCACACAGACTCAAACTGAAAAACTTCCACCAGTCTCTATCCCTTATCAAAAAAAATTATAGAACTATAGATCTCCATTCAATGATATTTAAATACATTCTAAATAATAAACCACAGTCACACATAAAGAATTCCTTAGTAAAAGTTTCCAATAAATACAATAACTAAATCTTTTTCAAACCAAGACACAAATACATGGGGTTATTTAATGCCCCCTCCTTAGATTTGTTGATAATACTTTGTAAATCTTATGGATTGCCATACCTCAAACACATTATTAATTTTTCAATAAATAAAACCATTTCATAAACTATGAGAAGAATTATTTAAAGGCAGATACTACAACCCATTCCATCAGTCTCAACTTCTTCACTGTGATGTATGGAGCCATATTGATGATCTTACTAAATGTAGAAAAGTGAAAGGAAGATTCCTTCTCCATATTCAAGGATAATTATCTGAATAGTACTATAATCCCTCCTCAAAAACTCACAAATCCACCTTAGTAATTTCATCTCAAATTATTGTCATTATTTAACATCATGAGCGGGTATCTTTTTCATCATCAAATTTACTTTAGAGTACAAGCCCCCTAAATCCTAGACTTTTACACTCCTTTGGAAATATATTCAAGAGAACCATGGGGTGGGGTTATAGAAAATAATAAAACATTATGTATAATGACTTGACCTATCTCTTCAAGACAAAATTCTTAAAAATGTTGTGTAATTTTTTTATCTTATAAAATTAACTGAACGATAAAAAAACATTAAACAAAAGTGAACCTTTTTACCAGTCTAGGTTTGGGACGATTAGACAAAACCTTACTTTTATCAGAGTAGAACCAAAAATAAAACAACAGTAAACTATGTTTCTGCACGTGCTAACTAAAAAGTGACGACATATGTAATTATACTTTTAACATACCTGTGAAAAATAATTTTTAAACACAGGGTGAGCATTCAATTTCCTAGTAAAGATTTTTGAAAACATCTGATAAATCCAATTAAAAATAAACCTTTGATAATACATTTGAAAAATTCATTTAGAAATACATTTTTAAGTCAACTTTTACAAAATAATATAATAATTTGATAAATAATTATACTTCAAAAATGGTTTTAAACTATTCCAATGATTTGGTTGAAAACATTCAGAAATCTCTTAAAAACAAAACAACTGAGGGCACTAAAACATTGAAGGCTATCTTAGGCCTACCCACTTAAGGGATGGAATCACTCTTTATTTCCCAATAAAATTTACAAAGTTCAAGTATCGGTTTTTGTAAAAAAAATTGTCTTAGCTTGCCTAATATACATATAATTTTCTCTTGAGTTTTATATTTAAAAATATATTTAAAATCATTCTTGGAACAAACATGTTCAATTTTATTTATATATAAATTTATAAATACTAGTCTTCATTTATAATTTCATATTCAACTTTGTACGATCAAATCTTATAATACATGATGTTTCATAATCACATAGAAGATTAATTAACATCCACGCACTTAAAATTTCATCCTTATTACCATAAAAATCCATTTTTTAATGTTTATTTAATTTCTCATGAATATATGCATATATTAATGTATAAATAACAACCAAATAATCGATATAAATCCATAATATTCATTTTAATATGTCATTCACATGATAAAATTATTACATTCTTAATTTATAAATTCATATGTTAATTAATATGTGGTTAATAATTTATTTAATACCATTATATACTTGAATATCATGCAAGTATATATATATATATCTTCTTCACATGATTTTATATGATATGTACATTCCAAAATAAATTTTAATTATAAAAATGAAATCATAAATTAAAAATAAGTGAACTGTTCTAAAAATTTCATAATTTTTTTCTGAAACTTATCAAAATGTTTCAAAGCTGAAAAATTGTTGATATCTATTTAAAGATTACAATAAGAAATCATACAGTAGAAAAAATTTTCCTTACTAAAACAAATCATGAATTTTTATAGAAGTTAAATAGAATTATATACCTTACACCAAACTAGATTTAAAAAATGGTTTTGATAAATTCAATATAATCTTGAAATATTTAATTTAATAAATCCGTTACTAAAATAAAAATGGAAATTTCCTGGAAAGTATTTGAAAAATAATAATCCCTTAGAAACACTAGAAAATTTGAAAATAAAACATTGAGATAAATAAATAAAGTTCCTTGTAGAAAATTATGAATGAATTAAGACAAAAAATAAATCATAAATAATCACTTACACATAACTGAAAAATTAAAATCAAACTTTTGGAACAAATAAACTATCTCTTACTAATAATTTTAAAATAAGTAAATTTGAAAATAGAATAAAACAATCCCTTGCCCTAAAACTAGAAATTATGGACCAGTGATTGAAAAAAAAGGAAGTATATCTCTTACTTATGGACTCCTAATTACTTGTAGTATAATCCAAAGTAGCTTGCTGGAGTTTTATAACATCTGATATCTCATATTCACATCCTCTAAAAAGGGAAAAACATAAAATTGAGGCTTTGTCCCTTTGCCTTACAGGCTCAATTAATTCCAAAAAACAAT
The DNA here is from genome assembly GCA_963277665.1 of Viscum album. Classification (NCBI taxonomy): domain Eukaryota; kingdom Viridiplantae; phylum Streptophyta; class Magnoliopsida; order Santalales; family Viscaceae; genus Viscum; species Viscum album. Next base: position 1,895,881,314 of record OY728130.1, on the reverse strand, counting down.
TGTCACCTCCATATATACATCTATAAAAATATATTGGAGGAAGATGTAAGGAAAGCAGCAAGATAAATGAGTGGGTGTCATTCAACCAATGAGGAACATTTTCCAAGATTGAATAAAAAATACATCAAAGAAAATAAAAATAGTTTCATGTTAATTTAAATCCAAAATGGGAAAAATCAAAGTATATATTTTCATTATATATTATTATATATAACTAATCAAGAGAAGTTTGATTCTCTTATGCTGGTGGTGTGGCATTAAGGAATCGGGACAACTTTTCAGAAATTATTGCCAAAAAAGTATTTAAAAGAAGTGATATCAATTTAAGAACAAATCTAGAACCAAGAAAAACATTGATAGGAACAGCAATCATCGAGTGAGAAACAAGTGGATGAAACTAGAAAAACATGATACTAATAAACTGATTCTAGGAGATTTAGATTACAATAAAAAAAATTAAATAACACCTACTTGCATGATATAATAAATATGAAATAGGAGGAAGTACATATCGGAGAAGAATAATAAAATTAATTCAAACAATGATTGGGTATTTAATAACTAAAAACCATATCTACAAACATGATCAGAAAAATCAAGAAACTATCAATGTCGTACAGTCGTACCTCATCCGCCCAACTCGGATCTTACTGGATTAGGGGTCTCCATCCACAGTAAATATATTCATTCTGAGATTGAAATCTTTCCATAATTTTTAACTATTTATACTAACTTAGAAAATCTTTGTTTGAACCCTAGATAGAGCTCGGACATAAAAGGATGGTCAATGAAGTCTAATCTGATGCCGAAGTAACTTCTCTCTCAGTCTCGGCCTTGGTTCCCAAAGAAGAATAAAAACCATACATCTTATCCTTGACCTGGACTATCACTCGACCTCTATATATTTTTTTGGTTGAAGAAACAGAGCCTCACCTTATTCGGACACCCTCTCGCTCGAACAGAAACCCTAAAAAATGAAAACCAACCCCTTCAATATTGATAGTTTCATTCTTTTTTTTATTATTCATTTTATTTTTATTGTTATATCTTTATATATATAATCTTTTATATTTTAAAATAAATCTACATATATATATATATATATATTAATAAAAATAATTTAATTTATATGGAAAAACAATTATAATGATACATCTTTTTAATAATTAAATTTTAATTTTTTTAAAATTTTAATATTATATTTTTGGGAGTATGAAATCCTTATTTATTTAAAAATATTATAAAAATAATCTTTATAATTCATAACAAAACATATTTTGATTAAAACCAATATTTATAATGAATTTTTTATTAAATATATTCTTAATTAGTTTTAATTTATAAAAAAAATTATTAAATAAATACTTAATTACAATTTAAATTTTTTGGGGTGTTACTTTGTCCCCACCCCCCCATAAATAAAGTACACCCTCATAATTATTTAGTCGGACATACAAAAATTCTGAATTTCCATATTCATAATTAAGAAACTCTAGGTATGAAAACACTAAAGTTAAATACTTATAAAACGACATCTAATCTCCATAGTTGTCCAAATCATTCCTCTGATATAAATTATTATGCCCCGAGCCCGCTCTTCCGGACTCCGTGCTAAAATATGATGTGTAATTTTTTTATCTTAAAAAACTAACTGAATGATTACAGAACACTTTAAAAAAATAGGACCTTTTCACTGGTCTAGGTTATGGAGGATTGGAAAACATCTTAAATTTATCAGATTTAAATCAGAAATAAAATAACTATCTACTACGATTCTGGCCACACTAACACCAAAAGCGATGACATCTGTAATTAAACTTCTAAGATACCCGTGAAAATTCATTTTTAAACCTAGGGTGTGCATTCAATTTCCCAGTAAAGAGTTTTGAAAAACTCTGATAAATAGCACTAAAAATATACTTTTGGTAATACATTTGAAAAATTCAATTAAAAATACATTTGTATGAAAATATTTACAAAATACAATAAGGATTTGAAAAATAATTATACATCAAATATTCATTTAAACTAATCTAGTGATTCGATTGAAAATATTAAGAAAGCGCTTAAAAATGACACCAATAGAAACTTTGAAGGCTATCTTGGGCCTACCCACTTGATTGATGGATTCACTCTCTAATTCCCTATAATATTTACAATGTTCAAGTATTGGTTTGTTTAAAACATTTTTTTCAGAGCTTACCTAATATACATATAATTTTCCCTGGAGTTTTTTCTTTGAAAAAATATTTATAATTATGCATGGAACAAACATGTTCAATTTTATTTATATATAAATATATAAATACTAGTCTTCATTGAAAATCACATATTTGACTTGGTGGGATCAAATCTCATGATACATGAGGTTGCATAATCACATGGATGATTAATCAACGTCTACGCACTTAAAATTTCATCCTTATTTCCATAAAAATCTATTTTTGTAAATATTATTTATTTGCTAATGCATATATGTATATGTTAACATGTAAATAATGAAAAAACCATCGATGTGTGGCCATAATCATTATTTTTATATTTCATGCACATGAAAAAATTATGAAATTCCTAATTTATAAATTCATACATGGTTAATAATTTATCTAAAATGATTTTATACATGAACATCATTCGAGTGTATATATACATATCTTCTTCACATGATTTTATATGATAAGATCCTTCGAAAATAAAGTTTAATAATAAAAATAAAACCATAAATTTAAAATAACTAAACTGTTCTAAAATTTTAAAAACTATTTACTAAAACATATCAAAATGTTTCAAAGCTACAAAAAAGATAATTTCTATTTAACGAAAACAACCAAAAATCAAGGAGTAGACATAAATTTCCTTATTCAAAAAATCAAAATTTTTCATAAAAATTAAATATCATTTTATCCCTTACCCCAAACTACATTTAATACATTGTTCTGGTAATTAAAATATAATCTTGAAAGATTTAATTGAAGAAATATCTAACTAAAATAAAAATGGAAATTTTATGGATAGTATTTGAAAAATAATAATCCCTTAAAACCCATAAAAATATAAATTATAACTTTGAGATAAATAAATTATGTTCATTATAGAAAATTATGAAGGACTTAATACACAAAATAAATCATAAATAATCCATTACACATAACTGAAAAATTAAAATCATGGTTTTGGAATAAAAAGACTATCTCTTACTAAAAATTTTGAAATTGATAAATTTCAAAATAAAATAAAACTATCCCTTACCCTAAAGTGAGAAATTATAAATCATAATTTCAACAAAAAAAGTATATCCCTTACCTTATGGACTCCTAAATACTTGTAGTAGAATTTAAAGTAGCATGCTTGAGTTTTAGAAAATCAGATATCTCATATTCACATCCTCTCAAAAGGGAAAAACATAAAAAGGAGGCTTTTCCCCTCTACCTCAAAGGCTCTATTGATTCCAAAAAAAACTCTCGACGCCACCATATATACACCTAAAAAAATATGGTGGAGGTAGTTGCAAGGCCAGCTTCTAGATAAATGAGTGGGTGTCTTTCAACCAATATGGAATATTTTCAAAGATCAAATCTAGAATAAGTCAAAAAAATAAAAATAATTTGGTGTCCTTTCACATCCCAAATGGAGAAAATCAAAGGATATATTTGAATTATATATTATTATATATAACTAATCTAGAGAATTTTGATTCTCTTATGATTGTGGTGTAAGTGTTGAGGAATCAGAAAATATTTTCAGAAATTATTGACAAACCAAGAATTAAATGAAGTTATATCTATATTAGAAAAAAATATAGAACCAAGAAAAACTTAGATAGGAAAAGAAATCATTGAGTGAGAAATAAGTGGATGAAAAGGAAAAAAACGGATAATATTAAGCTAATTCCAAGAGATTCAAAGGACAAGAGAATAATTAAATAACACCTACATCCATGATATAAGAAATATAAAATAAGAGGACATCCATATCAGAGAAGAAAAAAATGAACGTAGATAAAGATTGTGTATTTAATAACAGAAATCCAAATCCATAAACATGATCTGAAAAATCAAGACTATATCAATGTCGCAATGTTGTACCTAATCCGCCAATATTGGATCTTACAAGATTAAGGGTCTCCATATACAGTCAATATTTTCTTTCTAAGATGAAAATTTTTCCATGATTTTGAAACAATGATACTCAATCGATACCCCTTCGTTCGAACCATAGATGGAGCTCAAACATAAAAGGATGGTCGATGAAGCATAATCTGATGTCGAAGAAACTTCTCTCTCAATCTCGGCCTCGGTTCACGAAGAAGAAGACGAACCATATAGCGTGGCCTCGACTTGGACCGTCCCTCGACCTCCATAGATTTTTTTTATTAGAAGAAGCGTGCTTCACCTTGTTTGGACACCCACCTGATTGAACAGAATCCCTAAAAAATGAAACACAACCCCTTCAATCTCAATTATATCATTTGTTTTTAATTATTCATTTTATTTTAATTGTTTTATCATTATATATATATATAATCTGTATTATTTTAAAATGAATCTACATATATATATATATATTAATAACATTAATACATTTTATATGTTAAAATAATAATAATGATACATTTTATTAATAAATAAATTGTAGATTTTTATAATTTTAATATTATATTTTTCTGACTGTGAAATCCTTTTTTATTTATAAATATTATAAAAACAATCTTTATAATTCATAACAAAACATATTTGTAATATAACAAATATTTATAATGGTTTTTTATTAAATATTTTCTTAATTTTTTATAATTATTAAATAAATTATTAAATAAATACTTAATTACTATTTAAATTTTCTTGGGGTGTTACAGTCTCCCACCTTAAATGAATTACGCCCTCTCAATTCTTTCGTCGGACATACGAAAATTCTGAATTTCCATCTTCATAATTAAGAAACTCTAGGACTGATAACTCAAAGATTTACCGCTTAAATGATGACATCTAATCTTCAAAGTTGTCTAGAATATTCCCTTGAAACCAATTGTATTGCCATGATACCGCTCTTTCGGACACCATTCTTAAAAGTGATGTATAATTTTCTTATCATAGAAAATTAACTTAAAAATTACACAACACTTTAAAAAAATAGGACCTTTTTACCAGTCATGGTTCTGGAGGATTAGGAAACACCTTACATGTATTAGAGTTGAACCAAAAATAAAACAACTGTCTGCTATGCTTTTATGTGTTCTAACTCCAAAAGCAACAAAATCTGTAATTAAACTTCAAAGATACCTGTGAAAAATAATTTTTAAACAATGGGTGTGTATTTAATTTCTCATTAATAAGTATTGAAAACCTTTGATGAATCGTGTTAAAAATATACCTTTGATAGCACATTCAAAAAATCAATTATAAATACATTTGTAAGAAAACTTTTCCAAAATAATATATTGATTTTAAAAATAATTATTCTTCAAAAATGCTTTAAAACTAATCATGTTATACGGTTTAAAATATTAAACAAGCCCTTAAAAACAAAACAAATGAGGCCACTCGAAATTTTGAAGGCTATCTTGGGCCTTTGCACTAGAGGGATAAATTCACTCTCTAATTCCCTGTCATATTTAAAAATTTCAAGTATCAGTTTTTAAAAATCAATTTTGAGTTAGCTTGCCTTATATAAATATAATTTTCATTGGGGTTTTATCTTTGAAAATATAATTATAATCTTGCTGGGAAAAAACAAGTTCAATTTTATTTATAAATAAATACTTAAATACTAGTCTTCATTAAAAATTAAATATTCAACTTTGTATGATCAAATCCCATGATAAAAGACATTGAATAATCACATGTAAGTTTAATCAACATCAATACACTTAAAATTGCATCCTTATTCCCATAAAAATCCATTTTTGTAAATTTTATTTAATTTCTCATGCATATATTTGTTAACGTATAAATGACAACAAAATCATCGATGTATGGCTATAATCTTGGTTTTTATATTTCATGAATATTATAAAATTAGGAAATTAAAAATTTATAAATTCATGTGTGAATTAATGTAACACCCCAAGATTTCATAGTTCGTTATTTCTTCAAAATAATCCAATAACATGCACTACACGCAACACTGAGTTCAAGTACACCATAACTTACCAAACTAGCCATTAAAAAGCGGTTATGAATAGTATTAACAGAATTTTGAACTTTATAAAATCCTTATAATTTTAGAATCCATATTATAAGTTTTTTAGACATAATTTAAGATCAAATTCATTTTTCCAGATAACAGAAGTGTTTTTCAAAAACAAAATGCAATTTTATCGCCTCTTAATGGAGAACTTTTTTTAAATCCAATAATTGATACTTTTATATATTTAATTTAACAAGAAAAACTTCTTCTTTAGAATCAGAACATAAATATTTAGTTTCAATAAATTTTTGGGGTTTTTCTGATAACTTTCATATTTGGGAGAATAGTGAAAAATACTAAATTTTTACTAAAAACAAATTTTTTATTCAAAATAATTTATAGCGTTAAAAAATAAATATTAATGGTTTGGAAGTATAATTTGATTATATTTTTACTATTTAATCCAATTTTGATCATTTGAAGTAATTTCACTTTTAAATTGGTCATAAACATGTGTCAATCTTTTGGTTGTTATTATTTTTTTAAAATACGCTTTTTGGTTTTGACAACATAAAATTAATTTTAAATTAATAAATTAAATTTCCAGGTATTTAATTTGGTAAAAAAGACTTCATTTATGAATTTTGAATATAAAAATTAGCTTTCGGTGAATTTTTGGTTTTTTTCTGAAAACTTTCAATTTTTGATTAATAGTAAAAACACTCAGTTATTGTCTAAAACTGAATTTTTATTTAAATAATTAGTTATTTTATTTAAATTTATTTTAGTTCAAAATAGATACATAATAAATATATAAGTTCAATTTAATTAATTGGAGTTAGTTTATAATAATTTTAGATATATGAAATTTTTATTGAACTTTTCACCGTCTTTTACCCTCCTTTTAGGATAATTTGAAAATTCACATAAAAAATAATTTTACCACTTCTGTGGGTTGAATTTTAAAAATATGAGAGCCATGGTTGATATCATTATGTAAAATGTGGTTCAATAAGATGAAAATAATTTATGGTGAATAGTAATTTTTACTTTTATTTACCACAGTTAAAAGTAAATTGGGTAATTAAAGGTAAAAATGATATTAATATTACCCTAAAACATGTCCTAATTCTATTGGATAATTATAATTCGACAAAAAACAAACTTATGAATTAAATATGAACCTCTTTCGTCCACATGTATTATATTAGGACATTTATTATTATTTTATTCAAGAAGAGTTAGAAGAGTTAAAATAAAAGTTTAATAAATTAAAACATTTTTAATATAGGGTTATACATAAGATAAATTCGATTATAAATATTCATTAGTAAGATAAAAATATTTCCTACATAAATTTATTTTATTTATAAATGTTAGACATTAAATATTTTAATTTATTTATGACACAATGGTGATACAGTAATTACCTTATTAATGAAATATTAATATAATTGACATTTTAATACCCAAATAAATGTAATTTTAGACTTATAATGAATTCCACTAATTTTACAGGTTACTATGACATTTTAGAATTGATTAAATGAATTTTTTTCTAAGTAATAATGTTGTTATGAATTTATCAAAAACAAAATACCAAATAGTTATAGTAAGTTTATTAACCATATAATTTATTAACCATATAATTTGAAAATACAAAGAGACGTGGTAAATGTCAAAATATTTAACTAAGAGTTAAATATAAATTATAAGGTTAATATGGGGATTTAACATATCTAAAATATATTGTTTGAAAGTATTTAGACTCATCCCCACCCTATCCTCAAAATAATTCACTTTGGAGCCATTATAAACCGAATATAAATTTATTATAAAATAATATTTTTAGTTTTTCTTAAGGTGCCCCTCACACCTCTTATAAAATAGCACTTCTCCTTCTCTATAATTCACACCTTCAAAGCCTTTTGTCTTAGAAAACCCCTACCCAAATACCCTCTCAACTGTCCTCACTTCATCCTAGAGGCCTTACTTTAGTCATAAAGCTAACTTAATGATCCCTTCTGATCAAATCAAAAATAAGAACTTGAAGAAGAGGTAAATATTTCATCACCTCTTTCAAGTTATTTTCTGCTTCCACTTCTTCTTTCCTTGTTATTTCCATTCTAAAATAAAAACTTCATTATCTTCTATATACTGTGATTTTATTATAAATACGGTACAACAATATTCATTATTCTATCCATCCTTTGAAGGACATGACACCATATGTGCGTACGTATGGATTACCATCTCCATGTTGTAGTGTAGTTGTTATTCAATACATTATTATTTGGATGGGTATAATAATGATGTATAATTTTTTTAAATAATAAATATAACATAATAATGATTCTGAATATATGATATACCATCCAATTATATAAAATTTTAATATCTAAAGAATTATATTGTCGCGCGTGTGTACGTACGGATTACCGTCTCCAGGAACGCGATGAGATTCATTCCCCATCGTATCCATTCAAGACTAATTTTCATTGGATGATTAAAAATGATGTCTAAGGACTTGATATCATTCTGTATATCAAAAATATACAACCTATCAATAACAAACAAGGCTTATGTATCAAAACATATAAATGAAAACAAGTAAGTGAATACCTGAAACGATGATAATACTAAAATATTATTAACAAATCAATATTAGAAGATCATATATGATATATTATTTATGTATTTGATTCATGTATAATTTAATAACAGTGATTTAACTATTATACAGCAGTTTAACCTACCCTCAATCAAGGAAAAGTAAAAGGTAAGGGTTATTTCCTCAATCTCCTTATTTATCTGTGATTGTTCATGTGTAACTTCTTTCTTGGGCATATTTATCATCGATACCCATATTTCATAAAAATGTATTCAAAAGGGATATTTTTTGCTTTTATGGGAGGGTCTATTTAACTAGATCATCATTCTAAATGTTTTAAATATTTATCATTCTAATCCCTTTTAATCAATGTCCATGTTTTCAAAATGATTTTAAGGATTTACTTATATGCACATGAATGTTTTGAAATGATAGATCTTTTCAAAAGTTTCAAAGAGGTATGGGACACTTTTATTCAAAAATCTCTTTTAAATAACTTACTTTATAAATTGTGAGACTTTTAAATGATCTCATGAAAAATGTGTATTTCTCTCAAAGCATTTTACACATCATTTTCATCTATGTCAACATCCTTTGACGGATTTTAAACTTTTTGAAATTGATTTATTATGACACAATCTTCAATATTATATTGAATGAGTTATGCTATGTTTGACTGTGAATGTATTATTTTTATACCATTAATGGTTTATGGATAAAGTATTGACATTTCATAAGCTAGTTTTTATACGAATGTTTATGTTAGGTTTCAACATTTTCATATGAGGAATACATTTGACTTATTAAGTGATGGGTGGAGCCCGCTATAGCTCCTCAATGCATCGATAGGTCTCATGAGATAAACTAGTGTCTTGGCACAAGGTCTTGGAAAAAAAATATTTGTAGTCTTGGTACAAGGCCTTGACTTTGTGGTTATGAAAGTTTGGAATTATGCATTACATCTTTATGAAAGTAGCTATTGATATTGCATGTGATTATTTGACTAGTAGAATATCCATGTGAATAAATAAATGGAATTATTTTATTGTATCTTTTCCATATTATGCTTGTGTTTAAGTTTAGAAGGCTTTTGTATGAGTCTTATACATTTACTTAAATGTTTATGCTTATTTACGAAAGCTTCCACTATATTGTTATCCTTAGTGAGTATCTGATCTCACCCCTTTCTATGTTTTAATTTTCTCAGTATTCCTATAAGTGTATTATGATTGATAAGAAAGGTTAATCTAGGGGATTAATGGAGTTCTCAAAGGATCATTTTTGTTGTGTTTTATTTTCTAATGTGTAATGTAAGGTTCATGTATGTAATCTATTTTCCAAGACTGCTAAATTGATCGGCCTTTCAGGACTTGATTCCTAGTAATCATTCCAATGTATTAAAATAATGCACTGACTCTGGGGTTCTGGGCTCAGGGTGTTACAGTTGGTATCAGAGAAGGATTAGAAATAACCTTGGAAACTTGATTTAGATAAACTCTGATTAGAGCACATTACCCTAAGATAGACTTTGAGGATTAGTATAGAATAACTTCCTAGAATTTTTTTATTGTAGAGATTTTGTGAGTTTTCCAAGAAATACATCCATGTCTGGATACGAGTTGGTAGAGGCAGCTCTAGCACAGATGTACCTAGGGGTAAAACCCAAGAACACCACTTTGAGCTAGACTCGACCGGGAACTGGTGCCCGACAACGGGCCTTGCTGCACTCTTGGTTACGACACTCTTGGGGGATATGCTTAGGATAATTCTCATTTTCTTTACAAACCATTATGAAGGGTTTAAGAGTATATACTTTCTCAAGGAAATATTTTTAGGATTATGGATTATATCCATAAACTGTTCAATTTATGTTAGGTATTTTCAAAGTTTGGAATTATTCATTTCAATTCATAAACTGACCTAGTGTATGCCATTGTATAGAAATGGTGCCCAGTATAAGGAATGTGAACTCCACCAATACGTATGATCCAAAGAGTAATAAGGATCATATCTTTCACGGTATTAAGCCAACATTTTGAAGGGAAATAGTCTCCCATATATTCTCAACATATTAAGAAATAGTATCTTGTGTTAATAAGATAATTAATGAATTCTCTGAGTCCTATGGATTTTAAAGGAAGTAAGAGAAGATAATGATGGAAGAGAGAAAGATGTATAAAGGGAAGATGGAAAAGAACAATTTTCCCATATGAGATAATTGTGAGAAGAAACACCCTGGAACTTGCCTGAAGGGAATGGGAGTTTGTTATAAGTGTGGAGAAAAAGTACACCAAGTACGTGACTTAAAGGGTAAGAAAAATGTTTCAAATATACAATGCTTCATCTATAAGGAGTTGGGACACTACGCGAATCAATGTCCAAATAATCAGAGTATACCCCAAATGCGGATATTGGATAATAATAAAGTTATGATACTAACGAAGATGAAGAGGAATGATTAGATTTCTTACGTTTTTATTAAAGTATTTTGTCATTTGAGTATTGTATTAATGATGTACATATTATAAGAATTATATAGTATATAAGGATTGTATTGTAATACTATTTCATTAAGGACATGAGATTTTGTGGAACCAAGAAAAGGGACTCAATAGCAGGTTATTTTTTTGGAAAATATATGGTTGAGAGAAAAATAAACCATAATATGGTTCTGATACCAAGGGAGTGATTTTTTGAATAATATATGATTGATTTGGATAAATTATATTGGATATTCTTGACTAACTTGAAACAGATTAATGATTTGTATATTCCATAATTGTTGGAGTTTACAATATTTTTGGATAGAAGGAGTATATCCAGTATTCTATAATGAATAAGGGAGCATGAATGTAATCAACAAGGTTTTATTGTAATTCAGGATGTTGCAGTGTTTTAAAAGAATATATGATAAAGGTGTTAACATGTAATTACGTGGAAAAAAGGATCTACATGTGTATACCTTCCATATAAATTTTAGACTGTGAGTTTGGAAAGAATTATTTTGGATAATTCTAGTTTGAGATTATTTTTGGATTTCCATAAAAAAGGACAGCCTGGAGGTTGGGGGCAACCCGTTGCGTCCGCTAAGGCCGCGAGAATTAAACTCACAACCGAAGGGCGACAAGGGTGTATCACCTACCACTGGCCCATGTGATGTCCCAGATTGAATAATGTAGTTTTTTTAAAAGGTCTGGTAGATGAATTATAAACTCATTTTTTTTGGGAAACCAATATGAATATGATAAATAAAATATATTTTTTAGGTTCTATTATCTTTTAGAGTGAAAGAAGAGTTTGTGGTAGAAATTAGTTAATGGATAAAACTCTACTTGTCAAGTATATATTTTTTCCTTCTTCTATTAATCTATGAAGAAATTAATTCTTAAACATTAGGTAAGGTATCTTAAAACTAAATTTTTTTTATCCAAATACCTTATGTTTTGTTGAACCGAAGATATTTTAAATCATCATATATTGATGGCTTTTAGACCCTCAATTCTACAATTGTTTGTGACTGATGACCTCAATCACTCCCTATAAATATTTATGTTTTTCCTATAATTATGTGTCTCTAATTGCAACTATTTTTCTCCTAATCGAGATCATAATTCGGTGGTGACTTTTCTATTCTCATTTTCCTCTTATTAAGACTATAGTTTATTAACCCAATTTCTGATGTCGGTTTTCCCAAGAAGGTATTTTGTATTTTCAACCTTTTATTTTCAAAGAACAATTTCAAATTGTGAGGATGAAATTTATTGAAGGAGGGGAGAATGTAACACCCCAAGATTTCATACTACGTTATTTCTTCAAAGTAATTCAATAAAATGCATTACACACAACACTAAGTTCAAGCGCACCACGACTTACCAAACTAACCGTTAAAAAGTGGTTATGAATAGTATTAAATGAATTTTGAACATTATACAATACTTATAATTTTAGAATCCATATTATGATTTTTTTTGACGTAATGTAAAATAAATTCATTTTTTTCAGATAGAAGTATTTTTCAAAAAATGTAATTTTACCACCTTTTAATGGAGAACTTTTTTTAAATACAATATTTGAATCTTTTATATATTTAATTTGAAAAGATAAACATCTTCTTTAGAATAATAATATAAAAATTTAGTTTCAATATTTTTTTGGTGTTTTTCTGATAACTTTCATATTTGGGTGAATAGTGAAAAATACTAAATTTTTACTGAAAGAAACTTTTTTAATCAAAATAATATATAGTTTTAAAATATACATATTAAATTTTTGGAAGTATAATTAGATTATATTTTTACCATTTAATCCAATGTTGGTCATTGGAAGTAATTTCACTTTGAAATTGGTCATTAACAAGTGTCAATCTTTGGATAGTTATTATTTTCTAAAAATACGCTTTTTGGTTTTGACAATGTGAATTAATTTTAAATTAATAAATTAAATTTCCATGTTTTGAATTTATTAAAATTGAATTCATTTCTAAATTATAAATATCAAAATCATCTTAGGGTAAATTTTTGTTATTTTTCATAAAACTTTCAATTTTTGATGAATAGTGAAAAACTCTAAGTTATTGTTTATAACAAAATTTTTATTTAAATAATTAGTTATTTTATTTAAATTTATTTTAGTTCAAAATAGATACATAATACCTTTATAAGTTCAATGTAATTAATTGGAGTTAGTTTATAATAATTTAAGATATATAAAAAGTTTATTAAACTTTTCACCGTTTTTACCCGCCTCCTAGGAGAATTTTAAAAAATTCACATAAAACGTAATTTTACCACTTCTGTGAGTTGAATTTCAAAAATTCTTGAGACAAGGTTGATATATGTAATTAAAATTTCAATCAATAAGTTGAAAATAGTTTTTGGTGAATAGTAACTTTTTACTTTTATTTAACCCTGTTAAAAGTAAATAGGGTAATTAAAGGTACAAATGATATTAATATTACCCTAACACATGTCCTAATTCTATTGGATAAGTATAATTAGATCAAAAATAACCTTAGGAATAAAATATGAACATCTTTGGTCCACTTGGATTAGATTAGGACATTTATTTTTATTTTATTTAAAGAAGAGTTAAAATAGTTAAAATCAATGTTTAATAACTAAAACATTTTTAATATAGGGTTATACATACGATAAATTAAATTGTAAATATTAATTATAAAGATAAAAATATTTCCCACATAATGGTATTTTATTTATAATTTTTAGACACTAAATATTTTAATTTATCTATGACCCAATGGTGATGCAGTAATTACCTTATTAATGAGATATTAAAATAATTGAGATTCTAAATACCCAAATAAATGTAATTTGATACTTTTAATGAATTCCAAATGTTTTATAGGTTATTATGACATGTTATGATTGATTAAATTAATTTTTTTCGAAGTAAAAATGTTGTTATGAATTTAACAAAAACAAAATACCAAATAGTGTCAAAATTGACATAAAAGAGTTTTTAGAACAAATATTATATTATTAATTGATATTCTACTAATAAAAATATAAGGTTCGGAAAAATGAATTATATAAGGTTATATATATTAATAATGAACCTCTTGGGGTTTTCTTGGCTTTTTATAGTAATTTTATTAACCGTATAATATAAAAATACAAAAAGACATGGTGAATGTCAAAATATTTAACTAAGAGTTAAATATAAATGATAAGGTTAATATGGTGACCTAAACCTATCTAAAATCTATTGGTTGAAATGATTTAGACTCATCCCCACCCTACCCATGAAATAAATCACTTTGAATCCATTATAAACAGAATATGAATTTATTATAAAATAATATTTTAACTTTTTCCTAAGGTGCCCCTCTCCCCTCTTATAAAAGGGCACTTCCCCTTCTCTCAAATTTACACATTCAAAGCCTCTTAGATCGGCAAAACCCTGCCCAAATACCCTCTAAATTGTCCTCACTTCATCCTGGAGGCCTTCATTTAGTCATAAATCTAACTTAACATGCCCTTTTGGTCAAATCAAAAGGAAAAACCTGAAGAAGAGGTAAATATTTCATCACCTCTTTCAGGTTCTATCCATCCTTTGAATGACATGTCACCATACGTGCGTATGTATGGCTTACTGTCTCCACGTTGTGGTGTAGTTGTTATTCAATACATTATTATTTGTATGGGTATAATAATGATGTATAATTGATGTAAATAATAAATATAACATGATAATGATTCTGTATATATGATATACCATCCAATTATATAATATTTTAATATCAAAAGAATGATATTGTCGCTCGTGCGTATGTACCGATTACTGTCTCCACGAACGCGATGAGATTCATTCCCCATCGTATCTATTCAAGACTAATTTTTATTTGATGATTAAAAATAATGTTTAAAGACTTGATATCATTCTGTATATGAATAATATACAACCTATCCATAACAAACAAGGCTTATGTAACAAAACATATAAAATAAAATGAGTAAGTGAACACCTGAAACGACGATAATACTAAAATATTATTAACAAAGCAATATTAGAAGATCATATATGATATCATATTTATGTATATGATTCTTTTATAATTTAATAACAATGATTTAACTATTATAAATCAGGTTAACCTACCCTTGATCAAGGAAAAGTACAAGTTAAGGGTTATTTCATCAATCTCATTATTTATCCGAGATTGTTCATGTGTAAGTTCTTTCTGAGACATATTTATCTTTGATACCCATATTTCATAAAAAAAATTAAAAAGGGATCTTTTATGGTTTTATTGGACGTTTATTTAACTAGATCATAATGTAAAATGTTTTAAAGATTTATCATTCTAAACCCTTTCAATCAATGTCCGTGTTTTCAAAATGATATTAAGGATTTATTTATATGGACATGAATGTTTTAAAATGATAATTCTTTAAAAAAGTTTCAAAGTGGTATGAGAAACAATGATTCAAAAATATCTTTAAATAAATTCCATTATAAACTGTGATACTTTTAAATGATCTCATAAAAAATGGCTATTTTTCCCAAAGAATTTTACTCATCATTTTCATCTATGTCAACATACTTTGATAGATTTTATACATGTTTGAAATTGATTTATTATGATACAATATTCAATATTATATTGAATGAGTTATGCTATGTTTGACTGTGAATGTGCTATTTTTATACCATTCACGGTTTATGGATAAAGTATTGACATTTCGTATGCTATTTTTAATACGAATTTTTATGTTGTGTTTCAACCTTTTCATATGAGGAAGGCATTGGACTTAGTAAGTGAAAGGTGGAGCCCCCTATAGATCCTCGATGCATTAGTAGGTCTCATTAGATAAACTATTATGTGGGCACAAGGCCTTGGAAAAAGTTTTATTTGTAGTCTTGGCACAAGGCCTTGATTATGTGGTTATGAAAGTCTAGCATTATACATTCCATCATTATGAAAGTGGCTATTGATATTATATGTGATTATTCGACTAGTACAATATCCATGTGAATAAGCAAATGGAATTATTTTATTGTATCTTTTCCATATTATGCTGAAGTTTATGTTTAAAAGGTTTTTGTTTTAGTATTATACGTTGCCTTAAATGTTTATGTTTATTTATGATAGTTTCCGCTATATTGTTTTCCTTACTGAGCATCTGAGCTCACCCCTTTCTATGTTTTAATTTTCTCAGGATTCCAAGAAGTGTATTATTATTGGTAAACAGGGTTAAGCTAGGGGATTAATGGCGTTATCAAAGGATCATTTATATTGTGTTTATTTTATAATGTGTAATGTAACATTCATGTATGTAATCTATTTTCCAAGTCTACTAAACTGATTGGTCTTTAGGGACATGATTCCTTGTAAACATGAAAATTTATTAAAATAATGCACCGACTCTAGGATTCTGAGGTTGGGGCATTACAATTAATACTTGGTTAATAATTTATTTAAAAAAGTATATACATAAACATCATGAAAGTATATATATATATATATATATATATATATATTCTTCACATGATTTTATATGAGATGAACCTTCCAAAATAAATTTGAATTATATAAAAAAATCATAAATTTAAAATAATTAAACTATCCTAAAAATTTCAGAATAGTTTACTAAAACTTCTTAAAATGTCTCAAAGCTGAAAATAAGTTGATTTCTATTTAAAGAAAACAATAAACAATCATGGAGCAAAAATAATTTTCCTTACTAAAAAAAATCAAGACTTTCCATAGAAATTAAATTACTTTATATCCCTTACACCAAACTAGATTTAAAACATATTTTTGATAAATTAAATATAATCTTCAAATATTTAATTGAACAAATCTCCTACTAAAATAAAAATTAAAATTGCATGGAAAGTATTTGAAAAATAAAAATCCCTTAGAAAAAAAAAATTGAAATTATAACATTCAGATAAATAAACGAAGTTCCATATAGAAAATTATGAAGGACTTAAGAAAAAAATAAATCATAAATAAACCCTTACACATAACTAGAAAATTAAAATCATAGTTTTGAAATAAATAAACTATCTCTTACTAATAATTTTGAAATATTTAAATTTGAAAATAAAAGAAAACTATCCCTTACCCTAAAAAGAGAAATTATAGATAATAATTTGAACAAAAATGGCAGTATATCCCTTAACTTATAGACTATTAATTACATGAATCATAATCTAAAGTATCATGCTGGAGTTTTAAAAAATCTGATATCTCGTATTCACTTCCTCTCAAAAAGGAAAAACATAAAATGGAGGCTTTGTCCCTCTGCCTCATAGGCTCTATTGATTCCAAAATAACTCTCATCAGCTCCTTATAAAAACGTAAAAAAAATATAGTGAAGGTAGTTACAAGGCCAGCCGCTAGATAAATTTGTGGGTCTCATTCAATAAATGAGAAACATTTTCAAAGATCAAATCCAAAATATGTCAAATAAAGTCAAAACTGTTTGGTATCAATCCAAATCCAAAATGAGGGAAATCAAATGATAGATTTACATTATATATTATTATATATAACTCATCAATAGAATTTCAATTCTCTTATTATTGCGGTGTAAGTGTTGAGGAATCGGGAAATTTTTTAGAAATTATTCAAAAACAATGCATTAAAATATGTGATATCGATTTGAGAAAAAGTCTAGAACTCAGAAAAACTCTGATAGGAACACCAATCAACAAGTGAAAAATAAGTGGATGAAACTGAAAAAAAGAGTATACTATTATGATGATTCCAAGAGATTCAGATAACATGAAAATAATTAAATAACACCTATTTCTTGATACAAGAAATCTGAAATAGGAGAATTTTTATATCTGAGAAGAAGAAAAAATGAACAAAAATGACGATTGTGTATTTAATAAAAGAAAACCAAATCCAAAAACAGGATCTGAGAAATAAATATTCTATCAACGTCACACAGTCGTACCTCATCCTCCAAGATCATATCTGAATAGATTATGGGTCTCCATCCACAGGGGATACTTTCTTTCTGAGATATATATGCTTTCCTATTTTTGAACCACTAATACTCACTTGTCACCTCTTTATTTGAACCCTAGATAGAGATTTGACATAAAAGGATGGTCTATGAAGCCTTATCTGATGTCAATGCAATTGTTCTCTCAGTCTCGTCCTCGGTTCGCGAAGAAAAAGATAAACCTTACAACTTCACCTCAACCTTGACCATTACTCAACCTCCATAGATTTTCTTAGTGGAAGAAGTGGCGCCTCACCTTTTTCAAACTCCCCTATGAACAGAAATCCTTAAAAAATGAAACCCAACCCCTTCAATCTCGGTTCTTTCATAATTTTTTTTATAATTCATTTTATTTTTATTGTTTTATCATTATAAATATATATATATATATAATATATTTAATTTTAAAATGAATCTATATATATATATATTAAAAATAGTAATACATTTTATATGATAAAATAATAATACCAATACATTTTATAAACAATTAAATTGTAATTTTTTTATAATTTTCATATTTTATTTTTTTGACTATGAAATAATTATTTATTTATAAATATTATATAAAAATCTTTATAATTCTTAACAAAACATATTTTGATTACAAATAATATTTATAATTTTTTTTATTAAATATTTTCTTAATTAGTTTTAATTTATAAAAAAATTAATAAATAAATACTTAATTACAATTTAAATTTGTTGGGGGTGTTACGCCCCCCCCCCCCCCACCACTTTAAATAAATTTCTCCCTCGCAATTCTTTCATCATACAGACAAATATTCTGAATTCCCACCTTAAGAATTAAGAAACCCTAGGACCGGTAACTCTAAACATTACCACTTAGACAATGACATTTAATCTCCAAAGTTGTCTAGGCCATTCCTATGATACCAATTATAAGGCCATGAGCCTTCTCTTCCAAACATCGTGCTTAAAAATGGTGTGTATTTTTTTATCTTATAAAATTAACTGAATAAATTCACAACACACAAAAAAAATATTGGATATTTTTACCAATAAAGGATCTAGTGGATTAGAAAACACCTTACATTTATCAAAGTTGAACAAAAAATAAAACAACTATCCACTATGCTTCCACGCGTGCTATCTTTAAAATCAATGACATCTCAAATTAAACTTCTTTGATACCTGTGAAAAATCACTTTTTTTAAAAGGGTGAGCATTTCATTTCCCTGTAAAGATTTTTGAAAACCTATGAAAAATATCATTAAAAATATACCTTTGATAATACATTTGAAAAATTGAATTAGAAATACATTTGTAAGAAAACATATAAAAAATACTATAATGATTGGAAAAATAATTATACTTAGACTCTGCTTTTAAACTAATCCAGTCATTAGGTTGAAAATATTAAAAAATTACTTAAAAACAAAACAACTGAGTCCACTCAAAAAATTGAAGGCTATCTTGGGCCTACCCACTTGAGGGATGGATTCAATCTCCTGTTCCCTATCGTATTTACAATTTTCAAGTAATGGTTTTTATAAAACATTTTTTTCTTATCTTTCCTTATATACATATAATTTTCACCAGAGTTTTAGATTTGAAAATATATTTATAATCAATCTTGGAACTAACATGTTCAATTTTATTTATATATAAATATACAAATACTAGCCTTCATTGAAAATTACATATTTTACTTGGTATGATCAAATATCATGATACATGACATTGCATAATAACATGGAAGATTAATAAACATCCACAGCACTTAAAATTTCTTCCATATTGCCATAAAAATCTGTTTTTGTAAAGTTTATTTAATTTATCATGCATATATGAATATGTTAACATATAAATGACAACAAAATCATCTATGTATGGCCATAATCTTGATTTTTATATGTCATGCACATGATAAAATTATGAAATTATTAAATTATAAATTCATATGTAAAGTAATACTTAGTTTATAATTTATTTAAAACGATTATATACAAGAACATTATTTAAGTATATATATATTCTTTACATAATTTTATATTATATGACCCTTCCAAAATAAATTTGTATTTTAAAAATAAAATAATTAATTTAACATAATTAAAACTATTTTAAAATTTTCATAATAGTTTACTAAAACATATCAAAATGTTTCAAAGCTCCAAACATATTGATTTATATTTAAAGAAAAAATAAATAATCTTGGAGTATAAATAATTTTCCTTACAAAAAGAAATCATGATTTATCATAAAAATTAAATAGCATTATATCCCTTACAAAAAAACTATATTTAAAACATATTTTTGATAAATTAAATATTATCCTGAAAGATTTAGTTAATGAAATATCTTACTAAAAAAATGGAAATTACATGGAAAGTATTTAAAAAATAATAATCCCTTAAAAAAATCAGAAAAATAGATCGTAAAACTTTGAGATAAATAAACGAAGTTCGTTTTAGAAAATTACAAAGCGCGTAAGACAAAAAATAAATCATAAATAGACCCTTACACATAATCGAAAAATTAAATTCAAATTTTTGGAATAAATAAACTAACTCTTACTAATAATTTTCAAATAGATAAATTTAAATATCAATGAAAACTAACCCTTACCCTGAAACATGAAATTATAGATCTTAAGTTGAATAAAAAATGTAGTACATCCCTTACCTTATGGACTCCTAATTACATCCAACAGAATCTAAAATACCTAGATAGATTTTTAGAAAATTGGATATCTCATATTCACTTCCTATCAAAAGGGAAAAACCTAAAATGGAGGCTTTGTCCCTCTTCCTAATAGGCTCTATTGATAAAAAACTCTTGGCACCAAATTATATACACCTAAAAATAGATGGTGGAGGCAGTTGTAAGGTTAGCCGCACATAAATGTGTGGGTATCATTTAACCAATGAGGAACATTTTTGATGATCAAATCCAGAATATGTCAAAGAAAATAAAAGTATTTCAGAGTCAATCCACATACAAAATGGTGAATATAAAAGGATAAATTTCCATTATATATTATTATATATAACGAATCAAGAGAAGTTTGATTCTTTTATGCTTACCATGTAAGCATTGAAGAATCGGGGCAACTCTTCAAAAATTATTAACAAACAAAGAATTAAAAGAAGTTATATTGATTTGAGATAAAATATAGAACCAGGAAAAACTCTGATAGGAACAAAAATCATCGATTGAGAAACAAGTGGATGAAACTAACAAAACAGGATACTATTAAGCTGATTCTAGGAGATTCAGATAACTAAAAAACAATTAAATAACACCTACTTGCACGATATAACAAATCTGAAATAAAAGGATGTCCATATCAGAGAAGAATAAAAAAATGAATGCAAATGAAGATTGTGTATTTAATAACCAAAATAAAATCCATAAACAAGATCATCAAAATCAAGACTCTATTAATATCGAACAGTTGTACCTCATCCTCCAAGCTTTGTTCTAACAAGATTAGGGGTGTCCATCCACGATAGATATTTTCTTTATGAGATCAAAATCCTTCCATGATTTTGAACCACTGATACTCACTCGACACCTCTTCGTTCGAACCCTAGATGGAGCATGGATATAAAAGGATGGTCGATGCAGCCTAATCTGATATCGAAGCAACTTCTCTCTCAATCACATCCTCGGTTCACGAAGAAAAATATAAACCTGACTTCTTGGCTTCGATCTAGAAAATTGCTCAACCTCTGTATATTTTCTTGGCCGAAGAAGCAGCGCCTCACCTTGTTCGGACACCCTCTCGCTCGAACTGAAACCCCCAAAAAATGAAATCCAACCACTTCAATCTCAATTCTTTCATTCTTTTTTTATTATTCATTTTATTTTTATTTTCTCATTTTATATATATAATACATTTTATTTCAAAATGAATCTAAATATGTATATATATTAAAAACAATAATACATTTAATATGTTAACATAATATTAATGATACATTTTATTAATAATAAAATTTTAACTGTTTTATAAATTTCTTATTGTATTTTTGTGAGTATAAAATCATTATTTATTTATAAATATTAAAAAATCAATCTTTATAATTTATAACAAAACATATTTTAATTACAACCAATATTTATAATGGATTTTTAATTAAATATTTTCTTATTTAGATTTAATTTATAAAAAATTTATTAAATTTATACTTAATTAATATTTAAATATTATTGGGGTGTTACATTAAGTGTATATAGTAGATTTAACATGCAGCTTCAACCTCAATTCCTAGAATCTCTCAATTGAAATGGCCTTGGTGAAGATTCATACAAGATTCTCTCCAGTCATAATATATAAGTGTTTTATTTCACCAAAAGGAAATTTATCCATGATGAAATGATATTGAATGTTAATATTTTTAGATTGAGAGTGTTAAACGATATTTTTAGTGATATCAATAGCACTTTAATTATCACAAGAAATATTTAACAGTCTCTGTATATCATACCTCAAATCTGTAAGCTGAACATGAATCCATAATGCCTTTGTAACTGCTTGTGTGGACACCACATATTTTGATTCATCTATAAAAAGGTCATTGAACATTTCTACTTACTGTATCAGTTTACACAACCCTAAAAAACAAATATCACACCACAAGATGTAGATATAACATTTTAACAGTCACCTTCCAAATCTTTATCATTGTATGCATGAAAATATATATCTAAACTACACATATACAATATCTCATAATATATTGTTCCTTTTTAAGTGCATATAAATATTTTAGTTCCTAGATTATGTTAATCCTTTAGTTCACTTTGATACCTTTAACATAGAGCCACTACATTTGTAATTTATATTCTACCATATTTTAGATAAAATAGGTAGCCAATCCTACATCTGAAAATCATCTGATCAACCATGTTTCACTTTTCATCCATTCTCAACTCTATGAGAAGTAATAAATCCATAAAAACATATTTTTAATCATTTATTCCATAAAAAATCAAAAAAAATGGCATATTTTTCTTGAGAAATAAATAAATACTTTGAATTCTTCTTAGTATTCATGGAGCTAATGTAACTTGTTTTCCCTTGTATAGACTTTCTGAAACTACTTCTATATTTATTTAGAAAATTCCTCAAATAAGTAACTATAAATACTAGAAAAAATTATTTCATAAATATAAATTATCACAAATACTTTATCTAAGAAAAAAAATTTAGGAAAAACGTTTTGTCAACATAAGATGTTGTCAATAGAAGTTGTTTTCGATAAAAGTTTCAGTCAATAGAGCCTTTAGAAATAATAATTTTTATCAAGCCTTCATCAAGTTTAATATATCATTCACATAAGTTCAAATTTATACCATACAATTACTTATACAATATATTGACCATTCTTCCATCATTTTCAATAATTCAACATTATGGTTTTTTGATAAAGGCTTCTAGTTCAATATTATCTTTTAAAAAGGTATATTATATATCCATTTGATACGATTTATAATAATTATGATCATTCACTACCAATAATATCCTTACTATCTCAATTCTAGGAATCATACTAAAATTATATTGAAATTTTATGCTTTTAATTTGATAGTATCCCCTTTAAAAAATACCCTTTTCCATATGATATCACCATTTTCACCCATTTTGTTTCTAGAAACCCACTTTGATCCGATTACATTTGAACTTTTCAGACTAGGGAAAAGTTCACATGTAGGGTTCTTCTCAATCTGATTGAGATATTAAATCATATATTTTACCTAATCAATATTCTCAAAATATTCTTCAATAGTTCATAGCTCAACCTACAACCCATGAGCAGTTAGATTTTATAATGACAACCCTTTTTGCATTTAAATTTGATAATTTTGATTCCCAATGATATTCTCAGTATAAAAATGTTTCATTAATCTTGGGAACTAATTTTTTTACTACCAAAACATTCATCATAATTACTATAACATTCTAATTTTGAATCAATTATTCCGATTATGATTTTAAAAACATTCCTAGTTATTTCTTCAGAACATTTTTTGTTGTTTTCAATATAATACTAAAAATATACTTGAATATGATCACTCTTATTTCATAAATAATCATAAAATTTAACCAATTAATACTAAATAATTATATTAAATCATTTTTAACAACATCAATATCTGTTTCTATTAGATAAGTACCCCATAAAGAATCTTTGATCATCTCTTTCTTCAAAATCTCATAGTGTGTTCCCTTTAATTTTAATTTAACAAGGACTACCAAAGGCCTTGAAATTTTCTAATGTATGATTCTTTTATCACCACATTTAGAAAGGTGTGGAGTTTTTTAGGACTCAAGATAAATCTATTCTGAATGTGAATTTTTATACACAAATCTGCTCTATAAAAGGGTATTGAAACATTATTTTTAGTCAGCATTGTTCTTCCCATTTCCAGAGTCCTTCTACACTTTAAATCTACCAAACCATTATGTTGTTAAGTATAGTGTGATTTATACTAATTATTGATTCCAGGGTTTCTAAAATAGATTTCAAATGCATCACATTTGTATAATTTCCCATTATCTGATTTCAATATTTTAATATACATACCAAACAGTTTTTTACCCTATATTCTATGTAATTTGAACATCATGACAACTTTATATTTGTTATTGATGATAAGAACATTTTTCATATGATTTAATTAATCTATAAATTCATTTAACTAAATATCACCTCTATTAGAGTTATGAATCATGGATCCACGGAGCTCTCTATAGACTAATTCCAATGGTCTTTTGGATGCAATTTCCACCTTCTTATGATAAATATAAGTTATCAAAACTTTTGACCTATTACACAAAATCTATATTAATCTCCCACTATATTAGATAAATATATTACTGTTTCATATTTTAAAATATTTATTAGGATTATTTTCACAAGATTCCCAAGTATTCTATTCCATATCAAGTTTTCATCTTTCAAACTTATGTACCATGTATTGGATGGATCAAAATTTAAGAATAGGTTCTTATTTATTCTAATTCCTTATAAAATAGTTCTTAAATCACTTTTATTTTTAATTATGTTTTAATTTCTCGATAATTTTTCCTCATTCCCATTCTCAAATAGATGGATAACACTAAAAAATGGGTTTTATCTCTTCAAAATAGAGAATGTCATCTAATCTCAATAAATCATTTTCAATTTGATATGTTCAAATACCATAGATTATCAAGGAGTAATTACTAAGCATTAATATGACGGCTTCATGTTTCTAAATATTCAAAATAATTTTGGTATCACCAATAATGTTGTAGAAACACCCAATATGACGTAGCCAAACCTTTGTTTTCTTACATTCCTTGAAAGATGCTTCTACCAAGAATTTATTTTCTTTATTGAACACTTGAAATGATTTTACTTTACCATTGAGAAGGATTTGACTAGGTAATATAGTTGTACACTTCTTTTCTATGTTCCCCTTTTGATCATAGCTACCTTACAGTACTTCAGGACAATCAAATCTATTTTGTTTTTTCAGATTGTGACAAGTTTCTTTTTTGCCTTGATTCTTACTGAACCAATATTCTTCTCATTGGAACTGCTCCCCATGGGATAATTATTTATCCATAGTAAAGACATCAAATACCAACATGTATAGGATCTATTTCCCATAATTCAATGACACCAAAAATAACATTAAAGTCATAATTTCCCAGAGAATCTAAGGTCATGTTCAGATATTTTATTTACATAATTTGACATTCACTGAACTTCTTAGGTTGGATTTTTCTCTTTTTCTTGAAAATAAGATTCATTAAATAATCTTCTATCACTGGTTAATTTTATAGGAAATTTTTTTTCATTTTTCCTAGTCAAAATTTTAGAAAATTTAGGGTTGACACCTATAATGTTACTATCCATAGTTTTCAAAATATATTATTTTGATGAATATTTTACTATAAATTTTTGGGATCTTTGGAGGATTCTACCTAGAATTTAATTTAGATTTTGAAGTCTTTAATGATATTTACTAAATATTTATCTATATCAATACATTACTGTTGTGTCCTTGATTATTTCTTATCCATCAAAGAGAGATTTTCTTTGAGATAACTGATCATTTTCTCATTTTTATAGCCTTCAATATGTGATTTTTTTTCCTTATACGATAAATTTATAACTTTTGGATTGTTCACCATTTTCATAAATAAAATTATTCTTCTCTCATAAAATAATATTTCTCTCTTTATTCAAAATTGTATCTTTCATGATAAATAACTCGTGTTCATCTTTGATAATGTATTCATAATATTTTTGTCTGGAATTATTATAATCACTTCTATATGAATAAAAAATATTCTAAACATGTGAAATATAATTTTTAAATCATTACTTTTTTCTCAAATTCATAATCACTGCATGATGTAAGATTTTTTTACTCTTCTTTTCTCATTTAATTTATTTTTCTGTTTATTTGAAATCAATTATTTCGTCTAATATACTTTAAATATTAATAGAAAATTTTTATCCACTACTTCCTTGAGTTGGATCATCATCTTTAGATTTAGAGACTTCTCTTTTATTCTTTCTGAAATTAGATTAAAATTTTACATGACCATTGGAGTAGAAACATCTACCAGAAAATGTTCTTACATTCATAATTTTCTTTTTGAAACCTTTTATAAAAAAATGAAATTGCAATTTTTATATTATTTTTCATTCGGAGAATCACTATAGTCTGCTTCATCTTTATCATCTTTAATTTTCATGTTTAACATAGCTTCAAAACTATTTATTATTTCACCTTTCCTTTGAATTCCAAATGTTTTTACATTTCATTAAAAAATAGAATATTATATATCTTGTCGAGATAAATATATTATATTTCTTTAATTACAGAGATTTTGGGAAAAAATTTATCTTGAAAATTTTTCATCAATTTCTCAGCAATCATGGTATCAACAATCTTATCACCAAATCATTGAAAATAATAATAATTTCATTTACTCGAGTAAATAATTCATCATCACTTTCATTACCTTCTATTTTAATTTCTTCAAATTCACTTCTCTAAATTATTATATTTTCTTCCTAAAAATTTACATATCCTTCGTAATTGCTTTCTAACTCGTCTTGAATTTATTTTGTAGTTTTTAGACCCATAACATTCATGTATAAATTCTCTGATATTGACATGAGAATAATATTCTAATATTTTCCATCCACTTCCCTGTTTCTCTTCTTAGAAAATGTCTGCTGACCAACATTTTCAAATGGTGATAACCCCACTATCACTACATGATAAACTCTCTAATCTAGAGATTAAAGATATATAAACATTCACATATTTTTACTATGATAATTTTATTTTTGAATATAGGTACTCCACCATTGTGAAATGAGTATTTATTATACAAGCCTTAAAAGAAAATTTATTGGATCCGACATAGGTAACATACACTGATACCAATTGAAGTACCTATCAAGATTACTTTTTTCCACTGAGAAGGTTGGTTGAATCATTGGGGATAGTTTCTAAAGAAAATTATAAAAACATTGTGAATTATTGGACTATAATCTACTAAAAATTAAATAACACATGCTCAAATGATCATGTAAAAAATAAAGATCAAGGAACACACATATTTTTAAAATGTCTGGATCCAATGTGGAATTCTGCTCCCTATCATGGATGGTTACTCAACCCAAGCATATATTCTTTTCACTGTATCTCTAAATGAAATTCACAAATGAAAAATCATATGAAATCCAAACACACTTTTCCAGAGACACACCTAAGGAAATATCTTCCATTCCCAATAAAAATATTATTCAAAAACTAAATAAGATCACTAGAAAACTATATTGATTTGATAATAAAAAATATACATATTCATCCCTGATCCTCCCAAATATTCATGGAAGAACTTCTCAAAGTGCATTTATGAAATTATTTCAAACAAATTCTCAAACTAAATCCTCATTAATCATAATAAAAATAGATTCATCATATATTGATTACTAAATAACCAGATTACCTCAGCTTTAGAATACCCCTTTTTGTATTTTTTGTGTCTTATTATCAACACTATGTCATAATTAAATAGGTTCTTATCTTTTTCTCTCACACATATTACATTTCTTGTCCAATGATTTCTCATAATTTATTATCCCTTACATTTCTATGGAATCCACCCTCCTTGTTTTATAAAAACACATAAAAATTAAATCAAAATTAGATTCATAACTTTATTTAACTACTACATCTCCATAAGGGCATATAAAAATGATACTTAATTTCATGATGTCATTCAGAACATTACAAAAAAAATTAAATTGCTCAAAATAAATTAATTCTGAAATACTACCAAAAAAATTGAATGTATCATATATTTGAAATTATAAACATGGAACAAATGTCTATATAGATATCAACATAAATTGTCTACGTGAATTAATTAGATACATAGATAATATTCACTTATGATTCGATATTTGAATGCATTGAAAAATTGCCACATTATTCACAGCTCAAAATGGGTACATTGTAAAAATAGATAAATAATTCCCTTATGTTGAAAAAGATTCTATGTAAATCTGTTACATAGAAATAAGGGTTACATGAATCACATATCTATATAAAATTATATATGAATCCCTTACATAGATAAACAGTTTTTTGAATCACCCTTTTCCTATTCAGCTACATATATCAAATGGCAATATAATTCATCCTCATTACAAAAACCGGTATGTAGATGTTCAAACTCAAATATAACTTCTTCATATGATCTCTATCCCTTATAAAACACTTTTGAGAATTTTAGAACTCCCTTATATGATATTTAAATCTATATAATCTTGATCAAGTACATTAAAACAGAGAGACTTCGTTAAAGGTGGATTTCAACAAATACAGCCACAAAAACATACCAAGAATCATGGGATCTTTAGACATTTGTGAACCAAGAAACAAATCCATGGTTTTATTCATTATACTATTGATAAAAACACTTTATATGAGTCATGTTTATGTTTTAAAAATGAAATATGTTTTTATTTATAATAAAATTGTGAAAGGAATATATTTTTTAATGTACTCTTCATGAATGCAATTTCCCAACATCATGACTTCTCAACACATTGAATCTTCCTTTACATGTTTTCATGTTGCTTTTAAAATAAAAGGTTTTCCATATTATTTTGAGTATTTTTATATTTTAGTTAACTTATTTGAAAATGAACAGGGTATTTTTCTCAAGATATATTCCATTGACCTTCTAAAGGAATTATTCATCTTTGATAACATCCTTTGATGACACTTATGATTTACTAGGTAACTGATTCAGTGATACCACAATTATTATTTATGTCTATGATTTATTATTATGATTATGATATGTTTATGAAACTTGTTTATTTTCTATGGATTTTTTCATGATGAAATTATGAAATGTTTATAAAACCCATATATTTTACATGAGTCATGTTATGATTAAATGATGAAATGTTTATGAAACTCATTTCCTTTAAATGGGTTATGATATGATGATTAATATTTCATAATATTTTGGAAAACATATGAATGCATTATGATTATGTGATAGGTGGGACCAAAATTATATATCTATAAAATACATTGGGTAAAGATAGATATCTCTTGAGATAATAAGAAATGGAATGGGGAGTGAACCCAGTTCAGTAAGGGACTTTGTCCGCCATGATTTTGGGATGGAACTTTGACTATGGATATGATGGAATTGATATTTAACCTAGTCCACTATGATAGATTTAGTAGTGATCCTTGACTACTGAAATGATTTCCATTCTTAGGTTTATCTCATAAATTTATGTCTTATTCTAATGTTATTCTATCATGGATCATGTTCTTTAATTATTTAATGATTAGTGTCTTATAAACTACCAATATTTATTCCATGAATCATGTTTATGATCTATGATTTTTTTTATAGTTTTAAAATGTTAGGATCATGTTCTCATACCCTTATTATTATTTTATGCTTAAATTATAACTAGTATATCCCTTATTTTCATTTACTAAGAAAATAATCTCACACATTATTATGTTTCCTTTTCTCAAATATATGGTGAATGGTTTTATATATGATATTTCTAAGAAGACTTCCAGTTGTCTAGAATTAATTTTTTGGTGATGTAGATCTCTTATAAAATAGTTTTTTATGAATCCATGTTTACAATTTTAAAAAAACATTATGGTTCTAGTATGGATCATAAATTTATGTATTTAATATTCATATATTAAGATGAAATATTTTTTTATGAAAAGTATGAGACAAAATATTTGATATCAAAGTATGTTTTAGTTATTTTTGGAAACTAGGATGAGAAAAATTTAGTGAGAACCATAATAAAAAACCTATGTAAAAGAGAAATTTCTAGGTTAAGGTAAAAAATTGACTGTGGTTTCCTACAAAATAAATTCATGTCTAGATATAAGAAATGGGATGCAACTATGGAATTGATTCATCTAGGGTTAATAACTCCGAAATGGGTGTATTGGGTATTAAAACAATTTTCACTAGTGCATTATGATTATGTTTATGAATATACACCTAGTTAGACACTACTTTTGGATATGATTTGGTTAATTCATATTTTATTTTTGAATTATTGTGTCTCATTTCAATAAAATATGAACATTGATGGCCAAGATTAAACTTAAGGTGTTATAGACTGAAAATTATGTGTCATAATTTAGATTTCTTGTGAATCATTTTCTATGATCGCTCTAATTTTTTGTTATTGATAGTTAGGATAACCATTTTTTCTGGTAATTGATTTTTTATTGATGATAAAGTTGAGGTGGTGACAAATACACTCAAATATTGAAGTATCTTATTCGTGATTAGTCAAATGAATTTTTTTTATCATTAAAAGTCTCTAGAAAATTTAATTCCTATCCTCGATTATTAGATGTTTAATTATAATTGAAAATTCATAATGGTATGACAATAAAATATCATTTGTAAGATTATTATCTTATTGAATTTTGTGTATAGGTGACTCCTAAAAATATTTTTATTCACCCTCAATTTGAATTTGAATTTATCTTAGGCATGGATTGGATTTGTTTATATAAATCCTACATAAATTAGTGAGAAAGGGAAGTAACAATTGATATTCTAAACCAATATATGATCTTATATCAGTGTAGAGATAAATATTATGTTCCAATAGAAATTTTACACTTTGTATAGGTCTCGATTCTGATTCAAAAATAGTTTTTATCTCTGGTGGTTAGGGATAAAATCTTCATTAATGATAATCCTATTTTTTGAGAGTTTTTTATGTCTTTCTGTAGGAGTTTCCTAGACTTCCTATAAACCATGAAATGAGTTTTAAATAGAAAACATACTGAGATTCATACATATTTCAAAGACATTATTTATAATAATCCAAATTGAGTTATAATAATTTAAGAAGAGACACCAAGAGAATCTTGATAAGGGATTCATTTTTCATTGCACTTCACCAGTATGTTCACCTGTTCTTTTTATTAAAAAGGTAAGATGGATTGATATGAATTTGAAATGATTATCAGGAACAAAATAAAAACACAATCAATAATAAGTATCAAATTCCATTTATTGATAATTTTTTCAATCAATTGTGAGTAAATTAATATTTTACTAAAATTTCTCATCTTTCTGAAAACTATTAGTTAAGGGTAAAAAATGAATACATACCCAAGAAATATTTCTTTATATGGTCTGGAAATTATGAATTTTGAGTTATATCATTTGGTTTTACTAATTCCCCATATGTAATAATGTATTTAATGAATAAAGTCTTTTGATATTACCTTGATCAATTTTTGGTAGTATTTATATATGATATTCTTATATATTACATGAGTAAGGAAGAGCATTAGGATCATTTTATAATTGAATTAAAGACCATAAAGAAAGATAATATGTTTATAAAATTTCCCATGTATGAATTTTTCCTACAGAAGGTTTCATTGTTTGGTAATATAATATCACGTGAGGGTATATCAAAGTATCCCACAAAGATGAGAGTTATTGAACATTAGACCAGACCAACCGTAGTGATGGAGATACATAGTTTTCTTGAGTTCGGTTGGATATTATCAATTTTTTGTAGAGAATTTTTCACAGTTACCTAATCCACAGATCATGTTGACTTAAAAGGGAGGAACGTTCCTATGGATAGTTACTATATAAAAAATTAAAATAGATGAAGATAAGTTTATTCGGTAAATGTGTGCTCACAATGCCCATCAATGGTAAAGGGTATGTGATCTATAGTAAATTATCTAACATGGCTACATATCTTTAGTGAAAAAATTACCATAACTAACTTGAAATCATGGTTTGGGTAATATTTATCTAGAAAAATAAATTACCTTATGGACTAGTATGCTCCCTCGTGTATAATGATATGGTGATAGCTTATTCCACATGATAATTGAATTTTAAATAAAAAATTTACACAAAAATGATTTCAAGTTTTTTATGGTAATTTTTTCACTAAATATAAGAAACAAATATATTTATATAGAAAGGTGTTATTTATATAATTATCTAAAAATTATAAATTATATATTCACTCAAAAAAAGTGGAATGTGCTCTAGATAAAATGGTTTTAATTGATTAAATATTATAACTTCTCAATACATTACCACCCTAGAAACGTGAACAAGGTGGAAGATTCTCAGAGTTGAAAGGGTCATGATAGATTATCTATGATGAGGATCACAAAATATCCAATTTTTCTATATTTTCAAATGATATATCTTAAAATATTAAACAAAAGAGATAAATCTAGTCATTATCAAATTGGTATTCAACCATATATTTGAGTGAAGATTAAAGAGGCACAATTGAAGACATATATCTCCAAATGAAGGTGATAAATATTGTTGATTTCAACCATTATTGTTATTGAATGATAATTTTTACGTATAGAGTACATGTTATATCAATTCCAGATATGAAGAAAAAAAATGGATGAAACTCAAATTTCATCATTATTTATTCATCTTAGAAGTTTGGTGATATATACAGAACTAAAAGATTATTTATGGTGGGATAAAAATAAAAGCGGTATTGGAGTATGTTTCATGATTATAGGTATGTCATCTTGTAATGGCTGAGAGAAACAATTCTAAGGGGATGTCACAACCATTACCCATACCAAAAATAGAAGCTGTAAAATATCACTATTGATTTAATCATTGGAATCTTAAAAATTTATAAAGGTCCCAATTTTACTTGGTATGTAGTCAATTTCCTTAAAAATATAGTAAACATCATTTCCATAAGATAATATTTCTATCTTGATTGTATTTCAATAATACACATTAATTAAGTGGTAAGATAGCATAGAGTTCCACATTCTATTGTATGTGATCTTTAACTAAGATATATGTAAAAATTCTATATAATTATTTAAAAATATATAAATATAGAGTTATTTCTAAAAAATAATTACCTTCCTTAAATATATTTTCAGTTTAACATAACTATTAAAATAGTAGAGGATATGTTCATATCTTAATCTCTATATTTAAAAAGTATTTGTGATATCCACTATCCTCTTATTATAATAACTTTCACTCAAGCAATTGGATGGATCTTTAACAATACCTTTATTGAAAATAGTTTATAACTCCAACAAGATGGGATGAAGTAGGAAAAATGAATTTATTAGGAACTGATCTATTTTTTGTAAATATTATAGTGTGTTAGATCTATTATTCATCACAACAATTTATCTCAGAGTCGATAGAAGAGTTAACAGAAAAATCAAAGGTGAAATATGGAATTAAAAGTTTTTGAGAAGGTATTTGATGGAATTTCTACATGGAAAAATTTTGTGAGATTCAAAAAGAATGAAAATATTATACATATTTATATTTTCCCCTTTTATATTCTTTATTGAGTGAGAACTATAGCTTATCACTTCGCACTTCCATGGAACCTCTCTCAAGTTCACTATGTGATACATGTATATCTTCTGGGGAAGTATATACTTTATCCTTGAAATGTACAGAACTAAAAGGTATTACTACTAGATCATGATCCTTATTTGAATAATAATCACTAAAAATTATAGAACATAAATATAAAGTGATATGTAAAAATACTACTCACCTAGTTAAGCTTCTCTAGAGGAATCATAAATTTAAGTAAGCTACTTGGGAATTAGAGGATGTGTTGAAGAAAATGTATTTTTAGTTGACTCTATCAGAGAAAAGAAATATTTATGTTAAGATTATTATAATTGGATATAATGTAACACCCTTGTATTTTATATAATATTTCTCCATAAATAAATTTGATTAATTTGATAGCTTGTTGTTCTCACAACAATGAGTTCAAATGAACTGTGATATATTATTTAAATATTGTTATTTAAATGTCACCATTATTAAGTTAGCCATTAGTTTAGAAGGTATATATATTAATGAAAATTTTTTAAAAAACTTGCATAATAGATTTATAGAATTAAATTTTATTAATTTCTAGTAGAGACATTTTAGGATTCACAATTATGATTTCTTCAAAAATGGTTTTTATTTAATTTTGGGCATGAACATTATAATCAATTTTGACCATTTTTTGAAATTTTATTTGAAAATTTAACATTATTTTTTAAAATCCGCCTATCAAAATTATATTTGGATAAATTTTTGGAGGTTTTATGAATAATTTAATTTAGTGGGGATTAATGAAGATACCTTATTGAAGAAAAATTTCTTATATTTTTTGGTTTTTTCATAGAACCATTTTTAATTTGGAATGGTTTTAAATTTTAATCAAAATATTTTTGTTAAATATAATTATATTTATACATTTTGGATCAATATTATATTTGTTATTTGTATAAAAATACTTTTAGAATTAAACAGGCATTTTTCTAAAAACTATTTTTGTCACGTTTTTTAGGATTATTCTAATGGAAATTTTATCCTCTTATAGAGATTGAATTTGATAATTTCACATAATTTATTTTTTTATTTTATTTTTTTATTTCTATTTATTCTTATCATTTTTTGTAGTTTTTTTATAGTTTGGAGAAAATGGAGTTTTTAGACCCGACATTAGGTGTTGCACGGTTGGGGCCCGATTAAATGGAATTGTGCGCAAGCCCAAAAGAGACCATGAACCATGGATAGGGGAATTTTCTAGGAAGAACACATAATGTAAAGGTGTGAACCCTCCCCATTAAAACCATGCATCTAGTTTCTTCTTGGATAGAGGATACCGCATAGGTGCCACACTGTTTCGCAGACCATGTGGCCAAATCGTATGACATGTCGAGGTCATTAAAAATGTTGAATTTTTTATTTATACCTTCATTGATTTAACTCCAATTCCACCCATTGCTTCCCCCGCTCGGGATTTCCTTCCCTAAGTTCCACTCCCTATCCTCTTGGACACCTTGGATCTCCAAATTTAGTGTGGTTTGGTGTGGTATCTTCAAGAATCAGTAATTAAGTTCTTCCTTTCTTCATTCTCTTATTCTTCTAGGATTCCTTATTCTTTCTTATAGGGTTCCTCTCTCTATTATGGGTTGGTTACCCTAAAATGGGTTCTACCACGGTTTTTTGGGTATAATAATTGTGTTTCTAGGTTGATATTGTCTCTATAGTGTCTCATTGAGGTGCGGTTGTGGTTTTCCATCAAATTCTAAAATTTTCCAAGATTGAGGTAGGTAATTCCAGACAGTAGAATTATTATATGGTTTTCGTGTTATTTATTTGACTATTAAATATGTTCTATGTACTATTTTGTGGTTCAAAATGTGTTCTCAAAAGTTTTTTAGGGGCATATGGGTTGAAATATGATTTTCCAAATGAAGTTAGTTGTGTATCAAGTGGGTTTCATTATTGTTCTTCTTAAAAGTGTTCTAAAACTTATGTAAATAGTGTGTTGAGTGATTGAAAATAGATTTGGTGTTCATATATATTTTATAATTTGGTTTGCCTATGGAAAATGGTGACTTATTTTTATATTTTTATGGTTTAATGATTGTGCATGTTAGAGAAGTGGTTTATGTGATATGAAATATGGGATTAAGAATAAAGGGAATCCTAGGTATCTAGGTGGGAAGATATTACTAGTACCCTATTCAGATCGATGTGGTTGAGGCCTAGTTTCCTCTAGCAGTATTGACACTACAACACTAACTAAACAATGATAATTAATGGAGACCACTGGAACTTTGGATATATTCCTCTCTTGTGGCTCGTGAATTGGTACATTGTGGGTTTAGGTTGTTATACTATGTTTCATCGAGATATGAGGTTCCTAGGGTCCCACTAGTTCTAGTGCCTTTAGGGGTTATCGATGGAGCACTTGTGATGTTACTATTACTGTCAGTATACAGTGGACTTTTCTTTAATTTTTATTTCAAATCATGCTTCTTGTGAAAATGTTTCCATAAAATTTTATAAAAAAAATACCATTTTCCTTCTTAAAATTTTCATTTTAATTTGTTTTATAATGTTATGGAAAGTAATATTATTTTTTGTGGAATACTACTGGTCATTATACTACACCCTACGCACGCCATCAAGTGTATTTAGATCTTGTTATATTTGAACCTAGTAAAGGCAAGATGTTCTATGGTGGTGATAGGTGTTTCCGAAGCCAGTATTCCTCTTCATATAGGTGTTGTTGCAAGGGGCTTGGGGGTTTTTCCCTCTTGTTTCATATAGGTTTAGTTATATAGTGGTTTCCCTTCCTAATTTTTAGTATATTGGTTTTTGGTTAAAGTTGTAGAATGTTTAACTAGAAATTTGTGTATCTATTTGGATTAAGGATATTGATCATGGTGTGATGTTTCATTCTTCTAAATTGTTTATCATTGTTTATAATGGGTGAAATCATTCCCAAAATTGTAATATTAATACCCAAGAATTATTTTATATCCATTGGGGATCGATAATTCCCTTATGTCCATGCCATAGGATAGGTTGAGTGTCAGTTTTTATAGAATATTGGGCTAGTTTGTGACAAATAAAATGTATTATATATTCAAATTATCATGTTCAAAATTATTAATGAGTCCAATTTCATTTTTGGTCATGATGAATAGTAAAAACACTAATACTAATTGTTAGGGTTAATGTTAAAACAGGTTTACCAATGTGGTCAAAACAAGAGATAAGGGTAATTTTACAAACCAAACTTGTATAAATTCTATTGGTTTGATGTTTTTTGAACATATAACATCCTAAATTCCAATTCATATCCATTTGGAATCATTTTTCTTGATTAAGAGATTATAATATTTTAATCTGTTAATAAATTTCATCTGTTTCATCTCCCCATATTATAAATTGATACACCTCCTCTCTCTTATTGAGACCAATTTTAGCCATAAAAATTTACCAAAATATATCAAATTATCTTTTAAAGTTACATATACATGAATTAGAGTTTTTATTATTATTAAAATACAATTTTAATGTTCTTTAATAAGGGATTTTAAGTGGGTATATAGAAGAAGTGTTAATCATCCTACCAGACCTCTTTCAATTTATTTCCTATTCTCCATCCCCTAAATAGGTGGTATTCTTCCTAAAATAATAAATTCAGTATAATAAAAATAATAAAAATGACTTGTGGCCATGTAACCACTATTATTCAACCTATTTTTCATCAAATGAGAATTCAATGTATCTCTCAAGCATATGTGTGGACTATCCCCTCCACATGGAAATACAATTCATATTCCACCACAATCATTTATTGTTATTTAATGATAAATAATTATTTTTATTTCTTTCCATAATTTTTTTAGAAAATGAAAACAACCTTCATATGTATGTACGGGATACTATCTCCTTGAATGGTGTGAATAATTTTTTTATCTCTACCTTTTATATATGATTATAAATAGGTATACAATGAATATTTAGTATTTTTATCCCATGATTAACATTGTCTATATTATGGAACCCCGATCAAAATTCAAGTATCATAACTTATGAACTGAAACTTCTATAGAAAATGAAATATTTAACACTCAGAAATAACAATATTAAATAGGAATTATTAATAAATGCGCATTTAAATGTAATAAGTGGATAATATTACATATTAAAAGTATATAAATTATTTTAATATATAACTAAAATAAAAATTAATTAATTATCCATGAGGAAAAAGTGTTTTCTAAGAAAGTTGAACATGAGGTAAGGGTTTTACATTATAATCTTACTTTAATCAGGATTTTTATTACTTGATAATCCATTGATGTAAATTGTATGATACCAATATAATTACATTATTTACTTTATTCTTCTTAGGTTATATATGTAATTATCAAGTAATAGTACCATTTCCCACTCTGTGGTATATAAAATAATTAGTAATTTGTCTTATAAAAAACAACTTTATTTCCTCTTCGGTTAGGAATATGTTTTCTTCCTTGACCAAGTTTTAAATAAAATATTTTCAAAAATATTTTTACTATTATACCAAGATCTTTTAAAGTAATTTTTAACCATGTTTTACATTATTTAAAAATATTTCAAATGAATATTCTTGATTTTTTCCAAATTAGTTACTTTTTAGTTTTTACATATAATGTGAAAGGGGTCATTGTTTTAACATACTCAACATAAATGTAATTCCCCACCTCCATGACAACTCAATACATTGATATATTATCTATATGTTTCCATGTATCATTTACAAGAAAAAAATTTCCATAATATTTTTGAAATTTAGAGATTTTAAATAAGGTATTTCAAAATGTAAAGTGTATTTTCCTCAAGAAATATTCATGTGATCTTTTAAAGTAATTTTTCAACTATGATAACATCCTTCGATGTAAATTATTATTTACTAAAATTTTGATTAAATGATGCCATCCATATTCTTTCCCTAGATGGTTTATGATTACAATAATGTGTTATTTATAAATCCTTTTAATTTTTCACGGTCTATACTATGATAAAATGATGAAATGTTTATGAAACCTATTTATTTTCAATAGGTTATTATATAATAAAATGAATAACTTTTTATGAATCATATTTCTTTTCGATGGGTTATAATATGATGATATGATTAGATTATTGTATTTTGAATTTTTTATGATCTTATGGTCCACATATGAATAAATTATAATTATTTTATGGGTGTTCCTAGGATTATATAACCATATATTCCATTTTGTTAAGATGGATATCTAATGAGATAATAAAAACAAGAATGGGAAAAAAACCCAGTTCAGTAAGGGGATATATACACTATTATAGTCTTGGAATTGAACCTTTTTTATGGATATTATGGAATGGGGAGTGAACCCAATCCACTATGATGGTCTCGGAAGTTATACTTGAATAAGGAAATTATTTTATATGTTTTTTGTTTGAAAACGTATGTATTATGACAATTTTTTGCTATCAAGAATCATGTTCTTTAATTATTTTATGATATATATTCTGAACTTCCAATAATTATTCCATGACTCTTTTTTATTATCTATTATTTATAGGGTATGGTTTTGAAATGTTAATATAATGTTATCATATAGTTATACTCATGTTATTCTTAAATTATCATTGATATCTCACTTGATTAACCTTACAAAGCATATAATATCACCATTTATTATGTTCCCTTTTCCCTAAGATATAGAGAGTCTTTTTAAGAATGACATGTCTAAGCAGAGATCTAGTTGTGAAGAATTAAATGAGAGACAATGTAAATCTCTAATGAATAACTTTTTATGTATCAAATCTTCAAAATAAATAAAGTAATTAGATTTTAGGAATGGAACATAATGATGTTTTTTAATATTCATATAAAAAGAGGAAATATTTTTGCATAAATTTATTTCATCAGAGTCAACATATTTTCATCAGTATATCATGATGGTAACCAATAGGAATGAACATATTCATGCTCATTTTTAAGAATACTATTGGCCTAATATTATAGAAACAATAGGGATACCCATGGAGGGCCCCATATATGAATGTAGCCATGTTAAACACATGTCTTCACCTACCTAATGGAGAGAATTGTAAATGAAATCTCATCAAAGTGGGCCTAAATATATATAGCATACCCATATCTCTTATTTTATTGATTCTAGGATTCATTATCCTACTAAACATTTATTAATTATGTCCAAATTTCCTAGTGAATCTTTATTGGATCGTGGAAGTAGCAATCATTGTGAAGGTCCTCCCTAAAATATCGCTTCTAGCTACTCTAGTGGTCCTACTCGGAGAATGAACAATGAAGGTACTCCTCGGGGTAGTATCATGATTGATAATAGGAATTTATCTCATGATTTATTTTGAAAAAATCATCCCAATAGTAAAAATGTAAAATAGAAATTATTTCATCCCATTTCAATTGATCACCTTGAAGTTCCTCCCCGTCATATATAATATAGAAACACTAACTATAATAGAACATTTTTTTATAACGGAAGTCCATCCCATAGTAGAATTTAATATGAATCTCCTCATATTAACATATTACATGAATAGGAATACACTTAACCTCTTAAAGAAATGTTCAGAAATCTCGTATATCATGAGAAACTCAGCGATTAAGGTCATATTTCCAAAGCTTCAAATCTATAATAAGTGATAATATTTATCAAGTATAAGACACCTTGGGGAAACGATCATTCTCCAAACAACCCTTTAATATCTATGAATCTACCATAATAGGTAATATTTCAATCAACCCTACTCATTAGAATAAGGATATCTGGAAAAAAACATTGCAGTCAAAACTGGTAGTGTAATCTCTCACAGAAGATGAAGATAAGCTCTGGGTTATGAAGAAATTTCATTCCAAAGACAACATACCAGTTATGTTTTTTACCATCACCATATCTCAGTATAAAATTCCCAAAAAAATTACATATGACTGTATACACCATCTTTAGCTTGACCTGTGTATTTTTCTTCATCGTTTGAGGTAAACATCTTTCTTACATGGAATAAAAAACCAAATTAAGTAAATATATTAATTTTTATTCCATTTTAGTGGCATGATACCAATGATTATAAAAGTAGTCTGATAATCTAATACTTATTGGCCTTGATTCATTGAATAATATGTTTCAGCTGATTGTTAACTCTTCATGTCGCATGCATATTAAATGGTGGGCTGGACAAAGAGATTTACATTTCACCCCACTCATAAATCAACAGATTCCACTAAGAGAGACTCCAAGTAATGATTTTAATTTAGGAACAATCTCTAATCATGATAGTTTTTATACTTTATTGGGTTTCATTATGTCTAGAACTAGAAAAATTAAACCATGTGAGAGTGATCTACTAAAAGACTCATGGATCAGGCTTCTCAAAAGGTTGAACATTAATATCATTTGAGAAATTCCAAACCATCATCTATATTATTGTTTTCAACTGTAAAAACTAATACTCATAGCATTTACTAAACCCATCTCATTCTTAGGCAAAATAC
This sequence comes from Viscum album, assembly GCA_963277665.1. Taxonomy (NCBI): domain Eukaryota; kingdom Viridiplantae; phylum Streptophyta; class Magnoliopsida; order Santalales; family Viscaceae; genus Viscum; species Viscum album. Next base: position 1,895,839,660 of record OY728130.1, on the reverse strand, counting down.
AACTAGATCTAGATGGTATCATTAGCAGTCACTTCCATAATCATCTAGTAAAACCCTAGCCATGCGGTTTGGAGTTATTTATACCATCATTGTCAACCCAAATGTCATAAAGTCCCTGGTGGGTCTGAAGAAATTTAGTGATGGGGAGAGATCAACCTCATACTAGAATAATGGTTTTATTTTAACCATAAATTACTCTTCCCCTATATAATTTAGACTTTTCCAAAGTAGAAAATGTACCATAAGAAAATTCCATTTTCTCCAATTTCATGACCCATATTTATTCTTAGAGATACATAAATAAAGTTTTTATGTGGACTATATCCATATTACCCTCCATAAATAAGTCTTAGTTTAGTCATTAAAGGGAAAGATGAAGACATTTAGGGGTGAAAAACAAAAGTAACCACTCAAGAAGTTGGAAACAAAGGGGAATTGTGACTTATTGGTCAACAAATACACCATGGTAGATGTGCATCCTTATCCTTATGAGAATTATATTATATTGATAGTTCATGAGAGTATAAGGATTTTTTTTATCTTGAATATGTTCCACATTGAAACAATTGAATATTGCGTGCATACCTGAATCAAAAGGAAAGCTAAAACATTTGGAGCTCCACAAATGATCAACTTCCTCATCTTCATTGGGATTAAAAATAGTAAAAGGGAAAAGGTGTGGCTACATACCACCCATTAACCAAATAATTTTACCCCCCCCCCCATTATTTATGGAATAATGAACCATTATAAGGAATATTTAATGGAGATAATAAAAAAAATTAGTTACTCTTGGGAAATATCTATGCTTGATATAGTTTCTAAAACAAGACTCACATTACCCTTTAAAAAATCTCCCTCTATAAGAAGTGTTATTCCTACCATTATGAAAAAAAATTATTCATCTAACTAGATCTAGACAACCGATTAATCTAGATTTAATGGTATAATAATATCATTAATTCCCTCTCATAGGGTTGAAATCAGGTAAAGTCATGAAATTTACACAAAGTAAACCCATGTTGGATATTAGTAGTGAATAGATCTAGGACTTCCATGCTTGGATTATCCTATCATTTATCCAATTCAAATTTATTCTCAACTAACCATCTTATTTGACTTTAATGGAAATAATAAGTCATTATAAGCATAAATGGAAGTTATGTATGGGGGATTCACTACTACAACCTAAGATAAATATGTACCCCAAATGGGTCTATAGAACACCTCCTCCGTCCAATTTTAAAAATATAAATTTTCTAAATTTAAATGATATTGGGGACCCAGAGCATTATTTGATGCATTTTTTTATCTTTATATGGTCCCATGATGGGATCCCTTGAACTAAAAGAGGCACTTAAGATTATTTATTTTTTGAAAACCCTATACAGAGAATCATTTTTCTGGTAGAGTATTCTAAAATCCAAAATGATTATAAGTTGGGAAGACCTTGATTGGAATTTAATCTACCAACTAAGGTATTTGTTGAGAATTCAAAAATCATTGACCACTAAAAGAGAAAACATATCAAAAATAATAGACAATCAGACATTATCAATATGTGGAAATGTCAAACATATTAATTCATCATAAAACTACCTCAAGAAGAGTTGTTAGGGATCTACATTGAAAATATACATGATGATTTACAAATGACACACATATTATTAAGGTGACCAGGAGGGTTTTGTGGGCTTGTTACGTTCACATAAAATCTAGAATATTCTATATGGTATATCAATCCTAAGCCTTATCCAACACAAAAAGTTCTAGAAAATATGACAGGGAAATAAAAAAAGGATATTTTGTAATTTACCTCTCTCTAAAATGATCTCCATTACCTAATCCTATGAAATATTATGTGGTCCCCCCAATAGAATGGAAACAACCACAAAAATAGTTCCTATAACAGAAATGTAGAAAAGATTAAAGGTATATTCCATACAAAGACCAAAAGAATAATGATTACTCTTTCTAAAATGACACAGTCCATGGATATTTCACCACATCTATGGAAAAAAATTATAAATCTAAAAAAACCTAAGTATCCCAATCAGGTTTAACTTATTGAATGCATAATTACTATCCTCAGCATTGAATGTTAGAATATAAAATCCCAGGGTTCTTTGTATTTAAAGAAACCCATTATAAAATGGTGGATTCAAGATATATTAATTTAGGAATAATAAAAGCACAAGTATCATGTGTTTATGAAACCTCTCTATAATAAGAAGGGGAATAGAAATAAGTCCCAAATATGGGCACTAAAAATTTGAAGATTGGGTGACTATGAATATGGTAAAACAAGTACATTCTATCTACAGGGTATAGTTAACCCATCTAGTCATGTCCTCATTGTTTTATGCTATGGTGTGACCAAAATTGGTGGTACCACAATATTTCAAGATCTTTTGTTCTAAAGGAAGGCATAACTATCATGGTAAGAATGAAGTATTATAAAATGAATCTGTATTGATTCCCAAGTAACTATAAATTATTTTAATTTTGTGCATTTAGTACTGGGTGAACAGGAACTTTCGTACCAACCAGTTCTATGGGAACCATCCGACAAAAAAGAAACTTTAATCATATAAAGATCTATTTTACAACTACATCATTATGACTCACTAAATATATCACTTCACTAAAGAAAATTAATATTTATAAAAATATGTTTTCCTTACTCATAACTATTTGTGTCTTGATTATAGATTACATAAAGATTCGTAGAGACACTGAAATCCATTGTCCAAGGACCAGCTTTGAATGAGAAAAAAAAATCCTCTTTTAACAATACAAAATATACATCTATGAAAGGACTTTCAAAATCAAGAAATGTGTGTGGATTGATCCCTATTTTGATAGGATACATAGTGATTCCAAGATCTCTAATCTTAGGTCCATACATAAACCCCACTATCAAAATTGATATTTCTTTTCTAATTTAGTTGATCCAGATAAATATAGGAAGGGATAATATGGATTATATGTAGATTTATTATTAATAACTCCAAGATATATAGTTACATCAAGGTACTTTTCTCAAGGATCAGTCACAAATTCTATCAACCATAATTCCCACCTTTCCTACAAATAGGAGTTTCCTATAGAGATCCATTAATGAACCTGCACTGAGAAAAGATAAAACCTAAAATATTCCCCATACAAGCATTGGTAATATATCCATATACCGATTCTATGATAAAATAACCTCATTTTTTATATATAATAATTTGAGTCCTTATTACATGATGTTAAACTATATAACACATTTTCCACCTCCTATGATATTAATCTGGTCAAGGCGGCTTATTAAATGTGGTATAGACTCCCAAAATGAGAGATAGTTCTATGGAATAATGTATTATGTAAGAAAGTGCCCCAAATAAACAATGAGATAACATGCCCCTTTTTCATCATTATATATTTATATCTAGAGCCTTACCTATGATATATGGTCTATAAAATTCCTTGACTCTTAGTATATCAAGATACACAACTGGACCATATACTTCAAACCCAGCTATAATTCTTCATTCATTTCAACAGCTTTCAATGGAATTAAAGTACTCTAGTCATGGAAAAATTAAAAACAAATTTCCTTCACCATGATTTTGAAATGCTTCATTTTTATAATCAACACTCCATGATTTAAGAATATTTTATTTCCACAAACCTCCCTTGGCTATCGGTAATCAACACATTCAACTTAATATGATACCTATTCTTGAATAGATGCACTATTATCCTGATGTGTCTTTACATATGTGCCCATAATATATCATAGCTAGTATAGAAATCCTAATTTACTTTTTAGCTACATTCAAGAGATGCATCTATTATGAAGTTTGAAGCTATTATTTATCTCTATTACCTCACTAGGAGAATATATCTACTCTAGTAAATGGCCAAGAAACTCAATAGTCGACCTAGACATATAGCTTGGTTAGAGAAATACCATCATTGTTCCTGAAACTGTGTCCCCCCAATATATACCATTAGGAATCAATATTATTTCACTTATCATAAGTTGTGCATGATTAGGGTCTCTTGGACTTTGGATCTCTACTAGACCACTTATTAAATTAACGATTTCATAAACATATACTTTGGTGCAGAGATCCTTCCCCATTACATAAATTTCTAGTAGAAGTAGTTCTTAGGTGACTAAAGGAGTTATATAATCTCCATGTCATATTGAAATTGGGTGAGTATTTAATCATACATATCCCCCAAAATATGGGCTTTACTTATCATCTCCACATCCCACAAGCTCAAACCCACCTCACCATGAACTAATTGGAAGGTGATCAAATATAGGCTCCACATACAGGTAACTTTTATGATAAGATATTTTCTTATATTGATAAGAGGTTTGGAAACACACACATATTTATATATATACCCACTAATTTTAGATTCAATTCCAATTCACTACAATTATTCTACCCCCAGAACAAAAAACCCCAATACATACCCAAGGAACCCCTAAACATCAGATCCTAACTAGATAACCAATCATGATTGTGGGTTCCCCTTTCCCAATTGATAATGTAGTTGAATTTTTACACATATAGATCTTTCATCTATTGTTATCATTTTAATTATGGTGGATTTTATGTTACTACATAGAACATTGGGAACTCTGTTCCTTTAATGAAGTCATTGGATACTGAAGAGTTTTCATGGCTCATCCCTTGATACATGTGAACCTAGCATGATTGTTCATTCTCTACAAGAGGGGATAGAATGGGGACATCATTTAATATCCTGAAAATATACAATATTTTATTTTTTTTAATAGAGGATACTCTCGAAATATCACACCTATCAAACCCGAAAGCAACTGGTGCTTTAAGATAATATACTAGTGTTGACAATGGTAAACACTCTTAATGATATCCCTGAAACTCATAGTCAATTCTTGAGTAACTTTAATTTTTTATAAAGTATCAATCTAATAAATACACCAAATAACAGTCATGTTTGAAAATGTATATGACTATTCCTGTGAAACCAAGTGACTACATATATTAGGTTAATGGATTTAACTTGGTAATGGTAAACAAATCACAAAAATTCCTCACAAAAACTCACATTTAAGGTTAATATCTTAATGAAACTAAGAAAATTGAAGAGAGAAGTTATATTATTACCTCCTATAATGCAAGAACATGGTTCAATATTTGGAAACTGTTATGCGATTCATAGTATGTGAACATAACCATGATGTTTTCACCAATCCAAGATCTACAAATCAATTTAAAAATAGAAGTAATGGGTAACATGCTTAATGTATAGAATTTAACCCAAAAATACTACCACCCCTTCACAGAATGCATGGTGACTATGTGGGATCCCATCTGCTCCTTGGAAATAGCTCCTTATCATTCCAAATAGACCAAATTCAATGATGGGGAATTTTTTGATGCTCATGAATCCAAAATAAGAATACAAAAATATGGTAAATAAATAAAAAATTTAGAAAATAAAAAAAAACTATAATGATTCTAATAGGATCACAGAGGTTGGCCAGGTAAAGACTGTCTTACCTATATGATCATCTAGTTACCACACAACCATGCCCCATCTACCACATGAGTGTTTCATGGATAGAATCCCTATGGAATTAAATGGTTTACCACATGTAACACCTTTATGAGTATTTTATTGGATCCTAGTGAGTACATCATTGATGAAGACCAATGAGTTTTCTGACCCATCTTAAATGTTCTCTAGTGATGCCCATCTCTCTTTCCTTCCATCTGCATCATGTGATGTCACATGGATAACCAAGTGATCGTCTCCATCGTATTTTTTTCATTGAGGGGTCCTTAATGTGATTTTCATCCATAAAACACATGATTTTACTCCCTCTATTATAAATTTAGCAGCCTAGTGACTTAACAGTCTCACTCGATAATAATATGTGAATAAATTAAAGCAGGTTTTCCAATAATGGGATCCCTAACTATAAAGGGTCATAAACCATCAATACTTAAAAAAATACACAAACTTTTAATGATAGATATCTATCCCAAGATGATAAATTCCCCCTTTTTCTTATTAGAAATACAGGGAGATAGAAAGATAAAGGATTGTGGCTCAATAGTTTATTTATCCTTCCTGATATTCCCATAGGTGATTTCAAAAACTAGCAAAATGATATGATGAAAATAGAAGTCATAAATCACTATTAGGATATTTATCTCTTGATTATATCACCATGTGAATTATTTCATGAATATAACTTGGTTTTCATGTCTAACTTATCAAATCTATCCCCCCATAAGTTGCCTTTTGTATATTTCATTTTCCTCTTTCCATGGTTCAAGGAGAATTCCATGTTACATGGTAAATTATTCTTATACTATGAAAATTACCATTATATGAGGTGAATTCCACTTATAGTAGGATATTTGAACTTCTCCTATGAGAATTATTTTTTAGTTTGAGAATTTAGATTAATATAAAAAAATTTCAGTCTACAATGTTCAGATTGCATGCGGTTAACCAATCCCACTTAATTTGAAAAAAGGTAAGACCTCTTATATTGGAATTCTATGACATTGATCATATTGAACGGTCAGCCTCTCTTATGTAAAAACCCTTATTCCAAGCTATATATATGCTTTAAAGAAGATTATAATCCCAATGATTCCCAATCCATAACTCCTCTAAAGCCACTATAAAAACTTGGTCAGATCATACACATCACTTTGCATCCCATAGATCATAGATTCCCATGATAAAATGAGGTTTGGGGTCATCATTATAGATATGAAGAACCCTAAATGAAACTATAATCATAGAGTCACTTAATAAGAGGGATCTCTATTAGGAAGATACTAGAGTAGCTATTCCAAATCCATAGTGGATTTTCTACATGTCCCACAAGTCAGACATGTTATGGTATCCCTCTTAGAGTAATCCCCCAGTCCTTCTTGCTATATATCACAGTCCCCCTACAACTACATTCGATATCCCTTTCTAGATGAAAATTTTGAAGGAAAAAATATGATAAGGTCTCACTTCAGATATAAGCCCCACGAGGTTCCCATTGATGATTGCATCAACCATGAATCATCAATGAGCTTAGGAGAAAGAAGGATCCAAAGATAACCTCAATGTATAAACCCTATTGAAACTAAATGTCATGTTATATTATAATACATGTAATATTCAATTATGTCTTATTTCTTACACAGACCATGGTGCATGTGATCATAGAGAAACTGGAGGATAATGCCAATAAAATCACTAAAATATCTACTTTTCCCTCCTTCTTAGGTTTAATCCCCAACACAACATTTATAATGGGCCACCTCCTTAGGTGTAATCGCTAACATAAATTTCATTATGGTCCTCCTCCATAAGTCTAGTACCCATTATTATATTCATTATAGGCCTCCTAGATAGGTGTAATCCTCAACACATCATTAATTATGGTCCTTCTCTTTAGGTTTTAACTCCAGATCAACTTTCAATATGGTCCCCTCTTTATGACTAGGCCCTAAAAAAATGTATATGGGACTCTTACTTTGGTTTGATCCCTAAAATAACTTTCATTATGGGCATTATTTCCTAATTGTAAACCCCAGTAACTGTATTTTCTTATTTTCAATGGTCTATGTTCCAAATAAATATTTTCAAGTAATACCCCATATGTGTAAGCCCAACAAGATTCTATAATATTGAACCTTTCATTATATATACATCCCCAAAACATGTTGTTAAAATTCATAGAAAATTTACTTCTCACATGATGCTAAATTACATGACAACACCATTATTGCATTCCATTAAACTGCAAGGTACAGTCTTTTAACATGACCTTAAACGATGCCATTAGAACTATGTGGTATTTGACTTCCATCTAGATGGGATACATAGGACGCCTATAGAGACCCAAATTTTATAACCAGACTTTTACATAATTTTAGTGATAAAAAAACATAAAAACATTAAAAATATTGGATCCAAATGTATAGTGTCTTTGGAAAACTTGGACCATTCATAACATTTACAACACAAAACATTTATTTAGTTCTTTATTATTTAGCTTCTTATTGTAACTTGACTTTTCCTTAGTACATGCTATCAAATGAGGATATACATCAAAAAGGGGTGAGATAAAAGCTCAGTAAGAGGATAGGTAAGAATATGAAACAACATAACATTGGACTATCAAAATCATTATCACCATAAAATAGGCATAGGATCATAATCATTATAGGAAACATTAACAAAATACTTGGAATGTTTTAATGCATAAAAAAGTGAAACACCATGTCTTAGTAATTAACTACCACACATAGTTGTGAAAAAATATAGCATCATGTTCAAACATCATTTCACTTTAACTAATTATATTAATCACTTTACCCAATGTATTGGAGTTTTGTATAATTCTAGGTTCACCTATCATATTTAGACACTCATATTGCTCTATATAATTCCTAGTGCACTTGTATCATCATTAAATTTACATTATCATGCATGACACACTGAAAATACGTCAAATATGAACATAATAACCCCAATGGAAAGAAATGGGTTTCACATCATATATTCATAAACAATAATTTCACATAATAAATAGATAATATCATTGTTAACATAGAACCATTAACCTTTAGTGAAGAGTGAAACAATCTTTGAGAGGTAAAAAATGGTATGTTTATTTGAAAGAAGAGTTCTTTTGGAAAACATTGGGTTTTTCATAAAATTAATTAGAGGAAATCTATATCCTATAAATGGTGATATAATGATAAATAAATTATTTTTAAGGCATATCCATACTGAAAATGGTTTGAAGAGGGAAACCCCAAATAAAGAGAGATGGGTTCTAGAATTTCCCCTTACCTTATATCTGAATGATTTCTTCACCTTAATGTCTTGTACAATCACATTTGATTAATTAATTATAAATTAAATTAAATTTTACACCTTAATTTTATTCATTATGTATTTATTAATCTCATTCATGGGTCTTGGATGAGTTATAGTGTTTAAGTTCATTGTTTGAGAGTGTTCATTTTCTTTGTTTCCCTGAACAGTTAACTTGTATTCATGGATAGAAGATTGTATAAAAAGTGGATAACAACCCAAATTGTTAATAAAAAATATTAGTGACATTATAGAGGTATAAATGATGATTTTTTTCATATACCATGATGATGAATCATTAGACATAATTTTATTCATAAACACTTGGATTAATTTGGTGATTTTTCTCGCAATGAACTTGTTTGTATTATTATTTTATAACATGTATGTATAAGGATTACACAACATTAAATAAGATAAAAATCATATATTATGATCTATTTTAACCATTAAAATGGTTTAATGACCAGTCTAGAATATGGTAATGAAAATTGAAAACTCGTTGTCCTTGAATGTGATAAATCAACACAACTTAGACGGTTTTTCATTAATAGTATAAAAGGAGGGGGAGGGAGAGATTATGATAAAATATACCGTTAGAATAATATAATTCTACTAAATTTATTTTAATTTATTTATTAAACCATTTGGGTGAAGGTAGGTGAGGATGGAAAAAAATGAAAATAAAAGAATCGGAAAAAGGAATTTACTTCGTGAGTTAATCTCTTTTAGGAGCCTCTTTAGGGAAGGTGTTTTGGTAATTTTATCATAATAAGGTATTCTAGACATTGGGGGATATGGGTGATCATTGGGAAGAATTTGGATAGAGAAACAAGTTTTAGATGTGTGAAGTAATGAGTGTGTGAGTGCTAGTATTTATAGTGTAGGGGAGATGGGTTTTCTCAATATTATAATCATTAATTTATTATTTCTCAAAAATATAATTAATAGTAATGATACCATGACCAAAAATAGCAATAATTTCATTTGAGTTCTATATTTGGGTGCTTACATCACTCATGATGTTCGGAATAGTGGATTTAAATTAAAACGTTTTTATATGGTAAATTAATGTATTTTACTATTCACTAAAAATTTAAGTTTTTTAGACAAACCCAGAAAAATCAACCTAAGCACTTTTATACATCTAGAACACAAATATTAACTCCATTTTTTTAAATAATTTTATAGTTGTTATTAATTTTATTTTTTAATTTGAATCAGAATTTACCCGAAAAATATAGATTTTATAAGAAAAAATGATTTTATAATGCTTTCAAAAATTACATAAGGCCTTATAAATTTATATTAAAACCATAAGACATGGAATTTTTAGTTTATGAACACATTTTATGAAAATAAATATTATTTTAAATTATTTAAATAATTATAATTATTTTTTTATGACTTACAAAAATACCAATACTTTTACTATGGTTATATTGTCACTTATAAGATACCTAAATTTCAATTAACCATTCATGGGTGAGGTTACTATTAATTCGGACAACTTACAATTTCTAATGTTCATATTACTATTCATAAGGGTAGGTTACTATTCATAAGGGTATGTTACTTTTCACCAAATATTTAGTATTCCCTATTAGACTCTAAACATCTTACTAATAACAACAGTGTATGTCAGATTTTTGAAATTCAAAACACAGAGGTAGAAAATCTATGTTTAAGGACACATAGTAGTTCAATTAATCATGATTTGGCGTTGTGTTTCCTAATTGAATTGATTATGACATTACAACAAGAAAAGAAGAAATTGCAATGAAAAAATTTTGGGTTATAACAATGCTTATACCATATTCATGCTCAACATAATTAATCTTCTCTCCACCTCTACCAAGGCCATATTATATTTTGGATCATCCGTTCATCAATATATACTCCTGATAAAATCCTAGAATGTAAAATACAAATCTTCCAGAGTACGCTTATCTTTGAGTAATATAATATCTTGCGTTGTACGCAGCTCCAAGTTATAGCACACTACGACCAATCAAACTACTGGTTTAAAAAGATGTAATGAATAGTAATACCAACTTTTTGAACTTTTATAAATTTTATTTTTCAAAATGGAATTCATTTTTAGATTTGGAATATCAAAATTATCTTAGGGTTAATTGTATGTATTTTTCTGAAAACATTCAATTTCGGGTGAATAGTGAAAAACAAAATGTTATTATTTATAACTGACTTTTTATTTAAATTATTTTTTAAAATTTAAATTTTTTAAAGTAAAAATAGATACATAATACCTATATTAGTCCAATTTAATTCATTGGAGTCAATTTTTAATAATATTATATATACAAAATTTTATCGAACTTTTAAATGACTTTTACCCACCTTCTAGGCACATTTGAAAATTTGCATAAAACGTAATTTTACAACTTCTATAAATTGAATTTCAAAAATACAAAACACATGGTTTCCATCAGTAAGTAAAAATTTTTTTAATAGGATGAAAATAATTTTTGGTGAATAGTAACTTTGGAATTTTATTTACCACTTTTAAAAATAAATTGTGTAATTATAAGAAAAATTAATATTATAATTACCCCAACACATTTCCTAGATCTATTTGATAAGTTTTTTAAGACCAAAGTTAAACTTATGATAAATATATGATCCTTTTTTATCCAATTGGGTAAGATTAGGACATTTATTATATTTTATATAAAGAATAGTTAAAAGTGTTAATTTAAAATATTAATAACTAAGGCATTTTTAATATAGGGTTATACATAATAAAAATAAGACTATAAATATTCATTATAAAGATAAAAATATTTCATACATCATAGTTTTTTATTTATAATTTTCAGACATTAAATAATTAAATTTATTTATGACACAATGACAATGCAGTAATTACCTTATTAATGAAAGATTAAAATAAATGATATTATAAATATTAAAATAAATGTAAATTAAAACTTTTTATGTCATAAACGAATTTTTTAGGTTAATATGACATGTTAGTTTTGATTTAATTTATTTTTCTTGAAGGAATCATGTTTTAATGACTAACAACAAACCAATTACTAAATAGTGTCAAAATTGACATAAATGAGTTTTTAAAAAATATTATTTTATTAAATTATATAATAGTCCTAAAAACATAAGGATGGGCCAAATGAAATATATAATGTTACATATGTCATTAATTAAACATATGAGGTTCTCTTGGAGTTTTATAGTAATTATATTAACCATGTAGTATAAAAATACAAGAAGACATGGTAAAAGTTAAACTATTTAACTAGGAGTTAGATCTGAAATATAAGGTTGATATGGTGACCTAAACATTTCTAAAACCTATTGGTTGTGAATATTTCAACACATAACCATATTATAATCTATATAAAAAAATTTGATATATTAGAAACTAAAAATAATTTTATAATAATTTTATATTTCAATCTTTTCCAAAAGTGTCCATCACCTCTCTTATAAAAGGGAACCTCCATTTAGTTTAATTAACACCTACAAAGCCAATTGGCTCGCCTAGACCCTACCCAAATCTCCTCCCATATTCATTATTATATTCATCCTAGGAATGAAAAATTAATCATGTGTGCGTACGTATGGATTACCGTCTCACTACTATAAATAAGGGAAATAGCGACCGCTTAAAGTCGTCACTAAATCCCTTTAGTGTCAGCCTAGTGTCTACCAAATGGCGGAAGTTTTTGGATTCTCTATAAAACATTTAGTATCCATATTTTTCCATACACTAAAGATCTACCCCAAAATCTAGCAATTTTTGGTCTTGGATGCAACTGGAAACTAGGGTGACACAACGATGACTTTGGAGGTTTTATAAAATATTGCTTCGCTGACCATGGCAGATTCATGGCATGGGGGAGTGTATGGGTAGGTTAGGGGTGGTCGGGGTATGGTGAGGTGATGTTAAGGGGTGAACGGAGGTCTACAAAAAGTGTACTAGAAGTCGTTGGGATGACCGTGGGGAATAAAGGCAGGGGCAGAGGCGGGGGGGTGCGGTCGGGAGGTGTTACAGAGGTGTGATGAAGAAGACAATTGGATGGTGGGAAAAATCCTGCAATTATTTTTTCAGTATTAGCGTTCGCTATTTGGCGGTTGCTAATACACCCTTTTAGTGACCGATAAATGGTGGTCGCTGTGAAAGGCGGTAAAAATTCCATTGGGTTTTTTTCAATATTAGCGTCCGTGATTTTGTGGTCTCTAATACTCCCTTTAGTGACCGCTAAAGGGTAGTCACTAATACTCACCCACTCAATCATGCGAAAATGCTCAGAATTCTAGTAGTGCCTCCACGTCATGGTGTAGTTTGTTATTCAACACCAAATTATTTGGATGTGTATAATAATGAGTATAATTATATTAAATAATCAATATAACAAGTTAATTAATCTGTATTTATAATATACCAACCAATTACAAACTATTTCACCATTAATGGAATGATATTGTCGCTCATGCGTACGTATGTCTTACAGTCTCTATGACAGGATGATATTTCATTCCCCATCGTAACCATTCATGAATAATATACATTTTAGGATTAAAAATAATTTTTAAGAACTTAATAAAATTCTGAATATGAAAAAAATACATCTAATACATAACAAGCATGACTCACATAACATAATATATAAAGGAAAACAAATTAGTTAACACCTGAAATAATGATAATACTAAAATATTATAAACAAATAAATATTAGAGAATTGTATATGATATAATATTTTTGTTTTTGGTTATTTTATAATTTAATAAAAATTCTTTAACCATTATACATGAGGTTAATATACCCACGACTAAAGAAAAGTACAAGGTAAGGGTTAATTTTACAATTTCTTTATTATCCAAGGTTGTTTATACAAAAGTATCTATGGGGACTTCTTTATCATCCACATCCATGTTTCTTAAAGATGTATTTCAAAACATTTTTATTATTTTATAGACTACAGTTTAATGTCATTTCTACTCTTATTTAAATTTAAAGAAAATGTTTTGAAATAAATATTTCTATCATTTTCCAAACAAGGTTTTTATATCCTTTTTGACAAATTAGGGAAAGAATGTTTTTTTAACTTATATAGCCATTCGGTTATTTTCCTCCATTATAACACCTTCAAAGCTTCCGTAAAAAACTTATTAGAATATTTATAAAAAAAATGTTTTATTTAATAATTATGGGACTTTTAAATGATTTCAAAGTATAGTGAGATATTTCTCACAAATAGTTTTGGGATTGATTTCATCTGTGTCAACATCTATTGTTGGATTTTATGTTTATTTGATGTTGATTTATTATGATACAATATTCTATATCATATTGATAGTTTTATGATATGTTTGAATGTAGATGTGTTATTTTTATGGCTTTCTTGGATTATGTTTAAGGTGTTAACATTTCCTCTTCTATTTTAATACTAATTTTTATGTTATGTTTCGCCCTTTTCATATGAGGAATGCATTACTCATAGTAAGTGATGGGTAGGGCTCGCTATAGCCCCTCGATGCATCGGTAGGCCACAAGAGATAAACTAGTGTCTTGGCAGAAGGCCTTGAAAATATTTTTATTTATAGTCTTGTCATGAGGGCTTGACTTTATGGTTATGATGTCTAGCATTATGCATTTGATCATTATGAGATTATCCACTGATATTAAATGTGATTATTCGACTAGTAAAAAATCCATGTGAATATGTAAATGGAATTATTTGATTTATCTTTCCAATATTATGCTGAATTTTATGTTTAAAAGGCTTGTGCTTTAGTCTTATAGATTTCTTTAAATGTTTATGCTTATTTATGATAGTTTTCATTATATTTTTATCTTTACTGAGCATATGAGATCACCCTTTTCTTATGTTTTAATTTTCCCAGGATGTCAAAAGTATATTATGACTCACCTGTAGGGATAGGCTAAGGGATATAAGTGTGTTAAAAAGAGATATAATGTTACTTTTTAATTTCATAATTTTATGTAAAACTTATGTTTGTATCCAGTACTTCCAAGGCTACTAAACATATAACACCCCAAATATTTTATAATATGTTATCTCTTTAAAGCAATTCAATAGCTTGTGCTTCACAGAACACTGAGTTCAAGAGCATCATGACCTATCAAACTAGCTATTTAAAAGGAGGGTATGAATAGTATAAACCAAATTTTAAATTTTATATATTCCATATAATTTTAAAATCCATATTTTTTGTTTCTTATACATAATATAAGAACAAATTCAATTTGTCATATAAATGAAGTATTTTTTTAAATGAAATTTTTCCACCTTTTAATGGATAACCCTTTTCAAATATAATATTTGACACTTTTATATATAAAATATGAAAAAATCAACATTTTCATTATAATTGGGACATAAAAATATAGTTTGGATAAATGTTTTGTGTTTTTTTGATAACTTTCATATTTTGATGAATAGTGAAAAATAGTAAATTTTAATTGAAAACAGATTTTTTAATCAAAATAATTTATAGTGTTAAATTATACATTTGAATGGTTTTGAAGTATAATTAGATTATATTTTAATCATTTAATATAATTTTGTTCATTTGAATTAATTTTACATTTAAATTGGACATAAACACGTATTAATCTTTTGATAGTTTTTACTTCTCAAAAACTTGCTTTTAAGTTTTGACAATGGGATTATTTTTTTAAATTAAATAATAAAACTTCTATTTTTTGAATTTGTTAAAATAGACATAATTTTATAATCTAGAATATCAAAATTATCATTGGGTAAATTTTTGGTATTTTTCTAAAAACATTCAATTTTTGATGAATAGTAAAAAAACATTGCGCTATTGTTTAAAGCTGAATTTTTATTTAAATAATGGTTTTTAATTTAAATTTACTTTAAAGTCAAATTAGATATATAATACCTATATTAGTAAAATTTCATTCATTTGAGTCATTTTATAATGATATTAGATATATAAAATTTTATTGAACGTTTTTCCGTCTTTGACTCACTTTCTAGACACATTTGAAAATTTGCAAAAAAACATAATTTTACTGCTTCTGTGAATTGAATTTAAAAAATAAGAGAGACATTTTGGACATCAGTATGTAAAATGTTGTTCAAAAGGATTAATATAATTTTTGGTGAGTAGCAACTTTTGAATTTTATATACCACGGTTGAATGTAAATAGGGAAATTAAAGATAAAAATGATATTATAATTACCCCAAAAAATGTCCTAATTTAATTTGATAAGTGTATTTCAACCAAAATCAAACTTATGAAAAAAATATGATTCTTTTTTATCCACTTGGATTAGATTTGGACAACTATTATATTTTATTTAAAGAAGAGTTGAAAGTGTTAAATTCAAATTTTAATAACTAACCCATTTTTAATATAGAGTTATATATAAGATAAATTTGACTATAAATATTAATTAGAAATATAAAAATATTTCCTACATCATATTATTTTATTTATTATTTTTATACATTAGTTAATTAAATTTATTTATGACATAATGATGGTTCAATAATTACCTGACTAATGAAATATTAAAATAATTGATATTATAAATATTAAACTAAATTTAAATTGAAACTTTTCATGACATAGATGAATTTTACAGGTTAATTTGACTTGTTAGGGTTTATTAAATGTATTTTTTTCTATTAAATCATATTTTTATGACTTTCACAAAAACCAAATACTAAATAGTTTCAAAATTGATATAAATGAGTTTTTAGAAAAAAATATAATTTTATTAAATTATATAATAGTCTCAAAAATCTATGGTTCGGCCAAAAGATGAATATAATGATAGATATTTCATTAATTAACCAGTTTATGTTTTTTTTTTCATTTTTTAGTATGTTTATTAACCATGTATTATAATAATACAAGAATACATAGAAAAAGTTAAACTATTTAACTAAGAATTAAATCTAAAAGATTAGGTTAATATGGTGACCTACCCTTGTATAAAACCTATTGGATGAGATTTTTTCAAACCATAACCACATTATTCTTGAAATAAATCCATTTCAAGCTATTAGAAACCGAAAATTATTTTATAATATAATAATATTTCAAGCTTTTCCAAAAGTGCCCCTCACCTAACTTATAAAATGGTATTTCCCCTTCTCTTATCTTCACAACTCTGAAGCCATCTAGCTTGGCCAAACCCTACTCAAATATCCAAACAACTACCCTAAATTCATCCCAGAGGCATTACTTTGATAACAAAACCAACCTATGGAGCCCTTTTGTTCAAATTAAAAGGAAGAACTCGAAGAAGAGGTAATTATTCCATCACCTCTTTCAAAGTTCTTTTCTTCTTCCACTTCCTCTTTCATTGTTGTTACCATAATAAAATAATAACTAATATAACATATACATACTAAGATTTTATTATAAATATGGTACATCCATATTAATTATTCTATCCAACCTATTAATGACAAAGTCACCATACTTTTGTATGTACAGCTTACCGTCTCCATATAGTGGTGTAGTTTTTTATTCAACGCATCATTATTGGGATGCATGTAATAATTAGAATAATTGATGTTAATAATAAATATAACATGTTAATGATTATATATATAACATACTATCAAATTACATATGATTTCACCAACAATAGTGTGATATCGTCGCTTGTGTATGCGTATGGCTTACCGTCTCCACGATGCGATTATATCCATTTCCATGTTCACCATTCAATGATGATTATAAAATATATATTGTTAATAAGTATTTAATATATGAAAAAAAAATTCTACTGTAAATATATATGTGTGTGTGTTTGTATTTACATATATCTCATTCACTTACTTCCGTTCAATACGATATGAAAATGGAAACAGCGTTTATGCGTGCGCTCGGCCTACCATCTCCATAAACGGTGTTTCCATTTCATATATCTATATATTATAAATATTTATATTCTAAATATATATGATATATAAATCATTTTTTCTATTCTGTAAGTATGTAAATCATTATCTAAGTGATATGATCAAGAATAACATGTTATAACATGTACGATAAAGAAAGCGATTATTTCCCAAAATGTTACTTTAACCTAGAAAATATTATTAAATGGGTAGTATAATGTCATAAATGAATCATATATGATATCAAAAATATTAATATTGTTCGGGTATAATTTATTAACATATTATGGTCTTTATAAATGAGGCTAAACGTATCCTTGAATAAAGTAAATTACAAGGTAAGGGTTAATTCCTCAATCTCATTATTAACCGGGATTGTTTATTTGTAAGTATTTAGTGGGACATATTTTTCATCCATGTCCACTTTTCATTAAAAAAATCAAAAGGAATATTTTATGATTTTTTTGAAGGGAATCTTTATCAAGGTCATCATTTTAAAAATTTAATGATTTACGTTTCCAAATCTTTTTAATTAATGTCCATGTTTTCAAAATGATTTTAAGGATTTATTTATATGGACGTGATTGTCTTAAAATGTTAATTCCTTTCAAAAGCTTCCAAGTGGTATGGAAGACTTTGATTAAAAAATATATTTTAAATTTTTTCCTTTATAAATTTGTTCTTTTAAATGATTTCACAAAAAGGTATACTTCTTTCAATGAGTTTTACTGGTAATTTTCAACTATGTTAACATACATTACTGGATATTAATCTTGATTGAGGTAGATTTATTATAATACAATATTCTATGTTTTATTGAATTATTTATGACATGTTTGACTATGGATGTTCTATTTTTATACCATTCAAGGTTTATGGTTAAATTATTGACATTTCTTATGCTAGTTTTAATACGAATGTTTATGTTTTGTTTCAAAGTTTTCATATGAGGAATGCATTGGACTTAGTAAGTGACGGGCGGGGCTTGCTATAGCCCCTCGATGCATTGGTAGGTCTCATTATACAAATTAGTGTCTGGGCACAATACCATTACAAAAATTGTATTTGTATTATTGGCATGCGGCCTTGACTATGTGGTCATGATGTCCGGAATTATGCATTCCCTCGTTTGGAAATTAGTTATTGCATGTGATTATTCGAATTATAGAATATCCAGGTTCATTATTAAATGGTAATGTTTGATTTATTTTTTCCATATTTTGTTCAATTTTATGTTTAAAAGTATATTGTTTTTATTACACATCTTTCCTTAAAATTTTATAGCTTCTTCTAAATTTTTCACCCTTACTGAGCATCTGAGACCACCCCTTTCTTATTTTTTTCCAAGATTCTAAGAAGTGTATTATTATTGATATGTAGTGTTAAGATAGAGGAATAATGGAATTATCAAAAGATTATCTATGTTGTATTTTATGTTTGAAATTGTAATGTAATGTTCATGTATGTAATCTATTTTCCAAGACTTCTAAAATGATCTGTCCTTAGGGACTTGATTCCTTGTAATCATGCCAATGAATTAAAATAATGCACTGGTTCCTGGCATCTGGGGTTGGGGAGTTAAAAAATTGATCCGTATTTCAGAACATGATCACTTGTGATCAGGACAATTTTATGTAATAATGCCCTGACTCTCGGTAACTAGGTTCGGGTTTTACAGTTGGAATCAGAGGATGTTTAGTAAAATCCTTGAAACTAGATTTAGAAAAACTCTGATTAGAGAACATTACCCTAAGATAGTCTTTGAGTATAAGTATAGATGAACATACAAAAAATTTGGTAATGTTTATATTATGTGTGTGTTCCAATAAATACATCCATTTATGGATAATACAATTGGATGTGGTTATGGAATAGATGTACCTAGGAGTGAAAACTCCGACAAGGAGTTTCAGGTATGACCCGGGGTAACCTGGTACATGACAATGGGCCTTAATGTGCACCTAGTTTGACACTCTTGAGGGATATACTTTGGATAATTCACATTTTCATTACAACCCATTATAATGGATTTATGAGTAAATACTTCCCCAATGAAAACATTTTTATGATTATGGATTATATACATAAACTATTCAATTTATGTTAAGTATTTTAAAATTTTTGAATTATTCATTGAGGTTCATAAACTAATATAGTGTATGCCATTGTTTAGAAATGGAGCCTAGTGGAAGGAATGGAAACAGTATCGACACACATAATCCATGTAAGGAATTTCCTCCTATTCAAGATATTTATTATAGAGGTGGTGATGCAACTGGTTCTGAACATGTCATAAACATACTAGGACAACTCACTTAGGCTATGAATAGTAACCTTACCTGTATGGAGCACCCTGATCTATAATGAGGAGGATTAATGTTAGAGCATGTCATGAGGAAACAGCCACCAATATTCAATATGACTAAAAATATGTTTGTAGATAAAAAATGGATAAGTTCATTAGAAAAAATATTACATTCTTTAGGGAGTAGTGAAAAGGAAAAGGTTTTCATGGTAGTTTATCACCTCTCAAGAGATGCAGATCAATGGTGGTTATTAATTCAAAACAGAAAGGAGGATTAATAAGTATCAAATATGGAATAAAGGGAGTTTAAAAATATTTTCTTAGAAAAATATTTTCCTCATGAACATAGATCATATATGGAAAAGGAAACTTCTGAGTCTGAGGAAAATGGCGGATGAAAATGTCTCAAAGTTTGTTGTTAACTTTACAATATTATCAAGGCATGATGCAAATTATATACATATCCCAAGAAGTAAGATTGATCAATTTTTTGATGGGTTAAAACCATTTATCTAATGAGAATTAGTCTCTGGATCCTTATCATATTAAGAAGATATATTATCATATGCTATCAAGACATAAAATGAATTATCTAACTCTTGTGAATTTAAAGTGAAGTAATATAAGAAGAGATATACTGAACACTCTAGAAAATAAAATAAGGGAAAAAATGGAAAAAATGAATTTCCACCCTAATTTAAATGTGGGAAGAAACATCTCGGTACTTTCTTGAAGGGAATGGGAGTTTTTTTCAAGTGTGTAGAAAAATTCAACCGACCTCATGATTTCAATGGTATGAAACAAGATACCAATGTTTAATGATATAATTTTAAAGATATTTCACATTATGAAAAGTATTTTCCTAAGCATCAAGTAAATTTTCCCCAGAAAAATAAAAGCGATTAAGACCAAGCTTTTGCAATCACTACTGCTGAGGTTGAGATTCCTAATGACATGGTGGAAGGTACTTTAATAGTTTCCTCAAAATTATCCAATGCTTTATTTGATTCCAGATCAATGAATTCTTTCATATCTTCCTTTTTTCCAAAAAAATAGATATTTCCAATTTGACTAAATATAGGGAGTTTTTCAGTCAAAAATTGTAATATAAGTATCATTGAAACAAAGTTTTGTCTATCAGGTACCATAATGGAATAAAAACATGCTTTATCTTCGGATTTTATTGTCATACCCATGATTGAATTTGATATAATATTCATTATGGGTTGGATTTCAAACCATGATTCAAAAGTTTATTGTAATAAGAAGGAGGTTAAAATCTTTGATGATGATAGGGAATCCCTTATCTTCATAGATGAAACATCACCATCTGATTCTCATCTAGATCCACCCCCAGTAGCTCTACTAACTTCAATTATTGGGGAGGAAGGGAGTGAAATAATTATGGGTGAGGAACGGAATGTTTAAATAAAGGATGTACCTATTGTTCAAGAATATGTTGATGTGTTTCCATAAGATTTACCTAGACATCCTCTAATGGGAAATTGAGTTTTCCATTAACTTAATTCCTAGTTCAAGGCCCATATCAAAGACCCCTTATAGAATGGCCACTATATAATTAGTGTAACTAAAGAAACAACTAGAGTAATTGAATAATAAAGGATTTATTCTCCCTAGGTTTTCTCCAAGGGGAGCCCCTATTCTTTTTTTTAAGAAGAAAGATGGATCTATGAGGTTGTGCCTTGATTACAGGGAGATAAATTCTATGCCAATAAAGAAAATGTATCCCATACCTCACATTGATTATTTATTCAATCAACTTCATAGAGCTCAATATTTTTCAAAGATTTACCTTCAATCTAGATATCATTAGTTGTTTATGAGGAAGGAAGACATTAAAAAGAAAACAGTTCGAACCAGGTATGGGCATTATGAGTTTAGAGTAATTCATTTTGGACTAACTAATTAAACCACTATTTTCATGGATATAATGAATAGAGTTTTCAAGGAATATCTTGATGACTTTGTAGTGGTATTTATAGATTATATATTAGTATACTCCAAAAGCTTTGAAGATCATGAAAATCACTTGTGCACTATTCAAATGACTCTTAGAGGAAATGAATTATATGCAAATTTTAGCAAGTGTGAATTCTGGCTTTAGTAGATTTCTTTTCTTGGTCATATATTTTCTAAGGATGGAATCTATATTTATCCTTAAAACACATGGGAAATCCATGAATGGCCAGCACCGACGAGTATGACTAAAATGCATTGTTTTATTGGTTTAATAGGTTACTATCAGTATTTCATCTAGAATTTAGCCCAATTTTCTATCTCATTAACCAAGCTCACGTGTAAATGGGTTAAACATGTTTGGAAAAAAGAGTGTGAAATTTTTTTTTGAAGAATTGAAGAGAATATTATTCAATGCTTTTATATTGACTCCACCATCAAGAATGATGGGTTTGTCATTTATAGTTATGCAGCAAAGAATGTACATGGTTGTGTGCTTATGTATAATGATATAGTTATGGCTTGTGTATCACGGAAGCTAAAAATTGATGAAAAAAACTATCCTACTCATGATCTTGAGTTAACAGCTGTAATAATTTCTATGAAGAGATAGAGTCACTATATCTATGGTGAAAATGTGAGATATATACTAATCAAAATAGTTTGGATTATATTTTCTCATAGAAAGAACTCAATATGAGTCAAATGTGATGGATTTAACTACTCAAGTATTATGATTTCACAATACACTACCACCCGTGGAAGGAAAATAAAGTGGTAGATTCTAGGAATAGAAAAGATCATGGAGATTTTAAAAATATGAGAGTAGAAAGGGATCCTATGTTCATGGATATTTTAAATATGGATGTATGAATAATCATGGAAGGTGAAACATCAATACTTTTTCAAATGGTTTCCAAAACATCTTTACTATAGTGGTTAAAAATTTCTCAGACTGATGATGAGGATTTTCCAATGAAAATTAAAGATATAAATGTTGTGAGATTGATTAACCTCATATATGAAGGTGGAATTTTAAAATTTGGGAAGTGTCTTTGTGTTCGCGATATACCCATTCTAAAAAGGGAACTGCTAGATGATGCTCATATATCCAATTTCTCTATACACCTTGGTAGCACTAAGATGTAAAGAGATTTGAAGGAACATTTTTGGTGGGAAAACATGAAGAGGGAAACTGCTGATTATGTGTCAAGATGTCTGATTTTTCAGTAGGTGAGGGCTAGAAGACAACATCCTAAAAGATTCACGCACCCTCTTCCCACACCTGAGTGGAAATGGGATGATATTATGATGGACTTTACCATAGGTCTACCAATGACTCCTATAAGGAATGATTCAATATGGGTCATTATTGATCACCTTACCAAGTCAGCCCATTTTCTGGCTCTGAGATAAGATTTACCACTTGAAAATGTTTCAAGAATATATATTAATGAATTTGTAAGACTTCATGGTGTACCCCTATCAATTATTTCTGATCATGATCCTCATTTTACATTGGTATTCTACAAAATTCTTTGGAAATCCCTAGATACTGATCTTTGTTTGAGCACTGCCTACCACACTCAAACTGATGTACAATCAGAATAGACTATTAAAACATTAAGATACATGATTAGATCTTTCTCAATTTACATGAAAGGTGTGTGGGATCATTATTTACCTCGGGTATAATATTCTTATAATAATAACTTCCATTAAAGTATTCAGATGGAACCATATGAAGAGTTATATGGAAAGATATGTCATATACCAACTTGTTGGGATATGTTGGTGAAAGAAAACTTGTAGGCCCAGAACTATTTGAGGAAACAATGGAAAAGGTGAATATTATCTAAACCCACTTCAAAGTAGCTCAAAGTAGGAAAAATGTCTATCCTGATAACCAGAGGAAGGATTTGGAATTTCAAGTAGGAGATCATGTTTTCTGGAAGGTATCTATATGGAAGGGTGTTATATGATTCGGTAAGAAGGGTAAATTATGTCCTTCGTACATTGGACCTTTCGAAATTCTAGAATGAATTAGAGTTGTATCTTACCATTTGGCAATGCCGCTAAGTCCCTCCAATGATCAAGATGATTCTGCATATCACTATTGATAAAATACATGATAGATCCAATGCATGTACTCACCTATGAAGAAATAAAACTAGATCTTTATTTGTCTTATTGTGAAGATCCTATCAAGAATAATGATACCAGAGAACAAGTGTTGAGAAACCAGAGGACTCATCTGGTAAAAATTATTTGGAGAAACCATAATATGGAAGAGGCAACATTGGAACCTGAGAAACTTATGATGAAGAACCTCATGAATCTTTTTATGCAATAATATTCTAGAAATTTTTAGTCCAAAATTATTTAAAGGAGGGAATAATGTAACACCCCAATCATCCACAATATGCTTCTCCTTGAATAATACAATATATGGTGTTGTACGACGCTCCAAGTTCTAGCACCCCACTACCAATCAAACTAGCCATTTAAAAAGCAGTTATGAATAGTAATACCTACTTTTTGAAATTATAAAAATGTTTTTTTTCAAAATTGACTTCATTTTTTGATTCAGAATATCAAAATTAGCTTATGGTAAATTTTTGGTATTTTTCTAAATACATTCAATTTTTGATGAATAGTGAAAAACACTACATTATTAATTAAAACCAATTTTTTTTTTAATAATTATTTTTAATTTAAATTTATTTAAAGTCAAAATAGATACATAATACCTATATTAGTCTAAATTAACTCATTAGAGTCATTTTATAATAAGATTCGATATTTAAAATTTTTTTGAACTTTTTAACGTCTTTTACCCACCTTCTAGGCACATTTGCAAATTTGCATAAAACATAATTTTACCGCTTATGTGAATTGAATTTAAAAACATTGAAAAACATGGTTTCCATCATTAAGTAAAATTTGGTTCAATAGGATGAAAATAAATTTTGGTGGGTAGTAACATTTGATTTTATTTACCAATGTTAAAAGTAGATATGGTAACTAAAGGTAAAAATAATATTATAATTACCCCAAAACATGCCCTAATTCTATTGGATAAGTGTTATTCAACCAAAATAAACCTTAGTACAAAAACATGATCCTTTTTTATTCACTTGGGTTAGATTAAGACATTTATTATATTTTATTTTAAGAAGAGCTAAAAGTGTTAAATTCAAATTTTAATAAATAAACCATTTTTAATATAGGGTTATTAGTTAGATAAAATCAACTATAAATATTAATTAAAAATACAAAAATATTTTATACATCATAGTATTTTACTTATAATTTTTATATGTCAAAAATTGAATTTTTTTATGACCGAGTGAAGATGCAGTAATTACCTTATTAATGAAAGAATAAAATAAATAATATTATAAATAATAAAATAAATGTAAATTAAAACTTTTGATTCTATCCAAGAATTTTATTGTTGAATATGAAATTTTATTTTTGATTTAATTTATTTTTTTCAAAGGAATTTTGTTTTTAGGACTTTATCAAAAACCCAACTAATAAATAGTGTCAAAATTGACATAAATGTTTTTTAAAAAAATATTATTTTATTAAATTATATAATCATCTTAAAAATATAAGGTTCATTCAAATGACTTATATAATGTTAAATATGTCATTAATGAACTTATTTATATTCTCTTGGAATTTTATAGTAACTATATTAACCATGTAGTATAAAAATAATAGAAGACCTAGAAAAAGTTAAACTATTTAACTAAGGGTTAAATATAAAAAATAAGGTTAATATGGTAACCTACACATGTCTAAAAACTGTTTCTATAGAGTATTTAGACTCATCCCCATATTATCCTCAAAATAAATCTATTTTGGTCTATTATAAACCAAAAATAATTTTTTAATAAAATAATATTTCAATCTTCTCCTAAAGTGCCCCTCACCTCTCTTATAAAAGAGAACATCCCTTTATTTTTATTCACACCTCCAAAGTATTTTGGCTCGGTCAAAACCTACCCAAATATCCTTCCAATAACCCTCACTTAAATTCAGATACCTTACATTGATCAAAAATTCAACCTAAGGATACCTTTTGTTCAAATCAATAGGAATCACCAGAAGAAGAGGTAATTATTTTATCACTTCATCCAATGTTATTTTATTCTTATCATTCATCTTTCTTTATTTTTTCCATAATAAAATAATAACTCCAGTGTAAGAAATCTGGTTTTTAGAATTGTTCAAAATCCCAACCCTGTTTGAATTTTTGACATGTTTCTGAGAAAACTGCGAAAATCTTGGATGTTCTAGAAATTTCCAGATTACATGCCATATACTCTAAAGTACATGTCACGAAGGGGTTAGGCAAGTATCAGATGTGTTCTCACTGATTACATATTGTTTGATGACCATGAATAGATTTCCTACTGTATGGTGTGTCCTGCTTTCTGCGTACCGTCTATGTTCTAGTCGTGTGTCAACCTGTGTGGAATGTCCAAGTCGTGTGGCTACCTCTGCTTAAGTTGGAGTACAGACAAGGCTACCACACAGCGTGTAGTCCTTAATACATGCTATTTCATTTTATTTTTATTCTCTTAAATGAAAGAGTGTCATATCTTATTTTTTTAAAAACACCTTCTTCTTCCCAATCTTCGGAACATGTTCGTTCTAAAAACCCGAAGAACATACCTTACCCTAGATTGTTCATCCGGAGTCCGTTATTCAATCCGTCAGTGGATGTGGGATCACAATAGTGAGGCTAAACCCACACACCATGTTTTGTTCTACTTTATTTTCCTTATGGATCGTATTTTTGATTCGAGTGGAATTTATTGGATTTGATGGAAACATAGATCTACTAAGATCGGCTTCAAATTGGAGCTTGATATCAGACGTGCCTATGTCTACAAGTCTCAGGCAGGTGGTTCATACATAATTTTGTGTATTTGTAGACTTTTTTTTGGTGCGGCCCTTAGCGTGTTTTCCATTATTTTGAGTGTGACCCTGTATTACCTGTTATTGTATGTTTATTCTTAATTTACCTATGGTATGCCTTTGTGTATGCCATGTTACCTGTTTTGTTTGAGCGGGGCTGGGAAAGTGGTCATTTCTCATCGGGGCATTTTGGATAGGGGATGCCAAGATGGTTATAATCGAATTATATTGTTTAAAATAGTTGAGTTTAGTTATTGATCCTTGATATGAATTATGGAGACTTTAAGGACCTCAGTGCTGGTATGGGATAACACTTGGTTAGTTCATTTCAACTGGTTAGATTTTTTTGCCTATTTAAAAGTGATTCTTATGATTTTATATGTAACTTCTAAATTTCATATACTGGAACTCTTGCGGTTGTGTTGGGAGTGGCCCAAAAATTCTTTAGTGATAATGATCAGGTTGGGCTTAGCCCGGGTTACATTGGGTTGTTCTAACCACGGGATTGGGTGTCATGAACATCAGCTTGAGGCAGGGTGAGTGTCAGGTTGGTCATAGCCCGGTTCACTTGGATGGCAAGGTCGTCGGACTTGAGCAGCACAGTCGTAGGGACACGAGGTTTCAAAGTTGTTGTGGCTTGGGAACATACTTTAGTGATTACCACTCACCTGGAACTTTGAGTAGTTTGCACACAGAGAGACTCCATGATAATGTGGTTTTGACCAATCATGTGGGTAGAGGACCTTGTTATTTGTAGTTTAGGTACTTTTTTGGGGGGTTATTGTCGTAAGAAGCTATGTGGAACGTGAGGAGCCTTAAAGGGATAGCATTGAGGATATCAGGTTGGGGGAAGAGGCTCACCATTACTTGAGGGAAGACATCGATGTCCCCCTAGTTACTTTATTTGAGGGCAAACATCATTGTCCCTACAGTTACTTATTTGAGGACAGACATCGTTGTTCATATAGGATACGAATTCTTGGGAATGCCTTCGAAATGTCGGTACTTGAGACATGCTGTGTTAGGGGGCACATGGTGGTGGGTTACATGAAAGAGATTCTATTGTCGGCCGAACTAGGTGACACTTCATGGTGGCTGCAGAGCACCAGTGGAGTTTATGTTTACTTGTGCATCGTATTATTTACTGTTTGTCATATAACTTCATGCATGTCGGAACACTTATATTAGGTATACACCGTTGGGTGGCATCCTACTGAGATTCGTCTCACACCCTGCATGGGCCCTTCAGGACACATGTAGACTTTATGGATTTATGTGTAGGAAAGAGGTCAGCTTCAAGAGCTGGACTGCATTAGCTGTTGCATAGAGATGGAATGGACCTTGAGGTCTTGCCTAGCTAGAGATTTTTTTCTTATCCTTTCCTGTATCATCATGTTTACTTATTATGTAGTTTTAATTGGTTACCCATTGAAACCCTTTATATATATATGGTTATGTATGAATTTATTTGGATGCATGTTTTTTGTTCAGTAGTAGTTACAAGTGAACAACATGTTGTTCTGTTTACTTTCTGATGCTATGGTTTATATTTATTGCTTCTGGTATTTATAGATATTGAATGTGCTTTTGTTTTGTGGGTCTGGTTCAAGTCTACTGAGTCATTTATTCCGCTGCATATTTAGTATTATACTCAGACCAGTACCATTGTTATCCTCTGAGAGGGTATAGCCTCCCCACAATACCTATAAAACCTTCACTGCTAGTCGGTAGCCTTTGGCATTCAGGGAGGTGCAAAGGTAGTAACACCCAACCCGTTTAGCACTGTTCAAGTGGTTGTTCAAGTCCAGGTCGTTACACAGTGGAATAAGAGGATTTCTTGATAGGGATTTAGTAACGGTGTTTTGTCGGATACTAATGATACTATGACTTCTCTTTTTATTTCTATTGGTTTTACTATTTGGGATATGGTAGACTGTAGATAGGTTGTGACAGGAATTGGGTTTATAGCTTGTTCTTGGGTGCCTGTAGCCCTAGGTACAAGAGATAGATCAAGTTTCCATGGGTAGGAATTTCTGTTTTCTTTTTTCTCAGTTTACATTTTATATGATTTCCACCTCAGTGGATCACTTGGTTTGTGATGTTATTAACTTTGATATGTGACCCTTGACCCAGTGTGGTAAGGGATAATTGGACCATGGCCCGATATGGAAAGGCTTGGTTGTTTGGGTTTTGATAGGCACATTGTTTTAGGGTATTTCAATTTACTAACTGCACATATGCTTTGTGAATTGATTATTCCATGTGAGTAATATCAAATTTCCATGATTTGTATGCTTTGAAATGTGAATAGATAAAATTCCTAATATAATTTCTTGTTTATTGCGATGTGTTATGCCATTCTTTATATATTAGTAGAATTTCATGTGGCAGAGTATTTGGGCCCGGCTCTTGTATGAGCGGGCAGGTATTATGGTTGAGGTGATTTTGATCACCAGGATTGGGTGACTTGGTCATCAGTTTGAGGCAATGTTGGTTGTCGAGATGGGCCTAGCCTGAGGTTCTTTTGATACATGGTTATATTGAGGGTGGGTAATGAGGTCATGAGGTCGGAATATTGTGGGCATGGGTTGCGATAGGGGAGAGTATGGGTAGTTGTTTTATGTTGCCTCTTTATGGCATTCCTTATCTATGTTGAGTATATATTGTTATATATATTTGGGTTGTCTAACCATTTATGGTATTCATAGGGTTCCTTTTAGCCGAAATAGATGGAGTGTCAAGTAGGAGATTGTATAGTACCGTAGAAGCAGGATCAGGTTCAATATCCGGTGCAGGTAGAGCATGAGCCGCAGGTACAGGCTCCGGGATAGGAACAGGTCAAGGATCCAATGTAGGAAGGACAACAGCAGGGTTTGACATCATTAGGATCATGGCTCGATGAGAAACTCTGAGCTATCGTTCTATGTGTCTTATAGGGGGTCGACAGAGGTGTACAGGGTACAGATCCATCTATGGAATATCTAAAGTGGGAGTTCCAGTCGCAACACCAGATGCTTTTTCAGGGTAAGGGAGGTCCACAGGCGGCTGAGAACTAGATAGAGATCATGCAGATGATCTTCGAGCAGCTCAAGGTGCCTCCAGGGAGGAGGGTCAAGCTAGTGACGTACATGCTGCAGGGACCAGAGAAGCGTTGGAGGGATGTGTAGGTTTAGGTTCACAGGCAAGATAGACTAGGATGGAAAGACATCAAGGATAGGTTTTTTGAGCACTTTTACCCAGATACACTGAGGGTAGAGAGAGATTGGGATTTCTTGAGCCTTTAGCAGGGAAACATGTCCATCATGGACTATGTAGCTACTTTCAATGAGCTATACCACTTTACACCTGGTTTGGTAAGCGATGACACGGCTAGGCTGAGGCGCTTCGAGGATAGATTACAACACATTATTCGGATCTAGGTGAATATCTTCAAGCTGGGTTCATTCTTGGAGGCAGTGAATCAGGCACTTATAGCAGAGGTTAATCAGAGGGATAGGGCCCAGGTTGGTCGGACGACATCTTCAGGTGATGGTTCAGACAGTAAGAAGTGAGGATGGGATGATTTCTATCAGGTTAGTCAGACCAAGGACTCAGCTAGACAACCTCGTAGCAGTTTATCAGTGTTTTTCTTTCATTGTGGACTACCAGGACATGTTTGGACTCAATGTGATAGGCCTCCAAAGGAGTGTCGGGCATTTGGACAGGTCGGGCATCTGGAGAGGTTCTATAGGCATCCTTCTCAGACAGCTGGAAGATAGAAAACATGACAGACTATGGCATCTGGAGTTGGTTCAGGTTCAGTACCAGGAGAGGATAGCTGAGTTTCAGCTGCATGCAGAGGACGCGACAGAGACATCGGGACCAAACTGATGGGTCAGTGGCTGGTGACTAAAGTAGCACTATAGGGAGGTTAGGCATCAGGCAATCATGCTTCAGGACAGGTGCATGTCATGGAGCTACTAGGGGATGAGAAGGCTGGTGATCCGACGACGTTTATAAGTACACCACGAGTTTAGCCCTGACATTATTGATTTCTTTTGGAATGACATGTTGATGCATGTCCATTTTGAGTTCACGAGGTGTACAGGACTTATGTGGACCGACTAGATGTTCGTTAGTGGGATTAGTGCTATATCGAGTGCGTGATATATTTATATATATGTATAAGATGCATGGCATCAAAACATCAAGGATGTTATTTACATGGGGTTCCATGGGAATCGAGGCATAGCGGATGTTTGTTTCTTGTGGTGAATAGTATCAGGTTTTGTTTTTAGCGTCCATGGGATGCAGGACCTCGTGGAGACGGACACCGATGCGGTGCGGGATACGTTGGGTGTCAGAAATGACACGGAAGCAAAAATGAGGTGCAGGGATGCTGATGTGTCAGGAGATGACCATGAGTCTGGAAAACAGGTTATTGAACCCTTGCTTTGTTGATTTTTGTAGGGTTGAGACCGAGTTAAGAAATTCCTAAAGTGGGGAGCCCTCTTAAAGAATTTATATAGAACCCTTGAGATCGGGGAAGTGTGGGTTGCTTTGATCAGGGTGGTACATTCTGTGCCATCTCTAGGATTTGTTTTATATCTTTGGATGAGATATATAAAGGTGGAGAGATTTTAAGAACCCAGGTATTTAGAATGGGTAAAAATCTTGACCCTATTTGAATTTTTGAATTGATTCTGAGAAAAATGGGAAAATCTAGGAAGTTCTGGAAATTTCTAGATTACACACCATATACTTTAAAGTACACACCGTGTAGTGGTTAGGCAAGTACCATCCATTTTCTCACCAAGTAAATGTCATGTGATGACCGTGTAGAAATTTTATACTACATGGAGTGTAGTGTTTCTCGACACGCCGTGTATCCTACTGTCTCTGTACCAGCTGATTTCTAGCCATGTGTCCACCTGTGTGGCATGTCCAGGCTGTGTGGCTACCTCTTCTTATTTTGGAGTACGGACAAGGATATTACACAGTATTTAGTCCTTAATACATGCCATGTAATTTTATTTTTATTCGCTTAAATGAAGGGGTGTCACGTCTTATTTCGGAAAACACCTTCTTCTTCCCCAACTTTGGAACAGGTCTGTTCTGAAAACCCGAAGAACATAACATGACCTATATTCTTCATCCAGTGTTCGTTCTTCAATTCTTAGGTGGCTATGAGATCGCAACAGCGAGGTTAAACCCACGCACCCTATTTTTTTCTAGTTTATTTTCTTCACATGTCACAGCTTCTATCCAAGTGGAATTGTCAGGATTTGATTGAAACGTAGATCTATGAAGATCAGCTTTAAATTGGGGATTGATATCAGGCGTACCTGCATCTACGAGTCAAGTTAGGTGGTTCATACCTCTTTTTGTGTTTTCACAGACTTTTGGGTGGCACGGCCTTTGGAAAATTTTCGGGTATTTGGAGTGCGACCTTGTATTACCTGTTTTTTCCTGTTTAATTGTTAATTGACCTATGGGATGACTTTGGGTACTCCATGTTACCAATTTTATTTGACCGGGGTTAGGCGAGTGGTCGTTGCTCATCAAGTCATTTTGGCTGGGTGATGCCAAAATGTTTGTAATTGAATTGTATTATTTAAAACTATTGAGTTTAGTTATTTAACCTTTATATGAATTTTGGATACTTTAAGGACTTCAGTGTTGGTATGGGATAACACTTGGTTAGTGAATTTCAACTGTTTAGTTTGTTTTGCCTATTTAAAATTGATTCTTTTGATTTTATTTTTAATTTCTAAATTTCATATATTGGAACTCTAGTGGTTGTGTTGGGAGTGGCCCGAATATTCTTTTTTGATAGAAATCAGGTTGGGCGCGGCCCGGGTTACATAGGGTGGTTTTGACCACGGGATTGGGGGTCATGGACGTCACCTTGAGGTAGTGTGACTGTCAGGTTGGACATGGCCTGGTTTAATTGAATGGAAAGGCCATCGACTTGAGTGGCATGGTCATATGGACATGAGGTGTCAGAGGTGTTGTGGTGTGGGAACCTACTTTGGTGATTACTGCTCACCTGGAACGTTTAGTACTGTGCACACAGAGAGACTCCGTGATGAGGTGGTTTTGACCACTCGTGTGGGCAGGGGGCCCCATTTTTTGTGGTTTGGGTACTTTTATTGGGTTTTCTTGTCATAGGAAGCCACATGGAATGAGAGGAGCCTTCAGGGGATAGTATTGAGGCTATCAGGTTGGGGGTAGAGTCTTGTTGTTTCTTGAGGGAAGACATCGGTGTCCCTCCGGTTAATTTATTTGATGGTAGAAAACATTGTCCCTTAGGTTAGTTATTTGAGGACACACATCATTATTCCTTCAGGTTACCATTTTTTGGGTGTGCCTTGAGAATGTCAGTATATGAGACATGTGGTGTCAGGGGGCACATGGTTCCAGGTTACATGATAGAGATTATGGTGTTGGTTGAAGCAGGTGGCACTTCATGGTGGCTACAGAACACCAGTGGATATTATGTATAATTGTGCATCGTATTGTTTAGTGTTTGTCTTATAAATGCATTCATGCTTAAAAACTTATATTAGGTATGCATCATTGGGTGGTATCCTACTGAGATTCATCTCACACCCTACGCGGGCCCTTCGGGATGAGTGTAGACTTTATGGATTTACATGCAACAAAAGAGGCCTACTTCAAGAGCTGGACTGCATTAGTTGTTTCATGGAGATGGTATGGACATTGAGGTCTTGGATAGATAAATATTATTTTGTTTTGCTTATTCTCCTATATTAGCGTGTTTAATTGTTATGTAGCTATAGTTGGTTAGCCATTGGAACCCTTTATATATATATATGTATATGTATAACATTCTTTGGATGCATGTTTTGTTGTTCAGTAGTACTTACAAGTGATCAGCATGTTGTTCTGTTTATTTTCCGCAACTTTGGTTTATATTGGTTGCTTCCGTTGTTTATCAATATTGAATGTCCTTCCATTCTGTGGGTCTGGTTTGAGTCTGCTAAGTCATTTATTTCACTGCATATTTATCATTATACTCGTACCAGTACCATTATTAGCCTCCAAGAGGGTATACCCTCCCCACTATACCTATAAGACCCATGCTTCTATTCGGCAGCCTTTAGCGTTTGGGGTGGTGAAACTAAGGTAGTAACACCCGACACGTTTTGCACTGTTTGGGTGGCTGTTCGAGTCTGGGTCATTACATCTAGTACCTTATACATTATAATATGTTATTATAAATATGTTCGAACCATATTCATTATTATATTTATCCTATGAATGAGAAAGTCACCATGCGTGCGTACATACGGCTTACCGTCTCCACGTTATAGTGTAGTTTACTATTCAAGACTAAATTATTTGGATGTGTATAATAATGAGTATAATTGATGTAAATAAGGTAACACCCCAATAATTCATAGTAAGTTATTTTCTTTAAAGTAATTCAATAGCTTGTGCCACATGAAACACCGAGTTCGAGCGCACCACAACTTACCAAACTAGTCATTCAAAAAAAGGTTATGAATAGTATTAACTTAATTTTTAATTTTATATACTCCATATAATTTTAACATCCAGATTATGTGTTTCATAGACATAATATTAGAACAAAATAATTTTTTTAGATAAAAGAAGTATTTTTCAAGAAATGAAATTTTGATGTCTTTTAATGGAGAACCCTTTTTAATTCCAATATTTGGCACTTTTATATATTCAATTTGACAAAATAAACCTCTTCTTTAGAATCAGGAAAATAAAATTTAGTTTGGATAAATTTTTGTTGCTTTTTTGATAACTTTAATTTTTTGATGAATAGTGAAAAATACTAAATTTTAATTGAAAAAAACTTTTTTAATCAAAATAATTTAGAGTGTTAAATTATACATTTGAATGGTTTTGAAGTATAATTAGATTATATTTTTATCATTTAATCCAATTTTGATCATTGAAATTAATTTTACATTTAAATTGGACATAAACACCTATCAATCTTTTGATAGTTTTTATTCCTTAAAAACCGTTTTCTAGTCTTGACAATGAGAATATTTTTTAAATTAATTAATACCAATTATATGGTTTTAATTTAGTAAAATAGACATCATTTTTTTATTTGGAATATCAAAATTATCTTTGGGTGAATGTTTGGTATTTTTCTGAAAACTTTCAATTTTTGATGAATAGTGAAAAACACTACATTATTGTTTAAAACTTACTTTTTATTTACATAATTATTCATTTTATTTTAATTTATATTAATTAAAAATTCATTCATAATAAAAATATATTTTCAATTTAATTCATTGGAGTGATTTTATAATAAAATTAGATGCATTAAATTTTATTGAACTTTTTAACGTCTTTTACCCACCTTCTACGCACATTTGCACATTTGCATAAAAATTAATTTTACCACTTCTCTGAATTTAATTTCAAAAATATGAGAGACATAGTTGACATCAGTAAGTAAAATTTGATTCAATAGGATGACAATAATTTTTGGTGAACAGTAACTTTTCAATTTTATTTACCGCAGTTAAGAGTAAATAGGGTAACTAAAGGTAAAAAAGATATTATAATTACACTAACACATGTCTTAATTGTATTGGATAATTGTATTTAGATCAAAATTTAAACTTATAAATAAAATATGATAATTTTGATCCACATGAATTAGATTATGATATTTATTATTATTTTATTTAAAGAAGAGTTAGAAGTGTTGAAAGATTAAAATAATTGATATTATATATATTAATATAATTGTATGTTGAGACTTTTGATGTATTCCACGAATTTTATAGGTTAATATGACATGTTAGGGTTTATTAAATAAATTTGTTTCGAATTTATAATGTTTTTATGACTTTCAAAAAAACCAAATACTAAATAGTGTCAAAATTGACACTATTGACTTTTTTAAACAAATACTATATTATTAATTGATATATAATTCCTAAAAATATAAGGATTGGAAAAGGGACTTAAATGAGGTTAGATATAAAAATAATGAACCACTTGCGGTTCTTTTTTCATTTCATAGTATTCTTTTTAACCATTTATTGTAATAATACAAGAATACATGGTAAAAGTAAAACTATTTAACTAAGAATTAAATCTGAAAGATAAGGTTAATTTGGTGACCTAAACCTGTATAAAACATATTGGTTGAGACTTTTTCGACCCATCCCCCGCCTTACCCTCAATTTAAAACCTTTTTAAGCCATTATAAACCGAATATTATTGTATAATAAAATAATATTTCAAGCTTTTCCTAAAGTGACCCTCACCTCTCTTATAAAAGGATACTTCGCATTCTTTTAATTTCACACCTCAAAAGCCATTTTTCTCAGCCAAAATATGATCAAATATTCTCCCAACTTCCCTCAATTCAATCTAGAATCATTAATTTGATCAGAAATCCAACCTATGATTCCTTCAGATCAAATCAAAAGGAAGCACCAGAAAAAGAGGTAATAATTTCATTACCTCTTTCAAAGTTCTTTTCTTCTTCCACTTCCACTTCCATTATAGTTTCCATAGAAAAATAATAACTCCAATACCTTATTTATACTGTGATTTTATTATAAATATGGTACAACCATATTGATTATTATATTCATCCTATTACTGAAAAAGTCACCGTATGTTCGTACGAACAGTTTACCGTCTACATGTCGCGGTGTAGCCTGTTATTCAACACTTCAAAATTTTGATGGGTATAATAATGAGTGTAACTGATGTAAATAATAAATATAGCATGTTAATTATTCTTTATATATAATATACTATCCAATTACATATGATTTCACTACTAATTGAATGATATTGTTCCTCGTGCGTACGAATGACATACCATCTCCACGATGTGATGAGATTTCGTTCCCATCGTACCCATTCAAGAATAATTTTCATTTTATGATCAAAAATATTGTTTAAGAAATTTATATAATTCTAGATAAAAATAAAATACATCATATCCATAACAAACATGACTTACGTAACAAAACATATAAAGGAAAACAAATCTGTTAACACCCAAAACAATGATACTATAGAAATATCATTAACAAAGAAATATTATAAGATCATATATGATATAATATTTATGTATGTGGTTCTTGTATAACTTAATAACATTTATTTCACCATTATACAGGAGTTTAACCTAACCGATACAAAGGAAAAGTACATAGGTAAGGAGTTTTCATCTTACTTCTTATTCCTGTGAGATTCATGATATATTGCCACTATTTTATTTTTTATGGTGTATGTACTACCCATAATTGTATTATTTGTGTAATATAAATTAATTTATGGGTATTTACATATTCGTTTTATTATCCTTATTTAATGGGGTGTATGTTTCGTAAGTTACTAAATGGGTAAGGGAATTTCTAATTTTGATTTCCACTCATTCTGTTTTATGCAAACTTTATTGGTTATTTTACTCCAATATTATGTGTGAAATAACTATTTATTGATTTATGTAGTAATTTACACTCCCCTTTTTGTGTAAATACTTTTGATACACACTATCACTCCATTGATAAATTCTCAAGTCATCGATATGAACTTGATAAGAGTAATCTTAACTCATTTTTCATTCATTGCGTTAAACATCCAAGTCATTGGTGTTGTTTTTACAAGAATATGTGTGAATGTATTTTGATTGATTTACATTGATTATCCAATCTTATTTATTGTATTTATATTTTTTACAAATAATTATTTCGTTGATTTATCCTTTACCTAAGGATATGATATTTATAAGGTATTTCTTCTCAATTTACAATCCATTGAGACTTCTTGGTTGTTATGCGCCAATTCACTTTTATATGGTGTATATATTGTACTTTGACATATTTTATCATGAATCTATTTATTCTCATGATATTATAATGTTTTTATTACCTCAATTATTTTTATTCAAGCATCTTTCATTTGGTAAGGAACTCTAACTAATATATCATTCTAAATTTTTTAAAGATTTATTCTTTTAAATCTTTCTCATTAAAGTCCATGTTTCAAAAATGGTGTTAAGGATTTACTTATATGGACTTTAACGGTTTAAAATTAAAATTACTTTTAAAAGTTTCAAAGTTTTATGGGACACATTAGTTAATAAATCTACTTTTTAACAGATTTTTGATAAATAGTTGGACTCTTAAATGTATTCAAGAAAAAGGGGATATTTATCTCAAATAGTTTTAATGATTATTTTAATCTATGTCACTATCCTTCATTATACTTGGTTGAGGTTGATTAATTATAATAAAATATTCTATATTATATTTAATGAGCTATGTTTGAATGTGGATGCGCTAGTTTTATACCATTCATGGTTTGTGTTTAAAATATTTACATTTTGTATGCTAGTTTTAATACGAATGTTTAGATTTTGTTTCAACATTTTCATATGAGGAATTAATTGGACTTAGTATGTGACAGGTGGAGCCCGTTATAGCTCCTCGATGCATTGGTAGGTCTCATGAGATAAACTAGTGTCTTGGCACAAGGCCTTGAAAAAATCTTATTTGTAGTCTTGGCATGAGGCCATGACTATGTGGTTTTGATGTCGGACATTATGCATTCCATCATTATGAAATTTTACTTTGATATTTCATGTGATTATTCAACTAGTAGAATATACATGTTAATAAGTAAGTGGAATTATTTTATTTATCTTTTCCATATTATACTGAACCTTAAGTTTAAAGGGATTTTGTTTTAGTATTATACATTGACCTAAATGTTTATTCTTATTTATGATAGTTTCTGTATATTGTTATCCTTACTAAGCATCTAAGCTAACCCCTTTCTATGTTTTATTTTCTCCAGGATGTGAAGAAGTATATTATGATTAACCTGCAGGAATAGGTGAAGGGATATGAGTGTGTTCAAATGGGAAAAAATATTGTTTTTTTATTTTATGATGTTATGTAAAACTTATGTATGTATCTATAACATTCAAGGCTACTAAACTAATTGGTATTTCTAGACATGTTCTCTTGTGATCATTCCAATGTTATTTAATAATGTACTGACTCTGGGAAAATAGGATCGAGTGGTTTCCATTGGTATCAGAGGAAGTTTAGTGAAAACCTTGGAAGCTAGATTTAGAAAAACTCTGATTCTAAAACACTAAACTAATATAGAATTTGAGGATTAATATAGAAGAACAAACTAAAATTTTGGTAATGTAAATATTATGTGGTTTTTCCAAGAAATAGATCCTTGTCTGGATACGATCAGGTAGAGGTGGCTCTGGCACAGATGTACCTAGGGGTAAAACCTAAAAGCACCTCTTTGATCTAGACTCGAACGGAAACTGGTGCACGACAACAGGCTTTGTTTCACTCTTGGTTACGACACTCCTAGGGGATATACTTAGGATAATTCACATTTTCTTTACAAACATTTTTAAAATATTTTAATATAATATGAGAATAAATAACCTTGGTTAGTCCTTAGGTTTTTTAGACTGAAAATAAAGTGTCATGATATTCTCTAAATGATATTATGACTATTATTACTCACACTATGCATTTTGATTTTAGTCAATGGCTAGATTCCAAGGAATTCATAGTAACAATGAACTTGACGTATAAGGTGGGAATGATAGTGGAGATGAGAAACTAAATTAAATTTTGATAGGCTTAAAATATATAATTTTCGTGCCGAAGTAGTTTTCCAAAAATATGATCAATAATATATACATTAACCAAATCCCAAACTCAAAAAATAAAAGAAATGCAGAAAATGATAAGATCTCTAGTAGTGGATACAGTGGAGAAACGAAAACTCAGTTTCCATCATGCCAGAAATGTGGACGGAGACACCTAGGAAAGTGTCTCAATGGAATAAAGAAATGATTAATGTGTGGGAAAGGACATAATGTAAATAATTTCTGATGGAAAAAAAAGATTACAATGTAAAAAAAATGATCCAAAGAATCCATTTACAGTCATTTTTCATAAATGTAGGGGATGTGGGCATTACCCGATTCAATTCTCTATTATATTGGATAACCACTAGGTCATGGGAAAACCTATGAGGAAATAAATTCATGGAGAAATTTTTAAGTGTATTAATGATCTTTGTTGATGGGATTACTCTGGAAGATTTTTCTATTGTATATGTAACCCTATAGTTTGTTATGTGAAAATTTTATTTGAGGGATAATTACCTTTTCTTTTTTGGATATAGTTATAAAGAACCATTTGGTTTATATGATCCTTGAATTTGAGGCAATTATAGGTTATTAATTTTTGGGATGAAAATGTGAGGTATAAGATAACATTTATGGTTAAATTATTTTATGGTCATTTTGAAGAATTTACCTCTTTTTGGTAATGTTATAAAATATTGTTTTTAAAAAATTACAACACACAGACCATGTGAAAACCCATCACGTCGGACAATGCTACAGGAATCGAACCCACAACCAAAGTGTAACTAAGATTTATCACCTACCACTGGTTACATGAAGTCCCTGGTTATTGTGACTAATTATTTTTAGTTAAATAATTTTATTGATCAATAATAAGTTGATTTGGGATATTATGTTTTA
The DNA here is from genome assembly GCA_963277665.1 of Viscum album. Lineage (NCBI taxonomy): Eukaryota > Viridiplantae > Streptophyta > Magnoliopsida > Santalales > Viscaceae > Viscum > Viscum album. The sequence continues at coordinate 1,895,799,107 of OY728130.1, read as the reverse complement.
TCAAATGAGTATACTTAGTGTAGGATAGTTATTTAGTGATTAAGTGATAAATTTTATTTTTGGAAGATGTTTTCTCTATTGGAAAAATTTATGCCTAAGGAAAATAGAATACTATGTGAATTCATTTGAGGAGTAATGGTGGAATTTTTTAATTTTGGATGAATATAAGTTTTTTCATAGATAATTAGGTTATTAATCGAAATGATTAACTTATCCTAGAGAATATATGATCTGGTTAATTACACTTTTGCATGAGACTTTAAGAGTAGCTGATGATATTTGAAGATAAATGTAAATAGTTACTATGAAAGACTATGTGATTAAATTCTTCTGATTTTTGGGTTTCAATATTAATTTGGATTATATTGAAGTATTTTAAGGATAAATGTTTATTGAATAGTCTTTATTGAACTTTTTGTATTATTCGAGTAATTTTAGAAATTAAGATTAGTATTTCTTTATATAATGGATTGTCCATTTCAAGGATCATCTGATCTTGTACTAACTATTTGGTTTTGGTTAATCTCTAAAGAGAAGGGAAATATATAGTTCAACCATTGTGGATTATTTGATTCTATATAAGTTGACTCTAGAACTTCAATTGTTACCAATTCATCTTAAATACTCATCGTTTGGAGAAAATATGAGTTGGTGGAAGAAATTTATTAAAGGATGAAACTATATTTAAAAAACTAAGTATATATATTTATGTTATTAGTTAATCTCATAAATATATTTCTCAAAATTATGAAATTTAACTTAAAATAAAAAACATTTTCAGTTTACTTTTCCTACTGGGATACTAATGACTGTTTAACCAATCACAAGTTTGCGGTTTTGTTGTTGTTAAATTTCTCTTGATCAGGTTTTATATCACTCGTCATCAGAACTTGACACATAGTTTATCTTCCATATCCATGTTTTCCAACATGTAATCCTAGTATTGGTTATCTGAGGTTACCTTTGTACTTCTCTTTCTTTCTTTTAAATTGATAGTTTTATTATGTCTTTTTCTAATGTGGGACATTCAATAAAGTTCCCAAGCCCAATTTTAAAATTTTGAGAACACAATTTCTAAAAGGGGGAAGAATGTAACACCCCAATATTTTATAGTAAGTTATTTTCTTTAAAGTAATTCAATAGCTTGCACTACGTGCAACAAAAATTTCGAGCGCACCACGACTTACCAAACTAGCCATTCAAAAAAATGGTTATTAATAGAATTTACTGCATTTTAAATTTTATGTACTCAATATAATTTTAACATCCATATTATGTGCTTCAAATACATAATAAAATAACAAATTCAATTTTTTAGATAAAAGAAGTATTTTTTTTAAATGCAATTTTACCATCTTTTAATGGAAAAACCTATGTAAATCTAATATTTTACACTTTTATATAGTCAATTTGACAAAACAAACTTCTTCTTTATAAGAGGGACATCAAAATTTAGTTTGGACAAATTTTTGGTGTTTTTCTATTAGCTTCCATATATTGATGAATGGTTATGAATTATAATTAGATTATATTTTTATCATTTAATCCAATGTTGGTTATTGGAAGTAATTTTACAATTAAATTGGATATAAGCACATATCAATCTTTTGATAGTTTTTACTCCTCAAAAACTAGCTTTCTAGTATTGAAAATGGGAATATTTTTTAAATTAATTAATAATAATTATATGTTTTTAATTTGGTAAAATAGAAACAATTTTTTAATTCAGAATATCATAATTAGTTTTGGGTGGATATTCGGTATTTTTCTGAAAACTTTCAATTTTTGATGAATAGCGAAAAACACTACATTATTTTTTAAAGCCTACTTTTTATTTAAATAATTATTTATTGTACTTAAATTTATTTTAAGTCAAAATAGATACATAATACCAAAATAATTTCAATTTAATTTGTTGGATTCAATTTATAATAAAATTATATGTATAAAATTTTATTGAACTTTTTAACATCTTTTACACCCCTTCTAGGAACATTTTCAAATTTACATAAAACGTAACTTTACCGCTTCTATAAACTGAATTTCAAAAATTCGAGAGACACTGTTGACATAATTAATAAAAATGTGGTTTAATAGGATGGAAATAATTTTTTAGTAATGGTAACTTTTCAATTATATGTTGGGACCACTTTGTGTATGAAGATTGTATTTGTTGTCAACAGTTGTCAATACTAGTCAAAATGAAGAATAATTTAAGATGGACTAAAAAATTAGTGGATATTGGATAAAGTGATGTTTCCTGTAGAATTGTTATGGAATCATAACATTGGATGTCGTACTTGAGAAATTCTCTAAGAAGATCAATTTATACGATTGTTGAACTAATACTAAGTTCAATGAACTTATGTCAAAGGCGACACATTGTTTACAATAATGAATAATGGTGAAGTATTGTCCATCTAAGGATGATTGAAGAAGAATGAGGATTTAAAGAAGACCATGTAATGCATCACGATTGCATGAGAACCCTGCAATATATTACTTGAAGAAAATAATCATATGATTTTAATGAAGTAGAGAATGATGGTTGAAGAAGAAGAAGAGAGTGTGGAAGGGCTTGGAATTCTAATAAGGTCATGAGTTACACATTTCCTTGAAATAAGATGATTGTTGCACTGTTCTTAAATTTCCCAATACATGTATCAAAGGTGAAACATTTTCTGCAACATTTAAGGTATTTGAAGAATCTTCAAGCCACCACTTTTGGATTAAGATACTTGATTGGAGTTATTAGGAATTAACACTCCAAAAAGAATTTAGGATTTGAAGTGAGGATGAAGAAGTAATTTGGAATTCATATTCCAAAAATAATGGACAAAACCTGACGTTTCTTTGCTGATATGTATTTCACAAATATCATAATTCAAGAGAACATGTGATGCAAGCCTTATGAAGGATAGGGGGAGTAAATAAGTGATTTTGGAAAAGTAAAGAATGTGGTGCGCAAGTCAAGAGTGGAACCCAAGTATTGGAGCACAAGTATATGTGGCACGCAAGACATATTTCAAGATCATCACATCAAAATTTGACAAAGGAAAAAATGGCGCGCAAGTTAAATATTGGTGCACAAGTCAAGAAGTGGCGTGCAAGTATTAGTGGAGTGCAAGTGTGGTGCGCAAGTATAAGTGGCGCGCAAGTGTGGCACGCAAGTGAATGTTGTGCGCATGTCAAATTACAACATCATCATATCAAAATATGAAAAAGAAAAGAAAGTTTCACACCAGTGATGGAAGGGCGTGCAAGTGATGGAGTGGCGCGCAAGAAGGAACGTCGTGCAAGTCACCAAAAATCCTATAAATACCCAACTAGCCTCCTCATTTTTCAATGCTCAACACTTAAGAGAAAATTAAAGCTCTGATCACGCAAGTAGTGGAGGGTGATCTGATCTCGCAAGTAGTAGAGAGTGGCATGCAAGCTGAAGTGGTGCGCAAGCTGAGGGTTTTTTGTAAGGCACGCAATTAGGGTGTCGTGGAAGTTTTTCCATGCAAGTTTTGTCGTGCAAGTTTTGACACCAAAGTTTCCATAGGTACGCAACCAGAGAGTTGCTTTCAAGAAGTGGCATGTGTATAAGCCAAAGGGGGCACGTAAATTGTGAGTTGTTCTCAATGGTGGCATGCAAGTAGTTAGTAGTTGTGCAAGAATGTGGCATGCAAGCAGTGAGGAACGCAAGAAGTTGGCATGCCATCAAGGATTGGTGCGAAAGCAGGGAGGCTCACAAGCAGGGTGGCGCACAAGTAAGGTTTATCGCCCAAGATAGAACTTTTGATTCTAGAAAGAAGAAGTAGAATAATAGATCTGTGTAGATGGTTTTTCACTGAGAGAGAACATGTGAAGAAGAGTAGGTTTTAGTGCAGCTGGTTTTACATTGAAAAAGTATAAGAAGAAGAGTGTGCAGCTTATAGGTTTCCTTCGTAGAAAGATGAGAAGAAGAAGAAGAAGAACAAAGTATGCCCAATTGAAGCCTAAAATTATTTAGGGTAGTTTAATTCAGATGAAGCCAAGTGAACCGATCTTCACTTCCTGAATAATCACATTGGTATATGTGATTCTAGCCAAGAAGAGAGAAGAAGTTTTTTGTGCAGTTGGTTGTTGCACAAAGAAGAATATAGAAGAAGCCTAGTGCAGTTGGTGTTGCACTAGAAAAGAAAAAAAAGAAAAAAATGAATAATTGCTTCTCTACTGCTTTTCAAGTAATCAACTGAAGATAATTAAAGAAGACCAAGATCAGAACCTGCCTTTTGAAAAAGGAAGAAGACTGTCTCCATAGGCAGTACAAAGAACCAGCTAGAAACTACAAGTTGCGATAGGTCATCACCAGTCCAGGGAAGAGGATTGTTTCCCACCCCACTCTAAAGTGTAGGGACTCACACTGGCTAGAGGGTTGTTTTCTTATCCACTCCATGGTAATTTCATATTACATCATTGTGGAGAATCCATGCACTGGTCATATCCATGCATGGAAAGGATGTAGCTACTCTTATTGAGTGGTGAACCTTACAAAAATATCTTCTGCATATTTTTAATTCTTACGATTATTTCATGTGATAGGTAAAAGAGAATAAGAGATCCAAGATCCTAACAGTTCAAGAGGAATAGGGATAAAATAGGTAATTGGTTTAAAAATTCCCCAACACTGATTTACCCCACCCCCCCTCAGTGTTAGGTATATCCCATATTAGTTCTTTCAATTGGTATCTGAGGGAGGTTAACCTCTATTGGATTCTCTATAGTGAAGTTATTCTCTTATGAATATCTGTGTTCTTTTCTTGATTAAACAATGAAGATCATTATTGGTGAAGAGTCAGTTACCTTTGATCAGAATGCTATATCTACCAAGACCATGATGAATAGGAAAAAGAAAGAGAATAGAAGGTTGAAGAAGAATTCCCTCTTATCTGAAGAAGTGGAAGCATCTGGTTCTCCATATCTAGCTGACATTGAAGACACACCAGACATGGAAATTAATGATAAGGTGGCTCAAGTACCCACCAAAAATATGGAAAACCTTTTTACCTCAACTGATCAGGAGGTATGTGTTAGTAAATTTGGAAATTATTCTCATGATGAAAATGCTAGCACAAGTGGTGATAACCAATCTACAATATCTCAAAAAATATCATTTCATAGATTAAGAATGATTATGCATGGTATTCCTGAAGAAAGTGTATCCCTAGTTTGTGGATTATTTCAGTGCATAAAGGAAAATATCACTCGGCTGGAAGAATAAACTGATGTTTTAGAGAAAGGATTACAAGAAAAAATTGTTGAATGTCTAAAGCTATCCAGATAGGTTGGAGCCTTTGAAGCAACAAAGAGGGGATTTAAAGAACATTCTTCAAACTGACTCAAAGATGTTGAATAAAATGAGGGAGTCAAAAAGACTCTAGAAGAGAATATCCATGCACATGAAGATGAGATGAAAAGGGGAAATGAAGTAGAGAAGTTATATTTGGAAGATAACTCCAAGAAGATCAATGAACTCTACACTTTGTTACAAAACAAAGTAAAGATGCATGAAGATGAAGTTGAAATATTGAAGAAGGCTTGTGAAGATAAGATGACTATGATTTAAGACCAAAAGGTCATCCTCAATATGAGATGTCTTGAGTTGGAAGATCAGTTGACCAATCTTGAGAATACACATATTGAGTCTTTACAAAAGAAGGAAACAATTGCTGCTAGTACCCAATGATCACTGGAGGATTATACTATCAAAAGACCTCAAAAAGTGATAAGAATGTCATGACTTTACTCATTTATCCATCACAAGTAGCTGATAAAGTAAAGGTATCATCCATACCAACTTGTATTAATGTTTCTAAAATTTCTTCTACAAAAAGTGTAAGTTGGAATAAAAATTCTAAACATGTTTGGATGAAGAAAAGTGAGATGAAACCTATCACCATGGATAGGTTGGATAAGGGAAAGAGTTTTGAAGATAGATCCCCACAGAAAGCACAATATACCAAGAAGAATACTCAGTAACCATATCAAGAAGATGACAATAAGTCAAGGTTTGTTGGACAATGATGGTGTTGCACTAGGTTTGGGGATTGTGCACTAGATTTTTGGTACAATCCCTTAAATGTAAAAGAACATAGAAAGCCCATCTCAAGGGGGGAGAAATCTAGAGAAGAAGAAGAAACATCCACAGATCCAGAAACATCTGTATACTACAAACAGATTTGTAATGTTAGATAACATATGTGATGTATGCAATAGGAGTGGTCATATGAATGGTGCATGTTCATATAAGAAAATAAGACCATAGAAGCTGGGCTAGAATGAAGAAGCATCCTTGGGAAGAAATCAGATGAATTATGTGAAAACAAATTCTCCCAAGAATATTTCAAGAAGGAAATATGACAAGTCCTTGGATTCTAAATCCAAAAAGGTGAAGGGTGGTGCATCCAAAAGAATTACTAAGAAAGAAGCCACTCAGAAGAATCCATGTAGAAGATACAATCTTAATGCCTCAATCCCTAATGATATATTGGTGGTTTTTCAAGAATATTTGGACAGAATGAGGAAATTTGAAGAAACACAAGCTATGGCTAGTGCTAAATGTAAAAATAATATTCTACGTGAAGACAATGATGTTCTGTGTGTGAGGTGCAACAAGGATGGTCATACTGTGAGAAAGTGCTTTGAATTTATTCCAGCACAACAAGAATTCGGGAAGAGGATGAAAGTTTCACCGTGAGATTCTAGTTCTTGGAAATATCTTGACTAAAGGAGATTCACACACAAAGAAATAGAATAAGTATTGAGATCCACACAGCCACATTCAAAATTAAATATCAAATGTAAATGTGTGAGGACTGGAGCAAATGGATCATCTTGGTTGAGAAAATCATCTCAGCCTTCCAACTCGCATTGAGGAAGCATAGAAGATCGAATTTATTCCCTTAAATCATTGTGTATTGTATTTGTTATTTAAATACCAGGAATTGAAGGTGAAGAAAAATATTAGGGGGAGAACCTGATATTTAGTGATGAGAAGTGTTCCCTTGAGAGGGAGGCACATGAAGAAACTTCCAGAGTCATTATCTCAAAAAGTATCAACATCAGTTGGTACTAAATTCAACTACCATAAAGATTGTATGAGGACAATGTCAATGGTAAAGGTATTCTATTTCAAATTCTCTCATGCCTGGTTACTCAAAATAAAGATATTTTTACAAAGGGGGAGTAACTAAGTAAATCAGTGACTTAAGAATAATAAAAGTACCCCAAGGCCACTTATCCTACTAATCGCACTTGAATGTGTTTTATCCTTTTGTTTAAGTGAGTGTAATAATTTCTAGATTGATTATTTCCTTTCACATTCTATATCTTTTCCCTGGAATGAAAGTGGAAAACCCTTGAAGAAAAGTGTATGAGTTCTCATCTCATGAGGTATCATGATTCAGTGGATAATGGACAGCTTTATTTTCTAAATCAAATCCTCTTGTTTTCTACACCGAGCACTGCTAAAGTAAACTAAGAGTGAAATGATTGATGGAACACTTCTTATGTTTGGATGAATACCCTCTCTACCAAAAACATTGTATTTATTGTCAATAAGGGGGAGATAAATTGAAATGAATGTTTGAAAAGTAAGGTGGAGAGAGAAAAGTAAGGGGGGGAGAACGAAGTAAAGGGGAGAGAAGATTATCATTTTGACATTGACACATTCATTTGAGGAGACTTTATGGTATTGACAACAAAATAAAAAGGGGGAGATTTTTGGGACCACTTTGTGTATGACGATTGTATTTGTTGTCAACAGTGGTCAATACTGGTCAAAATGAGAAAGAAGATGAAGAAGGACTAAAAAGTTAGTGGAGATTGGATGAAGGGAGGTTTCTTGGAGAATTGTTATGGAATCTTAGCATTAGATGTCATACTCGGTAAATTCTCTATGAAGATCAATTAAGACGATTGTTGAACAGATACTAAGTTCAAAGAACTTGTGTCAAAGGCGACACATTGTTTACAACAATGAAGAATGGTGAAGTATCATCCATCTAAGGATGATGGAAGAAGAATGAGGATTTAAAGAAGATCATGTTATGCTTTATGATTGCATGAGAACAATGCAAGAGATTACTTGAAGAAAAGAATCATATGATTTCAATGCAGAAGAAAATGATGGTTGAAGAAGAAGAGAGAGTGTAGAAGGCCTTGTCATTCTATGAAGGTCATTAATTACACATTTCCTTGAAATCAGATGATTTTTGCACTGTTCTTAATGTTCCCAATACATGTATCAAATGTGAAACATTATCTGCAACATTGAAGGTATTTGAAGAATCTTCAAGCCTCCACTTTTCGATGAAGAGAGATGATTGGAGTTATTTGTAATTAACACTCCAAAAGGAATTGAAATTTTGAAGTGAGGATGAAGGAGTACTTTGGAATTCATATTCCAAAAATAATGGACAAAACCAGATGATGCTTTTTTGATATGTATTTCAAATATATCATAAGTTAGGAGAACTTTTGATGCAGGCCTTATGAAGGATAGGGGGAGTAAATAAGTGATTTTGGAAAAGGAATGAAAGTGGCGCGCAAGTCAAGAGGGGCACACAAGTATTGGCGCGCAAGTATATGTGGTGCGCAAGTCATATTTCAAGATCATCACATCAAAATTTGACAAAGGAAATAAAATGGTGTGCAAGTTAAATATTGGAATGCAAGTATAAGTGGCTCACAAGTGTGGCGCGCAAGAATAAGTGGAGCACAAGTGTGGAACACAATTATAAGTGGTGCGCAAGTATATATTGCGTGAAATTCATATTCCAACATTATCATATCAAAATATGAAAAAGGAAATAAAGTGTCGCGCTAGTGATGGTAGGGCGCATTAGTGATAGAGCGGCGCGCAGGTGATGGAGAGGCAAGCAAGTAAGAACGGAACGCAATTGTATGTGGCGCGCATGTCACCAAAAATACTATAAATAGCTGACAAGCCTCCTCATTTTTCAATGCTCAACACTTAAGATAAAATTAGAGCTCTAATCACGCAAGTAGTGGAGGGTTCTCTGATCGCGCAAGTAGCAGAGGGCAGCGTGCAAGCTGAAGTGGCGTGAAAGATGAGTGTTATTTCTAAGGTGAACTAGTAGGGTGCCAGGAAAGTTTTGTCGTGCAATTTTTGTCATGCAAGTTCTAACGTTCAAGTTTCCAGAGGCGTGCAAGAAGATAGGTGCTTTCAAGAAGTGGCATGTCTATAATCCAAAGGTGGCACACAAATTGTGACATGTGCTCTATGGTGGCACGCAATTAGTGAGTAGGTACGCAAGGAGGTGGCGCTCAAGCAGTGAGGTGCACAAGAAGGTGGAATGCAAGCATGTGTCATGCATGTAAGGATTGGCACGCAAGAAGGGAGGTGCACAAGCAGGGTGGCGCACAAGTAAGGATTAGCACGCAAGCTAGAACTTGTGATTCTAGCATTAAGAAGTAGAAGAAGAGATCTGTGCAGATGTTTTTGCACTGAGAGAGAACATGTGAAGAAGAGTAGGTTTCTGTGTAGCTGGTTTTTCATTGAAGAAGTAGAAGAAGTAGAAGAAGAGTGTGTAGCTTACAGGTTTACTATATAGAAAGAAGATAAGAAGAAGAATAAGAATAAGAATATTTAGAATAAGAAGAAGAAGAAGAAGAGAGAGTATGCCCAATTGAAGCCTACAATTATTTAGGGAAGTTTAATTCAGATGATACCAAGTGAACCAATCTTTACTGCCTTAATAATTACATTGGAATATGTGATTCTAGCCAAGAAGAGAGAAGAATTTTTAGTGCAGTTGGTTGTTGTACTAAGAAGAAGAAAGAAGAAGCCTAGTGCAGTTGGTGTTTCACTAGAAAAGATGAGAAAAAAGGAAGAATTTCTTGCCTACTACTTTGGAAGTAATCAACTGAAGAGCATTAAAGAAGACCAAGATCAGAACCTTCCTTTTTAAGAAGGAATAAGACTATCTCTATAGGAAGTATAAAGAACTAGCTAGACACTGCAAGTTGGGCTAGGTCATCACCAGTCCAGGGAAGAGGATTATTTCCCACCCCCCTCTAAAGTGTAGGGACTCACACTAGATAGAGGATTGTTTCCTTAGCCACTCCATTATAATTTTATATCACATCATAGTGTAGAATCCATGCACTGGTCATATCCATGCATGGCAAGGACGTAGCTACTCTTATTGAGTGGTGAAACTTGTAAAAATATCTTGTGCATATTTTTACTGCTTACTATTATTTCATGTGATTGGGAAAAGAGAATAAGAGAACCAATATCCTAACAGGTCAAGAGGTACAGGGATAAAAGTTGGAATTGGTTTAAAAAGTCCCCAACACTGATTCACCCCACCTCTCAGTGTTAGGAATATCCCAAACTGGTCCTTTGATTATATTTACCACGGTTAAAAGTAAATAGGGTAATTAAGGGTAAAAATTATCATATAATTACCCTAACACATGTCCCAATTCTATTGGATAAGTGAATTTCTACCAAAATCAACCTTATGAATAAAATATGATCCTTTTGATCCACTTAGATTATATTAGCACATTTTTTATTGTTTTATTTAAAGAAGAGTTAAAAGTGTTAAATTCAATGATTTATAACTAAACCATTTTTAATATAAGGTCATACAAAATAGAAATTATACTATAAATATTCATTATAAATCAAAAATGATTTCATACATATTGGTATTTTATTTATAATTTTTATAAATTAAATAAGTAAATTTATTTATGACATAATGATGATGTACTAATTACCTTATTATTGAAAGATTGAAATAATTGATATTATAAATATTTATATAATTTTAAATTGATACCTTTTATGTATTCCAATAATTTATTAAATAAATTCTGTTTGAAGTGATAAAGTTGTTATGACATTCACAAAAACCAAATACAAAATAGTATCAAAATTGACATAAATGAGTTTTTAAAAAAATACTATATTTTTAATTGATTTAATATTCCAAAATATATAAGGTTAGGTAAAAGGGCTTATATAAGGTTATATATATCAATAATGAACCACTTTGAGTTCTCTCATATTTTTATAGTATGTTTTTTAACCATTTATTATAATAATACAAGAATATATGGTAAAAGTTAAACTATTTAACTAAGTGTTATATATAAAAGATAAGGATAATATGGTGACATAAACCTATCGAAAATATATTGTTTGATATGTTTTCAACAAATCCCTACCTTATCCTAGAAATACATTCTATTGGATCCATTATAAATCGAATATTATTATATAATAAAACAATATTTCAACTTTTACTAAAGTGACCCTCACCTCTCTTATAAAAGGGTACTTCCCCTTCTCTTAATTTCACACCTCCAAAGCCATTTGGCTCGGCCAAAATCTGATAAAATATCATAAAAATACCATCAGTTCAACTTAGATGCCTTACTTTGATCAGAAATCCAACCTAAGAATCCCTTTTGATCAAATCAAAAGGAAGCACCCGAAGAAGAGGTAATAATTTCATCACCTCTTTCAAAGTTATTTTCTTCTTCCACTTCCTCTTTCATTGATGTCTCCATACCAAAATAATAAATCCAATACCTTCTACATACTGTGATTTTATTATAAATATTCTACAACCATATTCATTATTCTATCCATCCTATGAATGACAAATTCATAATACGTGTGTACGTACCGCTTATCGTCTCCACGTCGTGGTGGAGTTTTTTATTCAAAAATGCATTATTTGGATGGGTATAATAATGAGTATAACTGATGTAAATAATAAATATAAAATGTTAATTATTCTGTATATATAATATACCATCCAATTACTTACGATTTCACCACTAATATAATGGTTGTGTCACGCGTACGTACGTACGGTTTACCATCTCCACGACACGATGAGATCTCGTTACCCATCGTAACCATTAAAGAATAATTTTCATTTTATGATTAAAAATATTGTTTCAGAACTTAATATCATTATGGATATGAATAAAATACATCCTATCCATAACAAACATGACTTACGTGACAAAACATATAAAGGATAATGATTCAGTTAACACCCAAAACAATGATACTACTGAAATATCATAAACAAATAAATATTAGAAGATCATATATGATATAATATTTATGTATGTGGTTCTTGTATAATTTAATAAAAATTATTTCACAATTATACAAGAGTTTAACCGACCCACTACTAAGGAAAAGTAAATAGGTAAGGGGTTTTTATCTCACTTCTAGTTCCTGTGGGATTCATGCTATATTTCCACTATTTCCTTGTGTGGTGTATGTACTACCCATGATTGTATTCTTTGTGTAATACACTATAATTTATGTGTATTTAAATATTAATTTAATTATCTTTCTTTCACGGGGTGTATTTTTCGTATGTTACCAAATCGATAAGGGAATTTCTAATTTCGATTTTCACTCATTGGGTTTTATGCAATCTTCGATGATTATTTTACTCCAAGATTATGTGTGAAATCACAATTTATCTATTTATGTTGTAATTTCCACTCCCCATTGTGTGGATATGCATTTGATACAGAAAATAACTCCCTTGATAAATTCTCAAGTCATCTATATGAACTTGGTAAGAGTAATCTTAACCCAATTTCCATTCATTGAGTTAAACATCCAAGTCATTGGTGTTGTTTTTACAAGAATATGTGTGAATGTTCTCTGATTGATTTACACTGAATACCCAATAATATTGAGTGTATTTATATTTTCACACATAATTATTTCATTTATGTATCCTTAACCTTATGTTATGGTCATCATAAGGAATTTTATCCCAATTTACATTCCATTGAGACTTCTTTGTTGTTATACGCTGACTCACTTTTATATGGTGTATATACTGTTCTTTGACATAGTATATCATTAATCCCTTTATTATCATGATATTATAAAGTTTTGATTACCTAAATTATTTTTATTCAAGTGACTTTCATTTGGTTAGGAACTTTAACTAAAATACCACTTTAAATGTTTTAAATATTAATTCTTCTAAATATTTCTCATTAATTTTCATGTTTTAAAAATGGTGTTAAGGATTTATTTATATGGACATGGATGTTTTAAAATTAAAATTCCTTTTAAAAGGTTCAAAGTGGTATGGGACACATTTATTCAAAAATTTAATTTTTAACTACTTCTTGATAAATAGTGATATTTTTATATGTTTTAAAGAAAAAAGGGAATATTTATCTCAAATAGTTTTACTGGTTATTTTTATATATGTTAATATCCTTCATTATTCTTGATTTAGGTTTATTTATTATAATACAATCTTCTATATTGTATTGAATGAGTTATGTTTGACTGTGAATGCACTATTTTTATACTATTCATGGTTTGTGGTTAAAATATTTACATTTAGTATGATTGTTTAAATACGATTGTTTAGATTATGTTTCAAAATTTTCATATGAGAAATGAATTGGACTTAGTAAGTGATAGGTGGAGCCTGGTATAGCTCCTTGATGCATCAGTAGGTCTCATGAGACCGACTAGTGTCTTGGAATAAGGCTTTGATAATATCGTAATTGTATTCTTGGCATGAGGCCTTGAATATGTGGTTATGATGTCTGGAATTATGAATTACATCATTATGAAATTGGCTATTGATATTACATGTGATTATTCGACTAGTAGAATATCCATGTGAATAAGTAAATGGAATTATTTTATTTATCTTTTCTATATTATGCTAAATATTATGTTTAAAAGGCTTGTTTTTTAGTCATATACATTGCCTTAAATGTTTATGATTATTTATGATATTTTTTGCTATATTGTTATCCTTACTAAGCATATGAACTCACACCTTTCTCTGTATTATTATTTCCAAGATGTGAAGAAGTATATTACGATTAACCTTCACGAAGAGGATAAGGGGTATGAGTGTGTTTAAATGGTACAAAATGATTTTGTTTTTTCCCATTTCACGATGTATTGTAAGACTTATCTATGTATCTAGCACTTCTAAGGCTTCTAAACTAATCGATATTTTGAGACTTGATCTCTTGGGATCAAGCCAATGTTATTTAATAATGAATCAACTCTGGGTAACTGGGGTCAGGGAATTACAAATAACAATTATAACATGTTAATGATTCTATATATATAATATACCATCAAATTACATACTATTTTACCATCAATAGAATGATATTGTCGTTCGTGCATACGTACGGATTACCGTCTCCACGACGCTATAAGATTTTTTTTCCCCATTGTAACCATTCAAGAATAATTTTAATTGATGATTAAAAATAATTTTTAGGAACTTATTATCATTCTGTATATGAATAAAATACATCCTATCCATAACAAGCTTGACTTATGTAACCAAACATGTAAAGGAAAACGAATCTGTTAACACCCAAAACAATAATAATACTAAAATATTATTAACAACACAATATTAGAGGATCATAAATAATATCATATTTATGTATGTGGTTCTTGTATAATTTAATAACAATTATTTGACCATTTTATATGTGGTTAATGTACCCTCAACTATGGAAAAGTAAAATGTGTGGGTTAATTTTACAATCTATTTATTATCTGAGGTTGTTTATACGTATGTGTCTTCTGGGATTTCTTTATCATCCAAATCCATGTATCTTAAAAATGTATTTCAAAACATTTTAACTATTTCATATACTATGGATTAAATTCATTTATAACCTTGTTTTACTTTTTATAAAATGTTTTTAAAGGAATATTTATGTTGTTTTCCAAACAATTTCCTATATGACCTTTTCGACACATTAAGGAAAGAATGTTTTTTTAACTTATATGGTTGGTGCGGCTATTTTACACTATTATAACACCTTAGAATAATCCCTTAAAATATTATAAGAATATTTACAAAGAAAATGATTTATTTTATAATTATGTGACTTTTAAATGATTTCAAAGTTGAAAGAGATATTTCTCTCAAATAGTTTTTTTATTGATTTCATTTGTGTTAACATGTATTGTTGGATTTCATGTTTAATTTAAGTTGATTTATTATGATAAAATATTCAATATTTTATTGATAGTTTAATGATATATCTGACTCTAAATGTTTTATTTTTGTGTCATTCATGGTTTATGGTTAAATTATTAACATTTTTTATGATATATTAATATGAATGATTATGTTATGTTTCACCCTTTTTATATAATGAATGAATTGAATGTTTTAAGTGATGGGAGGGGCCCGTTATAACCCCTAGATGTATTGGTAGGTCTCATGAGACCAACTAGCATCTTGGCACAAGGCCTTGACAATATTTTTATTTATATTCTTGGTATGAGGCCTTGACTTTGTGGTAATGATGTTCGGAATTATTCCTTCCATCATTATGAGATAAGCTATTGATATTACATGTCATTATTAGACTAGTAGAATATCCATGTGAATAAGTAAATGGAATTATTTGATTTATCATTTCCATATTATGATTATGTTTATGTTTAAAATTATTGTGTTTTAGTCTTATACATTACCTTAAATTTATCTTTTTATTTATGATATTTTATGCTATATTGTTATCCTTACTAAGCATATGATATCACCCCTTTCTTATGTTGTATTTTTCCCATGATGCGAAGAAGTATATTATGACCGACCTTTAGGGATAGGCTAAAGGATATGAGTGTGTTCAAAGGAGACACAATGTAACTTTTTCATTTCATAGCGTGATGTTAAACTAATGTATATATCTAGTACTTCCAAGGCTACTGAACTAATTGGTCCTTCAGGACTTGATCTATTGTGATCATTCAAATGTTATGTAATAATGCACTGACTCTAGATAACTGGGGTTGAGGCATTACAAAGAAATCCACATTCCCTCTAGGTATCACTGTATTGCTATTATTGAGATATATTAAGAGAAATAAATATCTTTATAGATCAATAATTTTCATTAGATCAACCCATCCTCATTGATCCATATTCACTTGAAGGTTAATAAAAAAATGTTCATTAATTGGTAAATCTAAACCCAACTATTTCTAGGAATCTTTCACCTAGCCATCCTTATTTCATATTATTAAACTTCATGAATCAATTGTTGTCACATTTACTTAAAAAATATATAATTCCCCAATTAACTGGAGCCAAAATACATGTTTTCTGATTAATTTCACAAGGATATGGAGGAATCCTCTTAATGAGCTTGATCCCAATACTACAAGAAACCACCACCTTCTTAGATAGTGATAAACACTAGAGCTCCCAAATCTATGGCCTAAAAACATAGTGATCTATTGACTATCACCACAAAGAAATAAAAATATCAAGATGGAGTAACTATAATAAATATATAAAATTTAACTGATGGAGAACCTATAATATATAAATATGTTTTCATTGATGGAATAATTATAGTATGAGCATTCATTCATGCCAATATATGATAATAACTAATTTAAAGTGTTAGGGTTTCCATTCATGTACTAGTATTTTGGAATGATTCACGTACATGACATAAATATATAATTGAGTCCAAAAGTAGTAAATAATTCTCCCCAATAGGGTGTTATGAGCCTGACCACCCATCATATTGATAAATGTGAGTTATTAATCATCATTGGTAAGAACCCCTCAATGGTCAGCTACCTTTGGAAATTAGGTTTGTAAATTATCATGGATTTGAGAGTATTTTGGTGTTTACAACTCCGTGAATAAACCGCATTTGAAACCGTCTTATATAGGATTAGTTACCTCTCATGAAGATTATGCAGCCACACACAGCCCCTCACAACCAAGCATCGGGCCACCTCATCCCTCTTCGAAACACACACACTACGGTGTGGCAATCAAGTATATAAAAAATCATATTTTCAATTATTGTAACCAACATAGGTTTATATTATCTTCAACATCAACTTCATGGAATTTTTATATTCTTAAATTCTCATCTCTAATGTTTTTTTCTTGAATTATATCTTAAATTGAAGCATCATAGTATTTAAGCATGGAATAATATCATTGCATCATCAAAGTTAACTTTTCAAAATATCTTCTGGAAAATCCTGATTTATATTAACTTCTAGATATATCACATTTTGGATAAAGTATTATCTCTTGAGAAATTAAGTCTTATTAAAATAAAAAATTCTTATAAAATTCTTGGTTTTTATAAAAAATCAACTAAACAATATTTTGAAATTCCCTATATTTTTATAAAAAAATCTTGCCAATTTTTCTGCCTATAAACAACTAAGTCTTCATAAAGAGCCAAAGACTCTTAAAAAATACCCATTAAGTCTTAAGAAATTATAAAAGTCTTATAAAATGATAAATAGTATTACAAAAAATTATAGGTCTTACAAAATCAAAATAACATCTTATGGAATAGATACAAGTGTTATAGAATTCCATATGCCTTTTGAAATTGTTCTACGTATTATGAAATATTCATGACATCTTCATTTTATAGATTTAATATATTATTTAAAGATTTATAAAATAAATCAATGAACTACTTCAATAAATATTGATCATTTCTTCATCGCATATTGAAATCATGTGTACATATTTCATGATCATTGATAAAAATATGTAAAAAACACAAAGTGGGTTTAATAATCTCCCACTATGTATTCACTACCGATACATACTTACAGAAAAGGAACGTCATTGTTTCTCCGTCATTTTTTAAATATCTTATTTATTAATAATGAATATAATGTAATTTATAAAGGATAGTTTCAATTAACTTAAATTAATATTCCATCAATTATTCCACTCTAATTATACATGATCCATGCTCGATTTAGAAAATAAGTGGGTTTAATCTAGATAAAAAAATCCATTGATAAATTAGAGTATTATACCAGCTAATATAATCCCCTTGATATTATTCTTAGTGGTTGTGAAAAAAAAAATTGGCTGAAAAATTTTATACAAATTAGTCAATATATTCTTTAATAAATAGAAACTAAAATTCTTACACTCATCTCAATATGTAAATTAAAATCATTCAACATCAACATACAGGTTTTATCTTTAGAAATAATTTCTAAATATTTTCAAGTTCTTCATTTTTATTTCATTGAGAAAAATGGTTTTCTACCCTTTTAACATAAGAATTGATTCATAAAAACCAATTATGGGATAATATACATGAATACCTCTTAAATGGAGTATTTCATCCATAATTATATAATTTCATATTTACAAGAAATCATATAGTCTAGAATATTCTCACAACTCTAAAATTGACTCCCCATAAGAGTATACTCTAAAAAATTAATCTTTAAGGTAGATATTTTCATCAGTTGAGATTCAAAACAACACATAATATAATGTTAAAAAATATTGTTCCTTTTATCAATCCTATAATAATTTTTTCATCATTATAAATTAGCTTTCCAAAATTGAAAGGATGATATTATTCATTATTTATTCCCTTTAAACAATAAAAAACAATAAATTCCCTAAAAATAATAAAATATAACACACCAAAATTTTAATATATTATTATATCTAAATAATTCAATGTGTTCGAATACATTCTATAAATACAATACCAAACAATAAAATTAATTTTGATCTATTTAAATATAAATATAAATATTAAGAATGACCACTAAAAACATGTCATTGAATTTGAAAGAATAAATAGGAGTAACATATTTATAAAATATTTATAGAAATAAATTAATTTCTACCATTAATATGATTGTAATTCAATTAGTATAACAAAATTAACAAAGAAAATCTATTTACACTTAGAAATATTCTTTTCTAAAATCAGTGTTTTATTTTAATAAATATAGTATATTATGATTAGATAATAATATAATATATTTACAATATAAATATAATATTAAAAATAAATTAATTAGTAATTGATAGGAAATAAGAATAGAGAATGGTTAATATTATTTAAAAATTATTTTCTTATAATAACTATTTTTTATTATATCTCACTTTTTTTATTTACTAGATAAATTCCAAAATTTTATAATTTGAATTTGAAAAAATGAACATTACTTTTAGATTAATGGCAGTATTATTTTCTTAAGATAAATATTTTCTATTTTTCAAAAAGAACTTATTTTTTGGTGAATAGTGAAAATATCATTATTTTTTAAATTAACATGACTTTTATGAAATTATTACTATATAAATATGAATTTTAAATTCTTGAAACATTTTAATATGACTAAACATAGATTTTATAAGTGAATTTATAATTTTAAAATTGTTTTTTTAACATATTTGATATTTTAGAACATAAGTAATATTTTTCTCAAAAATTGTTTTCAATACATTATTCATTTTTATTTTAAAATCACTTTTTATTAATTTTATAAATTGAATAAAATGAAATGTATTTATAATTTATAATAATTGGTTCCAAATTATCTAATAGGGACCATATTATTTTTAGGTATATACTTTATTCTACCTTAGGTAAAAACTAGTTGCTACGGTAAATGTTAAAATGGTAAAAATAATTATTCAAGGAATAAATGGATTTAAAAATGATATAAACAAGTATAGAATTGAATTTTTTAGGCTTTGACTAACCTTATATCTTCCTTAATCCATTATGTATTGATTTTGGTTTCAATTTACGTGTTTTAACATGTGATCTATTTATATTAAGTTGAAATATTTACAAAAATGTCATTCTCACCACTTATAAACTGGTCCACTCACCACCCCATCCATACATTTCCAAGGGATATTTAAAGGAAATCCCAATGTACTTAGAGTGAGTCATCAATTTTACTTAACTTCTATCATTATATATTCTTATACAATTATAATATTCAAACACCTATGTAATGAAATCAATGTTTTTTATATACTTATTTTTTTATGCTATTTTAATAATCATTAATCACCTTTTAAGTTTTTTATTAAAGAAAATGAAATTATAATTCATGTGTTGTGCAGACTACCGCATCAAAGGTGAAACAATTGTTTTTCCTATACTACCATAAAATAATGGTATAAAAGTAGAATTTAAAAAATAATTATGAAATTTATATCATTTTTATGATTCCAAAATAGCAAACCATATTACATCTTTCTCCCATTCTATGGAAAATTAAATTGACAACCATGTGTATAAATGGACAACCACCTCCATAGAATGATTAATTTTCATTTTTATTTTCTTCATAGCCTTGTATTTCTATTCATGAGGTTTGGATTTAAGTATAAATATTATTTTAATGATATCATTAAGTTTTTGGTATAAAAAATTATAAAACCTATTAATGATATGATCAAAAACTACTCATTATTAATTAAATCGTTAAGAATGACTGTAGTAAGAGGAAAATAATATATTCTTTCTATTTATTGTATTTATATAAATTATATTCTCATTATAATTCATTTAAATTGTCAAATATCAAACTAATAAAATCTATGTAAGTCCGTTATGATTTTATTAGAAAGATATTATGAATAAACCACCTCATAATTATCCAATAATCATGTTAGGTTCATTTTTGGGTCGGTTTAACCACCTAAATGAACAATATTATGCATGTATATCAAGTATATCATGGTGAGGACTCCTTAACTGCATCCAAGAGACGCAGGATCAAATCCAGGCAAAAGCTAATTTCTGGAGGGTATTGTAGCAGTACTGTAGCAGTATTGTAGCAGGTACTATAGAAGGTACTGTAGCAGGTACTGTAGCAGGTACTGTAGCAGGTACTGTAGCAGGAACTGTACAGAACTGTAGCAGACACTGTTTGGCACTCTAGCAGCCGGGAATATTCCCCTGTTTGGTCCTTCGGGCCACAAATTTGGTCCCTGAGTCCTTTAAGGCCTTCGGGCCTCCCAAGCCTTTGGGTCAATAAGGCCTTCGTGCCACGTCAAGACCTTCGGGAAACCTTAAGTGTAGATGCAAATCAGACAACCTATAAGGAACAAGCTTCAGAAGGAGGAAGAGTAAGGAGCTTTCACCATAGCAGAAGATAAACAGATTTTAAAAATGAGAGTGTATGGCACCTGCCATCCAGAAAAGCTTGTGCATGCACGGGAAAGCCTAGCTGAATAGCCATGCGAAGGTACAGAGCTCATTTAACGATGAAGATGCTAGGGAGGAGCAGTTCTAAGTAGTTAGTCTAGGTTGTATGTAATGTTTAAAGCCTACAGACAATGAATTCCTCTAAGGCCTACGGGTCGTGTAATACATATGCCTACATGCCTTGTAAGGGTTCCACCTCACCCCTTGAAAGCTGGATTATCAAAAATCAATAAAAAATGAAGGCCTTCGGGCCATTGGAGATATTAAGATTATATCAACATTTGATTCCTCAATTTAGCGCAAATCATTTGATTGATAAGAATCACTAAAACATGCCTTTTATCGATTTCATATTCAAAGAGAAAGACTGAAACACACATAAAATGATTTTTAAACATCATAAATTATTATAAATAATCCCTTAATAGTAATTTTAATGACCTAGTAATGGCTAACATTAGAAGAAGACTGAATACGGACACCGCTATTATGAAACTAGTAAAAATGATCAAAACTACAAAAAAATGATGTGTAAAATTAGAAGAATAAATATAGAGAATGGATATTTATGAAAAGTAAGAATGAAAATGGATGTGATTAAGGTCCTTAATTAATTTATTATTGTTATATAGTAGGTTAAATTATGTTTGTCAATTTTGGGAAAATATGTAATGTTTTTTGGTCTCAAAATATTTTTTTTTGAGACTTTTTTTATATTATTAACCTAATTTCATTTGTATGGTGTATATACTACCTATATAAGATAAAATATCATGAATTGTATTTGAATCATGTTGTTTTATGTTTAATTTAAATACTCCTATTTCAATGGGTTTTGATTAGAACTTTTCTAAATTCCTAAGGGTTTTCTTGGTGCCAATTCTAATTCTTTTAAACATAAAACATTTTTGGAACCATGTTTTCTTTTTATAGTGTATTTACTACCCATGGATGTATTTTTATAATAATCATTATATTTAAAGGGATTTACTAGACAAATAATGTACCCTTATTCAAGTTTCTATTCATTTAATTTTTTTTCTTGATAGTAAATATTTTTGGTAACTTAACTTTAATTCATTGAGTTATGATCATTATCTTAAAATTAAGTCATATAATTTAAGAAAATTATTCATTTTTATTTTGTTGTGTAATATTTTATAATTATTTTATAAGGTTATACATTCTTACCACATAAAATTTCTGAAATATATATCTCACTTTTGGGGTTATGTTCTTTTAAATGCATCCACCTTGTTTCTATGGATATATTATGTTTATGTTATTCTAGTATTAGATAATCCATAATACAATTTATCTATATTCTTTAAACATAAAATTCTATATAATTAATATTTTATGATGTTCACCTAGAAATAATGTTATTCTATTGACATGAGGAAAATTATTTTCATTCAAAATAATTTTATTCCAAAAACAAATGAATACTGGAAATTGACTATGTATTGTTTGATCATCCAGATTATTTCTCTGGATGAGTTATGACCATGTAGTGACTTTTATTTCCATTTGTAAAAGTATTCAAATTCATCATGTTTATTTAAAGATAACATCATTTGACCATGTATTGATTTTTTGTATTCTTTAGTATATAGATAGCCATGTTTTTATCCCACTAAAGGTTCCTTGAAAAATGGTATGAATGGTCTTATTGAATATTATAGTGAATTTATTTTACTTCCTAAGGTAATAGGTAGTGATCAAAATTATACATCCCCTCGATGAATTAAAAAGTCTCATGAGGCAAAATAGGTTGGGTTTTAGTGTATACCTCTTCCCATAAAAGGATAGTGCATTAGAACAAGGTGTTGAATGTATGTTTTTTATGAATTCTATTATGTATTCCATCAGTTTAATATCAGTATTATTGATATGAATGTTTGAATTTAATTTAATGAATGTATAATTCTATGAATTTTATTTTTTTATGGATTCTGGTTGTTTAATTGTTCCTTCAAAAATATTTATTCCATGTTTATTCCATGATTACCATAGTGGCATGATTTCCCATACTAAATATTGGAGCTCACTGATTATTGTTTTTTCATTTCCCCAGGTTATGGAGAAACTTATTACACATGATATTACCAACTGGATACCTTGTGTTGATAATTTAAGGGATATTTTAAATACTCATCATGAATTAAGTTGTTTCTAATATAATGAAAAAATGTTTATTTGATACAAAGAGTATGGGATTTTATATTTATAGTTTTTCATTATTCTCTAAATATATAAACCTAAAAAATATTATTAGCATGTAAGAGTTGAAATATTTATGACTGACTTTATAATTAAGGATAGTTATATCCAAGAATTTATTTCTAGTATCAAACTATATATTTAAAGTATGTGTTTAAAGAAATAGATCTCAAACTATGGGTTTGAGGTGTCCTGCCTAATATCAAAGGAGATGTTAAGATTGCATTAGATATTATAGTGTTTTTTGAGGATAATATAAGGGTTGATAATTTAGGGTTGATTATAATTTCAAAGTTATGTATAACCCTTTGGGATATTATATGATTTAACATAAAAGAAATAATGTAGTTTTTATTTTTGGATTATTATAAAACAAAATTTGAGAAAACTCTAAGGATAAATCCAAGTGATAATTATATGAATAATACAACAACTAAATGTTTTAGTAAAGTTGAGATTGTGTGGTTATCTTAGAAATTAAAACACTTTTAAGATATTATATTTGGTTGCAAGATCTGGTGAAAATGTACTCAGGGGTAATAACCCCAAAAGGTGAAAATAGGGTATTAACTCAATCATCACCTAGTGCATGAAAAAGAGGCCAAAATTCCCACCATTTAACACTCTTAATCAATATGGTTGGTTTACCCCATTATCTTTGTAAACCATTATGATGGATTTGAATATTTTTAGGTTATATAACCAAATGGGAATGTGATTGTGGATAACATATATTGGAATATAGAGATACTTAAATTAAGGTACACATTAATTAATATGTGTTTTCCTGCAAAAAGAATAATTTGGATTTTTAGAGAATATATTTCAAGGATATTTGGGTTTATTTTTTTTAAAGGACGGTAATTTTGGAACACTATTTTTTGGATTAGGTTAAGAATAATAAAATAACCCAACTCAAAGTAACATAGGTTGAACCAAGAAAGATATGGGTTAAATTGAGCGTGATATAGGTTGAAATGAGTATGATAAAAGTTGAGTTATAATAATAATAGGATAAAATGATATTTTTATAAAGTGGGACATACTAAGTTTAAATTTTACTTTGGTTATTTATAATAATTCTCTTATATAGACCATCACTCATGTTAAATATTTTTGTTTTGTTAATGGATGGAACTAGAAGGAACCATGGATGAAAAGGGAAATACAGAGATTAACTCATTGAAAAAAATCATTATAATGTCATATAGAGTGAAAAAAAACTTATGATTATGCCAAATTAGATATTAAAATATATGATTACAAATGTGAACAAAGTTGAAGTCCCAAACACACCAATTAAGAGAAATATGGAGTCTCATTAAAGATAAAATAGAGGATATGATAAAGGAAAGAAGATTACATGTTAAAAATATTGGAAGAAAAATGGGGGAAATTTCCTTAATGGGGAAGGTAAATTCTATAAATATAGAGATAAAGGTCATTATACATACAAGTTTAGGAGAGGGAGGGAATCTACAATAAAAATTACATTAGTTGTAAAACATTTCGGAATCATGTGAATCAATTTCACAATCTAAGGGATAAAAAGTTAAATAGTCACTTATAACCATGAAACCAAGGAAAATCATATGCAACTACTACTAATGAATTGGCCTGTGAGTTTTTAATCTATATTTTCTAGTGTATTGTGTCGTTTATGTTTTCACCAATTAACAAATATTGAGTTTTAAATAAAAAACATATATTTTTAAGAATATAATATAAATAATTCTCATGGTTTATGGGAAGATAATCACTATGTATCTAGATATTATCCCCTTTTTATAGTTCTATGTGAAGTTAAGAGTGGGTCTTATCACTTTTTAAAGAGAATATAATAATTTTTCACAGAGATAAATCTCATTCAAGTTTCCTAAATAAACCCAAGATCATCTACCAGAATATGGTTAATTATGAGTTACCTATAGATATTAATTTAATATTATAAGTTAAATTATGGGGATGTAATTACTTTACTGGGGGGAAATTTTCCACCATAAAATTTTAATATATAGTTACCATTAAATAACTTAATGTGTTTTATATTATCATATACCCACAACACTAAACTAAAATGAAACATTGATATATTTCAATAAAAATATAAATATAAAGTTTGGTCATTAAATCCTAGCCACAAAATTAATAGGAATGAATAAGATTAACCACTTTGTGTAATATTAATAGAAATAAAATAATGGATACTTTTAGTATTAATGAAATTAAATTAGTATTACTAATATTACTAAGAAACCCATTTTATGCTTAGAATATAATTTTCTAAAATTGGTGTTTTATTTCAATAAAATAAGTTTATTATGATTATATAATAATAAAATATATTGATAATATAAATAATAAATTTCTTATAAATTAATAATTAATTTATATGAACTTGGAATAGAGAGTGGTTAATATTATAAAAAATATATTTTCTTATAAAAATTGAATTTCATCATATATAATATTTTTTATTTAAATTTAGATTCCTAACATTTAGAATATTAATTTAAAAAATAAAAATTATTATTTTATTCATTATATAAATATTTTATTAAGATAAATTTTAGTGATTTTTTCAAAAAGATAGATTTTTATGTTAATGATGAAAAATATTATTTTTTATAGATTATATGAATTTTATTAAATAATTAGCATATAATTATAAATTGTAAATTCATAAAAAAATTATAATACATAATATGTATTTTGTATGTGACTTTATAATTTTAAAATTGTTTTTCTTAATTTACAAACCCATATTTTATATTTTAAAACATAAGTAATGTTTTCTCAAAAAACATTTTCAACAAATTATAAATTTTAATTTTAAAATTTATTTTTACCACATTAATAAATAAAATAAAATAAAATAAATTTAAAGTTTATAAATAGTATGTATAAATTATCTAATATTACCACTTTTCTTTTAGGCATAAATATTAATTTAACTTAGGTAAAAATAGTTACGTGGTAAAAAGATAAAATGGGAAAAATAATCATTCAGAGGGTAAAGAGATTGAAAAAGATAAATAAAATGCCTATAATTTTGTGTATGGTGTTTGGATCAACAGTATGTCTTCCCTCACTATATTTTTTCTCAATTTTGGAGAAACATGACAAGTTTTACATGTAATCCCATTATATTAAGATGAAATATTAATAAAAACATCATTTTCACAACTTTTAAAAGAGGCATCTCAGTACCCCTTCATGGAACTCTTAAAAATTATATTTTCTCCATAAAACATTTCCTTTTTGTTGTTCTAGAGTATTATTTCACTCTATTAATCTTGGTGTCATAATACATCATCTTATGCCATTTATTTTCAAGGGATCTTCTATAGTGATCTCAAAGTTCTCACCTTGAGTAATCATTTTTACTTAGTTTATTTATTTCCTATTTTTATTTTCAAATTATAAAATTAGAATAAAAATATAATGAAATCATTATTGGTTATATAAATAATACTATTATTCTATGGTAATAATATTTAATCGCCATTTCCTTTATAAAATATTAAAAAAGAAACTATAATTTGTGCATTGTGCAGACTACCGCATCCACTTTGAAAAATATTTTTTCCCTTGTGTAAATTAAAAGTATTGTCTAAAATAGGAATTTAATATGTTACTATGATATTTATATAATTTTTATAATACTAAAATAGTCAACCATATTACTTCTTTATCCTATTCTATAGAAACTGAAATCATCAACCATATGTATGTGTGGACTTCCACCTCCATGGAACAATTGATTGCTATTTTTATTTTCATAACTACCTCAAATATATGGTCTTGAGGATGTAATTAAAGTAAAAATATGCTTTTTATGATATAATTATGGTTTTATAATGAAAATTTAGAGAACCTATTAATTATATGGTCAACAAATAGTCATCGTTAATTTAATCTTTTAAAATGAGCTCACAAAGAGGAAAATAGTATCTTCTTTATAAGTAGAGAATTTATATAATATAACTAATGAAACACTAAATAATATCATTATTCTTATGTTATAACGATATTAAAACAAAAGAACCTCGTAATCATCCATGATTCATGGTAGGTTCATGTTTGGATTGGTTTAAAAAACATAAACAATACTTTAAATGTATATCATGGATTACTATTAGAACATATTTACTAATATAATATGATAAAAATATGTAAATAATGTTTGTTTTTGGATTTGGTATGTTGATATTAAAATATTTTTTCAAGTAAAAAAGGCAACCTTGGATCGAAAAGAATCAATGAAACGTGCTTGTTATTGATTTCATATTCATGTAAAAAGACTAAAACTTTGTTCAAAGGAATTTTATGCATCATAAATTATTATAAATAATCCCTATATATAACATTAATTATCTATTAGTGATGAAATTTAGAATAATAATGAATATAGACACTATTATTATGAATCTAGTACAAATGATCAAAACTACAACACCCAATGTGGAAAATATGAAGAATTCATGTACATAATCACAAATTATAAAAATTATTAATGAAAATTGAAATTATTATGGTTATTAATTAAGTTTTTTGTGATATAGGAGGTTAAAGTGCATTCATGAAAGTTAAGAAAAGTGGTAATGGTTCTTCATCTCAAATTCTTCTCTTTGAGGCATGTTTGGTAATATGAACCTAATTTAATATATAAGGTTTATATAATACCTAGTTAAGATATTATATAGTGAATTATATTTTAATTATGGTGTCTGAAGTTAAACTACATGCACTCTCTTTAAAGGTTCTTCGAATCAAATGGTTTTAAAAACGTAAGTTTTTTCTTGGTCTCATTATAATTATTTGAGACATAATACATTATGTAAACCATGTTTCCTTTGTATAACTTATTTACTTCCCATATATTAAAATTTATCATAATTCATATATTTAATGTGATTTTCTATCCAAATAATGTTCCCTTATTCATGTAGCTATTTATTTAGTTGTTTCCCTAGTAGAAATGTTATTGGTAACCTAAATTTAATTTATTGAGTTATGATGGTTCTATTGAACTTATTTCCTATAAGAAAGGAACATTCCTCCATTTAGTTATATTAGGTGGTATTCTCTAATTTTTTCTACAGATATACATTCCTTCCATATGAAAACTTAAAAAAAATACTCACTTCTTGGGTTATGTTCTTTTAGATCCATCCACCTTATTTCTCTATATAGGTTGTTATCAATTTATTACAGTATTGAATCATTCATATACTCATTTATCTATATACATGAACATTAAATTTTAAAAATTTCATATTGGATTATTTTCTCTTAGAAACAGTGTTATTCTATTAACATAGGGAAGGGAATTGGAATTTTGTATATTGTTACTCCAATACAGATGATTATTGGAAATTTGAATATGTATTTTTTAGCCATCAACCTTCTTTATTTGGATGGGTTATAATCATGTAATCCATTTTATTGACATTAGTAAGAGTATTGAATTTCATGATAATTATTGACTTCTAACATAGGTTGATCGTGTATTGATATTCTATTTTCTTCTTTATATAGATAAACATGTTTTTATTCATCCAAAGGTTTATTAGGGAATGGTATGAGAGGTATTATTGATTCTTATAATGAATGTTTTGGAATTAATTATTTTATGGGTGGGGCTTAGAATTATACATCCCCTCAATTCACATATAGGTCTCATGAGACAATTCGGGTAGGGTTTGGGTGTATACCTCTTCCCGAAACTAGATAGTTTCATGGAATGAGGACTTGAATATAGGTTTTTGGATGTTTGGTATTATGAATTCCATTAGTATGATAGAATTTTTATTGATATATATTTTTTCAATTATTATCATGGATTTATTATGAACTTAGTTTAAATTTACAATGGATTCATTTTATTTAGTTACTCCTATCATAATATTTATTCCATCATTACCTCAGTTGTATGATTCCCTTACTGTGTATTTTATTTCACCCCTTCTTATTTATATTTCCATAACTTATGAATAAATGTAATATACATGATATTCCAAACCGAATCTCTTGTGTGGATAATTTATGGGAGATATTATGGTCTCTTAATGGATTAATTAGTTTCATATATAATGAAAAATGGATATTTAATACAAAAAACATAGGATTTTATAGTTATTATTTTGTCCTAATTCTATAAATATCTAAACCTGAAAATACCCTTCAAATGTTAGAGGTGAAATAATCATTATTGTATTTAAAATTAAAGAAGTTTATGTTCAGGATATTATAGCTTGTTCCAAAGTGATTATATAATGTATGTGTGTCGGAAACCCCCACCCCAAGGTGAGTAAATGTTTTTTCATTTATTTTGTTGTTGATAAATATAGTTCAAAATGTTCCAATAGATTTACTTCAAAATTTGGTGTTTTGAAGGTGACATAGTTTTCCAGTGTTTACCAAATTTTGGGGTATGAAAATTGGGATTTGTTTTATATCAAAATAACCATTCCCACCAATGAAAAATGATGGACCATATAGCACCTGAAGGTGCTCATGGTGGTTTTTCATAAAGTAATATTGACCTCATAGGAACATTTTTATGGGAACTACATAGCAAGTATGTGAAAAAATGATGAAAAAATGGAAAAGGAAATTCAACTGCATATAAAAAATATTATGAAAGCCACAAATGGTGATCATCGTTTGAGGTTGAATTTGATGTGTTTATGGAAACCAAAAAGGGGTGTTCATAATTTTTAGTCTAAGGTGGTGTTTTAGGGTTTCCACAATTGGATTTATATGTTATGATAACTATATATATTTTTCTGTTCATAATGAAGGATAAATCATAAATGTCTTTATATTAATTATCTTTAGTTTGTTTTTGGGGGGTTTTAACTATATAAAGGACTACTAATAATTTAATTAGGCATAAATTGACACATTATAAAGAATCATAACTGGAAAATTTTAAAAAATTCTATAAGTGGTTTGTGAAGGATCTCATTTCATGGAAGAAGTTCAATTCATGGATGATTTTAGGTATTAGTGCATTGTAGCTATAAATAGAGTAGTTGTTTGGAAAGAATATTCCATTTGTAAATTATAGTCAGTTCATGGTTGATCCACACAATATGGGGAAAGGTATTCCATGAAGGTATTAAATATGTTCATGAAGTAACAAAAAATTCAAGAAAGGCCTCTCTATAATGAAATTGAAACATGGTGAATTATGCTTCCTCTAATGGGAGAAAATAGAGCTCCATGACACACACATGTGTGAAACAATTATATTCTGATTCAAAAAATATATAATAATCTTTTTGGAGGAGTAGTGTGTTTTTTTCATCATAGGGAGAGTAGTGAGATTTCAAATTGTGAATGGCTAGAAACCAATATTGATAGTGAGTCTGCTATAAACCTTGTAATAGTAGAGTGCTTTAGTGGATTCAAAAAATCATCACGTTGACTTTGTGTGGTCCTTAGACATAGCTCAGTACGGGTGAACCAAGTAAAAATTATTTTTTTCAGGTGCATGTTTTAATTTCAACTTATTCCTTTCTATAAGAAGTAGAGAGAAGAGAGTTTTCTTATGATTAAATGGGATCTAATTTAAAAGTTGTTTTAATATTTTACACCCTGATTCACCCCCCTCATCCTCTTAGAGTATTTAACCTGGTAGAGCTAAAAATTGGAATAATTGGGGTAGGTTAATATCAGTGTTTCTCTCTCAATGAATTTAATTGAAGTTATTAATGAAAAAGTGTTTTTTATATTCATTAGAAAGAATTTAATATATGTAATAATTGAATGCAATACTACTTTTTATCATTAGATTTGTATGTTTTTGTTGATACAATGCATGTTATTTATGATACTATAAACTGTGGAACTTTATTAGAATTAGACCAAAGAAAACTGGATGTTTATTTTATAGAAATCAATGCCTTAGGGGGAGATTTATCAAACATAATTCACACTAAAGTGATTTCTTTTATAAAATTTTATTCTATGTTGTAAAAACTACTAAATAACTATGAAGGAGATTCAAAAGATAAAGAAGATAAATAAAAGATTCTGGGGAACAAATATAAGGACGAGAGAATGAACCCCAATAAGTTTGTAGATGCATTATTTGATTGGGATGATGTTTTTTTTGGAATATATGAGTGGCCTAATATAAATTATCTATAATGTACAAATCATTTAGTGCATCTTGAGAAGAATTATAACTATATTCAATCTAAAAAGCCTTTATACTAGAAGATAATGATCTAAAGGAAGTTAAACATGATACCACACTTAGTACCCCATCTGCATTTGATATGGGAAATAATAAAAATTAGGTTCTAAAGAATGGAAATTCAAAATAAGTTGCATTCCTGTTCTTGAATAAGATCAACAAGGATGATGGTCAAGAAGAGAATATTGTGCATGTGGTTATAAAATTCCTTTCCTTAAATATTTAAATGAAAAAGGAATGGTTTACAGGGAAACTTCCTCTTTAATTATTTCATTATAGATAGGTTGGAAATTTTGTTTCATAGTGTCCCAATAAATTTCCTGAAGATGATTTCGATGATGATAAAACTCCTAAGAAGTGGTCTTTATGAAATGTGGAATCCTGAAAAATAACTTGGGAAATTTATTCAAACGGAATATTCTCTTTCCATAAGAAAATAAAAATTCATAATAATCTGAGGGAGAAGATATAGAAGACTACAAGGATCATGTAGAAAATTATATGGTTGTACTTTCAGGTAATTCTTCAACAAGGTAATATAATGAAACTGATAAAGGATAAATCATAAGTATTTGACCTCCAAGTTGAATTATATGATTCTCTTAACAAGTTAGAAATTTGGAGGTCCAAAATGGAGAAAGAAAACATAGTGGTTTATAATTATAAACTCAATATGTCGTAATGCGAAGAATAAAATTTTGAGATAAAGGATGAAATTAAAAAACTCATATCTAAACATTGATAAAACATAGAGAAATTCATTGATAATATGCTCAAGGTTGAAGAACGGACAAGGCTTATTGATAGTTTAAATATAATAGTAAAATATTGAGTCAAACATTTTAAGAACTTAAGGATGAAGTTTTTATCCTATGTAAAAAGTATAAATATTATGATAAACTCTAGAATTCAGATACAACGTTAGGAAAATATGTCACACAGAAGATAGAAAAGGGAAAATTATAGTATTTGTGTCCAAAAAATCGTCAAGGAAATGTCATGAGAATAAAATTACACATAAAAATGACACATATGGTATTGGTTTTGACCAAAATAGAAATATATAATGATTTATATCATTCCATAAGATCCCACGTTCTAGTTGAAGATCTATTTGAATATAAATCAGAATTAGAAGATTCAATTAAATTAATGGAAAATCAGTTATATAGAAATTATATGTAGGAATAGACCTTGTATCAAGTGTTATTATTTTATAAATATGGTGCATTCTCAAAATGGTTGCTCCATTTTGAAAGAGATATTGATGGTTATAAGAGAAATAATTGAAACCAAATAAGGTTAAACATTCCTGGAATTCATTTTATGGTCACTATTTTTGTGGTGGAGGATTTAGAAACATTGATAGATATTTCTCATCAATAATGAATAGGAATATGCTGAAATAAATCCAATATTATCAGAATAAGTATCTAAAGGAATCATAGAATGACATGAAAACAAAAAAAATCAGTTTATAGCTCTGTATGTTGAAGTTACCTCATCATACATTATGAAGGATCAAGAATATCATTCACCCTAAAGTATGAATACAAAGATGTGGATCAAAAACATACGTGATGAGCAAGTAGTGGTTGAATATATTTTTTCAATGCATTAGATTGAATTAGAATATTAATCACTAATAATGGATTCACCTCCCATGTGATAAAAAATAAGGATCTCATGATAGGAATCAAGTATGATAAGGAAGGTGTGTTCAGATTTAAAAATGATGAATTACTGAAGATTATAGGTTCAACAAAATAAAAGTTTGAGGGAAATGAGATGTGAGGTGCTGATGTTATGCCAGTTGAAGGTATCAGTCACAACTTATTAAGTATCAGTCAAAATTGTGACTCGGACCATGTTATAATCTTTACGAAGAAAGTTTGTATAATCAATGGAAAAGATTGTGTAGTTGATTTTCATCAAAAAAAAATAAAGGGGGACATCTAACTCATTATTGGAGAAGAATGTATTTTTTTACCGATTAAAGAAGAAAATAGGTTGTGGAATAAACATTTTAGACATCTGAGCCAACTACCCTTGTATGATATAGTGAAATTTAAGTCTTCTCGAGGTCTCTCTAGGTTATCCCATGATCGCACTCATACATGTGATGTTTTCCAACAAGGAAAGATCACTCAAAAGGCGTATAAGGAAAAAGATGAGAGATCAATAAGAGTTATTTAATTTATTTTATATTTATGTTTTTAGACCTATTTCAAAAAAAATATGGATAGAAAGATATATTATTCCATCTGGATTGATGATTTTATTATATTTTTTTGGTTTTCACTTACCACCCACAAGTATGAGGTACTTAGTTTTATTTCACATAATCCTAGGGAAGTTGAAAATATATTGGATCAAAAAATTTGAAATTTATAAACAAATAATGGAATGGAGTTGAAAAATAGAAAATTGGAGAATTATCTTGAGAAACATGGGATACAAAACCAAGTATCATTAGTAAGAACTCCTCAGCAAAATTGAGTGGTTGAGAGAAGAAACCATATTATCAATAACATGGAAAAAATGATTCTATTTGAAAAATACCTTTGAGAGATATTTTTGAAAGAGGAAGAATTAACATCAGTCAACATCTTTAAAAGAGCCTTATCTTTTCAAAAGGAAGAAAATACCCCAAATGTGTTGGTGTGTGGAATAAATCCTACATTAAAATACTTTTTAGTCTTTGGAAGTAATTATTTAATTCTCAATAATATGAAACATAGTAAGTTTGAATCCCATGGATATGAAGGGATGATTCTTGGATACTTTGGAAAAATAAAATCATATAAATTATTTAATAAGTGGATGGAAAAAATAATAGAAATCAATGATGTTGTTGTGGTGGAAAATGAGGAAAATATTCAACAAAACTATGAACAGTCTCAGGATGAAAGTTATGAAGAGATGATTAGCTCAGAGTGAGTATTAGTGCCTGAGGTAGATTCAAAATAACATTCAGATGATTAGAAGGAAGAAACTATACCCATATCTACATAGAAACCAAATAGTTCATCTGAAATTTATTGGGAAAACATAATCGATGATTTGCCTGTACTAATGTATATTGAGAGGATGAAGGTGATACATCAATCATCCATATTATCATAAGTAGATACGAACTAGTGTAAAGAATCTTCAAGAGATTGAATTGGATTCATGAAGTGAATATAGAAATTGACCAAATCAGAAGAAAAAAAATAAAACATGGAAGACTATTTCCAGACCCACAAATAAAATAATTTGGACAAAATGGCTCTTCCGAAAGAAATTTAATGAAGAAGAAATTAGAATTAAAAATAAATCTCAAGTATTATGCAATGGATAAACACAAATTTAGGATATTTATTATAATGACCCAATTTTTTATCAATGTAAATTCCTTTCTTATAAATTTGTCACATAATCACATGAAATCACCACACAATGAACTATTATGTACTATGTGACCTTTAAACACAAGTTTTGTCACTTCTGTGTTTTGAATTTTGGAAATCAAATATACATAGTTGCAATCAGAAAGTTATTTGGAGTCTAATATGACCAACTTAATTTTTAGTGAATAGTAACATACCCTTATTAATTGTAATGTTACCCTTATGAATAGTGATATAACCTAATGAATAATAACATTACCTATCATAGTATATATAAAATATTTAATTGAAAGTATGATGTACCTATATTTTGGAATAAGTAACTAAATATTTTAAAACTATTTTTTAGAATAAAGTATTATTTTAATTAAATATTAAATTTATCATATTTAGAAAACTATTTTTAAAAAATTGACGTAATTATTGGATTCTACTTATTGAAAATTTGTTAGGGTGAGTTTCTGATATTTTTCTGAAATACTAGAACTTTTGATGGATATTGAAATACTGTAATTTGTCGTATTTATACAATATAAGCTAAATAGACTATTCATAGCATCACGGATGATGTCACCACCCTTGGTTAGAATTAACATGAACCATTTAATATTTTTTCATGGATTCATCACTAATTTTGGTCATGAATTAAATTAATAAACTAATTATTAAAACATTATGAAAACCCTCCTCTCCTCCACTATAAAACCCACCCTAACTCCCTCTTCTCTTCACACCTATCAAGCTTTGATCCTTGATAATATTATGCAAAAATATATTCACAAGCTCCTACCAATTTTCCAAAATCCCCTAGTATCTTCAAAATACAAAATATTCTCCTCTTAAGAGGTTCTCAAAGGATTTAAACTCAAGACGTAAATTCCTCTTTCCAATTCTTTTCTTTCTTTTAAGTTCTTTTATTTTCTTGTTTTTTTCCTCACCTCTGCTCAACCAAATGGAATGATAACACCAGTAACATAAATTTACTAGAATGATATTATTCCAATGGGATAATTCATTATCCTATCTCCTTTCCCCACCTTTTATTTGAATGAAATGAAAACACCATTTGAGATGTGTTAATTTATCACAATCAAGGATGACTGGTTATCAATTTCTATTACTATAATCAATTTTGGTCATGAAACCATTTTTATGGTTGAAATTGACTATTATATTTTCATTTTATCTTATTTATTTTTTTTTAATCCTTAATCACTCATGATGTAAAATAATAATACAAAAAAAGTTATTTGTGAGCAAAATCCCAAAAATTAATTCAAGAATTTTTCATTAATGATTTATATAATGATTTGACTTCACTCAAAGTAACCAAATAAAATTTACAACCATTTAATCCCCTGGATGTTCACTAATTTCATATAACCTCAATTCTTTAAAACCATTTTCATCATACATGTTCATTCGTTCATGAAAATAAGTAAATATATTCTAAAAACCAAGAAAACAAACGTACTCGAACAATGAAATTGAACCACTTAACCCATAAAAAGGTCATGAATGAACATAAATAGGTTATAATAAATATTTTACATATATAATATGTTATATAATTATTAATAAATATACCTAATTTTTTTATTCATGTCATTAATAACAAGTGGAGACCACCACCGAACTTAAGGTAAGGTATCCTCTCTATTTCACTTTTATTCAAGAATGTCCTCTATGCTATGACATTTTATGTGTAATAACTAATGATGGGGTCTGATTTCCCACATCTCCCAAACATCCCTCACGATGTAAAAGTTATGAGAAACCTCTTTCTCACTAATGAATCCCTCTTAGGTAAACCTAATACCATGTCGATAATTTGTAAGGAATTCTACCCAAACTGCCTTTATTCCTTTGGATTGCTCTATATTTATTTTCACCCAAATGAAGTTACCTTTTATTTTTATTTAAAAATTATAAATATTGGTTATTTTATCAAAACTAATGTTTCCAGATCCATCTGTCATTCTCTTTCAGGGATATACATTCTTTTAAGTGATTCCCTCCGCAATACTTCCCAATAAGAAAACTCATTTTAAGGAACTTCCCAAATTTTCTCCCAATTCCAAGTGCAATCTATCCACTTTTTTAGGACACCATTGTCTTTATAAAACAATTTTGTTTATTATGAAAACCTTTATGGTTTAATTCTGGTTTTATATAGATGATTTTTCCCATTTCTATTTTAAAAGCAATATAGTATTTCCCCTTAAAACCGTATAAAAATGTTTTAATGCTAAATTTTTTCAAATACATTTATTACATGTTATTAATTATATTTAACCTAACATACCAGGATATATAACTATTTTAACTTATAAAAGTCCTTGTATGTTCTAATTCCTTTCTTTCATAGACACTTTTATGATACACCCACTAGTTATGCTTTATGTCAGGATTGTGGTACCCAATTCTTTTCATGGGTAACCCTTAATTTTATATAAGATTGATTATGTATGATTATTTATGTTAAAATTATATTCATGAAATGTAATTAGTTGCACCCATATATCACTCCAATGAATTGGCTAAAGTTGAGTCTCACGAGATGTTATGTGTGACGGTCATGGTGGTTAGCCTTGGCTTGTGCTACTATGTCCAACAATCTTGGCGGTTAGCCTTCGCTTGTGTTACTACGGAAAATGGTTAGAGAGTTTATCCTTGATCGCACTAAATTTATATTTTACATTTCTTCCACATTTTAATGATTCCATGTCTAAATGATCCCATGTTTTTATGTTGTGATTCCATATATTACATGCCTTTTTATATCATCATGTCATGGTTTCTATCCCATGTGCAAATGATTTTTTCTTATGGTTAATAAATTACTAGGATTTTAGATTATCCCTTTTTTTATGTTATCCCCATTTTACCCTATGTAGATGTAAGGTCTCAAAAGAAGTTAAGAGCTCTTTATGGATATTTGATAACGAAGTTTTTTTTGTCCTATGATTTCCGATTATGTACCTAGTCTTCCAAGAAACTAGACTAAATGATCCTTGGCTTGTAATCTGATTCATAATTATTCTTAAAATCATGTAATGTTATATGTAAAAGGATATGTTTTCTATATTTATATATTAGATAAATTATAACTTTCTTTAAGGCTGAAGAAAATTCAATTATTCTTACCCATATGAATGCAAACGATATTTTAATTTATCTAGATGGTTGTAAATTCCTCATTTTTAAATGGGGTTCTAGAAAAAAAAGTTTATATTGAATATATAAATAATTATCTCATTCATAAATTTGAAGACAATTTTTATTGATTAAATATGGATTAGACACAAAGATAATGGTATTCATAACTTGATCTATATTTAAAGATCTCGGTTTTCCAAATGGTAGAGTTGATTATAATCTATATGTAAAAAAAGAGTAATAAAAGGATGATGGTGATAGTATATTTATATAACATAATATTCGGTTGATTAAATGAAGAACAATTCAAATGTAACATCTTTATATTTTTTTAGGATATTATATTTAGTAGCATATATGACACACAACACCAAGCTTAAATGAACCACAGATTTTTATTATGTCGCTATTATAACCTATCTAATTTATTGGTGAGTGTAAATATAAGTAAATGAATTTAGAAATATATAAATAACCTAATCAATAATATTTTATGGATTAATTCTTTCTAAATAAATAAACAATTTCTTGTAATGACATTTTATTCATCAAAAATAATTTTTCTTCTAAAAATTATTTTATTGCTTCTTGAGATCAAATATTAAAATTAATTTTCAGGAAATTCGAAAAATTAAATGATGAAATTAACTAAACTTTTTATATCTTTATATAAAAATTATTCTAATATTAATTTTTGATATATTTCTGAAAATTTTTATTTTTCAATGAATGGTGAAAATGATGATTGTTATTAAAAACTACATTTTCTTTTAAATAAATTATACAGTAAAATTATATTTTCTATTATTTATAAAATTTATTCATTTAATTTTTATTTGAAATAATAAAACTATGGATTTAAAAAGTAATTTTTCAATTTAATTCAGTGTAAAATATTTTATACATAAAAATGTCATTTCTGTGGAAAAAACTAATTTTATTCACATTTTCTCAGTTTATTGTTAAACTAAAATATATCATTCTTTATTTTGCATATTTATAAATTTATTCCATATTTTTACTTAGTGTTTCTAACTTTTATAAATAGGTCCCTTTTATTTATTTCAAAATAAATAGTAACATTGATACTTTTTGTTACCATAGTAAATGGAAAATAGGGTAATTAAGGTTTAAAATAAAATTATAAGGAATAAATATTGAAAATAACACTTTTATTTAATTTATTGTATGATTATATGTCATCAATATTCATCCAAAATATGAATATTTGGAATTTTTCAATTTGGAGGTGATTTTAACATTTATAATATTTTATATAATTAAAAGTCAAAAATGTCACACTCTGGTTTTTAAAAAATATAATATTTTAAACATGCAGATAACAAGATGATTTGTTTTTTTTTATAAATATTGGTTTTTAATGTAAATTATTTATATTCATAATGGTAATTTATTATTAGTTTTTAGTAAATATTTAATTACTATAAAATCTTACGCAACACCGATGTAGTAATTATTCAATTAGTAGAAAAATAAAATATATTAGATTAGAAATATTATAAGAGATTTAATTTGAATAAAATTACTTTTATAAAAGAATTTTTTAGAAAAAAATTACATATTATTTACTTTTTTATGCATTTAATTTTAATTGCATTGTTTTCCTGTAGTTTTCAAAGTCATACAAAATGATAGTTCCAAAATTGACATTAATGATATTTTATAATTAAGAATATTTTATTAAATGATTTAGAAATATTATCTTCTTCCAAGTGAACTTTATATGTCTTATTAAATCCACCATGGTCCATTTATATGCCTTTTTAATTTTATATTAACTATATTAACCCCTTACGTGTAAAAAATATTGATATCACTATAACTGTCAAAAAGGTTTATAAAGGGTTAAAAAAACTATAAGGGTAAAAAAGTGATTAAAACTTGTCAAAATTTTATTTTATGTGAATATATAGTTTCATAATCATCTTATATTTTAATTTTATCAATTTATATACATTTTTTAATTAAAATTAATTTATATTAATTTAATATTTTAAGATATTCTAAGATTGTGTCTCCCCTCTCTTATAAAGGTGAACATATTATTTTCATTTATCCACACGTCATGAATTATTTTTTTTATAAAATAACTATAAAAATACCTTATTTACATCCATACCCACATTATATGGTCCTTATTTTGGGAATAATACCAACTTTAGAGGTCCTAAGGTGAAATGAAAAAGAGGTTTTCCAAAAAAATAGTTTTTGTACTTAATGGATAATGTTTATTAATTCTTTCTTCCATATCCTTAAAATATTCCTTATTTATGATGATATAAAAATATAATTATGTTTCATATAATAATATTTTTTATTTTAATTTCATAACCTATATCTATCTCTGACCTCCATCGAATGGGAAAGGAATATATTGTTCGTGTGTATGGCGGACTATTGTCTCAGAGACCGATGTAATTTATGTTCCATCACCACCTCTCAAAAACGGTTATATTTATAGATTTAATGTATATATATGACATTACTGAAATATTTATCATTATTTAATGAAAATATCACACCTATTTTATAGCATTTTAATTCATTGAAAAAATGGTAAAGTGATTCGTCTGTACCTGTAGACTACCACCACTACGAAGAGATGTGATTAGTTTTTCATCACCACATCACAAGGATTATATATAATTAAATTTAATGAAATAATATGTTAATTATGATATTTTTATAATTCTATAAAAATAAAATAATACATACCTTATTTCTATAATGATCATTACAATATTGAAATGTTACTAATGCATACGTTTGACTTAATGTCTCTAAGATTGTAATGTAGTTCATTTTTCATAACTATATTTTATTAATAGATCTAAAAGAATAATTTATGTATAAAAATGATAATTATTTCAGGATTATTATTTTCAATATAGTTAATTAGTGACCACTTTGACCGTATTCAACATACATAAACCTTTATGGATATATGAGTCAAATAACATAAAAACGTCTGACGTGAGATAAAATTATTAAGTACTTGTACATGAAATGCTAATAAGTCAAATAAATTTAGTAATAAACATTAAAAATATTCTCAATAAATTAAATAATTAACATAATTTTGTTATTTAGGAAGATAGTGAACACGTGTGATGAGTCATTCTCAAGATAAGATACATTATTTTAAAAATAATCTTTCAAAGTTACCCATAAAACTATTTTTCATCCATGTCTATATTTTTTAAAACATATTTTATGGATGAATTTATATGGATGTAAAATAATTATAAAGGACATTTTTCTCTCATTTTAATTTATTTCTAATCTCTTTAGAGGAATATTTTTACGAAATTCTTTGAATCGATTTAAAAATCCCAAAAGGAATGTTCTATTTTAAAGTATACTACATCCAAAAACTTTATCACTATGGAAAACATTATTTAAAATTTGGATTCATTTATGATAGTTAATGTTCTGTTTAAATAAAACCCATCCTTTCCTTTTACTTTTAATTTTGTTATTGGAATTATTTTTTAAAATAAATGGTCATTTTGATATCTGAATTTAATTTTCATACGTTTTTTATTGATTTTTTCAAAGGTTTTAGATTGAAAATTGAAAGAATAAAATTTTTTATTTGTAATATGGTACTTGATAATTATATATGAGAAACGGGTAAACCCAATGCAGGTTATATGATAGGTTGAGCCCCACTATAACTTATGAGTGAGCCGGATATATATTATACCATGGGTGAGCCCATTATAGCTCCATATTTAATTAAGTAAAAGGGGTGGAGTCAACCAATTAGTTATCTCCTAAGAGATTATATAAATTTATTATGATAGTTAATCCAAGTATAATTGTGATGGTTACTTAAAGTGTAACTATTATGATTACCCCAAGTATAGCCATGGTGATTTTTTCAAGTGGTACTATGATGGTTACTCTAAGTATATCTATGATAGTTTTTCAAAGTGTAACCATGACGGTTAATCTATATGTAAGGATGATATGAAAACGATGCCCCAAATTTCATACAGGTTTTATCTATACATTCTATGGGTTTTGAAGGCATTTTTAACAAAATTGTGAGTGTGATATTTATGTGGAAATGATATCTTGCATATGACAAAATAATATTGAGATAAAGGTAAATGTTTCATAGGTTTTTAGGTTTCTCACTAGAATAATGTATTTATTTCTTTTTATGTCCCTAACTAAGATTTTTTTGTTCAATCCATTTTTAAAAAAATATTGGTTTTAAGGATGGGCAAGTGAAAATAAGAGGCTAAGTTGAAATTCATGAATAGTTTTGTTGATAAGAAAACTTGTTTTATTTTCAAAGTTTTATTTTATAAAAAAACGATCACTAACTTAAATTTCCCACCTAGTAAAATATAATTTTTACATGTAATATTTTTGACCAAATTCTCTAAAACTATAAACTTGAAAATATCCTAAAATATAATAGAATGAATTATTGACATAAAAATAAATATTATGAAATTTTTTTGATTAGTTCCTTGAATTTTATATCAGACGAAGGGTCTAAATAAATTTTGGGGTTATTATAATGGTAATATAAAAACATTAAAATATTTTACCTAATGGTTAAGTTGAAGTGATATAGAATTTGAAGACTATATTCTTTCTTTATCTAAACTATGTTTGTTTGGAAAGGTTTTCCAAAGATTAAAAATATATGATATAGTAAGAAGGAACAAAGTGGATAATATCCTTCTTAATTAGCAATCTAAAATTGTTGGAATTGGAACTAGTCGGTTTATTAGTGTGAAGCTTCAGTTGATTTAAGCTATAAATGGTGATGATATCCAGGCCAAAGAGTTGCCAGATCTAAAATAAAAACAAGTTAATAGTGGAACATTTTAGGATGAAACAACCTCCTATATTAAATGGATCATATGATCCAGTGGTATTTGAGGGATGGATTAAATCCCTTGATTAGATATTAGATTTCATGTGTTGTTTAGATCAATATAAGGATACACTTTCCATTTATCATTTTGAAGGTGAATATGATTGGTGGTGGTCTTTGGTTAAGAATACCCAAGAGAGATTTGATATTTATTCAATGTAATGAGACACATTTAATAATATCTTCATTGAGAAATATTTTCCTAATATTGTTCAAATCGGGATAGAGAAGAGATTCTTGTAATTGAGGAAAAAATATGGGGTTTTTTGTAGAGGAGTATAAAAAAAACTTCATAAGATTGGAATGGAATGTTCCAGATTTCATTTGAGAAACTAATAGTAAATTTAAAAGATTTTTCTCAGTATTGAAACCATGTTTAGGAATAAATATAGCCACATGAGAATTTTAAAGCTATGAAAAAGTTGTCCATTATATTGATAAATTTAATATAGAGTTTTTCACCAATTATGTGAGAAAGATGACAAGATTAAAAAAAATGGTCAAGGTGGCATGAAATAGATAAAAAACCAGCTAATATGTCTAGAGGTATGTGCCCAAAATATTCCAAGTGTGTAAAATGAAATTTAACAGAATGTTTGATAGGTTCTGGAAAATTTCATCAATGTTTTAAGTATAGGAATATGGGTTGTGATTTTAATGAAAAAGTTATTGGTAGTGGGAAGGAAAATTTTGAAAATTTGGTAGTAAATTATATTAAATGTGGTCATATAAGACATAATGTGTATTAGTCTTCAAATAAGAACCCTAATTATGAGAACCAGTAATACTATAAGTAGAAGGATGGGGGGAAATTCTTTGAAACTATTTTAGTAGATTTCGAGACATCAAATGAAGTAATAATAGCTTCAGGGAGGTAAATATTTTTTAAAGATTGGACTAAGGTCTGGGTACCATCAGATGAAGGTGGAGAAGGATAAAAATCCAAAAATATCATTTTAGAACAGAAATAGGAATTATAAATTTATGGTTATGACATTTCTATTGAAAAATTCCCCATATTTATTTATGGATATGATTAATAGTGTTTTCCATGGATATTTGGATAATTTGGTTGTTGTATATTTATTGATTTAAAAAGTTGTGAGGATAATGAAACACCTAAGTATTATTCAGTCAAATTTTTTGTTTTCTAAATTTGGAAACTTATATTAAATGTAATTTATACCCTTGAATTTTTTAAGTGGTGATAGTTTTTAATGACTTTATTTTTGGGATATATAATAATGGGATAATAAAAATGTGGGATAATATGTTCTTAATGGTAAGGAAAAAATATTTTTGTAATATTATTTGATTTTGTGAAAATATGTTGTATGGAAAACCACATATCTTAAAAAGTGATTTTAGGATTAATGAAATTATTTAATATTTTCACCATATTTCTGGTAACTTTATAAGAATTATATAGTTTTAGAAAAGGGACAAACCACAATTCAGGTGACAACTCATTGCATCCCACAAGGTCACGGGGCTTGAACCCATAATAAAAGGATAACAAGGGAGCATCTTTTACCTCTTACCTATGTGATATCCAGGTTAGTAAGACATTTTTTTTGTTATGTAAACTAATTATAGAAAAAGGTTAATGTTATTTAGTGAATAT
Organism: Viscum album; assembly: GCA_963277665.1. Lineage (NCBI taxonomy): Eukaryota > Viridiplantae > Streptophyta > Magnoliopsida > Santalales > Viscaceae > Viscum > Viscum album. The sequence goes on along the minus strand of OY728130.1, from coordinate 1,895,754,552 downwards.
ATGCTTTATCATGGAGATTACCCTGGGATTGAAAAATTCATTTAGTGATTAGGTAATTAATGTTATTTTCAAAGAAGTTTAAAATTTTGAGCACCTTATATTAATAAGATAAAGAAGACATTATAGGATTTTATTTTAGGATTAAAGTTTTAATTATCTTTTTGAATCATATATGATTTTCGTGTGGATTTATGGTGATATAGGTCATTTATGGAAATGATTAGCATGTATTTAAGATTTTATGATTAGGGAATATGCATTTTTGTATGGGATATTAAGAGTGGTATATGATAATTATAGATAAATATTAATTTTATCTAAGAGTATTTTTCAATCAAATCATTAAAGTTTTTTAGTTTCAATATTAGACTATAATATTTTGATGAGTTTTGAGGTTATTTATTTATTGAATTGTCTTTTTTGGTCTTTGGGTGTTATTATTTAGGCTTTGGTGATTAATGTTATATATATTCATTTAAAGTAATATAAATTTTTAGAATTATCTTACCTTATGGTAACCATTTCAGTTTCTATTAGTATTTAAATATAGGAGGAATATATTTTGATCCTTTCGTGTAATTTTGTGAACTATTAGAAATATATTTTAGTGATTCGATTATGAAAAATTCATCTTGAGAAGTCATCATTTGTAGAAAATGATTGGAAATTGATTAAAGGATTAAATTCTGCTTGGAAAGTAAGTATAATTTTTTATTCTTTTAGTCTATATGGTAAACAGATTTCTCAAATATAAGGAAAAGGATCTTGGAACCAAAATTTTATCATTATACCTTCACTTTTTATGAATCAATAGTCTCTCCACCTATCATAGACTTATGATTTTTTGGTCATTAACTTTCTTTTGACCATGTTATCTATCACCCTCTAACTATTTTTGGATGTTCTTTTCTCTTCCATGTCCATGTTATCACATACAACCAATTTTTTCCTACTAGGAAACAAATTTATATGATTATTATATATGGCCATAATGCTTATATTTCTATTCTATTGAGAGGAAGTTTTATTATCTCTTTTTACGATATAGGATTTCAACAAAGGTGTTTTCATAAGAAAAAATGTTGATATTGAGATGAAGTTAAAATTTTGAAGACTTCATATATAAAGTTTGGGGAATGAAACATACTGATATTTTTTTAAATAGGGAAACTATATTTGGTAGTATAAATGACATGAAAAATTGAGATTAAATAAACCAAAAAATATTATTTTGTAATTGTTTTAACGTAGTTAATGGATTGGTGGGTATAAATTGAATTAACTCAATTTCAAATATTTATATATATATATATATATATTATTACTCATTAATAATAAATTATGGGTTAATTCATAGTAAATTATAAATCAATTTTTAGTAATTTCGTTTTATTCTTCAAAAATGTTTTTTCTTCAATAAATTATTTTTATTGATTTTTGTGATCAAATATTATGAATATTTTTTGATAAATTTAAAAAATAAATTTTCAAAGATAAAATTTATTTCATAAATAATTATATCAAAATTATCTTATGGGGATATTTAGATATTTTTCTCTAAAGTTTGATTTTTCAATGAATAGTGAAAATTAATGATTTTTATTAAAAAATGTATTTTTGTTTTAAAGTATTTATATTCTCAAATTATATTTTTGATTACTTATAAAATTTCATTTGTTAATTTTTATAAAAAATAAACCAATTTTTTATTTTAAAATTAATTATATACATTAATTTCTTTTTAATACAATATATATATGTAAATGCATTTTTCTGAAAAATTATTTTTCATCACAATTTGTCAATTTAATTTTAAATTTAATTCTACCACTTATATGTTTAAAATATTGAAAAATTGATGCCAAAATTTTAATTAGTGTATCCAAATTTGGTAAATAGTTCCATTTAATTTTTTATTCTCATGAATATTAATCTTATTATTTTTTGTTTCCATGGTAAAAGAAAAATTGGGTAATTAGTCTTAATAGTAAAATGATAAGGACAAAAGAATGACCTTAGAACTTGAATTAATTTTATTTTATGAGTATATATCATTCATAATAATATAAAAGTTTAATATATATATATATATAATTTTATTTGTATTTGATTATGAAATTTATAATATTTTATGTAAAGAAAAGTTAAAAATTCCACACTATTGTTTTTAATAAATATAATATTCTTAACATGGGTATAACTGGATGATATGTTCAGTTATAAATATCCTTTTATAATATCAATAATGTATCTTTATTATGGTAATTTATTTTTAAATTTTTGTGAAAAAATAATTAATTTAAATGCTTATTCAATGTAGACACAATAATTATTCAGTTAACAAAAAAATGATATTAAAAATATTAAAAGTGATAAAATTTTAAATATTTATTTTGATCCACAATTTTTTTAGATAAAATTTATATATTATAGTGTTTTGGAAACATTTTTTTAAAATAATATTGTTTTATTGTAGTTTTAAAATTCAAATAAAATGAATAGTTCAAAAATTAAAATTAATCGTATTTTATAATAAATAATATTTTATTATATGATTCAAAAATTATGAAAAAATTATATTTAACCAAATTATTTTTATATGGTTTATGGAATCAATAATTAACCATTTATTTCTCTTTTTTCTTTTTATTGTAATTATATAAACCCCTAAAGAGTGAAAAAACAATGATGTCACTATAATTATCAAAAGGGATAATGAAGGGTTGATGCAAAAACTATAATGGTAAAAATGTGATCTAAACATGTCAAACTTTTACATAATTAAATTATTTTGAGTCATATACATATTATAATTTTCAAATATTATCAATTTGGATCTATTCAAACATCAAAATTAGTTTTTATTAATTTAATATTTTAAGAAATTCTAAGATTGTACTGCCCCTCTCTTATAAAAAAGCAACACTTCTTCTCATTTATTCAAACATCTGGAACCATTTGGTTCATCTAGTACCTACCTAGACACTTTATTTTCATCCCTATATGCATTATATAGGTCTTATTTAAGGAATAATTCAAAACTTAAAGGTCTTAAGGTGTCAAGAAAAATAGGTTGTCTCCAAGAGAGGTATAGTTCTTAACCGATCATTTTTTTAATTTCTTTTTTAAATATCTATAAAATATTCCATAACCATCATGATTTGATAAAATAATGGTCTCTAATATAACTAAATTTTATTATGTTAATTTATTTAACTATATCCATCTCCAAACTCTATCAAATGGGAAAGGAATCAATTATCTGTGTGTACTACGGACTACCGCCTCGCACACCGATCTAATTTGTTTTCCATCACCACTTATCACAGATAGTTATAATGATAGATTTATTTTTTATATATAATATTAATTACATATTTATAATTATTTTGAAATAATATAACACAAATTTCCTTACCATTTCATTCATTAAAATATATATGGTTATTCATGTGTATGTGTGGACTACCACCTGCACAAAGCAATGTGATTCATTTTACATCACCACTTCAAATGGATTATATATATATATATAATTAAATAAAATAGTATTTATAATATTATTATCATTATTATAATATAAAATAAAAATTATCTTATTTCCGTCATGATCATTGATAAATGGAAACGTTACACATACCTATGTATAGCCTACCGTCTTCATGATTGTACCGTAGTTCATATTTCATAACCATATTTCATGATTTGTTATAAAAGTTTAATTATTATATAAAAATAATTATTATATCATTATTATTTTTATATATATGGTGGGATAATTACCTCTTTTACTATAGTCAACTTATCGAAGACATTTTAGACATATGATCCAAATATCATCAAAATGTCTGAAGTGAACTTAAATGATTAACTATTTGAATATGATATGATAATAAGTGAAATAAAAATTAAAAATATTAAACTTGAAAAAAAATCAAGAAATTAAATTGGTAACAAAATTAAATTATTCATGAATATGAGGAATACACATAAAGAGTCAGACTCAATGTAAGGGATATTTTTTAAAAAAATCTCTTTTAATGTTTCCCTTAAAACTCTTTTTCTTCCATGTCCATATTTTTTAAAACTATTTTATAGATGTATTTATATGGAAATAAATAATAATAAAGTGAATTTTATGCTTATTTTTTACTTTATTTCAATGTTTTTCAAAAGGAATATTTTTATATAATGTTTTGACTCTCTTTAAAAAAGATAAAAAGGAACGCTCTATTTTGAAGTATATGGCATTCACAGATTTTAAAATCACCATAACCATTATTTGAAGTTTGGATTTCATTAAAATATTTCTTGTTTTATTAAAATAAAAACCCTCTATTAATTTTTATGGTATATTTTTGTTGAAATGGGTTATTTAAAAGAAAATGTCATTTTGATATCCAAAAGTGTTTTTCATACAGGTTTAAAAGATTTTCTGAAAGGTTTTCTATTACGAAGTGAAAGAAAAAAATGTTTTATTCATGATATGGTGCTTTAGAATTATATTAAATAAAAGTTTGATCTTGATATAGATTATATGATGGTTTTATCCCCATTATATCTCATAGGTGAACTCGATATAGATTATATGAAATTTGTGCCCAATTAAAGCACTCTAATGCATTGGGAATAGGGAAAAGTTAACCAATTAGGTTTTCACTAAGAGATAATGGGATTATACTATGATGTTTACACCAAGTATAACCATGATGATTTTTTTATGGGTAATTAGTATGGTTACTCCAATTATATCTATGATGGTTATTTCAAGTGTAAATGTGATGGTCACTCAAACTATATTTGTGATGGTTATTCCATGTGTGACAGTGAGGGTTAATCCATATGTAATAATGATATGAAAATTATGTCCCATGTTTCATATATGTTATATTTATTCTTTTTATGGGTCTTAAATTATTTCTTTGAGAAAAAATGTGTGTGTCATTTTCATGTGGAAATTATTTTTTACATCCACTTTAAGTATATTCAAAGAGAGGTAAATATTTCATGGGTTTTCAGGTTTTTCACTAGACTAATGGATTTTTTATTTTTATGCCTCTTAATAGTATTTTAGTTCTCATACAATTTTTTTTTAAATAATTTCAATTTTTATGTTTTGGTAAGGGAAATGAAGAAGTTAATTTGAATGTGGTGAAGATTTTTCATGAAAATCAAATAAGTTTTATATTAATTGTTTTATTTTATGGAAAAATGTATACTGAGTATGATTGTCCACATTTTAAATTATGGATTTATATGTAGGATTTATAAATGATTTCTCTAAAAATATAAACCAATAAAAATCCTAAAATTTATGATAATAAATTCTTAACATGAAAAAAAGATTATGCAATGTTTATGGTTGAGTTCTTATATAAAATAGTTTTTTGAATTCATGAAATTCATGTTCTAAATGTCAATGATTGGGGTGATAAGGTAGTTAATGTCACTAAATATGAAAATATTATATAGAGTCTATTATATATAATAGTAACATGACTAAACATTGTTTTTTTCAGATCATGGGAGGAATTCTATCAAAGTAATCCTAAGTAAATTCACTCATTTGTAATAAAGATAATACATCAGTATAAAAAGGTCATGGTGGATTTTTTTTTTGATGTATAATAAAATAATCTAGAAATAGTTATTTTGTTAACATATATAGATTTGACCAGTTTAGTATATGATATAAATTAAATTTTAGTGAGTGAATTATATCTTGGTGTTATGTGTATTTATACTATAATAAAAAAGAAATACCTAATTTCATTGAGCACCATGGAATCTTAATATATTACTGCTACTCAAGCTTGCACAAAATTATTGGAGATGAAGTAGAAACCTAAAGATGTGGGAATTAAAATGAATTATCTGATCGGAATCCATTTTTATAATTAAAGTTCTATAAATCATGAAAACAAATTCATTCCATCACTCAAGGATACATTGAAATATAATATCACTTTATCAAGAAGAAAGGGGAGCATTGACTTGTAAAGATGGAGTATGTCCCTACTGGATTTTAAGTTTCATACATATTGATGATGGACTTACACAAATAATCATTTGAATTACATTAACATACTATTGGGGTTTTTCATACACCCCCACATAAATAGTTTGTATGTGGGAACCCATCTCCCCGAGGTATAGTATTTTTTTTCATGTAATATTATGTGTTATGTAATATGTTATAAACAATAAAGAGAGACCTTTACGTTCATTAACAAAGGGGGAGACTGAAATGTATTGTTAATAAAGAATGAGGGAGAAACTGATTCGGGGTAGATAAGCAAGGAGACTTTCAAATATTAAAATGTTGATGATGTACATCTAATGATAATAAATCATGACAGGATCTCATGATACATGTAGTATTAAAAAGTATGTATAAATAAATTTTTATCTCATGTTCCTCTATTTGTGTTAAATTTGGTTTCTAGGAACATTTAGTATCAAGAATAACCTAGTTAATTAATAATATTTTCATATTAATATTTTTTATCCCAGTAATATTCACTCATGTGGGATTAGAGTTGGTTTTGAGTAAATAATTGATCGATGTCTCATGTTTCATAGTGTAAGTGGTGGTTTCAATAGATAGTGTGTACATACTTATCAATAGAAATTTTTAAGCAGTTTTAAAATATTGTCAACAAATCAAATGGGTGATTTTTTTGGGAAAAATCCATCTCAAAGGTGAGATAATATTTTTTTTGTTTTTTTCAAAATAAAATTGAGAATGTTCTTGAATATTTTCAACTAATGAAAGTTTTTTTATGGTGGTGAAGTTTCTCAAGGATTTCTATATTTTTTGGGATGAAAATTATGATTTTATTTATGGGAAAGTATGGATTATCACATAGGAAAATCGATGGACCACATAAAACTTCAAATATTTAATGGTGAATTTTCAATAAAAGAATATTGACTGTATAGGAACTTTTTTATGTGAATAAAAAATCTAGTATTTCAAACCATGAAGAAAAATTAGAATGATAAATTCAACCACATAGAAAAAATGATATATACACTGAAAAATATTCTCATCATTTTTTGTCATAGGTGGTGAGTTTTTGGACACCACAAAGGGTTTTTCCATTTGGGTCAAAGGTTATGTTTTAGAGGCTTCCATAAGGGGAGTTATATGCTATGTGGACTTATTGCGAGTTCAATTTGGGGTGAATACTTACTCACAAAGAACATAATACTATTTCAGATTTGAAGGATTTATATATTTATTCACCTATATAAATTCCCCCCAGTAACTTTATTTATAAGAGTAAAACATATTATATAAAATCATCATTAAAATAATTTGGCTAAGTCAAAAATTGGTTCACAAAAGAGGTGGGTCATGAAGGACCTTAGTTTGTGAATGAAGTTAGGTTCAAGGAGGATTTTAGTTTTTTGTGAATTTTATCTCACAAAATATTTGTGATTCACAAGTAACATTCCATCTTTGAAGAAAATTCAGTATCTAGTGAAGCCATGCTACATGGTGTAAGGGATTTCATGAAGGGTTTAAAGAAATTCATGGTGGAAAAATAGATTGTGAAAGGTCCCTCTATAAATAAATCATTGCACAGTGAAGTTTATTTTATCTACTACATTAAAATGTAGATTAATGGAATACTCATGTATGAAACAATTCAGAGGTGATTCATTTTAATAAAATAACATACTATGGTACCATTATGTTCACAATAGAAGAGGGAGAGTAATGAGATTTCAAATTGTGAATGGTTGTAAACCGGGAGGGATAATGAGCCCAATATTTACCTTGAAACAATTGTGTGCTTTAGTGTATTTGGTACATCAACACATTTACTTTGTATTCTCTCTATATATATCCCAGTGAGTGTGAACTGAGTATAATTTTTGGCATCATATTCATGTTTCAACTTCCACATATTCTATTCTCTAGAAATCTGATATGATAGAGTTTTTTGAAGGATAAAACAATATCCAAAGGGGATTTTTTTAACCTTCCATACCCCAATTCACCCCCCCCCCCCCCATTTATTTAACCTCTTTTGGATAAAAATGTGTTTATGGCACTAAATCTTGGAGTCTGGTTCCATATAATAAGATATAAAACTATAAAAGAATGTATATGGGAATAATGTGGAACTACTTTACTTTTTAGTAAGGGAAAAAAGGTTGAGATTTAATTTTAAATGATGATTACATTTACTTTTTATCTCTGTAAATAGGAGAACCCTTCATTCTGTCGTTTCTGATTTTACTTGCAGTGTTCCTTTTTGGTGATATGGAATTTGTTCCTTAAAAAATTGTGGAAAATTAATCTTTTCATAAGCCGTCAAAGAATGAAAATATATTTATTAAATATTTATTATCTTAAGAAATACTAATTGAATAAGTAATATTTTTAGATAATACTTTCAGTTATTTCCATCCAATATGAATCTCCCACAAAGAACCTCATGAGATCCTAAGTTATCACTATTTGATATCCATTCATGAAACTTGATATTTTAATTATAAATATATTCTTTAATTAATTGAAAACATTAAATAACATATTATTCTTAAATTTAATTTTTATTCTTCAATTAGTTTATGAAAATGATCATAATTCTTATATATATGCTCATCTTGTTTGATCCTTCCACAAGACTCCTTTGGAATTTTCTCCACCAAAAAGTTCTTTTATTTCCTTAATGAATTGATTTTTTATTAATTACACCTGCATCAATTTCAATATTCATGGATTTTTTACATTAACCCATTTTGTTACCTATTTTATCACAAAATATACATCTTTATTGAAGTGAACTTTCTAGAACTACAAATGCTCAAATGAAAAATACTTACTTTTCATAAAATTTGATATCATAGGGACTTCATATAGACTATATTAGGTTTGATAAAACATATTTTCCAAATATTATATTCTTTATACAGGGAAAATTTTATTAGAACTCAAAACAAAAAACTTTTCCATGCGAATGATAACAACCAATGGTACCACATTTTTTTATTTTACGAGTACCAACAATAAAATCACTTCTATTTCCATATAAATAGTTCTTGTATCCTATTTATCTCATACTATATGAGAAAAAAAATTATAATATTATCAATCTAGTGTATATGAAAAAAAAATATTGGTAACTTTATGCTTCTACTCATCATGATTAGCTACTCTAATTCCATTACAATCTGTTTTCTTTTTCATATATTTAAATCATGCATATAAACTTCGAGATCATTTAAAGAAAATAAAAAAAAGATAAAGTTGGTTTTTCACCTAACTTCATACTCTATTTTTGGATAATGTAATGGTGTCCCCTCCATTACCAATGTTTGACTAATTCTCTCTATTTATTATATACCATTGACATAGATATTCTTAGGTTATGATTTAATGCTTTTGTAACCCAATTGTTCAATTTGACTAAAAAAAACTTTAGTTTTGCACAATATTTCAACATAAAAATTTTCAAAACAAGTTTATTAAATCATACACATGTCTCCTTTTATATCTGGGTATTCATTTTCTATAAATGAAAAAAATCAATTGACTTAGGTACTCTTATGGGAAACTCAACAACTTGTAGTCGAGATACTCCTCTAGATAACCAAAATTCCTCGATTTGAGATACTCTTCCTACCAACCAAGGTGATTTGATTCTAGATTCTCCTACTACATCCGTAAAGAATTTAGTTGAAATTTTACTCTTAGAAAATTCTCATCGAGTATATGGATATCATCACCTAACCCTAAACAACACGACACAATAGTCTATCCTTCAAGGTCTTAATTTTCATAGAGTAATCTATTTTATGTGACTTAATTACCATAGGTAAGATCTAGATCAATGTAAGGGTTACTAGTTTAAGGGTTTTAAAATTAATTTATATTATCCCATGTTCCCAAAAATCCTCTCACTAGGAAAAATATGTTATATTATCTCATGTGTGTGAGCCAGATCTACACAAACACTCTCTTCCAATAACAACATGAGGATTGATTCCAACTCTTAAAGTATAGATAGTCATATTTGGACCACATATCTAGGGCCTAGATATAATACTTCATTTTCAACATGTCCATAGTGTTTAATAATTTACAAATTTATAGTAATTTTCTAACTTCCCTCTCCCATTAGGTATTTCATTCATTCTATTTAATTGTCCCCTACATATGAGCTACATTTTTTTGGGATTATCTTCCAAGAAGTGTGTATGGATTTATTCATGTTCCCATGGGATATTTAGTGATTTTCATTATAACACCCCAATTTTTTATGAATTTCATTTTTATAATAAATCAAATTTCTTTAATATTTTATCTTGCACATTGTACGGAGTTTTAATGAACTATGAAAAACTATTAATATCATAATTTAAACATGATCATTATTACCTAGCAGTTAAAAATGGAGGTATGGATAAGAATAAACATATTTTAAATGTTAATTATAATTTTTTTTTATAAATAAAACATATTATTAAAAAGTACTTAATTTTTCATAAAGTCTTTATATAATTGGAAAATTATATCATCAAAATCAAAAAAAAAATTATTATATTTTGTGAACAATAATAAAATATTTTTTGATAAATTTAGAATATTAATTTTAAAAATTAAACTTCATATTTTAATTAATAATATAAAAATTATCTTATTGTGAGTTTTTGGTATTTTTATGAAAATATGAATCTTTCATTAAATAGTGAAAATAATTATTTTTATTAAAAACATCCATTTCATTTTAATTATATATAAGGATAATTTTTATTTTAAAATGGCTTCAAAAGTGAAGTTAGTTATATTATATATCTATTAATCCAATTTAAGTAATTTTAATCATTTTAATTTTTAATATTTATATAAAAACCTTTTGAAGTTTTGAATATTTTCTTTTTGGGAAATTTCTTTCCCATCGCGACTATAGGTTTAATACTAAATTAAAAAATTTATAATTATTTGACTGGAATTTAGAAAACATTATTCCATATTTGGAATCCAGAATAATATATATTTTATAATAATTTTTAACTTATTTTTTTACCATAATTAACACTAAAAATAGTAATAAGTATTTACCACAATTAAGGTAAAAATGGTGTTATAATGGGGTTAAACTAAAAAGATAAGGGATAAAAATGACAAAAAACTTGTAAAACAAACATTTTATGGAAATATTTATAGATTTTATCTTATATAATGGATAATGGTTATTTTGGATACTTTTTTCACTAGAATAATGTGTGTATACCATTTTCTTTTTAAAAATTATAGGTGTGCCACTCACCACACCTATAAAAGACCACCCCCTCAACTCTCCTCTTCACCCTTCAAGAACCATTTGGTTCAACCAATAACTGAAAAAATATATTCCATAGTTACCTAATATCATCCTAGAATCCTTTTTTGTATCATAAATCCATTCTAAGATGGTTTTTTGTACAAACTCAAGGAGGTTACCCAAATAATATGGGAAGCTCTTCAACAAGTGTTTTTATTTTATTTCTTCTGCCACCTCCTAATATTATTTTAGAAACATTTTGATATAATAAAATAAATGAATTAAATATAATATTATGTTTCTATGTTAATTTCACAACCTATATCCATCTTATCATCCCCAAATTAGGAGACGATAACGTCACTCGGGTATACAGCGCACAACTGCCTTGCGTACCGAAATGACGCGTTTTACATCAACGCCCCTCACAGTGGGAAATGATTATGGATATACTATATATATACTATATTTTTAACATATATATACTTATATAAATATAATATTATATAGACCTATTTTAATTTCCATTCTATAGATAATAATATAACGATATTCATGTGTTTTGAGGACTATTGCCTCGTGTAGTATTGTATTCTGTTTTTCACTTACGTTTTACATGGGAGGTAATAAGGGATATATTTAATGAATATATGTTATATAAATGAAAAATAATTGATTCTAAAAACATAATATATTATTTTTCTTTATTTTTCTTCATCTGTTGAGGAAATGGAAATAGCGTCCATGCATACGTACGGTTCACTATCTCCAAGAATACTGTATTTCATTTTCTATATCTAATATTTATGGATTACTATAAATTAATATATAATTAATATATATGATATATATATACCATTTTAATCATTATTTATATTATTTAACCATGATAAAAGTATGAGGACCAAAAATATAAAATAAAAATATACTTGAAAAACAAAGCTGTTATTTCCCAAAACATGACTTTTCCATGGAATTATTAATAAAAGTGTAATAAAACGTCATAAGTAAAACATATATGGTATGATATATATAAATTTGGTTCTTTAATAGATTTAAAAAACATATATTTATAATAAATGAGTTTTTAATGTGTATTAAGGAATTCAAGACTTAAGGTAATGGATTTTTGTCTCAATTTTCCTTCTTTGAGACATATGTTTGTTATGCACCTATATTCTTTAATGAGGTGTATATAAATCCCCTATTAAATTTTATATCATGAATATCTTTGTTTTTGTTATATTTATATTTAAATATTATGTTAATATCTAATGGTACTTATGAATCCAAATACATAGAAGTAGTAAAGATTTTATGTTCCAATCTCATCGACTATTGGGATTTTTATGATTATGATTCTAATAATGAAATATTATGATCCATATCTCAAAAAATTCATGAATTTTATTATCCTATGGTTTATTAATTATAATATATTTTTTCATACATTTTCCTCTCTTTATATACTCTTGATACCAAAAAAATGTTTTTAAGAAAAATTTTGTTTATATCTATCTTCGGTTGACAACCATTTTTATTCCAAAACTATGTTTTCTAAAAATGTTTTAAATAATTTTTGTAAAATTATAAAGAATTTTTATTAAATAATTTTTTTCCCATGTTTTACTTATTCCCAAAAAAATTAAATGAATGTCTATATTTTTTCCAAAACAGGGTGCATTTGACGTTTACCTAAATTAGTAAAGGAATATTTATTTTTATATGTATAGTGTGAATAGAATTTCATTTTTTCATTAACATTATTTTCTTTGAATAATTTGTTAAAAATTTCCAAGATTATTTTAAAATAAAACAATTTCCATAATATTTTATGAATTTCTAATTTTAAAAAGGTTATTTTCAAAAGAAAGGATATTTTTCTTAAGAAATGTGCCTAGTGATTTTTCATTCAAAATAATTTTCCATATAAGATGAAATAATTTAATGTTTCATAATATTTATCAGTGATATGATATAATGATTCCATTGTTATTATTTCTCAGGAAGGTTCAATTTTTATATTTAAATTAGGTTTTGAAAATGATCATAATTCTTAGATATATGCTCATCTTGTTTGATCCTTCCACAAGACTCCTTCGGAATTTTCTCCACCAAAAAATTCTTTTCTTTCCTTAATGAATTGATTTTTTATTAATTATACCTGCATCAATTTCAATATTCATGGATTGTTTACATTAACCCATTTTTTTACCTATTTTATCACAAAATAAACATCTTATTCATCTTGATTAAGAATTATTCTTGGACATCCTATTTTTTTAATAGAAGTCTAGACAGATTTAAATGCACACTATTTTAGAGTTTTTTTATCCATTAAATAGGATTCAATTTGAGAAATACCCTAATTACACTTGATATAATTTATAATAGAAATAGTGGTAGGTCTTTTATCCTTTTTCTCCATCCACTTTTTTAAGGATTTTGATTTGGAACCTCTTTAATGTATAAAAACTAAATTAGAATATTCAAGAGTTTCTAGTGTGGATGATACATTTTGTGTTGATATTTTGAGTAACATGTCATTAGATGATCTCAGACACTTTTTCAATCAACTAGATATATTTCATAAAAAAATTATTATTTGAAAATATGTTATATAGAAACTCTTATTTTATGAGTTTGTGAAGACTCATCTTGAACTTTTTCAAGGTATTCTAATCAAACTTCCAATTTAAGAATTTTATACTGAGGATTATTTTATCATCCTCCACTAATTTTATTTTTATTCACCCTCCACCAAGAAAGAATATATTTTGGGAAAATATATTTTATCAAACCTACTATAGTATATATTAAGTTTCGATGATATCAAATTTTATGAAAAGTAAGTATTGTTAATTTGAGTATTTATAGTGCTTGAAATTTTAGTTCAATAAAGATGCAAACAAGTAGAAAATAATCCCATGAAGTTTTAACATTTTTCGTATCCTACTTGAATAAAGATATTTGGATAATTATTAATGAATAAATTATGATAAGGTGGTGAATATTCATTATAATAATCTAAACAGTGCCTATATACTTCATGAACTTTGAAACATATACTAGCTATGATTTAAAATGATTCATTATTTTTACAAAGTGATTTTATATAGCCATGAATACTTAAAGAATTTATGTTCTTTATTATAGGATCTAGAAATACTATGTTGAAGTTGGAAAATGAATATTTAATGAATATTTCATAATATTGACCGCATTTTCACAAGATTAATAAAATTTTCAAAGACTTGTGGCTATTTAATAATATATTATGCTTATTTTTTAATACTTTTGAATTTTACTATGACTCCTAACAATTTTGTAAGACTTGAATAAATTTTTATAACTTATTGATAATTTTATAATATTATTGGGATATTTAACATGACTTTTCTGAGTAAAAACTATAAAATTGTGAAAGGAAAGTTTTACAAGACCTATATAATTTTATAAGACTCTTCAGTAGATGAAATTTTTTAAATGAAGTAATTTTGTAAGAGATATTGGTTTTTATAAGACTTAATTTTCATAAGAGGTAATAAATGAAAAAAATGTGAGTTCTACAAATGTTAACCAAAATTTTGAATTTATATAAGTTACTTGTGGAATTTAACTTTTTTGATATTGTTTCTTCACTATGGAATTTATAGAAGTTATTTCTGCTATTTAACTTTAATGAGGCTGATTGAGAAGAAGTCACACTGCAATGGGACATCACAACACCAAAATTAATGATGAATTAAGAGTGTAGTTCAAGAGATTTTCCCCAAAACATAGGGATCCATGATCATAAATGTTACACTCCATATCATCATGAAGTTACCAAAGTTCAATTACATTTTGAATTTATAATGTAAAAGATAAGGCATAATATCATTAAATTATTGTTAATGTGTGGAGAAAAATAATTGAGTTATCATTAAAACATAAATTAAGATTATCCATGATTGATTTAGATGATACTTGAATAATAAAGATATTATATTATTTAATGGACAAGATTTAGGACTTTTAAAGTGATGAGAATTATGAAAAATATAATCATGTTCTTATGTGAATATATATGAGAAGAAGAAGAGGAAGAATATTTTACCTAATTTTTTCACTATATCGAATGTTTTAGGAGTTGAATAAAGTGGTAATGATCCAATAATTTAATAAATAATAAAATTCCATATATCTAAGTGAGAAGAGGATCTCATACTGTTATCACTTTAAAGATGGATAAGAGGACTATAAAGACCTTCTTTTCATCTATTGATCATTATTTTGACCAATGGAGAAGTTTTAGGTTCATTAACCATGATATTCTTATACATTAAGGTATAAATAAGTTTTAGAAAACAATTATTATTTTTTCTGTATGGGGAAGAAGAAAAAATCCACAATTTCCAAGAGGGACAAAGGAATATACTATTGAACTTACTTAAAATAGGTGAAACACATTTCCAGTATCCAAAGAATAGTATGTCAGTGATTAAGTATTTCCTAGTTGGTTCCTAAAATATGGGACTAGGGACTCTTTATTTAGGTTTTATTGATAATAATAGGAATGTATATGTGATAAAATATATAACACACTTGGGAAAAATTCATTAATATTGAAGGTAAACCTTATTAAAAAATCATGGTTTCCATTTTTTCTTTACATTTTCGATTTATATACATAAATTGAAACTGAAGGTATGCAAGAGTGATAGATCCATTCATTGAATTAGTTTAGAGGTAAAAAATAGATAAATTTTTAGTTGAATAAAAATACAATAACATTGATTCCCCAGACATATCAGTACCAAACATATCCTAATATATCTAATAAATTTCTATCAAAACAAAAAGTTACACCATTTATTGGATTCTCAACTGTCTCAAAATTTTATATTTTTTTAAATATTGAATTTTATCTTTTAGAATTTATAATGAAGTGAGGTTTTGGAGAATCTGAACATATTAATGATTATAATTCAATCTCTTCCATGACTCTGATAAATATGAAGATAAAGGAAGTGGGAAGGCAGAAATAGACATCCCTCTTATCTAAATAAGAATGAAAATAATTTTTCTAATGATATAATACTGATAAATGATGATCTAGAATGAAAGAATATAATGTTCTGGTAAAGTATAAAAACAAGAAGATAGAAAACATTTATACCTTATAAGATTTAATTCTTTCAGTTGGAGATGAGGTAACTTAAATATCATGTAAAAATTTTCCTATAGATTAACCAAGTTCAATGAGAATGATCATAGTACTAAGGATTGAAAAGATGAATCAATTGGAACCTTATATAATATCCTATAGAATTGGACTAAAGAAATAGTAAAATTTATCTGGGTAACTTATAAACTTATAGAGGGGATCATCCATTTTGAGGAAAAATAATATATTTTAGAGAAAGCCTAAGAACCAAGGGAGTTGATGAAAGAAAAACTCTCCAAATAGATAGGTTAATTAAATGAAATGAATATGGATAATGAAAAAATATTATCTATTATTATGAATGAATGTATCAATGAAATTCATGTGGTATAATAATCCAAGGATTTTTTGTTGTAAAATATCTATCCAATGGAAGAAAATCAAAAGGCTCGCATTGATGTCAAGTATTCCCAATTAGGGATCAAAGTAAAGATAATAAAAGAACTTAACAATCTATTGTAATAGAAAATTATAATTTAAAAAGGTCATCAGAATAATTTTGAGAAGATCTAGGCAGAGGGTGAATAAAAATCAAATTAGTGGAGGATGATAAAATTATCCTCAGTATAAAATTCTTTAAATTGGAAGTTTGATTAGAAAACCTTGAAAAAGTACAAGATGAGTCTTCACAAACTCATGAAATAAGAGTTTCTATATAACATAATTTCAAATATTAATGTTGTTATAAAATATATCTAGTTGATAGAAAAAGTTTCTAAGATCATCTAATGACATGTTACTTGAAATATCAACACAAAATGTATCATCCACACTAGAGAATCTTGAATATTATAATTTAGTTTTTATATATTAAAGAGGTTCCAAATCAAAATCCATAAAAATGTGGATGGATAAAAAGGATAAATAACCTACCACTATTTCTATTATAAATTATATCATGTCTAATTAGTTTATTTTTCAAATTGAATCCTAATTAATGGATAAAACAACTCTAAAATAGTGTTTATTTAAATCTATCAAGATTTATATTAAAAAAACAGGATGTCCAAGAATAATTCTTAATCAAGATGAATAAGATGTTTATTTTTTGATACAATAGGTAACAAAATGGGTTAATGTAAACAATCCATGAATATTGAAATTGGTGCAGGTATAATTAATAATTAATTAATTCATTAAGGAAGGAAAATAATTTTTTGGTGGAGAAAATTCCAAAGGAGGTTTGTGGAAGGATCAAACAATATGAGCATATATCTAAGAATTATGATCATTTTCATAACCAAATTGAAGAATAAAAATTAAATTTAAGAATCATATGTTAATTAATGTTTTAAATTAATTCAAGAGTATATTTACAATTAAAAGATCAAGTTTCGTGAATGAATATCAAATGGTGATAACTTAAGATCTCATGAGGTTCTTTGTGAGAGATTCATACTGGATAAAAATAACCGAAAGTATTATCTAAAAATAATACTTATTAAGGAAGTGTTTCTTAAGATAATAAATCTTTAATAAATAATATCTTCATTATTTTTTTCAGAAAGAACCATTTTGTCCCTAGGACATTCTTTTCTTATAGTCTATAAACAATTTCCCACAATTGATTCATCTCAATTTGTTCAAGTTCTTCATTCATTTTCTTAACTCAATTATCAACTCCACCATGAGAGAAACTGAGCTTCTTTATAAACTGATCAATACTTGAATACCATTCTCTTGGTTCCTAATTCAAGACATATAAAGCCTTCTTCAGCCGAAAAACTCTGTTCTCATATTCATGAATGAGAAAACCATATATTTTCTTAATATAGACTTAATCTTCCAAAAATTCTTTCAGAAATGTTGTCTTTAAATCCATCTGGAAAACATTAATGTTCTGTTGCATAACTATGGCCAAGAATTATCTAATTATTTCTAGCCTTGAGACGGGCACAAATGTCACATCAATATCAATACCCTCTATTTGGGAGAACCCTTTTCACACCAGGCGTTCTTTGTTTCAAATCAAAACACCATCTTCATTAATTTTTTTCATAAAGAACCATTTTTTCCCTAGGACGTTCTTTTCTTATTGTCTCGAAACAATTTCCCACATTTTATTCTTTTCAATTTGTTCAAGTTCATCATTAATTTTCTGAAACCGATTATTATCTCTACCTGCTTCATCAAATCATTTAGTCTCCACTTGTGATAAGTATGATGCTTTTTATAGGGACGTTATCCTTCTTGTCTATACTAGAGTTTTCTTATCACCAATTACATTCTTCCTATCAATTTCAGTACTTCTTGCTGGTCTCTGGGAAGATTCTAATTTATTATCATCATCTGAGTCTTCTTCTGAATCAATCTCTAGAGCAAGAGTGTCTCTGAATCTGCTCATCTCTTTATCCCTTTCCTCCTGAGTCTTATCAGGTATTTACTGATGATTTTATTCATTCTACACTATAGTCACATCATGACTTTCAACTATATTTTTGAGTCTCTTATGGAATCATTTATCTGCTTTTCTCTTCTTTGAGTAGCCATGAAATATTTCTTCATCTCCATGAGATTCAAACTTCCAATGTTTCTTATTTTTTTAGAATGAACCACTTACTTATGAAAATTTTAAAGTATTTCAATGATGGCTTCTTTTCATACCATAGCTCATATATAGTATTCTCTTCTTTTGGGCATAATAAGCCTTTATTTGATGTGTAGACTTCTCTCATCACTTCCTCTTTCCAAAAAAATATCTAGAAGATATTTCTTAATAAGAATTGTTCTATCCATGTTGTTCACAATTCGATTTATTCTCTCGACTACTCCATTCAATTATGGAGTTCATTCTGGTTAAACTTGATGTCTTATCCCATATTTCTCAAGATAATCCTCTACTTAGCTATTTGTGAATTCTCTTCCATTATCTGTTCGAATCATCCAGATTTTTTGACCAAACATCTTTTCATATTCCCATCGATATCTTGTAACCCAACTGAACACTTCAGATTTGTGGTTGATTATTGAAACCAATTCCATTTTGTTATAGTCATCAATGAAGAGAACATAATATCTTCTCCCATCAATAGCTCTCGGTGAGATTGTCCCACACACATCAATATACACCAATTCAAGCAATCTTATTGATTTTTTCTCTTTTTTCTTATATATATTTTGAATGATCTTTCCATGTTGGAAAGAATCACACGTATGAGTATGATCACATGATAATCTAGGAAGATTTAGAGCTACATCATATTTCACCAGAACTTCCAAAGAACCTTGGATTATATTTCCAAGATGCTTATTCCAAAACTTGTTTTCTTCATCCCTGGAAAGCAAACACATATCTTCTTCTCCACTCATGAGGTAGAGATTCCCTTTTGTATAATTTCCTTTCAACACAATAGAACCATCCTTTGCTCTGATGATATATAATTTCTTAGAAAATATTATGGCATGTCTGTTGTAACACAATTAACTAACACTAAGCAAGTTTTGACTAAGAACTTCAACAACCAATACATCTTTTCATCTCATGTCATTTCTTCCAAATTAGGCTTTTCCTAAATCAATAATTTTCAAAACCTCATCATTACCAAGCCATACGATACCTTCTTTTTCGTACCTAATTTCTGTCAATAGATCCTTATTTACCATCATGTAGAAAGTGCATCCACTATCAATGATCCATATCCCAGTGTGATCTGATGCCTTGAATGAAATTTCTTCAACCACCGCTTGCTCGGCCCTTTTATTTTTTACCCAAGTCTTTCACTTTATACTCATCATAGAATGATAATCTTGATCATCCTCAGCATATGATGGATAGGCGTCAACTTGCAGGGCTACAAATCAATTTGGAATTTTCATCTCTCATGATGATACATTTGAATTATTCTTATGAACAAATTTGGTATGCCTCA
Source organism: Viscum album (assembly GCA_963277665.1). Lineage (NCBI taxonomy): Eukaryota > Viridiplantae > Streptophyta > Magnoliopsida > Santalales > Viscaceae > Viscum > Viscum album. The sequence goes on along the minus strand of OY728130.1, from coordinate 1,895,734,192 downwards.
TCACATTCCTCTAAATCGTTGATGTGCAATATCTTTTCATATTCCCAAGTCCTTTACACATAAAACAATTTCCATCAAATGATGACCTAGAATTTTGAACTCTATACAACCACCTATGTTAGTCTTTTTACCTTTGGTAACTCTTTTCTATGGAACATACATTTTTGAGAATATACCATCTTACCACAACAATATCATCTTATGTGAGGTACATTCTTGTGTAGAAATGATACACCACTAGTTGTGCCTTGGGTTCTCTAAATCTTATGATTTTGCTTCGTACCCAAATCAGTCTTTAATCTTGGAGGGGGTGCTTGTGGTCTGACTTGAACAATAATAGCTTTTTCTTTTAGATGAATCCACATACAAGCTTTATTATTAATAAATGATTTTTTCTTCTATTCTGATAGACCATTCTGTTCAAATTTTATCTTATCAGTTTCATGTAATATCTTCTCTCTGGTTTTCAAACCGAGAGTTAGCAGTTTCTCCTGATATTCAATTTTTCATCACAGATTGACGACTTCCACTTCTAGTTTTTTGATATTTTTGATTTGATATTTTTATGATTCAGTCAAACTATAAATTTCTATTTTCTATTTTTCACTTTTGATTTTGTACTCAACCACATTTTCTGAGAATTATAGTAATGAAGACCTCATATTTTCAATTTCTACATTCATCTTAGAATTCTATTCTTCCTACTGCTGCATAAATAATTTTGTATCCTGAACAACATTGTTATCTTTCTTTGTTTTATCTCTCAAAATATCTACCTCTTCAAGGGAAGCTTCTAATTCAACATGAAGATCAACTATTCCTTAAATTTCTCCTTCTTCATTATCACTTTCCTCTCTAGTTAATGAATTTCTGACAACTACCACCAAAGAGTCTATTTGATTATCCATGCATTCATCCATCTCTTTTTCCATTGATTATTCTGAACATTCATACTCTTTGGAAAGAAAATTAGTCTTTTTGAAGAAATTTCTCCTGGTGATTCTTCTCCCTTTATAATTTGATGAATACTTATTTTGGTTAATTTCATCATTTTCTTCATTTTCATAATCAAACTTCTTTGGAAACTTTTATTCAAAATGCCCTATCTTTCTTCATCAGAAGAAATCAAATGGAAGTTTACCTTTGAACTTCACTTTTACACTTTTTATATTATAAGAGGGAAATGAAATGAAATCATCCATATTTTCCTCCTCAGGACTATCTAAAATAGAGAGATTCTTCATGGAATTGAATAACACTTCCTTAAACTTCCCCTTTTCCAATGTACTGTTATCATCATTTCTTATTTCATACTCTACAAGAGTATTGTGTAGGTTATTTAGTGTCTGATCTTTCAGGTATTTTTCCTCCAACACTGAAACTTTCGTATTGAACCACGGTGAAAGTTTCCTCAAGATATGTTTCATAATATTTATATCTTTAATAACTTCTCTAAGACCTTGCATGTCTTCCACAATAATACTTATCTAGTCTAAGAATGCATCTATAGTCTCATTGTGATTCATTATGAGATCCACACACTTTTTCCATAGAACCTGCAGCTTTGCTTCTCGAATTTTTGTGTCTCCCACATAACCGTTCAACAATTTTTTCCACATTAAATGTGGTGTTTTAGAGGACATAACCTTCATATAAATTTAATTTTATAGGTCCCCCATAAAGCATTGATCCCTTTAGCATCAGTATCCAATTATCTTCTTTCAGCTTATGATAAAGCGCCACTATTAATGTCAGTGGATATTCCATGCATAGCTGTTGTGATCACATCCATCCCTACATATCAGAATTAGTACTTCATCCTATTATCCAGTGGTTGAAGCTAATTTCCATCAAATATTTGAATTCCTTTATGATTGAACTCCTCCATTTCTTCTTCCTGAGAGAGAACCACTAATATTAAACTTTTCCCTCTCATACCAACTATTAGGTCCACTAGGTCAAATACCCTAAGAGGTGGGTGAATCAAGGTATGATAGATTAAAACTATCTCCAGTTTAGATATTTTTTCATTGTTAGAAAAAAAATGATTCTCTCTTCCTCCCGTATAAATATAAAAATATATATGAAATCATGCATACGACACAACGATTTTTACGTGGTTCACCCACACTGGGCTAAGTCCAAGGAGAATACAATAGTAATTTTCCAATGTACCAAATTCACTAAGGCTCACTGCCAATAATAATTACAATGTTCGGGCTAGATCTTTTATGCCCAGAATCATTTCCTTTACAAGGTTTAGGGTATGCTCACTACATTCCCAATGGTCTCTCCCTATGCCTCTTTCTTTGGCTCACTGCCAGTGGAAAGGGTCAACGTCTTTCTCTTCTTTCGCTCACTACTATTTGAAAGGAATCCACTTATAGTTTATCAACTTATAGGTCAAACACAGTTTATGGACATGTAAGTCCCTTCATTTACATGAATTCTTGCATCCATAACTATAGGTAGATGCTCAGTTGGAGTTACTTTTTCACATGTTGATGAATTACACCTTCTCGGGTACTTCTAGGTACTGAAAAATTCTTTCAAAATCTAATTTGATGCTTTCACAAGATTCTTTTTGAAAAATAGTGAACCACCTTGTCCACTACATACAATGTAGTAGGTTTTATATGGGTAACACTTCCTTCACATACTACTTCCTCCACTGCGAACCACCCTTCATCTGTGGACTGTCTCCACCTTCGCGGTCGCATACTGCTACCGCGTACTATCTCTGCGATCCTCATCTGTGAAATCCCTCTTATCCATGAACTGTTCTCTATTCATGGACTGCTTTCTATTCTGCGTACCGAATCTATCCCATTGTATACCACTTAAGGAATTCACTCTTTCACGTAGTGGAGGCTCCTCCTCTGCATTGCGAGTCTTAATAGGATACATCTTTCCACTTAAATCCTTTGGCAAGAATTATTCCTTGTGAACCACTCTAGCCTTTGCTGGATTATCCCTCGTGAACCACCTTCAGACATTGCTAAAATCCCATATCAAAAGATGTTCTCTAATGATATTCGATCACCATAGTAATAAATGGGATTATCAATTCTTATATAGGAAAAGAAACCCTCTTAATCCACTAAATTGAGATTTATGAAATCTTTGATTTGATACAGCATCCGCCGCGTACTGATCCTTCTACCACTGCGAAATACTCCCTTTCTGTGAACCATTTTTTCCACATCGTCTGTGTAACACCTTGGTTTTAATGTCATCCATCTCCTCTACCTACATCAAGATATTCGTGTACAGCACCACCTTATTCCGCTAACTGTTTTTGGTTTTGTGAACTTCACTCATGTATCGTTTCTGCCACTCCGCGTATCATTCCCAGAACAAGGTATGCGGCCCATGAATTATGGGATGTGATTCTCACCCTTTTTGAATATTCTTCAACATTATTCATATTGTTTACTCCTATAAATAAATCCTTCCTTTTAAAAATCAAACTTCTGATTTTGAGTCCCAAAAATTTGGCAAACACTGGGAAATAGTACCACCATAAAAACATGTATTGGGAAAACACCAACCATATTCTTTTGTGATCAATTGGGTTTGTCAATAAACACAACCACAACCAAACCATACTGATAGGACACCTTGATGGATTTTTTCCCAACATTCTTGGTTTTAAAACTCATGGCCATTTCCACTTCTTAACTTTTTAATTATAATACCACTTAAGTTCTCTACAGTTCAAGTATACTTGGTGAAGTAGGAACAATATTTACAGTTGCGAGATAAAAAAGAAAGTCCAAGTATATCTTGAAAAGTCATCTATTATACTATATACATAATGATTCCCATTTAAAATAGATACTATAAATGGTCCAAATGAATCCCTATGAACCAACTAAAGAGGTTTAGATATTGAAACTTCTTTCTTTAGTTTGAAATATATTTTATGTTATTTCCCTTTAGATAGGGATTACATACATTATCATTAGAAAACTCATGTTTATGTAGATCCTTGACTAGTATATTCCTAGTTATCTTCATAAGGGAGTTAATATTATAATGGCATAATCTATTATGTTATATCCAATACTCTTTGTGAAAGGCATTTAAGAAAGATACATTTTGAGAAACTAGGAAATATAAATTCATATCATAAATATTTTCATTTCTAAAAGAAGTGATCCAAAAATAATTTTTTGAATTAAAAAGAGTAAAATCATAATTTTAAAAATTAACATTAAAACCATGAACACATATTTTTGATATGCTAAGCAGATTTTACTTAATACCATTAACAAAAAGAAATTTAAAAATTAAAATTGAATCAGTGTCACTGATTTGGCCAAGGCCAATAATTTTTCATTTTTCATTATTACTAAAGGTGAAATTTCCACCACCAATCTTAATAAGGTTCTTAAAGCTCAAATAGTCCCCTCTCATATTTCTTGAACACCCACTATCCATGTGCCATATTCTCTTATAGGAACTCTTCAAATATATTTCCTATAAAAATAATTCAGATAATAAAATATTTTGGTACCCAGACTTTCTTGGGTCTAGTAACATCAGTAACTAATGATTTGGGAACTCACATTTTCTTTATGGGTTTTCTATAAGAAACTTTTAAAGCATTAGAAAAATACACTCTATTCAGTTCTAAAAAACTATAGGTGGTAGTAGATGTTCCACTATTGGAAATTGCAGAATATTTTCTAAATTTTAATACAAAATTGTTTTCAACAAAATTTATTTTTCCAGGTTGATAACAAATACCAGTAGTATCATTAGGAGAAATATATTTTCAAATAATTTGAACTAAGATATCTTTACCATTTGTGAATTTATCAAGAACATTATTTAATTCCTCATTGGACATTTTATGTTCATTGTTCTCATTAAAAATGTGAGAATTCTTCACTATTTCAATAGTAAGTTCAAATTTAACAGAAACAGTAAGAGCATGTTGTTTCTTGAGAAATTAATAGTTATCCTATATTTCATTGCATATATCCTCAAGTATTTTACAATATTAATACATTTCTTGAGTTGTAGTATTTTTATAATTAGATTCATCTCCAAAATAATAATAATTTTTTACATGATATTCTAGAGTTACCTTAGATGTGTTTGTCATGAAACACATATTGGCTTCGTCAGCCTTATCATCATGTAAAGATTTAGATTCAATGGATCTATCCTTAGATGTACTCCAGGTTTACTTTATTGATTTCTTGTACTTTTTTTCTTTTTCCTCATATATACTTTTTAACTTTAACATAGTATAGTCATCTTTCACATGTCCTCTTCTCTAACATTCATAGCAGACTATTTCATCAGAATTTTTATTTCTCTTCCAGTCCTTTTTTTCCTTTTCTTTCATATATCCCTTTATAACAAGGTTTTCTGAAGAACTTCTTTCTTCTATAAGACATCTTAAATATCTTGGCTAACTAATCCATTTTCTCATCACCATAACTTAGTGATTCTTCGTTGTTGTAACTTTCAACATGAACTTGAAATTTATCCTTTTATTTAGATGCAGTGGTTTTGAAAGCCACTGAAGTTTTCTTTGGTTCATCATCTTCTTCTGTATTAACCTTCAGCTCTTCTTCATACATCATCATCTTACCTATCAGCACATTTAGGTAATGTACTGATATCAAAATATTCCGTTATTGATACTAAGGTTCCTATTCATCTTTTTGGTAAGAATCTGATAATTCACATTACTTTTTCCTTGGATTTGATTGTTTTTTCCAGAGAGACCATCGTATTTACTATCTAATTGATCCTATGATACATATCAGAAATGGGTTCATCAGGATTCATCTTAAAGTTATTATATTTAATAATATATATATGAAGTCACATTTCCTTAACACTAGTTGTTAATTCATGTGGAATAGATAAAGTATCCGAAATTTTATGTTATGTTTTACATGAAGAAATACTATTAAATTCTTCATCCCCTAAAGAGAAGTATAATTAAATTACAGATTTATAGTTATTACTATACACTTACTTTTTGGAATCATCCTAAGTGTTTCTATCAGTAGAAGTAATCTTATATTCATCTATAATTTATGACAATATTTCAAAATCCATACATTCCAAATGCATTCTCAATTTAATTTTTCACTGGTCATAATTTGTGCCATTAAAGTATGGATTTCTTATAGTAGTATAACCTTCATATCTATTATCCATTTAAAATAGATTTTAAAGATTTTAAATAAAAATAAATTTTGAACTAACATAAATTTATAGATATTTAAAACACAACTAAAATCACAGTTGAAAAGAGTTCTAAAAAAGATTTTAATCTTCTAAAACCAAATGTTGGTCAAAGTAGGCCACTCAAGAGGGGGTGAATTGAGTTCCTATTCATATTTCTGTCAAAACCCATTATTTAAATTTTATTTAAAATTTCCCAAATTTAAAAAAAAAATCCATGTTAACCAAAGTTTCATATTTATAAAAGTTTTGTTTGTTCAAATGATTTATCAAATATTTATTAGTTCTCAGTTAAAAAATATAATTTATTATTTAAAATTTTAAAATTCGTCTACTAAAACAAATACTAATATTAACTATAAAATCTATGTTAGGTTTCTTAAAATTATTACAAAGATATAGAAAACAAAATTTGAAAGAAAGCACAAAAAGTTAATAAGAGGTTCAGTCTTAAGATGAGACCTAATCCTCTCTTCTTGATGATTAACTTCAACTAAGAAGTTTATACTAAATAAAATTGATCAGAACCCTAGATCAGCGTAACAATAGTATACAAATTGTTCCTGTTAACTATACATATTCCATAGTTTTTGTGGGAGTGTAAAAACAAATAGACCATAAGGGGACCTATTCCACTATTATTTGTGGGAGTGTAAATGTGAAGGTTTGTGAAGATATCTAAGTCTCTTCCAATTTATCTTAGGATTCAGTGTGTGTTTATAAAATAGAGACACATCAGAATGTAAATAAAGTACATAGGAAGAGAAAAATGATAATAATAGTTTAAAATGATATGTGTGATGTTCTATGAAGCTTATAGACTCCTTCATGATGGTAGAAGTGAAGTTAGAGTCATCTCCCACAAACAGAAAGCAAAATTAAGAGTTTATTTTGCTTATGTCTTCTATTCCCAATGAGGTAGAGGATTCCTAAAAGTGTTCTTATCTTTTAAGTTGTTTCTGTAGATATTTGTGTTCATTTGGTTCTTAGTAATTTCTCTTTGTATGCATATCTGGTTTGTAGAGCTTTTTTCAAAGTTTTATAGCTTTTTGTTCACCACCCTCTAATTTCTTCTTCACCTAGGTGCTTACAATATACATTATATATCAAACGAGGATCATGATTCTGATCATGTGGGGTCCCTCGTACCTCATATTGTGTACTAATAATCTCATTAATGTTATCTGAAAAATATAATTAATAAAATCAATATCATTAAATAACCCAAATATGACCATTAGTAATAAGTTTGAATTTAAGAGACATATCATCGATGACTCATTCTCTCGACAGGTCAGACTATCAGAGACACATGCTATAAAGGATTTATTCTATTGGTGAGTCAGTTTATCATTAGATAATTATATCCATAGATCATTTATGTCAGTATATCATTTATTTTGGTAGATCATATGTACATTGGTAACTCTGAAATGGTCTGTCGAGTCGTTTGTAGGTGATGCGTTGGTAGCTCATCTATCAGTAACTCAATTTGTCACTGATTCAAGCTTTTGGTGACTCAGAATTAGCGAAAATTATGAGTCTCTCTATCGATTAGTCTATCTATTGGTTGCTCATAAATATTTCAGTGACTCATGTTGTTGATATCTTATGTCATCGATAGCTTATGTATCAGTGAGTCAGGTATATGTGACTTGTCAATCAGTAGTAAAAGTATCAATAACTCATACTTATCAGTGTCTTACACTTAACCAAAATCTATAATTCTTTCTTATGATGTAAACACTAACACTAGAGGTCAAAATTATAATTCAACATGATTAAAAAATTTATCTTAATAAATCATAATTAGAATAGTTAAGCATGATTTGGGAGAATTAAAACTAGAGGAGGTCAATAAAATGATTTTTATTATATCAGATATACTTTCATTCTTATATAAAAGAATTAAACTTCTAATTCCACTTAAAGGGTGCTGGATTTCTCTCATAAAACTATACATGGAATTTCACACTAGGTTCCTTCTGGATTCATTGAATCTTTCCAATTTCTCCATATAAATGTCCTCTTATAAATATCTTTAAAGGATAGTCATTTTCATATCTAACTATTCATAGTGAAAAACCTCTTATAAAACTCTTTCGAAAAACAATTGGATTGTTTTGTATATAACAAATAAAGAGAAAACTTCACTAAATTATATTTCTTCCTTTTATTGAAAACCTTTCCCAACAAAATTTTCATTGTAATGTTTCTTTATATTGGTTTTTTACATAAAATATTAGATACTTTTGTTATGAAACACCCTGTTTTCCTTAATAATTTCCAAAATATTCCAATTTCTGAAACCATGGAAAGATTCTATGTACCCTTTTATTCATAACCCCCAAGGATTTGTATCGATGAGATTTTTTACTCCTTTTAGATTTTAGGATCTCCACCATATTTAATAAGTAAATAATATAAGTTAAACCCATATTTTTTTGTAAGTATTATAACTCTAGTAGACCACCTTCACTCTTCATGTTGTACGTATTCAAGTATTGTTTCTTCCCAGTTCCTTCTACAAGAATATGTAACCCCTGATATTTTTTGTACTTATAAACATATATTATACTCTATAATCCAGCCTCTATTTGAATCAACCCCCTATAAAAAATTAGGTTCTTTGAAACTTGGTTTCTTCAAGAACTAAATGGATTCTTTGGGCTTCCATTCGGATCACCCATAGTATATTCTATAGATTATTTTTTCTCTACAGCATCCCTTTTTAGGTTCTGATTCAACTATAGGATCCCTTAATTGAAGTGAACATTTTTTGTTTTTATAAACTTTTGGATATCATTATACCATAGTTTAATTCAAAAGTCTTTAGTGTCATAACCCAAAAAGAAACATTCTCAGGACTTTGATTTTAATTTTTTCCTCCTATTAACATAAATATGGATATAAGAAATACACCCAAATAATTTAGGTATTGTATATAAAACATTCTTCTAGTCCATAAATATACCATAAGATGTTTCCCTAGTGGTGTCAAAGGACTTCTTCTTATGATATAGGTTACATAATTCAAATATTCTACCCAAAAAATATTGGGAAAACTATAATGAAATATCATGATTTTAACTCTCTCATATATCATCTCATTATTCCACTCCACCACTATATTTTTTCTTTAATTCTATAAAAATTATTCTCAAAACAAATTTATGTGTTCTATAAAAAATAACAAAACAATATACTTCCATACTCCCAACGATTGTGAGACCACAATCCCTTAATCTTTAAACGGTCCACTTTTTCCATAATGGATCTCCATCAAACAAATGTACTGAATACATCAAATATATTCTTGTAAAAAAACATCTACATCTTTAAATACACATAATTGATAAAGGTAATATAAAAAAATAACCTTCTATGAGACTAAAATAGATCTATCCCTCCTACATTCATTTACATTAGATATAACATTCAGTTCTTTGGTGTTTTTCCTTCCATGTTGAAATTCACCTTCTATTGATTCTCATGGATAAACACTTTGATCATTATATACTCTACACATCAAAGTTTCATCACTCCCTTTTTATCATGAAAATTTAAACCTCTCCCACTCAGTTTTCCAAGATGATCATTTCGTAACTTGGGTATTCCTAAATTTTTGTTTTGGAAATTGTTGAATCTTCAAGACACTTGGGAAGATACATTGTTTTATATTTCATGTTCTTGGACACTACCATAAAACCGTGTGTAATCATAAATAGTCCATCCTAAAAAACCCCTACTCTAACCCACATCATAAAACTAACCAACATAGATAAAAAATTTCATTAACCCGATTACTTTTTCACCTTTGGATATTCACATAACCCTTTAAAACTGTTTCAATAGTATCATCATCCATAATTTATACCTTTCTTAATATTCTTGGAAAATAATTCTTAATGGTTCCTCACTCAAATGTTGAGTGAAATTAAGACACAAAATAAAGGATATTTGACTATAATTTACTAGAAACACTTAGAAATAAATTTCTTTCCTCATAAATGTTTTTATTTTCAAAATAACTTTTAGATGAAAACCTTCTAAATTTTCTCCTCTTATCTATAAAATCCTTTTTTAAGTGACCATTCTTCCAATAATTCTATAATGTGGGAAGGAGGCCTACCAAATTCCCTTATATATTATCTCTTTTATCTTTATCATTAATTTGGCTTTGCATTTACTTTTGATTAGAATGGTCCCAACTTTATTCATTGTAATCTATTCTGATAACACTTTTGAACTTAATTATTTTGAATATCCTCATTCACAACATGATATAAAATTTACATGAATATCAATTCATCCTTTTTGATGGAGTTACTAATGATAATAACAATCACATGTCAAGATTTTAGGGGTGATGAAGGAAGAATTAAGACCACCATGACTTAAAGTGACTTCACACCAATAGAATCCAACTGGATTCAGATCATGTTAAACTCATTCAGATGGTCATCAAACAACCTTACTTCAAACAATATAATATTTATAATTAACCATTATATAAACACATTATTCAAGGGTAAGGCTTATTATACATGTTTCCAAGATTTTCCAAATGTTTTGCAGTTTTCTTCACTTCTTGGGTGTTAAAGGTCATGTTTTGATCCAATTTTATTCAAACTACCGTGAGTTCTTTCTGGTAAATTATTTCCCAATACACTTGGTACATTTCTTCTAGCTTTGATCCTTTAAATGGAATATCATGATCATTTGGTTATATATCATCAATAAGTATCATTATCTAGAATCCAAATATTAACCTATAAAACTTTTCAGTGTTGAAATAACCTTCTTCCAACATCATTAATTTGAAAAAAAAAATGAATTCCCACTAAAATGAAAACATCCTAAGTGAAGAAAATTCATTATAATTCTCTATCCAATCATTGAAACAACTTTTTATTCTAAAAACTAAAATCCTGAAAGACCTTCTTAAACCTGTATTACTAAATAAGGATGGAACTTATGGAACATGAAGAAACCGATGTGAACATATGGATTATGGAACTCAAGTATAATGCCTCATAACAAATTTACTTGATCTCTTATTTTACTTAGAGAACACGCGCATATGGAATCAAAAAGTATCCCACACACATAACATGAAACAGTAAGGTATTTATGTGGTTGAGTCCTACTCCTACTCCCTGGGAGAAACAGTGCTCATATTTATTAAAATAAAGAAATATAGTTTTTACAAAGTTACATGAACATGTGATCAAATAGGTCACTTTTTATACATGTATATCTTCTTAAAAAAGTTATACCATATTCCAGTGTATATGGGTAAACCTCCATTCAATCAAATACACCAGAATTTACCTTGTACATAAACCAAATAATCTTATAATCCCTAGTGAATAATTCCCACCTCCTAATTTATAGTTATATGTCCCTATGAAGATAGTATAGGTTATACTTATTCAACTTTAGAGTTAATTTTATGTGATTTGGATATTCTTATTCACTTACATCATCAGGATTCGATAGTATTTCATTGACACCAACTTCTATTTTCAGAATTCACTAGTTTTTAATCTCATTCTTCCATATTGTTTGAATATGAAACTTAAATAACCGCTTATATTATAAGTTATAATTTTTTAAGCAAAAAAAATTTCAAAAAAACCTAACATACCATCCTTCATTCACCATAGGGTATTTTTAAAGAGGTAATGATCTAAAATTATCCCAAAATTCAACCGCATATTTTTCTCAAATCATAATGACATAAATGAAAATATTAACTCCTAATTCAGTCATTTAGGATATAAATTATTTTAAATAAGTTTAAATGGGTTAAAAATTATCACTACCAAAAAATTAAATCTATTTAATGGATTAAACCCAAAATAATCATATGAGGTTCATAGTAAAATTACATTTCAAAGGATACATTGCTTAATTGGTTATTCTTCATAGATTTTAATGAATATAAAAATTATCCAAAAAAGGTAAAATATCATATCCTTAAATTATTTCTAACCATAAAAATCCAAATCTAGAAAAATCAGTGTCATTTGAAAGATTTAGAGATATTAAACAACATTATTATCTTTGGTTCATGATTATTAGTTTTGTGCATCCAAAATATTGATATAATTTTTAGGAATACAAACTTAAATCTATATTTTTTTAATTTCATTAATCCATTAATTAGATATAAATTTCTAGAATAACATACTTGAATTTTAATTAAAGATTCTTCCATTTAGTTATATTTCAAGAAAATATATGTTTTAGAGGTTTGAATTTTATAATATGGTGATAAAAACAATATAGAGAACCATTCCTTCAGATCTAATCTATTCTTCCTGATAGATCCTTCCTTTAAAAGACTCCTCTCCAAATCATTAAGGTTGGATTATAGTTAATAGAAATAATTTCCATAAAAGTAAATAAATATGAAATTAATAGAGAAAATTCATTTTTAAAATAATAACATTGTTTATTTTTAATATTTATTTAAAAAAATTACCGTTTAAGGTACAATAGCACTATATTTCCCAAAAGTTACACAATGACTATCCTAGGGTAATCACCTAATTATAGACAAAATGGAATAATATTTTTCCCAATTATAAATATTGAAGATGGGAAATTTTCTAGTTTTCACTTTTAAAAAAATATGTATATTTTCATGAAAAACTTTTTATAGTGACCAATTATGTTTCTTAATCACTTTATTTTAATTTAATAAAGTGATTCTGGATTCAATATAACTTAAATAGGTGTTGGGTTATAATAACAAAAAAAGGAATCTTGTGGTGGAGACTCTATATATTATATCCACCCTATTTTAAAACTTTTTAACCTCAAAAAGCACAAACCATCAGAAACATGGTCCACACATTCACTAATCTACCATCCAAGAAGTTGGAATCCACTATCAAAACTACTCAATAATTAACTCATATATTTAGGTTATAATTGTTCAAAATTGTTCACCTTTATCAACCCATTCATATATATGATTCTAACACTTACCATCCCCTCCTAGAAAAAATGTTAAGCTTCCCACATTAAAAGAATGGACCGTATTTAAATGAAAAATACATTTGACCATAAAAAATCCTTTAATCAACCATTATTCATGAGTTAACATTGAAATAAAGGATCATTGATACTTGATGATGACTATATCAGTGCATCCCTATAATAATAATAGAACAAAATCTCATAGACCAACCGAAAACACCACTAAAATATAATTATACAGTCTACAAGTCGGACATTAATTGAATTTTCATAGGATCACAAAAATAATTCATTATATAAATATAAAACAATTCAACTCTAGATGGACTTGATTAATAGTGTAATAAAATGAAGACACTTAGTCAGTTCTACCCCTACCTCCAACTTCCAGAAATAACTTCTCATCAAATTTCTAACCAGTATAGACAATTAAAACATCTGAACAACTTCCAATTATGTCCCTAAGATATCTCTTAATTATAGCCAACCATTACATCACAATATGATTTTTCACTTCCCTATAAATCACTAAAATATACTATTTTCCACTTAAGTTAATAATGTGTACACATTAATCAACAAAAAAACATATCCCTCATGTTATTCATAGCCATAGGTCATCCAGGAAAGGTGATCATACTACATACCCTGATTCCTATTAAGGAGAAAAATAAAAATCGGCATTCCTCTTCATTTTCATCACACTATTTTTTTATCACCAAAATCACACTCATGTATCAACCAGGTTGATCCTAAAGATCAAATCCACCACTAAAATTAGATATTAAGATCGCATTGACCCCATAAAAAGGTATGGTTAAGACTCTAACATATCACCTAGCTATATCGGAGTGACATAGATGACATCATGAAAATATATGGTGCCAATATTTTTACAATAACATCACTAATATAGGTAATTAATTCCTGATAATTTTCTATATCCCAAGATAATATAAAATAACTACTAAAATGGGAAGTATCATAGTGCATACTCACATGGATTCACCTTCTTTGGAACTGAGAATAATGAAATGTCTACATACCTTTACAAAAATTATTTTGTTTATTAACCCTGAGAAAATATACTATGAAAATAATTCCTAAAAAATTAATTCATCACCATTGGAGAATGTTTATTCCACTAAACTTTCATTGCTCTACTTAAAATCACAAGAATTTTATAACTAAATACTCAATAGTGGTACTCGAATCCTTGAAAACATAGTGGTATTATTAAAACCAAACTAGTATATCTAGACTAGACACCTGATACTATTATTGAAATGGTCCTATGGTATTTTCTGGTCCCCATGGGATATAATATAGTGCCTAGGAATTAAGGATACACTCTTGAGATTGGATTTTTTCACTAAAAAATATTGAACATACGACAAAGTTTACACATAAAATTCAACATTACTCATCCAAAATATAGACTTTATTTAAAATAAATTAAATAGATTAAAATAATTAGAAAAAAATAAATTATTTGTTTCAAAGAATAAGAACCCAACTCACTTCCCAAAAAAACACAAATACAAGAGAGTATAAAAAATTAAATCAAGATCTTAAGAGACATGGATGGAGGAATTGGTCAATACATACTGAGTGGAAGAATAAACAAAAAAAATCCTAAAATACTAAACTGATTATCTACTTGTGACCCATGATCATTATCCAATATTGTCTCTAAAATTCACCCCATTAGTTTCCTAATAAAATAAGTCCATAAAGAAATGCTTTTTGAGAACCAAGTCTTAAACCTAAAAAATCCACTCAGTCTACATACAATGAATAGTATATATAGGGTGTGTGATCAAAAGAAAAACAATATTTCAAAAAAGAGTCCATGAATTTACTTTTACAAAACATTTCATTAACACTATTTTGAAATATAATACTTGAGTATGGTTTTAACACTTTATGGAAAATAAAATAATATGATTTTTTAAAATAAATTTTAAAAACTAGGTAAAAATTTATGAAACAAAATTAGTGTTTCTTTAGAAAATCACTTTGAAATCTTACTTTCCAAAATTATTCCCTATCCAATTTCATAAAATACTATCAAAATCACTAAAAATACCCAAATAAAACATCAAATTAATAAGTAAATCTCATTTGAAAGATACAGAAATTTCCAGATAAGTATATCAAGATCAAATTAAATTATACAACAAATTCAAACAACAATGAGAAAGACAAAAAACAAATAATGAATTTCAATTAAACCATAAAAGATAAAAGTATAATTATCATATATCATGATAGAATAATAAGGAAAATAAATAATAAAAAAAGCTAAAAAGATGTAAAAATATCAAATTATAGTATACAAAAATACTGGAAACTCTTATATCTCTAGTGAGATTATTCTAGATGTACTCCGGAAGAACCCTATATTATCTATCAATGTCATTCCTAAAAAATAACCTTTTTAAATTACCCTATTCTATCCAGATAGGGTGGCCCTCCCCATACTTAAAACAAATCATAAACAAGAATATACTAGTTAGTACGTGAATATTACTTGCATAAAAACTATCTCTCAATCACCCACTTAAATACCTAGGGTTCCCATGAAAATTTTCCACTTTAGGTAGGGTAAAATTTATCACATATCAATCATATTTTAGTTAAATATCCCATATCAAAATAACACAATATCTTATCTCTCCCCACCTCTATATTCTCAAACTTTAAAAAACCTCTATATAGTATATATAAGATCAAAAAATAGTCATAATCATTTTTTATGATCCACAAAATCATATAAATCATTGTTTCGTTAGGGATTAAATTTCTTACCCACCTCAAATTCCTCTAAACTAGTTCCCTAATCTAGTGCACCACATGACCTCATGTGCAACTCCTCATACACCACAAAGGGGGCCTAGGAGTTAACCATGGGGAAACTATACCCTCATTATCATAGTACACAACACATAATAAATAATGGAAACATAAAATAATCTCACATATATATATAGATAAAATAGAAGTATAAATCACTATGTCACATCCCATGAAATATCATAATAATTCTACAGACATATAGGCAATCATACATAACGGTTATTAACAAAAAACCAAAATTTTACAAATTGATAAAGAGAAAAAGATTGCATGGCCTCATAATTCTAGATATCTAGCTCGGTTTTCATCTCCCAAGATCCAACCTATCCATAAAATAAAGCATCACATCATGCCTCATCCTGAACCAATAAATTTTCACCAAAGCGTATGTTTAATGGTACCCAAGTGTCATGGAAAATCGTGCAAGGTTTGAGTATAACTCTATAGTTAACCACCACTGGTATCTAATGAAAATATAGTCTATATTTTTAAGGTATAAACATGTAAAATAAATAAGGAATTTAGTAACAAGAATAAAATACATACAAAAATGGAACCAACTCAGGCCTCAGGTCTCAAATGGAAAACTCAAGATGACACTACCTGTTCATCTGACATTAGTCTCTGAACATGGGTCAAGCATCATGTCCAAATTTGGTTCCAAGGTACATCACTGAGAAAAACATAACCAAGTATCCTATAAGAAATCCATGTGGACTATATATTAATTCCCTCTATGTAATTTGTAGATAAAACATTAGTTGGGTTTTAACTGAAGGGACATCCCTTGACATTCAAAAACATGGCTCAATTGTAATCCAAGGCTCATACCCAAGTCATTACCCTCTAATAAAAATCGATCCAATTTCATTGAGATAATACAATAGTATTCAACAAGGGTACCCATTAATAATCCACAGTATTAATATATGGAATTCAATAAATGAAAATGTTACCCAAATTAAAAGGGGATCCACCACATGTTATTCATGGTAATAAATATAAGTAGAATCCATTGGCCCACTTAAGGCATTCCATATAATTGTAACTCATTGAATCAAAGGATTTCTACACTCCTAGAAATCACTAGAGTCCCATAGTGGTATTTGAGGCTATTCCATATTCCATGACAATAAAATTTATAAGGAATACAAAAAGTCTATATAAGTAAATTCACACCCATCAATTTCAAAATGAATCCAATGGAATTCCAAAGGAATTCAAAATCTCACCATCAACTCCAATAATATCAAAAAACATTAATCAATATCAAAAAACATTAATCAAATATCCAAAAATAAAACAATTTAATGATTCAAGCCACAATGGCCACTCTATTTCATTCATCATATTATTAATTTTAACACATTAAGCTAAGATTTACATATAATTCAATTCATAAATCCATTTAAAATTTTCAAATTCAAATCTCATCATTTAATTCGACTCACAATTACATTATTTATTTCCAAATCCATAAGCATGAATGGTTCCTAAATGTTAACCTAGGAAACTGATAATCCAAATTAAATAATTAATTTCAAAGGGTATCCATAACCACACAAATTATTAACTCATTCCAAAGGTATAGGACAAACCTACAACACTATTATAATTAATGAAGTTCCACCTCAATACAACATGATTCTCCAGGTCAAGGGGTGTTTTCAAATCATTAAAAATAAAACTGATGGTTTAAATTAATTACTTGGTCAAGAATCTAGTGAATTATCATGATTGAAAAAAAACTGATATATGATGGTCATACATTAGGGGAATTAATTTAAACCACATACTTTATCCTTAGGGAGAGTCACTTATATGATATTGTTCTTCTATTTTAGAAGAAAAGATAGAAATTTAAGAAACAAATAACCACCTTTAAAATAGGTCAGATTCCCCATAAATAGAGTGATAACACATAATAGTGAAGAAAGTAAGAAAATGGAGGAAGAGGACTTTTAGGCAAACCTATATACTTATAATTCATCTTATGGTAAGCTAAACGCCCAATAATTATAGGAGATCCACTATAGAAAAGGAGAGGGGAAATAGGGCATGCATAGTTTAGCACCCCAAGCATTTTATGGTATGTTTCTCTTAAAAACAATGTATTCATTAGATAGCTAATATTTCCTAAATCACTAAGCCGATGTGGAACAAAATTTTGTAACTTATAGGAGATACCAAAAACCTATCCATTAAACTTAAATTTTCCTGCTATGTGATTCTAATTTTAAACATCTGACAAACACGGTTGTGTTTATGATGATATTTAGAGTTTGAGGGAATTAACTTAATTTTCAATGAATAGTAACCTACAGTTATGAATAATAACCTACCCTTATGAATAGTAACTTACCCTTATGAATAGTAATATGACTTTTATGGATGGTATCTTTACCCTTGAGTGTATAAATGAATTTAGGCACCTTAAAAATAAAGATGAGTATTTTAAGAGTTTATATATTTTGATTAAATAATGATTTAATAAAATATTTATTTAATAAAATTTGGAAAAAAAATTTGAAAAATTTACTTCATTTTTTGGATTCTACACATTGAAAAATTGTTAGGGTGAAATTTTGGTATTTTTCTGAAATACATGAATTTTTTGTGAATAGTAAAATACATTAATTTACCGTATAAATACATTATAATTTAAATTAACTATTCCTAGCATCATGAGTGATTTAAGCTCCCAAATCTTGAACTCACATTCATATATTACAATTCTTGGTTATGGAATACTCACTATTGCTTGTATTGAGAGAAAATAATAAATTAATGATTATAATATTAAGAAAACCCATATCCCCTCTACTATATAAACCACCCCTTACCCCCTCTTCCTCTCACACCACTCATGCTTCAAGGAGATTCTCAAGGAGGAGAATCTCCAAGACTTTATAGTCTCACCAAAAGGCCAAAAACAAAGGCCTTAAGGAGATTCTCAAGGAGGAGTACTCTAGAGGTAAACCTTTCTTCTCTTTTCTTTCAATTTCTTTTACAAAGTTCAATTATTTTGTTCTCCCTTCTCACCTCCCCTCATACAAATTCTATGATAGTTCCAGTGACTTTAATGTACTATATTTTCATTCTGATAATGTAATATTTCATCATAATCTCTCTCTTTCCCCTCCTTTTATACAATAAATGCAAACACCATCTGAGATGTGTTAATTTATCACACTCAAGGAAGACAGGTTTTAAATTTGATTTACTATCTTCAATAATGGTCATGAAACCTTTTCAATGGTTGAACGAGGAAATAATATATGTATTTTATCATTATTAATGTTCTTTAATCCTTACACATTCATCATATAGAATAATAATACAAAACAAGTTTATTGTGCACAAAACCGCAAAGCCAAATCCAACCATTTATTTTTAACTCATTGACTGAGTCATCCTCAGGGTATATAACCAGAATCATTATAAGATCATTTATATCTCTTTAATGTCACTAATAATTTATATTAACAATTCTATATGTTTAACCATATTTTCCAACAAACATCCATTCATGAATACAAGTAAACGGATCATGAAAACCATAAAAAAATGGTACCAAAACAATAAAATTGAATCTCTTAAACCCTCAAAAATTCCATTAATTAACCTAATAAGGTCATAAAATATCAATTAAATGTTGATGAAATTTTTTAATTATTAACTGATGAATCTAAATTTGATTATTCAGTTCATTAATAACAATCAATAACACCTTAAAGCATATGGTAAGGGATCCTCTCTCTCACTTTTTTTCAAGAATCTCCCCAATGTTGTGCTCTTTTATTTTTAATGCCTAATGATGGGGTATGTTTTTTCACCACCCCCATACTTCCCTTATGACATATAAATAATGTTATACCCCTTTACCTCTCATTAATCCCTCGTAGGAACACTCGTTACCATGCCGAAATGTTTGTAAGGGGTTTTCTCATCTCACTTTCAATTCTGTGGGATTTCCCTTATTTGCCTATTATTTGTATATGTGGTATATTTTTACTGAAATTTGATATATATTATCATGATTCTAATTATATTCATGGTATTATATGATTCATTTTTTGGTTATTAACTTTTGTCCATATGACTCAATTGATTACAACGTGGTAACGAGCTTTGTCTCAGTTTTCACTTCATTGTGACTTGCTTAGTATTGTGAACCTACTCTTTCTTATGTGGTTTACCTAATGCCCATTTGAAATCACTTTTCAATTGAAATTATATTCCATTTTAATATCCATATTCTCATTTCATGGATATGATTATTGTCTATGTATTATACCATTTTACTTATGATATTTATTTTGAATGTTGTTTTGACTGTGGAAATATTGATGAATCTGTATCCTCTATTCTATAAGGATAATGTATTGTCATGTTCCTCTTTTGTTGAATCAATTTATAAAGAACTATTTGTATGTAGAGGCATGTGGGGCTCGTTACAGACCCTTGATGTATCGGTAGGTCTCATGGGACAAATTAGTTGGCGACAAACCTTTCGAGTTATTTTCCAAAAATCATACGAGTTTCTACCCAAAGGACTAAACAGTTTTTATATTATTATGGTATTGTAACATCCCAGTTCCAGAAGCCACCCAGAGGTTCCCTGTACCTAGTTGGTAACATGTCCTTAAGCACATTTCCCCGAATGCCAGAGGCTACTGACTAGCAGCGAGGCCCTTAGGTGTGATAGTGGGGAAATTATGCCCTCATTGGTAGAGTACACAGCGGAAGTAAACAACGCACAATAGAGGAAGTATTAAATATCCAAAAATAGTAAACAATCCATAGTTTCAAGCATTCAATTCCCAAACAAGTAATCAGCTACTCAATAAAGTAGAAACAAACAGGTAACCCTCTGGGAAGTTCTCACATCCTAGCCCCTATGGTTCAACCAACAAGTACTAGAACCCCTCTGGGAGGTGCACACAGTCTCACCCCTCTGGTTCATCTAAAGTATAGACTCTCTAGGGAAGCACTCACCGTCAATTCCCCTTATAGTATCGTATCGTACTAAAGGTTATCTAGGGAAGCACTCAATGTCTCATTCCCCTTGTGGCCCATGTCGAGGAACTATAAACACTCTGAGGAAGCACTCAATGTAAATTCCCCATGTGGTCTCACATCGTAAAATTATAAAGACTCTCTGGAGAATCTCGTATGTCCATTCTCCCTGTGGTCTACTACACTAGGTTCTCACGGCCCTATGTAAGTCAAACAAGTGTAGCATGCATAACGGCCATAGTAACCCTCAAGAACTACTAGGCCAGCAATATATAGCATATCGTCACAATACAACTACAGTCCTACCATCTTAAAATACTTGGCATAGAATGTAAACAGCAGCCAAAAAGGCAAACTACACCCAACGGACCAGACAAGAAAAACATGCATGGAAAACATTTCTAAAGCATAAAAATTAACCCCATTTCCATTCAATATCCTCTACTCTAGAATATAAGCAAAGCAGGAAAACAATAGGGCTAAAATGGTAAACACGCAATACCCCATTCAAGGGTATTGGTGGAAATTGCACAAAATAGTCAATGACTTTCAATGGAAAGGCACAAACCACCTACCTCGGGATTAGGAGATAAATATTATTGAACCTATAAGCTTTAATCTCTTTAAAACTCCATAGATCTAAGAAAATGTCTAAAATGTTCAATGCATGATAAGTTGGAAAAGAAGATAAATCATGGAATGAGGTTCCAATAGAAGAGAGAACTCACCGATGCGATTCCAATGCAATCAATAATGTTTGATTCAGAGGAAGAACGGAGGCTCGGGGCTCATCGAAGATCCATAGCTGTATGGGTTCTCTCAGACGAAAATGACCTAGAAGAAGTGTGTTCTGTCCATCAGATGTGACCCCGGTGCATTTAATGAAAAAAAAAGTACATGGTGTGTACATTTGAAGTACATTGTGTATAATATCCTTTTCCGTACTCCGCTTTAGGCGTCCTCCACGCCACCCATAAATGGTCGTGTGTGTGGACATGACCAGGTCAGCACACGGCCTCCAGCAGCATCACAGTACACGGTGTGTACTCATAAAGTACACGGCGTGTACTTCGAAAATTTCCAGATTTTTCTCTATTTCTCAAAAATGACTAGAAAATGAAAAACATTCCTGAAAAGAAGATCCAGGTTCTTAAAAACTCTCCCCCCCCCTAAATAAATTCATCCCCAAATTCCCCTATCATGGCATAGAATAACAAACCCTAAAGTCCATAATGCATGCTCGGAGCATGTCCTCAAGCACCTGAATTGTAAGCTCAGATTGGCCATCGGTCTGGGAATGCTATGTTGTACTCAAAAGTACATGTGTACCCAAAGCCTTCTAAAGCCCCTGCTAGACCTGAGAAGTAAAACGTAGATCCCTATCTGAAATAATAGAGTGTGTAACTCCATGCAGATGTACAATCTCTCAGATGTACAACTGTCCCAGATCATCAACACTGATAGTCTCTTTGATCGGAAAGAAGTGAGAAACCTTCGTGAGTCTGTCAATGACAACCCAAAATGCATTATTCCCTTGAGGTAACTTCGGTAAACCGGTCATGAAGTCCATCATGACATCATTCCACTTCCAATCGGGAATGGGTAACTGTTGTAAAAGCCCTGATGGTCACTGATGCTCCGCCTTCACCTGCTAACAAGTGGAACACCTCATGAAGAAACCAGAAATGTCTCTCTTCATATCGGGCCACCAATACTGATGGTGTAGATCACGATATATCTTGGTGACACTAGGATGAACTGCCCAAATTGAGGAATGAAAATCCCACATCAGCTCCTCATGTATGTCTTCGGGCACCCATACGCGCCCCTAGAAATACAAGACCTAATCCTCACCTATGGTCCACCCAGGAATAGGGTCCTCTCCTATCACGCCTTCCTATAGGACTAGGCCTTCAAAATCTGATAGCTTCCTTATTCGAACTCTGTCAAGAAGAGAAGAGGTAACGGCTATAGAAGATATAAAATTTTTCCCCGGTCTATCATGCACCTCCAAATTCATCTCAAAGAACAGAGCCATAAGCTGCCACTCGCCGTTGGCTTCCTGAACTGTCTGTATCTGAGTCCTCCTATTCAACGCATCAGCCACTGCATTGCCTTTCCTAGGCGTATAAGAGAGCTCAATGTCAAAGGACTATAGGTACTCAACCCAGCTGCACTATCTCAAATTCAGATCACACTGAGTGAATATGTACATGAGACTCTTGTGGTCAGTGTAAACCAAAAAGTGATCTCCTAGAAGATAGTGTCTCCAACAGCGTAAGGAAAGACCAACATCTACCAACTCTAGATCGTGTGTTGGGTAATTCCTCTTGTGCGGCCTCAACTGCCGAGACCCGTATGCAACGACTCCATCACCCTATATAAGCACAGCTCCTAGCCCGATACTTG
This sequence comes from Viscum album, assembly GCA_963277665.1. Lineage (NCBI taxonomy): Eukaryota > Viridiplantae > Streptophyta > Magnoliopsida > Santalales > Viscaceae > Viscum > Viscum album. The sequence continues at coordinate 1,895,710,702 of OY728130.1, read as the reverse complement.
ATGCATCTGAGTAAATAGTATTGCTCTTGCCTGGATCTGGAAAGACTAGTATCGGTGCTGAAGTCAACCTCCCTTTTATCTCCTGAAAGGATGAATCATAAGAATCTGACCATAATAACTTCGCACCCTTCTTGGTCAGACCTGTCAGTGGTTCTACTAAGCGTGAAAAGTCTTGTATAAAATATATGTAGTATCCATCCAGACCTAGAAAACTTTTCACCTCAAATACATTATTCGGCTACTCCTAGGAAACTACTACTCTCACTTTCTCTAGGTCTACTGATACACCTATCTCTGAGATGACATAACCCAAGAAGTTAATCTAGTCCATCCAAAAGTGTCATTTTGAGAGCTTAGAATATAATTGATGCTCTCTCAATGTACTCAAAACAATCTCAAGATGTGTGGCATGGTCGTGTTGAGTGTGAGAGTACACCAAGATATCGTACACGAAGACCACTAAGAAGGAATCCAAGTATAGATGGAACACTCGGTTCATCAGTTCCATGAAAACTGCAGGTGCATTTTTGAGACTGAATGGCATAACCATATATTCGTGCAGAGAATACCTGCTTCGGAAGGCTATAAGTGGTATATCAGATGGTCTAATGCACAACTGAGGATAACTGGATCTTAGTTCAATCTTCAAGAACACCCGAGCTCCTCGAAGCTGATCAAAGAGATCATCAATCCTAGGAAAAGGATATTGGTTCTTGACCGTCAACTGTTTCAGCTTCCGATAATCCACACAAAGCCTAAGGATATCATCTTCCTTATTCGCAAACAGGACAGGAAAACCCCAAGGAGAAGTACTGAGTTGGATGAAACCCTTTGCCTACAACTCTTCCAACTGCTTCTTGAGCTCCTACAACTCATGTGTGGCCATTCTATAAGGAGGAATGGACACCGGTGCTGCTCCTGGAAAAAGCTCAATAGAATCTTATACCTCATGATCTGGAGGAAAACCTGAAAATTCTTCTAGAAAGACGTCCCTGAAATGATCTACCACTGGGGAAAAGTCTACCTGTGAAGTCCCCTGGTCATCTAGATATAGACTAGCAATCTGGGTTCTAACTCCACCTAGCCCATGATGCTTGGGTCCTGCTCTACTAGCCTTGACATGCCACTAACATCTATGAAGAAAAGATCTACCCTATAGTGATATAAAGCTCACCATACGGTGATAATAGTCGATGACTATCTGGAAGGGAACCAACCAGTCCATCCTGAGAATGACATCATAGCCTGCCATCTCTAGAACATAGAGGTCCCAGAGAAAGTGACACCCAGAAACCTCTAGAGGGAACTCCTTACACTGACATACACTAGTCTTCCTAGTCCCCAATGGTGTGTCTAACGTCAAGATATCGGTAGAGGAAAAGATGTATATACCAAGGCTCTCCACAACAGAAATAGAGATAATGCTATGGGAAGACCATGTACTGGAAAGAGCAGAAGATAAAACTGAGGCAACTATGATCATACCTCAAATTGTAGATGGTCTGGGATCCTACTCCTATTTTGTCTTATCCACTGTAAAATTTTGTCCTACACCATGGCCCTATGACCCTACTTGACCACTCTAAGATGATCAACCTTGTTATAGATGAAAGACTGGCGACTGACCACCATGGCCATGACCTCTTCCTCAGCTTGAATGGTTAGAAGAACTCCATTTCCCTGACTGGTGAGAAACTAGTGGTGCTACTCTCGAACAAGGAGTCATAGAAGAACCCATGTCACCAGCTACTGGTAAAAACATCTGATAGAAGCGCTGAAGGTGACCCAACTTGCTGCATGATTGTCACTCCACTGGGTCTCTCTAGCACTGCGGCCTTGTATGCCCAGCCCTTCCACACTGGTAGAATACTACCTGGCTACATGAATATGTGTCTCGCTGCCTCGGATCACTATGCGTAGACACCCTATGGCGCTTTCTATTGTCACCTGGCGGAGCACCAACTCTATAAGTGGAACCGTCCTGTCACTTAGCTCCAGAATCTCTCAGATTATGCTCTGCAATTAGCGCCTAGTTGACAATGGAAGCGATGGAAGTCAACCTGAAAATATTCACCTACGAGCGGATCTCCTGTCGGATACCATCCTCAAACTTCATTGCCAAGAACAACACATCTCCACCCATGAGGGGTGTGAAACACTAATTCTCAGTGAAACGAGAGGAATACTCCATAACGGAAATATTACCCTACTCTTGACTCATGAACTCCCGGGCTCGGTCAGCCCTCAAGGTCTCCAGATAGAAGTAGTCATAAAAGACGTGCTGAAACTCCTCCCACGCCATAACATGGTGATGACTTGCCTGTGATATCATGCCCCACCACCTCTTGGAGGAGTCTTGTAGCATATAGGTAGCGATCTTGACCCGCCTTTCTGGAGGCATCTCCAGATGCTCAAAGATCGTCAGCATGGATTCAATCCATGACTCTGCAGCCCGAGGTCCTCCTTCCCCTAAGAAGGTGGGAATACACTGTTGCTGAAAAACCCACATCAAGCATGCCATATTCGAGGAAGGAGGCAGTGCTCCCTTGAAGTTCTAAATCATTATTAGAAATCCTTCCCTAAACGACGCATTGGCACCAATAACCAGTATCACTACCAGTTCCAAGTCTGGCACAACAGGAGGATCTGTCGGAAGTCCCTGATCAACCATACCTGGCGTCTGATCACTTCCCTACAACTAGCGGACAACCGGAAGACCTCTTAGTGGCATGACTATGCAAGTTCAATTGAACACCTTAGATTCAAGAATATCAAGGACTAAAAACTGGAAGGACGAGAAAGGAACAGAAGAAGGAAAGCATTCATGTTCTGCAAAAGATGACTACATGGCGTGTATTTTTCCTACACGGCGTGTTTCCTTAATTCATTCACATGGGTGTGTATATTTTCTAAAAATGGGTCGTGTAACACCCCAAATACACGATGTGTTTTCAAAATACATGGCGTGTACTTTAATCCTCTTCCCTGCCTAAGTCCTTCTACACGGTTAAGCCACATGGCTCTCCCAAGACAAGACCACATGGCATGTTCAAGGTAGACACGACGTGTACTGGACAAGCTTCACCTGGACCGTGTTGTTAGTGACATGACCTAACACACAGCCTGACACTACACGGCAGGTTCTAGACAGACACAACGTGTACTTGAAGGGATAACACCGACTCGTGTTGTTTGTGACACGGCCGGGTACTTGGGTTAAACTACGCGACCTATTTAGAAGGCACATGTTGTGTATTAGACACAACTCGGCCAGCCTGTGTTGTTAGTGACACGGGTGGCATGGGATCAACACAACATGGCATGTAGGGAAGATACACAGCATGTTCACTCTAGATTTTTCCCATCCTGTGTCTCTGCAAACAGGGCCTACGACATGGTCAGAGACCACAGGGTGTGTACATAGAGTACACTGCGTGTACTTAAGAAAAACTATTTCTTCCAGAACATAAGAACACATGCCATGTAATTAACATTAGACGGTGTGTATTCTGGGTTTTTCCTGACAGTAAGCCTCTGAAACTACTCCAGAACCCAAAAAGCACTGAAACGGGCATTGAAAGTGCCAAATTCTGATCTATGAGGGCCCATACTCCCATCAAATCAAAGTTTGGCATCTTATACACATTATAACATGGAAAACAAGGCAATGATCCACCAAATTCTGGTCCATGAGGGCCCATAACACCTCAAGAACCAAATATTGGCATTTATTCAAGAAAATATCTTCACAAAATAATACCCTATCAAATAGTAGGTGTTTTTATCAAGGCAGTTATCACAAGAGCATGCATATTCTACACAACGTCTGTCACAACAACACGAAATAGCTAATGCATCCTAGGTGACAAGGTAAGAATGCATGGAAAGTTATTTCTAACAAGTTCCTATATGATGCATGAGATGGAATAACTTCATCTCATAAGGTTTCAATAGAAGTAGAACCACAATAACAATAATGGTAATAACAAAAAAACATGTGAATCACCCAAAAGTGAAATCAAATCAACTGTAAAATTGCAAACCAGTAAAATTTCAATAATTTGGTAGTATGGATTTTCCATGTACATGGGTTAGCTACTCCCAGACACAGCTTATTACCAAGTACCAATTCTGTTATATCCCTGGCTAAAGTCTCTAAACTGTAAATCAAGAGAAAATAAATCCTCTGATACCACTTTGTAACATCCTAGTTCCAGAAGCCACCAAGAGGTGCCCCGTACCCGGTTGGTCACATGGCCTCAAGCGCATTTCCCCGAACATCAGAGGCTATCGACTAGCAGCAAGGGCCTTGGGTGTGATAGTGGGGAAACTGTCCCTTCATTGGCAGAGTACACAGTAGAATTAAAAAACGCATAATATTGGAAGCACTAAATATCCAACAATAGTAAATAATCCACAGTTTCAAGTATTCAATTCACAAACAAATAATCAGCTACTGAAGCAAGTAGAAACTAACAGGTAACCCTATGGGTTGTTCTCACAGCCTATCCCCTATGGTTCAACCAACAAGTACTATCAACCCTCTGGGATGTGCACACAGTCTCACCCCTCTGGTTCAGCTAAAGTATAGACTCTCTGGGGAAGCACTCACTGCCAATTCTTTGTATAGTATCGTATCGTACTAAAAGCGCTCTAGGGAAGCACCCAATGTCTCATTCCACCTGTGGCCCGCGTCGAGGAACTACAAACACTCTGAGGAAGCACTCAACGTCAATTCCCCTTGTGTTCTCACATCGTAAAATTATAAAGACTCTTTGGAGAAGCCCTTACATCCATTCTCCATGTGGTCTATTACACTAGGTTCTCATGGCCCTGTGTAAGTAAAATAAGTATAGCATGAATAACGGCCAAAGTAAACCTCCAGAACTACTTGGCTAGAATTCTATGGAATATTAGCACATTAGAACTACATTCCTACCATCCAACAATACTAGGAATAGAATGTAAACAGCAACCAAAAAGGAAAACTAGACCCAACGGTCCAGACAAGAAAAACATGCATGGAAAATATTTCTAAAGCATAAAAATTAACCCTATTCACATTGAATATCCTCTAATATAGAATATAAGAAAAGCAGGAAAACAATAGGGCTAAAACGGTAAACACGCAATACCCCGTTCAAGGGTATTGGAGGAAAGTGCACAAAATATTCAATGACTTTCAACAGAAAGGCACAAACTACCTACATCGGAGTTAAGAGATCTATATGCTTGAACCTCGAAGCTTGAATCTCCTTAGAATGTTGTAGATCTAATAAAACATCTAAAACGTTCAACCCACGATAACTTGGAAAAGAAGAGAAATCATGAAATGGGGTTCAAGAAGAAGAGAAAACTCACCGATGTGATTCCAATGTAATCAACGGTGTTCGATTCAGAGGATGGATGGAGGCTAGGGATCGTTGAAGATCTGTGGTCGTGCAGGTTCTCTTAGATGAAGACAACCTAGAATAAGTGTGTTATGTCCATCAAACACGACCCCGGTCCGTTTAATGAAAAAAAACAAAAAGTACACGGCGTGCACTTTTGAAGTACACAGCGTGTACTCTCCTTTTCCATACTCCACTTTAGGTGTCTCTATGTCACCCCTACATGGTTGTGTGTGTGGCCATGACATGGCCAGCACACGGCCTCCAGCAGTATCACAGTACACAGCATGTACTCATAAAGTACACGGCATGTACTTCAAAAATTTATAGATTTACCTCTTTTTCTCAAAAACGACTAGAAAAGGAAAAACATACCTGAAAAGAAGATTCAGGTTCTTACAGGTATCATGGGCCAGATACCTGACGTCTAATTAATAAGCATTCTCTTTAATCATTATAAGTTATTACTATCCATCAGGATTTGACTATGACAAAACCTATGGATGCAGTTTCATTCTCAGTTTTTTAATGGCATGAGTTTTTTATTTATTCACCATGCCATAGAGATTAAGTCAAATCATTTATAATTTAGTTATTATTGATCCATACATCAGCTATTTTTAACCCTTAATGAGTGTTTGAGTTCACCCCTTTCATTGTTTACTTTCAATAGGTGATGAAGAGGATATCATTTATTGAGTTCTTGTGGATGAAGTCTTTAGTTTTTGTTATGTATCATATTTTTTAACCTTTTCCAATGTAATTTGAGATACATCTATGTATCTAGTTTCTTCAAGATTACTAAACAGATCGTTCCTTTGTGATTTTCATTCCTTCTAACCATGCCAATATAATAAGTAATGCACCTGCTCCAGTCTAGAGGGGTTGAGGCGTTACAGTTGGTATCAGAGTAAGTCTAGTAGAAAACTTAGAAACTAGAGTTGGAAATGTATAGTAGGGAACAAATCCCTAAGTTAGTATTAAAGGATAAACATGCAAAAATATCCTGGTATTTTGGTAAGGAATAGATTATGTGATTTATTCTAGAAAATACATCCCATTCTGGATACGATTATTTAGAGGTGACTCTGGCATAGATGTAACTAGGAGTGAAAGCTCTGACAATGTGTTTCGGGCTTGACCCGAGGTATCCTGGTATTCAACAAAGGGCCTTGATGCACTCTTGGTTATGACACTCTCAGAAGATATGTTTAGGATAATTCATATTTTCTTTACAGGCCATTATGAAGGATTGAAATGTAAATTATTCCTCAAAGAAACCATTTTATGATTATGGGATTACCCATTTTTAGGATCTCAATTTATGTAAAGTATTTTGTTAAATTAAGAATATATATTATGATCCATACCCTAATCTAGTGTGTTCCATTATTTAAAAATGGTGTCTAATGGAATAAGGGGAATCAATACTCGTGGTAAATGTAGGGATCTCCCCACTGAGAAAGTCAACACAGTCAATGTTGGAGCAGATCAGATCATGAAAATATTTGGACAACTTACTTAGGTTGTAATGAATAACCATTACACACTTGTGTTGGATCATTTCATGTGGAAAAAGCCACCATATTTTAGCGGGACTAGTAATCCAGTGGTTGCTGATCAATGGATCAAATCCCTTGAAAATATATTCATGGAATTAAGATGCAAAAAAAATTAAAAGGTAGTACTGGCAGTATATTGTCTCAAGGGGGAAGCTGATCAATGGTGGTCCTTGATTCAGAATACCATAGAGGAAGAACAAATAGAAGATATGAAATAGTGGAATTTTAAGGAATTATTCTTCAAAAAATATTTCCCTCGTGAGAAACAAACTGAAATGAAGAGGAAATTTCTTATTTTAAAGAAAAGGGAAGAAGACAATGTTGCAGAGTATGAGGCTACCTTCACAAGTCTATCCAAGAATTCCATAGATTACGAACATGACTCAGCAGACAAGATTGATCATTTTTTTAAGGTCTTATGCCAAGTATTCAAAGGGTACTGGCTTCTCAAAAAATTTCATCATATGATGAAATTGTATCAAGTGCCATCAAAACAGAAAATAAATTTTCTAGATTAAATTTGTTCAAGGTAACCCAAGATAAAAAGCGGTACTCTAATAACCAAGGGAAAGGTGAAGTGCTAATGAAGGACAAAGGAATGAAGAAATTCCCATTATGAAAGAACTGTGGAAAAAAACATCTCATGAAATGCTTGAAAGGCATGGGAGTCTACTATAAGTGCGGAGAATAGGGTAATCTATCTCATGAATGCAAGGGGAAGAAAAAATTTGATGATGTTCAATGCTATAATTGTGTAGACAGGGGAAACTAGGAAAATAAGTGTCTTAAGATCCAAGGAAACATGCCTTGGAAAAATCCAAGAGAGCAAGGGAGAGCTTATGTGATTACATCCATATAATTTGAAGTTCTTAATGATGTGGTGGCAGGTACTTTAATTGTTTCCTCAAACTTATCCAACACTTTATTTGATTATGAATCCTCACCTTCATTTATATCTTCCCAATTTTCCAAGAAAATTAGACATGTCCAATTTGATTTAATAAAAGAGTTATCAATCAAAACTCATAGGGATGCATCATTGCAAAAAAGTCATGTCAACTAGTCCCCCTTGTGACACATAAACATGCTTTAGTTTCTAACCTTATCGTCATACCAATGACTAAATTTGATATAATTCTCAGTATGGATTGGCTGTCAAATTATGATGTGAAGATTCATTGAAAGAATAAGGAAGTAAAAAAATTTGAAAATGGTGTATAATCTCTTATCTTTAGAGTAGAGACCTCGCCATCTGATTCTTATCTAGAACCATCCCCAATAGATTTGTTGAATACAATTCTTGTAGATTAAGATAACCCAGTAATTATGGCTGAGGAAAGAAATCTTCAAATTGAAGATGTTCATATAGTGCAGGAATACATTGATGCGTTTCCAGAGGATTTACCTGGACATCCTCCAGAGTGAGAATTTGAGTTTTTCATTGACTTAATCACTAGTGCAAGACCTATATCAAAAACCCATTATAGAATGTCCACTGTATAGTTAGTGGAGATAAAGAAACAACTAGAAGAGTTGAGTGACAAAGGATTTATTTGACCTAGTGTTTCTCCATGTGGATCCCCACTCTTTTTTGTCAATAAGAAAGATAGATCCATGAGTTAATGCATTGATTACAGGGAAATCAATGCTATTACAATAAAAAATAAGTATCATATACCCCGGATTGATTATTCATTTGATCAACTTCATGGAGATCAATACTTTTCCAAGATCGACCTTCAATCTAGATATCATTAGTTGCGTGTGAGGAAGGAAGATATTCCTAAGACAGCTTTTCGAACCAGCTATGGGCATTATGAGTTTACAGTGTTACCTTTTGCACTGACTAATCCACCCTTTGTTTTCATAAATTTAATGAATAGTGTTTTAAAGAAATATCTTGATAACTTTGTTGTGTTATTCATTAATGATATCATGGTATACTCAAAAATCTATGAGACCATAAGGATCACTTATGGATTATTTTGAAAACTCTTAGAAGAAACGAATTATATGGGAAGTTTAGCAAGTGTAAATTATGGATTCAATCAATTTCTTTTCTATTCCATATTGTCTCTAAGGATGGAATCTTATTTGATCATGCAATGACAAATTCAATCCACGAATGGCCCACGCCAACAAACATAACTGAGGTACGCGGTTTTATTTACTTAGATTGTTACTATCAGTGTTTCTTTCAAAAAATTTCCTGACTGGCTAACCCACTAACCAAGAACACGTGTAAAGGAGTTAAGTTTGTGTGGATAAAATAATGTACAGAATGCTTGGAAAAATTGAGAAGAAGACTGGTCAATGCTCCAATTTTAACTCTTCCATCTGGAAATGAGGTATTTGTGACATGCCACGATGCATCAAAGAATGGACTTGGTTGCTTCCTTATGCAAAACAATATAGTTATTGCTTATGCATGAAGATAGTTGAAGACTCATGACCAAAATTATCCAACTCATGATCTTGAGTTAGTATCCATAATCTTAGCTCTTAAAATATGGAGGCATTATCTCTATGGAGAAAGATATGAGATTTATATGGACCAATAGAGTTTGAAATACATGTTCACGCAAAAACAACTCAACGTGAGGAAAAGGAGATGGAACGAGTTACTCAAAAATTATGATTGTTCTACACAATACCACCCAGGAAAGGAAAATACGGTGGAAGATGCATTAAGCAGGAAAGATCACGGATTCTTGACCCAAATAAGGATAGAAAGAGATCATATATTCATCGATCTACTGAATATCGAAATGGGAATTGTTAAGGAAAGAGAAACATATTTTCTCTTTTAAATTATTGTTATACCATCTTTATTAGAGAAGATAAAAAGATCTCAATCTGATGATGAGAATATGCATAAGAAAATTAATGTTGTCAAGGATGGGATATTTTTAGACTTTATGTATGAGGAAGGAGTTTTGAAATTTGGGAAGAGGTTATGTGTTCCATCAATACCTGATCTAAAAAGGGAACTATTAGACAATTCTCATAGTTCAGATTTCTCTATGCACCTGGGTAGCACAAAGATGTATAGGGATATAAAGGAATATTTTTGGTGGGATAATATGAAGGGGTAAATTGCTGACTACCTGTCAAGGTATCGAATTGTTCAATAAGTGAAGGAAAACAGACAACATCCCAGAGGAGTTATGAAACCGCTACCTATTCATATTTGAAAGTGGGATAATATTACGATGGATTTTTTCACTGAACTACCGAGGACACCTAGAAGAAATAATGCAATATGGGTAATTATTTATCGTCTCACAAAATCAGCACATTTAATTCCTATAATATAGGATTTACTACTTGAGAACCTAGAAAGACTTTATATTAATGAAGTTGTAAGAATTCATGGTGCAACGCTATTGATTGTGTCCGATCAAAATCCCTGGTTTACCTAAAAAAATTGGAAAAGTCTCCAGAAGGCTTTTAATACTGAGCTTCATATGAGTACGGTTTATCCCCCCCAAACTGACGGACAGTCTGAAATGAATATTCAAACTCTAGAAGACATGTTGAGGTCATGCTCACTTGAATTACAAGGTATGGGGGATCAATACTTTCCTTTGGTGGAATTTTCATACAACAATAGTTTCTATTCTGGTATTCAAATGGATCCATATGAAGCATTATATAGAAAGAGATATTGAACTCCAACTTGTTGGGATGAAGTTGGTGGGAGGAAACTTATAGGTCCCAAACTTATAAAAGAGACCACAGCATAGGTAAAGATAATCCAAACCCATATTAAAGCTTCCCAAGGTAGGAAGTAGAGTTATGTTGACAACTGGAGAAAGGATTTGGAATTAAAAGTGGCAGATCATGTCTTTCTCAAAGTATATCTATGGAAGGGTGTCATAAGGTTTGGTAAGAAAGGGAAACTGTTCCCCAAGTACATCAGACCATTTGAAATTCTAGAAAGAATCAGAGTTGTAGCTTACCATTTAGCAATGTTGCCATGTCTCTACAAAGTCAATGATGCATTCGATGTTTCATTATTAAAGAAATACATACCAAACCCAATTCATGTACTCACCTATGAAGAAATAGAACTAGAACCTGATTTTTCATACTCTGAAAAGCCTATCAGGATTCTTGACACAAGGAAGCAGGTTTGAGAAATCAGACAACTCATCCAGTAAAGGTTCTTTGGAGGAACCAGAATATAGAGGAAGCAACATGGGAACCTGTTGATGTTATGAATAAGAACCACCCACATCTTTTTAGTAGACTTTATTCATAAAATTTCAAGGATGAAATTTCTGAAGGAGGGAATAATGTAGCACCCCAAACATTTTATGGTATGTTTCTATTAAAAACATTGTATTCATTAGATATCTTATATTTCATTAATCATTGATCCTCTATGGAACAAAACTTGGTTACTTATAAAAGATATCCAAAACCTATCCATTAAACTTAAATTTTCCAGCTCTGTGATTCGAATTTTAAAAATATGACATACACGGTTGTGTTCAGGATGATATTTAGAGTTTGATAGAATTAACATAAATTTTGATGAATAGTTACCTAAATTTATGAATATTAACCTACCCTTATGAATAGAAACTTACCCATATGAATAGTAATATGACTCTTAAGAATGGTATCCATACCCTTGAGTGTATAAATGAATTTAGCTGCCTTAGAAATGAAGATGAATATTTTAAGTGTTTATATATTTTGACTAAATAATGAATTAATTTAATATTTTATTAATCATATTTAGAAAATTATTTTTGAAAAATGGACTTCATTTTTGGATTCTAAACATCAGAAATGGTTAGGGTGAAATTTTGGGATTTTTCTAAAAAACTTGAATTTTTGGTGAATAGTAAAATACATTAATTTACCGTATAAATACATTATAATTTAACTTAACTTTTCCTAGCATCATGAGTGATGTAAGCACCAAAATCTAGAACTCACATGCATATACTACTATTATTGGTCATGGAATACTCCCTATTTCTTGTCTTGAGAGGAAATAATAAATTAATGATTATAATATTAAGAAAACTTCTCTCCCCTCCACTATAAAAACCACCCCTCACACCCTCTTCCTCCCACACCACCCATGATTAAATCCTTGACTAAATTCTATGAAATACTCTTCCCAATCCCTCTCCTAATGTCTAAGACCTTCTGGTCTCAGAAAAAGGCCAAAAAATGCCTTAAAAAGATTCTCAAGGAGGAGTACTCAAGAGATGAACCTTTCTTCTATTTTCTTTCAATTTCTTTTACAAAGTTCCATTATTTTGTTCTCGCTTATCACCTACTCTCATCCAAACTCCACGATAATTCCATTACCTTACATGTAATGGATTTTAATTATGATAATGGAATATTTCATCATAACCTCTCTTTTCCCCTCTTTTTATACAAAAAATTCAAACACCGCCCGAGATGTGTTAATTTATCACACTCAAGAAAGACAGGTTTTAAATTTGCATTACTATCTTCAATACTGGTAATGAAACCTTTTCAAAGGTTAAACCAGGTAATAATATATTTATTTTATCTTGATTAATGTTTTGTAATCCTTACACATTCATAATATGGAATAATAATACAAAACAACTTTATTGTGTACAAAACTGTCAAGCCAAATCCAACCGTTTATTTTTAACTCATCGAATGATTCATCATAATGGTATATAACAAGAATCATTATAATATCATTTATATCCCTTTAATTTCACTAATAATTTATATTAGAAATTCTGTATTTTTAACCATATTTCAAACAAACATCCATTCATGAATACAAGTAAACGGGTCATGAAATCCAAAGAAGAAAATGCTACCAAAACAATAAAATTGAATCTCTTAAACCATAAAAAAAAGCCATTAATGAACCTAATAAGGTCATAAAATATCAATTAAATATTTATGAGGTTATGGACTTATTAATTAATGAATCTAAATTTGATTTTTCAAGTCATTAAGAACAATCAAGAACACCTTCAAGCATAAGGTAAGGGATCCTCTCTCTCGCTTTGGTTCAAGAATCTCACCTTTGTTGTGCTCTTTTATTTTTAATGCCTAATGATGGGGTATGTTTTATCACCTCACCCATACTACCCTTATGAAATATAAATAATGGGATACCCCTTTACCTCTAATTAATCCCTCACAAGAATAGTCGTTACCATGTCGAAATGTTTGTAAGGGGTTTTCTCATCTCACTTTCAATTCTGTGGGATTTCCATTGTTTGCCTCTTATTTCTTATATGTGGTATAGTTTTACTGAAAATTGATATATATTATCATGATTCTCTTTATATTTATGGTATTATATGATTCATTTGTTGGTTATTAACTTTTGGTCAAATGACTAAATTTATTACAATGTGGTAATGAACTTTGTCTCGGTTTTCACTTCATTGTGAATTTCTTAGTACTGTGCACCTACTCTTTCTTATGTGGTGTACCTAATTCCCATTTCATATCACTTATAAATTGAAATTATATTCTATTTGAATATCTATATTCTCATAGCATAGATATGATTATTATCTAAGTCGTATACCATTTTACTTATGGTATTTATTTTGAATGTTGTTTTGACTGTGGAAATATTGATGAATATGTATCCTCTAATCTATACGGATAATGTAAAGTCATGTTACTATTATTTTGAATCAATGTAAAAATAATTATTTGTATGTAGAGGTGGGTGGGTCCCGAAATAGCCCCTTGATGCATCTGTAGGTCTTATGATACAAATCAGTTGGTGACAAACCCTTCGAGTTTGTATCCAAAAATCAGATGTGTTTCTACACATAGAACTAAACCGTTTTTATGGTATTATGGTATCATGTTCCAGATACTTGATGTCAAATTAATTAGCATTCTAATTATCCATTATCAGTTATAACGATCCATGAGGTTTTCACCATGACAAAATCTGTGATTGCAGTTTCATTCTCAGTTTATTAATGGCATGAGTTTTTAATTTATTCACCATGCCATAGTGATTATGTAAAATTTATTAGAATTCAATTATTATTAATTCATGCTTCAGCCATTTGGAACCCTTACTGAGAATTTTAGCTCACCCCTTTTTTTGTTTACTTTCAACAGGTGATGAAGTCAAGATCATTTATTGAGTTCTTGTGGATGGAGTTTTTAGTTTTTGTTATGTATCATATTTCGTAACCTTTTCCAATGTAATTTTAGTTACATTTATGTATCTAGTTTCTTCAATACTACTAAACTGATCATTCCTTAAGGTTTTTTATTTTTTCTAACCATACCAATATAAGAAGTAATGCACTAGCTCTAGTCTAGAGGGGTCGGGGCATTACACAGGGTATGATGGCTAAGAGAATGGGAAAAACTAGGTTTAAATAATTATATTATGTAACAAAAGAAAGCTAATAATTTAATTTTTAAAGAGACACAAGTGTGACAAACCATGTTCCCATCTGTGAACCTATATATCTAGAACTTTCAATTTCACATAGTATTGGGGAATGGTTTTAAAAATTGTTCACTAACCATGAAACATGCTTCTGTAATTTGATATATAAATTCTCACAGTTTCCTTGGACCCTTCACATGGTTTAAAAAACTATTCTCCTATTCATTTTAGGATGCATGGTTGGGGTTCACTATTAATGCTAATCGTGCACCCAAGAATATAGATCCAAAGATCATATATTCCAAGCCTAACCCTTGGTACACACTCGAGACCTCTGAAAACCTTATTGAAATATAATTAATCACTAAAATGTCTCATTTGATGGGTTACAACCTTCAAAATTAGAATCTAAAATATGGTTTAATTTTTTACACCTCCAAAAACTGAAAACTCAAAATTTCTTCAAAAACTAAAAACCCATTTAGAAATGAGGTTTTAAAATATCCCCACCATAAAATAGATCATCCCTAATAAGTACCCCAATCATTTTTAGTCTAATATGTAAAACAAAGTATGGTTTCTTCACAGTTCATAGTTATAGAAAAACTACTTCAACCAGATTCACATGTCTAAAAGACCATCATCCCATACAATGTGGTTATGATAAATAACTCAACCCAAAAACGATGTCACACTACAGATGGTATCCTGGAACTTTTTATTCACTAACATCACACCTCATTGGTTGATATCACCAATATATACTTGAACACTCTTACCCGAAACCACATACAAAAATGTGGTCCCACTTCTAAGACACAGTATCACACAAGGCCTCACCTCAAAAAGGTACATTGACATGACACACTAGAACACTAAAGTCTCACAGACCCATTCAACCAACCATCTTGTCTCCTAGTACTTACATCTGATTCAGACATCATACTTTCATCCCACTACAACTAGTACCTAAACTCAAACCAAAAAATTCCATCAGAAATGATGCATCCAACCTCAACCGCTAGGTGTTCTCCTAAAACCAAACCCTCACCCACTGGGTTCTTCAACACATCATTACTGAAATTTACTAAAACCATTCATAATGATTTCTACTCATTAAAATTTTCCAATTTATACTCCCCACTATATGAAATCATTAATACCAATCTATGAGCACAGTCCTGGATGATAATCACCACCAGAAAAACAATTATGTTCTCAAGCCTTAGTCATATTACTTGATAAGGCCATCCCCTAAACATTCATCCACCTGACCTTTTCCACCACCTCATGACCCATGAATTAATTTCCATTATGGGCCTTTTGTGGTCCAATTTTACTTTGAAAATGAGACATATATCTCATAACATGCCTACTCTAGAACATAAAGGTGCCTTCAACAGGTTTTCTTCTAGGTCTATATTTCTCACTTCAATAGTATATAATGCAAAATGTTAATTTTATAATTATATTTATTTTATCCCACTAAAATATAATTCTATTTTTCCTACAACACTCATGCCCGGACTCTAACACGCAGAACCTAGCTCTCTTATATGACCCTAGTCAAAATCCATCACAAATCCTCATTATGGATCCTGGCCAAAATATATGATTTTCACCACCCACCATACACTGGTTAGATAAATCTGATTCTAGTTATAATACCATTTCAAATATCAACCATACTAATCATATTGAATATAATGAGTGAATTCCCAACCCTCCATGACAACTTAAAAACAAAAAAAATTGTATGAGCTTTGTTATTTGACTACTATGAGCACTTCGAAACAACGATTGATGCATCACCAAAACACTTGATCATCATTCCATTTACACCAAAAGAAATTCATGACTGTTAGAGAAAATTCAGCTGAGGTATAACCCTGAACTTCAGTAAAACTCCATAATTGAATAACTAACCAATTGAGCTCACCATAATTATCTTCCATGATCATTGATACCCCCATCAAATTAAGTGTCCCATAAAAAATATCCAAAACATCTTTATATGGTTAATATTCTCAAATATAATTTAAAAATACAACAAAATTTACTCTTGGAATCCTCCTTAGAATCCATAGAATCTTGATCCACCAGACCAATAGCGAGTCTCACCACATCGATGACACCCTAACATGAGGTTCAAACCTTTCTCATTTGATTTGATTCTCCTAACCATGGAGTGTCCTTAATGTCTCCCAAGTAATTGGACTTATGACCTCCATGTCCCACATACTATTTATCATCGAACACAATGACTGGCCATGGACTCCTATCTCAAACCTGATCAACATACATAGTACAATATCATCTCCTCATCTCTATATTACAAGAATCTCATCCACAACATTCAATGATACCTCAATCAGGAAGATATAAACACCTCCAAATAGCCTATGGTGAACTCCCTACCACACATATATACTTATAACATCCATAAAAGAAACAAAATTGGTCTAACCAAAAACAAATGCATATTTCTTCTTTCCCCTTTAAGTCACACTCACCCACATTATCCATACTTGTTGCATCAATTGGGATTAATGAGGTTCTATAGTGCTAACACCTCTGATCTTCCATGCCATCACCAACCACTGTCGCCTCACTCCAAGAGAAAACTATCAATAAAAACCTATATAGATTCAAAAAACTCCACTAAATAGTCATGAACCAATGCTCACCATGATACTATGATTTTGGAATCACTTGGGCTCCTCAAGACCTGAACAATTATCCATGGACCCAAACATGACCTTTTTCACTAGCTTCTAAACCAAACAGACCTCACACATAGCCAATGTGAAACACCTTAAACATAGAATGAATAATGGTGTCTCGCCCCCAATACATCCAGTCACACCACCTAAATGTAATTCCACCCCTCAAATAGGTGTTTTCTACCATGATTTCCAAAACCCAGTGGTCTCACATTCCCTGTTGATCACTCCCAACCCTCAGCCCCCATGAGTTTTATAACACCAAGAGACGTTCACCCGTTGGGTCAAGAATATGATCAAACTATAAGTCTCCCCATTTCCACCAATCACCCGGAAATGATATCTAGTAGTGAGTATCAAACCTCCCACATCAAATACTACAATGCATCCAAAAACCACAGGGTTAGCATCACACAGATCATTCCCTTAAAACATATCATGGACACCACAAGCACTGAAACTTATATTTTTCTAAACCCCAACGAGGATTTAACTCACAAACCTTATCTAAAACACTCTAAGGGTATCCTCACTTATATTTCACCTCATACCCAAACCAAAATAACTCACTAAAACTACCACACACGAACTGATCATTCTCAGAGAGTATTCATTCCTGAACTTCAAGCTTCAAATCAATTTTTATGCCTCAATTCAAACATAGATCATTTCACCTCACCACAAAAAACTTATACCCTCCCATTTTGTTTTATCATTGACCAATCCATCAATACCCCCATCAGGAGATAATTGTTTTGGAATCTATATGATCCTACCTACCAAAATAACCTTTAATCCAAGGGAATTATAACACAAAGCACTCTTACTCATAAACCAAAGGAACCCTAAGTTTCATAACCTCACACTTTGTAACACCTACCATAAACCTTTACCATATTTCAAATCATCTAAAATTTCTTCATGTACATAACCAAACACAAGGATGTGTTAAATTACCTTCGTGGGTCACCCTTATAATTGGAAAATCATTGACTAACTAGGAACCATGGTCATATCTAAGGGTCAATAAGACTTTTTAACTAGAAAAAACTCCCAAAAAATCAATCTATGACTCTCTATAAACATCCTCGTACACATCTCCAGATCATTCAGATGCTAACATGCCAAAACCAAACACTAGTCTCAAATATCTCAAGCATAAACATTGAAAAAATATATACCATAAAGGTATCAGAACTTAGGATCCATCTCTTTCCCAACATACCCATTACTAGGGTCAATGTCATAATAGAAGGTCACGACAAGGGAAATTATTGAGTCATGCCAACAACTGAATTAACTAAACCATTATTCCGAAAGCATTCACATTTTCTCATCACTTAGGGATCTCATCATTCACAAGTTTACATTTTTATATTCCCTTATATAGTCTCACTATTTTGGGATTTGTTAGATAAGATGAAATTCCCAAGTTATGAGTGAAAACTCTTAATAAGTTTCTTAGTAGCATTTTATTTTAACCTAACCATCATTAACATTTTCTAGTTCTCATATATCATGTACATATATGCCTTTATCACCTTCTATTTCCTTTAAAATTTCAAGTTCCATCCCTAAGGTTCCATTATATAAAGTTTAAACCACAAGTTATAAAGGAAAACACCCTTTATGTTTTGATTAGAATCCCATTTAACAAAAAATAATTCAAATTAAAAATTAATAAGACATAATTTAAGAATAATTGATTTTCATATCAATCTATGTTCTTATAACCTAGGTGCTTTATTGAGCCATTTTCAATTTCCAAATCCATATACCAATATTCCTGCGGATTAACACTTTAATACTTATTAATTTTAATCAATATTATGTCCTTTAACCATTCATAATTTATTTTTATATCACGTTCAATATTTTGTTAATTAGGGTTCCATTCATAAGTTATAAAGGAAAAAATATTATAAGTTTCTTAATTGTACCCTATTTAACCAAAAACATCACTTTAGTAAGTCATTTACATCTTCCCATTTGACCATAAATCACATTTGGAGTTATTCAAGTATAATTTAATGATACATTTATATGTGAAAAATACCAAATTGATGGTTATGGGCACTTTAAATGATCAATCCCCATCAATTATTTAAATCCTTGCGAAGATATAAATTTCCAACATACTTAAACCTCAAATAATATGTAAAACTATAGCATATGTGAATTCAATGAAAATTTCAATCATAGTACACATATAGATGACATATAAATCCTATATTATAATAATTATTCATGAACACCCACCCCTTGTCACCTTACCATCCAGGAAAAAAATCTCAAAAATCGATAACATCACACCCAAGCACACCACTTTTGGTGGAAATCAATCAAATGTAAACCCGAAAAGCAAGAACTGAAATTACCAACCCTAGAAACATGGATTTTATATGCATATTTGGGGAAATATATCTTAGGAATACCCACATTTACAGTCTAGGAAAGCATTCTAGTGTTATTTTTACTAATTAAAAATAATAAGACAAAATAAAAGGCTCATGATATAATACCATTTTTTCACGCCTGATTTGGATTCCACTAAAGAGATGCAATGAGACGTTATTCCACATAGCCTCAAGTGAACCTCCTCATATTCCATAGTATTTTTACTATAGGTGAGGTCTTATGATCTATCCATGGGGATATTATTCCCACATTATTAGAGTGCGCAACAAAATAGAAGTAATAGAAACATGAAATAATATCACATTCAAATACAAAATCTGTAAGTATAAAGCACTATGTCACCTCCAATGTAATATTCTAATGATGATACAAAAATATAGTTAGGTAAATATATCAATCAATAATAATAACCCAATGGTAAATTAAATACCAAAGAGAAAAAAGATAGAATAATTCTTTAAGTCTCAATCTCTAGCTCGGATCCCAGCTTCCAAGATCCAACCTAGCCATATAATCAGGCATCACATCAAACCTCACCTCAAAACTATGACATGTGATCAAGGAGCTTCTTCTTGGGTATGTAAGTTCCAAATTACCCTCATCAGGGTGTGAGTACAATGAATTAGGTCACCACTAATTGGGTCTAATTCAAATTTAATATGTGAGAATAAAGAATAAAAGTGTGTAACAAACAACGAAAGTAGTAATAATATTAAGTCACATACATAAATAGAACCAATTTGAGTCTTAGGTCACAAGTGTACAGCCTGGTGTGACACTACCTACTCTTCCAATGTCGTTCTTTGAACAAAATGGAATACTCATGTTCCAATTTGGTTCCAAGGTGCATCATCCAGTAAACTATAACCAAGTAGAACAAGAAGAATATAGTTGGGTTGTATGGTAATTCTCTCCCAATAATTCTTATATAAAATAGGAGTCAAGTATAAACTCAAGGGATCTCCCTTTCAATTAAAAATAACATCCTGATTGGAATATAAGGCGAATACATGAGGCATTCCACTTCAATAATAATAAAGTTGAACCTGAGGAGCTAATCTCATATCATTCAACCAGTGTTCCCCTCATAAATCTATGAAAATTATTTATATCATTTGATAAGTGTAGACATTACCCAAATAAAAGTAGGATCCACCTGATGGATTTCATGGTAATGAATCTATATAGAATACAATGTCTCACTCTTGAATTATATATAATTATACCTCATTGAATTAAAGGACTTATACATTCCCAGAATTTTCATGAGTCCCCTAAGGGGATCCAAGGATCATATATGGAATTACACAGTAATACAATTAATAAGTAATTCAAGGAGTCCCTACAAGGTATTCTATACCCACTGGTTTCACAAGGAATCCAAAGGAAATCCCAAGGCATTCCAATTCTCAACAACAACTCCAATAATATAAACCATAAAATTAATACAAGATTCAAAGATAAAATAATATAACAATTGAATCCATAACCACGAATTTGGTCCATTTCGCATATTAACCATATTTATAATTTAATCCAATATCTCCTCATAATTCAATTCATAAATCCATTTAATAATTTTATAGGCCAATCTCATTATATAGTACAATTATCAACTCTATTTATTCTTTCCAAGGCCATAAGAATGAATAATTTCTAAGGGTTAGCCTAGAAAATTTACAATATAAATTAAACCATTCATTTACAAAGGTATCCTTAACCACTTGAATTATTCATGAATTCCAAACACACAAGAAAAAACTACAACACTTTTAACTTTAACAAAGGTCCACCCAATCCAATATTATCCTCTAGGAATAAGGTGGTTTCGAAGTCATCCAAAAGGAAACTAGTAGTTTAAATTAATTACTAGGTCAAGAGTTTGGTGAATCGTCAAGACCACACAAACCAAAACATAATAGAGTGCTGAGACATCAAGGGAAAATCATTTAGATCACCTACCAAAACCTTGGAGATAACCACTCATCTGATATTAGCCTTTGATTCAAGCATAAATGGGAGAATTTTAAGAACTATATAAACACCATAAAAATAGTTCATATCCCACATAAATGGAATGAAAACACTTGATATAAATGGAATTAAGTAAAGGGTGGAATATTAATTTTAGACTCACTATATCCTTCTAACACATCAAATGGAAATCCAAATTCCTAAAAAGTATATGGGATCCACCATGGAAAATGTTAGGGGAAGAAGGGTACACATGGGGGTGATGGCTGAGAGTGGGAGAAAAATGTGGTTTAAAGACATAAATATTTTAAGGGAAGAAAGGTAATTTTTTACTTTTTAAGTGGGTGCATAGTTTGGAACACAGGTTTACATACTATTTCTGAACTATGTGGTATGCTTCTTCAATTCACTATAGATATTTTCATGGCTTCCTAGGACCATTCATGTGGTTTAATAAACTGTGTGATTTTGAATTTTCAGATTCATGGTTGGATTTCAGGATTAGAACTAATTGTATACCAGTCATGCACCCTATGCTGTAACACTAAAGATCTAGAATTTTGAGCCCAACCCCTAGGACACTCCAAAGATAACTCCCTAAATCACTCCATTCCAAGTAAAAAAATTCTCTTTTTATGTGTTCCAACCCTCAAAATTCAAATCTGAAATTAAGTAAAAATTTTGAACCATCAACTAATCAAAAACTCAAACTTTAATCAAAAACTAAACACCCATTCAGAAACTAGGTTTTACATTAAAGATAAAGTGGATCACATTTCTTGAAAAACTTTTGTAAATTAATCCAAACATGACTTTGGTTTTAATATAAAAATCATATACATAAAACCTTCTTTGAAAAACATTTTATCAACCTTTTTTTTGAAGTATATTTTGAAGAAAAGTAAAACCTTGACCTTAACCTAATGTACCAAATATTTATCAAAAAATATATTTAATAAACAAAGAAAACATTATAAACATGCATCACTCATAATAAATGTAAATCTATATCAAAGAAACTCACTAAAATCAGAAAATAATAAGACTCAAATCAAATAACCCATCATACTATAGAATACTCTTGGTAAAACCATTGATAAAACTTTTCATAAATTTATTAAGGATAAAAACAAGCATAATTTAATGGAAAATGATTTAGTAAACTCATTCAAAACATGGTTCTTCAAGAAAAAATGTAATCTCATAAAAAAACCTACTATAATCAAGTATGGATGATATGAAACCCTAAAATTTCTAAAGAGGAATACCAAAGGAAAAATTGGTACACCCTAACCAATAATAACAATAATAGTTTTTTCAAACCCTACATCTAGGGTCTGATTACCATAGATCCATAAAGAGGAATAAAAAGAAACAAGATAGAATCAAAATAATGAAATGAGAAATGGTGGTCTAATGTTGATGTTGTAATGACTCTAGTTTTTTCGTGTAGGACTTTAGAATATTTTTACGAATATTTTGGATGACTGGTGATGAGTTTTTGTGAGATTTCAATGCTCATGGATCCTTGGTGTGGTGATATTAAAACTATTTAATATTTAATTTCAATAGCCTATATTTTTTCTAAAAATCTTGAATAACTCATGGATATAGTCTTATTTCTGAAATATGAGACCGTGTTTGAGTCTGAAATGTGGGATTTTCCTTGGCACAACATAATGTTGTCAGCATCGGGTTCCCAGTTGGAGGTGAATTTTGGTAGGGTATTAAATGATATATGTTTATTAATTAAATTAAAATTAATTAAAAAACCTAAAACTTTCCTATCCACCTTGTATCATTTTCCATCATCAGTAAATGGGGAGATCCCCCTTTCAGAAATGGCTGAAACAAGGGAGAGAGGAGGCACCACCAAACTCTATTCTTGATAGTGATTGACACTAGATCGAGGTACAACAGGTTGCAGGCATCATGTTGGATGCAAATATAACGAATATGATTTTTTATATAATAATTTGGAATATAATATGAATATTTATGAAGCTTTTCATTGAGTCGATATAGGATTTGTTGGCTTGGGGAGAGTTAGTCCCAAAATATTAAAAATATTTAATATTTTATGTCATGAGTAGGCACTTTTGAGAAATGTGGAATAACTCCTAAACAAATTCTTTTGTTCGAAATTTGAGACCATGATTGTGTATTTAATGGAATATTTTCCCTAGGTGAACCATAAATTGTTTGGCGATGGGTGATTAGTTTGGGAGACTATTAATGGGGTATTAAAAGATAGATGTTTATAAATTAAATAAAATTTAATTAATAAACCAAAAACCAATTCCTTACCCTGGTATTTGTTTCCCATGCACAGAGAAAATGGGAGAACCCCTTTATATCAACGGCAGAACCAAGGGAGAGAGGAGGAACGTCTGAACTCCATTCTTGAGGGAGATCAACACCAAATCGAGGTGCCTTAGGTTTCAAGCATCATGTTGGACACAAAGCATCAACATTTATCCCCTAGGTAGGTGGATTTATGATCTTTACGTCACATTCCATGTATATACATATTTTTAAGGTTTTATAGCCCTTATATGACTACTATAGATCCCTTGGGGTTTGATATGTGGATAATTAGTGTAAATAGGGGTTTATAGAGTATCGCAGGGGTCTCCCAATCATAAATCCTCATCATGAGGTGTGTATTGAAGAAATACACACCATATGTTCTTCCCATTCATGGAAGATGAAACTTTGAAAAAATAGGATGTGTACTAGGAATACATTCCATGTAGTGGGGCTTGGTCAGGTGGATGGGGACATGGGAAGGAATTCCATGTAAAGGGACATGGTTATATGGAAGTACTTGGATAAACCCTTGGGTGTACATAGGCTGGAGGACATGGCTTGATACATGGGCCCGAGCCTTTGTATACAGGCACATGCTTCTATACATGGGCATGGCTAAGGGCACAAGCTTATTCCAGGCTAAGAGGAACATGCACTATATAGTGACATGACCAGCTAGGTTGTGTGTGGGTGGGGTTACACAATCAGGTGATTAGGTAGGGTTACACACCATGTAAACACATTTAAATTTCATGCACTTTATTACATACTAAGTACCAAGAGGGGACAAATCTAGGGTTTGTCCTTAAGAGACACATCATGTACCCTAGGAGGATATATAATGTATGCCCCCAAAATTCTTCTTACCTATGAATCTCTATCAACAAGACTCTGATAGAGGCCCATGAATAGCCAATACAGAGTAATTTTTCATATAGAATGCAATTGTGTCCATGTTTTTAGTGTTAGAGATGTGAAACAAGGTGATGTTTGGTTGTGTGATTCTTTCATCGATACATGTCCAATGTCAATTATTTGGTTGATCCTTAGAGTGGTGTCGAGTTTGGTACTCCCCTGTCCTACCGGGGTGCGATTTCCTCATACTCTCTACTCTAGTAGTAAAGATCAAGTTTGATCATTGTTTTTTTATTGGGTCAAGGAACCTCTTATCTCACTAGGATGTGGGTCCTAAAAATATTTTATATAGGTAGATTTAGAAGTCCCCTACACAAGGCATGGGTCCTCTATCTATGGAGTGGTACTCCCCCATCATCAGGATTCGATGGGGAGAGGGTCCTCCATGGGATTTGTACTTCCCTCTGCTCTGGAGTGAAATAATGAGGTTTGGTCCATTCCACCCATATTCTAGAGAGGTTATGTGAGATTCATGGACTGTATTTAATTCTCCATTAGTTTGGACATGCAGTGGTGAGGAGTGGTCCCTTCTACTCTCTATATTCTTTGGTCGCACAGGGCCTCATTTTGATATAATACTCTCTCTAATGATGGTAATGGTGGTGATGTGTGGGTCCTAAAAATGATTTTTTGATATTGTGCATAGTCCTAGTATTCATCACACCTTTTTCTATGGATATACCTATTGAATGATTCCTCTCAAATCAGTACCATCAATTTTGGTAGGGATCATGGAGGGAGTTATCCTAGGCGAGTATTACCTTGGATCATTAAGTTGCATCTTATGGATGGTTGTTTGGTTGGGACCATGATACATGGAGACTTTCATGATTATATCAGGGTTATTATAGGAAGTCCTTTTAGTATGTATAATATCCAAACTAACATACTAGGTGGTGATGATATGACTAGTCATGCATAGTTGAGGGGTGGAGATAAAGATTCATATTCTCTTTCACATGAGTTTTCTATACCATTTGGATATTGGTCGATCAGACTGTTACCTTTCAATTTATCCTTTTTATTTTGGGTTTTTTAGGAACATACAGGGTATTTTCATACTCACCCCTACATGGTATCTACCTTCATAGGTCTTTTCTTATACATATGATAGGCCTTTTATGGAGTCCTAGGAGGACATTTAGCATGTGAAGTATTGTGATCTAGAGGAACCGAGGAGTGTACTGATGGTTACATTTGATAGGGATCCCCTCCTTCTAAGTAGGTTGGACACTTTTATCTATTTCTAGTGGGATTATATTTATTATTTTCATGTTTTTTGGAATTTTTTTTGTACACTGATTGTTCAGGGTAGTTGTATGAATGAATTTTTTCCTTAGTAGTTTGTTATCTCTTCATTATTGTGTGGATATGTGTGTGTGTGTGTGTGCAGGTACATTAGGCTAAGTCCTCCCATGAGTGTTAAATACCAAATAACTACTATTAATTAACACATATACTATTGGAAGTGGTCTTATGGTAGTCTCACTCAGATTATCTTTGGTCAGTCATGCCTCAGTGTGTCGAGTTGTGATAGAGTGGTATCGGAGTTGTTCTTCCTTAGGACAGGTGTTAGGATTTTTTTAAGAATGAGTTTTGGGTAGGGATTTATGGAAAGAGTTGTACATTTTTTGAATTTTGATTTCAGGACAGGGATTCCAGTTTTGGTGTGACGGTCAACATATCCATTCACTAGGACTGTGACAACCTACTTGTAGATATAGAACACATAAACAATGGTAACAGGGAAACTTTGGTACATGAATCATATAGGATTGGGTTGTGGATCCCACTTCCTTCTTGATTCATCTCCCTATATATAATATTTTCCTATGGTACATATTGATAATTTTCAGGACACCAATATGATGATATCCCACTAGGATTACATGGTGGAATCACGAAGATGATCTGCCTAGTGATGAGGCTTCAGTTCTAGGATCAGTAACAGTGATGGTGCCTCCATATTATTTGTAATGACCCAATAATTTTTTATATAAATATTCTTCTAGGTAGATGCAATAAATAAGTCTTACAAATTTATAAACAAAAGAATCATTTTTTCTGAACCAAATAAAAATCAGTACAAGATGCCTCCTTACACTAAGGAGGCATGATTGTTAGGCCTATAATAATCCTCATCATCAAACAAAGACAAGTTAAAATGAACAAAATAATTATAAGGTTATAACCTATGTCTTTGGGATCTTCCATGTGTAGAAACCTAGAAAAGAGGATGAGAGTAAGATCATGGAGTAAAATAAAAATAGGAAACATCTTTGCAAGCAGAGGATCTATAATTTGATAAGATTAGTCAAAACAATGTTTGTTAGGGTGAATTATTTATACATAATATGGTCATTATAAAATGTGTATTTAATTCATTTCATAGAAAAATAATAATTGTTATATATTTTTGGGTAAATATATATAAAAAAGTGTATATATGATATGAATTATATATATATATTTTTTTTTATGAGGATAAAAAATAAACCCAAAAAAATGTATATATGTTTATGTCATGACTAGGGGGTATGTATATATATATTAATAGGATTTTTAATATTAATCATTATTAATCATTATAAAATTTTTTATTCAAAGATATCTAATTTTTAAGTGCAATAGAGTTTTCCTCGCATGAAATGTAATTCCATATTATTTTGTGAAAAAGATAATAGTTTGTTTTTTTAATTTACCTTTATAAGAAAATAATATTTTAAAAACTAATCCATTTAATGTTAAATACCACTTTTGTCTCCTAGGAAATAAAAAAATGTATATATGATTTTATAGAAAACCTAATTTTATTCATTTTGTAAAAATTGTGTAATAAAATTATTTACTATATTATAATGAATCACTTAAGTCAAAATAGAAAATTCATACATAAATATATGTATATTATGTGGCTTACTTGAAAACAAGATCATATGTGACATATATATTTTGTGAAAATTAAATGACACGTTACTTTATGAATGTTAGAATTTTTTGAACTTTCATAATAAATAATGTTGGAGGAAATATATATTATTATAAAATATATTATTATTATTATAAAAAATATATAATAATAATATGTTTGTGCATTTAATATATAAGTAGAAAGGAATTAGTTTCAAGAATCATTATACTTATATATGTGTGTTTTTTGGGTCTCACATATATATATACATAAGACCCTAGGGAGTTGAAAGAGGGAGAAATGGGAGTTGGTTTCTTCAATCCCTCCACTATAGATTAGTTTAGTTTTCCCAGCATTGAAAATCCATGTTGGTGTAATTTCTTCTCCAATGAAAGTGAGTAGTCTTGAGATTATTCATGGTAGGAGAAGTATGCGGTGGTGATTTAAAGGCAAGGTAATTTTTGTTTAAAATATCCTTAAATATTTAAATTGGTTTTTGTATTTAAAATTTTTATACACAAATTGTTTTTATTCAATCATTATTGTATTTTATAATGGTATTTTGATTGTTTTTATATATTTATGATGGTAAGAGGGTATTTTCATTTTATAACAAAATTCCACCTCAATGATTCATGTTGGTTTTACATTTAAAATTTTATATATAAAATATCATTAGTCTTTGAGATTTATTTTCTTTAAAGTATTTGAAATGTTTGAAATTTTAATTATATTATAATGAAGGTAAGAGGGTTTTTTCCTTCAAATACCCTACTTAAAGTTTTTAATATGTTTTTTTTCATTGTAATATTTAGAAGAAAAAATGATTATACCCACATTGTTTCTTTTATAAATATAGTTTTAATGTTTAAGTAATTTTAACTATGCTTATAAGAAGGAAAAAATGTTATTGAACTTCAAAAATTATTATTTTTTCTTTAGAAAAATGTGTTATCCACATATTTATATATATAAATGCACACACACACATATATATATATATAACATTTCTTGTTAAATAGTTCATTCCTGTAGATTTTTTATTTGGAATATTTAAATAATTTTAATTAATCTTTTTTTGAATTCAAAGGAAGTTATTAAATTTTCAAAATTATTGTTTTAATAAAAATGGTTCATTTAAAAATATATGAGTATACATATACACATCATTTCATGTTAAAAATCATTTCTACCTATGGATTTATTTTTATAAAATTATTTTGAATGTTTAAGTAATCTTAATTAGGATTCTATAAATGTAAGGTATGTTATTGAATTTTCAAAATTAATATTTAAGTTAAAAATTTTTAATTTTCAAACAAGTATATGCATATATATATACATAAATATATCATTTCATATGAAACACTTTAATTCAAAATAATATATATCAATGTATATATGTGCTTGATTTTACGTAAAACTAATTGTTAAAATCGCATAAATAGATACATGTATATAAATGTATGTATATATGTATCAATTTATGTAAGACTATTTTATATATGATATATATATATAAATATAAAAACAAATGTATATATATAAATATAATTGTCATTTTATGTAAAAGTATTTTCCTTTTTGATACCTATACATAAGTGCATGAATATATAAT
This sequence comes from Viscum album, assembly GCA_963277665.1. Classification (NCBI taxonomy): domain Eukaryota; kingdom Viridiplantae; phylum Streptophyta; class Magnoliopsida; order Santalales; family Viscaceae; genus Viscum; species Viscum album. Next base: position 1,895,681,494 of record OY728130.1, on the reverse strand, counting down.
CATGTTTTTATTCAAATATCAATATATATATAAACAAATGTATTTATACATATTTATATCTCTTTATGTAAAATTTTTATATAAATATATGTGTATATAAATGTATATATATATATTTCATTTCATGTGAGACTAATTTTATCGTGACATATGTATAGAAAAGTAATTTCTTTTTATGAAATGGATATCTAAGCTCATGGTTTTAAAGAATCTTCATGGTTCTTATGATGAAAAATTCAAGTTATCAAGTTTTTAATTATAAATAATTTCACTTGGATGCTATATGAATAATGTAAAGTGATGGGGAGTGAACCCAAACCCTTATGGAACTTTTTTCCAATACTGTGACAATTGAGCCTAGAATTATATAGCACTCTAATGCATTGGATAATGTTTTTAATCTCATGATATGTCATGTATGGTGCATGGGTGGTTATCTTAAACACACTATGGGATTATAGAGTGAACCTAATATATCATGGGACTATGTCCACCATGTAATGTTTTCTCAGGAGTAAACTACGAATTTACATTATAATCCAAGGTGCTTTTAATAATTTTTTATTTTACTTTTCAAAAAGAATCTTTATTAACATAGGAATGAATTAAATGGATTTTCTGAAAGTTGTATATGTTAAAGTCCATTTAACAAAAGTGTTTATTTTTAAAAGTACTCAGGATTTCTAAATTCTTCATTATAAAACATTATAACATGTTTTAATTTTATATTAAATTGAAGACCTTTTTTGGTTTTCAAATATTTTTGAAACCCCTTAGTGAGGTTTTTATCATTTAAGTTATATTTTCAAAACCTCTTTTCATCGGGCATAAAGATGTGTAGAAGTGAGTGAGTAGTTGAGCTCCCTATATGGAGTTTAATTCTAGTAAAGTATAACAATATTTTTCAAGTATTTTCATTATAGTTATATTAAATATAATTTTATGATATATCATGTATCTCTAAAACTCTAAACCTTTCCAATATCATGATCTTTTATAAAAATAAATTTTGTGTAATAAATGTAATTAAAAAATGGAACAGGTTTTGGGTCATCATATTTGGTATTTGAGCTGAGGTTTAGACAAATTTTTAGGCCAAGATATAGAGACACTCATAAAACCTTAGAGTCTTTCTCTAGGAATTTTTTAGGGTTTTACAAAAAGAAGTAATAAAGCTTTAAAAAAACTGTTATGTAAGTGAAATTTGACTTCAAAATATTTATTATACAGGTTTATCATGTATAAGGGTTAATTTAAAATCTATTATATTTCATCAATGGGATAAAGGCTATTTTTGATATGGAATGAGAAAAATATTGAAAACAATCTTGTCGATTCCCAAGGACTTTCAATAATTATTTTGAAGTTAAGCTTTCATAGATTCGAAACCTTCTCCAATATACAACATTCCTACAAAATGATTTATGGAATATCAAAAACATCCTCTATAGTATGGAATCATTAGGGATTATAGCTTACCCATTATCAAATCTTAAGCTCTCAACTATTCCATCTTTCTCACCAAGGGAGGTACCTCTAGGGAATTTTCAAATATTTCACCTTGTCTAGAGAGTATTATGAACTATTTGATTTTAAAATTGTTGAAAAAGAGAGAGAACTCAAAGTAACCTATATATATCCAGTCTTAGCTTATAGTATTTTTGGATACATAGGAAATATATTATAAGAACCACATTTCAAAAATTTCAAAACTAAATCTGTCTAGATATTTTATAAAAACTTAGTACATGCTGATTTTTTAAAACAATATGGTAGAAACAATTATATTCCAAAATTTAATCATTTTCACCAGAAGTATGATTTGAGTTGTAAAAGCTATGTTTGGACTAAGGAAGTGGAATATTTTAAAAATAAACTAAGGTATTATTTCACTAAGTGGACCTTTCTATTCATGAATAATTTTACAATGGGAATTGGAGAATCTTTAATGAAAAAAGTTTAGAAACCCTAAATTTGAGTCTAAAATTTCAGTGTTTTTGTGTTATTATTTCCCACAATCTCTGTAAGATGTAATCAAATGACAAGGATTCAATTTTTTTAAGGGGAATAGAATGAATCATACTTGGTTTTTTTATATAAATATTTTTTTTAGTATATTAAATAAATATTTCTTCTAAATTTATAAACAAAAGAATCCTTTTTTTAATACAAAAAATTAAAATAAATACAAGAACGCCTCCTAAAACTAAGGAGGCTGGAAAAATAAACCTATAATAATAGTCATTAGTAAACAAGGAAAAATTATAATGAATATGTTAACTAAAATTTTATATCCCGCGTCTTTGGGATCTTCCAAGACTACGATTTAGAATTTGATCTTCTTTGTTAAAAAATGGTTAAAGTGGTGTATTTGTGTATAATATGGTCATTGAAAAATAGTTTTTGAAGTCCTCCAATACAAACTAACTAACAATTAATCCTTTTTGGATATATATATATATATATATATATATTATATGAATTTTATATACATAATTGATAATCCTGATAAATAATAAACCCTAAAATTTTTATATATTATTATTTTGTGACTAATTAATAATAAAAATGAGAGTGTTTATTTAAATATATATATATAAAAACAGAATTTAAAATATTAATATATATTGATAATTATACAAGTTTTTATTCAAACTTATCTAATTTTTAAGATCAATAGGTTTTCACTGACATGAAATTTATTTCCAGATTATTTTTTGAAAAATATAATATTTTATGTTTTTTTTAAATTAAATTTCTTATAAAATCATATTTTACCAACTGGATATTTTAATTTGAAATACTACATTCATATCCTAGGAAATAAAAAATGTATATATGAGTTTATGGAAAACCTGATTTTATTCATTTTTTAATTAAAATGTTATAAAATTACTTACTAAATTACAATGAATTACTTAATCCAAAAATAGAAAATACATACTTAAATCTATGTACATTAAGGGGCTTACTTAAAAATAAGAAAATATGTGACCTATAAATTTTTTGAAAATTAAATGACACATTACTTTATGAATATTATAAATTTTTAATTTTCATAACAAAGAGTATTAGAGGAAATATATATAATTATAAAATATATTATTATTTTGATAAAAAAATATAATAATAGTATTTTTTATTTTCATAATAAGTGGACAATTATTAATTTTAAGAATTATTATAATTATATATATCTTTGATTTTATAGTATCAACTAATAGATATAAACATATATATATGTGAAATAATAATTATATGATATAATAAAAAATTAAAATAAAACAAATACATGAAAAATGATAACATAGTGAATTGGGTTTCTTAGGTTCGATCAAAGCTGACATGTCCCCCCTATTTTTATCATTATCCTCAATTGTTCGAGTTGTGACCCGTGATCACAGTATGCAAACAACTACACCAATGCTCCACTAAAGATCGTTGAGGGTCATCCTATGTGTGAAATGATTCCTTTGGGAATCCTGTTACTCAGGGTTTACTAGGATCACGGTGATGCGGATGACATGGATGGGTTTTTAGGGTCTATAAAATTGGGATTTTGGTTATAAATTTCTCATGTTATTAAGGTTCTATTCAAAATAGGGTTATATTTTAAGGGAAAGTAGGAATTTAATGTTGGTTAGAAAATATTGTCATGCACACTGCTTTTATATATGCATAAGGATTATTTTTTGGTGTCATATATATGTATATATAATACCCCATACAATTTAAAGAGGGCATAATGGGAGTGTCTTTCTTGAATCCCTCTGCTATAGTTTAGTTTAGTTTATTTTTCCCATCTTTGAAGATTAATGGTAGTGTAATTTATTCTTCATTTCAAGGGAGTAGTCTTGAGACCCATATTGGTAGGGGAAATCTTCAGTAGTGATTTAAACGTAAGGTAAATTTTATTAAAACTTCACTTAAATATTTAATGTGGTATTTTATTTTAATATTTTTTTAAGAAAAATTGTTTAATTCCATCAATATTGTATTTTATAATGGAATTTTTATTGTTTTTATGTATTTATGATGGTAATGGGATCATTTTGTTTTTAAAAAAATTTCTACCTCAATGATTCATGTCGGTTTTACATTTAAAATTTTAAATGTCAAAATTTATTTTTTCAATGATAATTATTTTCTTTATAAAAAATTTTTTATTTACATATTTATTTATATAAATTCACATATATAAATACAGATATATATGTATATATGAAACATTTCATGTAAAATAGTTTCTGCCTATGGATTTGTTATTTTTAATATTTAAATATATTTAATTAAGCTTATATGAATGTAAAGGAAGTTATTAAATTTTCAAAATTATTGTTCAAATAAAAATGTTTCATTTACAAATATATGTATATATATATGCCTCATTTAATGTAAACAAATTATTTTTATGTATGGATTAATTTTCATAAAATTGTTTTGAATGTTTGAAGAATCTTAATTAAGCATCAATAAATTCAAGGGAAGTTATTATATTTTAAAAATTAATGTTTAAGTTAATATTGTTTTATTTTCCAACAAGTATGTGTATATATATATATATATGTATAAATATATTATTTCATATAAAAAACATTTATTCAAACTTGTATGTATCTATGTATATGTATGTATCATTTTAAGTAAAACCAATATTTAAACTCTCATCAATAGATAGATGTATATAAATTTACATATATATTTATCAATTTATGTAAAAATGTTTTATTTCTGATACATATAAATAATATATATATATATATACATGTCATTTTATTTCAATGTATTTTTATTTTTTATACCTATATATATGTGTATGAATATGTAAGGATTTTTTTTATTCTACTATCCGTATACATGTAAAAAACTATATATATACATCTATGGATCTTTTTATATAAAACTTATATATATATATATATATATATATATGTATGTATAAACATATATCATTTCATGTGAAACTACTTTTATCATAACATATATATATAGCCAAGTAATTCCTTTTTACAAAATGGATATTTAAGCTCGTGGTTTTAAATAATATTCATGGTTTTTATGATTTAAAATACAAGTTATCATGTTTTTAATTCCAATGAATTGCACATATATATTATATGAAAAATTTAGGGGATGGGGAATGAACCCAAACCCTTATGTGACTTTTTTCCAATCACTTGATGGGTGTGCCTGAAATTATATAAGAATAAAATACATTGGGTAATGCTTTTAATCTCATGAGATGTCACATATAATGTCTAGGAGGTTATCCTGAGAACACTATGAGATTAGGGAGTCAACATAATCCTTTATGGGACTATATCCACCATGTTATGTTGTATCGGGATTGATCGTGACTTTATGTTATGATCCAAGGTGCATTTAAAATTTATTTATGAATTCTTTTGAGTTTTAAAGAAGATTATTTATTATTTTATAAAAATTTATTTTAGAAGAGTTCTATATGTTTAAATCCATTTAAGAAAAGTTTGTATTTTCAAAAGTACTCATGATTTCTAAAGTATGCATTATGAAATATTATAACATGTTTTACTTTTATATTAAATTGAAAACCCTGTTTGGTTTCCACATATTTATGAAACCCCTTACTAATCTTTCTTTCAATCACCCTATGTTCTCAATACCTATTTTTATATTGCATAGATACGTGTAGAAGAGAGTGAGTGTTCGATTCCCTTTATGGAGTTTGATTCTTGTAAATCATAAAAATAATTTTCACATATTCTATTTATAGGTTTTTTAAATATAATTCTATGATGTATTTTCACTCTATTAAACTCTAAACCTTTGGGATATTGGGTTTTTTTATAAAAATAAATTTCAATTAATAAATTTAAATAAAAAAATCATAGGTTTTGGGTCCTTATATGGTTTTCCCAATATGACACCACCCTTGTGAAGTTGGTTTCACTTATAGTATCAGCCAGGGATATGCACGGGATGAGTGTACTCTTTGAGTTTTAGATGAAAATACCTCCTAGGTTTTGGGGTGATCCCAACCCCCACGTAGCTGATGACATGCTCGAGGTAGTCATGAACATTTTTCCACCTTGTAAGGAGACCTCCAGATTATATGGTAGTCCTAGTATAAAGTCTTCTTCAGGTATCTATAGGGTGATGGTGGAAGCTAGTGACTCAGACACATGATGATATTATTATCACTTAGGCATAGTTTGATATGCTCTTCAAGGAATATTTTTATCCAGTCATGTTGTGAGAATTGAATACCTAAGATATTCTATAGCATCATCAGTGTAGGATAACTATATTAGAGTATTCCAAACAGTTCACTAACCTCTCAGAATACTCTCTAGATATGGTTTGAGGTCTATTTTTATGAGCATAGAAATTTGATCAGTGATTATGCTAAGATATAATATTTGTGTTTATATCGCAATTCATTCCCACCTATGATAGGGTGCTCAATATAGCCTTGATTATGGAGAGATTTTTTTCCATGAATACATCGATAGCTAGTGTGGGTTTTGGAACATAGGATATGAGACATTGGTTACTAGTATCAAACAGTGGGATAAGGGATCTTGGCATGATATATGATTTAGGAGAAGATATTAGGAGAGAGGTTTTGTGGTTCAAGGATCATATGCTGATTCTAGTAATCCATGTGAGAGATTATGTTTTTATTTTGATAGTCAAGGAAATATCATGTGGGATTATACAAACCAACATGATTTTTAAAGGGAGACGGTTGATAAACAGCCTAAAAGAGGCATAAATAAGAGAAATAAGTATTTTATGGCTACAAATGTGGAAGGGAAGTGGGTAGTGAGGCATTAGGTGGAAGATAGTTCAATATGTTACCACCAACACCCCTGGGTTGTCCTCACCAAGATCAGGGAGTATGAGGAAAGGGTTCAAGATAGCTATATTCCATAGAGTCTTATGATCCATAGGCTTTAGTGATGTTTAGAGGTGCGATCAATTTATGTTTTCCTTTTTTATTAATAATGTTAAACATGGTTGTAAGCTACTTTTTTCTTTCCAATTCATACTTAAGGATTTTCTAGGTGAGATGGGGTGTCACTATATCCCTATGATAGAGATTTTGGATGTTTCTTGGACTCACAATAAAGATGTAATCTTTCACCACCAAGACACATTCTTGTGACATGATCCAAAACCATACGGGTGAGTCAGTACCTCTCAAATTGAATATTCGAGAGGTGTGGTGGAAAAATTTCTTTTACTTGTGTGTTCAGGGTAGTTTGGTGTGTTGAGGTTTTAGAGTAGGCTTAGGATGTGGTGAAAAGGTAAGGAAGGGAAAGTATTAGCTTTAGGTAAAGTTTCTTATAGATTTGAGGCTTAAGTGTGGTTCAATGTATAAAATGTGACTTCAATGCCCAAGTTATAGTTTAGCCTAGTGTCATGATCCAAATTTCCCTAATCATATCCCATATTTGAGGCCTAGATATTCTAGTTTACCCAATTTATTAACCCTTATTCTTGGAGGTTTCAGAAAAGTGGATCAGAGGTTATGTACTCTTATTGGTGTTGTGACCTGACTTTGGGGGAGAGAGATAGAACCTTGTATAGAATATTTCCATGATGGAAGAGAGGCCCAATGTTGTTTTTTCTGTTTGGATTATTTCCTACCATCCATCCTTAGTTGGATTCTATAAGTGGGTGTGGTTGTGTTTCCATCTTTTGGGGTGGAGTTTTCTTCAATTAATGAGGAGTGAACCTAGGCCAAGTAGGATGAGATAATTTTCGGGTGGCTACAAACAACTTTTTATAAGTTAGCTAGTATGAACCTTAAATTAGTAGAATCTTTGAAATTTATGTTCCCTGTAATGGTGGTGGAGTGTGAGGAAGTCTTCCTTAGGATGTTCTGGTTTTACGTCCTCATTGAATGTTAGACTTATACATATATTTTCACCTTGGTACTACCTCAGTATTTTCTTCAACATATCTGTTGGTTCCTGTTGGGATTCTTAAGTAGTGATACGGTTGGTGGTTTTTGAGGAAGTGATTTGTAAGAACCAATGTTTTCACTGATGTAAACATGTGTTTCTATCCTAGGTGGTGGATGAGAGACTTGTGATTTGGGTTAAACAACTCTTTTTGGATCGGTTCAAGGGTTTTTTATTTGTAAGTACCATTAGGTTTTTAGTGTCATAGTTTCACATTAGACACTTAAGGTTGGATCTAAACATTCCATGAGAGTACTAACATTGTGGGAATGAGTTATATAGTCTGTTTTTAATTCCATAGGTAAACTTATTATTATATGTATTCTTAGAAAATGGATTAATAGTGGATTCGATAGAGGTTGAGGTCATGCTAGGTTGTGATTTATCCAAGGGTTTTGTCGTAGAAGGAGACACTCATAGTGAAGTTTCATATATGCTTTTTTAGAAATGTAATAGATAAGTTTACCTCTTTTCAGTTGGAAATTTTGGGTGAGGATGGTACAACTTATCTCTAGTGTTTTTTCCCCTCTACCTATCTGTGAGATAGGGAGGCACAACTTATGGATTTTTTGTCGAGATATCACGTGACCATATATCTACTATGAATTTTATTGATGGATTTTCTAAAGTTTTGGAGTACAAAAATTTTTTGAGGACTGATGATGACACTAGAAACGATATGATATGAGGTGATGAGGAGGTTTATTTCCCTCATAAGTACATGTGGAAGAGGTGTTTTTGTATAGAGATCCTTTCGCATTGGGTTTGGTGGACAAAGACGTACTAGCTTGATGTTGAGTTTAGCTCCAAATGTATCACATATCAGTGGGTGGAGACTAATATTCCTGGATGTTAGTATAAATTGGGTGGAAAACCCATGGTTTTTGGGGTAGGGATTTTATGATAGGTGAGAGGTCATGACATTATCGAAGTGATCGTGGACTATATCACTAGTTTTCCCCACATCCTAACCATCTGAGACCATATTTTTGTGTATAGTTTGAGAAAAAAATTTAGGGATGAGGTAATCTAGATTTATGTAATCCCCTCAAAATTCATTTTAGACTATGATTTTCACATCATTTCATGATTATGGAGACGATTCCAGAATCTTGGGGACTCAGTTTTGTATGAGCATAGTGTTTTGTCTCAGACAAATGGCCAAGTAAAGTATACCATTTAGGTTCATGGAAACATGTATCAAGTTGTATGTTTCTCTGCTGCATTTATCAATCGACCATCATCATGGAACTATTTTATTCCATGTTTCAGATACCCTATAGGTCACCTTTGTACTAGTCAGAGAAATTGGGAGACTGCATTTGTGGGCCTAGAGTATGTGCTAGCACTGGATGTTAAGGGGTAGTTTATCAATTGGTGGATGAGGACTACCAAGACACTTCAAGACTCTACTATGGAATAATAATTGTGGAATTTTAATTTTGATGAGGATATATTTTTTATGTAATATCTCACCCTATTGAGAGTTATGGGGAGTAATCCGGGTTGGTAGGCTATCTTCAGGGTTCATAGACTCTTTTTATAGTTTCTATTCTTGGATATCAAGGTGGAATGCCTATATCTCCTCTGATTATAGTTATATTTCATGCTTGGTGTCTTTCCACCTATCACAACTGATGAGATATGTGCACAACTTGTTTCTTAATGTCTGCCTGGATAAGCCAGTTGTTTCATATATAGTTTCATTTTTAAGGTACCTAATGCGATTTGATATCTGACCAGAGAGACCATTTTTTGGCAAATGGTTCCCCTAGTTTCATGTTTTTTAATAGCCAGGGAACCATTTTAGAAAGCTAACTAGTGTAGGAAACCTAATTGAGACCTCATATTTTCCCTCACTTGTGGGTAGACATTTTCTTTATATGAGGGAAAAAAATTTAAGGTAGGGATATTTTAACAACTATGGTTTCTCTATGAATTTGTTCGGAATATTTTTAGCAATAGTTTCTAAGTTATTTGTTGAGTCTTCATGGGATTCCAAGGCCTTGGGATCCTCAATGCGATGATATTAAAAATATTAAATATTTTATATCCCATGCACATAATTTTTTAGGAAATGTGGGATAACTTCTGAATGGCATCTCTAATTTGAAATCTGAGACTATAGTTGAGTTTGGAATATGGGATTTACACTAGGAGCTACGTAAATTTTTTGGTGTCTGGTCCCAATTGGAAGTAACCATTGGTGAAGTATTAAATGATGGAGGTTTATTAATTAAATTAAATTTAGTCAATGAACCAAAATTGTATCCCTGTCCCTTGTGTTGTTTCCCTTGTATAGAGGAAAGGGTACAACCTCATTATGGTGATGGCTAATTCAAGGGATGGATAAGGAATTGCCAAGCTTTATTCCACATAGTGATCGACACCAGATCAAGGTGCAATAGGTTCTAGGCTTCTCGTAGGACCTGAAGGGTCAGTGGTTCTCCATCGGGTAGTTGGATTTATTATATTTACATCCTAAACCATGTATATGTGTCATTTTAAGGTTTCAATTCCTTATATGGATGTTAGATATCCCCTGGAGCTTTATTTCTATATAAATGGTGGAAATTAATGGGTTTGGTGGTATTATAAGGGTTTCTTGTTCGAAAATCCCAATCACACGGTGTGTAGTGTATGAGCACATCTTTTGTCTTCTTAACTTTTAGGTAATATTAAATTTTGGAACTATACACCATATATTCAGAGTACACATCAGGTTTTGGGGCTTGGCTGTATTGTTGAGGACATGGGTGGGCCAACCAAGGGAATATTGTCATATTGATGTACACAGCGAGAACCCTAGGAGTTAATGGGTTGGAGGACATATCCAAGTACACATGCATGATCCATGGTACATGGGAATGGGATCTTATATATGGTCACGGCCAAGGTAATGGTACTGGTTTGGGCCAAGAGGAACACACTATATACCTAGGGTACACATCATGTATGGTGATATGGATAGTTAGGTCGTGTGTGGGTGAAGTTACATGACCAGGTGATTATAGGGGATTAAACATCATACAACTCCATGTACACATCATGTACTTTCATACACACTTAGTATAGTGAAGGGACATGTTCAGGGTTTACCCTTAAGATACAAGTTTTTTACCCTAGGGGTACCTGCCTTGTATACCCCTTATATTCTTATCCCTTGTGCATCTCTATCTATAAGACTCTGATGGAGGTCTACGAGTACCCAATCATGATTAGTTTTTCATTTAAACATAATGGTGCCCTTGGTTTTTATGTTATTTAGGTGATATGAGGTTATTCTTGTGGGATACATTTTTTATTCATGCTTAGCTGATGTTAGTGATCGGGTTGATCCTTAGAGTGCTTTTGGGGTTAGTACTCCCATGTTGCACCAAGTTGTCAGTCCCACATACTCTCTACTATGGTATTAGTGCTCGAGTGTAACCTTCATAGTGTTATTGGGGTTAGAAACAACACATTGCACAGGGGTGTGGATTATATATACTCTTTATACATGTAGAGTCGGCACAACACTACATTGGGCATGGTTCCTCTTTTGATGGAATGGTACTCCCCCATTATAGAGAATCAACAAGGAGCAGGTCCTCAACAAGAGTTTTGTGTCACTCGATTGTTGACTACAGTAGTGAGGGGTGGGACCCTAAACTCAGATTTTGGTGAGGTTTAATGAGATACATGGACTAGATTTAGTGATCCCTCAGCTGGGACACACAACAGAGAGGAGTGGGCTCCCCCACTCTGTATCTTCTTTGGCCACATAGGGCCTCAATTAGAGATAGTAATCCCCTAACTATTGGGAACAGTAGAAAGGTGTAGGTCCTCCAATGTGTGTTATATACCAAATCACTACAGTTCATTAACACCTATACTATTGGAAGTGGTCTTAGGGTAGTCTCACTTAGCTTATCTTTGGCCATTCAGGCCCTAGTGGGTCGAGTTGTGATAGAGTGGTATCAGAGTGGTTCTTCCTTAGGACCGGTGTTAGGAATTTTTTAAGAATGAGTTTTGGGTAGGGATTTATGGAAATAGTTGTACATTTCTTGAATTTTGATTTTAGGCCAAGGATTACAGTTTTTGTGTGATGGTCAAAATATCCTTTCACTAGGACTATGACAACCTACTTGTTGATATAGAACACATAAACACTGGTAGCAAGAAAACTTTGGTACATGCATCATATAGGATTGGGTTGTGGTTCCCACTTACTTCTTGATTCATCTCCCAATATATAATATTTTCTTGTGGTACATCTGGATAATTTAAAGACACCACTATGATGATATCCCTCTAGGATTACATGGTGGAATCACGATGATGATCTACCTAGTGATGAGGCTTCAAATCTAGGATCTGTACGAATGATGGTGCCTCCAGATGGTTTGTAATGTCCCAATAATTTTTTATATAAATATTCTTCTTAGTAGATTCAATAAATAATTTTTAAAAATTTATAAACAAAAGATTTTTTTTATTGAAACAAATAGAAATCAGTACAAGAATACCTCCTTAGACTAAGGAGGCATGAATGTTAGACCTATAATAATCATCATCAACAAACAAAGACAACTTAAAATGAACATGATAATTGCCAGGTTATAACGTATGTCTTTGGGATCTTCCATGTGTAGAAACCTTGCAAAGAGGATGGGAGTAAGAGCATGGAGTAACATAAAAATAGGAAACATATTTGCAAGCAGAGGATCTATAATTTGATAAGCTTAGTTAAAAAAATGTTTGTTAGGGTGAAGTATTAATATATAATATGGTCATTACAAAATATTTATTTAATTCCTTTCATAGAAAAATAATAAATTTTATGGAGTTTTGGGTAAATATATATATAAATGTGTATATATGATATGAATTATATATATATTATTGGTTATGATTATAAAAAATAAACCCAAAAAAATGTATACATGTTTATGTCATGACTAGGGGTATGTATATATATATTAATAGGATTTTTAATATTAATCTATATTGATCATTATAAAAGTTTTTATTAAAAGATATCTAACTTTTAAGTGCAATAGGGTTTTCCTCACATGAAATGTAATGCCATATTATTTTGTGAAAAACGTAATAGTTTGTGTTTTTTTTAATTTACGTTTATAGGAAAATAATATTTTAAAAACTAATCCATTTAATGATAAATTCCACTTTTTTCTCCTGGGAAAAAAATGTATACATGAGTTTATGGAAAACATAATTTTATTCATTTTGTAACAATAATGTAGTAAAATTAACTATTAATTATAATGAATTACTTAAGTCAAAATAGAAAATACATACATAAATATATGTATATTATGTGGCTTACTTGAAAACAAGATAATATGTGATATATATATTTTGTGAATATTAAATGACACTTTAATTTATAAATATTATAATTTTTTTAACTTTCGTAGTAAATAATGTTGGAGGAAATATATATAATTATAAAATATATTATTATTATTATAAAAAATATATAATAATAATATGTTTGCATTTAATTTATAAGTGGAAAGGAATTAATTTCAAGAATAATTATACTTATATATGTGTGTTTTCTGGGTCTCACATATATATATATATATATATATACATAAGACCCTGGGGATTTGAAAGAGGGAGAAATGGAAGTTGTTTTCTTGAATCACTTTACTATAGTTTAGTTTAGTTTTCCCAGCATTGAAGATCCATGGTGGTGTAATTTATTCTCCAATAGAAGCGAGCAGTCTTGAGATTCTTCTTGGTAGGAGAAGTATGCAGTGGGGATTTAAAGGTAAGGGAAATTTTGTTTAAAATATCCTTAAATATTTAAATTGGTTTTAGTATTTAAAATTTTTATACGCAATTTTTTTTATTCAATCAGTATTGTATTTTATAAGGGTATTTTGATTTTTTTTATATATTTATGATGGTAAGGGGGCATTTTGATTTTATAAAAAAAGTTCACCTTAAATATTTATGTTGGTTTTACATTTAAATTTGTATATATAAAATTTCATTTGTCCTTGAGATTTATTTTCTTTAAACTATTTGAAATGTTTGAAATTTAAATTATATCCAAATGAAGTTAAGAGAGTTGTTTTACATCAAGGACCCTACTTAAATGTTTCAATATGTTTTTTTCATTATAATCTTCAGATGGAAAAATCATTCTATACACATTGATTATTTTATAAAAATAGTTTTAATGTTTAAGTAATTTTAATTATTCTTATAAGAAGGTAAAAATGCTATTGAACTTCCAAAATTATTATTTTTTCATTAGAAAAATGTGTTATCTACATATGTATATATATACATGCACACAAATATATATATATGAAACATTTAATGTAAGATATTTTATTCCTATGGATTTTTTATTTGGAATATTTAAAAAAAATTAATTAATATTTTGTGAATTCAAAAGAAGTTATAAAATTTTAAAAATTATTGTTTTAATAAAAATGTTTCATTTAAAAATATATGTGTATACGTATATGTGTCATTTCATATAAAAAATCCTTTCTACCTATGGATTTATTTTTATAAAATTATTTTGAATGTTTAAATAAACTTAATTAGGTTTTTATAAATGTAAGGGATGTTATTGAATTTTCAAAATTAATATGTAAGTTAAAATTGATTAATTTTCGAAAAAGTATATGAATATATATATATATACATAAATATAACATTTCATACGAAACACATTAATTCAAAATAATATATATCTATGTATATATGTGTATCATTTTAGCTAAAACTAATTGTTAAAATCACATAAATAGATACATGTATTTAAATGTATGTATATATGTTTCAATTTATGTAAAACTATTTTATATATGATATATATATATATATAAATAAACAAATGTATATATATAAATATACTTTTCATTTTATGTAAAAGTATTTTCCTTTTTGATACCTATACATCAGTGCATGAATATGTAATCATTTTTTTATTCTAATATCAATATATATATATATAAATGTATATATACATATTTGAATCTCTTTATGTAAAACGTTTATATACATATATGTGTGAATAAATGTGTATATATATATATATCATTTCATGTTTGACTAATTTTGTCGTGACATATGTATAGAAAAGTAATTACGTTTTAGGAAATGGATATCGAAGCATGTTGTTTTAATGAATCTTTATGGTTCTTATGATGTTAAATTCAAGTTATCAGGTTTTTAATTACAAAGAATTTTACTTGGATACTATATGAATGAAGGAAAGTGATGGGAAGTGAACCCAAACCCTTATGTTACTTTTTTCCAATCTTGTAACAATTGCGCCTAGAATTATATAACACTCTTATTAATTGGTTGATGTTTTTAATCTCATGATATGTCGCATATGGTGGATGGGAGGTTATCCTAAGCACACTATGGGATTATAGAGTGAACCCAATATTTCATGGGACGGTGTACACCATGTAATGTTTTCTCAAGAGTGAAATACGAATTTACGTTATGATCCTTGGTGCTTTTAATAATTTTTTATTTTACTTTTCAAAAATAATATTTATTAACATATGAATGAATTAAATGGATTTTCTGAAAGTATTATAGGTTAAAGTCCATTTATCAAAAGTTTTTATTTTTAAAAGTACTCATGATTTCTATATTCTTCATTATAAAACTTTATAACATGTTTACGTTTATATTAAATGGACGACCTTTTTTGGTTTTCAAATATTTTTGAAACCCTTACTGAGGTTTTAATCTCTTAAGCTATATTTTCAAAACCTCTTTTCCCTAGGCATAAAGATGTGTAGAAGTGAGTGAAGAGTTGAGCTCCATATATGGAGCTTAATTCTAGTAAAGAATAATAATATTTTTCAAGTATTTTCATTATATTTATTTAAAATATAATTCTATGATATATCTTATCTCTCTAAAACTCCAACCCTTTTTTATCTTAGGATCTATTATAAAAATAAATTCTATGTAATAAATGTAATTAAAAAATGTAATAGGTTTTGGGTCATCGTAGTAGGTATTAGAGTTGAGGTTTTAACAAATTTAGATGTTAGGATATGGAGAAATTCATACAACCTTAGAGTCTTTCTCTATAATTTTTTTAGAGTTTTACAATAAGGAGTAATAAAGTTTTAATGAAACTATTATGTAAGTGAAATTTGACTTCAAAATAGTTATTATACAATTTTATCATGTATAAGGGGTAATTTAAAATCTATTATATTTTATCAATGGGATAAAGGCTATTTTTGATATGGAAGGATAAAAACATTGAAAATGATCTTGTTAATTCCCAAGGACTTACGTTCAACAATTATTGTGAAGTTATGCTCGTATAGTTTCAAAACCTTTTCCAATATACAACATTCCTACAAAATGATTTATGGAATATAAAATACATCCTCCATACTATAGAATCATTAGGGATAATAGCTTACCCATTATCAAATCTTAAGCTCCCAAATTTTCTATATTTCTCACCAAGGGAGGTAGCTCTTGGGCATTTTTAAATATTTCACCTTATCTAGAGATTATGACGAACTATTTGATTTTAAAATAGTTGCAAAAAAGGGAGAACTCAAAGTAGCCTATATATATCTAGTATTAGCTTCCAGTCTTTTTTGAAACATAGGCAATATATTAGAAGAACCACATTTCAAAATTTTCATAACTAAATCTATTTAGATATTTTATAAAAACCTTGTAAATGATGATTTTTTAAAACAATATGTTAGAAACAATTATATTCAAAAATTTCATCATTTTCTCCATAAGAATGATTTGAGTTGTAAAAGCTATTTTTTGGACAAAGGAAGTGGAAGATTTTGAAAATACACTAAGGTATTATTGCACTAAGTGGACCCTTTCTCTTCATGAATAATTTTACGATGGTAATTAGATAATGCTTAATAAAAAGAGTTAAGAAACCCAAAATCTGAGTCTAAATTTTGAATGTTTTGTGTTCTTATTTTCCCACAATCTTTAAATGATACAATAAAATTACAAGAATTTGATTTTTTAAGGGGTATAGAATATATCATTCATGGTTTTATTATATAAATATTTCTTTTAGTATATGAAATAATTATGTCATATATATATAATCAAAAGAATCCTTTTTTTAATACAAAAAATTAAAATAAGTACAAGAACACCTCCTAAAACTAAGAAGGTGGGAAAAATAAACCTACAATAATCATCATAAAGTAAACAAGTAAAAATTATAATGAACATGATCACTACAAGTTTATATCCCACATCTTTTGGATCTTCCAAGACTTTGATTTAGAATTTGATATATTTTTTTTTTAAATGGTTAAATTGGTGTATTTGTGTATAATATGGTTATTGAAAAATAGTTATTGAATTCCTCCAATACAAAAAAATAACCATTATTCCTTTTTGGGTAAATATATATATATATATATATTATGAATTTTATATAAATAATTGGTAATCATGATAAATAATAAACACTAAAAAATTTATATATGATTATTTTGTGACTAATTAATATTCAAAATGACGGTGTTTATTTAAATATATATATATAAACATAATTTGTAATATTAATATATATTGATAATTATAAAAAAAATTATTAAAAATTATCTAATTTTTAAGAGTAATATATTTTCACTAACATGAAATTAATTACCAAATTATTTTTTGAAAAAGATAATATTCTATGTTTTTTTCAATTAGATTTCTAAGAAAATCATATTTTATAAACTGGATATTTTAATTTGAAATACTACATTTATCTCCTAGGAAAAAAATGTATATCAGAGTTTATGGAAAACATGATTTTATTAATTTTGTAATTAAAATGTTATAAAATTATTTACTAAATTATAATGAATTACTTAATCCAAAATATAAAATACATACTTAAATCTATGTACATTAAGGGGCTTACTTGAAAATATGATAATATGTAACCTATATATTTTCTAAAAATTAAATGACACATTACTTTATAAATATTATAAAATTCTTAATTTTCATAACAAAGAGTATTGGAGGAAATATATATAATTATAAAATATATAATTATTTTGATAAAAAAAATATAATAATAGTATTTTTCATTTACATTATAAGTGAACAATTATTAATTTTAAGAATTAGTATACTTATATATATATTTGTTTTTATTGTATCAAATCAAAGATAAAAATATATATATATGAAATAATAATTCTATGATATAATAAAAAATTAAAATAAAATAATTACATGAAAAATGATAACATAGTAAACTATGTTTCTTAGGTTTGGTTGAAGTCGACGTGTCCCCCCCCCCCATTTTCATCATCTTCCTCAATCGTTCGAGTTATGACCCACAATCAAAATATGAAAACATCTACTCCAAGGCTCCACTAAAGATCTTTGAGGGTCATCCTATGTGTGAAATTATTCATTTGGAAATCTCATTACTCAAATTTGACTCGAATCATGGCGATGTGGATGACATGGATGGGTTTTATGGTATATAAAATTGGCATTTTGGGTATAAGTTTCTCCTGTTATGAAGGTTCTATTCAAAATAGGGTTATATTTTAAGGGAGAGTAGGGATTTCATATTAGGTAGGAAATATTGTCATGCACACTGCTTTTATATATGCATAAGGTTTATTTTTGGGTGCCATATATATGTTTATATAATACCCTATAGAATTTAAAGAGGGCATAATGGGAGTTTCTTTCTTGAATCCCTCTGCTATAGTTTAGTTTAGTTTTCCTATATTTGAAGATTAGTGGTAGTGTAATTTATTCATCACTTCAAGGGAGTTGTCTTGATACCCATATTGGTAGGGAAAATTTGTGGTAGTGATTTAAAGGTAAGGTAAATTTTATTAAAACTTTGCTTAAATATTTAATGTGGTTTTTTAATTTAACATTTTTATAAGAAATTTTTTTTTATTCCATCAAAATAATATTTTCTAATGGAATTTTTATTGCTTTTATATATTTATGATGGAAAGGGGATCATTCTGATTTTATAAAAAAATTCTACCTCACTAATTCATTTCAGTTTTACATTTAAAATTTTAAATATAAAATTTCTTTAGTCCATGAGAATTTTTTTCTTTATAAGAAATATTTTATTTACATATGTATATATATACATTCACATATATAAATATATATATATATATATATATATATATGAAACATTTCATGTAAAATAGTTTCTGCCTATGGATTTGTTATTTTTAATATTTAAGGATATTTAATTAAGCTTATATGAATGTAAAGGAAGTTATAAAATTTTCAAAAATATTGTTCAAATAAAAATGTTTCATTTTCAAATATATATATATGTGTGTGTGTGTGTGTGTGTGTGTGTGTGAGTGTGTGTGTGTGTGTGTGTGCATCATTTAATGTTAAAAATCATTTCTACCTATGGATTAATTTTCATTAAATTATTTTTAATGTTTAAAGAATATTAATTAGGATTCTATAAATTCAAGGGATATTATTATATTTTAAAAATTAATGTTTAATTTAAAATTGTTTTATTTTCAAACAAGTATATGTATATATATATATTTATATTTATAAATATATTATTTCATATGAAACACTTTTATTCAAACACGTATATATCTATGTATATGTATGTATCATTTTAGGTAAAACCAATCTTTAAACTCTCTTCAATAGATACATGTATATAAATTTACATATATATGCATCAATTTATGTGAAAATCTTTTATTTCCGATACATATAAATATTATATATATACATGTAATTTTATTTAAAATTATTTTTATTTTTTATACCTATACAAATGTGTATTAATATGTAATGATTTTTTTATTCTACTATCATTATATATGTAAAAATTATATATATACATATATGTATCTTTTTATATAAAACATATATATATATATATATGTATAAACATATATCATTTCATCTGAAACAAATTTTATCAGGACATATATATATATATATCCAAGTAATTTCTTTTTACAAAATGGATATTGAAGCTCATGGTTTTAAAGAGTCTTCATGGTATTTATGATGTAAAAAACAAGTTATCATGTTTTTAATTCTAATGAATTTCACTTAGATATTATATGAATGAAGGTAGGGGGTGTGTAATGAACCCAAACCCTTATGTGACTTTTTTCTAATCACATGATGGGTGTGCTCAAAATTATATAGGGATCAAATACAATGGGTAATGCTTTTAATCTCATGAGAAGTCACATATCAGGTCTAGGAGGTTATTCTGAGAACACTATGGGATTAGGGAGTGAACATAATCCTTTATGGGACTATATCTACCATGTTATGTAGTATTTGTAGTGACCGTGTCATTATTTTATGATCCATGGAGTGTTTAAAAATTATTTATTAATTCTTTTGAGTTTTCAAGAAGAATATTTATTATTTTTTGAATGTATTAAATGGATTTTAGAAAAGTTCTATATTTTTAAATCCATTTAACAAAAGTTTTAATTTTCAAAAGTACTCATGATTTCTAAAGTATGCATTATGAAACATTATAACATGTTTTAATTTTATAATAAATTGAAAACCATGTTTGGTTTCCACATATTTATGAAACCCCTTACTAAGATTTCTTTCGATCACCCTGTGTTCTCAAAACCTATTTTCATATGGCATAGATACGTGTAGAATAGAGTAAGTGTTTGATTCCCTATATGGAGTTTGATTATTGTAAATTATAAAAATAATTTTCACATATTTTCTTTATAGGTATTTTAAATAGAATTCTATGATGTATTTTGACTCTCTTAAACTCTAAACCATTGTTATATTTGGTTGTTTTATAAAAATAAATTTCAAGTAATAAATGTAAATAAAAAAAATCATAAGTTTTGGGTCTTTATATGGTTTTCCCAATGTGACACCACCCTTGTGAAGCAGGTTTCACTTATAGTATCATCCAGGGATGTTCACGAGATGAGTGTACTCCTTGAGTTTCATATGAAAGTATCTCTTAGGTTTTGGGGTGATCTAAACCCCCAAGTAGCTGATGAAATACTCGAGGTAGTCATGAACAATTTTCCACCTGATGAGGATACCTCCAGATAATATGGTAGTCCTAGTATAAAGTCTTCTTCAGGTATCAATAGGGTGATGGTGGAAGCTAGTGACTCGGACACATGATGATATGATTATCACTTAGACAGAGTTTGAAATTCTCTTTAAGGAATATTTTTATGTAGTCATGTTGTGAGAATTTAATACCTAAGAGATTCTGTAGCATCATCAGGGTAGGATAAATATAGAAAAGTATTCCACACAGTTCACTAACCTCTCAGGATACTCTCTAGATATGGTTTGATGTCTATTTTTATGAGCATAGACATTTGATCAGGGCTTATTAAAAGATATAATATTTTTGGTTATATCAATATTCATTCCCACCTATGATATGGTTCTCAATATAGCCTTCGTTTTGAAGATATTTTTGTCCAAGAATACATTGATATCTATTGTGGGTTTTGTAACACAGGATATGAGACCTTGGTAGCCTGTATCCAATAGTGGGATAAGGGATCTAGGCATGATAGATGATTTAGGAGAAGATCTTAGGAGAGAGGTTTTGTCGTTCAAGGATCATAGGTTTATTCTAGTAATCCATGTGAGAGACTATGTTTTTCTTTTGATAGTCAAGGAAATATCATGTGGGATTATTCAAACCATCATGATTTTTAAATGGAGACAGTTTATGGACACCCTAAAAGAGGAATAAATTAGAGAAATAACTATTTCATGGCAACAAATGTGGAAGGGAAGTGGGAAGAGAGGCATGAGGTGGAAGATGGTTCAATATGTTACCACCAGCACCCCTGGGTGGTCCTCACCAGGCTCAGGGATTATGAGTAAAGGCTTTAAGATAGCTTCATTCCTTAGAGTCTTATGATCCATAGGCTTTGTTGATGTCTTGAGGTATGATCTTTTTATTTTTTCCTTTTGTAGTAATATTGTTAAACGTGGTTGTAAGAAGCTCTTTTCTTTATAATTACTACTCAAGGATTTCCTAGGTGGAATGGGGTGTTAGTGTAGCCCTATTATAGGGATGTTTGATGTGTCTTGGACTCACAATAAAGAGGTAATATTCCCCCACCAGGACACATTCTTGTGACATGATCCCAAACCATACAGGTGATTCAGTGCCTCCAAAATTAAATATTCTTGGGGCGCGGTGGAAAAAATCATTTTACTTGTGTGTCTAGGGTAGTTTGGTTTGTTGAGGTTTTAGAGTAGGCTTAGGCTATGGTGAAAAGGTAATAAAGGTAAATTATTAAATTTAGGTAGAAGGGTCTTCTGGATTGGAGTCTATAGTGTGGTTCAATTTATAAAATGTGACTTCGATGACCAATTTACAGTTTATCATAGAGTCATGATCCAAATTTCCCTAAGCATATCCCCTATTTTAGGACTAAATATTCTAGTTGACCCAATTTCTTGACCCTTATGCTTGCAGGCTTCAAAAAATTGAATCAGATGTTATGTACTCCTATTGGTGTTGTGACCTAACTTTGGGGGGAGTGTTAGAGCCTCGTATAGAATATTTCCATGATGGCAGAGAGGCCCAATATTGTTTTGTCTATTTGGATTGGTTTCCTACCATCCATCCTTAGTTGGATTCTATAAGTGGGTGTGGTAGAGTTTCCATCTTTTGGGATGGATTTTTCCCCAATAAATAAGGCGTGAACCTAGGCCAAGTAGGATGAGATCATGTTCGGGTGTTTCCAACCAAATTTTTATTAGTTAGCTAGTATGAACCTTAAATTAGTAGATTCTTTGAAATTTACGTTCCCTATAATGGTGGTGGAGTGTGAGGACGTCTTCTTCAGGATGTGTTGGTTTTACCTCCCGATTGATTGTTATACTTCTACATATATTTTTACCCAGGGACTACCTCAATATTTTCTCCAACATATCTGTTGGTTCCTGTTGGTCTTCTTAAGCTGGTGATACGGTTGGAGGTTTTTTTAGGAAGGGCTTTATAAGAACTAGTGTGTTCACTCTTGTAAACCTGTGTTTCTATCCTGGGTGGTGGATGAGAGACTAGTGATTTGGGTTATACAATTCTTTTTGGATCGGTTCATGGTAGTCTTATTTATTAGTACCCTTATGTTTTCAGTGTCATAGTTTCACACGAGACACTTAAGGTTGGATATAAACATTATCTAAGAGTACTAACATTATGGGAATCAGTTATATAGTCAGTTTTTAATTCCATAGATCCAATTATTATTATATGTCTTCTTAGACAATAGATTAATAGTGGACTCGATAGAGGTTGAGGTCATGCTAGGTTGTGATCTATCCAAGGGTTTTTTCATAGAAGGAGACACTCATAGTGAAGTTTCATATATGATTTGTTTAGTAATGTAATAGAGAATTTTACCTCTTTTCAGTTGGAACTTTTGGGTGAGGATGGTACAACATTCCTCTAGTGGATGGTTTTTCCCTTCTACCTTTCAGTGATATAGGGAGGCACGGCTTATGGATTTTTTTTTCAATATATCACATGACCATATATCTACTAGTAATGTTATTGATGGATTTTCTAAAGTTGTGGAGTAAAAAAAAATTTGAGGACTACTGATGACACTAGACATGATATGACATGAGGTGATGATGAGGTTTCTTTCCCCCAAAAGTACATGTGGAAGATGGGTTTTTGTATAGAGATCCTTTGGAATTGGGTTTGGTGGACAAAGATGTATTAGCTTGATGCTGAGTTTAGCTCCTAATGTATCACATATCAGTAGTTGGAGACTGATATTCCTGTATGTTAGTGGAAATTGGGTGGAAAACCGGTGGTTTTGTGGTAGGGTTTCCATGATCGGTGAGAGGTCATTACACTATCGAAGTGACCGTGGACTATATCACCAGTTCAGCCCACTTCTTAACCATATTAGACCATATTTTTGTGTATAGTTCGAGACAAATTTTTAGGGATGAGGTATTCTAGATTTATGTAATCCCCTAAAAATTCATTTTAGACTAGGATTTTCACATCATTTCATGATTATGGAGACAATGCAAGAAGCTTGGGGACTCAGTTTTGTATGAGCATAGTGTTTTATCTCAGACAAATGGCCATGTAAAGTATACCATTTAGGTTCATGAAAACATGCATCAACTTTTATGTTTCCTTGGTGCATTTATCACTACACCATCATCATGGAACTGTTTTATTTCATGTTTCAGAAACCCTATATGTCACCTTTTTACTAGTCAGAGAAAATGAGAGATAGCATTTGTGGGCCTAGAGTTTTTGCTATCAATGAAAGTTGAGGGGGTAGTTTATCCATTGGTGTATAGGGACTACTAAGACACTTCAAGACTATATTGTTGAATAATAATTGTAGAATTTTAATTTTTGATGAGGATCTATTTTTTATGTAATATCTAACCCTATTGAGAGTTACGGGGAGTAATCTGGGCCGGTAGGCTATCTTCAGGGTTTATAGACTCTTTTTATAGTTACTATGCTTGGATAGAAAGGTGGAATGCCTATATCTCCTCTGATTATATTTATATTTTATGCTTGGTGTCTTTCCACCTATCACAACTGATGAGATATGTTCATGACTTGTTTCTTGATGTCGGCCTGAATATGCTGGTTTTTGTATATATAGTTTCATTTTTAAGGTACCTGATGCTATTTGATATCTGACCAAAGATACCATTTGAAGGAAAATGGTTCCCCTAGTTTCCTGTTTTCCAATAGCCAGGGAATCTTTTTTGAGAGATAACTAGTGTGGGAAACCTAATTGAGACATCAGTTTTTCCCTCACTTGTGTGTAGGAATTTTCTTTCTAGGATGAAAAAAACTTAAGGTAGGGATATTTTAACAACTATGGTTTCTCTATGTAAGACTTCGGAATATTTTTAGCAGTATTTTCTAAGTTATTTGTTGAGTCTACATGGGATTCTTAGGCCTTAGGATCCTCAATGTGATGATATTAAAATATTAAATATTTTATATCCCAAGCACACCGTTTTTCAGGAAATGTCGGATAACAGTTGAATGGAGTCTCTGATTTGAAATCTGAGACTACAGTTGAGTTTGTAATGTGGGATTTACACTAGGAGATAAATAAATTTAATGTTTTATGGTCTCAATTGGAAGTAACCATTGGTGAAGTATTAAATGGTGGAGGTTTATTAATTAAATGAAATTTAGTCAATGAAAAAAATTCTTATCCCTCTCCCTTGTGTTGTTTCCCTTGTATAGAGGAAAGGGGAAAACCCCTTTATGGTGATGGCTAATCCAAGGGAGGGAGGAGGCATCTCCAAACTTCATTCTTGGTAGTGATCGACATCAGATCGAGGTGCAATAGGTTCTGGGCTTCTCGTAGGATCTAAAGGTTTGGTGGTTCTCCATCGGGTAGTTGGATTTCTTATATTTACATCCTAAACCATGTATATGTGTCATTTTATGGTTTTAATTCTTTATATGGATTCTAGATATCCCCTGGGGATTTATTTCTAGATAAACGGTGTAAATTAACGGGTTTGGTGGTGTTGTAAGGGTTTCTAGTTTGGAAATCCCAATCACACAGTGTGTACTGTGTGAGCACATGTCGTGTCTTCTTAAATTTTAGGGAATATTAAATTTTGGAACTATACACCATGTACTAGGAGTACACATCAGGTAGTGGGGCTTGGCTATGTTGTTTAGGACATGGGTGGGCTAACCTAGGGAATACTGTCATATCGAAGTACACAGTGAGAACCTTAGGACTGTATGGTTTGGAGGACATAGCCAAGTACACATGCATGAGCCATGGTACATCGGAATGGGATCTTATACATGGTCACGTCCAAGGGAATGGTACTAGGTTGGGCCAAGAGGAACACACCATATACCTAGGGTACACATCGTGTATGCTGATATGAATAGTTAGGTCATGTGTGGGTGAAGTTACATGACCAGGTCATTATAGGGGTTAAACATCATACAACCCCATGTACACATCATGTACTTTCTTACACACTTAGTATAGTGAAGGGACATATCTGGGGTTTAGCCTCAAGAAACATGTTTTTTACCCTAGGGGTACATGCCTTGTATACCCCTTAGATTATTATCCCTTGTGCATCTCCATCAATAGAACTTTGATGGAGGCCTGTGAGTACCCAATCTTGATTATTTTTTCATGTAAATACAATGGTGCCCATGGTTTTTATGTTATTTATGTGATATGATGTTATTCTAGTGGGATACATTTTTTAGTCATGCTTAGTAGATGTTAGTGATCAAGTTGATCCTTAGATTGGTTTTGGGGTCGGTACTCCCATGTTGCACCAAGTTGTCAGTCCCACATACTCTCTACTATGGTATTAGTGCTCGAGTGTGACCTTCATAGTGGTATTGGGGTTAGAAACACCATATTTCACAAGGGTGTGGATTCTACATACTCTTTATATAGGTAGAGTCAACACTACCCTACATTGGGGATGGTTCCTATGTCGATGGAATGGTACTCCCCCATTATCATGCATCAATAAGGAGAAGTTCCTCAATAAGAGTTTTGTATCACTTGATTGTAGACCACATCAATGAGGGGCGGGACTCTCAACTCATATTCTGGTGAGGTTGCATGAGATGCGTGGACTAGAGTTAGTGATCCCTCAGCTGGGACGCACAATAGAGAGGATCAGTCTCCCCACTCTGTATCTTCTTTGGCCACATAGGGCCTCAATTAGATATAGTACTCCCCCGGCTATTGGGAATAGTAGAAAGGTGTAGGTCCTCTACATGGTTTTCAAATGTTCTACATAGCACTGGTCTCTAGCATTCCTTTCTCCCTGGAAATACCTATTGATTTATACCTCTCGGATGAGTGACATTGGGGATGATAGGGCTCGTAGAGTGAGTGCTTCCAGGTGATTTTTACCTCTGAGCCTCACTTACAATTTTTCGGCTATCTGTATGGTTGGGACTATGAGAGTTGGAGGGTGTGAAAATTATATATGGTTTATTCTAGGATTTCTTTTAGTATGTCTCATATCCTGATTGAGTTACCTTGTGATGATGATATGAATAGTCATGTATAGCTAATGTATGGAGATAGATATTCGTATTCTCTCTCATGTGGTATTTTTTTACCCTTTATCTATAGGTTGAGAAGACTATTTACTTTCAGTTTCTCATTTTTATTTTGGATTTTAGGGGTCCCTATTAGGTATTATTATACTCACCTATTTATGGGATATACCTACATGTGTTGTGTCTTATGTAGACAATAGACCTTTGATGATGTCAAGGAGGTCCCAGAGTAGGCGTAGTATAGTGATCTGGATTGACTGAGGAGTGTACCTGTGGTTACATTAGACAGTAGTCCCCTCCTTCTAAGTAGGTTTAATGTTTTTATCAGTTTTTTGGTGGGATTTTATTTTTCCATTTCATACTTTCCAATACTTTTTTACTCTGATTGTCTGAGATAGTGGTATGAAAGAATTTTTTGTATCCGTAGTTTATTTTATATGTATTCTTGAATGGAGATATATGTGTGTGCATTTGTATAAGTACCTTAGTCTAAGGCCTACCATGTGTGTGATATGCCTGCTATACTTTGGTCACTATTCCTTGGCCTATTGGAGGTAGGATTAGAGTAGTTTCGCATAATTTATCACCGACCAGCTAGGCCCTAGTGGTTCAGTTCAGGACTAAGAAATCCACTGATAATAAAATATAAGTTCAAAACATCAAGTATGGGGATAGGGGTCAATAAAATGGATCTTCATTAGCTTATTTGAGTGAATGGTGATGGAAATGACCCAAAGGGTGTCTTAATTTGATTGGGGTAATTTTGTAAAACCATAATATTTAAATCTAGGCATAGACACATTAAAGCATGATTCCTATATCATAGTGTGAATCATCTCCCCTATCCCCACCTCAAATAATTTCTTCTTCCTTAATTATATAAATTTCCTCCCCTATGTTTGGAATAATTGAAATCATTATACCAAAGGTCGCATCATATCCTAACCCTCCCCTTCACAGTGTGGTGAATCCATGATGGAAAAGTCCAACAGCATAACACACACACTCCATAGTCTGAAAGTTCCATACAGTTCTATCTTAGTAAGAATCTCAGGCCATGGAATATATCGTATTTCCACACTACAAACTACCATTCATTTGAAATATTACAAACTAAAAATCCCCATACATCACTTCAAAATCTTATGCATGGTCATGGGAAAAACACCACTCATAATAGTGTGACCTATAACTCATCTGGAAAATTAATTAATATGTATAATCATCACTGTCACGACCCGTCCTCGGGGCCCATGTTGTGACTACCCCAAGCCCGCCTTCCATAGGCTAGGGGCTGGCGACTAGCACCAAAGGCGTAAATCCCGATAACTGGGAAGGAATTGCCTTTATAAAAGTAATGAAAACACCACAGAGTACAAGTGGAAGTAAAACACTAAGTACAAAAGAAAGTGCTGAAAAGTAAATGGGCTAGAATACAAACCCAACTGAAAGTACAGCTACAACTGAACGAAAGTACAATAGAAAAAGACAAACATCTGGAAGAAAGGAAGCAGCTCCTGGGTTGTCCTCCTCAGATCCTACCTGAAGGGTAGGTACAGATAGTGAAACTCCTGGATCATCCTCCACGGATCCTACCTGAAGGGTAGGAATATATAGTGCAGTTCCTGGATCGTCCACCATGGATCCTACCTGAAGGGTAGGTATAGATAGCCTCCACAATGCTCTCGCCCGTCAACCTCCTCCGAGAGTCGTCTCACCGTGAAGTCCACCTCCGGATACTCACTCGTCGTGTGGTCCACCTCCAGGTACCATCCAGTCCTCGAACACTCGGCCTCTGTTAATGCTACCTGTCATCTGCAACCAACACAACGAGGTGCGGGCATAGCCCGTGCAGGGGTGAGTATATGATACTCAGTAGGGACCCCAAGACCCTCAAGGTATCACTAAATCCAACAAGGATAACCACAAATAAGGATCTCAACAGATAACCTTTACTTAGGTATAATCCCATACTTATACCTAAGTTATCAAGTAACCCATCTCAATCATGAGGAAACACAAAGGCCATAGACTCACCTCAAACCAGGATTTTCATTATCGAAACCGTAACTGCTGAAGAGCCCCGTCTCTGGAGTGTACTATGGTCCTGTCATGACTCTGAGATAGTGCTCACTAACCTAAGACTACTGAGGTACTCCTCCTGTTGAGTACCGCGGGCTAGCCACCCAAACACAGTAGTGCTTCCCGCCGAGGTATGCCACCCAAACACAGTAGTGCACACCCCCTAATAGCCTGTAGAGGTACTCTCCGAACGAGTACCGAGGGTCTGCACCCAAACTCAGTAGTGCTCCATCCAACATGGGTCTGCACCCAAACAAGGTAGTGCTCCGTCCACTGGGCTAGTTGACTCACTCCAAGTCGAGTTGGTCAAGCAGTCGTCAGGTCTCAACCGACTACACGGTCTTCATACTCCGCACGCTCGTCTCCGGAAGGGGTCCGCTCCACGAACTACTGGTCGATACTCCAAGTATCAAAAAGTCCCGCAAAGAAGTGTCTCAAAGGACCGCCTCATCATAGGGGTCTCAACGCAACAGACGGCGCGTCAATCGGACGCCCGGTTTGTGACTTATTAGCCTTTTCTTCCCAGGGGCCCGGTTGGCTTCGTGTACAAACCAACCTGGACATATCTCAACTGTACCTCGAACTCTCATAGGGTATACTCAAAGGGACCACTTCTCAACAAGATCACCAACGCCGCTGAAGGTTCGTCAAACGGACGTCCAGTCTGAAAGTTATCAGCTTTTCCGTTCGAGGGGCCCGGTTGGATTTCGGGTACAATCCAACCCGGCCAATATCCAACTACAACCAAAACTCCGGCGAAGTATGCCAAAATTTCTGTCTCATCAAGAGGAATCCAACAAAGTCGACGGCACATCAATCAGACGTCTGGAGATCAAGATATAAGCGTTTCTACTCCGAGGGCCCGGTTGGTTTCATATCCGAACCAACCCGGTCGTACTCAAAGTTCTCCTAAACCTTGAGTTTAATATACCGAAATGACCGCCTCGATCCAAGGATCGCATCTCAGCTAACGGTGTGTCGATCAGAGGTCCGTGGCCCATGATATGGGCGAAAAACCGAAAAAGGTCCGGAAGTGGGGGTTCGGGCCCGGTGCGACCCGGCCCGGTACACCCTGGGTCGGCCCAAACCGGGTCGACCAGACCCGAGTCTGGGTCCGGACCGTTTGGGCGCGGCCCGGACGGGCGGCTTGGCCCGGCGCGCTGCCGTTGGCCAAGCGGCCGCGCAAGGGGGGGAGGAAGCGCCCCCCTGGACGAAACCGCGGCCCCGCGTGGGGGCCGCCCTTTGCCAATGGACGCGGTCGGTTGCCACGTCCCGCCTCCTCTGGTCCTACACGGTCGCGGGACTGTCGGCCTGCCACCGCGGCTTCAGCCGCGGCGGCCCTCCCCGGTGGCGCACCGGGCGCCGCCATCTCCTGGCGGTCAACCAGTGCTGACCGCCAGCGCCGGCGGTGTTTTCCGCGGACCACCAGATGCGCTCCGGTGGTCCGTTTTGCTCACCTCCTTCGCCAACGGTCCTCCCGGGACCCGACCTTCACTGTGGAGGCTTCAAAAATTACCTTGTGGCCCCATTTTTTGTCACCCGTCAATCCGCGCTCAATGATCAAATAATCAAACTGCGGCCTTTTCGTGGTTTTCCGGCGTCGCGCGATGGCGCCGCGGCTTGTTCAACTTCAACGGCGCCGCGCTTTTTAGCCCTTCCTCGTAGTTTCTGCGTGGTCCAACGACATCGCGCCGCCTTTCACGTGCCGCAAAAAATTCAAACAAACAAGGGGGGAGGAGGGTTGGCCATGTTCGTGCTGTCCGACCTCCTCCCGTTATTACAATAACAGTCGGCCCAATTTGAAACCAAGAATGGCGACAGATGAGATCACGAACAACAATAATCAACCCCAACAGTTTTCCCCGCAAACAAGAATTCCCAACCCACAATATATTCTTCGCGGATCAACTTAATGTTTAGTTGATCCAAGTTCTTTGATTTAGAAGGAAGTAACATGGGGTTCATTAACATTTCACAAAATAATTCCCTACCTCGAGCGTAGTTGAACGGAGGCTCGTTGTGGAATTGAACATCACGGAAGAAGGCGTCGCGGAAGGAGAGGGTTGTTGGCGTCGCGGTACACGGTGTCGCGTCGTCGATCTCCGAGGAAGGCGTCTCTCACCGTCGTCCTTCGTCGGAGGTCGGCGTTCCTCGTATGTGACGGTGCGTTCTTCGCGTTCTTCAAGGAGGAAGAACGTCCTTCGGAACTTAGAGCTTTTCTCCCCAAATCCTTTCGCACCACCAACTATCCTCCCACGAAATAAGACTTAGTCTTATTTAATTAACACACATGCCAAAAGAAACCATTTGAAATTCAAAGGAATCCAAGAATTAATTACTTGAAAAACCTACTCAATTAATGAGTTGACTTTATTTAAAAGGGGGGGTGCAGGTGCGTTACTTAGAAGAAAAGAAACGGTGGGGGTTTCTTTTAGAGAGTTACAAAAAAAAGAGGAGAAAAGTTCTGAACCTTAGGGAAAGGTGAGGGGTTGGGCTCGTGTGGGCCCCACCCCACCTTAATCCTATCAAATGTGGTTATCAACAAGTGGGTCCCACCCCTAACTCCCTTACATAGGCAATAACCACAAAGAGAGAGGAAAAGTGTTGTGACACAACACTTAATCCACTTAACAAGAAAAGAAAATATAATTGTAAAACAATTATATCATTATCCTTCACTTTATATAAACAAATCATCCCAAGAAAACGCAACTCCCTAAAAAGGTGTTTCTAAGCAATTACCGGCGCTGCGATTCCATCGGTGCCCTCAGATTTCAATTCCGAGCACCGGTTCAAAAGTTAGGAAAACCTGCTCTTTCGTTCACTGAACGTACCCGATCCAAACTTCAGAAAATGATTCCGGGCACACCGGGCCTCAGAATCAGGCGCCGTTAGAAACTGCGTTCTTTTAAAATCCCAAAAAAAATTAAAAAAAATTCCTTTAATTTTTACAGGTCTTTACATTATTCCCACCTCGGGGCTTTACATCCTCATAAATCTTTAACACAAACTAGGGATACAAAAGCGGTACAAAGCACGCATCTGAGCCTTCCGCTCCCATGTGCTCACCTGGAGGTTCCCGTGCCTCCAAAGAAAGTGCACAAGAGGAATAGACCGTCCTCATAGGACCTCTCCTGTCAATCCTCAACTCCTACTGGAAACCCCACAAAAGTCACCCTATCGCCAATGCCCAACTCTCCATGGTCGAAGATATGCGAAGGGTCGTGCTCGTATCTCCTCAGTTGAGATATGTGGATGTCGTCGTGCACCTGGTGAAACTGAGGTGGATGGGTGAAGTGGTAAACCACCTTGCCTACCCTGCTGAGGACCTGAAAACGTCCATTGAACCTCGGAGATAACATGTCGCCTTGGCCACATCTCCATAAACCTCATCGAGGTGAGACCTGTATAAGGATGTGATCGTCATCCTCGAACTCAAGAGGCCTCTAATTCCTGTTTAGAACTGAAACTCAAAACTCTTGCTGCCACGAGGGTAAGGTTGACCGACTCAAGAGTGATCGTCCGCACCCTCCTATGCATGAGTTTATCTGGTGCTGCCTGGGGTTTCCTTTTCGCTGACCAAGGAAAACCCATCCCGACGTAGTAGTTAAACCACAACCTTTTTGCCTAATACCGTCAATCTGTGTTTGAACTGTGATTTCCCAGTCCATACTCAAACCAACATCGTAAGGCCTCGACGCTGCCACCAAGAGATTCCAACCGAAACTCTTACCTCGAGGGTCTGACCACACCGTCATCATAAGTGTGATTATCGAGTCTTCTCTCAAGGTATCTCCATACATGAGGGTCAAGTCAATGGCTTACCGGAAACTCTAGGTCTGGGAAAAGATTCGTGGAAGAAAGGAATGATTCATATCAACGTCTGTTACTACGGCAGCTAGTAGTGGACACAGACTGTCCCTTGAATCATTTTAGAAGCCAACGGGTCACACTCCTTGACCGCATGCATCCGCACTCTTCCCCTACCCTCCTGCTCTCTGAGCCTGGCGGTGACAACTAAGGCGGGTGGTTGTAGAATGTTAAAATGTACACCACCTCATGCTGCTCTCCTAGCTCTTCCTCCACGTCTATTGCTCTACAGATTCATCTCTCCTTAAAGCTTCCTCTTCTTGAAACATTCGCACGCCCAAGTCTCTGAGACTGGTAACCTTTTTTTCGTTTCTACAGCATTGTGCAGTCTTCATCCGCTCCTGGATGATCTGCACCTTCTTTGCCTACGATCTGAAAGAGCTGCTAAAATTTCTCCTTTTCCGAAAAAAAGAAACTCGCTCTCATCCCCTGGATGAACCACGTCCATTGCCTAATACAGTCAATCCTGACATGAATGATGTATGCATGCCATGGATGTTGTCGTAAGGCCTCGACATTACTACCAAGAGATCCAACTATAACTTTCGCCTCCAAGGGTCGGGTCACACTGTCGGCATCAGTGTGAGGTCACTGGGTCTCCTCCAGTAGAAATCTCGAAAGTGAGGGTCAAGTCAACAGTTTTAAACCGGTACCTCTCAGTATCAACCAAACAAAAAGGACAGGAAATCAAACATCACAAAGATCGGTGTCTTTTTATTATTGCATCTCATAGTACAAGACACGAATACAATAGCAACATGGAACTAGAAGTATAAGGGACGTATCCACTAGTTCCGCTCATGTCCACCTACTCCTGGAGTTCTACTGCCTTGTCCACTACTCGGCTGTTTCTCAAGCACCCGCCGCTACTTCTGCCTCGGTGGCTCCTCCAACGCATGCGGATCGACTGTGCTGGGGGTCAGACAGTCACGTGCCAGGTGACCCTTCATGCCGCATTCATAACACTTTATGCTCCTCGTACGACTGGAGCTGGTCCTCTTGGACCTCTGCATCATTTGTCTACTACCCACAGATGACTCGGCTACTGATCGAAAATCCTGTGGCAAAGGCAGCAGCTCCTATACATGCTCGGGATGTAGAGCTACTGGCACAAACTCCACCATGAATAAGGTCTCAAATTCTTCCCATGTGAAGGTCATCCCATCGCAAAACTAGAACAAGTGGCTCCACCACCTGCCTGCTGCTGCCTGAAGAAGGCTGGCAGCAAAGATCACCATTAATTCTACTAGCGTCCCCACTAGCCTGAAGACTCTCACCACAGCCTCCAGCCAATCCTCAGCCTCCTGCAGGTCCGTCTCTCCCCAGAACTGGGGTGGCCTCTGGCGCTGAAACTCATGAAGCGCGCTCAAGTGGCGTGCATCGCCTACTGCTGGGGCTTGTGGCATCGGTGGCCCAACGTATGGTAGTACCGCTGGTGCCTCCGCTGGTGCCTCAACTGCAAGAGGCCCCTGTACCAAAGCCTCATCGATCGGCAGGCTGTCAGTACGCACATCCCTCTGGGCTCTAGCTGGTTGTCCGTGGAAAGGCATCCTGAAAGAAACAACGTGACATGGTCAAATGATTATACCTGGTGAGCTGACCTGGTTTGAGATGACTTTAAAAAAACTTCTGGAAACACACACGCAATCAGTGTTTTCATGCACAAAGTCAGAAATCAGTTGTCAGGGTCCTGGTGTATGGATACATCAGCCGCCCGCACCAACACTGGAATCCCTGAACTGAAGACCACACTCGGTACCCTTAACACTATTGCTTCACAGAAATAAAATATCAGAGTTATAAGTTCTGCGGTAGAACCGACTCCTCTGATACCAATTTGTCACGAACCGTCCTCGGGGCCCGTGCTGTGACTACCCCAAGCCCGCCTTCCATAGGCTAGGGACTGGAGACTAGCAACAAAGGTGTAAATCCCGATAAGTGGGAAGGCATTGCCTTTATAAAAGTAAAGAAAACACCACAGAGTACAAGCGGAAGTAAAACACTAAGTACAAAAGAAAGTGTTGAAAAGTAAATGGGCCAGAATACAAACCCAACTGAAAGTACAGCTACAACTGAACGAAAGTACAATAGAAAAAGACAAAAAGCTGGAAGAAAGGAAGCAACTCCTGGTTCGTCCTCCTCGGATCCTACCTGAAGGGTAGGTACAGATAGTGAAACTCCTAGATCGTCCACCACAGATCCTACCTGAAGGGTAGGTACAGATAGCGCAGCTCCGGGATCGTCCACCACGGATCCTACCTGAAGGGTAGGTACAGATAGCCTCCATAATGCTCTCACCCGTCAACCTCCTCCGAGAGTCGTCTCGCCGTGAAGTCCACCTCCGGATACTCACTCGTCGTGTGGTCCACCTTCGGGTACCGTCCAGTCCTCGAACACTCAGCCTCTATCAGTGCTACCCGTCGTCTGCAACCAACACAACGAGGTGCGGGCATAGCCCATGCAGGGGTGAGTATACGATACTCAGTAGGGACCCCGAGACCCTCAAGGTCTCACTAAATCCAACAAGGATAACCACAAAGAAGGATCTCAAGAGATAACCTTTACTTAGGTATAAGCCCTTTCTTATACCTAAGTTATCAAGTAACCCATCTCAATCATGAGGAAACACAAAGGTCATAGACTCTGCTCAAACCAGGATTTTCATTATCGAAACCGTAACTGCTGAAGAGTCCCGTATCTGGAGTGTATCGTGGTCCTGTCACGACTCCGAGGTACTGCTCACTAACCTAAGAATGCTGAGGTACTCCTCCTGTCGAGTACCACGGGCCAGCCACCCAAACATAGTAGTGCTTCCTACTGGGGTATACCACCCAAACATAGTAGTGCACACCCTCTAATAGCCTACAGAGGTACTCTCCGGACGAGTACCGCGGGTCTGCACCCAAACTCAGTAGTGCTCCGTCCGCCATGGGTCTGCACCCAAACAAGGTAGTGCTCCGTCCACTAGGCTAGTCGAATCCCTACAAGTCGAGTCGGTCAAGTAGTCATCAGGTCTCAGCCGGCTACACGGTCACCGTACTCCGCATGCTCGTCTCCGGGAGGGTCCGTTCCACGAGCTACTGGTCGATACTCCAAGTATCACAAAGTCCCACGAAGAAGTATCTTAAAGGACCGCCTCGTCATAGGGGTCTCAACGCAACAGACGGCGCCTCAATCGGACGCCCGGTCTGTGAGTTATTATCCTTTTCGTCCCAGGGGCCCGGTTGGCTTCGTGTACAAACCAACCCCTCCATATCTCAACTGTACCCTGAACTCTCATAGGGTATACTCAAAGGGAACACTTCTCAACAAGATCACCAACGCCGCCGACGGTTCATCAAACGGACATCTAGTCTGAAAGTTATCAGTTTTTCCGTTCGAGGGGCCCGGTTTGATTTCGGGTACAATCCAACCCAGACACTATCCAACTGCAATCAAAACTCAGGAGAAGTATTCCAAAAGTTCCTTCTCATCTAGAGGAACCCAACAAAGTCGACGGCACGTCAATCGGGCGTCTGGAGCTCAAGATATAAGTGTTTCCGCTCCGAGGGCCCGGTTGGGTTCGTATCCAAACCAACCCGGCCGCACTCAAAGTTCTCCGAAACCTTGAGTGTAATATACTGAAACGACCGGCTCGATCCAAGGAACGCATCGCAGCTGACGGTGCATCGATTGGAGGTCAGTGGCCCATGATATGGGCGAAAAACCGAAAAAGGTCCGGAAGTGGGGGTTCGGGCCCGGTCCGACCCGGCCCGGTACCCCCTGGGTCGGCCCGAACCGGGCCGACCCAACCCGAGTCCAGGTCCAGCCCGCTTGAGCGCGGCCCGGCTCGGCTGGCGCGGCCCAGCCTGGGCGTGACCCGGCCTGGCGGTCCGGTCGGGCGGCTCGGCCCAGCGCGCTGGCGCTGGCCAAGCGGCCGCGCAAGGGGGGGGGGGGGGGGGGGAAGCGCCCCCCTGGATGAAATCGTGGCCCCATGTGGGGGCCGCCCTTTACCAATGGACGCGGTCGGTTACCGCGTCACGCCTCCTCCGGTCCCGCGCGGTCGCGGGATTACCGGCATGCCGCCGCGGCTTTAGCTGCGGCTGCCCTCCCCAGCGGTGCGCCGGGCGTCGCCCTCTCCTGGCGGCCCACCGGTGCCGGCCGACGACTCTGGCCGCCGGCGCAGCGCGCCGGCGGTGTTTTCCGCAGACCACCGGACGTGCTCTGTGTTGGGTCGGAACAAACGGAGAATGATGGCAAGAGGGGGGTGAATTGCCTTTTAAAAAAAGATTAACAAATTAAAATCAGAGTTGAAAGGTGCAGCAGAAATAAAGAAGGCAAAACACACAAAATTGATAACGGAGTTCGGCCAAAACCCGGCCTACGTCTCCGCTCCCAACTCAACCGTTGAGAGATTCCTACCGCTTGCTTTTCAATGGTTTTAGCAAGAAACCCACTAGGCTTTGAGGTAGCACTAGGACCTATTAGAGCTTGCTTTTATTGGTTTAGCAAGAACCCACTTGCTTTTGATGGTTTAGCAAGAACCCACTATCCTTCTTACAGGTGAAGGATAGCTCACCTTTTTCTCAAGCTTTTTAAAGGAAAAGCTTGTGAACCTCTTCACACCTTAGTGGTGGTGTGAAACCCAAAAGAAAGGGGGATGAGAAAAGGGTTTGGGGTTTGTAGGCACAAACCCAATTTTAAAGCTCAAAAATAGATAAAACAATAAAACCCGTATTTTGAGAAGCCTTGGGCGCCTTTGATGATTGGAGATGTTGAAGGCCGCTTCCAAGCTTCTTTGGAGGAGCTCCTTGGATGTGGAATTGGATTGGAGCACGTTGGGTTCCCTTGAGGAAGTCCGCCGGAGGTACGCCAAATGATCCAAAATATGTCCGTGGGCTTTGTATGTGATCCGGTAGATGTCCGGGGCTTCCTTGGCCTTTATTTATAGGCATGGAACCCATTGGGGGCCTTCGGAGCCGTTGGAGAAGTCCTCGGAGCCGTTGGAGGCCAAAAGAGGGTTGACTGGTCAAACCCAACGGCTAGTTTGACTGGGCTACCGGCTGGCCGGTGCAGGGCCACCGGCTGGCCGGTGCCTTGGATGTTGGAGAGGAATTCTGTCCAGGGGCCACCGGCTGGCCGGTGAGAAGGCCACCGGCTGGCCGGTGCTGAGGCAGTGGCTCATCCCTCTGTTCTGGGTGCCACCGGCTGGCCGGTGGTCAAGCCACCGGCTGACCGGTGGAACCTGGCAGTGGGCAATCCCTCTGCCAGGTCCACCGGCTGGCCGGTGCTATCACACCGGTTGGCCGGTGGACTGAATTTCAGTCCACTTTGCCAGCTTTCTTGGGCCAATCCATTGGCCATCTTTTGCCTATCATCCACAACACTTCAAAACAAGGTTAGACAAATAATAAGGTGATTGTGATCATGAAAATCAAACAACGAGGGGAACGAGAGGTACAACAATCTCCCCCTATTTTGATGATCACAATCACCAAAACAATTAATGTAAAATACTGAAATTAAAGACATTCTTAAAGGAGAATTTGAAAATAAATCAAAGCATGATAGAAAAGATTCTCCCCCAATCAATCAAGGAATTTCTCCCCCTTTGTGATTATCAAAATAGAATGGGGCATAAAACTTGATTGAGGGAAACTTCGATGAAAAACGAGATTTTAAATAAATTGAAAATCAAGATTTTTAAATCAATTGGAATTTTTGAAAATTGAATTGAAAAATTTGAATAACAGTTTGAATTGAAAGTTTTGAATCAAAAACCAATTGAATTTTGAAATTTGAAACCAAATGAAATTTTTGAATCAAAAATTGAATAACAGTTTGAATTGAAAGTTTTGAATCAAAAAAAATTCGATACCAACTGTTGGAAATTTAGAAATGAAAATTTAATAGAAAATTTTGAATTGAAAGAATTGAAACCAAGAGTTGAGTTTGAAATGAAAAAATTTTGAATACACAAAAAAGGCTTAAAAGATCCTAACTCCCCCTAAATAAAAACAATGAATCACCGGGGAGAGGAAATAAATTTTGGCCCGGAGAGACTCGCCAAGAGGGATTTTTCAATCCATACTTGTTTCATGGCGGGTCTTCTCCTATAGAATTCATCGGAATAGAAAATAGATTTGGGTTGGCCGTACCGGGCATTTTTACAATTACATTCATAAATTAGGTGCCCGGGTTTTTTACAATAATTACAAAATTTAAATTCGGAGCTCCCCCTTACAAAAATAGTGGGTGCATGGGAGGAGGAAGCTCGGTTGGTGTATCCTATCCCTTGGGTGGTTCTAGATATACGTTGTGAACCTAGGAGATTGTTCAAATTTTGTTCCCCTTGGGTGAACTTAGCTAGGGTCTCCCTTAGGTCTTTGATGGTTGATTCCATGGAATCAACATTTGGAAAATTTTGGATTTTAAGGGTGAGTTCCTCCTTCTCTTTGAGAATTTGGTCTTTGTATATTTATTTTCAGGAAAGTTCATGAAAACCATTTTCTAATTGATCTCTAGAAAAT
The DNA here is from genome assembly GCA_963277665.1 of Viscum album. Classification (NCBI taxonomy): domain Eukaryota; kingdom Viridiplantae; phylum Streptophyta; class Magnoliopsida; order Santalales; family Viscaceae; genus Viscum; species Viscum album. The sequence goes on along the minus strand of OY728130.1, from coordinate 1,895,642,024 downwards.
TGGAGATCCTCATAAGACAAATGATTTAAAGAATTTGAATTTGAAGAACAAGAGGATGAGGAGTCGGAAGATGTTACCTCATGACATGCCATTAGGCATTTCGTACCGTTGTCGCTCGAGGAGGAGGAGGAGGAGGATGATGAGGTGTCACTCCATGTGGCCTTGAGGACCTTTTTCTTTCCTTTTTCCTTTGGCATGGCCCGTTTCTTGTTGAGTGGGCAATCGGGCTTGTAATGGCCCTTTTCGCCGCACCCGTAGCATTTTACCTTGGGCTCGACTTTTGTGGTGGGTTCTTGCTTTCGTGCCTTGCGAGATTTCTTCTTCTTGTGCTTCTTCATAAATTTGTGCATTTGGCGGGCGAGATTCTCCATTTCCGAGTCGCCGCTTGATGATGAAGAAGATGAAGATGATGAGGAGGAGGAGGATCTTACTTCTTTTTGTACCTTGAGGGCGATGTTCTTTGGTGTCTTGATAGGGGTGCCCTCCTTTTGAGCTTGCCTCCTCATCGTGATCTCGTACGTCATTAGGGATCCGATGATCTCCTCTACCGGCATATTTTTGACGTCCTTAGCTTCTTGGATCGCCGTCACCTTTGGTGCCCATGAGCTCGGAAGGACCCATAAGATCTTCTTGACCATCGTCTCAGCTGAAACATCATCACCAAGGGACTTTCTCCCATTGCACACGTCAGTAAATCTAGTAAACATTTCAGAAATAGATTCATTTGGATGCATTGAAAAAGACTCAAAATCTTGCCTAAACATGTCCAATCTAGTGTCTTTGACTTTATTAGTGCCCTCATGAGTAACTTCTAAAAGTTTACAAATTTCATGTGAGGAGGTGCAAGTAGACACTTGATTGAATTCATTTCGGTCTAGGCCGCAATGGAGAGCGTTCATGGCTTTGCCATCAAGCTCAAAATTTCTAATGTCGGCTTGGGTCCATTTGGATTCGTCGGGGGAAGACAAAGTGTAACCTTGCATGACAATTTTGAAAATAGGATATCCTATACTTCTAAGAAAAGTGGTCATGCGGGTTTTCCAATAATTATAGTCGGTTCCATCAAAAAATGGAGCACGACCCAATGAAAAGCCTTCGGGGGCGAAAGAGGTAGATGCCATCAAAAAATAGATCTTAAAATTGAAACCGGGTTAGGGTATTACTCAAAGGTCCCTCTGATACCAATTGTTGGGTCGGAACAAACGGAGAATGATGGCAAGAGGGGGGTGAATTGCCTTTTAAAAAAAGATTAACAAATTAAAATCAGAGTTGAAAGGTGCAGCGGAAATAAAGAAGGCAAAACACAGAAAATTGATAACGGAGTTCGGCCAAAACCCGGCCTACGTCTCCGCTCCCAACTCAACCGTTGAGAGATTCCTACCGCTTGCTTTTCACTCTGGTGGTCCGTTTTGCTCATCGCCTTCACCAACGGTCCTCCCGGGACCCGACCTTCACTGCAGAGGCTTCAAAAATTACCTTTCGGCCCCATTTGTTGTTGCCCATCAATCCGCGCTCAACGATCAAATAATCAAACCGCGGCCTCTTCGTGGTTTTCCGGCATGGCGTGACGGCGCCGCGGCTTGTTCGACTTCAACGGCGCCGCGCGACGGCGCCGCGCTTCTTAGCCCTTCCTCGTAGTTTCTGCGCGGTACAACGGCACTGCGCCACCTTTCACGTGCCGCAACAAATTCAAACAAACAAGGGGGGAGGAGGGTCGGTCGTGTTCATGCGGTCCGACCTCCTCTCGTTATTACGATAACAGGCGGCCCAATTTGAAACCAAGAATGGGGACAGATGAGATCACGAACAACAATAATCAACCCCAACAGTTTTCCCCGCAAACAAGAATTCCCAACCCACAACATATTCTTCGCGGATCAACTTAATGTTTAGTTGATCCTCATTCTTTGATTTAGAAGGAAGTAACATGGGGTTCATTAACATTTCACAAAATAATTCCCTACCTCAAGCGTAGTTGAACGGAGGCTCGTCGTGGAAGAAGGCGTCGTGGAAGGAGAGGGTCGTTGGCGTCGCGGTACACGGCGTCATGTCGTCAATCTCTGAGGAAGGCGTCTCTCACCGCCATCCTTCGTCGGAGGTTGGCATTCTTCGTCGGTGACGGTGTGTTCTTCGCATTCTTTAAGGAGGAAGAACGTCCTTCGGAACTTAGAGCTTTTCTCCCCAAATCCTTTCGCACCACCAACTATCCTCCCATGAAATAAGACTTAGTATTATTTAATTAACACACAAGCCAAAAGAAACCATTTGAAATTCAAAGGAATCCAAGAATTAATTACTAGAAAAACCTACTCAATTAATGAGTTGACTTTATTTAAAAGGGGGGGTGCGGGTGCGTTACTTAGAAGAAAAGAAACAGTGGGGGTTTCTTTTTGAGAGTTACAAAAAAAAAGAGGAGAAAAGTTATGAACGTTAGGGTAAGGTGAGGGGTTGGGCTCGTGTGGGCCCCACCCCCCCTTAATCCTCTCAAAGGTAGTTATCAACAAGTGGGTCCCACCCCTAACTCCCTTACATAGGCTATAACCGCAAAGAGGGTGGAAAAGTGTTGTGACACAACACTTAATCCACTTAACAAGAAAAGAAAATATAATTTTAAAACAATTATATTATTATTCTTCACATTTGGTATCAGAGGTGGTACCCAGCCTTAAGTGCGGTGCACTGCCTGGGTTAAGATGTAGGGCCCACAAACGAGGGCGTTGTGCTCTAAAGGGGGGTGATTGTAACACCCTCGAATGATAAAGGGTGAAATGAAGAAATGATATGACTCATGTCAACAAGGTGCACCTTCCTTTTCGGGAGCCTGTCTGATTAGAACTCCATAGTTAAGCGTTCTTGGCCTGGAGTAGTGATCAGGATGGGAGACCTTCTAGGAAGTTTCCCAGGATGCGTGCGAGTGAGGACAAAGCACACTGGAAAGGACATGTGTTGTCCTGTGGCGACAATAATTAGTCAGATGACTCGTTCGGGCATGTGGGTGGACCCTGGGGTGGGCCTCACATGTCTGTGGGGGCAACTGGTGGTACCTGGTGAGCCAGGACCCGACGACCTTGTTAAGGTGGGGTGTTTGTGCAGTCACCGGGGCCCGGTTGTCACAATCACTTACTGATTCCCATGGTCCATAGTGTGACCTACTACTAGCATGTAATTTTATAATATCCAAAAATTGAAAATAATCCCAACAAAAAAATAAATTCACAAATTGAGATAAAAACAAATAAATAATAATAATAAGGTGAGAATTGTTGGGGTGTGAAAATTCATCACCCCATAGCACTTTATGACCCTATTAATTCCCCAAATATTTAAGAAAATTCGTGATCACCCTCATATAAAGGATAGACTTAATAAAAAATGAAAATGGAAAATAGGGGAAAATGATTCCTAAACTACTCAAAACTAAGGGAACCAACACATCCAAACACCTCCCCTTAATCCAAAATTGATAACCATAATCCATATATATATATACAATATAAACCCATGATAAAGAAACTCTAATGGAACAATCAAAGTGATGAGATTTATCATAGGTCTCCCTTCCATTTAAGGTTTCTACATAATATAGCAGACCAAATGAAACTAGATAATTATAAAGGGATAACCAAAATTAACCCCATTCTCCCTACAACCAGAAAATATATAATAATAATTCCAGTGGATCATTCATAATAACATCAAAACAAACAAAAATTGATTTAAATATTTAACATCATAGAGATAAGGTATAGTATTAACAAATAAGTGTAATTAAAAGAACAAGAAGACAAGAAAGGAAGTGTCCATTGAATAAGCTCCACAAGACCACTATCAATATTCAAAAAATGTTTTTAATTAAGTGTTTTTGGTGTGTATAAACCTTATCTATTCCCCCTATTCATTATTTCTTAATTTTGGTTCCACATTCCCTGATAGAGACTTCCCGTTATTGAAATTTTTTGGGTATTTACATAAATGTCATCCCTTTTCACTTAAAAAAAAGGAACTCTCTCATCATTTCCCCTCACACCAAAACCAGCTAGTTTTAACACAACCATAGAAAAATCATATAATATACACAAATATCAACATTAAAGAGCTTTTTTATTATCAAAATTATATCCCTCAAAGGCTTAACCACTTTTTCAAAGGAGATAATCCAATAAGTGAGGTATAAATTTCTAACCACTCCATTCTCATTTCTATTTATTTATGTGCGCTTATTCTTAATAAAATTCCATTAAACCATATTAAAATTATAACATAACTATAATTATTATAATTTTATGTTATTATAATTATGGTATAATAATTAGCCTTTTCCCCTTTTCTATTAATAATAATGAAACTATCATTCATGCGTTATGCAAACAACCTCCACCACAATGCCACGTGTTTGATTTTCCTTCACCTCCTTAAAATAATTTTCATAATTGGGAATTTAATATATAATTATGATATTTATTACATATTTTTTTATTATTACATGATAAATCATTTTAATCTTTTTCCTCGATCTATAGAAAATGAAATCCCCATACATGCTTTCGTATGGACTACCACATTCATGGAATGATTGATTTACATTTTTCTTTTAATCATTGCCTTAAATGGATGGTCATGAGAACCACTTTAATGTATTAATATGATGTTTATAAAATTATTATTGTTCTGGTAAGAAAACTTTTACAACCTGTGAACAATATGAAAATTAAACAACCATAGTAAATTCAACCATCCGAAAGAGTGCTCTAGGAGAAAAAAATTATTTATTCATACGATGAAATATCTTTTTATAGTTTATATTATTCTTATAATTATTTAAAATTATTATTTAAGAAACTAATAAATAAAAGATATTATCATTATTATTCTTTTATAATAACATTTTAATTAAATCACTTCATTATCATCTATTAGTAGTGGTATGTTCTTGTTTATGTTGGTTTAACCACCTACTTGAAAAATGATATAAATTTATTTCATGTATGGATATGGGAATTTAATTTATAGTAATATCTAATAAAAATAATTAAATAGTTAGTTTTTTTCTTATGTAATGATAATAAATAAATTAACGCATTATTTAATAAAATGACATTCATTTGTTAAGAATCATAAAAACATGATCATCTCCAAATTCATATTTAAAGATTGTAACCAAAAATCAAATAAAATGAAATTATAACATTATAAATAATTATAAAACATCAATCCTAGTACCCTGTATGATCTATAAATGATTAACTTTTTAATAATCAGGAATAAAAATAACGTTATTATGAAACTAGTTCAAAACGAATCATGATTACTCACATCCAATATCAAAAATACGTAATAACTAACTAATATACATATTGAAAATAATTATAAATTAATTTTATAAAATTTTATATACATGAATAAGGTTTTTAAATATTTTCTTAATATATTTATGTTTGTTATTGACGATCATATAGTTCATTCGGATAAGCGGGGAAAAAGTAAGGGTTTCTTTGTCTCATTTTGAACTCTATGGGACATGTTTGATATCGTGAAACATAATTAATTTTATATGGTGTATTAACAAACCAATTTATTCTAAAAAATGAAAATATATTCCATTTTTTGAGATTTTAATGACCATTTCATGATCATCCCCCAAATATCCTTTGAATCTTACATTACCAATTCTATAAGAGTTTCAAGAACTCAATTTTTGATTCATTGGGTCATATTCTTTATTACATTAATATAATTTTCAAATTTTTATTGATCCTGATATTACACTATTTTATATGATATTTAATTTTTTTCTCAATATAAATTACTTCTAATCATCAATAACTACTTCTTTTAAATAATTTTTTCTGAAATAAAAGTGTGATGTTTGTAAGACTAACTCTTATTCTCACCAATGAATATTTTCTTCCATGTATATATTTTCCTTCCTACTATTTTTCTCCTCACATTTTGGGAAATATAATATGGATTAATATATATGGTTATCAAGAAAAATTTACCCCTTTTAAAAAGGAAAATTTAATACTCTTTTTCTGATGTGGGTTTTCAAAAAAAAGGTTTTTCAAAAAGTTTTTTTTATTGTTTTCTATCCTTTCAAAATGAAATGGTTTATCTTACACTCCACATTATTTTATAAAAAAAATTATTTTCAGGGATTTATTATTAGATTTTATTTTTTAAAGGTAAATTTTTTAAATTTTTCACTTATACTTTTAGATAAAAACTTTTTAAACTGGCCCATGACTTCTTCTTTTTATGGTAATATTTAAAAAAAATATTTCTAAGGTTTTTTTCATGTGGAAACAAATTTTCACCAACAATGTCATTTTATATGAAATTTTTCCTCAATTATTTCATGGTTTATAAGAGAAATTATTTTTCTTCTACTTTTATAAAATATTTACTTTAAAATTATCTCAAAAAATCAAGGATATTTCTGATTTCCAAAGTGTTTTTTATAAAACTCATAAAAATTATTTTCATATATGCCATTGTCCTTTGATACATATTATGCTTGATTCAAGGATATTATTTAAATATTACCATACACCTTAATTATTTGTATGGATATGTGATGTTATTTTCAATAAAATATATAACTCCTATTATAAAATTATATTTTTTTCAAATATCTGATGATTTCTTAAGTTCATGTCACATGATAAGTTTAAAAAACCAATTATTTTTTCATGGGTTCAATAAGATATGTTTATGATAGATTCTAAGTGGTAAACATATGAATGGATAGTGATGGGGTGGGTCATATATCTCTCTCTAATGGATTGGTTAATATTTATATCTCATGAGATATTCAGGTGTGGATATAATGAGCTTGTTCATACAAGCATGGGCATGACAGGTTTAATCACATTTTTAGGCATGGATATGATAATGTTTTTCATATAAGAATGGGAATAATGGTTTTATATCAAAGTTTATAATGGAATAATGGTTGTCCCATATTTTTATGTTATTTTCTATGATATTTCATACTTTTATTCTTATTTTTACGCCCATGTTATGTTTTCAAATCTCATGTTTATTGACTCAAGTTTCCATAAAAAAATTTATTAATTTGTTGTGATATTCTAAGAATTATGCCATGATTTTTTATCTATTTTTTGTAGGGTATATGTTTCTTATGTATCCTGATTACACTCATATGGTAAATGTATGCCCAATTTTGATCTTTGATTTATGTCACTTTTATTTACCCTTATTGATAATATAAGATCACCCCTTCTTATGTTTCTATTTCCCCAAGTTATAAAGATAAGAAAATTATGAATTATGTATAAGAGTTTCTTATGTGTATAATTTTTTAAATATATTGAAGAATCATTATGGATTTGGTTGTTTCATATATAATGGGTAAATTTTCTCATTGATATAAAGAATATTGGTTTTTTAATTAATGTTTTATCGTATTTATCTACGAAACTAATTCTAAAATGTCTTGGTAATGTATTGTAATGAAATATTTTCTTTGATTCATGTAAATTAATGGTAACATATATGGGATTCCATAAAATTTCATCACTTATAGATACCATATGAAGGAGATATAAGATAAATTTATTTTATTATCAATAATGGGGGAATAAAAACCATTTCCTTTTGTTTTGAATATGTATTTATAGAAAATACAAAGGGATAGATTGAATATGCCATCAAATAAGGATGATAAAGTAACGTATTTGTTATCAATTATTTTTTAAGATATTTATAGTCAAAGGATATTTTAGAAGTGATATTTTCCATGGGTTTTTATAATGTAAACCCACCAAATGTTCAAACTCTAGATAGTGACACCCTTAGAAGTATGAAAAACCACTACTACAAAACCCACCTATAGCCACGTACCTATATTCATGGTTTGGATTGATTCTAGATATAGATCACCTATTTCAATGGGAAAGAAATTTGTGTGGATATATCTTAACCCATGCCAACATAGGATAAAAGTTTTGAAAAAATAGCATAAAAATGATCCTATATCCATGATTCGACCCACCACTAGCGATAAGTTTATACATTAGGGGGATATAGCCATGGTCGGGCCCAAAAGTGGCTATAGGTTGGGGTTGTGGGGGTATTTTTCCATAGTATGACATAAGCATGGATATAGGGTATGGTGGTGGGGTTTGTAGCTATTTTCTAGTACAATTGTGGCTATAGGGTGTGTGATTAATGGTTATATCCTTAGTTCAGTCCAACAGTGGCTATAGGGTTTGCACTGGGGTGACAATATTATTTATTTAATAATAATGATGAAATAAATTTGTAAAATTATTCATAGATATCTATATATATTTACACTAATTTTCATACCAGAGTGGTAAAGTACATTATGTTATACTTGTGAAATATGGGCTCAACTCCCCATGGATGGTTTTTTTACCTATAGCCATAGGCCCTATACCTATGTTTATAGGTTCTTGGTGAACTACCTATAGTCACAAGCACTGTGATCATATCTCTAGTTACCATATATACATGGGTAACCTGACTATGGATATAAGCCACACACTAGGAACCTATTTCCATGGGAATAGTGCTAGTATGTATAGCCCCCCTCTTAATTCAATAGTCATGGGTTGTTCTTGTAGTTATAGCCTCATGGGTCATAGCCCCTCTAATATCATATATGGAAAATTGGGTTATATCCATGGTTATAGATCATGGTTTTAAATTTTTTTATCTAATTATAACCATAGATGAAAGATCAACTACTGGTGGATGCCACTAAGGAAGACCAGATAATCTAAGTAGATGATAGGAGGAGCTTATGCCATTAGAAGTAATAAATATATGTGAAGAAAGTGAATATAATAGAAGGAAGCTGAATTCATGAGACTATTCTATCTTTAATTGGCTTCTACATCATATGTATAGAGATATTACCTTCATGTGAAAGAAAACATATTGAAGATTGAAGGAGAACCATATAAAATAAGTATTTTGAATGGCTGATCAAATGGGAGCTTGATGTGTTCCCACTGGATGGTGAATATTTCATATTTGATACCTAAATAGATAGGTTTAAGATCTTAGATAAATTTGTTTGAATTGATTTTCCTGGAAGTAAGACAATGTACTTTCTAAGAAGAGGTTCCTAGAAACTATGGTTACCAAAAGTAGAAAAACCTAGGATGATTGAAAGGACAAACCACAATATAAAAATTTTTATTTCCTCACATAATGATATTCCAGAATTTATATCAACATAATGAGATTCAATTTATATAAATATATTTGAATGTTTCAAAAAATAATTCTTGATATAAATTGATTCATGATAGGGTCATCAATGTAAGGATGACTTATATAGTAGTGGTGATCAACATAAGTTTGACAAGCCAAATGGATATTAGTATATCATTGTATGGGGACTCATTTTAGGTTCATGCATGTAATTAGAGTACTCACATATGAGGATACACATATGGGTATTTATTAAAGGAACTACAAATAATCCATATTTCTAAATTCTAAATAAATGATTATTAACTCATGTGATGCATGTGTTGTACTCTTAACATAAAACATAATTTTTGTGGAATACCAACTATGATTCAATTAAAGTAGATCAAAATTTAATTCAAACATGAGATAAGATATGTAAGCATGATGGTTAAGGCTTCACTAAATATTGAGGTAATGTAATATGAGATAGCATAAATTTAGGACATCAGTTATACTGATGATCTTTGGTAATGAAAAGTTAAATTATCTGAGTTAGTGGTCCTATAGTTGACTAATATATTAGATGAATAAGTGATGAAGATGAGAAAATAGAGATTGAATGTATAATCACTGGAATATAAGGAATTATGTTTCTTTTATAATATTAAAATATGATAATATGTTGAAATATAATTAAAAATGACTATTTGATTTTTGAAGGTGAGACAACCAAAAGTTGGTCTAATGAGAAGCTATAAGACAAAGTTAAAATAACATGAAATAGAAATATATTTTGAACGTAAAAATATCATAATTAAAGTTAGATTTTAAATAATAATTATACTAGAGTTTGAGTAGTGTAAAAAAATGAAATGACCAGAAGATTTAGAGAAACTTCTAAAGAATTAAGTTCACCAAATGATTTTAAGTGAATTTATATTCAAGAGAATTAAATTTAATTTGGATGATTCTAATCTAGAAATTCAAAAAACCATTAATATCATGTCAGTTATTCTAGCTAATATTTGGGGAATACCTGAACTAAGTCAGTATAGAGTCTTATGGGTGACCAAACATAAGGGTTGACTCTGATGTATGTGGATCATTTAATGTTGATGACTGTAATTATAAATTTATATAAATCCTAGATTTAGGAAATATAAAATCACCAAACTTATAAAAAAAATATTGAGCATATAAAATTGTTCAAACACACATAGATAAATACTGAGAAATAATGGATTTGGTAGAGATTATTCGAAGAATAAATTTGACACTGAGAGGAATTATCAACCCAATGCAATCCATTTGAATAGAAGGGTTTAATAAGTGATATGAACATAATTATATATTATTAAGTGAGAGCTATAGAAATATATTTTATCAAAATAAAATTAAATACTAAATTTCATAGGTGTTTAGTGTAAGTATAAGATGTACACAAAGTTCCAACCATAAATATGTTCTTGGAGAATGTTTGAATACTAGTGGTTCTAGTATAAACAATACTGTCAAACCTATATAGATATTGAAGTATCTTTTTTAGATATATCTCAACCACCTTCATTATATTTCGGTTTCAAAATTTTTGATAATAATTTTACACTTGAGATAAGGATAATAACTTTCCTAATTATAGAAGTTACATGAATAGTAAAAATCTGTGAATCAGGGTAATAACTATATGTAGTAAGAATTTTGTTTCCGAAACTAGGATCAAACCTTGTCAAAGTATTAATATTCTGTTTCCTTTAATCTATCTACATTTATTTAAGGAGTAAGTGTTGATGTTTCACATAAAATATCGATATATATTAACTTATGATAAGGTTTGATCAACATAAATAACTCAAAATTTTAAGTTAAACATCATAGATAAAAGTTGTTCACCCTTAATTAACCCCCACTCCACCTCTTAGGGTGATTTAATAGTCCACTAGGACAACCAGAAAGAAATATATTCCACTAGTCCTAGCTCATTCATTCAAAAAATTATGTGGTGGCTTTCTCCCTTAAGGATTCTAGATTTCCTAGTGAATTGAATATTCCTTCAATCTTCAACATCCACATCAAGGACTCTTGAGGACCTTGAACACCAAAAAAGTTAAGAAAATATTGAGAAGAGTTTGGAAATACCAATCTACCTAGAGTCTGAGAAGAGTCAACCACTGGAAGGGCCACATTCATATTATGAAAGACATTAATCTAGGGAATGTTCCATTATGTGGATATCTCAAAATCTATAGAAATTTTCTAGGGAGAATACTCTAAATAGAAAAAGAATCTCATGAGGCTTAAAAAAACATTCAAAATTCAACTCATCCTAGAAAAAGAAAAAAAATCATAAATACAACTTGAAGAATCAAAACCTTAAAATTAAATTAAAATTTTAATTTTAAACACTTTTCACAATGAAGTTCAAAATTTCCTTTATCATTTTCAAAATCATGATATTTTACTTAAAATAATATTTAAATTAAAAATTTCATCTTTAAAATCATTCACATGTTCTAAACATAAAATTCATTTCATTTTATTTTGTAAGACCCTTTAAATAATTTTAAAACCAAGTCTTTAACATTAAAAATGTAAATTTTCACCACAAAATATTAACAAATCCCAACCAAAAAACATCAATAAACTATAAAAACATTATGTTATCCATCCAAAATAGTAAATACACCAAGTATAGAAAAAAATCGGAAACAAAATATTTCCAATAAAAAAATGATGGGGTTAGTGATTATGTATGGTTTTTATGTTTTTCTTGGTTGACCATGTTCCAATATTACAACTACCACTAATATATTCACATAATTAGGCTCTAATACCTCAAACCCACACTCATATATCTAGTGCCATAAACAAATACTTTACATACTAAATTACATACTAGCAATAGATTCTATGCAATAATTTTCCCATTATTATATTACTTGAATAAAATAGTGAATTAAACTATTCCCAATACCTTTTAGGTTTATATATTTAGAGAATTGGGAAAAAAACATAAACTATAAAAGCACATGTCTTTCTAGAATAATTGATATTTTTTCCACCATATAAGAAACTAAATAATCCATAAGGAGTCTTAAAAATCTCCCAAAAATAATACCACAAATGTTATCCATACAATAATATCTGGTGTACTACTATTATTTATAACCTATATAATAGATTATAAGAAAGGTTTGATCTCAAATACTCATTAAGGGAACTATATAATTGAAGATTTCAAAACATAATCATCGTATACATAACATAGTTGGAATAAATAATATGTATAATTCCCTAATAAACTAAAACTAAGAGAATGTTATATCCATTTTAATAAATGATTTTATGGATATTAATAATAATGATATCATTCTTATGGAGTTCATAATTTCAAACATCAAAAATATGTTTTCACTGCCACATTCTAAGACACAATACTTATATGGGAAGAGGTATACACCAAAACTCAAGTAGTTTTGTTCCTTAAAACCTGAAGATTCATTAAGGGGATATATAATTCCAATCTCACTCTATCACTTGATTAATTACAATGAATTCAATATAATATTTAACAATACATATCATGTTATTCCCTTAGTATCCTTCATATGAATAAAAACAAGACTGTTAATATAATAGAATATCAAATGTCAATACATAATCCAAATACATTAGTTTTCAACAATAATAAAGAATTTAAATAATTTTACCCATGTTAATAAAATGTATAATATTATCATAACTCATCTTGAGAAGGAAGTTTGACAGTTAAATAATACATAGTCAACTTTCCCATAATCATCTATATTGCAACAACAATATATGGAATGATAATAATTTTCGCTATGTTAATAAAAAGAATAACACGATCATTAAACATATGGATAAATAATTTGAATAGTTTAAAAAATATAACTCCAATTCCAAAAAGGGAATAAATAAGGGTGTTGACATAAACAAAAAACATCATTATAAAATAATTCTTCAAATAGTATTACAAAAGAAGGGATCAAAAATAGAATTGATTAATATCGTGAGTTCAATCCCCCAAATGATTATAAATATATATATATATATATATATTATAGGATAAACCTGACTCATAAACCCCATTAGGGTAACTCCTTTTTATAATGATAAGGTAAAGGTAAGAAAAAACATAAAATGACTTTTAGAAATAATTTTTAACAATGACGTAAATAAAAATTTACATACCAATTTCAAAGGTAACTTTTGAAAAGGTGATGTGAATGTTTTTTTAAAACCATTACCTTTAAAAATAATTTCTAACAAAGGATCCTTGAAATTATATAAAGTTTATGTCAGATAAATGTATATCTGAAGACAAAACATGTGGACGTGAAAGGAATAACATTTTTTTATTTCTAAAAATAAATTTACTCAAAACGCCAATTGTAAGAGGAGTAAAAAATATTAATTTGTATTAAAATGTAAATTTCTAAAATATTACTATAAAATACCATAAAATAAAATATTATAGGGGTATAACCCAGGTAGATAAAATGAAAATTCAAGATGAAATATTATAACTCAAAGAAAGGAGATTTGAGTTATCCATATCCCTTATGAGCAACACACCCCATGAAGCATGAAACAATTGAAAAGGGTTTTATGTAGTAAAAATTTAAAAAATGATATATTACTACATAATTTAATAAAAGGTAATAATGTGCCTAAATAATATAAAATAATTTCAAGGTAATTATCATAACTCAATGAATGAAAATTGAGTTACAAACAACTCTTACGGTTAGGGTAACACTTGAATCAGAAGACATAGGAAGAAAAGAAATAATTTTTTCATAGTTTATACCATGAATTACAATGAAATAAATTATAGAACATTCATGGTAAATTAAATCAATAGAACACAATATAAAGGAAACATGGTACCAAACGTGCCTCAAAGAGAGAATTTTGAGACGAAAACCATAATTTTGTATTCGTGATTACTCAGTCGTGCTCTAACCTCTTGTACAATTAACATAAATTTATTAATAACATATCTAAAAACATAAAAAAAACTAATTACCTTTATATAACTATTTCATAACCATATATTACAAATATATTAATAGGTTATATGTGTTATAATTTTTGGTTACTTATTTCATATAAAATTTAATAATATGGGGTTGATTCTCACTAAGAAGTTTAAATTTAAACATTACCAAATAATTAAATATATAAAAATAATTTTTTTTAAGATTTATAAGGTCCCATTTTCTTTATGTGAAATATTTGAACACAGCGTATGAAAATATAAAACACAATAAAATAGTGTCGTCGTGTTTAACGATCAAAAGGTGATATATTAATAAACATTTAAAATATTAATAAAATCTTTACATAATAATTAATACATATTAATTTCATTATTATTACATTATTTTATCATTATATAATATTATTTAATCATTCACAACATAAACATTATAACATCCTTCATGTAGGTGGTAAAACTACCTGAAACAGTAACATTTTATAATGTTTTCATGAGTAAGGAAATGTCTTGAGATAAAGAAAATATGAACTATTAGGAAGATTAAACAATTAATAATTATTATATATCCTCAATAAAGACATTATTATAACCATCAAATATATTTGGTGGTGAAAAATGAAATTCATTATTTGTGGAGGTGAAATTCTGCACGTGCGTATGGTTAATGGTCTCATTTCTCAAAAAATGGAAAGAAAGATAATACATAACAAATGAACGTTTCATAATAGAATTTTTAAAATCTAAAACATTTTTATTCATTAAATCCATTCTGTATACCATCCTTGAGAGGCAGTGGTGAAAAATGAACCACATTATGTTGTGGAGGTGGTAGTCCGCACATATGCACAATCAATGTTTTGGTTTCTCTTAGTGAATTGAATGGGGTGAAAAAGATTAATAATATAATGAAACTCTATTATAGTAATTATACTTATTTCATTATATTCATAAGGTTGGAGAAGGTTAGTATAGTAAAAATTAAGAATAAGTTGACACTCACATTAGTGACTTGAATTTTTTTTAGCAATTCTTATTTTAAATGAAGGATATATGCTAACTAATAGTGACTAGAAGATTTATTAAGTGTTATAGGGTTATATGAGGATAAATATAGAATATTTTAAAGTATAAATCCTAAGGTAATGTGATCCTTGAAGTGGAGTAAGTGATACTTTTTATAAGTGAAGGGAACTTTTGGAAGCACCTTTAACATTTTCAATAATGTGATGTTACTATTCTAAGGTAAATTGATAAAAAATTGAAAAAATATGATTTTAAAGTGTGTTTGGGTTCAAAATCACCTCAACCATAAATTCAGGATACAATTTAAGTTTGTAAAGGCTTTTTCTTTAAACCTTTTTAACTTTTACCCCAATTTTATTTTTTCCTTGGTAATTAAATTTTAATCTTAGTAATTAATATTAATGAAAAAATTAACAATGACCCCTTTGACTAATTTGAACCATATGATTTTAAAATTTGGAAATAATTTTATCAAATAAAATTTATAATGATTTAAAAGGTAAATTTTTATATTTTCACCCATAACACGTAAAACATTTTTTAGAAAAAAATCTATTTTTTAAGCATAAAATTTATGTGTAAGTCATGGTTATTAAGATTATAAATTCCCATGAAATATTTGTCTTATTGTAAAATAAAATACAAGGTATAAGTCCTTCATATAAATCTAAAACCTAATCTCACCATGTAAATACTTGATTCAAAGAAGAGACTGAAAACATTTTTTATTAAACTAACATTTTAATTATGTTATAAAAATGATGGACACAATTTTATATGTTCAAATAATATATTAAAATGATTAATTTTTTTCTTACATAAATATTTTTTTAGTTAAAAGTTTTTGTAAGCATCTATGATACACTCATAGAATGATAAAATCATAAAAATTGATATTTTTCATAAAACCATATTTTTTTACTAAAATTCATTACTTTTGGAAAAAACAAAAAAAATATATTCAGATAATATTGTTATTCTATGCACAAAAATTATTTACATCTTTTAAAATTCAAACTTAAAATTTATAAGCTCACTTTTAGAATAAAATCCTAAAATATAATGAAAAGTTATTTTATTGGAAAATAAAATTTTCAAATATTAACTCTTATTCTTTATATTTAATATCATTTACTGAAAAATGGAATTAACCAATTATTAATATGAGATATTATTTATCAACATTAATAATAAGTTTTTTGAAATTAAAATTCATATCACCTAAAAAAGACATTTTTTACAAAAATATTTTTCTAATTAACAAATTATCTTATTAGTCATTTCAAGTAACATAATTGAATTGAATTTATATTAATAGTAACCTTTATTTTAATTATATATATTTAATAAACTAGTTACTCTTATTAATTACCTATAATTCAGTGGCCAAGTTTTAATGATCATACTTAAATATTTATATTTTTTCTAAATATATTGAATTTTCATTTTAGTCTGGTATTCCATGAATAGCATGCAATTGAACACATTGTATTATTTAAATTTAATCATATATTGAAATATTGGGAAGTCATATTCTCCCCCCACCCTCTAAATAAATTGTGACCTCACAGTTTTAATTATTACTCACTGGTGAAAGTATGTAAGGTTAGTCTTGACATATTAATCATTCAGGATATAATATGGCATATACATGACTCTGTTATGTTATATCAAGTTACTTTTATTTCTTTTAAAAACATTAATAATTCATAAAATCATATACCTAGGTATGTATATACTTTAATAATATATTATCCATAACATACCTTTCACAAAAAAAATTAATCTCTATGTCAATAAACCACAATGAAGTTATATATTCCTCCTAGAAATCAAGTCTATATTTAACCCTCAAGCCGTATTAACCACAAGTTTATAAGGTCACATTCTAGTAAATATGTACCATAATACCAAATATTAGATAAATATCACCAAAAATATTATGTATTACTTTTTCTTTAAAGAAATAACAAATTACAATACAATCAAATACCTTTTCTAAAAATCAATATACCCTTTATTACCTTAGAATAAAGTATATAATTTTTCAAATACTTATTTATACCTTGATTAGGTGTTATTCAATATTTATCCCCAAAAATATAACCTTGTCATAAAATTTGTTTCCAAGGTTATTTGTTCCATTTAATATATTTTTTCATACCTTTAAAGAAAAACAACTGAATAAAAATCCATAGACATATAACATAATCCTCATAACTTTTATAATATTCTAGAATATCATCAACATATTTCAATCACTAATGAAAATAAATAAGATTATAAATATTTAACTTTTATTAGGATATCAACCTCACAACCTTAGGTAATACTATAAAACTATCCTTTACCATCATAACAAATATATAATAATATTCTCAACCATTTATGTATTCTCCCTTATTCAATGATAAGACAGTGGTTTATGGATACTTACATTTCTCGCCTACATATTTGTGTTCCTGTTTTAACCAAATACCAAAACAAAAAATGTTTATCAATTAAATCATAATTATGAATATAAAAAAATAAATATGGATATTCTTCCCCTATGAAACCTTCATTTATAACATATGATACTTTTGGTTCAACCTATATCTCTCTTTGTTCAATCCTTAGTTATCCAGAGTTATTTTTCAATTAGGTTCCCAAATCTAATTAGTTAATTTTATACTCAAATACTTCATTATGGTTTATAAATATAAAGTGATTAACCAAATAATATACCCCATGAGTGACAAACTAGGTGTGCAGTTATACCTTTTGTCATGAACTATGTGGTGATTGAGTTAATACATAATCCTCCCTTTTTAGGATTATTAACCCTAGGTGAATCTGTACCAAAGAAAAAATCCACTTATAGTATCCTAAAATGGATGTAATTTCAATGAGAACCACACAATATCTATATTAATAAAACTTTGAGATGTTATTATATGCTTATAATTCTCACTTAAACTTATCCGTAGGGTTTTCACAAAAGTTATATTATCCTAATCCCTAAATAAAAAGTGCATTAGTTACTTAGTATTAAATGACATACTATCACAAAGGGTTATATATACCTTTGAAATTATAATCCACCCTAACTTATCAAACCTTAAGTTATCCTCAAAAAAAATCTGAATACCCAAAGTTATCTAAACCATTCTATGATACCAGTTGTGACATCCTGAACTCACACTCTTGGATTTGGTTCCATAAACACATACTTTACAAAATGGATTTGATACCATTTATAAATTACCTAACATAACTATATCATAATTGAAGGTCTTAAATAAAATTTTTAATTACATACATTCCTAGGGATGTTTAGTTTTTGATCTTTATATGAGTATGATAAAACATAAACTATAAAATCTCATGTCTTTATTAACTAATGTTTATTTGTTTCACCATATAAATAATAATTAATCCATGAGACATTAATGTATCCCAAAAATATTTCCACACATGATATAACTTTAAACATATTTAATTTAATACTTTTATTCATAACCTAAGGAATATAAACATAATAAAGGAATAAGATTAAATTCACAGTAAGGGAAACATATAACTAAACTTGTCAAAATATAAGCAAGGTATAAATAACATAGCAGGGATAAATAATATGAATTATTCCATAATCAACTGAAATTGAGATAATTTTATATCAATTATAATAAACTAAAACTTTGATATCAGAAATAATAATCTTATAATAATGGAATGTATATGTTCAGATATCAAAAACATATCGTCAGGGACTTATGCCATGACACTATACAGATATGGGAAACGGTATACACCAAAACCCAAGTTGTTTTGTCACATGATACCATTATTTTAAATGATTAGATTTATAATTTTGGTCACAACACTTCACTTGATTATTTCAAATTTATTCACCATAATATTCTACAATACATAACATGACATTCTCTAAGGCACCTTATACTGAATTAAAATAATTCTATTCATATAATGAAGAGTACGGAATGTCAATACATAATAAACATGTGTTATCAATCAATAATAATCTATAATTTCAATAATTTTCCCCATTTTAATAAAATGGATAACATTATCATTTCCCTTTAAAAGTAATAAGTTTGATGGTTAAACAATGTATAGTCAACCTGTCCATCATCATCTATATTAGAATAAGAACATATGGAGCACCAATACTTTTCCCAACTTTAATCAAAGGGATAACATGATCATAACCCATATGGATAAAAGATTTAGGTGTTCTCAAAGGAAAATAACTGAAGTGAATCAAACTAAATATATAAGGGTTTTGATGTAAATGATAAACACCATTGAAAAAGAATTCCTTGAGTGGTATCAAAAAAGAAGGGATCAAGAATAAAATTATTTGATAACTCTAGTTTAATCACCCAAATGATACTATACATATATATATATATTGGAGGATAAATTATGAAAAATAAACCCAATTGTGTTAAATCATTTTGAAATTTATAAGGGAAATGGAATTCAAAACTTAAAAAATCATTGAAAAAACATTTTTATCATTGACGTAACATACAAATTTTCATGTTGAATTGAAAGGTAACTTTTAAAACTGTGATGTAAAAGATTTTTAAAACCTTTAATTTTAAAAATAATCTCAAATAATTGATCCTTTCAAATATATAATTATTATTTTGGATAAATGAGGATAGGAATAAAAAACATATGAAAGTGGAAGTAAAATCCCATTTTATTATTTTCAAAAATATATTTATTCAATACTCACATTAAAAAAAGTGTAACAAAAAATTAATTTGTTTTAAAACATAATTTTAAAAAAAATTAGTATAAAATAATATATAATAAAATATTAGTATGTTTGAACCCATGAATTTAAAAGTAAATTTCAAGATGAAACATTTTAACGCAAAGATATGAGATTTGATTTATCAATATCCCTTAGAGGAAACATACCCCACGAAGCATGAAATAATTAAAAAGGGGGTTTATGTGGTAAAAAATTAAAAAATTATAGAATATCACATAATAAAATAAATGCTAATAACTTTCCAAACTTATATTAAATAAGTTCAAATGAATGATCATAACATAGTGAATGAAAATTGAGCTACCAAAACTTTGACGATTGGTGTAACACTTGAGTTAAAAAAATTTAAAAAGAAGAACATGATTTGGAGTATTTTAACCCATTAATTAAAAGTAAATTGAGTATATACAATTCATGAGAGTTTAAATAAGTAAAAAACCATTAAAAGGAAACAAGTTTTATAATATGGAACATGTATCAAAGAATCAGAACTGAAACCAAGAAAACCCTTATGTATTGAGTAAACTTTTAATCAATCCCCTTTAAAGACATGTCATATAATTGAACCTAAAATTACATTATTAAAATATAATTAATAATAATATATTTAAAATAGGTATTATATACATCACATGAATTAAATTAGGTGCATAATACCAAACATTTCTCAAAGAGAGTGATTTGAGATAAAAAAAAAGTTACCTTGTATTCCTACTTACTCAACCATTCTAGGAAATCAATTATAATGAGCATAACTATCTCAATTAATTCTACCAAAACTTAATAAAATCCTATAAAATTTTTATAGTTATTTTATAACCATGTATTACAAATATATTAACCATTTATGGTTTATTTTCATTATCGTGTGTTAGAAATTTTGGTTTCTTGTTTCGTAAAAACTTAAAAAAGAGAGGATTGATTATCACTAATAGGTTTCAAGTTAATAATTCCCAAATAATTTAATATAGAATAATATTTTTATATTAATTATGTCCCATTTTCATTAGGTGAAATAAATAAGACTTGAAAAAGTAGAAAAACTCTATAAACTGGTTTCAGCAAGTTTAACGATCAAAAGGTGATATATTAATAAATATTTAAAATATTACTAAAAAAATTAAATATTAATTAATAAATAATAAATTAATTATTATTACATAATATTATCATTATGTAAAAATCCTTAATCATTCACAACATAATAATTATAACTTCATTCACATAGGTGGTAAAACTAACCCAAATAGTAAAATTTCATAATAATTTCATAAGTCTATGAATGTATTTAGATATAGGTAGTGTGACCTATTTGGAAAATTAAAATTTTAATAATTATCATATATCATTAGTAAATCAATTCATATAACCATTCAAGTATTTGGTTATGAAAAATGAAATTCATTGTTTGTGGAGAAGGTAGTCAGCACTTGTGCATAATTAACGATCTCATTTCTAAATAAATGGATAGAGATATGGTATATAGAAAAATTATCATTTAATAATTTTATTCTTCACATATAAACCATATTTATTCATAAAATACATTTTTTATACCATCCTTGACAGGTTGTGATGATAACAAAAACCACATCACATCTTGGAGGTGATTGTCTGCACGTACGTGCAATCGATGTTTGGGTTTTTCATAATAGAGAAAATGGAATGAAGATTTGTTGTTGAATTAATATAATAAAATATTAGTAAACTAATTATACTAATTTAATTATATTCATAATGTTATATAAGGTTAGGATACCGTAAATTAGGAGGTAAACACTAAGAATAAGTGGATACTCACGTCGGGGATTTAAATTTTCTTTATCATTTCTCCTTTAAAATAAAGTCTCTTTGATAAATAACAGTGACTAGAGGATTTTGGAAATGTTATAGGGTTTTATTAATAGAAATTTTTCATATTTTAGTAGGTAAATTTTAAGGGATGGTGGGTCTTCAAGTAGGGGAACTAAAACCTTTTTATAAGTGAAGAGAGGGGCACTTTTGGAAGCACCCTTAACATTTTCAACAATGTGATGTTACTATTCCAAGTTCAATGGCTCTAAAATGGAGAAAAATAGTACTTTAAATTTATTGTGTGTATAAAATAACTTCAAACACTCATTTTTTAGACAACATGAGTGTTTTAAGGATTTTTATTTTAACTTTTTTAACTTTTACACCAATTTACTTTTACACTATTAATTAATATTTAACCCTACTAATTAATATCAATGAAAAAATTAACAATGAAACCATTAAATAATTTGAACCTTTTGATATTAAAATTTGGAAATAATTTTATCAAATAAATTTTATAAGGTTTCAAAATTTTGATTTTTAGATTAGCATACATAACATACGAAGACGGTTTTTTGAAAAAAGTGTACTTTTTAAGCATAAATTTATGTTTAACATATAGTTATTAAAATTATAAACTACCATTTCATATGTGTTTTATTATAAATAAAATAAATTTTATTAGGATTTAATGGAAAGGAAAAACTGAATCTCTCCTTGAAAATACTTAATTCAATGAAAAGACTGAAAATAATTTTTTATTAAACTAAAATTTTAATTTAGCCCTAAAATTGGTAGACATAGGATTTATAAGTTAAAAAATAAATAAAAATGCATAATTTTATTCCTTAAATATATATTATTTTATTTAAAAAGTTTTTAAAATATATATGATAATCTTACATAATGATAAAATCATAAATATTGTGATTTTTGTAAAAACCATTTTTTCGAATAAAACTCAATCCTTTTGAAAAAAAAAATTAAATATTAATATTATATTATTATTCTAAATAAAAAAATGGTATACATTTTTTAAAATTAAAATTCTAAAATTTATAAATTCAATTTTTGAATAAAATAAAAATATATAATGAAAATTTGTTTTTATTGGAAAATGAATTTTGACTTTTATTATTCTTATTTAAAATAATTTACCAACTAAATTGGTGTTAACATATTATTAATATGAAACATAATTTATCAAAATTAATCATATTTTTCTTGAAATATAATTCATATCACATAAAAGGAATTTTTTTTGAAACATACTTTTCTAAATAATAAATTATCTCATTACTCATTTCAGGTAAACTAATTTAATTTAATTAATTTTAAAAGTAGCATTTATTTTCTATATAAATATATTTCATAAATCAGTTACTGTTATTTATTCATAATAATTAAATAGATAGGTTTTAATGGTTATAATTAAACATTTATATTTTATTTAAATATATCCCGGATTTGTTTATGTTTGGTGTTGCATGTGGGGAAACCTATCAAACGCATTTACTTATATAATGCTAATAATATATTAAAATCTTTAGGTGTTACACATTCCTATGAGATTGTAATATTTCTCCAAACCTTACGATCCAACCATTCACCTATATTCTTCCATACATTTTCTCCCAAAGACATGGAAAGCCTCTTAATAACTCATACACTATCAATAGAATTTGGAACACCAATAATTGAGATCAAAATGTACCATAAAAATTAAAGAAAAAATTAAGAACTCATAACACGCGACCAAACCTCACATAGTAATTTGAGTATCTTAATGATAAAGATTTATTTACACTCTCCATTGATATACTTTTCATGTTTTAAAATTAATATCTCCATTCTACATTCACTTCCCAACTAGCACCCTTGGTCTGATACAATTTTTTCAAGAATCAACATGTGATATCTAGACCCAACACCTGAGCTAGTCATTGGTGAGTTCCAATTGGAATTACTGATCAAAATGGGCTATAAACTAGTTCCTGGGGTCAACAATACACTTTTAAGAATGGTTTTTCCCAATAAACAATATTGAACATGCAGTATAATTCTCACTAGAAATATTACATGATGCATTTATAGGTTTAGATTTCATTGAAACCAAATAAATAATTAAAAATAATTATAATAATCTAAAATATGCATATCCAAGAATAAACATAAAAATCACTTCCTAACATAACATAAATACAAGATTGTACAAGAAACTTGACCATAATTTAAAGTTATAAGAAGGGCTAAATTGGTTAATATATGGTTGATATAGGAATAAAAAAAATACAAAAATACAAAACCTATAATTTTCTAATGGGTCGTGGTTATAATCCAAAACCATCGTAAAAATCAACTCAATGAGATAGACAAGATAGTAATTACATGAATCATATATTCTAGAACCAATACATGAACCTGTAAAATCTACTCAGTCTACAAACATATAATGGTAGAAGTAGGGTGTGTTCAAAATATCCCAGTAGGGTTTTACTAAATAGTAAGTGATTTTACATTTTAAAAACATTCTATGTACCCAAGTTTTAAGTATAATTTTTAAAAGTACAGCTTTAACACTTTAGAGAAAATAAACTCATAATAATTTCTCAAATCCTTTTTAAAACCCAATAACCTTTTATAGAAAACATTTAGATTTGATTTATAAAACCCATTTGAAAACATGGTTTCAAAAACAATTTCCAAACCACTTTTAAAAATACTATAAAAATCATTAAAAATACCAAAATAAAACATTAAATAAATAATTAAATATCAACCAAAATAATTTAGATTAGGCATCTAAATACATCAATATAAAATTCGGTTATAAAAAAATTCCAAGAAACAATGAGAAATATTAAAAAAATACACTTGAATAAAATAATAAAAGTGATATGGAAAATTAGAACATATCATGCTAGAATAATAAAGTAAAATAATAAATAAATATAATTAAATTGTTTCATTAGGTAATTTTAATTAAACTATACAAAAATGTGGGAAAATCTTATATCACTAGTGAGATGATCCTAGACATACTACGGCAGGGCCATCTATCGACCTATTTATAATATTCCTAAAAAATAACCTCTCTAGTTTAGTCTATATTAGAATCACAATGTGCCACTCCCCATTGTTAGAACATATCATATATAAAAATATTCTAGTTATTATGTTAACATAACTAAATTTAAATCATCCCTCAATCTCTCACTCTAATACCTAGGGTTCCCATGAAAATTATCCATTGTAGGTGGGGTGACATTTATCAAATTTCAATCAAATTTCAATCACAGATCTCATATAAAAACAATAAAATATCATTTCTCATACCACATTTATACACCCATCATTTAAATTTCCTCTTTATAGTTTACATAACATAAAAAAATAATCATAATAATTTCATAGAATCCAAAAACTCATATATAACATGGGTTCATTAGTGATTAAACCAAGCATGTATGCATTTTATGAAAAAAAAATTATAATGGGCCTTTGGTTTTAAGAAAATAAACATATTCATAAAACCTTATTTGAAACCCATTTTAGAAATCAAGTTTCATTTTGAAATAATATTTTAATAAAAGTAAAACCTCAACCTTAACCCAATACACTACATAATTATGAAAAAACATAATTAAGAAACATTGAAAATATCATAAAAACATGTCACACATAAGAAACGTAAAACTATATCAAATAATCTCACTAAAATTAAATAATAATAAGACTCAAATAAAACAATCCCTCATCCCATAGAATATTACATGATAAACTTTTGATAAACTTTTCATATATTTCTTAAGGATCAAAACAAGAATAATTTAAAGGAAATGGATTTAGTAAACTTAGGCACAACATGATTTGTCATGAAAAGTAAAATCGCATGGAAGAACCTATAACAATAATTTATAGAATACATGAAACCATTTAATATGAAGATAGAAAGACCAGAGGAAAAATATGCACACCCAAACCATTAAGAACCACAAACGTTTAGTCAAAAACTCCATCTAGGGTTCGGTCACCATGGCTCCATGAAGGGGAAGAAAATGAAACAAGATAGAAGAAGAATAAAGAAAGGATAAAAGTGTTATAACATTGAAGAGTCCATTAATATTCAAATAGAGGTAAAAAAACTTTAAGGAGTGGTAGAGGGGAATCGATCCTTAGGCTCTCAACAAGCTGCCTCATGTGAATGGGGATAGAAAGGACCCCAAGGGGGTTTTAATTAAATAAGGGTAAATTTGGAAAATTATAAAATTAAAATCTGGGCACATGAACTACTGGGAATGAATACCCTATAATAGAATGACTTTTTTCCATTGTCTTAACCTCACAACATGTCTTCTTCAATCATATCATGAATCACCTCTTCCAAGCCAAGTAGAATCATGGGCATTCTATCTATGGTTAAATCACAACATGACCCTCTGCTTCATGGTGTGGTTACTCCATTAAAGAAAACTCTGTTTCATGACACACACCTATTGTGGTGTGAAATATCTACATAGGGCTATCTCAGTTGGGATATAGGGTCATTGCGTGACTCATTTTATTACGGTGTAACCTACCTTTCACCCGAAATCTCACAAAATCAAAAACCTCATAAATCGCCTTAAAACCTTATGCATAGAATCATCATGCCAATAAATGTAAAAAAAGGAATATAATCATCATGCCATGATGACCATGGGTCATGTCATATCCTACTACTGGCTACAAAATTCAGAACTCTTAAAAACATTAAATAATCAAAGAGATAAACAAATTTTTAAATTAGCATAAATTACAATAAATAAATAAAATAATAATTAAAAAATGGTTGGGAGTAATATGTATACATCTCCACTTTACAATAAATTCAATAGAGTCTCAAATATCCCTCAAAAATGGGTTACAATCAACTCATAACATAATAGGGGTAAATTTAGAAAACATCAATGAATTTATCAATCATTACACAAGGAAAGGTACCACCATTTAGTTAGACTAAAATATGAGTATTCTTAGTTCCTATAAAATTAATCATCTGGATCCATACCACATTGTTCCATATATTTTATCCATCTCATTCTCCCATGATAAACACTAATCCTCAATGAAAAAAATTTATATTGGAAATCACTTCTCATAGCATCAAGACCTTAAACTTGTGGGAAATGATGTATGGGGAAATAGAACTCCTACCATTTCATCCCATGCATACTGTATGAAGATGAAATCAAAAAAAATTACAAAAACATGTTCTAGATCTATATGATTCATGATCCCTCCACTTACACTATTAGCTAAAGTACTAAAGTCTTATTCAGGTGTCATCAATAAGAGTCATTTTAGGAGTAAATCAGCCATTAAATCCCTTAAAATGTCCCATATCATTACTATAAACACTAAATATATTTAGTAAGGATCATTCTAACTATCCCGTCTCACATATTCCAAACTCTAAACTCTATCCTAAAATTTGATACCAATATCTCATGCCTCAAATAACAGCTAAGTAAACTTACCAAGCCCTAATATACTAGAATAGGGGTCACTAACTATCAATGAGGTATCTACACAATCATGGAAAATAATACCTCTAAATGTAGTTATAACCAACTATCAAACACCAAAATCCACCATACATGCATGACATATAAATAGAATAAAAAAGAACATACTCATACATAAAAAAAGACCAAGATAATTTGTGAATGATTCAATATAAACCAATAAGGTACAAGGTGGACTAATGAAACTTAATAATATGGTAAAATTCAAAATTTTATACATTTGACACATCCCGAGTAGGTGATATTTAAAAATATGATGGTTTTAGGGAGGACTCTATATTTATATAACCTTCACTAACCATCCATATATACCACCATCTCCAAAAACCATGGTCATCCATCCTCTATATAAATGGATTAGTATGGACACAAGGAAAACAACATGAAACTGATCATACCTACGTGAGTAAAACTAAACCTAGAATGTTCATCCCAAGCACTAGATTGACCCAAAATACATAGTGTCAATGTGAAAATGTCATAAACAAGTCATAGATATCTAACATCCCTGACATCCTCAACAACAAAAACTGATATCATAACCAAACCTTAACAAGTTACTTGTATATCCCTTCCATAATGATCTCCAGATATCAAGGCTTAATTATACAGCATATAACAATGTATGAGTTGATCATAGATCCCATCATAGATTCCCAGCCTAATAATTTACCCTAAATGCACTAATCATGGTATGGTGAATAAAATACATATCTTTTTCTATCTCGAAAGAACTATAGGAAATACACATCTCTAACTATCTTAAAATTACTATTGTAAATACATATATACACCAGAGGAAATACACATATATGAAGCTAGGATGGTATAAATATCCATAAAATGGGAAAAATACACAACTTCATGGAAAAATATATATAATATAATACTGGATGAAATACCCATCTCTAGGTATAAAGCATTATATTTAGTCCACCTAAATACTAGAGATTTGGGAGGAGGATAGATAGTATATGATACACCATCATCCGCCTCAATCTCTATTGTGGGAGTGAAGGGCTGTCACAACTCGAGTGAATTACCATCATTGTATTCACTTACTAAGGTTCTGAAGGTACTACACATATCCACACATCCAATCTATCATGTCCTCAAATGGGGATACTGGAGGAACTACTCAACTCCGTCTATCTAATACCAATGATTTTGGAGGAATCACATTTCACCGACTATAGTATAAATATATCTAATAAATATTTTCCTTGAGAAGTTGGTGACTGGTGGATGATACACATACATGTCATCATCGGTATCAACCTAGATTAATTGGCGTGACAAGGTACATTCATTGATTATCTTCTAAAGGAGGCTAATGTTAATTGATTATATTTTAATATTCAGGTGTTTCAAATTCCATAAACATTATTTTTTGGGAATTTTATAAATTGAACTTCATTTCTCATCACAATTATAATTCATGTTTAAAATGAAAATTTCGTCCGAATCAATCTTCTATTTTGGGAAAAAATATATTAATTATTTTAATTTCATATTTTTTAATATGATTTATCACTTTTAATATAACATTTTTTATTTTAGTATTAGTGGATGAATCCTAAGGGAAGATTGATATTTTTTGGAAATGAACAGATAAATTTTATGGGCCTTAAGCCCATCAAATAAAAGTGGAACCCAAAATTCATGTCCAATGAAGTTCAAATTTTAATTTTAGAAATATAAAATTTTGGGAAAATTTCTATTAAACTATTTCCAGATCTAATTCTGAAGTTTTCAAGGAGATCTAGGAATCCCAAGTTGACTTTTAATTTGTTGTCTAGATTTGAACGACCAAAAAATAATCCCACCATTTCAAGAATAACATCATAATGGTTGATTAAATTTGAATGAAATTTGGAAATATATTAGAGTAAAAATGGAAGATCATATTTATCTTCTACAACCCCTTCATATTCATCCATCCTCAATTTCAAATTCGAATTTTCAAAAGGGGGATGAATTTGGTCCTATTTTTTTGTCAAAGTTGAAATGTCCAATTTCGATTGATTCCCCTCCCACATTTTACTATTCTTCTCAAATGGGAGGAAATTTATTGTTGGGGGTTCATCATAAGGATCCTAATATTCCTACATAAATTGATAGTGATGAATGGATTTTGGAACCATTTTTTATTCTTTTATTTTTAATTCCACGCTTTCATTTTTGTAATCACATCGTTGATTTCTCTCATATAAGTTTTTAGTTCATGTTCATTTCTTAATAAAATTTATTCTTCTCCAATTTTTATATATCTTATTAATTTTTTATTTATATCATGTCGACTCTATTTTCTTAGTGATTTAAGCTATTCAAATCATCTTTTTTGAAACTATTCACATAATTGTGGTGTGATAATTATTTCAATGTTTTTCTTTTTCAATTTCACCTTCATAAGTATAATTCCTACTAACATTTATATAATATCATAAATGGAAATCTAACCCTTTGATAGTTTAATAAAAGGGAGTATCAATGAGATGGATTGGATTTTATTTCTCATTTTAATTCTTAATCAATTGTTTTTTTGGAAATTTTCATTCAATGATTTTCATTTTCCTATTCCTTTTTGAATTTTATCACCAAAGTTTTCATGTGCTAATAATATCTTTTAACTTTTAGTTCTCATGAAAATTATCCTCCAAGTTTATAGGTGATTATAATTTTTATGTGAAGGTGTTAAACTAGTAATTGATAAGTTTATAATGATTTCATTGAATAAATTCTTCTTGTGTTAATGAAATTGAAATAATTTAAAAAGGAATTCATCCAATCCACCTCAAGTGATAACCAAGGATAAACTCATTATTTTTAAATTTAGTTCACTTAATCATCTCAAACTCATTAATAATACAATCAAATTGAACCCAATTTGGCCACTTCATAGCCAAATCAACCTCATATAATGTATGTTTCTTTAGGTCACTTATTAGTTCTCTGAGGATTTGATAACCCAAGTTGTACTATATGTGACCACATACACTATTTATACTCATGCTATAATAAAATGAGAAATACACATTGGGAATCCCCGCATATATATAATTTCTTTGATCAATCATTGAATAAATACCCTGCACCTGATGAGATGTACAATAAATGGGATGATGAATGTTTAAAATAAAATTTCTCAGCCCTCTCTAGTATGAATGAATATTTCAATCCTAGGGAAGTTCATGATGTAAAAACTCATAGATCTACAAATACCCAACAAGTTCTCGAATAATGTTGTGAAAAAATGAACAAAATGAATTTGGAAGTTTCATCACTAAGATTATAACTGCACAGCATTGAAATGGTTATGGAACTCATTCCCACTCAGGTTGTCCTTTACTCATCCCTAATAGAAGATTATTTTCTCCTACAAACCTCTCATCAATTTACAAAATAACCAACCTATAGATATGGTATAGTTGAATAAGATCAATGAATTATTGAAGGGTCTTTAAATACAGAGGAAATTTATTTTTTGGATTTAAAATAGGATAATTTGGCATCATGTATTGAGTATCCTGAATATAACCCATTTGATGATTTTTTTTGAAACACCAATCACTAAATAGTTGGAATAAATCACAAACTTTGAGTCCATACACTTTTATAAAACTGATCTATATAATTTTTTGGTTTAATAATTTGTTCAAAAGGAACCAATTTTATTGTTAAATATTGAAAATGAAACTGAGGTCGAATCAAAGTTCTGACCGGTGTCAAAATTCCCTTTCCAACCCGAGCTCAAAATTATTATAATTTATTCCCCTCTAAAGTATCTCTTCATAGTGTATAACAATGAAACTGAAATTTTCATTCATTTATCTATTGAAACCAATAATGTTAGAATGTTCTTCGATCACTTAGTAAAGACTAAATAAGAAACTGGATCAACCATTTCCGATATAACTTGTATTTCCCCACTCATTAGATCACATATTTTTTTACTTGAAATAGATTCTAAATAAAGTATCAATATAAATCTTGTATAAGTGGTAAACAATTAAGTCCTTAAAATGTTAAAAGTTAGTATTAGATAAGTTGGGGGTCCAAGTAGAGATAAAGACTTTAACCTAATCACTTCATAGGAGGCAACCCAAATTCTGCATTTTATTTATTTAAATATTTTATTTTGTGTGTTTTTATTTTTCTTTTTTGTTTAGGGAACCCCCTTGGGATTTCTAATGTCATATAATTTTTCTTTTTTTTTTTTGAGATTTAGTGGATGAATAATTTTATTATTACCAAATAAAACCCATTCCTTTTAGAGTTCAATCCCCACCTTCAATCACCCCCAATGATTATACATGTGACATGAAGAAAAAGTGATCAATTTCTTTTGATGGGTCAAAAACATTAAACCAGGTCGTTTTGTTACATGAATTCATTTAAAATCAATTATCCCTTTCTTTCTTAACAATCATAATCTCTCTCTTCTCTTTCTTTCAATACTGAGGGTAGTTCTATTCTAAGTTGGGAGGAGTCAAAATCTATGATTTTGAAAAAATAATGGGATTTTATGAAAAAAAAATCAATTCAATAAAAAAAATTCAATACATTATCCTTGAGTGTGTTAATGTACATTATGAAACATAAAATCTAAATTTAAAATAATTTTGAATTCATTTATTATGATTTTAATTCATGTTTAAGTATACGACTATAGTTTTTAGAATGTTTGGCGGTCCAATGTGATTTTTCAACATTTACATTTTCATCATTTTAATCAAAAAACCAAAAATGCATGTCCATTGGATTTTTGTGTAATTTTGAGATCTTGGGTCCCTTTCATTATTTCATAGAGTTTGGGGTAACTTTTAGTTTAATTTGAGTACCCAAAAAAATTGAAATAATAACCACATATAGAAATATTTTGTCCAAATGTGTGATGTTTGACACTTGGGGATCATGAATCCATAGTTGTCATTCCCATAGTTAGGATTGACATATCTATTTTAGAGCATGGAATTTACAATATGTGTGTCATTCAAAACTTGGGTATCATGAATCCATAGTTTTCTTTCCCGTAGTTAGTTTTTTTGTCTCTATTTTGGATAAAAAAACCAAAAGAAAACAAACAAAAAATTGAAAATTGGATACTCGTCTTAAGGTTTAATGTGATTCCCACCTATTGATTACATTTTACCCCTTGAATAAGAAAATGGGCCCCATTTCTTTTGTGATACACAACACATCATCATGCTTAATTGAAATTGGATAAAATGTGGCGATGAATTTGAACAAAGGAATGGGCATGGGCTTGGTATATTCCTATGATCCTATCTTGTGTGAAATTATTTTGATGGGTTTAATGATTGTTCAGCATGATTTCTTTTGGTGAGAATTATATGTCAAAATGTTTTTAAAAAATGGAATTCAATTTAATATTTTTGAGATACTTTTTGCTTAGGACTGGAAAAACTCAAGTTGGGGGTGTTATTGTCCACTAAAATAAAATAATATTCATTGATTATATTTTAATATTAATGTGTTTTGAATTCCATTAACTTGAATTTTATTTCATTTTATAAATTGAACTTCATTTCTCATCACAAGTGAAATTCATGTTTAAAGTGAAAATTTTGGCCCAATAAATCATCTGTTTGTTAAAAACATAAAATATGTTATTTGAATTTGATATTTTTTAATATGATATATCACTTTTATTAGAACAGATTATCTTATAGGATTTATGGATGAATCCTAAAGGAATATGGATATTTATTTCAATGAACACAGAAATATATGGATAAAGCATAATGGGTCTTATGCCCATAAAATAAAAGTGGGGCCCACAATTCAAGCCCAATCAAGTTCAAATTTTAACTGTAGAAATAGGAAATTATGGAGATCATTTAATTCAACTATTTATAGAGCTAATTATAAATATTTAAAGTATATATACGGATCTCAAGTTGACATTTAATTTGTGGGACCTATTTGAAGGCCCATAACATCAGCCCACCATTTTGAGCATAACATCATAATGGTTGATCCAATTAGCATTAAAGTTTTAAATTTATTATAGGACACATGGAAGATTTTATTTTTCTTCTACGAACCCTTGAAATTAAACTATATTTGATGTTAAATTTGATCATCTAAAAGGGGGTAAATCTGGTCCTATTTTTATGTTCAATGTTGAAAAGTACAATTTCCATTGATTTATCTCCCACATTTTTTTATCCTAATTAAATGGGAGGGAATTGATTATTGGGGGGTAAAACTAAGGATCATAATATTTTTATATAAGGATTTGATGGTGATGGTGTTTAGGATTCATATTTTATTCTTTCATTTATAATTTTATGCTTTCATTTTTGTAATCACATCATCAATTTTTATCATGTAAGTTTTTCATTCATGTTCATTTATTAATAAAATTTATTCATCCTAAATTTTTATATTTCTTAAAAATTTATTTTTTTTATTCTTTATATCACATTGATTTTGTTTTATTTAGTGAGTGGATCTATTCACATAATCTTTTGTGAAACGCTTTACACAATGGTGGATTGATCATTATTTCAATGTTTTTCTTCTTCAATTACTCCCTCATAAGTCTAATTCCATCTTCCGTTGATAGAACTGAATAAATGGAGGGATAAACCTTTGATGGGTTGATCCAAGGGAGTATAAATGTGATGGATTTGATGTTATTTCTCATTTTAATAATTCATAATCAATTATTTTTTTGAAATTTTCATTCAATGGTTTTCCTTCTTCCTCTTACTTATTAAATTTTATCACCACACATTTCATGTTCTAAAATGATCCTTTACTTGGAGGGCTCATGAAAATGATCCTCTAAGTATATAGAAGATTAGCATGTGTATGTCAAGGTGTTAAACTAGTAAGTGATGAGGTCATATTAATTTCATTGAATGAATTATTCTCGAGATAATGAAATTGAAATAATTTAAAATGGAATTCATCCAATCCACCCCAAGCGATAACCAATGATCAAATCATTATTTTTAAATTAAATTCACTTAATTCTCTCAAACTCATTAATAATCCAATCGATTAGAACCTAATATGGACACTTCATTTTAAAATCAACCCCATAGAATGTATGTTTATTTAGGTCACTTTTTAGGTCTCTAAGGATTTGATAACCTAAGATATACTACTAGTGGCCACTTATACCATATAACTTGAGTAAATTTGGGTGATACCAGTCATTTTAATCTCAATATAAACCAATACAAAGGGTGAATATGAAAGAGTTCCATCAAAAAATCATGTCCCAACTGATATTCATCAGTTAGAAGTTGCACCATATCTCAATGTAGTGAATACACATAATAAGTAGCTCAATCACAATAAGGGGACCCCCCCCACCCTAAAAGTCATAAAAGCATACTCTCATAGAAATCAAGATATTTCACCATTCACAATGAAACCCACTTCCCACACCGGGAGTACGTGAATGTTAATTTAATAACCAATAGATTATGATATTGAATTATCTAGCTGGATTCAACACCAGATAGAGGATATCACTCTTCTTCCTCTAATCCATGCCTAAATCATCAAAATTAACTCAAAGTGCCACAAAGTTTTCCCCATTAACTTTCATCGTACTTGATTCCTTGTTGTATTTATTTTACTAAATCATTCATTAAAGTCCATGTCACTATCCCATAATCTCTTTTTATTATTCACAAGACATTCATTAGGGACCACTAGTCCTTTTCAGGAGGGTGGTTCATCCACGGAAAACAGGTCATCAAAACGGATATGTCATCAGTTTATATTCTATAATATCATTCACACTAGTCCCCATTATTATGTCTTTCCATATAAACCCCTTGCCCACATTTATAGGTAACAGTAACACTATGTTTCACTTTGATATAAACTATCAAAATTATCTCACCCTCCGAACTCTACTACAAAAGAGGCCTTTAATGGTGCTAGAATAGGCCTTTATCATCCCAAAAAAAGTGTTGACTACTGCAGTGTGGTTAAAATCTCTAGGCTTTTATCAGTGATTTAATTTAGCACTAGTAAAGGGAACCTTTATCATCACTTTTATATAGCACTGATAAGTGGGCATACTATAGTGTGATGTTACATAACACAATAGCACCAGAAATAGGGAATACTGTAGTGTTCTATAATAGCACACTACAGCACCTAAAATTACAAAAAATAGATACAGATACAAAATTTAAATGAAATAAAATTTACAAGACCAATACAAGAGAAAAAAACTATTATAGAGAAAAGAAATCTGCCTATATAAAAGAACAAACCACCCCTACTCGAGAAAAATAATTCATTGTTGGTTGGATTATGACACTCAAGAATGAGGTGAATTGAGTTCTTAAAAAAAATTGTTAAAAATTATTTATTTGAAAGTCCCCCAATTCAAAATCAAATAGGCTAGTTAACCAAAGTAGTATATTTGTAAAATATTTGAGAGTTTGAAAGACACCTCAAAGATTGATTAATTATTATTTAAAATAATTTATTAAGTTACTCTAACTTTTTAAATTTTTCTACTAAAAAAATAGAGAACAAACACTATCAAAGATTAACTTTCAAAGAAAAGTAATGTTTTCTGGTTTGAATAAAAAAATATACAAGAAAATAGAACTTAAACATAGTGGATAAAAACAAGAGGTTCAGTCTTAATTAGAGACTTAGTCCTCCCCACATGGTGATCACCTGCCACCAAGAAAAATATATATAAACAAGATTGATCCACACCCTGGATTAAGGTTTACTACAACAAACAAGATGTCTAGGTAAACTAAACCTCTACAATAGTTATTTTTGGGAAACTAAATATAACCAGGTCACACATATAAATATTCCATAGTTATATGTGGGAGTAAAATGGTGTAAGAGATTTGTAGTGAGAGGATATCTGATATCCTCCGATTTATCATATAAGACAGTGTGTGTTTTTAATACAGATACACACACTACTCAAAGTAAGAATAAAATAGTACACAAATGAGTTGGATATAATAATAAGGGATTATAAATTCTATAATTGTTGTTCTAGGTATTTTTAGACACTTTTAATGTCTTATATTTGAAGCTAGGGTCTTATTCTGTAAATAGACTCAGAAACAAAAAGTTTTTAGTTCTGTGTTTTTGTTTCTAGTTTAATGAGATGTTCTTCATAGCTCTTCTTCTTCTTTGAGTTGTTGCTACTACAAAGATTTTATCAGGATGGTTAATAGTGAGTTCTTATTTAGATAATAGAAATAAAGATGGATTATCATGGATCTTTTTCATAGTATGGTGTTTCTCACTCTCTCTTATTCTTTACCTTGTGTGCCGTAATATATTAATCCTCAGGTGTTTGTGATTTTGCCGAAACGGATCATGATCTTTACACCTCATACCTCGTACCGTCTACTAACATGTATGAAAGAATAATTAATAATATTAGTATTATTAAATAGCTAAAATATCACTATTAGAAATAATTTTGAATTTAATTTAAATAAGGCAGAAATGGATAAGTATGGAATGGTGTCACAGTCAGCAGTGACAGTCATAGGAATGGTGAGTCAGGAGTGGTGCCACAATCAATAGGGACTCGTCCTTTTCTTCTAACTGGTGCCTCAAGTCTGGTGTCTCATACTTTATGAAAATTTTGAATCAGTTAAGAAATGTAATGGTTTTTCAACAACAGTGTCAAGTCCTTTGTGAGAAATGGTGTCACTGGGAACGGTGTCATTGAAACGGTGTCTGATACTTTGAGAAAATTTTGAACCAATGACTTGATTCAACTTGGTCTGGTACTTTGTGAGTTCAAGAACTGATAGCATGATACAATGATGTCACTATAATGGTGACTCATACTTTACAGATTTTCAGACTAAATGGTGAGACCGTTCTGGTATTGCAACAGTGACCCTGATTTCACCTTAATGATGACTCATACTTTACCAAATATCTACAATCTGTCTTAAGAAGTAATACTCACAGAATGGATTAAGATTAAATATGATCATAATAAAACATTATAGAACAAGAATAAACATGATTTACAATAATTAAACATTATTTTTGAGCATTAAAATGAGTGGAGTCCAACCATCTTCCCCTTTTTGATGATCAAAAACTATGGAATTTACAATCCATATAATTCATAAAGGAATAAACAATTTTCTTAACATATAAAATATAATATATGAAATTACAACATAAAATCAAGGCATTCCATTATAATATTATAGAATAATTTTAAAAATTTCATAAATTTTAGTTCTTCTCCCCCTTTTGGGATTATCAAAAATAATGTAAGAAAAGTAAAAACAAGAACTAAATGAAATCAACAATTGAATAAAAAAGATAGCACATTTCATTGAATATACTAACAAAGTACAGTACAATCACAAAAATAAAATACATCATAGCCCTATCAAAAATAATCCTTCACTTCTCTTTAGATTCTTCAGCCTTTCCTTTATCCTTGTCAGAGACAGAAGTAGGAGGATCATCATGTGAATAAGTAGTAGTTATGGAAGAGACAGAGCCAATAGAGAGTGAAGGGAGAGGAATCCCTTCAAAAAAATGGTGAAAGGCTTGGTATGTATTAAAAATGGGGTAAGGTTTTCCTAGTGATGAAATTTATGCTCTAGCTCAGAGCCTGATCTGAGGTCATGGTTACAAGTGAAAAATAGGTAGGGAAAGGAGTGGTAAAATAAAGAAGTTCATGTCTGATAGGAGCAGATTTAGGAGAAACTATGGATGTGATTTCATGATGTAGATAAGGATTTACCATATTTATGAAATACTTGTGATCTAACCACCATACTCAATATCCTTCTTAAAATAGTCCTTATTTTCCATAAACTTATCAGGAGTAGGAGTAAAATCCTTAAACTTTTTAAAACTCTTCTTTAAATCATGAGCCACTAGAGGTAGCTTCAAATTCTTTACCAGATATTTGAAATGACTTGTTAGTTGGTGCTTGGTATAAATATTTTTAAAATGGGAATCCACCTTATTTTAAATCTCTTCTTGAGCATAATTGGAAGTCTTAGATTACAATCTGACCATATCATTAACATTCTCATTGTACTTTCCAATCCTACTCAAGATTTTTTGACTTGGACCACAAATCAAATCCTGAATCTCTTCTCTAATCCATAATCTAATCAAATCATTTTCTATAGGCTGAGATTTTTGAGAAAAATTAGATGGAGATGAAGTAATTTAGAAGAGAGCATTAATACTTTTAAGAACAGTTTTTAAAGATCCTTTATACTCATCTGTTGGTCAATTGATTGTAGCCACCAGTCCATGCATTTCATTGGATACCCTAGTGTTGCTCTTGAACACTTTTCGACCCCTGAAATAAAATTAGGTTGAATATAAGATACAACCTTCTCTGAGATCATGTCAGTATCACCCTCACTGAGACTAGAAACCAGGGCTGGAGTAGGAGCAGCTTTCAAATCCTTCCTCATCTCCTCAACCAAAGATTTTAAGGACTTCAATTGATCAGTCAACTATTTATTTTCAATCCTTTCCTCTTGTATATCATGAAGCATTATGGGTTTTGTTTTCCATATTAACATTTCTAGAATCATTCTAGCATCTCTTTCAATGAGTTTAGTCATAAAAAAAGGTTGTAAATTCATATTCTTTCCAAATCCAGACAAGAGGTTTTCTCCAAAAACATTCAAATCACCATGGATTACATAACTTAGGGTTGCTTGAGATGGTTCAGAAACAGAGATAGTTTTTTGATCCTTAGAAGATATCGCTTCTTTTTCTATGATTGGTTTGAGTTAAAACTCAGTTGAGAGGTCCATATCTTTCACTAAGTAATTCCAAGAATCATCAACATTGAAGTAGCTAGGAAACCTATACTAGGCATACACTGAATTTGAATCAACATGATTTGGAACTTCAATCCTTTCCAAACTGGGGTTCTGATCCCCTCAACTAATTCTTCACTTGGATAATCAAGTTACTCCATCATGTGAACTCTTTCCACATATTCTATTATCTGTTGGTACCTCTCATTCTCAACCGCACTTCTTTCTAACAGAAAATCTTGTCCCATCCTTACTTCAGAATGTAAAATGACTTCTGTTTCTATAGATTCTTCATATGTCAATTATTTATTATCATCATATGATTCCATAGTTGCTTCACCTTTATCAGTATCTTTACCCCTGGCTGAATTTTTTACACTTTCACTTCACCTTACCACCTTTAAAGATAACATAATCTCTAGAGTTAACAGCATGATATGGTTCAGGAGATGCATGAGGAGGCTCTTTATCACTTTTGGAAATATCTGGATTACTCCTATTAGAAACAACTCCATATTTATCTATTGGAATATCCACTTCCATTCCTTCATCTTAATATTCCACAAAATCATATGGTTCCAAACCAAGATCAGTGATATCCTTAAGTATTGAAGGGTGCTCAACAGGATTGAAATCCTCATATAGCCTTTCATTGTCTTCAACCCATAACATCTTCCATGGATTACAACTAATTTTCATTCACCTAAATATATCCATAGATAGAAAAACTCATGATCCTCAACAACTTCTTCATCCTTCCCTACCTAATCCTTGGCTTGAAGCATAGTATAAATGAATCTTGAATAGAATAAGAAGGTTGACTTTGAATTTGTCTTGATCATATCACACATATGAAGAACAGGGTACTTGCATAGATTTATCTTGTGACCATTCTTCAAGAGATGAAACAAGAATATACCTTAATATTTCAGAGTATAAAATTCACTTTTCCTTGGACATATCAGGTGTTGAATAAATTTGAACATTAATCTAGTATCTCCATTTAATTCAATAGTTATAGGACTTATACTTTTTCCATCTCCAATCAAGTCCTCAAACGCCTCTTCTAGGATAAATATGTCACTTGGAGGTGTAGGTCCTCTTTGATAGTTATCAAATATACCTTTATAAGGCACTCTTAAACATTCATCCCATGAACTTGAAGAAAAATTTCACCTTTGTCCATTTACCCAACTTCTAACCACAAATTCATCCTTAGATTTGAAAGTAAACTAGACATATTGATAGAACTCAAAAACTAGTTTGGGGTATATGGGTCTCTTATCTCTTGTAAACCATTCTTACCATCCCGGTTCTTCCAAAACTCTGAGAACAACATACTTACAGGAAAAATCCATTTTCCCCACACTTCCTTTTCTAGCATGACTACATGATCTTCTAGATCGAGGTTTATAGGTTTCTCAGGCATTTTGATCGGGGTCATTTTTACTTTCTTTGAAAACTTAATCTTCTCTAAAGTTGAGGACTTTGGAAACGTCATCCTAGAAATTTTTGAAATGTAGATAGGGTTTGAAGGAGAGCAAGGAGTTATATAGAGAAGGGTTTTAGTTTCGGGATTAGAGAGCAAGAGTGAGGAGAGAAGTGGAGTGATGGGTTTTTAGCATTTAGGGATTTCAAAATTCACAAAAAATAAAAATAAAAAAAAGTGAAATAACATAATTAAAATAAAGATATGGGAAATGATTACTAAATATTGAAAGCTGAGTCATAGTGGTGAGACCAGAATGTGCAGTCACAGTGGCTTCATAATGGTGTGACTATGATCAATGAGACAGCAATTATTGAGACAGAAAATGGTGAGGCAGTAAACAGTGAGACATCAAATAGTGAGACAGTAAACTGTGAGATAGTAAATTGTCACTCAAGGTTGAACATTCCCAATTCATCTATGATGTAGCTCATTCTTTCATAATTTAATGTCTTTGTAAAAATATCTTCAATCTGTTGTTCTTTGCTAATGAATTCTAAATTAATATCACATTTTTGATAATGATATCTTAAGAAGTGATGTATTACATCAATATGTTTTGTTCTTGAATGAGAAAATGGATTATTAGAGATGTTAATAGAACTTTTGTTATCATAGTTTATAGGTACATGTCTAAATTGAAATCAATAATCTAGAAAATTGTGTTTCATCCACAAATTCTAAGCACAACAACTACTAGAAGTTATGTATTCATCTTTAGTAGTAGATAATGAAACAACATTTTTCTTCTAAATACACCATTATACTAGTGACTTTCACAAAAAGTTAAATGTTCTAGATGTGCTTTTTATATCTAACTTACAACCACCAGAATCAGTATTATAATAACTAACTATGTCAAATGATTGTCCTCTAGGATAGAACATTCCTAAGTTGGTAGTATGTTTGAGGCATTTGAAAATTATTTTAACAGTCATAAAATGTGACTCTTTAAAATTTTCTGGAAAATGAGCACACATACACACACTAAACATAATATCAGGTCATCTAGAATTTAATTAGAGAAGAATTCCAATCATACCTCTATAATTGGTTTGATCCACAGATTTCCCATTTTCATCAAGATCCAATTTAGAGTTGGTACTCATAAGAGAATCACTACTTTTAATTCTATCCAAACCAAAATGTTTTAAAATATATTTAGTATATTTTCTTTGATTCAAAATAATACATTTCTAATTTTGAAATATTTTAAATATAGGAAAGAATTTTAGTTCACCCATTAAACTCATTTCAAATTCATTTTGCATCATTTCTGAAAAATCAACACATAAATAATTTTTTGAAGATCCAAAAATAATATCATCAACATGGATTTTTAATATAAAATCATCTTTAGAAATTATTTTTATAAAAAGAGTAGTATCAGTTAT
This sequence comes from Viscum album, assembly GCA_963277665.1. Taxonomy (NCBI): domain Eukaryota; kingdom Viridiplantae; phylum Streptophyta; class Magnoliopsida; order Santalales; family Viscaceae; genus Viscum; species Viscum album. The sequence continues at coordinate 1,895,599,955 of OY728130.1, read as the reverse complement.
AACTTTTATAAAACCTTTATAAATAAGAAAATTACTTAGTCTATCATACCCAGCTCTTGGAGCCTATTTTAAACCATATAAATGCTTTGTTAACTAAAAGACATGATTTGGGAAAATATGGTTTGTAAAAAAGGGGTATTGTTCAAAAAAACATCCTCAACTATATACCCATTTATCAATTCACTCTTAACATACATTTAATAAATATTTAAATTTAGATGTGTTGTATATGGTAGCAAGATTATAATGGATTCAAGTCTAGAAACTGGTGAAAACATTTATTCATAGTCAATGCCTTATTCTTGACTATATCCATGTGTAACCAATCTAGCTTTATTTCATACAATATTACCAGCTTCATCCATTTTATTTCTAAACACTCACTAAGTGCCTATAGTCAAGGTGTATTTAGGTCTATCTACTAGATTCCAGACTTTATTTATTTCAAACTGATTTAGTTTTTCTTACATATCCATTAACCAACATTCATCATTGATTAAATAATTTATGTTCTTAGGTTCAAGCTGTGAAAAAAAGGTTTGATGTTTAACCTAGTTTCAAAGAGACACTTTAGTTTGAGTTCCTTTGACTAAGTCTCCAACTAAAAAATCTAAAGGATGGTTCTTAAGAGTTCTTGTAGGTCTATAAAAAGAAGCGCTGGTAATTTCAGTTTCTTCAACAGGATTGGGTTCATCATGACTAGAGTCTAAAGAATTCTAGAACTAGATTATTTAACAGGTTTCTCAATAGCATAATCAGAAGATTTGGTAATTATTTCCAGATTGGACAGATCATCCTCAAGGTTTTCTAAGGAGGTTTTGGGATCTTGTGTATATGTTTCATCAAATTTGACATGTATAGATTCTTCTACACATTGTATCTTTTCTTAAAGACTCTATATAATTTTCTAGAGGTTGAATAACCTATAATTATTCCTTCATCACTTTTGGATGCAAATTTATCAAGATTATCCTTAGTATTAAGAATATAGACTTTTCAACTACATACTTTAATGTAATTAACTTTGGGTTTCCTGTTACTCCATAACTCATATGGGGTTCTCTATAGAATAAGTATAATTAATACTCTTTTAATTATGTAACAAGTTGTATTTATAGATTCAACCCAAAAGGAAATAGGTAAATCATATTCATTAAGAATAGTCTGAGTAATTTTTGGTTAGGTTCTATTTATTCTTTCTACTACACCATTCTGTTGTGGTGTCCAAGGAGCATAGAATTTATTACTATAGCCATTTTGTGAGAAAAAATATTCAAACTCTTGATTTTCAAACTCACGACCACAATAACTCCTTAAGGCTTTAAACTTAATACCACTTAGGTTTTCTACAATTCTATCATACAAAGTGAAATGAGAGAAATATTCACTTTTGTGAGAAATAAAGAAAGGTCAGGTATTTCTAGAGTAGTCATCTGCTAGAACATAAAAATAGCATTTCCCATTAAGACTTGAAACTCGTGAAGGTCCAAACAAATCCATGTGAATCAGCTCAAGAGGTTGAGAAGTTTATACTTCTATTTTAGGTTTGAAATAGATTTTTTGTTTACCTTTTCAACAATTATTACAGACTTTTCATTTGTAAATTCTAGTTTGCGTACATCATTGAATAACCATTTCCTTATTAGCTTCCTAAGTGAGTTAATATTATAATGTCCTAGTATCCTATTCCATATCCAAGACTCTTTATGAAAAGCACTCAAACAAGAAACATTTTGATAAATTAAAGAATCTAAATTTATAACATAAAAATTTTCATTTCTTAAAGTAGTAAAAACTAAATTATGTTTAGAATTAAACACATTACATGAAACATTTTCAAGTTTAACATTGAAACCGTCATCATATAACTGAGATATGCAAAGCATATTTTACTTTAATCCATCAACAAATAGAACTTTGTAAATTAAAACTGAATTTGAGTAACTAATTTTTCCAAGGTCAATTATTTTGTATTTAGCATTTTCACCAAAGGTGACATGCCCACCATCCATCTTTATCATATTCTTGAAGCATGAATAATCTCATATCATGTTTCTTGAACATCTACTATCCAATTACCATATACTTCTATAGAATCACTTCAAATATCTTTCCTACAATTATAATTCAAACAAGAAATGATTTTGGTACTCAGAATCTCTTGGGTCCAGTAATATTAGTAATTAATGCTTTGGGAACCCACATTTGTTTCATGGGTTTCCTATAAATAGTTTGTAAAGTATTAGACAAATTTGTTTTGTTTGGTCCATTAAAAAAATAGGTAGTATAAGGTTTTCCAGTTTTAGAACTACTAGAAAAATTATCAGTTCTGGACATAAAAATTGATTTCCCAGATTTGGTGGCAAAATGATTTTTAGATATGTTCCTCTATCTATGTTGGTATCCTATACTAGTAGTGTACCTAGGAGTTACTTGTTTACCAACCATTTGGTTAAGATTATTCTTTACATTGATAAAAATTTCTAATTCCTTCTTCAGTTTCTAATTACACAGTTTAAGTTCATTGTTCTCTTTGACAAATTGGGCATTTTTCTATTTTTCCATAGCAAGGTCGGATTTAATAAAAGAGTTAAGAGCATGTTTTTTATCTAAAGCCTTATATTTATCTTTTACCTCATTTAATGTATCTTAAATAATGTTGTATTATTCAAACAATTCTTTATTATACATATTCACATAATCATATTCACATCTAGAATAATAATAATTATGTGCAGGAGATTCTAGTGTTACCTCAGATGTGTTTGTCATAAAACACATGTTTTTTTATTGTCCTTTTCATCATGTGAGGATTCTGACTCACTTGAGCTACCATATGAATCACTCTATGTGTCATTCATTTCTTTCTTATATTTCTTATATTTTTCCTAATATTTCTTCATATACCTTAAATTAGGACAGTTAGTCTTTACATGTCCTCCTCTTTTATATTAATATAAGACTATCTCATTTGTATTGGAATTTTTTTTCCAGTCCTTTTTCTAGTAACCCTTAATATCATATTTTCCTTTGTAGTTAGGCTTACTAAAAATACTATTCTTCCTATATAATTTTATAAACCTTTTGGATAAATGATCCATTTCCTCATCACTGTCTGATGGTGAATCTTTATTACTTGTACGGTTTGGATGAGTTTTTACCCTTTCATTTACTTTATTGTTGGAAGTAGTGGTTTTGAAAGCCATTTTCTTTCTCTTTGGTTCATCCTATTCTTCTTTGTTGACCTTTAATTTTTCCTCAAACATCATCAGTTTTCCTATTTTCTCCTTGACTAGTAACTTATTGATATCACAGGATTCTACAATTTATACTGAGGTTCCTCTCCACTTTTTGGGTAGACATATATGTAGTCACATGATTTACTATTTGGCATCCACTAGCTTCCAAAGAGATCTCATTGTATTGATTATCTCATTGAACCTGAAATAAATATTAGAAATGGGTTCATCAAACTTCATCTTAAAGTTATAAAATTTAATAGTATAGTTATTAAGTATCATTCCTTTAACATTAGTGGTTCCTTTTCATGGAACAGCTAAGGTATGACAACCCTGCTCTTTTATTTCACAATTAAACATAATTTATTACATAAACTTCACTTGATACAACATAGAAGATCGAGAGGTCTAGTGTATTTAGGGATTATTATCATTACATAACCACTTAAAACATGAAAAACAACATATTTATAGAAAACTTCCTCTACATGACCACTACATTCCCTCATACATAGCATTGCATTAGATAACCTGAGAAAATGCATAAGAAAAGGGAGAGCTATAAATACCAGTAAGGGAATAATCATGGAAGAACATGAGGAATACAATACATGTTAGACAATAGGAAAATGAATATAGAACAAGATAATCATAAACATAAAGGCATTAAAAATCATGATAATCATAACACGGAAATATGGCAACAACACTTAACATGGAATTTGCATGAGCCAAGGCTCATTGCACATGGAGCGTCAGTAAATCCTTATTGCACATTAAGCATGAGTAAAACTTCATTTAACTTGAATTAGCATGAGTAAAAACCCATTTCAAATGACGTATCATGATACTATACTTTACCCAAATCATTGGAGAGCTATAAGGGCGCACCCTTCTTAAACCTTTCATTTCATGCATAAGTGTGCCACATGGATCATATAACATGGATTCATAAAACATCATCATTTATTCCACAATAAAAGAATGTAGAAATCATACATGAACTTTATAATCAATAATTTAATGTTTATAAAGGTGAATACCCTTGATAGAGAAATTGGCATGGTATTCACTACATAATGGCATTGGCTTGGAAAATCGATGCAATTTCGGCAGCATAACGGCGTGACGTAAGAATTCCTAAAAATGGTTGATGAGATATAAAGGGGTGTATCATCATATTTACATGATATGGAAAGTAAGGGGTCATATATATACATGTACCAACAAATTTAAGGGAAATTATATTCATTATACAAAACAATTGCATGAATGCAAATGAGAAGAGAGAAATTCCTTTCGGAATTTCAGCATAGTAACGGGTGTACATGGGAGGCATTAAATGAGAGATAAAGGGGTCTCAATTCATTAAAACACAAAGAGGGTAGTATGGGGGAGTTGATAAACCATACCCCAACATTTATAATTGAAATTAAAAAGTCATAACAACATTTTTAAAATTGGACAAAAATGGGAAAGGAAGAAAACCCCTTACTTGGAAGTGTGCTTCCAAAGGCTTCAAAGAGGCTTGATAGAGGATTCTTGGGAGATTGTGGAACCTTGGGAGGATTAAATAAAGAGTAGTTCAGATTTTGGATGAACTCCAAAGGCTTTGAGTGAGGGGTAAGTGGGAGCTTGGGTGGGTTTATATAGTAAAGGTGAGGGAATTCTTTATTACTTAGGTTTGGGACACCTCACATTAAACTAGTCCAAACCACAAACCAACCCATGGTTTTTGCCCATGGTTTTTGGAAAGGGGAAGTGTAAAAAAATATTTTATAAGTAAATGGTCTGAAATTCTTAAAATAATGGGGTTGCTTATGTGGAGGTGAGTCATACTCCCAAGGAAAACAATTTAAAAAGACAAGATGTTTAATAAGTCTTGAAGGATCCATTAATGATTTGTAAGATAAGTAAAACAAACCCAAAATCACATTATTTTAATTTCAAAACATATATTGTCCGAACAGAAGGATTATAGTATTTTATTACATCATTATTGGGTCATTATGATGTCATAAAACACATTATATATTTAAACGGTATTTAATTTTTACCCAAAAATTTGATTGTCTCAGAAAATTATGAAAAATTCACCATTGGATAATTTTGACATCCTGATTCGACAAATAATATTTGACTTATCTAAATAATTTTCCAAATATTTTAATTTTCACTTTTAATATAAAAACTGACGTTTATTGAAAATTCACATGTTTTTAAAAAACTGGCTTTCAAACCTTAATAAAAATTATGATTGCATTCATAAAATTATACGATCATTTATATTTAGTAAAAATTAATTAAATAATAATAATAATAATTTATTAAAATATTATTTAATTCAAAAATCCATTAATTCATCAAAATAGATTTCTTAGTTGAATATTAACTAAAAAAACTATTTTGTGCTTTAAAAACTATTTACAAGGTAACAATAATAAAATTAAAGTATATTAATTATTATATAAAAAAATGTACATAACCATAGTTCTAAGGTCTTTTTACATAACCCCTTATAACACCTGCATAAGACCAAAGAGTAAGGTGTGTGATGGTGACAGACTCTTGGGGTGGCTCGGATAACATTGCTCGGGTGGTAATCTCTACCAACTTTCATTTCTCTCATAGGCGGTCCAACTCGAGATTAACATATTCAAGATCGGCTTGGGATTGGTCAAGAGAAAAGCCCAATAATTCTACATCCTTTTTGAGATCTAACAATTGGGCTTCGTATGGGGCACGTCAACTGGATGAGGCCATCGCTTCCTTTGTCTGAGTAAATTGGCTTCGTTAAAGCCATATATTTATACTAATTATGTGATCACTGTTCAATGACTATATTAGAAATGGTCACAATTATTAACATAAAACCAAATAAGTTGAAATTTTATATAAACATTTTACATAAAGAGATATTTAATTAGATTAAGAGGGATTTCCATTAATGAACTTTTGGTTCGTTACAATCTTCCCCCCTTAAAAAAAATTTCCCACGAAATTTTCTTTTCCCATGATAAAAAAGATGTGGGTAACTCTGACTCATCATTTCCTTTGATTCCCACATCTCTTCTTCAAACTTGTGGTTTCACCACAACACCTTGATGAGGGGAAGTGTCTTCTTTCTTATAACTCTTTCTCTACTATCTAAGATATTCACTGGTAGCTCCTCATAAGAAAGATCATCCTCTAACTGCACCACCTTTGAAGAGAGTACATGTGAAGGGTCTAGTATCTACTTCCTTAAGAGGGATACATGAAAGACATCATGTACTTTGTCCATTGTGGGTGGAAGTGCTAGTCGATAGGCCACATCCCCAACAAGATCAAGAATCTTGAAGGGGCCGATATACCTGGGAATTAACTTCCATTTCTTTCCAAACCTCATGAACTTCTTCCACGGAGATATGCGTAGAAATACCATGTCTCCAACTTTAAACTCAAGGTCTCGTCGACAGTTATATGCATAACTCTTCTGTCGACTTTGGGCTAACTTGATATGTTTCTGAATGGTTTTCACCTTCTCCACCATTTCTTTGACCATTTCTGGTCCAAGAAAGTTACGCTCACCAACCTCATCCCAACACACTGGTGTTCTACAACTTTTCCCATAAAGGGCTTCATATTGTGCCATTTGGATGCTCGAGTGGAAACTTTTATTATAAGAGAACTCAACCAGAGGAATATGTTGATCCCATCCACCTTTAAATTCCATTGATCATGCTCTCAAAATTTCCTCAAGTGTTTGGATATTCCTCTTGGATTGGCCATCAGTTTGTGGATGATAAGTCATACTGAAGTTCAGTTCAGTATTTAGAGCATGTTGAAGACTCTTCAAAAACTTAGAGGTTAATTTTGGATCTCAATCAGATACAATAGATAGCGATACTCCATGAAGCCTTACCACTTCCTTGATATATATCTGTGCCAGTTGATCTAATGAGAAATCATCCCGAATAGCAATGAAGTGTGCAACCTTTGTAAGATGGTCCACAACAACCCAGATTGCATTGTTGCCTTTGGATGTCTTCAGAAGTTTAGTGACAAAGTCTATGGTGATGTTATCCCATTTCCATTCTAGTATGGGCAATGGTTTCACCATCCCCTTAGATTTATGACTCTATGCCTTCACTTGCTGACACACTAGGTAATTTGATGTATATTCAGCGATCTCCTTCTTCATATTATCCCACCAATAATTCTCTCGGAGATCTCAATACATATTTGTGTTTCCTGGGTGAATAGATAAATTTGAACTATGTGCATCATCCAAAAGTTCTGTCTTCAGCTCCGTACTTTATGGAATACGTAGTCTTTTCACATATCTCACAATTCCTTCTTCATTAAATATAAAAATATTGGATTCTTTTCAATTCTCATTAATGATAGAATCGTTGGGTCCTTTCTACTTAGGGTATCCACCAACTTGTTCAGTTTCCCAGGGTTGTAATGGATTGAGCAGTCATACTCTTTGATCAGCTCTAACCATCTTCGTTGGCGTGTGTTCAACTATTTTTGTGTGAATATATACTTGAGGATTTTATGGTCCATATATATTTCACACCTCTCCCCAAAGAGATAATGCCACCAAATATTAAAATAAAATATCACTATAGCCAACTCGAGTTCATGTGTTGGATATTTCTGTTCATGAACTTTCAATTTCCTTGAATCATAAGCAATGACTTTGTCATTTCTCATCAACACGCATCCGAGTCCCTTCTTTGAAGCATCACTGAATACCAAAAAATGTTATCCACTTGTGGGTAAAGTGAGCATGGGCGTAGTGATAAGCCTCCTTTTCAACTCCTTGAAGATTTCTTCACATTCATCACTCCAAGAAAACTTTACTCTCTTCTAAGTTAGCTTGGTAAAAGGGTTGGACAATCGTGATAAATTTCTCACAAATCGTCGATAATATTCAGTTATCCCCAAGAAGCTATGGATATTCGTTACTGATGTTGGCCTCAGTCATTACACAATTGCATCTATTTTGGAGGGATCCACAGATATCCCATTGCTTGTGATGATAGGGCCCAATAATGAGACCTCCTTCAACTAGAACTCACAATTTTTGTAATTTTCATAGAGCTTCTCCTTCAGCAAGGTCTCCAGTATAGTTCTCAGATGCTCCTCATGATCCTCATTGGTTTTGGAGTATATCAGAATATCATCTATAAAGACTACCAAAAATTTGTCAAGGTAATCTCTAAAGACTCTATTCATCAATTCCATGAAGATTACTGGAGCATTAGTGAGTCCGAAAGGCATTACTATGAATTCATAGTGCCTGTATCTTGTACGAAAAGCAGTCTTGGGGATATCTTCCTTCTTCACCCTTACTTGATAATATCCCAATCGCAAATCCACCTTGGAGAAGTATTGTGCTCCATGCAGCTGATTGAACAAGCCATCTATTCGTGGGAGAGGATACTTGTTCTTATCATGATTTTTTTAAGCTCATGATAATTGATGCAAAGGAACATTGACCTATCTTTCTTATTGACGAAGAGGACTGGTGCACCCCATGGTGAAGCACTTGGGTGTATAAACCCATTATCCAGATTCTCTTGTAGTTGTTTCTTCATCTCCTCAAGCTCCAAAACATCCATTCTATACAAAGTCTTGGATATTTTAAACTCCCTAGGTATAAGATCAATTGAGAATTCAACATCTCTTCTCGGAGGAAGACTAGGAAATTCTTCTGGAAACACTTCAGCGAATTCTCTCATAATAGGAATGTCCTCTAGGATGGTTTCCTCCTTAGAATCAATCATCTGAGCCAGATACGCATGCTCATATGGCAGTAATATCCACGCTTGAGATTATGGAGCTAAAGAATATTCATCTTCCTCCTTGTACTTGTAAAGAATTAGGGGTCGATTCTCCACATGGAGAGTGATTTCCTTCCCACGGAAATTTATGTTGGCTCTATATAAGGAAAGTCAATCCATGCCAAGAATTGCATCAAATTCCAATATAGGGAGTATGACGAGGTTCGAAGGGAATTTTAATCCACATATTATGATAGGTGAGGAGTAATATTCATGGGATGCAATGATTACCCCATTTTTCGTACTCACCAACATCTTCACATCCATGATTTGTGGTGGTGCTGGGATTATTCTACTAAACTTTTGAGATATAAAAGAATACGTAAAACCGAAATAAAAAAGTATGCTTTCTATTCTTGAATGAATAACTATCATACCTGTCACCACTTCATTGTTGGGGTTCACTTCAGAAGTAGTGATGGAAAATGCTCACCCTTGTTGCCTTGGAGGTTGTTGGTTTCATTCGAAAATCCTTGGCTTAGGGCACTGATTTGAAAGATGCCCTGGTTCTTTGCAATTGTAGCAATGAAACACATGTTGAGGTTTGAATGGAGTGTTCCTCTCCTATATCGTATCCACAGGTCTTTCTTGCCGATAGTTAACAGCTAGGTTCCCTTCTCCTCCACACCTAAAGCATTTTCTTGTCCCCTTCAAGAAATTTACTGGGTGCTTCTTTCCACACCTTTGTCAAGTGTGGTGCTGGATCTTTTTATCTCTGTTGGATTCATCCATCAGACATCCAGAATTGAATTCAACCTTATGTTTATAATCCCCATGATACCCATTAAATTCTCCGATCTCCATTTTGACCTTGAGGGCACATCGGACAATTCCCTCATAGATGTCGAAGTCACAGATCTCCAGTGCTTTCTGCAAACTAGGTTTCATCCCACCAAAGAAGCAGTCAACCTTGTATTTGGGGGTAACGACAATGCCATAAGAGTTTCGTGAAAGCCTTGTTAAGTTTTCCTTGTACATTCCAACAGATTCATCGTCATTTTTCTTGAGGTCAAGAAAGTCCCTTTCCATCTTAAGCCGGGGGGTGCGCGGAAAATATTTATCGAAAAACATCTTCTGGAAATCCTTCCATTCCAACGCCTCGATCTCCTCCTCAGGCTTTGTATTTTTTATCAACATCCACCATTGATTAGCTTCACCCTCCATACAATAAGAATCCAGGAGAACCTTCTCTTGTTCAGAACATTGAAGGATGGAGAAGATCTATTCAATGGAGTTGATCCATTGTTTAGAGATTGAGGGATTGGATGATCCATTAAAAGTAGGAGGCCTTAGTCTCATGAAGCTCCCGATAGTGACTTGTTCTTTCTTAGGGGGTGTTGAACGTTATTCTTGGCCCATGTTTCTATTCAAAGTGTGAGTTAGCTGAGATAGAAGCATGATAAAGTTTGTGATTCCTGCTCCCAATTGATTGGGCATCTCATTATTACAGTCATCACATTGATCTTCACATCGGTTGTGAGCCTGAGTTCTCCTATTACCAGCCATTGTTTGGAATAAAAGGAAAGTTAGGGGTAACACATAAAGGGTAATAAAAGTACAAAATTGATGACTTATAAATAATATTTATTTCCTTAACATATGAATCTATTGGCTTCAGTCTATGTTATCCAAGACCTACTTTCTAAAATATATTCTTAGGACATTTTTTTGGTCCTGTAATAATGTTTCATACTAAGATTGTGAATTTACCAAAGCATATCCCCCGGAAGTTTCATAACCAAGAGTGAATCAAGGCCCATTTTCTTGCACCAGTTGTCATTCGAGTCTAGCTCAAAGCTGTGTTTTCAGGTTTTACCCCTAGGAAACATTTGTGCCAGAGCCGCCTATATCTGCTCGTATCCAAACAGGGATGTATTTTCTTGATAAAACACTTACTCAATACTCACCAAAACTTAAGGTTGTTTTTATTATACTTAGTATTTTCTCTAAGGATTTACTAGGTTTTTTTAATCCTAATCCCAAAAATAACTAAACCTATCCTCTGATACCAACTATGACAACCCTTCTCTTTTATTTCACAATTAAAAATAATTTATTACATAAACTTCAATTGATAAAACATATAAGATCGATAGTTATAGTGTATTTGGGGCTTAGGATCATTACATAACCACTTAAAACATGGAAAACAACATCTTTATTGAAAACTTCCTTTACATGACCACTACATTCCCTTGTACTTAGAATTGCATTGGATAACCTGAGGACATGCATAAGAAAAGGGTGAGCTATAAAGCCCAGTAAGGGAATAATCATGGAATAACATGAGGAATACAATACATGTTAGACAATAGTCATATCAATAGAGCAAAAGATAATCATAAACATAAATTCATGATAATGCATGATAATCGTAACATGTAAATGTGGCAAGAACACTTAACATGGAATTAGCATGAGTCAAGGTTCATTACACATAGAGCATGAGTAAATCCTCATTGCACATGAAGCACGAGTAAAACCCCATTGCAATTGAATTAGAATGATTAAAAAACCATTTCACATGACATATCATGATACTATACTTTACCCAATGCATTGGAGTGTTATAAGGGTGGAACCTTCTTAAACCTTTCATTTCATGTATAAGTGTGCCACATGGATCATATAACATGGATTCATAAAACATAATCATTTATTCTATGGTAAAGGAATGTGGAATTCATTCATGAACTTTATAATCAATAATTTATTGTGCATAAAGTTGAATACCCTTGATAGAGAAATGGGCATGGTATTCACTACACAATGGCATTGGCTTGAAAAATCGATGCAATTTCAGTAGCTTAAGGGTGTGACGTAAGAATTCCTAAAAGTGGTTGATGAGAGAGAAATAGGTGTCTCATCATATTTACATGATATATAAAGTAATGGGGTCATATAGATACAATTCCCAACAAATGTAATGGAAATTCGATTCATGAAACAAAAGAATTGCATGACTGTAAATGATGAGGGAGAAATTCCTTTCGGAATTTCGGCATAGTAACGGGTTTACATGGGAGGAATTTAATGAGAAAGAAAGGGGTATCCCGTCATTAAAAAATAAATAGGGTAGTATGGGAGAGGTGAAAAACCATACCCCAACATTTATAATTTAAATTAAAAGGTAATAACAACATTACGAAAATTGGACAAAATGAGAAAGGAAGAAAAACCCTTACTTGGAAGTGTGCTTCCAAAGGCTTGAGAGAGGCTTGAGAGAGGCCTCTTGGGAGCTTGGGGGACCTTTGGAGGATTCTAGAGAGAGTAGGGAAGAGGTAGGAAGAACTCAAAAGGATCTTATTGAGGAGTAAGTTGGATCTTGGGTGGCTTTATATAAGAAAGGTGAGGGAATTCTTTATTATTTAGGTTTGGGACACCTCACATTAAACTAATCCAAACCACAAACCATCCCATGGTTTTTGCCCATGGTTTTTGGAAAAGGGAAGTGAAAAACAATATTTTATATGTCAAAAGTCCTAACTTTTTAAAATAATGGGGTTGCTTATGTGGAGGTGAGTCATACTCCCAAGGAAAATAATTTAAAAAGAAAAGATGTTTAATAAGTCTTGAAGGGTCCATTAATGCTTTGTAAAATAAGTCAAACACACACCCGAAATCACATTATTTTAATTTTAAAACATATATTGGCTGAACATAAAGCTTATATTATTTTATTACATCACTATTGGGTCATTATGATGTCATAAATCACATTATATATTTAAACGGTATTTAATTTTTACCCAAAAATTTGACTATCTCAGAAAATTATGAAAAATTCAACATTGGATAATTTTGATGTCCTGATTCCATAAATAATATTTATTTTATCTAAATAATTTTCTAAATATGATAATTTTTACTTTTAATATAAAAACTGACATTTATCGAAAATTCATGGGTTTTGACAAAAATGGCTTTCAAACCTTAATAAAAATTATGATTGCATTCATAAAATTATAAGATAATTTATATTTATTAAAAATTAATTTAATAATAATAATAATATTTTATTAAAATATTATTTAATTCAAAAATCCATTAATTCATCAAAATAGATTTCTTAGTTGAATATTAACTAAAAACACTATATGTGCTTTAAAAACTATTTACAAGGTAACAATAATAAATGAAAGTATATTAACTATTATATACAAAAATAATGTACATAACCATAGTGCTAAGGTCTTGTTACATAACCCCTTATAACACCCACATAAGACTGAAGAGTAAGGTTTGTGAGGGTGATAGACTCTTGTAGTGGCTCGGATAACATTGCTCGGGTTGTAATCTCTATCAACTTCCATTTATCTCGTAGGCGGTTCTGCTCGAGCTTAACATATTCAAGATCATATTGGGCTTGGTCAAGAGAGAATCCCAATGACACCACCTCCTTTCCGAGCTCTGAAAAATGGGCTTTGTATGGGGAATGTCTACTGGATGAGTCCATCGATTCCTTTTTCTGAGTAAATTGGATTTCTTAAAGCTCTATATTTATATTAATCATGTGATCACTGTTCAATGGCAATATTAGAAACGGTCACAGTTCTTAAGATAAAACCAAATAAGTTGAAATTTCATATAAACATTTTATATAAATATACATTTAATTATATTAAGAGGTATTTCAATTAATGAAATTTTAGGTCATTACATAAGGTATCCCAAATTTCATAGATATATTTACATGTAGAAATTATATTAAATTCTTCATCCCCTAAAGTAAAAAATAAGGCATTCATATCTTTACAATTATTATTGAAAGTATTTTTTTTGGATTCACTCTATGTAGCTCTTGAAGTGTTTGGAATGTCATATTTATCTTCTATTACAGTCCAAATATCAAACCTCGTGCTTTCTAAGTGCATTTTCATCTTTATTTTCCACTGGGAAAAATTTGTACCATTAAAGTAGGGAGGTATGTTGGTATAAACACTTTCCTATCTATTATCCATGATAAAGAATAAAGAATAAAGAATATATTTTAAAGAAGTAAAAATTTAGAACTTACCAAAATTTGGAGATCTTTAAAATATAAATAAAATCAAAGTTGAAAAGATTTGAAAAAGATTTTAAACAATCTCTAATACCAAATGTTGGTCAGAGTATGACACTCAAGAGGGGGGTGAATTGATTACCTATAAAAAATTCTATTAAAAATTATTTATTTGAAAGTACCCCAATTCAAAATCAAACATTCCAATTAACCAAAGTAGAATATTTTTAAAAGATTTGAGAGTTTGAATGATTCCTTAAATATTGATTATTTCTTAATTAAATAAATTTTTGAAGTTACTTAAACTTTTGAAATTAGTATACAAAAAAAATTCTAGAACAAACACTATCTAATATTAACTATAAAATCAATGTAATTTTTTTTGGTTTTAATAAACAAATATAGATAGGAAAATAGAACTTGAAATAGATGGATAAAAACAATAGGTTCATTCTCACACAAAGACTTAGTCCTCTCCACTTGGTGATCACCTTCCACCAGGAAAAATATGTGTAAACAAGATTGTTCTACACCCTGGATCGGGGTTTAAAATAGTGTACAAGTTGTCCAAGTCAATTATACCTCTACCAAAACTATTTGTGTGAAACTAAATATAACCATGTCACGCAAATACCTCTTCCACATTTATACGTCTGAGTAAAATGGTCTAAGAGGGTAGTAGTGAGAGGATATCCTATATCCTCCAATATTTCATAGGAGACAGTGTGTGTTTTTAATACAAATACAAACACTACTCAAAGGAATAATAAAATAGTAAAAAACAAAGAATAATATAATAAGAATAGATTATAAATTCTCTGAGTGTGGTTCTATGCAGTTCTGGACTCTTTGAATTTAGCATATTTGAATCTTGAGTCCTCTTCTAGAATTAGACTCAGAAATAAAGTGTTGTGAGTTCTGTGTTCTGGTTTCTAGTTCAATGTGATGTTCTTCATAACTTTTCTACTTCTTTGAGTTTTAGTTACTATAAAGATGTTATAAGGATGGTTCACATCAATTTCTTATTTATCTCACAGAAACAAAGATGGATTATCGTGGCTCTTCTATGTAGTCTGGTGTGTGTCACTCTCTCTTATTCTTCAGATCATGCGCCATAATATATTAATCCTTATGTGTTTGGGTTTTATCCAATAGGGGCATGATCATCACACCCCGTACCTCATATTTTCTACTGACATGTCTCCAAGAACCATTAATAATATCATTATCATTAAATATCTCAAATATGACTGTAAGAAAAAAATTTAAATTTAATTGAAATAAGGTAGAAATGGATAAGTATGGAATGGTGTCACAGTCAGCGGTTACATAGAAACAATGTCATAGGAAGGTGAGTCAGAAGCGGTGCCACAGTCAGTAGTGACTTATCCTTTTCTTCTAAGTAGTGGCTCTAGACCGGTGTCTCGTACTTGGTGAAAATTTTGAATCAGTTAGGCAATGCAATGTTGTTGTGCTAATAGTGTCAGGTCCTTTTTGAGAAACGGTGTCATTGGCAACGGTGCCGTTGAAACAATTTCTGGTCCTTTTCAAAAAAAAATTGAACCAATGACTTGATAAAATGGTGTCTGGTACTTTGTGAGTTCTCAAACTGGTAGCATGATACAATAGTGTCATTGTAACAGTGACTCATACTTTACCAATTTTCAGACTAAATAGTGAGATCGTTTGGGCACAACAACAGTGACTGTGAGTTCACCTTAATGGTAACTCTTAATTTACCAAATATCTACAATCTATCTTAAAAATTAATACTCACATAATGTATTAAGATTAAACATGAGCATAATAAAACATTATAGAATAATATTAAACAAGATTTGCAAGAGTTAAACATGATTTGTGAGCATTAAAACAAGAGGAGTCCAACACACACCTATATAACAACTCATTTCTTATTATAGTAATAATATAAAGAAATAAATTAAACCTAAATTATTAATTTTAAATAAATATATGAGTCATACTAGGAACACTATGTATTGGATTGAGTTGCGGTTGATTCTTGCATGTCACACCATTTATTGTTCATCTTCAAAAATTATCTCTATAAAAATTAAATAAATTATTATAAGATAAAAATGATCAGGAAATTAATTAATTAATAGTATATATAATGATGAGAAAACATTCTGGGATATTTTTCTCAGTTTTTCCAATTTGATGCACGTTTGAAACTAAAATGACACTTATATATTAAAAAGACGCATATGGAGTCATACCGATCACACCATGAATCGGATTGAGGTAAGGCTAATTACCACATGTCCCAAATGACTAATGGATTGTTTTCTTAATGTAGAAAAACAATCTAAATGTATTTCATCGATTTTGAGTAACTCACTTGTGTTTTTTACTAAAACAACATTTTAAATAGAAAAAAAACAAGAACTTTGAGTCATACCGGTCACATCATGTGTGGGTTTGAAACTAGACTGATTCCTACATGTCATAGATTAATTATGAATCATTTTCCTAAATTATCAAGACAATCTAGGTGTTTTTTCTCAACTTCCAATGAGTGACACTTTTTGAACTAAAATGTCAATTTTAAAGTGATAACGGACACTTTGAGTCATACCGGGAACATCATGTATCGAATTGAGGTGAGTCTAATTAATACACATAAAAAATGAATTATGGATCATTTTCCTAAAGTATGAAAATAAATAGAATGTGTTTTATCTATTTTGAGTTTTTTAGTTGTCTTTTTTACTAAAATTAATGTCATTTTTAAATAAAAAGATTCACTTAAAGTCATAATGGTCCCATCGTGCATCAGATTAAGGTGATAGTGATTACGACACCTCCAAAATGACTTATGTATCATTTTCATAAAGTTTCAAAACAATCTGAGTCTGTTTTCAAATTTTTGAGTTCACCACTTTTGTTTTTTTACTAAAATGTCATTTTAAACTCAAAACATGCACTTAGAGTTATACCAGTCATATCCTGTGTGGCTTCTACATGAGACTAATTCTTACACGTCACAAATGAATTATGAATTTTTTTTCCTAAAATATTAATATAATCTGAGTACATTTTCTAGGTTTTTAGTGAGTGGCACTTTTTGTACTAAAATGTCTGGACACTTTGAGTCATACAAAGAACATCGTGTATCTGATTGAGTTGATGTGGATTCCTAATTTTCAAAAATGACTTATGGATCATTTTCATAATGTTTCAAAACAATATGAAAGTTTTTCTTGATTTTGAGTATGTTAGTAGTCTTTTTTAGTAAAATTAATGTCAATTTTAAATAAAACGGTGCACTTTGGGTCATACCAGTCACAATATGCATTATATTGAGGTGTTTGTGATTAGTACACATCCAAAATGACTTATGTATTGTTTTAATAAATTAAAAATATAATACTAATTTTTTTTCTCAGTTATTTGTATTTTACTTTTGTTTTTTACTAAAATATCATTTTAAACTAAAAACCAGCACTTTGAGTCATATTGGTCACATCGTGTTCCATATTAACATTAAAATAATTATTACATATCACAAATTATTTATTAATCATTTTCCTAAATTATAAAAGAAAATATGAGTGTGTTTTTTCTTTTTTTAGTGAGTGAGGTTTTGTGAACTTAATTGTCAATTTTAAACTGATAACGAACACTTTGAGTCATACTGAGCACATCATGTATTGAATTGAGGTGTGGTTTGTTCTTACATGTTACAAATGACTTATGGTTTTTTTTTGAATGTATCAAAACAATATTAATTTTATTTCTCATTTTTGATTATGTGGTGTATGTTTTGAATGAAAATGTAAATTATAAACTAAAAACATATCCTTCAAGTCATATCGGTCACACCATGTATCAGATTGAGGTGTGGATAATTGAGTATGTGATATATGTTATTATTTAAACTATCTATAGCAAGATAGAAAAGAAATAAATGAACCATTTTGATGGAATAAGAAACCTCGTGATGCTTGAAACGCCTCATCTAAAAGCACCATGTTCTCCCTTTTTTGGCTTATTGCATACAATTGGAGGAAAAATATGACTTTCAAAAATATATGTGAAAAAACATTACATAAAAATGATAAGGAAATATAAGATAAAATTATGGAAAATTAACTAAATAAGTAGTAGGAATTCACCTTTTCATGATGGTAGTATACATTTTTGACTCATTCCCTTATTGTTATCTCAGTTGAATCCTCGAAGTCCAATCTCTCACAAGCACGAGAATCTTTGAACAAACCACCACAACTCATGTAAAAGAATACACCTATAGAATAAAATAACTATTATGTTATTAATACTATAAATAAATTAATTAAACATAAAAATGAAATAATACATTAATAAAATTTCAATTTTGAACTAAAACCAAAAAAATTGAGCCATACTAAGTGCACAGTGTATTTATTTAAGGTATGGTTTATTCCACCATGTATTTTTATCCTATAGTTCATTCAACACTCTGGGTCATCTAAAAATATTGTACTTTTATAACCTATAATATTTAATGAATTAGAGAATAAAAAGGAAATTGCATCATCATGTGTGAATCATCCTTATTGAGTACATGATCATAGTACACGAGTGAATCCTCCTTGTTGATAAAGTCATTTATTCCTAGAAAACATTAACCATTAGTGTAAAGATATCTTCATTCATTGATTGAAATAAAATAAATATCTTCATATGAGTTTTTATGGAAAATAATAAAATCTATATTAAACATTAACTATTATGGATAGTACAAACTCCATAATAAACCATTTACCTCCTATGAGGGAAAAACTTCATTATAACCCATTATTTATTTCCAGAAGACACTAAACTCCATTATAAATTTTTTCCACTTTTTGTAGTATTAAAAAATAGTATATTCTTTTATAAAATCCAAATGACACTGAAATATAGTGAATCTATTAAGTCTTCTTGGATTTTTTTATAGAGTAGTATAACCTTTTCAATATTCTGGGTGATGATAAACTCTAACAAAACATCATAATTATTTGTTCATAAAAATTCATGTATTTTTTATTGATAATGGTGGTGAGTTTTTTATGAATGAGATTATGAACATGGATCATTTTACATAATGAATGTCCACATACACAATGAATGTTACTTGTATGAATTTCACAAGAATTTTTGATATTACATCCTTTATAAGGAAGTTTTTTTATTTAATTTCATGTTTCCTTTGGCATCAGACGTCCTTAATGAACATAGCCTCTTAATGCTGGTTTTCCTCTAGTAGTTCTCTCATCCACCTGCTGTCTTTATTAACTGATTACACAAATATTTATTCAAACATTTCTGTTGGATTATATACATGTTTGATGATTGGATTGGGGTTTTATGACACTCAAGAGACAATTGGATTGACTACTAAGACTATTTAATTGCAATGCAGAGAATTCAAGGGAATGTAACTGCACTTTTTTTAAATTTTTCTTGGTGAGGGGTTTCTTTCACACTTCTGTAATATTTGGTAGTACTTGGAATGCCCTAAAATAAATTGTACCCTATGATGATCAGTTATAAAAAATAAATGGTGTTTTTTTTTCTAAAAAAAATTAATCCACTTAAATTTCTGTATAAAATCACTTAAACAAGTGGTGAAACCATTTTTTCAATAATCCACAAAAACACTTTCGAAATGGATCTTATCTTAAGTGAAAAGTGTTGTGTTCACCTTTCAACAATTGTTCTAAAACACAACCCTGTTATGATCCTTATTCTACTCCATTACCCAATAATTTTATTGTTTGTAAGTCATCACTTCATCTCATCCTCCACCTCGGTCTTCACCTCAGTCTCTGCCTCTGCCTCCTCCTCCACCTCAGTCTTTGACTTTGACTTTTCCTCCACCTTTACCTCAACCATTTCCCAATAATTTTATTTTTTGTAGGATATTGCCTCTAAAAAATTGATTTCCGCTATTATACTTATCCTTTAGAAATAGATTAAAAATGATATATAATCATTATAACACTAATTCTTCGCACCCCAAATATATTTCTAAGGTCATAGCTCATACTAGATCATAAGCATAGTAGTTAATCACCTTAATTTGTTTTGGGAAAAAATTCTGGCAACATGAACATTTTCCCACTCGTCTCTAAACAAATTTACTTATTTTTTTAATTATGAAGTTTGGCATAAATCTTGATAGTACTGATAAAATATAGGCAAAAAATGATTAATAAATATATTTAATGAAATTTTAATTATCTTCAAAAATTACATTTTGGGGGATGATGGTCTTTTCATTCTTGATAATCACTCTAATAAATTTACAAACATGATATCCACAATCGTTTCCATTGTCTTTCTTTGAAAACTATATAGAAATTGACCAATATAAGTAAATTATTTTGAAATATGTTCTTATAGTTAAACATTTCTATATATACCATAATTTTTTTCCATTTTTAGTATCCCATGGGCTTTATATGTTCATACACTGACTCATGACATGATTTAGCCTATATTTAGTGATCACCCTATTATAATAAAATTATTTTTAAAACACAGATTGAAACATATAATTCAAATTTTATCTATAAAATGTTGATTGTAGTGTATTACAAATTCACAATACACATCATGTGTGGTCAATTTGTTGGATATCCATGAATTGGATCCAAAAATATATATTTGGGGTATCCAAATTGATTGTGCTCAGCATATAGTACTCCCTAAATAACAAAAATAGATAAGTAATGAAAAAATTAAAAATATATTTTATGTGATTTGATTATAGAGTTTTATTTCTGAATTATAGGCATCAAAAAGTGTCTATCATGTAATATTTTTTTTTCTTAAACTCTTCGATTATATCATCTTTTTCTTCTCAATTTATTCCTTATCCAAAGTAAATGTTTCTGTAGAAATGATATTGGGATTAATGAAACCAAATCATGATTCACATGGTTTTCAATTTATGTAGTAGTAATATAAATTCCTGGGGAAACTATGAATATTTATTAACTTAAATAAACATATTAGCTCACTATTTGGATAGATGTGTTATGAAAATGTACCGCATGTATTTATTCACAACTAATAATCCTAGTCATTCATGCTTGAGAATCTCATTTATAGTCTTGAGACCAATTGTTTCTATCATAAAACTTCCATATATTTATTTTTCATATGGAATGTAAGACATATTTTCATCTTTAAATTTTTTATCTGCATAAAGTTGTAATGATAATAAATGTTTCTCTAGAACTGGTAGGGAGAAGGTACTCTTAGAAGGTCATTTTGATTTGTTGGTCGATTTACTAGATTGTCTTAATCAGACCTTCTTTTTCCCTATAGCTTTATCCATATGCAATTTTATACCTTACCTCATATATTTTTCATCAACTTTTACAGGTTTTCCATACGAAAAATTTTTTTGAAGGAATTCTTGATGTATCTTTATAAGATTATATGGTCATTCTACGAATGTTCCAATAGCATCATTGATCATTATAATATCTAAATCATCAAGTGGAAAAGGAAAAATAGCTTCTACACATGAGATACATCAATCGCCACTCTCTTGTGATCTTTTGGGAGGTCTTCATGGTGGGTCTTGTCTTCAGGGATATTATACACCTACCCATCATAATAAGGCGGTGTGTGGGTGTTGACATATACAAATCACAAACAATTTTACCCTATATAATTTTAGTAATATAAAGTTGTTATAAGTTTTTTGATTCACATTAAGTAGAATGATTAATTACGAAATTTATTAC
Organism: Viscum album; assembly: GCA_963277665.1. Lineage (NCBI taxonomy): Eukaryota > Viridiplantae > Streptophyta > Magnoliopsida > Santalales > Viscaceae > Viscum > Viscum album. Next base: position 1,895,578,132 of record OY728130.1, on the reverse strand, counting down.
CTCAGTTAATGTATGTGGTTAGTGAGAATGACTAGACTCAAAGCTAGTGGGGTCACTTGGTTCATGTGCGGATCTTTGTTCCACCACCTATTTTCTTTGATCCTTTCTCATACATTAGTCTTCCAAACCAGTCTGGACAATAATATCTTGTGGTGAATCTATTTTTTTCTGAAATCATTTCACCATATTCTATGTATCTTCATGTAGTTTTATCTTCTCAAAATATGTTCTGGGATCACTCCAAAACCTAATTCTCTAACAAGACCATATTATTCTGGCTTCTTTAAATTTTCTAAAAGTATTTTTTTCTTCTAGTATGGTCACTACTGATTCTTATGTCTAAATTGCATAAAAAATATGAACATAGATAGATATTTTTATGAAATATTTTTATAAATCATAAAAAATTACTATTATTCCATACATACACATGTTTCCCAAACTACTTTTGTGTTTTCATCAACTAGTTTACCCTCTATATTTATGTGAACCTCCTTCCAAAGAACATGATGTGGGATTGAAGTGGATTCAGATTTTGATTCACCAATATATATATAAACAAAGTAATATATGTTGTTTCATATCACATAATAATTTTATTATTGATTTAAAATACATACCAATTTATCCTCTAGTTAAGTGTACCTCATACTTGCTTTGTGATAGGGGTACATTGGTTTTGATGCATGTTCTTTATTTTCATAACTCTTTTACTATTTCATAAAATAAATTTTTTTAATAAAATTGGTTAAAATCAATAATGTAATATAATATATTATCAACTTCAATGCGCCTGAAATGGTTTCTCATTGTGATGATTGATGAAATCAGACCATGTTTCCTACTTTATAATGTGTGCATAACTAACTGGGGGTGGCGTTTTACTTTCCCATTATCATTCCTAATATTTAAGTTCGTAATAAGTGTTTGAAAGCATATATGGTCATTTAAAATGGCCATTAAGATAAATTTATTAAGGAAATATTCTAAAATAAACAAACACAGTAAGTAATAATATAAATTAAATAAATAATTCATTGTATTATTTTTTAGTAAAATAGATAAAGTATATTGTAGCATTACCATTATATCTTTCCAAATGGTTTCTTTCATTATAGGTTGGATGTGGAACCATGAATCAATATCAATCGACACATTCATCCTCATTGTGAACCCAACATAACTAGTGAACATTGACATGTTGGGGTCAATAGGTTGACCACATTGATACCAACCAACCTCAAATTTTATATCCTGAATTCTTACCTTGATAATTTTATTCAACAATGTGGTGATGTGTCATTGTTGTTTATTTTCATTAATATGATTTTGATCCCCTAATAATTCTACAGTTTCATCATCAACATTTTATTCTTCCTCATGATTGGTAACGTTGTCATATGTAGACTACATTATCTCCACGAGTAGTCAAAAATTTATTTTTTCTTGAATAAAAACAACATAAAAACAAAAAAAAGAATTTGAGAATGTTTGTATGCATGATCTATTGCAAACTTGATGGACAATTTAACTCTATATCCATGCTATTTTTTAAAACAATTATAATGCATCCATTTTTTAGTAAATGGGTAATTGGATTTAAGAAAACAATTACTCCACTATGGTAGGTGTTATCCTCTGAATTATCCAAAGGTGAAAGTTTTAAACAACTGCTATCCTCATCAGCTTCATATTTTGAATAGATATTATTTCATTTTGTTTCTTGATAGTCATCCCCCATCTCTTATAGATATGAACATATTTTTCTTGAAGTACTTTGAGTAGTAGTCATCGTATACTGGGTACCGGTGATCATTTTGAATGACTGATTCTCAATTTAGTTCAAGAAACATAAAAAATATGGGGCCTAAGAATCAAAATTCAATAATAACTATTCGGTAGATGAAGCTGGTGAAGATGACAGTTGTCACCTTAAAACTTTTGAAATTACCACATCTCAATTTAAAATTTCAAATATCATCTCAAAATTCTAAAAGGTCCCTGACACTTACATGAGAACATCAACTCATCCCTACTAAGTTGAACAGACTCTAATCTATGTTACTATTACTCTTCCCTCACTTGTATCTCAAATATAAGAGCTATATATCCACTAAGGTTCATGTGTAGGGTGTGAGTATAAAAATAAACATGTAAATACTAACAGGGCCCCTAAAATATACAACAATGCATATATTTGAGTATATGTTCAAAGTAGTTTCACTCAAAATACACATTTAAGTCATGTCATTGTGTACAAACTAAGACATAATGATAATCAAATGTACCGACATCATTTCATATTATTGAATTATACTAATCATTCTATAAGTTTATACCGTGTTTGTTCCCCGACATTCAAACCATTTCACTAATAATAGGTTCACATTTGAATCATAGGAGGGTCAAAAATTATTTGTCTCCCTTTAGAAATAACCACATAATATGTATCATGAGATTCGACCTCAAACCCTAAGCATCCAAGACCATCGCTCAGGGAAAACCATCACATGTACTTATTACATCAAAATAATGAAATGGAAATAACATAGCCATTTTCATTTGCAAGTGAATTTAAAATATGGGGAAGTCTTAAAATAATTGGTTATTTTAGGAAATAACCACACAATGGGTGCCACAATACATTAGTTAAACCTAAATTTTGAAAAAACAACAAAGAAGAACAAATAAAAACACAAATGTCACATCACCCTCACCCAATCCCTAGATGAATCACTGACATGTCTATAGTAAATCGCATTCTAACATATTATACATATATCTCACATAATACACATCTAATTTAATATAAGATAAAAATTATTTTAATCACATCCATAAATGTATTTTATTTAGAAAAATATTGTAATCATACATTGATTTTTATATTAAAAATCATTTCAAATAATATCAAGTGATTATTCAAAGAAAATTTTATAAGGAAATATTTATAAAAATTTTACAAAGAAATAGTTACATATTACATTTAATATAATAATTTTTAAAAAATAATACTCTGTTTTATTTACTATCAACCTGATAGAGGTTGCCTTCTGTTCTGCATCCCTTCACAAGTGAATTTCCTGTCTTTCCCTTGATAGTGTAACCTTTCTGATTAAAAGTAACTATAAGTCCTGAGTCACAGAGTTGACTCGCACTGAGGAGATTATGATGTGGGCCATCTATATAAAGGGCTTCAGTTTTCTTTAACTCACCATTAGCTAATTCAGTACTTCCACTACCTTTGATTTTCAGAGCTCCATCATTACCAAACTATACTATCCCATCAACCCTCATTTTGATATCCATTAACAGGACTACATTACCTATCATATGAGATGAAAAACTGTTATCCAAGATCTAAGTACTATTTCTTTTTGCAGCTTTGAGGGCCCCTTTTTCCAGGAGGCTCGAGGATAATCTTCTTTTCTTATTTCATATTGAATTGAGGGTTTCTGTTTCAGCGCTTCAGATGACTTTTCCACATCACCCACTTTTAGCTTGCCTTTATTTTGGTCACCTTTATTTGAAGCATTTGAAGACTCTGCTTCACAACCGATTCCACTATTTCCTATGCAATCAGGTCTTTGATCATTCAAAATATTTCCAACTCCATTGGAACCACGTTTTTCTCTCTCCAACAACTCAGCATCTGATAACCTTCCAAACTGTATTTTATTCCTTGATTCTTTTGAAATTTATTCACTCTCAAGTTTTCTTCTAAGAGTAACAACTTCCCCTTCAAGACTCTCAGTAGTCTTGTTCTTTTCTTCTAGTCTAGTGGTGAGGTCATTGATGACCTTTTCTTTCTCTTCAATTATCAACTTTATATCCACTGCATCATCAGTGATTTCAAGAATTTTGGACTGTACTTTCACAAATTCTTCCAATCGTTCAATTTTAGCTTTGAGCTGATCAACATAATCAGATGATTCTAATACAATTGATTTCCACTTATTGCAACTCAAACATTTGATCTTAAGCTTACAAACAGAATCTTTAAGTTGCAACTCGTAATTGGCATTAGTTTTCAACTGATTGTCTCGACCATTATCTTTTTATGGTTTTTATTTTTCAATCATTGCCATCATGGAAGCATGATTTTTAGTTTTAAATTCTGGTTCTTCTTCTTCACATAATTCATTGTCATCATTTTCTTTTTCATAGAGAAAACTCTTCTTCAGCACATTATTTCTAGATTTTATGTCTCCATTTTTGAAAAAACCTTTTCTGAGGCTTCTCAATTTTTTCATCTTCACTATCTTCATCATTAATATTTCTTAAGAACTAAGAGTCAATGTGCCCAAATTTTCCACAATGAAATCAAGAAAGAGGAAACTTCCCTTTGAATTTCTCTTTTCCCTTATAGAACTTCTTTGCAATGAGAGAAAAAAATCTTTTTCCTCATCATCTTTACCACTAATATCTTCTGAAATTTTTAGTTTATACATGGCCTTGAATTCCATTTACTTTCTCACTTGATTCATAGCATCTTCTATTTTGACACTCACTTCATATGCTACCAAAATGCTCAGTAGATCATCCAAAGAAAGTTTGGAAAGATCTCTTTCCTAAAGGGCTGACACCTTTGCATTGTACAGGGGTGGAAGTCTTCTTAATATTTTCTTTTCAATATCAATGTCTTTGATTTCTTTACCTAGACCTCGAATTGATCCAACCACTTCAGTAATTCAATTGATGAATGAGTCTGCATTCTTGTCCGGATGCATCTTCAGATCATCAAACCAATTGTGTATGACTTGTAGTTTTGCCTCTTTCACTTTGCTATATCCTTCGTAAATATTTTCAAGTTTATCCCAAATGGATTTTTCTGAGGTGTAACTGATCACCTTTAGATAGATCTTATCAGAAAGGGTTGTGGTGAGTTAATTTTGTGTTTTAGCATCTACATCAAGAATTTTCCTCTCTGCGTCAGTCATAGTCAGGCACGTTGGATCAGTGACTTGTATTCCTTGCACAATAGAAAAAAGAAATTCCATTCCAAGAGATCTTAGATGAGATCTCATTATGTTCTTCCAAATCTAGAAATTACTTCCATCAAAGATAGGGACTCCCCTGACATTAGCTAAATTTTTCGTAACGATAAATGACAGATCAAACACCAGTTAACCTCCCTCTGATACCACTTGAAGGACCCCAGAACACCCTGAGAGGGGAGGGGTGAAACAGGGTGTCAGCTTTTTCTTTTTAAATTTGTGGATATTATTCCCACATTGGTAGGAACTTGTTAGATGTATCAAACAAATGAAAGCAGGAAGTTGACACAACACTTTTTATTGGTTCACCGTAAAGGGCTACTTCCAAGGAGCATACGCCGATAGTGTTTCAGTCGTACCAAAATCCACTAATATTCACTAGTTTATGGATTAAAATTTTTTTCACAGTCACTCTATGTCAGGCTCACTTCCTTTACAAAAGTTCAAGGATAGCTCATTTTGTCCCTTGGGTCACTCTCGTTAACTCCCCCTAGCTCACTAACTTTGGTGAAGTCCCAATTAGTTTTTATACATGAAGTTATCTTCAATAGATTCGCATTGAAGTCTTTGCCTCTACTTAGCTTGAGACTCTACTTGCATCGAAGTCCATAATTGATGCACTTGAATGCACTAAACCACTGAACCGGATAATCAGAACGTGAAAATAGGTTTCATTGACAATTGCTCGCAACACCTACCCTTGGCGTGCAAGACCTCACTTTTACGTGTAATATTTTCTTTTCATGCAGAAAAATATTTCACACAATAGAACGATTTTCACGCAACTAGAACTTTTACATGCATCCTCAAATTTTACACGCAGCTCCACCTTTTTCAAGAAACATCAACTTTTACGCGCAATCTCAAGTTTTACATGCAGCTTCACCTTTTTCTCACACCTTCCACTTTTTCACGTACCCTTTCCTTTTTCACGCAACTTGGACTTTTTCACACAACTCGGAATTTTTCACACAACTCCCTTTATGCTAACCTTTTACGCATATCATCACTTGAATCTTCTCCAAGTATTCTGACATGTGGAATGAGGGGGTCACTTATTATTTATATGCGTCGCCAACCCCCATGCGTAAAACCCATCGTGGTGAAAAAAACTCTCATTCAGCATGCAATACATTTCGTGCAGGAACCGTTTCCCGTGGTCATCTCCATTGTTTTTACGTAGCCCATGCCTTTGGAATTTTTCGACATTCTGATTCAGAAACACTTCTTGCACGAAAAACCTCAATCGACTATTCCGCGCACCACACTCTTTTCCATGCACAACCCATCTATTTCACGCATAACTCACTTATTTCATGCACCACTTCCTCTTTTCCCGCACCTCCTTTTTCCAGCAACCCATAACTTCATTTTCAAATTTTTAGGCCCAAAAATTTGGAAAACACTGGGAAATGGCGCCACCTTCAATACTATTGTCTACCTGAACTGTATGATCACTTTACTGGGAAACATTCTGAACTTCCCATGAGGATTGACAACAAACAAAAACCATACTCTAATTCGTGCATAGAAAATTCATGTTTCCAACATCAACTACCTACACTAGGTTTTTCAATTTCAGTCTTGTGATAAGAGGACCATAATAGTGAAATTCACTAAGCTTGCAGAGAGAGAATTTGGTGGAGTCGATGAGGTGATCTTTGTGCCCCGAACCACTATAAAAAGTTGTGTTCTTTTCTTTATCTTTATCCTATGCTTATATTTCATACAAAATAAAACTCTGCTTATCTATTTAAATTACAGAGGGTGTCAAAATCCAAAATTGTGGAAGTTTTTGAAAAGAAACAATTCACCCCCCCCCCCACCTTGTGTTAATTTGTATATTTCAACCTAGCAATTTGGTATCAAAGGAGAGATTTTGGATAAATATTTTTAAAGCTAAAAGTATAAGGTCTATACAAATTATTAAATGGTTGATCCTAGAGAAGGAATATCAATGGTACATCCTCTATATTTTAATAGTAAAAAATATGGATGTTGGCAATCTCAAATGATTATCTATGTGAAAGAACTTGGATTCAAAGTCTAATAAAATATCATTACTCCATATGAAATTCCTGAGAAACCAGAAAAATGGGATGCTACAACAATGGTTGAATATGATATGAACTCAAAGGAAATGAATGCTATTATCTGTGGTCTTGGACCAGATAAATTTAATCAAGTATCACAATGTCCAGGCGCATATGAAATGTAGAAAACTATTACAGTTTCCTATGAAGGAATAGAAAATGTTAGACAGATGAGGTATTATACTGCTAAATTAAAATTTGGAACCATTAGAATGTTTCATAGATAAATCATCAAACAGATGAATAGAAGGCTTACAGAAATTGTCAACAATATTATAGCATTAGGAGAACCCATCCAACAATCTGATCAAGCTTTTAAAGTAATTAGAGGAATTCCTTCTCATTGGAATGGCATATCTAATGCTATTCTTCAATCCTCACCTATCAAGGATTTAACAATGAAAGAACTAATTGGGACACTAATGATGTATGAAGTAGAAATATAGGCTAAATCTGAATATTATTAGATTATTGTAAAGAAATAAAATAATTCTCTAAAAGTGACATCTCAGAAGCATAGTATAAAAAACAAGAAGTCCAAGAAGAGAAAAATTAAGATTCCTCTAACTTTGAAATGAAACTAAGTCAACTAGATAAAAAGTTCAGTAAGTTTTATAAGAAGAAAATAGGATTCAAAAATCTTTTAGTAAGGATGATAAAGAACCAAGAGAAGTTGTATGTAATGAATGAAAAATGTTGGTTCATATTATACCAGATTTCCCACAACTGAAAGATAAATGGGAAAGACAAGAAAAGAGATATCATAAGAATGTTGTTTATGGTCACAAAGGAAAAAAGAGAAATGAAATACACATGGAGTGTATCTAAATACTCCAAAATCCCTTAAAAGTCTGATTCAAATAAGGAGCAATCAAATCTAAGGGAAAACATGTTCTTTTTGGCCAATAAAGAAGAATAAAAGATAAAAAATTATTATTCTTATGATTCTAATACTAGTAGTTTCTCAAATGATAAACTAACTACCTACTTTTGTATGTTAAAAAAATATTCTTCTCTAGTAAATAAGCACAAGTCCTTAAAAATATTCATAATGTTGTTTTAAGTGAAAGAGACACTCAGTTAAAACAACATTAAGAGTTGATTGAAAAATTCAACTCATCTACTAAAAACTGTGTTGATCATGAAAAAATGATAAAAATATTATAGGATCATGTAAAATATTATAAGAGTATTTATCTTTTTTTTAATAAAGGGTAAAATATCTTAAATGATATTCTTTGGAAATTTTCATTAAAAGGGAATGATTTGAAATAGGAAGTAAGGGTGAAAAAACTAAATTATATAAAAATTACTTTGTCCCCAATTCAAAAAATGCTATTAGTTATTACTGTGGAAAAAATGTCCATGTAAATAATAAATTTTATTTGATAAATCCTCAAGTTGGTGGTACTAAACAAGATTTTATTTATAAAAAAATTTATGAAGAAAGTGACATAATTTATGGATAAGTAAAGAAGATGTGGGCTCCAAAATCACTGCTAGCTAACACTAATGGACCCAAAAAGATATGGGTAACAAAACAAACATTTTTTAAATTGTTTTTGCGGGTAACAGGACATAGTAACAAAAATTCTATATGGTATTTGGAAAATTTCTATTTGATACATATGAGTGGAGATCCATCAAAATTTCATACATGGACTCAAATGGATGGAGGTCTTGTCACTTTTGGTGACAATGCTAAAGGAAAAATAGTTGGAAATTGGAACTGTTGGAGATATTAAGACCATCTCAATCAACAAAGTATTGTATATACAAGGCCTAAAGTAGAATCTGATAAGTACTTCTCAGCTCTGTGATGATGGTTTTTATGTTTGTTTTTCTATCTTTCTCATTTTTTAAAGATAAATTATTAAGTTTAGAGCACCAAGAACTGATCATGTTTATAATGTTGATCTAAATTTCTTGTGTAAACAAAAAGTGAATTGTTTAACTGCTAAGACAAATGAGTCGTGGATATGGAACAGGAGACTTGGTCAATGTAATATTTATGATTTATATCAATTGTCAAAGAAACAGTTAGTTTCTGAATTTCCAAATCTTAAATTTGATGATGATAGATTATGTGATGCATTACTAATTGGAAAAAACACAAATATTCTTTCAAAACAATTAAAAAAAATTGCTACATCTAAGAATTTAGATCTTATTCATATGGATCTGTTTGGACTACCCAGGCTAGAAATCTTGGCTGTAAAATTGTATGTTTATGTTTTAGTCGATGATTATTCTAGATTTATCTGGGTTTATTTTCTGAAACTCAAAAGTGAATTTTTCACTAACTTCGAAATTTTTTTGTAAAATTGTTCAAAATGAAAAGGATTTTAAAATAATTTCATTGAGAAGTGATCATGGTGGAGAATTTTAGAATCAATAATTCAATTTTTTTCTGCTCAAATATAGGTATTAAACACACCTTATTTGTACCTAGAACGCATTAATAAAATGGAATTATTAAAATAATAAATAGAACTATTCAAGAAATGGAAAGGATTGTGCTGAATGAATACAGTCTTCCTACTGATTTTTGGGAAGAATCTATAAGTATAGCCTTCTATATCGTGAATAGAGTTTTAATTCAAATAATTTTAAAAAAGAAACTTTATGAACTTTGGAATAACAAAAAATCTAAAGTAAATTACGTTAAATTTTTTAGATGAAAGGTGTATATCTTGAACACCAAAGATAATCTTGGTAAGTTCGATCCAAAATCTGATGAAGGAATATTTTTATGATATTCTTCTTCTTATCAATCTTATAGAGTGCTTAATAAAAAGTCAAGGATTGTTGAAGAATTAGTTCATGTGAAGTTTGATTAAACTAACCCTTTTATTAAAGAGAAATATCAAACTGATAAAGTCACTGACTCTTCTGAAAACATGAGACTTGAAACCCTTAAAAATAATTCTGAAAATGATATTAATAAAATTCAGTTTAGTTAAAAAGAACATGATACTGAAGAACCTGTAAGTGTTCTTCCTAGATAGTCTAGAACCCAAACAAATCGTCCTTTAAAAACTATTATAAGAGATCTAGACATGGGAATTAGAATCAGAATAAATATATGAAACCTAGAATAATTCTCTACTTTTCTATCCCATTTGGAACCTAATAATATAGAGGAAGCCTTAGATGATGAAATTTGGATACATTGTATGCAGGAAGAATTGAATCAATTTAAAAGGAATGAGGTTTTGGAACTTGTAAAGAGACCAACTAATTATCCAGTTATTAGAACCAAGTGGGTTTTTAGAAACAAACAGGATGATCAAGGGATCATTACGAGAAATAAAACTATATTAGTAACAAAAGGTTATAATTAGTAAGAAGGTATAGATTATGATGAATCCTTTGCACCTATAGCTATATTAAAATCTATAAGAATCCTTTTAGCTTATTCATCTCATGTGAATTTTAAATTATATCATATGGATGTTAATTTTTTTTTTAAATGGTTATTTAATAAAGGAAGTTTATTTTGAACAACCTCCAAGATTTGAAAATTTCATTAAACCAAATTATGTTTTTAAACTTACTGAAGCACTCTATAGACTTAAACAAGCACCTAAAGCTTGGTAATAAAGATTAAGTTATTTTCTTTTGAAAAATAGATTTACTGTTGGTTTGGATGACCCGACACTTTTTAAAAAAACAATTTGTTCTGATATTTTATTAGTTCAAATTTATGTTAATGTTGTTATTTTTGGTTCTTCTAATAAAAATATTTGTAATGACTTTTTATAATTCATGCAAAAAGAATTTGAGATGAGTATTATTAGAGAGCTTAATTTCTTTTTAGGATTTCAAATTTATCAAAAATGTTTTGGAAATGTTTTGAATCAAAGTAAATATATTATTGATCTATTGAAAAAATTTGGACTTGAAAATATAAAGACATATAAAACTCTTATTTGTACCAACATAAAGCTTGTGTTGGAGGAAGCTAAAAACCCAATAGATAACAATATATATAGATGTATGATTGGTATTTTTTTATAACTTACTACTATTTGACCAGACATTTTGTTTTCTATATGTATTTGTGATATATTTTAATAAAATCCAAAAGAATACCATATTACTACTATTAAAATAATTTTTAGATATATGAAGGAAGTATTTTTCAATCTCTTCTTTATCCCAAAAATTTTGATTTTAATTTAATCTCATATTCAGATGCTGATTTTGGAGGTTGTAGGTTAGATAAAAAAAGTGCCTTAAGAACTTGTCACTTTTTAAGAAAATCTTTAGTATCTTGGTTTAGTAAGAAAAAACACTCACTTTCCATGCCAACAACCAAGGAAGAATATGTATCTTTTGGCTGTTTTTGTTCACAATTATTGTGGATGAAAAACACTCTACTAGACTTTGGATTAAAATTTTAATAGTATACCTATTATATCTGATAATACTAGTGCTATAAATGTTTCAAAAAATCCTGTAAGTCATTCTAGGACTAAGCACATTGATATAAAGAATCATTTTCTAAGAGATCAGGTTTTTAAGAAGGATATATCTTTAGAATTTTTTAATACTGAATATCATTTGGCTGATATTTTCACTAAACCACTTCCCACTGCTTGTTTTAATATTATTAAGGGGGGTTAGGTTCATTTAATTTTAAATAAATATTTATTAATTTATTTAATTTTTAATGAATACTTATTTCTAATAAAAAAATTACTATTTATTTTACTCTCGTTATTTATTTGTTTAAATATATTGGTTTTTAATTTTTAAGTCATGTATTTTCAAAAATGTAATAATTTCCCTATGTAATTGGCATGGGAAATAAGGTCACATCATTATCTATAGAAAACCATTCAAGTTACCTTACCCCTTTTTTAAAACCATTTCGCCTACCCAAACCTTCATCAACCTTCAAAACCCTTGAATTTGAAAAACTTTGAACTTCATATTCTCAAAAATAGTGAAGACCAAGCAAACCGATGAAATAGAATCCATTGACCTGAATCATCATCGAGTTCCATCAAGAAATATTCTTCAAGGAAAGGTTGTAGAATTTGATTGGTTGTATGAGATGAACCTTCTTCTTAAGAATACTTTATCATTTCAAGGTTTGGAATTTTTATTCAATGAGGTGAATACAGATTTTCTTTATAAGGTTGAACTGAAGCATTTCTATAGTAGTTTATAGTTCATTTTTTGAGAAATAAAAGATATTATATCTACCAAAATATATGAAAAGGAATTTTTAATTTATTATGTATAATAGCTCAACTTTTGAAATTCCCTCATGATGGTGTATTTCATTTTAACCTTTGATATATTGGAAATAATGATCATAAGTATGTTGACATTGTGTATTTTCCATTTGGATCAAGAAACATTAAAAAAAAAATTTGTTAATGATCTTGAGGCAGATCATAAAGTGATAGTTAAGTTTATTCAAACTATAATTTCCCCAAGAGTTGCTAAAATAAAGAAAATTTTATACCTTGATATGTACATCATGTTTTTGTTAATCAGTGACATAAAGATAAAATTTTCAAGGTACATGTTGATATATTTGAATTATATTTTCCAAGCATAAGCTCAAATGTCGTTTTATCCCTATGGTAGGATACTCTCCTGGATTATGTTTAGGAAGAACTTGATTCATTTATTTGATGCAAGAGTGAAGTTTCATCATACTAATGTTATGAATGATGATACTCTAAGGAAGTTTGGATTTTACTGTAGTAATATGAAAGGAATGTTTATGCCATTTGGTGTAGATAACCAACAGAGGTATGGATCATTTGCTTAGCGATATCAAAGTGCTACAAGAAATGAATGAATTGGTGAGTCCAAAACTGAAGGTGTCTCTAAGTCTACTAAAATAAAATTAAGATTTGATAGTTTAGAAAACAAAGAAGAAGAAGAGATTCAAGATGAGCTTGTTATGAAACCAGGGAACAGAGAAGAACCATCACCTGAAGAGCCAGTGTTGGGTTCAGTAGAATCTACCTATTCGGTTCATTTGGAAGAACCAGTGCATGAAGATGATCAATAAGAAGAAAGTCATGTTAGAGAGCTTCAGGATTTTTCTCAACCAGTTGATCAGGTTCGAGATGAAGTTGTTCAAGAATAGGTTTTCCAATAATAACAACAATTGAAAATATCAACAACTGAGGATACATATCTTATTCAGCATCAGGATATGTCGTCCATTGATCAGTCATTAGAGAAGCATAGATCTCTCTCTAGAGAAAAGACATAAGTACTTGATAATTTTTCATTATCATGTGGAATGTCTATTGAGAAGTATGATACTAATACCTTATCCATTATGGTTGTTGATAAATCCAAGAATTCAGATGAAGGGACCTCTAATTCCATGAGAAATTAGACTGAGGATCTTGTGATTAAGTTCAATAAGGTTCAAGAGGAGAATTCAATTCTTAGACAGTATTTGGAGGCTTTGAGAAAATAGTTTTATGGTTTGTATAATTAATCAGCCCTAAAGATAGAGTTTGAGTCTATTCAGACTAAACTTCAAGAAATTAAATAACATTCTAAGTCAAATAAATATTTTGATTCTTTTAACAGGGAGATACTAGATCAGACTGGAAAAATCAAATATGAACTTATATTCAAAATAGATTTTTCATACCACAAATAGTATTTGGGAAGCAAGTTTGAGTCAATCAAGGGAAGTGTTACTCAAGTTAGTGCTTCTACCTCAACCCCTTCAGCCTCACTATATCTCATTAGAAGATTTCAAGCAATAACATTTGTCATGGATGATATTAACAATAGATTGTATAACCTTCAGTCCAACAGTGTCCCTTTTTCAGTCTTGTTGGACAACCAATGATTTCTTATTGAGAAACTAACCTCAAGAGAACCAGGTATTCATCTTATTCTCAACAGGTTAAGTGATTAGTTAGTTCTGTTTATACAGAAAGAGGAGATCCAGTATGAATTTTTAAAGTTCAATTTTGTTGAAAATCTGTATGTGAGTCAGGATTCTGGAGATTTTATAACGAAGTTGGGAGATAATATTTCTGAAAGATTACAGGTGTAGATGGTTGAACTCAAATAGGTCATTCACATTGTTCAGGTTCCTACAAAACCTGTACCAGAAATAGATCTTGATCAAACACTTTTACCTTCCACCATATCTGATAACTAACCTTTCCTATAGCCAATCTCTCAAATGCATTTGTACAATTTTTAGTAATAAAATTTCATTATTTTTATTTTTTTGTGCTATATTTTATATCCTTTTTTGTTTATCTCAATCTCCAGAACCAATGTATTGTTTATCCAAACAGCACATTATAACATACATTTATTGTTTGTGCAATATTAAAAGTGTTTTAATCTTTTTCAAAACTTTATTTTTGATATCACAAAAAGGGAGATAAAATCGGATGAACACCACATTACAATTTTGATGAAATAATATTGTGAAATCAGAATTATAAATATGTTTAAAAAATTCTATATTATGTTAAGAATTTTATGGGTTTTGTGATCATCAAAACATGGGATATTTTTGGGCACGTATTGTCTCAACAATACTCTATAATTTATTATGATTTTGATTCTCACAAATTCCCTTGTTTGTTTTACTAATGATTTTACTTTAAGTATATTTCAAGGAATTAATATTCTTTATACTATTTATTATAAAATTATTTTCAAGATTTTAATTCACAAGGAATATTTATTAAAGTGTTTGGGATGCATATTTAAGCATTCTGGAAACATTGTTTATACCCTACATGAATAAGCGTAATGTAAGGAATAAACTCTATGCTTTGTACAGTGCGTATGTATCATGTAACATACATTTCTATTCAAAATTATTCTGGAAGAAGAAAGTATGGTATCTCAAACCTACATAGTATGTATGGTTAATCAACCCTACATTATCAAAAAAGTATGGTCATCGAACCACACATTTTTCAATTGGAGATAGTATGGTTAAAGAACCATACATAAGTAATTACCCTTATGTTTTAGAGAGAAAAATATGGATAATATACCTTACATTTTCAACCTTACATTCGGGAGATGAACACTATGTTGTTGAACCATATATTCTCTATTTTTTCATTTTGTGAAGGAACCCTACATTTGACTTTTCAACATTGGAGATTTAAATCCACAATATTTTGTGTGATTTATTCAATGGTCTTGATGGTATTAAAGGTTGTTTCAATGATTATTTTTGATTTATTTGAAGCTCGTTATATTTTATTCAATGAACCGTATTCAACGGATATTTTCACACCTATTATTAAGGGAAGTTTAAACTCTTATATTTTATATGAATTTTAATATCTATGATTTATCAGGCATCTTTTGTGGATCTGGAATTCTGAAGAAGGATGTTTTCTTTATATATTCTATCAGTGTATCATTTTTATACATGGGATTTTTGAAATGGATATTTTTTCGTATAAAATCATACTCTGGTGAAAATATTTTTACATTGTTATAGAAAACAAACAACTCTAATAGAGGACTACACTTTGGATGTATACATGTTCTATCTCGTTCTTTTGTAACCTTGTTTCTACTCTTTTTGTTATTGTTTTTAATTGAAGATATTTGTGCAACCAGGATCACTTCAGACTCATTCTATCTTCAAGACAATTATTTATAGAGAAGAAGATTAATATACTATCAATTTTGGTTTCTAGAATTATGAATACCAACCTATTTTCAACAAATAAAATTCTCTTGACTTATTGGAGTTTCAACTGCTCGTACTAAGTTATAGTGGAGTATCAGCTTCTCAATCTAAGCTGTGGATTTTCAGTTCTCTGTTAAAGAACTAGAAGTCTCTATTTTGTTTTAGCCTTGTTGTAAAGGTTTCAACTACCTACACTCAGTTGTGGAATTTCAGTATTGTGATAAGAGGACCATTCTACTGAAATTCACCAAGCTCGCAGAGAGGGCAATTGGTGGAGTGGACTAGGAGATCTTTCTGCCTATAACTACTATAAAAAGTTGTGTTATTTTATTTATATTTATCCACTACTTATATTGCATACAGAAGAAAACTCTGCTTATCTATTTAAATTATAGAGGGTGTCAAAAGCCATAATTTTGGAAGTTTTTTAAAAGACACAATTCACCCCCCCCCCCCTCCTCTTATGTTACAATGTATATTCCGACCAAACATTGGCCACACCCTCATCCTTGATTTTTTGGATATCGACCTCATCTCCAAGTTTTGGTTTGGTGGAATGTCCCTTCAGGTACATAATCCTTTTCCATGAAATTATCACATAAATTGACAATGTCAACAAATTGATCATTATCACGGTCCGCCTGCTCAGTAGAAAGTGAAGCATTAAAGGCATCAGTTTCCCCCACATGTAATGATACCACATATAAATCATCATTCATACAGGATAGAGGAGGGATCAAAGTGAGTGGAGAGCCCAGAGAGGTTGGCATCTATGCATTTTTGGCAGTAGTATGCCCTTGCGCAGGCTAAGCATTTGAAAATGTAGGTGAAGGGTCCATAGACTTTTTTTGTATGACATGCTGAAAGCCCTCATTGTCCAAAATCTTAGACTTACCTTTCCTTTTAGAAAAAGCAAGTGAGTCATGCCTCAAATCAAGATCAACTTCTTTTTTTGTGGCAACTGCAAGAGTAGATTGTTCATCATTTTTAGATTTTTTTTTCCTCCTCATCAGTAGTCTTAACCCAAGAGGTCTTTAAACCACATTAGTATATGATTCATTTATGTTATACCGATAAATCTATTATGTTATAATAAATACTTATAAAATTACAATAAATCTATTTAATTAATAAATCTATTTATTATATTTTTAATTATAAAATTTTAATTATATATAAATAGTTTTTAAATATATTTATTTATAATTATAATTATAACTATATATATTAAAATAATTATAAAATTAGATACATCTATTATAATTAAATATATATATACAAATATTTGTAAATATATTTATTTATACTTATAATTATATATATATATATATATATATATTTAAATAATTATAAAATTAAAGTAAATATACTTATTATACTTATAATTTTATAAATATATATAATTAAATAGATATATTTATAAATATATACAAATATTTATAATTATAATTATAAATAAATATAGATATATTTAAATCATTATAAAATTATAATAAATATATTAATTATTTATATTTATAAAATTATAAATATAATAAATATATTTATTATAATTTTATAATTATTTAAATATATATATATTTATAATTACAACTATAAATATATATATATATATTATAATTTTTTAATTATAAATAATTATTTATTTATTTATATTTATATTTCTAAATAAATATATATACATTTAAATAGTTATAAAATTTTAATAAATATATTAAATATATATTTATAAAATTATAAATATAATAAATATATTTATTATAAATTTATAATTATTTATATATATATATATAATTATAACTATAAATATATATTAATTTATTATAACTCGGTCATCCAACCCTATTTATTTAGACATTAAAGTCCAACCCTCCTGGGGTACAACGTTGCTGGCCTCTGTCAAGGTTTTCACGTAGCCTCCCATTGCAGCAGACCTACTAAACCCCATCACTCCCAAAATTGCCCAGTTTTGTCTAGGTTTCACGTTGTTGCATGTCAGATTTGGTAATTCACACCAGTCTGTCGATGCACTCCCCTTAGAGGTCCTCCATCATCACACCGACCCATACAGTGCCCGCTTCACACCACCCCACAACCCTGCTTGACTTCATCCATAGCCTGCAGAGTGCCACCCCTTTCAATGTTCTCCATCATCACACCAACCCACCCGCTTTTGAGGTCTCTATCATCCTACTAGCCCACACTTATAGTGAATCCACCGCTTCATGTCACACCAGTCCTTCGTTATCATCACTAGCCCTTCCACCTGGGAATAGTAGAACCCATGCCTCATTCAAGGGTCAGCATAGCAGTCGGGGATCGAACCCCCGACCTATTGGATGTAGCGGTCGGTTCCGTTCCACTTGAATGGAAATCATTTTCATTTTATAAATATATATAATTAATATATTAATTATATGTATTTATAATATTATTAATATAAGAAATATAGTTATTACAATTTTATAATTATTGAAATAAATATATATAAATTTATAGTTATAAATATAAATATTTATTTATTTATTTATATAATTATAAAATTATAATAAATATCTATATTATATATTTATAATTATATATAATAAATGTATTAATTATATATATTTATTATATATAATTATAAATAAAATAAATATATTAATGATAATTTTTTAATTATAAATATATATTTTTGATAATATTTATAATTTTACAAATATATATAAATATATAAATATATTTATTATATATATAAATATAAATAAATATTTATTTATTATATATATAATTTTATCAATATATATAATAATTTAAATAAATTATTAGCATTATATCTTTATCAATGCTAAAATTTTAACACTCTTAAAGATGCCATTTATCAGCGCTTCTTATTTTAGCACTGATAAAAATAACCTTTATCAGAACTTTTAATGTAGCACAAATAAAAGCATTACCCAATTTTATAAATGAACCCCAAACAGCCACCTTCTCTCCCATACACCTTCAAGCGTTTGTGGAAGCCTTCATCTGCCACGTCGCCGCTCTCACCACTACTGCTCTCGCTACCCTACTCATCACCTCCACTCTAACCTCCTCTTCTCGTCGCTACCACTCTACCCGCCTCTCTCGTCGCAGCCCCTCTCACTATCGCATATCTCGTCGGTGCTCTTGCTACCACTACTCTCTCCACCGACCCTCCATGTGGTACCCTCACCACCCTACCATCATTTTCTCCTTTCTATCCTAACCTAAAGGTTAGGGATGAACCTTTTTCTTATGATTTCATTATGTCTGGTGCATTTGAATAATTTTTTGGGCTCTCTTCATCCTATATTTGAATTTACAGACCATTCTCCATTGATTTGTGATAGGTTACCCCATGTGTTTGCCATTGAATTTGAGAACCATGATTGTTTTCATGTTTAACTCTATGTTTTTCATATCAAGTAATAACATTAAATTTTTTTATGTGTTATTAGAAAGTTAAATCAAGTTTTATGTGATTTTCATTTCAATTCCAAGGAGTTCTCAATTGTGGAACTTGTTAAAAATATTTTTTTAATAAACCATGCACACAATGTGTTTGAAAAATTGCATAAATTCTCTTTATAAATAAATTATAAGATTTTATAAGGTGTTTTGGTCATAAATGTGAATTCTCAATAGACACAATATTTTTATTTTTAATTTCAATCAATACTTGAAATTCCAAGCATTTATAAAATATTTAAATATTTCTTTAAAATAAAATGTGAGTTTTAAAGAATTATTTTGATTTTAAAATCAGAGGAAATCACCAACTTGATGTTTGAAAAATTATTCTTATGTTAATTGGATTTCAAACCAAGATTTTGGGGTGATTTGAATGTGTTAAAAATGTCATAAAATGTTGTCTTATTTTTAAAGTGGTGAGTTAACCCTTGTGATCTATATTTAAAATCACTTTTTTGACTTGGTTAATTTTTATATCAATGTTTTGGGGTGTTCAAAGCTTTTAATATTTCCAAATGAGATAGATTGTTTTAATAGCACTACTAGAAATCCAGCATTTCCCAACGGTTTAGAACCGTTGGGAAAGGCTGCAGAACCGTTGGTATATGTTATACCAACGGTTCTGCAAACTGAAGGGAAGTAAGCTGTTGGGAAAGGCTTTTCCCAACAGTTTACAGAGAACCATTGGGATAGGTTAGAAAAAATCAACCTATCCCAACGGTTCTGCCAAACCATTGGGAAAGGCCTTTCCCAACGGTTTGGCCCGTTGGGAAATCATCAGAAAATTTTCTTTCCCAACGGTTTACAAACCGTTGGTAAAAACAACCATACAACAGGATATCCCAATGGTTTCAAACCGTTGGGATACGGTGTTCTTACCAACGGTTCCTTGAACCGTTGGTAAAAACAGCTATAGAGCCTATGCCAACGGTTTTCAAACCGTTGGCATAGGATATGCTGTGCAAATTGCATAGCAGCCTGCAATTTGCACAGCAGGTCTGGTTTTTGGGCATTCACCCTCGGTTTCAATTTAATTTTCAATCCAATTATGCCCTCGTTTTCAATTCATTTTTCAATCCAATTATTGTACCTGTAACACATATAATGCATACATATAGAGAACAAACCAACACATACAAATAATGCAAACCAACCAACCAACACATATAATGCATCCTGAAAATATACACATCCATAATTAAAGTAGAATTCATAACATAATTATAAACATACATAATTCATTTAGAGTTCATTTTAAAATTTAGATGACAATCATATGTGGAATCCGGAATTCAATTCATAATTTGATTGGTTTTTCATATACCATATATTTTTAATAGAAATGATATCTATTTTAAACAAAATACATACATCTGGAAAGATACCGGTCACACCATGCCTCATATTGAGGCGAGGTTAACTCGTACACGTCACAAATGACTCATTGATCGTTGTCCTAAAGTATCAACATATTCTGAAATCGTTTGGTCGGTTTTCTGTATGTCAGTTGTTGTTTTCACTTAAAATGAAGTGTTTTTTAAATAAAAGAGAGACACTTTGAATGGTGTCGGCCACACCGCGCCTCGTATTGAGGCGAGGTTAACTCGTACACATCACAAATGACCCATGGATTGTTGTGCTAAAATATAAACACAATCAGAATGCATTTGGTTGGTTTTCCGTATGAATTTAAAATGTAGTCCATTTTAAAGAAAAGAGATACACATAGAGTGGTATCGGCCAAACCGCGACTCGGATTGAGGCGTGGTTGACTCGTACACGTAACATATGATCCATGAATCGTTGTCCTAAATTTTCAACAGATTTTGAATGCATTTGGTCAGTTTTTCATATGTCAGTTGTTTATTTCACTTATAATCTTGTCCATTTTAAACAAAAGAGACATAGTCAGGGTGGTACCGGCCACACCGCATCTTTGATTTAGACGGGGTTGACTCTTACAGGTCACATATGACCCATGGATTGTTGGGATAAATTATCAACAGATTCAGAATGCGTTTGGTCGGTTTTCCGTATGTCAGTTAATGCTTTTCACTTAAAATGACGTCCTTTTGAAACAAAAGACGGACACTTTGAGTGGTGCTGGCCACACCACGTCTCTGGATTGAGCTAAAACCACCGTGAAACATTCTAATTATTATTCGTGACGTGTACGCGCAGACGTCACGTCAATCGGATGTGTGGTTTTCACGGTACGACTCAATATTCATGTTTTAAGTGATGTGTGCACTTCGTAAACGCGCGTGAGGGGGGTCCAAATGGGACGAACAAAGTCGGAATGGCCTGAAATCAGATGAAAAATACGGGAGAGTGATTTATGAAGTGGTCGAGTAGACGTCACATCAATCGGATGTGCTGTGTGCCCGCGGTGACCGACAACGCAGTTCTGGTGTCATAAACGGCCAAAACGGGTGTCCAACGGTCAAATTCATATCGGACGACCTCAGATTGAGCTGAAACCACCGTGAAACATTCTAATTATTATTCGTGACGTGTATGCGCAGACGGCACGTCAATTGGACGTGCGGTTTGCGTGGTGCGGCTCAATATTCGTCTTTTAAGTGATGCGCGCGCTTCGTAAACGCGCGTGAGGGGGGTCCAAACGGGCCGAACGAAGTCGGAATGGCCTGAAATCAGAAAAAAAAATACGGGTGAGTGATTTATGAAGTGGTCGAGTAGACGGAACGTCAATCAGACGTGCCGTGTGCCCGCGGTGACCGACAACGCAGTTCTGGTGTCATAAACGGACAAAACGGGCGTCCAATGGTCAAATTCATAGAGGATGACCTCAGATTGAGCTGAAACCACCGTGAAACATTCTAATTATTATTCGTCACGTGTAAGCGTAGAAGGTACATCAATTGGACGTGCGGTTTGCGCGGTACGGCTCAATATTCGTATTTTAAGTGATGTGCGCGCTTCGTAAACGCGCGTGAGGGGGGTCCAAACGGGCCGAACGAAGTCGGAATGGCCTGAAATCATACGAAAAATACGGGGGAGTGATTTCTGAAGTGGTCGAGCAGACGGAACGTCAATCGGATGTGCCGTGTGCCCGCGGTGACCGACAACGCAGTTCTGGTGTCATAAACGGCCAAAACGGGCGTCCAACGGTCAAATTCAAAGCGGACGACCTCGGATTGACCTGAAACCACCGTGAAACATTCTAATTATTATTCGTGACATGTACGCGTAGACGGAACGTCAATCGGACGTGCGGTTTGCATGGTACGGCTCAACATTCATGTTTTAAGTGATGTGTGCGCTTCGTAAACGCGCGTGAGGGTGGTCCAAATGGGCCGAACGATTTCGGAATGGCCTGAAATCAGACGAAAAATATGGGTGAGTGATTTATGAAGTGGTCGAGAAGACGGCACGTCAATCGGACGTGTCGTGTGCCCGCGGTGACCGACAACGCAGTTCTGGTGTCATAAACAGCCAAAACGGGCGTCCAACGGTCAAATTCATAGCGGACGACCTCAGATTGACCTGAACCCACTGTGCAACATTCTAATTATTATTCGTGACGTTTACGCGCAGACGGCACGTCAATCGGATGTGTGGTTTGCGCGGTAGGTCAATATTCATATTTTAAGTGATGCGCGCGCTTCGTAAACGCGCGTGAGGGTGGTCCAAACAGGCCGAACAATTTCAGAATGGCCTGAAATCAGACGAAAAATATGGGTGAGTGATTTATGAAGTGTTCGAGCAGACGACATGTCAATCGGACGTGCCGTGTGCCCGCAGTGACCGACAACGCAGTTCTGGTGTCATAAACGGCCAAAACGGGCGTCAAACGGTCAAATTCATAGCGGACGACCTCGGATTGACCTGAAACCACCGTGAAACATTCTAATTATTATTCGTGACATGTACGCGCAGACGGCACGTCAATCAGACGTGCGGTTTGCACGGTACGGCTCAATATTCGTGTTTTAAGTGATGTGTGCGCTTCTTAAACGCGCGTGAGGGTGGTCCAAACGGGCCGAATGATTTCGGAATGGCCTGAAATCAGATGACAAATATGGGTGAGTGATTTATGAAGTGGTCGAGTAGACGGAACGTCAATCGGACGTGCCGTGTGCCCGTGGTGACCGACAACGCAGTTCTGGTGTCATAAACGGCCAAAACGGGCATCCAACGGTCAAATTTATAGCGGACGACCTCAGATTGAGCTGAAACCACCGTGAAACATTCTAATTATTTTTCGTGACATGTACGCACAGACGGAACGTCAATCGGACGTGCGGTTTGCACGGTACGGCTAAATATTCGTATTTTAAGTGATGCGCGCGCTTCGTAAACGCGCGTGAGGGGGGTCCAAACGGGCCGAACGATATCGGAATGGCCTGAAATCAGACAAAAAATACGGGTGAGTGATTTATGAAGTGGTCGAGCAGACCGCACGTCAATCGGATGTGCCGTGTGCCCGCGGTGACCGACATCGCAGTTCTGGTGTCACAAACGGCCAAAACGGGCGTCCAACGGTCAAATTAATAGCGGACGACCTCAGATTGAGCTGAAACCACCGTGCAACATTCTAATTATTATTCGTGACGTGTACGCGCAGACGGCACGTCAATCGGACGTGCGGTTTGCGCGGTACGGCTCAATATTCGTATTTTAAGTGATGCACGCGCTTCGTAAACGCGCGTGAGGGGGGTCCAAACAGGCCGAACGAAGTCATAATGGCCTGAAATCAGACGACAAATACGGGTGAGTGATTTCTGAAGTGGTCGAGCAGACGGCACGTCAATCGGACGTGCCGTGTGCCCGCGGTGACCGACAACGCTGTTCTGGTGTCATAAACGGCCAAAATGGGCGTCCAATGGTCAAATTCACAGCAGACGACTCCGGATTGAGCTGAAACCACCGTGCAACATTCTAATTATTATTCGTGATGTGTACGCGCAGAAGGCACGTCAATCGGACGTGCGGTTTGCGCGGTACGGCTCAATATTCGTGTTTTAAGTGATGTGCGCGCTTCGTAAACGCGCGTGAGGGTGGTCCAAATGGGCCGAACGATTTCGGAATGGCATGAAATCAGACGAAAAATACGGGTGAGTGATTTATGAAGTGGTCGAGCAGACGGCACGTCAATCGGATGTGTCGTGTGCCCGCGGTGACCGACAACGCAGTTCTGGTGTCATAAACGGCCAAAACGGGCGTCCAACGGTCAAATTCATAGCGGACGACCTCGGATTGACCTAAAACCACCGTGAAACATTCTAATTATTATTCGTGACATGTACGCGCAGACGGCACTTCAATCGGACGTGCGGTTTGTGCAGTACGGCTCAATATTCATATTTTAAGTGATGCACGCGCTTCGTAAACGCGCGTGAGGGTGGTCCAAACGGGCCGAACGAAGTCTGAATGGCCTGAAATCAGATGACAAATACGAGTGAGTGATTTATGAAGTGGTTGAGTAGACGGCACGTCAATCGGACGTGCTGTGTGCCCGCGGTGACCGACAACGCAGTTCTGGTGTCATAAACGGCCAAAACGGGCATCCAACGGTCAAATTCATAGCGGACGACCTCGGATTGACCTGAAACCACCGTGAAACATTCTAATTATTATTCGTGACGTGTACGTGCAGACGGAACGTCAATCGGACGTGCGGTTTGCACGGTACGGCTCAATATTCGTGTTTTAAGTGATGTGCGCGCTTCGTAAACGCGCGTGAGGGTGGTCCAAATGGGCCGAACGATATCGGAATGGCCTGAAATCAGACGACAAATACGGGTGAGTGATTTATGAAGTGGTCGAGCAGACGGCACATCAATCGGACGTGTCGTGTGCCCGCGGTGACCGACAACGCAGTTCTGGTGTCATAAACGGCCAAAACAGGCGTCAAACGGTCAAATTCATAGCGGACGACCTCGGATTGACCTGAAACCACCGTGAACCATTCTCATTATTATTCGTGATGTGTACGCGCAGACGGAACGTCAATCGGATGTGCGGTTTGCGCGGTACGACTCAATATTCGTGTTTTAAGTGATGTGTGCGCTTCGTAAACGCGCGTGAGGGTGGTCCAAACGGGCCGAACGATTTCCGAATGGCCTGAAATCAGACGAAAAATACGGGTGAGTGATTTATGAAGTGGTCGAGCAGACGTCACGTCAATCGGACGTGCCGTGTGCCCGCGGTGACCGACAACGCAGTTCTGGTGTCATAAATGGCCAAAACGGGCGTCAAACGGTCAAATTCATAGCGGACGACCTCAGATTGACCTGAAACCACCGTGAAACATTATAATTATTATTTTTGACGTGTACGCGTAGACGGCACGCCAATCGGACATGCGGTTTGCGCGGTACGGCTCAATATTCGTGTTTTAAGTGATGCGCGCGCTTCGTAAACGCGCGTGAGGGGGGTCCAAACAGGACGAACGAAGTCGGAATGGCCTGAAATCAGACGAAAAATATGGGTGAGTGATTTATGAAGTGGTCGAGCAGACGGCACGTCAATCAGACGTGCCGTGTTCCCACGGTGACCGACAACGCAGTTCTGGTGTCATAAACGGCCAAAACGGGTGTCAAACGGTCAAATTCATAGCGGACGACCTCGGATTGACCTGAAACCACCGTGAAACATTCTAATTATTATTCGTGACATGTACGCGAAGACGGAACGTCAATCGGACGTGCGGTTTGCGCGGTACGGCTCAATATTCGTGTTTTAAGTGATGTGCGCGCTTCGTAAACGCGCGTGAGGGTGGTCCAAACGGGCCGAACGATTTCGGAATGGCCTGAAATAAGACGACAAATACGGGTAAGTGATTTAAGAAGTGTTCGAGTAGACGGCATGTCAATCGGACGTGCCGTATGCCCGCGGTGACCGACAACGCAGTTCTGGTGTCATAAACGGCCAAAACGGGCGTCAAACGGTCAAATTCATAGCGGACGACCTCGGATTGACCTGAAACCACCGTTAAACATTCTAATTATTATTCGTGACGTGTACGCGTAGATGGCATGCCAATCGGACGTGCGGTTTGCACGGTACGGCTCAATATTCGTGTTTTAAGTGATGCGCGCGCTTCGTAAACGCGCGTGAGGGGGGTCCAAACGGGCCGAACGAAGTTGGAATGGCCTGAAATCAGACGACAAATACGGGTGAGTGATTTCTGAAGTGGTCGAGCAGACGGCACATCAATTGGACGTGTCGTGTGCCCGCGGTGACCGACAACGCAGTTCTGGTGTCATAAACGGCCAAAACGGGTGTCCAACGGTCAAATTCATAGCGGACGACCTTGGATTGTCCTGAAACCACCGTTCAACATTCTAATTATTATTCGTGACATGTACGTTCATACGGTATGTCAATCGGACGTGCGGTTTGCGCGGTACGGCTCAATATTCGTGTTTTAAGTGATGTGCGCGCTTCGTAAACGCGCGTGAGGGTGGTCCAAACGGGCCGAACGATTTTGGAATGGCCTGAAATCAGATAAAAAATATGGGTGAGTGATTTATGAAGTGTTCGAGCAGACGTCACATTAATCGAACGTGCCGTGTGCCCGCGGTGACCGACAACGCAGTTCTGGTGTCATAAACGGCCAAAACGGGCGTCCAACGGTCAAATTCATAGAGGACGACCTCGGATTGACCTGAAACCACCGTGCAACATTCTAATTATTATTCGTGACGTGTACGCAAAGACGTCATGCCAATCGGACGTGCCATGTGCCCGCGGTGACCGACAACGCAGTTCTGGTGTCATAAACGGCCAAAATACTGTCCATTTTAAACAAAATAGAGACACTTTGAGTGGTGTCGGCCACACCGCGCCTCGGATTGAGGTGGCGTTGACTCGTACACGTCACATATGACCCATGGATTGTTCTCCTAAAGTTTCAACAGAAACCGAATGCGTTTGGTCGGTTTTCCGTATGTCATTTTTTGTTTTCACTAAAAATGAAGTCCATTTTAAACAAAATAGAGACACTTTGAGTGGTGTTGGCCACACCGCGCCTCGGATTGAGGTGGCATTGACTCGTACACGTCACATATGACCCATGGATCGTTCTCCTAAAGTTTCAACAGAAACCGAATGCGTTTGGTCGGTTTTCCGTATGTACTTCAAATACTGTCCATTTTAAACAAAAGAAAGTCACTTAGAGTGGTCCCGACCACACCGCATCTCGGATTTAAGCGGGGTTGACTCGTACACGTCTCAAATGACCCATGTATCGTTTTCTTAAAGTATAAACACAATCTGAATGCGTTTGGCCGGTTTTCCGTATGCCAGTTGATGTTTTTCACTTAAAATGATGCCCTTTTGAAACAAAAGACATACACTTTGAGTTGTTCCGACCACACCGCGCCTCGGATTGAGGCGGGGTTGATTCGTACACGTCACATATGACCCATGGATCGTTGTCCTAAAGCATCAACACATTTCAGGGGGTTGTCCGGGGTTGTTCAGGGGGCTGTCTGGGGGGTGTTTGGGGGGTTGTCCGGGGTCCAAGGGGGAGGGTGGGGGGGTTGTCCGGGGGCTGTCCAGGGGGCTATCTGGGGTCCAGGGTGGAGGGTTGGGGGCTGTACGGGGGGTTGTCCAGGGGGCTGTCCGCGGGGGCTGTCTGGGGGGGCTGTCCGCGGGGGCTGTCCGGGGGGGCTGTCCGGTGGGTGTCCGGGGGGCTGTCCGGGGACCAAGGAGGAGGGTGGGGGGCTGTGCGGGGTCTGTCCGGGGGGTGTTTGGGGGTTGTTCCGAGGGTTGTCCGGGGTTGTTCAGGGGGCTGTCCGGGGGTGGTTCAGGGGATTGTTCAGGGGTTGTTCAGGGGTTGTTCAGGGGTTGTTCAGGGGTTGTTCAGGGGGTTGTCCAGGGTTGTTCAGGGGGCTGTCCGGGGGGTGTTTGGGGGGTTGTCCGGGGTCCAAGGGGGAGGGTGGGGGGGTTGTCCGGGGGGCTATCCGGGGTCCAGGGTGGAGGGTTGGGGGCTGTACGGGGGGCTGTCCAGGGGGCTGTCCGTGGGGCTGTCCGGGGGGTGTTTGGGGGGTGTTCGGGGTCCAAGGGGGAGGGGGAGTTGTCCACGGTCCAAGAATGAGGGGGGTTGTCTAGGGAGTTCTCAAACACACAACCACTAAAAGACAACAACATCCATAAAAACAGACAGTATATAAAAATAACTCAACTCCAGTACTATACTACGAGTCTAGATAAAACCAACAACTAGAATAGATTAAACATCAAATCTCAGTAATATAAGTCAAAAATGTAACAGATCGATATGTCCCACATCAGCATCACCATCACCATCATCATCATCATCATCACCGTCGTCATTGTCCTCCTCATCGTCCTCACCCTCCACAGCGCCTTCCTCCTCGCCTTCTCCCTCCTCCTCGCCCTCCTCATCTCCCTCCTCTTCCGCATCAGACTCCTCGCCATCATCATCTTCAAGCTGGACATTGGCCTGACCACCACTGGAACTGCCACCTGGTGCACCATATATAGAATGTATCGACGACATGTATTCATCAATCGCTGGGCTGGCCTCTGCTGGAAGTGTTGGACGTAGAACTTCAATAAATTTCATAAATGCACTGTTTTCCCTAGCAGACTGTTCTGCCGTCTCTGTGGCCCTTTTCTCAGCCTGTTCTGCCTGTGCCCTAACTTGCTGCAGCTCGGTGGCACTACAACTCGTACCTGAGGCAGACCAATACCTCGTCGAGGCTATCCTAGGTCGGCAGCGTACTCTGCCAGAATGATCCTCTCCCAACACCTGATGTAAGTGATCAGATGGCCCAAAATTGTCTGCTTCTTGGGCATCGAGGGCCTCTAAAGCATCCTGTTACAAATATAAATATATTATTAAGTTACGAAATAGATATTAAAATATAAAATCAACAGATTAAAACTTACAATCTGCTGCTGAGTCGCTTCGTTGACAGCACTTCCATCCTTTTTTCGTCTACTCGAGCAAAACAGTTTTGCTCGAGGCACACGTCCTTCAATATTTTGTACTTGCCTCTACAATGACATTGAAAACAAAAGTTATATAAAAACTTTAGCAAATGATTAAATAATTGAGGAAACAAAATAAAATGTAAGTCGTAAAGAAAACTTATAAACAATTGTCATACCTACTGCTTCTCATGATCCGGCATCATCGTGCGTCCTAGTGTATGGAGGTATTTTTTTTCATCAATGTTTTTTTTATTTTTTCCAGATGATTCCTAAATAAAATTCGATAATTCAAAGGATAATATTAATTCAAAACTTGAAAGTTATTATTTAAATACCTCAAATGTAATTCATACCTTAAACTGGGTACTCGTCCAATGAGTAATCATCTGACGATACTGCTCTATAGGACAATCATCCATGACTGGTACCGCCTCTAACTCAGTGCCAACTCTATCACGCCAGCCAATATACAGCTCATGCTTGTAGGCTCTCCAAAGCTCGCCTAAATCCTTTAGATGTTCCAGTCGTGCACCCTCACCATCAGGAAAATTAAATCGAAGCTGAAATCAAAATATTAATTCATATAAATACAAAAATAATTCATGGCATTAAATACAACATATTTTTTTACCCATATCTCTGCCCAAGTTCTATCTTTGACCTCATGTGGCAAATGTCTCCACGATAGCGGGCTGACGGGAATGATGTCGGAGTATTTGGCAAGCTTCGCCAGAAAACTCCGACATTGCTGCCCTGTTTTCTCAACCATCTGATTGTCTTCATTATATTCCACCATAACCTGTGTGCGACGGTTCCACACCGAACACATGTGTGTACGAACCCGCCCCTGCCTCCTGTCAGTAGATGTATCTGTCATGAAAGAAAAACAAATATTTTATCAAAACATGTTATAATGAAAATAAATATTGCTATAAAAATTTGTTAGGGTTTTATAAATATACCTGCGCTAGTCTGATCAATGAGTGGCGTCGGATCCACAGAACCTGATGGAACACCCTCTGGTGGAACAGGAGTCGAAGACGATGGAATATAAAAGCTCGGAGAGACAGAAGTAGAAGGAAAAGAATATGGAACAGCTGTATGACCTGATGCTGACTGGGGAGTGGGAATCATCATGGGATGTGAAAATGATGGGGCAGAAGATGCAGAAGGTAGCGAAAACATGGGAGGCCTAAATACCTCGTGTGTCCCTAACGACACACCGGGATCAAAATGTGGGAAGGCTGAAATGTCAGTGGGAGGGGCAGGGTCTAGTCGGGCACGCGCAGCTCTACGTCCACCTCTGGTACGAACCCTCCTCGTACCACCGGCCTGAGTACTAGGACCAGTACTAGGCTCCTCGTCGAATAACTGTCGACGTAATGGTGGATCCTACAAAAAAGTTTACAAAAAAAATTAATCACATGACATTATATATTTTGTAAATATATATATATATATATATATATATGAAATAAAGTACTCACTGTAGGCACTAATGGTGGAATGCCCATCTCCTCCATCCGACGATTATTCTCCGCCATTTTTTTTCTTCGTCTCTCTTCAATTGGCTGCATTTCCTGCATTTGAAAACAAATATATAATTAATTAGAAAAATAAAATTAATGTGTAAACCAAAAAACTAAATATATGAGGGAATGAGGGGATTCATTGGTAATTTAGCTATCAATTGTTTTAGAAGAGCTTGAATGAATTTAATAAAACATACAAGTTGTAATGTTCACCAAGTTAGAAATATTGTTTGATTTGGTTTGAATACAGTTCAATTCCAAATTAGAAAATGCAATTCAAATAAAACAGCAACCAATAAACATTGAAAATTCACATAACGGTCAGCTAAAACATATTTGTGATCAATACTAAATAAATATGAATATTACCAACCTTAACAACCCAACTCGAGGTAAACCAAAAGAATTGAGAACATGGATGAATGATTCTATATATTTCCAACCACAACTTCAGGTTCACAATCAACTCTGACAATTGAGCTATTGGAGTCATCAAAAGAAATAAATGGATTGGTTCCAATGGAAATAGGGACAGTGTCAATTCCATCATCAGCATCATCAAAAATATGTCTTGGAATTACTTCAACTATGACACCAAATTCAGGTTGAAGTTGATCTTTGACATAAAAAACTTGTTTAGCCATTGATGCCAACACATATGGTTCTTCGGTAGCAAGAGTGCGGGTCATATTAATTACTCAAAATCCACAATCATCAATAAATGTGCCATGTCTCGTCATCGAATCAAACCAATGACATTTCATCATTGTGACTCGTCCATGAGAGTAATAATCCAATATTATTATTTTCTCAACGACTCCATAATAACCCACATTTTCAAGTCGCGGTCTACTATCTGATGCACTGGCATAACAATCTGTTGTGGCAGTAACCATAATACCATCATGTTGTGTTCTCATGTTTTTGGCTCGTTCAGTGACAATAAATCTGTACCCATTGATAACAATTGATTTACAGTCACGAACCACGGTATTAGGACCAAAAGCCAAAGCTCTTATTTCCTCAGAGACAGAGTCAGCAGACAAACTCAATACCTACAATATAAATGACAGTTAAACTTAAGTAAATATTGAAATAATTAATTTAAACAGTAATATTTTTACCTTCAATTTTAACCAAGCAGAAAACTCTTTGCTATGCAAAGTCTCTCTCCTTCTCAAAGATAAAGAACGATGATTCCTATTTATCATTGTTTTATGTTACCTGTAGATAAAAAAATATGAATAGTTTAACAGATATATATGTAAGATATACATATTCAATTTTGTTACCTGATATAGTCATCGAACAAATCACAGTTGAACAAAACTGTGCGATGTGCCATCTCCCGCTCTTCATGGCTAAATGTCTTCAATGTATATGATCCAGGAATTCCTCCTATTTGAGGAAGTGATGGAAAACTGGGTTCAATTTTCTCATATTGTTCTTCTTCATTTCTCATTGGTCTGTTCATTCTTGTAGTAAGATCAGACAAATACATTGAACAGAAATCCATACATTCTTGAGCTAAGTAACCGTTCACGATAGAACCTTCGGGATGATTCTTGTTTCGAACATAAGACTTTAATGTGAACATATTTCTTTCAGTTGGATACATCCAACGAAAAGAAACAGGTCCTCCGAGAAGTATTTCAGTTGGAATATGGACAGTCAGATACAGCATGCATGTGAAAAATGATGGGGGAAATATTTTCTCCAACTCACACAAAATTAATGGGGCATCTGTCAACATTTTTTTCAAGAAAGACTTGGACAACTTCTTAGCACAAAGATCTCTAAACAAATGGCACAACCGAATAAAACCCACCCTTACATTATTGGACAAAAGATGACGGATTGTTATTGGAAGCAACTCATGCAGTAGAACGTGATAATCATGAGTCTTCAAAGATTTTAGCTTCAACTCTCTTCTGTTGACCCGTTTAGATATGTTGCTTGAATAGCCATCAGGAACTCTAATAGTCTCTAATACTTCCAAAAATTGTTTTTTCAGTAGGTGTCATCACATAAGAAGCACATGGAAGTTGCCATTTATTTTCACTGATACGCACAGGATGCAATTCTGGTCTGATGCCCCAATCCACCAAGTCACGTCGAGATCGTAAATCATCTTTTGTCTTCCCCTTGACATTTAGAAGAACGGAAAGCAACATTTCACATATATTCTTTTCAATATGCATTACGTCTAATCAATGACGTAGCAAATTGGTTGACCAATAAGGAAAATCAAAAAAATACTCCTCTTCCTCCAATTGTAACAGGTTTCTGTGGAAACATTCTTTCTCTTTCCAGATTTCATTTGACCCTTCCCGAACGAAAAACTGAAATCTTTCAATTCATTAAGCACATCAGTTCCAGACATACGCTGAGGTGGATCATTGGTCTCTATAGTATTATCAAATCTTCGACGATTCATTCTATATGGATGATCCTTTGGAAAAAATCGTCGATGTCCCATAAAACTGAAACTACAACGATGTTTCAGTCTTCTGAATCGTGTATTCTTCATACAAACTGGACATGACAGTTTTCCCTTCGTGCTCCATCCAGACATCATTGCATAATCCGGAAAATCATTGATTGTCCACATAAGGGCAGCACGCATCTGAAATATGTCTTTATAACATGCATCGTATGTGCGCACACCCACATCCCAAAGAAGTTTCAACTCTTTTATT
Source organism: Viscum album (assembly GCA_963277665.1). NCBI lineage: Eukaryota > Viridiplantae > Streptophyta > Magnoliopsida > Santalales > Viscaceae > Viscum > Viscum album. Next base: position 1,895,544,736 of record OY728130.1, on the reverse strand, counting down.
AAAGGTTTCATGTATACATCAATATCAATGTCGGGATCAGAAGGACCAGATATGAGTATACTCATGAAAGTGAAATATTTTTTCATACACAACCATGGGGGAAGATTATAAATGTGTATAAAAACTGTCCATGTGCTGTGCGAAGTAAGCATCTGCCCAAAAGGATTAAAACCGTCGCATGAAAGACCCAGCCTCACATTATGCACGTCAGCTGAAAAATCAGGATGTCGAGCATCAAATCTCTGCCATGAAAATCCATCTGCAGGATGAACCAACTCATCATTAGCCTTCTTTCTCTCGGTATCATTCCATCTCATTTTTATTGATATGTCATCAGACATAAAAAGATTCTGGAGTCTGGGGATCAATGGAAAGTGCCACATTACTTTCTGTAGAACGCGGGATGGTGTTCCATCAGATTTTGACTTCCAGCGGGATGTGCCACATTTTATACATTCATTTCGTTCAGCCGTTTCTTCCTAGAATAAACTGCAATCTTTCAGGCAAGCATGAATTTTGTTTCTGGAAAATCCAAGTTCTTCAACTAACTTCCATGCCATATAGTGGTTTAAGGGAATATTTGCATCATCTGGAAGTAAATCCTTCAAGAGGGTAAGAATGTAATCGATTGCTGTATTAGAAATCCCATACATAGTTTTTCCATGAAACAATCGGATTAAAAATTCCAGCTTTTTCATTTTATCGCATTGTCGATATACTGGAGTCGTGGCAGCATCATTCAATTTTTTCACCCTATCAATATCATCATTTTCACTAGATGCATCAGTTGTCCTCATATCGACATCTTCTTGAGTCGAAATCCTTTCTTTTTCATGATGATGAATAAACGGAAACCAATCATCTAACAAATTCTCCATTCCAGTCCTTTCATTTCGATCATCACCAATTTGAGATTTCATTTTCTGCCCATTGTGATACCACACAAAGTAGTTTGCTTGAAAACCATTTTTGGTTATGTGGTAGCTGACTTCTTCACGACTCAACCAAGGTCTACCAACACAATTGGAACATGGGCAGTGTATGCGACCACTATCTGAAGCATTGTGAAATGCAAAATCTATAAAGCTCTCCAAATTGTTTTGAAAATCGCTTGAGATACGATCGGTTTCATACATCCAACTTCTGTCCATTCTGTAAAAAGAATTCATATAAGTCATTTTGTCATAAACAATTCAATAGGATTGAACTTTAATAGAAAATACATTTAAGTAAACGATAAAGGAAGAAAATAATCATGGTATCAACTACACATGTGAAAAAAACATACTAATGTGTTATTGAAAAAATGTAAAACCAACAAGAACTTAATGTGTTATCACATCAGAGCATGCCTCATCCCATAACCATATTAGTAGGGTATCCTCATATGCGATTTACCTTTTTGAATTAATATGCACTTCCTCACCAGGTACCTGAGTAGATTTCATAGATATAATCATCTCACATCCTGTAAGGCTTCCATTATGTATGATCTGCAGAATAATTTGAGTGATCATGAATCATGCATGGGATCTTCCCATGATCACTATAGATTATGAGAAGGAATTATGATAGGTCACGTGAAGAACATCAAACACATATTTTAGATAATTTGAGACATAATATAATAAAATAATGTATAAATCTATGGAATTTGGGATAAAATGTGGGTTGTCCACGGGGGTCGATGATGTTCGGACGGGGGGTTCGCGAGAGCACGGCCACCCCCTGTGGCCAGCCCACCCACCCCCCTGGACAGCCCGCCCACCCCTCATTGACAGCCCGGCCACCCCCGTGGACAGCCCGTCCACCCTTGTGGACTGCCCACCCACCCCCGTACCCCCCTGGACACCCCGTACCCCCCCCCCCCCCGGGATAGCCTCGTCCACCCTCGCAAACAGCCCACACCCCCCTCCCCTGCAACCCCACCACCACCACCTAGACATACCAACCCCCCTGGACACCCCACACACCCCTCCCCCACCAGGACACCCCACCCAGACCCCCAGGACAGCCCACACCCCCTGGACAGCTCCGCCCACCCCCGTGGATAGCCTTTCCCACCCCCGTGGACAGCCCCGCCCACCCCCGTGGACAACCCACCCACCCCCATGGACGCCCCCTACCCCCTAGACAGCCCAACCACCCCCGTGGACAGCCCACCCACCCCCCTCGACACCCCTTTTCCCTATGGACAGCCCCTCACCCCCTTGGATAGCCCGCCCACCCCCCTAGACACCCCTACCCCCTGTGGCCAGCCCACCCACCCCCCCTGGACAGCCCACCCACCCCTCCTTGACAGCCCGACCACCCCCGTGGACAGCCCGTCCACCCTTGTGGACAACCCGCCCACCCCCGTACCCCCCTGGACACCCCGTACCCCCCTGGATAGCCCCGCCCACCCTCCCAAACAGCCCACACCCCCCTCCCCTGCAACTCCACCACCACCACCTAGACATACCACCCCCCTGGACACCCCACACACCCCTCCCCCACCAGGACACCCCACCCAGACCCCCAGGACAGCCCACACCCCCTCGACAGCCCCGCCCACCCCCTCGACAGCCCCGCCCACCCCCGTGGATAGCCTTTCCCACCCCCATGAACACCCCCGCCCACCCCCGTGGACAACCCACCCACCCCGTGGACACCCCCTACCCCCACAATCCATTATCCAAAACATATCAAATTGGTTTGAACACAATCCATAATTCCCACAATCCATTATCCAAAACATGTAAACATTCATGATAGCCTCCCCCAACTCTGATTTACATGTTTTGAACACTCTCCTTCCAAACATAGAATACAAAAACATTAAATAAGTCTTCACAAACACAAACAATATCCTATTTAGATATTAATTTCAATAATCAATTAAACCACCAACACCTGGAAAAAATATATTCATTAAAACAACTACAACAATATGGTTGAGATCAAATTTTACCTATTTGTATGGGGGTGTACCTGTTGGGATAGGGGGTGCTGGTGTTCGGATTCGCGAGATAAGTGGAGTCGGATGGGGTTCGGGAGAGCAGCCGAGCGAATAGATTAGGGCTCTGTCCGAATGGGGAGAGGAGATCCCGATCTGGAATTTGGGGGAAACCTTTGCCAACGGTTTATAAAAACTGTTGGCAAAGGCACACATTTCCCAATAGTTCCAGTGAACCGTTGGGAAATGTGTGAGTTTAGAACCCCTTTCCCAACGGTTCCAGTGAACCGTTGGGAAAGGTGTGAGTTTTCCCAACGGTTCCAGTGAACCGTTGGGAAAGGGTCCACCGAAATTCCCTTTGCCAACGGTTTTGTTGAACCGTTGGCAAAGGATCCCTATACCAACGGTTTAAGTAAACCGTTGGTATACTAACGTTGGTAAAAGCCTAAATTCCAGTAGTGTAGGGTGTGTTTTCCCATGTGGATTGGATTTTGAAACTTATTGTGTCTTTTATTGTTTTTCAATGATTGTTTAAAGGGCAGTGTGAATTCCCAATTGAGTTTAAAATGAGTTTTGACAAAATTGGTCCCAAGAGTAGATTGAGATAGCTTTTATAAATGATAAAATGACTTGTAATTACAATCATGTTTTTAAAAGAGAAGGCACATTTTAAATTTTATGAAAATGAGTTTTAATATAAGGTGTGATCCCCCCTAAGACCCTTTGATTCTGGTATGATCATTATGGCATCTAATCCCATGTGGGTGTGTTTATTATTAACAAATTGTATATGTTGTTTAGGTTAGATGGAATGTGCACGACCATCATGTTAACCCCAACAAGTCCATGTTCATTAGTTTCATTAGAATCATCACTCGTTAATGCATACTAATTGATATAGATTTGTGGAACCATGTTGTTCCCATTCTTCAGACACTAATGTGGGAAGAGATTATGGTAACATTATGATATCATTTCTTTATTTTACTAAAAAATAAAATAATGAAACATTGAATTACTCTTCACCATCCCTTGTAGATTGAATTTATAGTAAATAAATCTCATAAGAAAAATGTATTAACGCTTGCTGTAATGATTCATAGAGGCTTTCACACAATTCTAATGACATGTCATCTTAAAGATGCTGATGTAAAAAAAGCCCCACACCCACCACTTATGTATACACACCTGATAACCCATGAAGCATGGAATGTGTTTATAGAACATCGTGTGGATGTTTATTTTCATGTACATTGTGTCTGGTAATACATTGTTTGAAAATATGTGTATTCATCACTTTGATTGAAAATTTTTTATTTATGAATCAGAAACTGAGTGATGAAAATAAGGAATGGGAGGCAAAACCAACATAACCCTATTGTAATGTAAGGATGGGGTATGTTTCACTTGAAAAAAATGGTAAGTATTTTAAATCAACCGTAATAATTTTATGTGACATGAAACAACAACATACTTGTGTTCCTATGATAATATAAATATTTATAAATCCAAATCCAAATCCACTTTCATCCCACACCATGTGCTATGAATGGAGGCACATGTAAATAAATATGGGATACTAATAGATGCATACACACAAAAAGTGTGAGAAACATTTGTAAGTATGAAATTATAGTAAAAATTACTTTAAATCGCTATTACATAACAATTATTACTTATTTTCCTATATTTTTTATCTGATATAGTCACATGAGTCATCAACACCTGTACCGAATGAACACCTATTATCGACGGCATTGAAGCAGCCAGAACAGTATGGTCGCGTTAGAGGTGTAGTTTTTGGGATGACACCCCAAACATATTATTAGAAAAGAACAAGAGGTGGATAAAGGTAAACAAATGAAAGAGATGAAAGCAATATTAGTTTCCCATGAAGAAAAATTCCAATGGAAGACTGAGTTTTTGGTAAATATTATGTGGAGGAAGAAAATAGAAGCAACAACTTAAGAACAACCATTGTGTGAAGACCCCCCCCCCCCACACACACACACACCAGCTTTAAGGCAATTCATTCCCCTCAAATGAATGACTTAGTTGTGGTAATAAATGTTCTAATAATATTTTCTATAAAATGTGATTTCAATAAATACTGATACATTTCCCATACTGATATTCTAGAGTAAGAAAATGGTTATGATTTATATCTATCAAAATCCACACATCACCTTGTAGTGAGGGCTACAATTTTCAATATCAAAGACGACATTCTACAAAATAGACCACTTCCAACAGGTCCTGTGAGATTGGCTATTAGTTTAGATCATGAGCTAAGCACCAAGATACATGTTCCGCAAGATGACGATAGTATTCATATGGTCAACTGAGTTGTTGGATCATTCATCGAATGTCTGTCACATATTGTAAAAAAACATTTTGACAAAGAGGTATTCATTTCCGATTTATTTTTAAATATAAACATTTAACAATTAATTAAAATAGGTCTAAAATGATGAATGTTATTTTAGAAGGATAAAGGGAAGGGTTGAAATGAAATATCAAATAAAAACCATCTAAAAGATCAACCAAATTACAAAAAAATTGAAACTACATTTACCCCGCACGTTCAATAATTGTATTTACCAACATTGAAGGTTCATGCAGATCCAAAGTTAAAAAATGGTAGTAGTTATGTGGTTGATTTTAAAGAAAATATGTATGAAGAGGAAGGTAGAGACTACATTATTGTTGAGAATGTAAATGAAATCATCAACTATGAATGGCTAGGATCCTTAGTAGTCCTCACTCCATGAACCTTACATATGAGAAAATCTTATTAATACCAATGATGCAGGGGGGGAAACTCTAAAATTTAATCATATCAAATATATTTTCATTTATTTCATTACTTATTTATATTTTTGTTTTAGGAAATATTGAATGCTCATTGCAGTCAAATTGGATACTCCAAAGATTTATTTCCTAGATTCAATGCATGGATACCCAATAAACCGACCACACATGATGATATTTTTGAATAAGTAATGCACTACATCCAACATTTTAGAACTAAACTTCATGTTATATAATTTATATTATGTTTTAATGTGGATTCTGTTATAATAAGGTGGTGCATCAATATCATGAAAAACAAGGAATTGGGATAGGGGCTAAGCATAAGGATCCTAACAAGTTCTACAACTGGAAAAGTATCAGGGTATATATAATAATATTTCACTATCCAAACACATATCAAAACAAATTAATTATTTTTATCAATATTTCTAAAGTTTCTTAAATAAAAAAAATAGAAAGGATTGTGGTTATTATGTTTGTAAATTTATGAGATAGATCATATTCCATCAACAAACTAGCATCCCCGAAGAGTCAGTTTCAAAGATAATTACTATATCATTTAAAATATTTATTAATACTTTGTTTATTTATATTTTTATAGTATTTCTATGACAATTGAAAAGGCTCATACTCACAAGACAATATATATTTTTTTATAAATGAATGGGCATCATACCTGATAACAGAATGTACATAAATAGCATGAAGATATGACTTCCATAGAAGTAATGGATTTTTTCATATTTATGTTTAATTTGTTGATGTTTTTTATTACGCGCATATGAATTTTTTTCTTATACATGTGGACTCCTTTGTTTGAGTTGGTGTGGTTTGTTCGAAGCTTCTAATGCTCTTGAGAGATTATACTTCGAGGCTGTAACTGAGATAATGACAACAAGGAAATGGGTCAATAAGGTATACAACTATCCTGAAAAGATGAATTCATGATACATATTTAATTAATTTTTTCATCATTTTATATACTATTTATAAGTTATTTCCCCTATTATTATTATCTAACACTAATTTAGTTATTTTCACAGATCCATATACTTTCCATTGTTTTTATTTGTTGAGCTACCAACACTGTATAGAGTCAATGTTATTTCGTGGAAAAACATTTATCGTTGTAATCCAGAAGAGTTGAGGAAGATCATGTTCTCATTGGGGTGACTTCTCATGATATAGTGGGCACATGATCTTTTTTCACTCTCCTGACTTTCAACAACGAGAATGTTTCTCATGTTTTTTTCACTAAGAACATCGAGTCAATATAAAGTGTTGATAGATCGACAACGAAAAGTAGCGGGAGTTGTGATAACAATGGTAGTTAAGGTTTTTTTCGATACTTTGGTATGTGTAGGAATCAGCTACACCTCAATCTGACAAACGGTGTGATAAGTATGACTTTAAGTACTTCTTTCTATTTAAAATTAACATAAATTTTAGTAAAAAAGACAATTGACATGATCAAAACTAATAATACCTATTCATATTATATTGATACTATAATAAAATGGTCCATAAGTCATTTGTGACATGTATGAATCATTTTTACCTCAATCTGATACACAATGTGCCCATTATGACTCAAAGTGTCTCTTTTTATTTAAAATTGACATTGATTTTTTGTAAAAAAACATATGACATACTGAAAACCAAGAAACTTCATTCATATTATCTTGATAATTTAGGAAAATTATCCATAATTCATTTTAAATGTGTATGAGTCAACTTGACATAAATTTGATGCATAGTGTCACCGGTATAATTCCAAGTGTGTCTATTTATTTAAATCTGACATTAATTTTAGTAAAAAGAACAAATAACATTCTGAAAACCTATAAAACACATTCTTATTGTTTTGATACTTTAGAAAAATAATTCATAAGTCATTTGTGACATGTAGGAATCATCCACACCTCAATCCGATGCAAGGTGTGACTTTTATAACTCTAAGTGTGTATTTTATTTAAAAATGACATTAATTCTAGTAAAAAGAACAAGTGATGTGCTGAAAACCTATAAAACACATTCAGATTATTTTTATACTTTAGTTAAATGATCCATAAATCATTTGTGACATGTAGGAATCAACCACGCCTTAATATGAGGCATAGTGTTACCGTTATAATTCCAAGTGTGTCTATTTATTTAAATTTGACATTAATTTTAGGAAAAATAACAAGTGACATACTGAAACCCAATAAAACACATTAGGATTGTTTTGATACTTTATAAAAATGATCCATAAGTCATTTTTGACATGTTGGAATTTTTCGTACCTCAATATGATGCATGGTGTGACCGGTATGACTCCAAGTGCTTCTTTCTATTTTAAATTGACATAAAATTTAGTAAAAAAGAAAACTAACATACTCAAAACTAAGAAAACACATTCAGATTGTTTTTATACTTTACAAAAACTGTATATAAGTCATTTTTTATGTGTAGGAACCAACTTCATCTCAATATTATGCACGGTGTGACCGGTATGACTAAAAGCATGTCAATTTATTTAAATTTGATATTAAATTTAGTAAAAATAATAAGTGACATACTGAAAACTATGCAAACACATTTGGATTGTATTGATACTTCATAAAAATAGTCTATAAGTCATTTTTATTAGTTAGGAATCAAACAAATCTCAATAAGATGCACGGTGTGACCGCTATAACTCTAAGTGTGTCTATTTATTTAAAATCGGCATTAATTTTAGTAAAAAGAACAAGTGACATACTGAAAATTGAGAAAACACATTTGGATAATTTTGATACTTTAGGAAAAGGATCCATATGTCATTTTTAACATGTAGGAATCATATGAACCTCAATCTGATGCACAGTGTGAACGGTATGACTCAAAGTGTCTTTTTATTTAAATTTGAAATTTATTTTAGTAAAAAGAACATTTGACATACTGAAAACTGAGAAAACACATTCATATTATTTTGATAATTTTGGAAAATGATCCATAAGTTATTTTTTATGTGTAAGAGTCAACTGCACCTCAATATGATTCACAGTGTGGCTGGTATAATTCCAAGTGTGCCTATTTATTTAAAATTAACATTAATTTTATTAAAAAGAACAAGAGACATACTAAAACTGATAAAACACATTCAAATTGTTTTCTTATTTTAAAAAAATGATCCATAATTCATTTTCTAAGTGTAGGAATCAGTCGCACCACAATCCTATGCACAGTGTGACTGCAATAACTCTAAGTGTGTCTTTTTATTTAAAAATGACATTAATTTAAGTAAAAAATAACAAGTGACATACTAAAAAAATGATAAAACGTATTCAAGTTGTTTTTATACTTAAGAAAACGATCCATAAGTCATTTTTTATGTATATGAATCAACCACACCTCAATATGATGCATAGTGTGACCGAAATAATTCCAAGTCTTTCTATTTATTTAAAATTGACATTAGTTTTAGTAAAAATAATAAGTGACATACTAAAAACTGAGTAAACGCTTTTAGATTGTTTTGATACTTTAGAAAAATGATCCATGAGTCATTTTTGATGTTTAGGAATCATCTTCACCTCAATATGATGCATGGTGTGACTGGTATGAATCCAAGTGCTTCTTTTTATTTAAAATTGACATGAATTTTACTATAAAAGACAACTGACATACCCAAAACCAAGAAAATGCATTCGGATTGTTTTAATATTTTAATACAATAGTTTATAAGTCATTTTTGACATTTATGAATCAATTTCAGCTCAATATGATGCACAATGTGACCGGTATGACTAGAAGTGTGTTTATTTATTTAAAATTGGCATTAATTTTCGCAAAAAGAACAAGTGACATACTGAAAACTGAGAATACGTGTTTGGATTGTTTTTATACTTTAGTAAAATGATACATAAGTAATTTTTTATGTGTAGGAATCAATCATTCCTCAACCAAATGCACAGTATTACTGCTATTAATCTAAATGTGTCTATTTATTTAAAATTGACATTGATTTTAATAAAAAGAACAAGTGACATACTGAAAACTGAGTAAACTCATTTGTATTGTTTTGATACTTTAGGAAAATGATCCATAAGTCATTTCTGATGTGTAGGAATCAACCACACGTTAATATGATGCACAGTGTGACCAGTATGACTAAAAGTGTGTCTATTTCTTTGAAATTGACATAAATTTTAATAAAAAGAACAAGTGATATACTGAAAACTGAGAAAAATCATTTGAATTATTTTGAAACATTAGGAAAATGATTCAAAATTCATTTATAATGAGTATTAATCAACCTCACCTAAATCCGACACACGATGTGACTATTATAACTCTAATTCTGTCTTTTTATTTAAAATTGACATTAATTTTAGTAAAAGGAATAAGTGACATACTGAAAACTGAGAAAATGCATTCAGATTGTTTTGATACTTTAGGAAAAAGATCCATAAGTAATTTCTAACTAGCAGGAATCAGACTCACCTCAATCTGACGCACGGTGTGACTACTATAACTCTAAGTGTGTCTTTTTATTTGAAATTGACATTAATTTTAGTAAAAATAACAAGTGATATACTGAAAGCTGAATAAACACATTCAGATTATTTTGATACTTTAGAACAATGATCTATAAGTTATTTTTGATGTGTAGGAATCAACTTCACCTCAATATGATACACAATGTGATCGGTATAGCTAAAAATGTGTGTATTTATTTAAAACTCGCATTAATTTTAGTAAAAAAAGTGACATACTTAAAATTTGATAATTGCATATGTAATTATATAAAACATTGTTTGAAATGTATATAGTAATGTTTTTTTCTGTATTCATGATGTAACGACCCAGGCCAGAACAGCCACTCAAACTGTGTTAAACGGGTCGGGTGTTACTACCTTAAGTGCACCTCCCCAAACGCCAAAGGCTGCCGACTAGCAACAAGGGTCTTATAGGTATAGTGGAGAGGCTATACCCTCTCGGAGGATAATAATGGTACTGGTCTAAGTATAATAATAAATACGCAGTGGAATAAATGACTCAGAAAACTTGAACTAGACCCACAAAGCAGAAGCACATTCAATATCGATAAATAGCAGAAGCAATAAATATAAACAATAGTCACAGAATTTAAACACAAAAACATGCTGATCACTCGTAACTACCACTGAACAACAAACAGGCATCAAAAGCAGGTCATACATATCCATATGTAAAGTTTCCAATGGATAACTAACTGCAGCTACAAAACAAGTAAGCATGCTGATATATGAAAGTAAGCAAAACAAAGTAAACTCTAGCTAGGAAATACCTCAAGGTCAATACCATCTCCATGCAATAGCTAATGCAGCCTAACTTCGGAAGCTGGCATCTTTCCTGCACATAAATCCATAAAGTCGGCACACGTCCCGAAGGGCCCGTGTAGGGTGTGAGACGAATCTCAGTAGGATACCACCCAAAGGTGCGTACCTAATATGAGTGTTAACCAGGCATGCATTTATAAGGAAAATAGTAAACATTACGATGCACAAAAAACACAAACTCCATTGGTGCTCAGCAGCCACCATGGAGAGTCACCTGCTTCGGCCAACACCAGAATCTCTGTCTTGTAACCCAGCACCATGTACCCCCTAACACCGCGTGTCTCGAGTACCGATATCCCGAAGGCACGCCCAAGAAATAGTAACCCAAAGTAACAGCGATTCTTGTCCATAACAAGTAACCGGAGGGACAATGATGTTTGCTTTTAAAATAAAGTAACTGTATGGACAGCGATGTCTTCCCTAAAAATAAAGTAACCGGAGGGACAGCGATGTCTGCCCTCAAATCACGGCGAGCCTTTGCCCCCAACCCAATAGCCTCAATGTTATCCCCTGAAGGCTCCTCACCTTCCATGTGGCTTCCTACGACAAGCACCCCAAACCAAAAGTACTTAAACTGAAACTAATGAGGGCCTCTACCCACATAAGTGGTCAAAACCACTTCATCACGGGGTCTCTCTGTGTGCACACTACTCAATGTTCTGGGTGAGCAGTAATCACCAAAATAGTACCCAAGCCACAACATCTCTAACACCTCATGCTCATGCGACCATGTCGCTCAAGTTTGATGGCCCTTACATCCAAGTAACTTGGGCCATTCCCAACCTAACAGTCACACTGCCTCAAGCTAACATCCATGACGCCTAATCCCGTTGTCAGAACCACCAAACGTAACCCGGGCCAAGCCTGACCTGTAATCAACATCACTCAAAAATATTCAGGTCATGCCCAACACAACCCAAAGGTTCCAACATATGCTATTCAGCAATTACATATATAACATATTTAAACAAAACACATAAACAGGCAAAACAATCTAAACAGTTGAATTGCACTAGCCCAACAGTTATCAAACAACAGTACTGAGGTCTTGAATGTCTATAACAATTCATATCAAGGTTTAATAAACTAAACTCAATAGTTTAATCAAACAAAACAATTATAACCATTTTGGAATTCCCCGTCCAAAATAACCTGATGAGAAATGGCCACTCGCCTAGCCCCACTCAAGCAAAATAGGTAATAGGGCATACCCAAAGGCATCTCATAGGTCAAATAAAAGTTAAATAGGCAATAACAGGTAAAACAGGGTCACACTCAAAATACCCAAAATAGTGCCAAATGTAGCACCACCCAAAAGTATGCGAAAACACAAAATGAGGTATGCACCTACCTGAGACTCGTAGACGTAAGCACGTACGATATTGAGATCCAATTCAAATCTTATCTTCATAGATATACATTTCCATCAAATCCCAGCAATTCCACTCGGATGGAAACTGGAACGTGTGAGGCAAGGAAACTGGAATGAAACAGGGTGTGTGGGTTTAGTCTCGCTGTTTTGATCCTACAGCCACTGAAGGATTGAAGAACATATGTCAGATGACAATTCTAGGGTAGGAGACATACTTTGGAACTTCATAATGGACCTTTTCCGAATTTGGGGAAGAAGAAGCTATTTTCAAAAATAAGACATGACGCCCTTTCATTTAAGTGAATAAAAAAGGTATGCAGTGTGTATTTAAGGACTACACACCGTGTAGTGGCCTTTTCCGTGCTCTGACTTAAGAGGAGATAGCCACATGGCTTGGGCACTCCACATGGGTTGACAGACAGCTTGAACCCAGCTAGTATGTAGAAAGGAGGGTACACGGCGTGTCGAGTAACACCACATGTCGTGTAGTAGGAAATTCTTACACGTTCATCACATGTCATGTACTCGGCGAGCACACGGCTAGTACTTTCCTAACCCATACATGGCGTGTACTTTAGAGTACACATCATGTAGTTTGGAAATTTCTAGAACTTCCCAGATTTTCCTAGTTTTCTCAGGAACAAGTCAAAGAATTCAAACAGAGTTGGGATTATAACCCTTTATAAAAACTCGGGTTCTTATAATCTCCCCACCTTAACATAGATCATCCCCAATCTATCAAATGAAACCCAGAGATGGAACTGAACATGCCACCCTGATCAAGGTAACCCGAACACTCCCAGTCTCAAATATTATGGCTAAATTCCTTAAGGGGCTCCCCACCTTAGAAATCTCCTAACCCAGTCTCAACCCTATAAAACTCAACAAAGCAAGGGCTTACTAACTTGTTTCTAGACTCATGGTCCACTCATGACGCATCGTCACCCCTACACCTCATTGGTGATCTCATGTTGTTTCTGACACCCAACGTATCCCGCACCACAGCGATGTCTGCTTCCACGAGGTCCTGCATCCCATAGATGCTCAAAATAAAACCTGATTCCATGCACCTCAAGTAACCCACATCCGCGATGCCCCAAATCCCAAGGCACCTCAATTAACAAGAATCCTTGATGCCCTAATTCCCACAAAACCTCAAGTAACCCTCATCCTCAATACCCCTGATGATACGCATCTCATACATATATATAAATATATCACGCACCCAATATGGCACCAATCCCACTGACCAGCATCTAGTCAGTCAACATATGTCATGTGAATCATGTGCACTCAAAACGAACATACCTCTACAGGTCATGGAAAAATTAAAACATGGAAATCACGGTCACACCTATGGTGTACCTCTAACCGTTGTCGGCTCACCAGCCTGCTCAGCCTCTGGCTGCTCCACGGCGTGCAGCTTGCCCGAAGTACGGCTGCTTGATACCTGACCTCTCTATGGTGCTGCTTCAGCCACTGGCCACTGACCCCTCAGATAGATCTCATTGTCTCTGTCACGTCCTCCGCGTGTAGTTGAACCTTGGCTACACTCTCCTGGTACTGAGCCGGAACCAACTCCATATGTCACCGTCTGTCCTGGTCCCTGCCTGCCGGTTGTCTAAGAAGGTTGCCTACATAACCTCTCCAGATGCCTGACCTATCCACATGACCAGCACTCCTTTGGAGACCTATCACACTGATTCTGAACATTTCATTGATGTCCATACTGAAAGAAAACCCACTGAAGAACTGCAACGAGGTGGTCTAGCTGAGTCCTTGGCCTGATCACCCTGCTGGAACTCATCTTGTCCTCGCTTCCTGTTGTTTGAACTGTCACCTGAAACTGTTCCCCAGCCAACATGAGGCTTATCCCTCTGGTTTCCATCTGCTATGAGCACCTGATTTACCACATCTGAAAATGAACCCAGCCTGAAGATATTCACCTGGATCCGAATGACATGTCGTAAACCATCCTCGAAGCGCCTCACCCATGTCGCGTCATTGCTCACCATACCCGGTGCAAAGCATAATAGCTTAGTGAAAGTAGCTGCATAGTCTATGACAGACTTGTCTCCCTGTTGAAGGCTCAAGAACTCCCGAGCTCTTTTGGCCCTCAGTGTCCATGGGTAAAAGTGCTCAAGGAACATATCCTCGAAGTCCTTCCATGCATTCCCCTCGTGCCTGCGAGCCTACACTTGCACATCCCACCAACGCTTCGCTGGTCTTCTCAGAGTGTTCGTCACCAGCTTGACCATCCTCCATAGAGGCGTCTCGAGCTACTCAAAGAACATATACATGCTCTCTATCTAGTTCTCAGCTTCCTAAGGACCACCCTCACCCTGAAAAAGTGTCGGGTGCTGCGACTGGAACTCTCGTGTCAGATATTTCATAGATGGCTCTGTACCCTACGCACTTATGTCGATCTCCTGCAAGACACGTACCAGGCTATCTTGGAGTTTATTGTCGAGCCATGGTTCAAACGCTGCCAAACCCAATTGTTGTCCTGCCTGCATTGGATCCTGAACCTGATCTAGTCCCTGAGCCTGTACCTTCGGCTCACGCTCTGCCTGCACCGGATCCTGGAACTGATCCTGCTTCTGCGACACTGTACCATCTCTGCCTGATGCTCCATCTGAGTCGGCTAAAAGGAACCCATTGAATACCATAAATTGTTATACATACCATATATATATATAAATATATATTCAATGCAGATAAGAAAAGTAGTAAAGAGGCAGCATAAAACAACTACCCTTACTCTCCCCTATCGCAACCCATTCCCATGGCATCCCAACCTTATGGCCTCCTTACCCGCCCCCAATAGAGCCAAGTATCAAAAATACCTTAGGTCATGCCTATCCCGACAACCAACGTTGCCTCAAACCGACGACTGATTCTCCAAATCCTGGTGATCAAAATCACCTCAACCAATAGTACCTGCCTTCTCATACAAGAGCGAGACCCAAATACCCTGTCACATGCAATTCTAAAAATATATAAAGCATGGAATAACACATTGCAATCAACAAAAAATTCTATCATAAATTTTACCAATTCACATTCCAAAGAATACAATAATGGAAATTTTATATTATTCACATGGCATTATCACTTCAAAAAGCATACATGTAGTTATGAAATTGAAATACCCTAAAAATGTACCTATCAAAAGCCAAATAAACAAGACTTTCCATATCAGGCCAAGGTACAATTCTCCCTTACCACACCGGGTCAAGGGTTGGATATCAAAATCAATAACATCACACACCAAGGGATCCACCGAGGTGGAAATAATATAAACTGTAATCTGAGCAAAAAGAAAAAAAGAAATTCCCATCCATGGAAACTTGGTCCATCCCTTATACCTGGGGCTGCAGGCACCCAAGCACAAGATAGAAACCTAGTTCTAGTCACAACCTATATCCAGTCTACCATATCCCAAAATAGTAAAACCAACATAAATAAAAAGAGAAGTCCCAATCTCATTAGTAGCCTGCAAAACACTGTTACTAAATCCCTGTCAAGAACTCCTCTGATACCACTTTGTAACGACCCAGACCCGAATAGTCACTCGAATATTGCTAAACAGGGTCGGGTGTTACTACCTTACGTGCACCTCCCCAAACGCCAAAGGTAGTTGACTAGCAGCGAGGGTCTTATAGGTATAGTGGGGAGGCTATACCCTCTAGGAGGGTAATAATGGTACGGGTCCAAGTATAATAATAAATATGCAGCAGAATAAACGAATCAGCAGACTCAAACTAGACCCGTAGAGCGAAATCACATTCAATATCGATAAACAGTGGATGCAATAAATATAAACAACAGCAGTGGAAAGTAAACACAACATCATGGTGATCACTTGTAACTACCACTGAACAACAAACATGCATCCAAAGCTGGTCATACATATCCATATGTAAAGGCATCAATGGCTAACCAATAGTAGCTACAAAACAAGTAAGCATGATGATACAGGAAAGTAAGCAAAACAAAGTAAACTTCAGCTAGGCAATACCTCAAGGTCCATACCATCTCCATGCAATAGCTAATGTAGCCCAACTCCTGAAGTTGGGCTCTTTCTTGCACGTAAATCCATAAAGTCTGCATGCGTCCTAAAGGGTCCGTGTAGGGTGTGAGATGAATCTTAGTAGGATACCACCCAACAGTGCGTACCTAATATGAGTGTTTAAGCAGGTATACATTTATAAGAAAAACAGTAAACAGTATGATGAACAAAAAAACACAAACTCCACTGGTGCTCAGAAGCCACCATGAAGTGTCACCTGCTTCGGCCAATGCTAGAATCTCTATCATGTAACCCAACACCATGGGCCCCATGACACCGCGTGTCTCGAGTACCGACATCCCTAAGGCACACCCAAGAAATAGTAACCCGAAGGAACATAATTTCCTGTCCTCAACAAGTAACCTGAGGGACAACGATGTTTGCCCTCAAAATAAAGTAACCGGAGGGATAGCAATGTCTGCCCTCAAAATAAAGTAACTGGAGGGACAGCGATGCCTTCCCTCAAATCACGGCAATCCTTTTCCCCCAACCCGATAGCCTCAATGTTATCCCCTGAAGGCTCCTCACCTTCCATGTGGCTTCCTACTGTAAGCACCCTCAAACCAAAAGTACCTAAACCATAACTAATGGGGGCCTCTACCCACACAAGTGGTCAAAACGACCTCATCACGGAGTCTCTCTGTGTGCACATGAGTCAAAGTTCTGGGTGAGCGGCAATCCCCAAAATAGTACCCAAGCCACAACATCTCTGAAACCTCATGCCCCTGCGACTACGTCAATCTAGTCTGATGGAACTTTCATCCAAGTAACCTAGGTCATGCCCAACCTGACAGTCACCCTGCCTCAAGCCGACATCCATGACGCCCAATCCTGTGGTCAGAACCACCCAACGTAACCCAATCCAAGCCCAACCTGTGATCAGCATCACTCAAAAATATCTGATCCATGCCCAACACAACCCAAAGGTACCAGTATATGTTATTCAGCAATTACATATATAATACATTTAAACAAAACATGTAAATAGAAAAAACAATCTAAAGAGTTGAATTGCACTAGCCCAACGGTTATCAAACAATAGTACTGAGGTCTTGAATGCCTCTAACAATTCATATCAAGGTTAATAAACTAAACTCAACAGTTTAATCAAACAAAACAATTATAAACATTTTGGAATTCCCCAACCAAAATGCCCCGATGAACAAGGGCCACTCATCCAACCCTGTTCAAGAAAAACATGTAACAGGGCATACCCAAAGGCATCTCATAGGTCAAATAACAGTTAAATAGTTAGTAACAGGTAAAATAGGGTCACGCTCAAAATACCTGAAAATGCGCCAAATGTCACGCTCTCTAAAAGTCTGTGAAAACACAAAAAGATGTATGCACCACCTAAATGAGACTCATAGACATAGGCATGTCTGATATCGAGATCCAATTCAAATCTGATCTTTATATATCTACGTTTCTGTCAAATCCCGTCAATTCCACTAGGATGGAAACTGCAACGCGTGAGGCAAGGAAACTAGAACGAAACAGGGTGCGTGGGTTTAGCATTGATATTGAGATCCCACAGCCACCGATAGATTAAAGAATGGATCTCGGGTGATGATTATAGAGTAGGAAACGTTCTTCAGAACTTCATAATGGACCTGTTCCAAAGTTGGGGAAGAAAAAGCTATTTTCTGAAATAAGACGCGATGCCCTTTCATTTAAGAAAATAAAAAAGGTACACAGCGTTTATTTAAGGACAACACTCCATGTAGTGGCCCTTTCCATACTCCGACTTAAGCAGAGATAGCCACATAGCTTGGGCGCTACCCATGGGTTGACACACAGCTTGAACCCAGCCAGTACATGGAAAGGAGGATACACAGCGTGTCGAGTAACATTATACGCTGTGTAGTAGGAATTTTTTACACGGTCATCACACGGAATGTACTCTGTGAGCACATGGCCGGTACTTTCCTAACCCATACACGGCGTGTACTTTAGATTACATGGCGTGTAGTCTGGAAATTTCCAGAACTTCCAAGATTTTCCCAGTTTTCTCCAAAATTTATAACAGATTCCGACTACGTGGCCCCATCCTGGCTGTCGCTGCTGGGATCTGATGGTCCAGATCACTCTGTCGCTCGCTAAAGGAGTCTCGCCCCCTGCCACCATCTGCAGCAGCTTTCTAAAGAGTGAAAGCTCCCAAATTCTCCAAAATTCATAACAGATTCCTCTCAACATGTAGATCATAGATGTAAATATTAACATGTACTTTAGACATTAATAATATTAATTCTTAAATATAAGTTCAATTACATCCAAATTTATAAATATATATATATATATATATATATATTGTCATTGAGGTACAATTACATTCAAATACACAAACAGGTCAGAAAGACAGATCATAGCCCCCCAAGGGGATAAACCACCCATCAAACCTTATTTAATTTAGTATCGGGTCTGTAGACCCATTGATCATTAATATTATTGCATATCCCGAAAAAATCAGTGCAGTATCATGACTACATCATTCTACATGCAGTACCAGGCTTGCGCTTTGCCTGCATCACCGTTTGTCTACATTATTATTTGCGTCACCGCCTGCATAGTACTCTAATAGTACCTGTGCCCAAAAGGGTTTAAACTCAAGATTTCTGGGATGCCAAGCAGAAGCATTTACCACTTGGGTACAGGCTTGTTGATATTATATACATATATATAATTATATAAATATGTTTATATTTATATGAAAATATTTATAAATATATTTATTTATAATTAAAATAAAAAATAAAAAATATTTAAATAATTATAAAATTATAATTAATATTTTTTAAATATATATATTTATTTATTTATTTATAAATATATATACTTATATATTAATAAATATATATATACTCGAAACGGTGCGAACCATGAACAAGTCCATGCTCTCCAAATTTATTGAAAAAAAGATAAAAGTATAAGAAACAAGGATGAAGAGGTAAAAGGAAAAACTTGCCCAAAGCTGGTAAGAAAAAAATATAAAGCACTTTCTCATCTTCTTCCACCTCCCCTTCCTAGGAGATGTCATCCACTTATCCACTTTGGAGTGATCCATGACTTTGGATCCACCATCTCTCCTTCAATCAGTAATTCTTTTTGAGCCACCTCTGAGTCAGTGTCTGTTTCATTAACATCAAGCACAACCACTTTGATTCTTCCAGCTTCCACTTCAACCACCACCAGTGCTTTGTAGTCCCACCATGGTAAGATTAATCAATTTGCAACACTAACTCGATCGTAGCTGACTCTCCCTGCCAAAAGTGATCAAGTCACCTTTGTGGGCTTGAGGCATGTTACAAAGCTCCCTGGATTTTTCCACTCCATGTATATAGGTCTCCCTACTAGTAGTGGCATTAAAATAGTCAAGGATATTAAAAAAATCATAGCAGATTCATTTAACCCGGCTTGTTTGAGAGAGGAGGTATTAAGATGATGTCCACGCATAGTAGCCAAACCCTATTGCACCCCCCCCCCCCCCCAAGAGTACTCAACAAGCCGGGTGTGACCAACTGCCACCCCATCCTGATTCACATCCTCCATCTGTTTAGACACAAGATCCCCTTTAACCAGCACTACAACATCATTCACCTTGCATGTTGAGAAGAATTATTCCTCAAATAAGACAGCGGAATCACCATCAAATTCACTATTCAGTTCTTGATTCTCAGGACACCCAACAATATCATGCAATTTAGATAGAGTGGAATCCCCATGGCTATAGATATCAGCAAGAGGAAAATGCTCACCCACTACTTGCAATCCACGACCTTGACCACCAACCACATCAACATAAGAGGTTTTTCCTTAAAATGGAAGACCCATGCATGTATCCTCCTGCATACAATTTTCCCTGTCTACATGATCATCAACATGCGGTATAAATTTGCAGTTATCCACATGATGACCAAACTTCTTACAATTACCAAAAATCAAATTTATATGACACTGATCAAGAGAGTATCAAATGCAAGAACATTTTTTCCAAAATATAGGTTTCCTTTCAAACTTATCAGACAACTCAAGTATGTTTTTACTAGCAACTAGGATTCCAATTTCTGTAAGAGGTGTACAAAAATCCACTTCAGCGAACAACCTTGAAAAGTAGCCATACCTCACATGTGTAGTCTCAACGTCAATCTTAATAGGGATCCCAACAAAAGATACAATATCCCATAGAATTTTAGAATTCTAGAAGAACCAGCTCAGTCCCCTAATCTGAATCCATAATCACGTAATCGATTTTTTTACCTTATAAAGGTCAAAGAGAGGGTCCCAATCCCAGAACCTTAGATTTCACTGCTTTAGAGAGAAAAAATCACAATCCCAAGACCAAGATTTCAAATCATTCAAAGGGAATACAAAGTGGAAGAAACCCTTACTGATCAATGCACCATCATTTAAAACCCTAGGACTTTTAAATCTTATTATGAAAATCCTAAATCTTCCATTGATGATCACTTGGAACCATCGTGAGCCACCCAATTATCGATAACTTACATTCTTCAAGAAGCTCATCCAGGATTCTATGATTCAACTCAACAATGGCCATTAATAAATTTTTGATGATTTTCTTCTTCACCACACTCGACATTCCCTTTAAACCAGAGAAAAACTAATGATTAAGAGTCTTACTAGCAAGATATGTTTGATTCGGTTCCCGATTCAAACATGACTTCGCATCTCTCATAGGGACCTCCTTTGGATGATTCAAAATCTCATTTTGGTTTGTAAACCAGCACATGAGAAACTTTCCTAGTCCTTCCAAGCCAAACATGAGTATCACCTTGCCAAGACAGACCCGCGCACCAGCTCATCACCAGCCTGCCCCACAACCAAACTATTGGATATTAAACTCGGTTTTTCCTTGAACGACACCTACCATCCACTGCTGGGATGGAGGCTTGAAGAGTTCCATGAATACGGCTTGATGTGTGTGAATATGGATGCTTGGACGACACCTACCAAACCAAACTTTGGACTTGTATTTTCTCTATTTTTTTTGTTGTGTGTTTTGTATCTCTATAAATAGGGAGATTTGCGTGAGTTGTAATATGAAATCCAGTGAGAATAAATAATACCAGTTTGCGTGAGTTGTTGAGATCACCTCAAGTGATCTGGGTGTGTTCGTTTGAATTTACCACTGCAATCGATCCTCTATCACAAACCACATCTCAAGGATATTTTTGCATATCTGCAAAAACATGTCCTGAGGAAGAACTACAGTCCCGAGGTTGCTACCTTTAACCACCCGAGGTCATCCCCGACCCGATCCCCACATCGATGTCAAACTGCATCTGTCACTATCGCACTTGTTCGTGCTAATCAAGACTTAATTTTTTACGGGTTCAAAGTATACGAGTTCTCTGTTTTTTGTAGAATTGTTCTACCCTTGGGTAAACAACTATGGAAGATCAAAGATATAACTCATAGGATCTCTATCATATGGGGTTTTCAAGACTAAAAATTAATTCCATTTGAGCATGGATACTATCATATACTATTTCCATTATAAGAGTTCAAAAGGAAGGCCTAGGTGCTAGGCTAAAAATATATTAAATTGTGTATGCTTTGTCTACAAGATTGGCACCCCATTTGTAATCCCTTCACAGTTCAAAACACGAAGAACCGATTCTAATTTTGCATATATGGTCTGAATTGGATCTGGGGGAATCCTCAATTTCTATATGCTATCATATCGACTAACAGTGTTCTAATGGTCGACACTAGAGATTACCCCAAACTCGGTTTGGTTGGTGGATCTCCTCAGATTAAGTCCACATAGGCTGAAGAAATGGTCTCGATTCACCAAGCAGTAAATTGCAATCTAGTTAAGTCAGAAATGGATGCTTAATCCATTGATGAAGATTCCATCCAAGAGTTTTTTGATCAGTAATTTTTAGAGGAGAAATTGATTACATTGAGAGACCATAAGGGAAAACAAAAAGTGAATGCAATATCCCCTAGAAAGATCAAAGGCATTAAGAAAACCCAAGGACAAATTTTGATCTCAGAATTGTCACCTCTTGATCAAGATTCTTCTGATGTGGGATACAACGGTAAACAAGTGAATTTTTATTCTTCTTTGACAATTAAAAGTGTGAAGTTTTTAAGAGCTACCCAACCTGAAGAAGGGAAGCCTCGGGCATTGATGAATAAAAACGACTTCAATGACCATGCCTCAATGAAGCACATAACGCTATCTCTCCTTTTATAAATCTCAATGATAATGGACCTTATGATACTAATACTAGCTATGTGAAGGTAATTTAAATCTATGATCAGGAAGGGAAGAACAGTTCCCCATCTAAGGCCTATGTGGATAATGAAAGTTTTGAGTTGGTCTCTTTTAAAAAAAACCAGACCACATCTCACTGATGCCTATCCATCTTTAGGTAGTTTCCCAATGGATTCTTCAAAATAATGGGATCACAAAAATAAAATAAAGGTCACTTCAACAAATCCATTTGGATTCCTTGAAGCACAAAATGAGGATTCATGTCAATAGAAGGAAGACATAATTCAGTCTTAGGCCCTAGAGTCTAGTGATATAAATACTTCTACATTGAAATATTTGGATGCCATTCAACCCAAAAAAATGGAGACTCAATTTGATGTTGATTCTGGATCAGAAATCACTGATGTTGAAATCCTCTTATAACAAGAAAGATCTTAGAGGAGAGGGCGCTATCCAAGAAGCCATGGGTGTGGGTAGGGGATAGGAAGAATCTACTGGAATTCCATTCAAGAAGAAGAACATAAGTTAGGTATCATAATTAGGGAAAAAGTAGGACTTTGATGTGGGCTTATAGCTAGAACTAACCTCATTTTTTCTTTACTTTGTTCACTTTGCTCTTAATAAAGGGGATTCGCCAACACCTTTTCAAAAAAACCAATAAATAAAATTATTATAATTATATATATTTATATTTATATTTATAATTATATACAAATATTTATAAATACATTTATTTATAATTATAAATATAAATAAATATATTTATCTATTTATTTAAATAATTATAAATTTATAATATATATTTTAATTATATTTATAATTTTATAAATACTTATAAATATATACAAATATTAATAGAGATATTTATTTATAATTATATATATTTATATTTATATTTATTATATATAGAATTTTATAAATATATATAACAATATAAATAAATTATTAACATTAGATCTTTATCAACACTAAAAAATAGATGATAAAGAGTAATATTATCAATGCTTTCTATTTTAGTGTTGATAAAACTGCTCTATCAGCGCTTTTTTGAAAACGCTGATAAAATCTGTATGGGGTCTTATAAAAAATAACACTAACAGAACCATGTCGCCGCTCATGCCTTCAAGATTTTATGGAACCAGATCCCTAACGTTGTTGTCCCAGGACCACACTGTCGTCGTTGGTCTACATTCTTGATAAATCGATCTCTCTAAATCTATGGTATGTGCTGATTTATCTTGTTAGTGCCTCTAACCGTAGTATTTTTTTAGTTGCACCACGCATGCATGCATCTTCACTTATTCTTGATGAATGGAACAAATATCCCCTATCCTTGTTGTATCTGGCCTGAGTAAGAATCTCATATCCTCATCTTTTTCTGTCCTCTCCTTCTCTTGTCTTCCCCTTGCTATGGGTAGTGTAGCGACCCCCAAAACCAGGGTGCTTAATGGGACATGATATACTTAACATTACAAAATTAAATATCATGTCTCATTACAACAGAAGATCGTGAGGATCAGGATTATGGGAAACCAGCTGCTTTCGATTAACTTCATAGGTATAAACCATGCCTGAAAAATTTTAACAAAATGTAGGGTGAGCAAAAATGCCCAGTAAGGGGTTTTAAAACATTTTTAGAAAATCCTTTCCCAAAGAAGTTCTTTCGAAGGGAATAAAACACTTTGCTAAAACAAAACATCATCTTTTCTTAAAACATGAAATCCATCTTTCTTTGAAAACCACTTGCACAAAGAGGCACGTACTTGAAATGAGATTTAATGTAAACATGATCAGAGTGTGCAATATAAAAAGAATAAACAATGCATAATGTTAAAACAAGGTTACTTTAATTCAAAAATAATTCTATGGCTAAGTAGGGAAAATATGCATATCATGGTTCATGAGTAAAGAGCAGTTCATCTAACAGTTTACCATATGAAAAACAGTTCTTGTTACATAAAGTACAACTTCATGATCTTGGGAGCTTTCAACTAGGGGTTGTCCTGTTAGTTGAACAAACCCCTAGTTAACCTTTATCATTACATGCAGAGGGAATGTATAATCCTGGACTTTGTCAAGACTTTTCATCAAGACCATATAACATACTTAACAGGTCAAGGCTCACTGCCCACCCTGTTTCCTTAGCACAAGTCAAGGCTAACTGCCAAGACCGTCGCACATGTTTGTCTCATGAGACTCTTGCTTTCCCCAATGCATTGGAGGGCTGTATAATTCCGGGCGCACCCATCACATCATTCTTGTTGCGCTATATAATTCCGGGCGCACCCGTCACATGTAAGTCCTATACAACCCTCACATATCTTGACATGGTCATTATTCATAGGGTTTCATGCATTCTTAATTAAACCCCATTTTCACATACTTATTCATTACATGAGGATAGTTTAATCATTAAAAACATGATGACATGCATTCTAAAAATCCGTGCACATAACAAGTTACCTTTCATTTAAAAACATGGGTTTCAAGAGAATGAACATATCACTTAACATTATATAACATCATAGTACCCAATTAAAGCATGGTCGTTCACACATATAATGATAAATGGATATTGAGGGTTTTTACCCAAAACTGTCTAATAAAAACTCTTTTATTAGCACTTTAAATAAACATGAGTACATACCTATGAATACATGTATGCATTTATAAAAGTTCAAGGAGTCCATACTATCCATTTTAAGAAAAATCCTGATTATCCAAAGTAGTGATAAATGAAAATTCTCAGTTTCAAGATTGATTTTGAAATCCAACCAACCCATAAACTTCATCATGCTTTATTGTAATAATTTCAAACATGGACACTAAGTTCATATTAATGTATATACACACACGTGTATTTATATACAACAACAATATACATCATTTACTTGCATAATTTTACCCATTTATTTGATTACTCAAAATATCTTTTTTTTATAGGCGAAGAAGAAAATCAGGGGTATAAACATAGAGGAACGGTTGTATACGTACATTTATCATCTTATACATATGTGTATATATATATACACATATATAAACATAAGGTGTGAAAAGTAAGAACCCGCACCCAAAATTAAAACAGAACCTTCGGACCCTTGCCCCAATTTTAGGTGTTCACAAAGGGGGCTGACAAGATTAGTTAAAACCGGTTTATTTGGTCCTGTATATTTTTTTTTGTACACAATTATATAACAAGTATATAATTATATAAAACTTACATAAATGGTGGGAAACAAAGAAGAGGATTTTTATCCCTTACTTCCAACTGATTCTTTAAGCCGAGAGGGAGATCTCAAGGCCTCGGTTTGTAACAGTTTCACACACACCCGAAAATATATACATATATATCATGTTTATATATATAAACGTGTATATAAGCCGAAACTTGTCAAAAACACACTAAATTGAAACCTATATCTTACCTTGCTTGGAGAGGAGGAAAAGAAGAGGCAAGAGGATCCGAGGGTATAAGCATAGAAGGTATACACATATATATATATATATGACCCGAATATGCTTATATATATATGAAAACCAAAGTTTAAAACAAAATTTTAAAAACATGGTTCTACCCTTACCAGTACGGAGAGGAGGAAGGAAATTGTAACGAGGCAAGTGAATCCAGTGGATTCGATTGTACAAACACAGCATGAATACGTATATACATCGCACACATATATATATGTAAATATAAAAAAATGAAACTCAAACAAGAACCACAACAAAGCAACAAGACTTCACCCTTACCTGTTCGACGAGGAGGAGGAGAGAACGAGGTAGCAACCAAAGTCCAGGAACTGAAGAGATCAGGGAAGCCGGTCCTTCGGCCTTCGGTGCAACAGGGGGTTAAAAAAATGAAGAAGAAGAAGACTTCGGGGGATTCTTCAGCCGAGGCATCCGGGGTCGGTGTCGGCTCGTGGAAAGTAGGGAACAGCCGGGCCTACTCCACTGGCCTAGAGGGGAAAAACGGCACCCTAGTCTACTGGTTCAGCGACAAAGAGGAGAAGAGGAGGCGGATACGTGGGAGAAGAAGAAGCGGAGGAGGAAAACGCGGAAAAAAAAGGACGGCAAGGATTACAAGAGGGAGATCGAGCGGCTCAGAGCTGACGCGGCATTAAAAGAAATTGACGGCCGCGATCAGGGTAGGAGCGGATCGGACGGCCCGTGGTTCGCCGCGGTTTAAAACACGGTTTTCTACAGGGTTTTCTTTTAAAAAAATAAAATCATTTTATTAATAATATTATTATTAATTTAATAAAACATTATTACACTCAATTATTAAATTAACTTTCATTATTTTAATAAAAGTCATTTTTCAATTGATTTAATCAAAACATCTTATTATATAAACATATGTATATATATATATATATATTCTATTTTAAAATGCCAATAATTTTTATTATATTAAGTATATTATTTTTAAAACATAATTATTATATTTTGGAAAATTAAAGGGTCATTTAATCAATTAAAGAAAGCATCATAATATATATTTATTTGTTTATTTATTTATTTATTTTTACTTTGCTGAATTACATAATAATTACGTTAATTTATAATTTCATGAAAACATTTGGATACACTCTTTTTAAGGAGAGAAAAAGAAATTGGTTGCTTTAAAGAATTTGTGTAAACTTAAAGACGCGAGATTTGTAATTAAAACCATAATTTAATAAAGGTCAAATTATTAAAGAAGTAATGTATCTAATTTGTTGCAATATATATATAACTTATAAAAATTCATCCAGTTTCATATAAATATAAAAGTTCAATTATTCACATTAATATGTATAATGGAAGAAAACAATAATATCAATTTTCGTCGTTTAGAAACATAAACTAGAATTAACATTTTGGGAAAACTAAATTAACATTGATGACACTTTAAAACATTAAAGTAAAACACAATTATCATTCCGATTTTATTCCAATGGTAAAAATAAACCAACGGTCGAATTTATAGCCATTTGGGGTTCAACGGTCATATTAGGGTGTTTATAAAAAGAAAGGTTTGGTCTCGGGTGTCCCTTACCCCAAGTGACTGAAGGAGAAGCAAAGATGGTTCGTGTGATCCCCTTGGTGCTGAGCACGGTCGCGGTGGCTTCAGTAATCCTTAAGTTCCTTATGATGGATGCTCGAAACCCCTACCGCATTCTCGGTCTCCTAGTAGTTTTAAGCGGCCTTCCCATCATTGTAATCGGGTTCTTGGTTGGAATTTTCGGTTAATTTATCTTAGTGGATGTTGTAGCCGAAAGGTTACTTATTTGAATAAAAGGAATTTTTATCCATTTGATGTGTTTTATTATTAATACCATATTAGTTTTTGTTAGTTCACCTAACGAGTGACATTGTAAAGTAAACTTGTCAAAACAAAACAAATCATGGTTTTCTTACATTACTTCCCCCTACAAAGAATTGCGCCCTCGCAATTCTATCATAAAAAGAAAAACTGAAAACCCCATACGTACAACTCTATCGAAACAACGGGTCAGGCTCGGTTAAAGGGTCACCAAATTTGGCACACAGCTCTTCAGTTTCCCTAGTCCAGACGCACCTTGAACAGTGCTCCTTGAACTCCTGGTCGTGTGTACTGCACACGGGATTCCAAAGGGAGGCTCGTGCGACGCAAATCTCGGAAACTTCCAAGTAGATAAACTCCCTGATGACTCTTCTGGCCACATCATGCTCAAGGTAGTCGAGAGGGATGATGCGGTTGAGGAGACTTAGGTTCAGGACTTGGAACATAAAAGCTGCACTGAGCTGGCCATCCTGGGCGTCCACGAGGAAACACGCTCTGGTAGAAAAATTTTGTGCCAGAGTGAAACACTGGAACAGACCCTCAAAGTATCTTCCCCTTCGCCTGTAGTAGGGGAGTTGGGCAACAGCGATGAGGTGAAAGACACGATCATTCTCTTGACATAGCCAAAGAATCTCTGGACCGTTTGCTAAATTGAGCAAACGCTGGAAGGACCCTCGCAGGTGGAGAAAGGACGGGTAATCCACCATGCATGCCTTGATCAAGATGACTTCTACTAGCTCATCGGGTAGGGATGAGAAGTTCGTTTGTCCAGCCATCTAAAAACAAACATCGAAGGGAAACTCTTAACAACATAGATACGGTGAAGACATCAAAAGAAACAAGAAGCTTCCATTTATGAAAAAGTTTACACGGAAAAGTCTGAGTTTACAAGACGTACGCCACAAAGGGTATCAAAACTTCCTAACTCTTCAAACCACACACAAGATGAACATACAGGACTAAACTCATGGGAACATTTATAATGCCTCCTGAGTTTAGCGTGAGGGGTGTGGAGTTGGGAAACGTCGGTGTACACTTCTTGCCTAAGAGACACACGAGTGGACTCATTTTCCAACGCTCCGAATTCCATTAATTGGCCCCAGAAGCCATAGTGCAGGACCTGGCACAGATAAGCCGCTCGGAGGTCTCCGGCAGCAGCAGCTTCTTGAAAAGGGTTATCTAGCATTGTTCCAAATTCCTCGCCAGTTGTAAACACTCGGAAGAGTCCTTTGTGATACCTTCCTCGACGTGCATACGAGGGAAACTGAGTCATCATAATTAGGAGATAATCCATCCCCATTCCCCAGTGGAGACTAAGCACCCTAGATGAGTTTGACACATCGTACAAGTGCTTACACGTCATGCGAATTTGGGCATAGTTCAGAAAGTTCTCGCGATTGGATAGAGATATAATGTTCTCTAGAGCCTCAGTGGGAAGTGACAAAAGGTCGATAGGTACATCAGCCATCTGAAAGTTATAACATTTTTTTACTTAGTTAGTCTTAGCAATATATTTATATCACCTGGTTTTCCAGAGTTTCCTGAACCCATCCTCTGATACCAACTGTAGCGACCCCCCAAAACCAGGGTGCTTAATGGGACATGATATACTTAACATTACAAAATTAAATATCATGTCTCATTACAACAGAAGATCGCGAGGCTCAGGATTCTGGGAAACCAGCTACTTTCGATTAACTTCATAGGAATCAACCATGCCTGAAAATTTTTAACAAAACGTAGGGTGAGCAAAAATGCCCAGTAAGGGGTTTTAAAACATTTTTAGAAAATACTTTCCCAAAGAAGTTCTTTCGAAGGGAATAAAACACTTTTCTAAAACAAAACATCATCTTTTCTTAAAACATGAAATCCATCTTTCTTTGAAAACCACTTGCACAAAGAGGCACGTACTTGAAATGAGCTTTAATGTAAACATGATCGGAGTGCGCAATATAAAAAGAATAAACAATGCATAATGTTAAAACAAGGTTACTTTAATTCTAAAAGAATTATATAGCTAAGTAGGGAAAACATGCATATCATGGTTCATGAGTAAAGTGTAGTTCATCTAACAGTTTACCATATGAAAAACAGTTCTTGTTACATAAAGTACAACTTCATGATCTTGGGAGATTTCAACTAGGGGTTGTCCTGTTAGTTGAACAAACCCCTAGTTAACCTTTATCATTACATGCAGAGGGAATGTATAATCCTGGACTTTGTCAAGACTTTTCATCAAGACCGTATAACATACTTAACAGGTCAAGGCTCACTGCCCACCCTGTTTCCTTAGCACAAGTCAAGGCTAACTGCCAAGACCGTTGCACATGTTCGTCTCATGAGACTCTTGCTTTACCCAATGCATTGGAGCGTTGTATAATTCCGGGCGCACCCGTCACATCATTCTTGTTGCGCTATATAATTCCGGGCGCACCCATCACATGTAATTCCTATACATCCCTCACATATCTTGACATGGTCATTATTCATAGGGTTTCATGCATTCTTAATTAAACCCCATTTTCACATACTTATTCATTACATGAGGATAGTTTAATCATTAAAAACATGATGACATGCATGCTAAAACTCCGTGCACATAACAAGTTACCTTGCATTTAAAAACATGGGTTTCAAGAGAATGAACATAGCACTTAACATTATATAACATCATAGTACCCAATTAAAGCATGGTCGTTCACACATATAATGATAAATGGATATTGAGGGTTTTTACCCAAAACTGTCTTATAAAAAATCTTTTATTAGAACTTTAAATAAACATGAGTACATACCTATGAATACATGTATGCATTTATAAAAGTTCAAGGAGTCCATACTATCCATTTTAAGAAAAATCCAGATTATCCAAAGCAGTGATAAATGAAAATTCTCAGTTTCAAGATTGATTTTGAAATCCAACCAACCCATAAACTTCATCATGCTTTATTTTAATAATTGCAAACATGGACACTAAGTTCATATTAATGTATATACACACACGTGTATGTATATACAACAACAATATACATCATTTACTTGCATAATTTTACCCATTTATTTGATTACTCAAAATCTCTTTTTTTATAGGCGAAGAAGAAAATCAGGGGTATAAACATAGAGGAACGGTTGTATACGTACATTTATCATATTATACATATGTGTATATATATATATATACACATATATAAACATAAGGTGTGAAAAGTAAGAACCCGCACCCAAAATTAAAACAGAACCTTCGGACCCTTGCCCCAATTTTAGGTGTTCACAAAGGGGGATGACAAGATTAGATAAAACCGGTTTATTTGGTCCTGTATATTTTTTTTGTACACAATTATATAACAAGTTTATAATTATATAAAACTTACATAAATGGTGGGAAACAAACAAGAGGATTTTTATCGCTTACTTCCAACCGATTCTTTAAGCCAAGAGGGAGATCTCAAGTCCTCGGTTTGTAACAGTTTCACACACACCCAAAAATATATACATATATATCATGTTTATATATATAAACGTGTATATAAGCCGAAACTTGTCAAAACCACACTAAATTGAAACCTACATCTTACCTTGCTTGGAGAGGAGGAAAAGACGAGGCAAGAGGATCCGAGGGTATAAACATAGAAGTTATACACATGTATATATATATGACCCGAATATGCTTATATATATATGAAAACTGAAGTTTAAAACAAAATTTTAAAAATATGGTTCTACCCTTATCAGTACGGAGAGGAGGAAGGAAATTGTAATGAGGCAAGTAAATCCAGTGGATTCGGTTGTACAAACACAGCATGAATACGTATATACATAGCACACATATATATATGTAAATATAAAAAAACGAAACTCAAACAAGAACCACAACAAAGAAACAAGACTTCACCCTTACCTGTTCGACGAGGAGGAGGAGAGAATGAGGCAGTAACCAAAGTCCAGGAACCGAAGAGATTAGGGAAGCCGGTCCTTCGGCCTTCGGTGCAACAGGGGGTTAAAAAAACGAAGAAGAAGAAGACTTCGGGGGAGTCTTCAGCCGAGGCATCCGGGGTCGGTGTTGGCTCGTGGAAAGTAGGGAACAGCCGGGCCTACTCCACCGGCCTAGAGGGGAAAAACGGCACCCTAGTCTACTGGTTCAGCGACAAAGAGGAGAAGAGGATGCGGACGCGGGGGAGAAGAAGAAGCGGAGGAGGAAAACGCGGGAAAAAAAGGACGGCAGGGATTACAAGAGGGAGATCGAGCGGCTCAGAGCTGACGCGGCATTAAAATAAATTAACGGCCGCGATCAGGGGAGGAGCGGATCGGACGGCCCATGGTTCGTCGCGGTTTAAAACGTGGTTTTCTACAGGTTTTTCTTTTAAAAAAATAAAATCATTTTATTAATAATATTATTATTAATTTAATACAACATTATTACACTCAATTATTAAATTAACTTTCATTATTTTAATAAAAGTCATTTGTCAATTGATTTAATCAAAACATCTTATTATATAAACATATGTATATATATATATATTCTATTTTAAAATGCCAATAATTTTTATTATATTAAGTATATAATTTTTAAACCATAATTATTATATTTTGGAAAATTAAAGGGTCATTTAATTAATTAAAGAAAGCATCATAATATATATTTATTTGTTTATTTATTTATTTATTTTTACTTTGCTGAATTACATAATAATTACGTTAATTTATAATCTCATGAAAACATTCGGATACACTCTTTTTAAGGAGAGAAAAAGAAATTGGTTGCTTTAAAGAATTTGTGTAAACTTAAAGACGCGAGATTTGTAATTAAAACCATAATTTAATAAAGGTAAAATTATTAAAGTAGTAATGTATCTAATTTGTTGCAATATATATATAACTCATAAAAATTCATCCAGTTTGATATAAATATAAAAGTTCAATTGTTCACATTAATATGTATAATGGAAGAAAACAATAATATCGATTTTCGTCATTTAGAAACATAAACTAGAATTAACATTTTTGGAAAACTAAATTAACATTGATGACACTTTAAAACATTAAAGTAAAACACAATTATCATTCCGATTTTATTCCAACGGTCGAATTTATAGCCGTTTGGGGTTCAACGGTCGTATTAGGGTGTTTATAAAAAGAAAGGTTTGGTCTCGGGTGTCCCTTACCCCAAGTGACTGAAGGAGAAGCAAAGATGGTTCGTGTGATCCCCTTGGTGCTGAGAACGGTAGCGGTGGCTTCAAAAATCCTTATGTTCCTTATGATGGATGCTTGAAACCCCTACCGCATTCTCGGGCTCCTAGTAGTTTTAAGCGGACTTCCCATCATTGTAATCGGGTTCTTGGTTGGAATTTTCGGTTAATTTATCTTAGTGGATGTTGTAGCCGAAAGGTTTCTTATTTGAATAAAAGGAATTTTTATCCATTTGATGTGTTTTATTATTAATACCATATTAGTTTTTGTTGGTGCACCTAACGAGTGACATTGGAAAGTAAACTTGTCAAAACAAAACAAAGCATGGTTTTCTCTCGGGTTGTTACATTACTTCCCCCTACAAAGAATTGTGCCCTCGCAATTCTATCATAAAAAGAAAAACTGAAAACCCCATACGTACAACTCTACCGAAACAACGGGTCAGGCTCGGTTAACGGGACACTAAAGTTGGCACACAGCTCTTCAGTTTCCCTAGTCCAGATGCACCTTGAACAGTGCTCCTTGAACTCCTAGTCGTGTGTACTGCACACGGGCTTCCTAAGGGAGGCTCGTGCGATGCAAAGCTCGGAAACTTCCAAGTAGATAAACTCCCTGATGAATCTTCTGGCCACATCATGCTCGAGGTAGTCGAGAGGGATGATGCGGTTGAGGAGACTTAGGTTCAGGACTTGGAACATGAAAGCTGCACTGAGCTGGCCATCCTAGGCGGCCACGAGGAAACACGCTCTGGCAGAAAAATTTTGTGCCAGAGTGAAACACTGGAACAGACCCTCAAAGAATCCTCCCCTTCGCCTATAGTAGGGGAGTTGGGCAGCAACGATGAGGTGAAAGACGCGATCATTCTCTTGACATAGCCAAAGAATCTCTAGACTGTTTGCTAAATTGAGCAAACGCTGGAAGGACCCTCGCAGGTGGAGAAAGGATGGGTAATCCACCATGCATGCCTTGATCAAGATGACTTCTACTAGCTCATCGGGTAGGGATGAGAAGTTTGTTTGTCCAGCCATCTAAAAACAAACATCGAAGGGAAACTCTTAACAACATAGATACGGTGAAGACATGAAAAGAAAAAATAAGCTTCCATTTATGAAAAAGTTTACACGGCAAAGTCTGAGTTTACAAGACGTACGCCACAAAGGGTATCAAAACTTCCTAACTCTTCAAACCACACACAAGATGAACATACAGGACTAAACTCATGGGAACATTTATAACGCCTCCTGAGTTTAGCGTGAGGGGTGTGGAGTTGGGAAACGTCGGTGTACACTTCTTGCCTAAGAGACACACGACTGGACTCATTTTCCAACGCTCCGAATTCCATTAATTGGCCCCAGAATCCATAGTGCAGGACCTGGCACAGATAAGCCGCTCGAAGGTCTCCGGCAGCAGCAGCTTCTTGAAAAGGGTTATCTAGCATTGTTCCAAATTCCTCGCCAGTTGTAAACACTCGGAAGAGTCCTTTGTGATACCTTCCTCGACATGCATACGAGGGAAACTGAGTCATCATAATTAGGAGATAATCCATCCCCATTCCCCAGTGGAGACTAAGCACCCTAGATGAGTTTGACACATCGTACAAGTGCTTACACGTCATACGAATTTGGGCATAGTTCAGAAAGTTCTCGCGACTGGCTAGAGATATAATGTTCTCTAGAGCCTCAGTGGGAAGTGACAAAAGGTCGATAGGTACATCAGCCATCTGAAAGTTATAACATTTTTTTACTTAGTTAGTCTTAGCAATATATTTATATCACCTGGTTTTCCAGAGTTTCCTGAACCCATCCTCTGATACCAACTGTAGCGACCCCCAAAACCAGGGTGCTTAATGGGACATGATATACTTAACATTACAAAATTAAATATCATGTCTCATTACAACAGAAGATCGCGAGGCTCAGGATTCTGGGAAACCAGCTGCTTTCGATTAACTTCATAGGTATCAACCATGCCTGAAAAATTTTAACAAAACGTAGGGTGAGAAAAAATGCCCAGTAAGGGGTTTTAAAACATTTTTAGAAAATCCTTTCCCAAAGAAGTTCTTTCGAAGGGAATAAAACACTTTTCTAAAACAAAACATCATCTTTTATTAAAACATGAAATCCATTTTTCTTTGAAAACCACTTGCACAAAGAGGCACGTACTTGAAATGAGCTTTAATGTAAACATGACCAGAGTGCGCAATATAAAAAGAATAAACAATGCATAATGTTAAAACAAGGTTACTTTAATTCTAAAAGAATTCTATGGCTAAGTAGGGAAAACATGCATATCATGGTTCATGAGTAAAGTGCAGTTCATCTAACAGTTCACCATATGAAAAATAGTTCTTGTTACATAAAGTACAACTTTATGATCTTGGGAGCTTTCAACTAGGGGTTGTCCTGTTAGTTGAACAAACCCCTGGTTAACCTTTATCATTACATGCAGAGGGAATGTATAATCCTGGACTTTGTCAAGACTTTTCATCAAGACCGTATAACATACTTAATAGGTCAAGGCTCACTGCCCACCCTGTTTCCTTAGCACAAGTCAAGGCTAACTTCCAAGACCGTCGCACATGTTCGTCTCATGAGACTCTTGCTTTACCCAATGCATTGGAGCGCTGTATAATTACGGGCACACCCGTCACATCATTCTTTTTGAGCTATATAATTCTGGGTGCACCCGTCACATGTAAGTCCTATACATCCCTCACATATCTTGACATGGTCATTATTCATAGGGTTTCATGCATTCTTAATTAAACCCCATTTTCACATACTTATTCATTACATGAGGATATTTTAATCATTAAAAACATGATGACATGCATGCTAAAACTCCGTGCACATAACAAGTTACCTTGCATTTAAAAACATGGGTTTCAAGAGAATGAACATATCACTTAATATTATATAACATCATAGTACCCAATTAAAGCATGGTCGTTCACACATATAATGATAAATGGATATTGAGGGGTTTTACCCAAAACTGTCTTATAAAAACTCTTTTATTAGCACTTTAAATAAACATGAGTACATACCTATGAATACATGTATGCATTTATAAAAGTTCAAGGATTCCATACTATCCATTTTAAGAAAAATCCTGATTATCCAAAGCAGTGATAAATGAAAATTCTCAGTTTCAAGATTGATTTTGAAATCCAACCAACCCATAAACTTCATCATGATTTATTGTAATAATTGAAAACATGGACACTAAGTTCATATTAATGTATATACACACACGTGTATGTATATACAACAACAATATACATCATTTACTTGCATAATTTTACCCATTTATTTGATTACTCAAAATCTATTTTTTTTATAGGCGAAGAAGAAAATCAGGGGTATAAACATAGAGGAACGGTTGTATACGTACATTTATCATCTTATACATATGTGTATATATATATATATATATACACATATATAAGCATAAGGTGTGAAAAGTAAGAACCCGCACCCAAAATTAAAACAGAACCTTCAGACCCTTGCCCCAATTTTAGGTGTTCACAAAGGGGGGTGACAAGATTAGTTAAAATCGGTTTATTTGGTCCTGTATATTTTTTTTTGTACACAATTATATAACAAGTGTATAATTATATAAAACTTACCTAAATGGTGGGAAACAAAGAAGAGGATTTTTATCCCTTACTTCCAACCGATTCTTTAAGCCGAGAGGGAGATCTCAAGGCCTCGGTTTGTAACAGTTTCACACACACCCAAAAATATATACATATATATCATGTTTATATATATAAACATGTATATAAGCCAAAACTTGTCAAAACCACACTAAATTGAAACCTGCATCTTACCTTTCTTGGAGAGGAGGAAAAGACGAGGCAAGAGGATCCGAGGGTATAAACATAGAAGGTATACACATATATATATATATATGACCCGAATATGCTTATATATATATGAAAACCGAAGTTTAAAACAAAATTTTAAAAACATGGTTCTACCCTTACCAGTACGGAGAGGAGGAAGGAAATTGTAACGAGGCAAGTGAATCCAGTGGATTCGGTTGTACAAACACAGCATGAATACGTATATACATAGCACATATATATATATGTAAATATAAAAAAAACAAAACTCATACAAGAACCACAACAAAGCTACAAGACTTCACCCTTACCTGTTCGACGAGGAGGAGGAGAGAACGAGGCAGCAACCGAAGTCCAGGAACCGAAGAGATCAGGGAAGCCGGTCCTTCGGCCTTCGGTGCAACAGGGGGTTAAAAAAAACAAAGAAGAAGAAGACTTCGGGGGAGTCTTCAGCCGAGGCATCCGGGGTCGGTGTCGGCTCATGGAAAGCAGGGAACAGCCGGGCCTACTCCACCGGCCTAGAGGGGAAAACGGCACCCTAGTCTACTGGTTCAGCGATGAAGAGGAGAAGAGGAGGCGGACGCGGGGGAGAAGAAGAAGTGGAGGAGGAAAACGCAGAAAAAAAGGACGACAGGGATTACAAGAGGGAGATCGAGCGGCTCAGAGCTGACGCGGCATTAAAAGAAATTGACGGCCGTGATCAGGGGAGGAGCGGATCGGACGGCCCGTGGTTCACTGTGGTTTAAAACGCGGTTTTCTACAGGTTTTTCTTTTAAAAAAATAAAATCGTTTTATTAATAATATTATTATTAATTTAATACAACATTATTACACTCAATTATTAAATTAACTTTCATTATTTTAATAAAAGTCATTTGTCAATTGATTTAATCTAAACATCTTATTATATAAACATATGTATATATATATATATTCTATTTTAAAATACCAATAATTTTTATTATATTAAGTATATTATTTTTAAACCATAATTATTATATTTTGGAAAATTAAAGGGTCATTTAATCAATTAAAGAAAGCATCATAATATATATTTATTTGTTTATTTATTTATTTATTTTTACTTTTCTGAATTACATAATAATTACGTTAATTTATAATTTCATGAAAACATTCAGATACACTCTTTTTAAGGAGAGAAAAAGAAATTGGTTGCTTTAAAGAATTTGTGTGAACTTAAAGACGCGAGATTTGTAATTAAAACCATAATTTAATAAAGGTCAAATTATTAAAGAATTAATGTGTCTAATTTGTTGAAATATATATATAACTCATAAAAATTCACCCAGTTTGATATAAATATAAAAGTTCAATTGTTCACATTAATATGTATATTGGAAGAAAACAATAATATCGATTTTCTCCATTTAGAAACATAAACTAGAATTAACATTTTGGTAAAACTAAATTAACATTGATGACACTTTAAAACATTAAAGTAAAACACAATTATCATTCTGATTTTATTCCAACGGTCAAAATAAACCAACGGTCGAATTTTTAGTCGTTTGGGGTTCAACGGTCATATTAGGGTGTTTATAAAAAGAAAGGTTTGGTCTCGGGTGTCCCTTACCCCAAGTGACTGAAGGAGAAGCAAAGATGGTTCGTGTGATCCCCTTGGTGTTGAGCACGGTCGCGGTGGTTTCAGCAATCCTTATGTTCCTTATGATGGATGCTTGAAACCCCTACCGCATTCTCGGGCTCCTAGTAGTTTTAAGCGGCCTTCCCATCATTGTAATCGGGTTCTTGGTTGGAATTTTTGGTTAATTTATCTTAGTGGATGTTTTCGCCGAAAGGTTGCTTATTTTGAATAAAAGGAATTTTTATCCATTTGATGTGTTTTATTATTAATACCATATTAGTTTTTGTTGGTGCACCTAACGAGTGACATTGGAAAGTAAACTTGTCAAAACAAAACAAAGCCTGGTTTTCTCTCGGGTTGTTACAGGTAGACCCTATTCCATCATGGTAAAAAAGTGTTCTCAAAATTTGGAAAAGGCAGAAACACTTACACACTTCCAATGACTCATATTCACTTCTCGTATATTACACTATTTTTTTATGCATCCTTTGTGGTGCAAAAATATAGGGTGTAGATAATCTATTTTTCATTTTTTTTTCAAGGGACTAGCATGTTTGATCTATCTTATGGGTTTCTTGGACTTGGTTGTGGTAGAGTTGGACCTCCCTTATTGAATGTGGTGCGTTGTAAGTAGGTTTTCCCCACACCTATCTCTTTAATTTTGGATCTGTTGATTGCTTGGTCTTTTAATTCTTGTTTTAGACTTCTAATAACAACATTAATTATTTTAATGGAATCCAAAGGATGTAAGAATGTTTTTCTCATGGTTTCCAATATATGTTAAATGTTTTTATATTAAAAAATATAATTTTTAATTTTTTTTAATTTCCTTGTGCCCCATGTGTTTGTAAAATTTCTTGGATAACCCTTATGAATGATGTGTGTAATTTAAGAAGGTGTTATGGTCTTCAAAAATAATTTTCAATTGGTTATTCATTTTTACATGAATTTTAAGTAATACTTGAAATTCAAAGTGTTGATAAAATGTTTCAGGTTTATTTTTGAATAAAAAATGCATGGTATGAAAATTTCTTTTGACATATTCAAAGTGTTTCAAGTTTATAATTTTATAGTTTTATAATATTTAAAATGTATATACTTTTATGAATTTTATTGTATATCGTATTATACTAATATAATTTAATAATAGTTTTTTATTAAATATTTATACTTCTATATTTTTATTCATTTATAAATTTATATACTTTTATAAATTTTTTAGTATATCATATTTACATATATATTTTTAATATAAAATTTCATTAACTATTTATACTTTTATAATTTTCTAGATTTATAAATTAATATAAAATTATTGTTTTATTCATTATAAATTATTATAATTTTATACTTTCATAAATTTTACTTTTATATATTATAAATTTATACTTTTATAAATTTGTAAAATTATATACTTCTATAAATTATGTATACTTTTAGAACATATTTGCACTTTTATATAGATTTATAAAATTATATACATTTATAAATTATGTATATTCTTTTAAAATATATATTATTTTATAAATTATATATAATTTTATTATTTTATATGTGTATGAAGTTTTATATAATGATATAAATATATATACATTTTTAATTTATACTTTTATACTTGTATACTTTTTTTAATTTATCAATAGTTTAATAAATTTATACTTTCATAAATTTTATTTCTATAAATTATACTTTTATACTTTTATAATTTTTTAATATGAATATTATTGTTTTCAACAAACCCTTTTGGATAATTAATACTTATTTTATTATATGCAATATTTTTTATTTTAAATCATAACGGATAGAAGTTGGATGTACGCTTTTAATTGTGTGTTGATTGAGTTTCAAAATTAGATGTGATGTTTTTTGGATTTAATGTTCAAAAATGAATCTAAGGGGGAACTTATTCAATTAATTTTTATAATTGCACCATTAGACCATGGTTTACTCATAAATAAGTAAGTTATCATATCACTAGAGTTGGATTTCAAACCAATTATGAGGTATGGCACCACAATAGAGAAAACATTCAACAACTAGAAAATGTTGATAGACTGGAGAGTTGTGATGTGAAAGATATGATATTTGATCAGTTTTATTTACTATCACAATCTAAGTATGAAATTAATGACTCTAAATCCAAATACAGTGTTGAAAATATTTTAAAAAATATAATAATTTATTTTTTTGCATCTCTGAAACCATTATTATATTCAATAGTCATATTTTCTATAATGAAAATGGTTTTCAAATACTATAGGTTTTATTTTTTTATATTTCCATTATTATATTAATTAGCTATATTTTTAGGATATAATCCACTCTAGAGGAATCATCTAAATCATCATAAGATGAATAATGTTTGGCCCCTCAGAGGGTTAAGACATGGAAGTGCAGTCGACACCCAAAAGGTAAAGGATGATAGATGAGGAATCTGGGATCTAGAGTGGCTTGAATGAACTGTTTTATTGTTTCTTTATTGTGGTAATTTTATGTCTTGTTGACCTTCTTCCCCCCAGTCTTGTACATTCTCATTTTATTAAAAAAAATGGGTTCATGGATTTGGTTCTTCTAAATCCATAGGTGAGTTATTTGAGTAGTATGCTCTATCAATGAGATGATTGGTATCTATATTTATAAATGAAAACTTATGTAAGGAAAAAGGGTGGTATCTATATTAATGTGATCATATTAACTTTGAGAGACCTCCAAGATACATATAATCTCACCAATATTTGTTAGTTGTTGCTTCATCCATATTTGTTGAGTGCATGCCTTTGTAGTGGAGATATATTCTACTTCAGCAGTACTAAGAGAAGTACTTTCTTGTTTCTTGCTCAACCAGCCAACACATTTCTTCCCAATATAGAAAGCTCCACCACTTGTGGACTTTCTGTCAACCACATCTCCAGCCTAGTCAACATCATAAAATACTGAAAACTCATTATCCCTTCCTGCAGCAATGTATAAGCCACGATTGTGAGAACCTTTAATATACTTCATGATTCTTTTTACTACTACCATATGTTGTTCCTTCGGATTACTCTGAAAGTGGGCTGCTAAGAATATTGCAAAGATAATGTCCGGCCATGTTGCTTCCAGGTACAATAATCTCCCAATGATTCTTCTATACATTGTGGGATCTACATAGGTCTCATCCTCATGCTTTCCAAGTTTGGTTCCAACTGCAACTGGAGTTGACATTGGTTTCGAGTCATGCATATTAAATTTATTCATCAATTATTTTTCATAATTTTCCTGAGAAATAATTGTGTAATCCTTCTTTGGAATCACCTACAGCCCTAAGAAATATGTGATCTCCCCAATCATGGACATTTCAAATTCTGATTTCACGTTATTTGTTAATTCGTCTACTGATTTCTACCTACTACCACCAAATATAATGTCATCATCGTAAACTAGAACCATGAACCGATCATTTGGAGAATTCCTCACATAGAGATTGTGATATACACCTCCTCTTATGAATTCTAGCTTCTTGAGGTAAGAATACAGCTGGGATTACCACACCTGTGGTGCCTGTTCCAAGCTATAGAGCAATTTCTTTAGTTTGGAAACCTTTATTTCATTGGAACCAAGAATAAAACCCACTGTTTGTTCAATGTGGACTTCTTCTTCGAGTACACCATTCAAGAATGATGTCTTGACACCCATTTGATATACTTTATATCCTCTTTGGAGTGTCATGACAAGGAAAATCATGATTGACTCCAGTCTAGCCACTGGTGAAAAGGTTTCTTCAACATCAACACCTTCAATCTGGTAATATCCTTTACATACCAGTCATGGATTGTTTCTAATAACACTTCCATGCTCATCAAACTTGTTCTTGAAGATCCATTTTTTACCAATTACATTGTGACCTTCGGGTCTCTTGACTAGATCCCTGGTTTGATTCTCTTCAATCTGAACTAACTCTTCATTCATGGCTTTCACCCAAGATTCATCCTTTGTAGCTTCTTCAAATTAGGATGGCTCCAAAACTGACAGAAATGAAAATTGTGTATTTTTCCTTATCCTCCTTGTTTGTGTGGGTGCACTCATGTTCATAATTATGTTAAATGGATCAATCTCATCTCTTAGATTTCTCCTGTGAGGTTCAGCAGCATTCTCTCCAGCTAAGGTTTCCTCTTCAGATTCTTCTTCTAAGTCAACATCATGATGTGAATATTGAGTGTTTTGTACACCTTCCTCTATTTCTGTATTTTTATTTACTCCATGTTCACTTTCTTCCACACTTTCTATCATATCAGTATATTAAATCCTTGAATCATTTGTGGTTTTCTCTTTCATGATCTTAACATCACTGCTTTCTACAATCCTTCCTACTCTCTTGTTGAAACACTTGTAGGCTTTACTGTTCATTGAGTATCCAAGGAAAATTCCTTTATCTACATTTTCTTCATATTTACCTTGATTTATTTCATTGTTTTTGATGAAGCACCTACTTCCAAAAACACGAAAGTATTTCAAAGAGGGCTTCCTTCCATGCCACAATTCATAAGGTGTCTTCATCTCACCCATATAAATTCATGTTTGATTTTGAATATACACTGTAGATTGAACAGCCTTTTTCCAGTAATGTCATGGAATATGACTCTCAATCAGTATAGTTCTTTCTATATTGTTCACCTATCGATTTCTGCGCTCAACAAATCCATCTTGATGTGGATTTATCATGGTAGCTACCTCATGTTGTATCCCATGTTTCTCCAGGTAGTTTATAAATTCAATGGATTTGTATTCCCCTCTATTGTCTGATCGCAACACTTTTATTATTCATCCAGTATCATTCTTCGCAATTCGACGATATTTTTTCATGCAGTCAAGAAATTTTTGTTTCCTACGTATAACCATTA
Source organism: Viscum album (assembly GCA_963277665.1). Classification (NCBI taxonomy): domain Eukaryota; kingdom Viridiplantae; phylum Streptophyta; class Magnoliopsida; order Santalales; family Viscaceae; genus Viscum; species Viscum album. The sequence continues at coordinate 1,895,501,129 of OY728130.1, read as the reverse complement.
CACATTCCATTCTACTGTAATCATATATGAAAAGAATGTAGTACCTTTCTCCATGATTTCCAACAACATTTATCGAGCCACATACATCTATATTAATGAGATCAAGAAGATGTGATGCCATTTTCTTCTTTAGCCGATATAAACTGCAGACCATCTTCCCACAAATTCAAGCATCACAAGACTTTTCACGTTCGTGCTTTAGGTAGGGAATGTCCATGACAATCCTAAATTTTGATATTTTCTCCAAGTCTTTTTGATTGATGTGCTTCAGTCTCCGATGCCACAAATTGTTTTCTTCTTCAACAATCATGTAAAAAATGTTTTCTTAACTATCAACCTTATAGAGGATGCCTTCTGTTTTGCATCCCTTCATAAGTGAATTTCTTGTATTTCCCTTAATAGTGCAGCCTTTATGATTTAGAGTAACTCTAATTCCTTAGTCACAGAGTTGACTCATGCTGAGGATATTATGACGTAGGCCATCTACATAAAGGGCTTCAGTTTTCTTTAACTCACTATTAGCTAATTCAGTACTTCCACTGCCTTTGATTTTCAGAGCTCCATCACTACCAAACCATATTGTTCCATCAACCCTCCTTTTGATATTCGTTAGCAGGCTTGCATTACCTGTCATATGAGATGAAAAACTGCTATCTAGAATCCATGTATTGTTTCTTTTTATAGCTTTGAGGGCCCCTTTTTTCAGGAGGCTCAAGGATAATCTTCTTTTCTTTTTTCAAATTGAATTGGGGGTTTCTATTTCAGCACTTCAGATGACTTTTCCACATCACCCACTTTTAGATTGCCTTTATTTTGGTCACCTTTATTTTAAACATTTGATGACTCAACCTCACAACTGATTCCACTATTTCCCATGCAAGCAGGTATTTGATCATTCAAAATATTTTCAACTCCATTGGAACCATGTTTTTCTCTCTCCAACAACTTGGCATCTGAGAACCTTTCGAACTATATTTTCTTCCTTGATTCTTTTGAAATTGATTCAATCTCAAGTTTTCTTCTATGAGTAACAACTTCCCCTTAAAGACTTTGAGTAGTCTTGGTCTTTTCTTTCAGTCTAGTGGTGAGGTCATTGATGATATTTTCTTTCTCTTCAATTCTCAACTTTATATCCACTACATCATTAGTGCTTTAAAGAATTTTAGACTGCACTTTCACAAATTATTCCAATCATTCAATTTCTACTTCGAGCTGATCAACATAATCATATGATTCTTCTACAATTGATTTCCACTTATTACAACTCATACATTTGATCTTAGGCTTACAAACAGAATCTTTAAGTTGCAACTCGTAATTGGAATTAGTTGTCAACTGATTGTCTCAACCATGATCTTTTTATGGTTCTAATTTTTTAATCATTGCCATCATGGAAGCATGATTTTTAGTTTTAAATTCTGGTTCTTCTTCTTCACATAATTCATTATCATCATCTTCTTTTTCATAGATAAAACTCTTCTTCAGCACATTCTTTTTAGATTTTAAGTATCCATTTTTGAAAAACCTTTTTTGAGGCTTCTCAATGTTTTCATCTTCACTTTCTTCCTCGTTGATATTTTTAAGCACTGAGAGTCAATGTACCCAACTTTTCGACAATGAAAGCAAGAAAGAGGTAACTTCCCTTTGAATTCCCTTTTCCCTTCTGGAACTTCTTTGCAATGAGAGAAAAAATTTCTTTTCCCTAGTAATCTTCACCACTAATATCTTATGAAATTTTAATTTTCTCCATGGCCTTGAATTCCATTTCCTTGCTCACTCGATTCATAGAATCTTCTGGTTTGACACTCATTTCATATGCTATAAAACTGCTCAGTAGATCATCCAAAGAAAGTTTGGAAAGATATCTTTCCTCAAGGGATGACACCTTTGCATTTTACAGGGGTGGAAGTCTTTTTAATATTTTCTTTACAATATCAATGTCTTTGATTTCTTCACCTAGACCCCGAATTTCTCAAACCACTTCAGTAATTCGATTAAAGAATGAGTCTTCATTCTTGTTCGGATTCATCTTCAGATCATCAGTCCTATTGTGTAGGACTTGTAGCTTTGCCTTCTTCACTTTGTTATATCCTTCATAAATATTTTCAAGTTTATCCCACATGGATTTTTCTGAGGTGCAACTCATCACCTTTAGATAGATCTCATCAGAAAGGGCTACGGTGAGTTCATTTTGGGCTTTAGTTTCTACATCAAGAATTTTCCTATCCGCATCAGTCATAACCAGGCCTATTGGATCAGTGACTTGTATTCCTTGCACAATAGAAAAAAGAACTTCCATTCCAAGAGATCGTAGATGAGATCTCATTATGTTATTCCAAATCGGAAAATTACTTCCATCAAAGAGAGGGACTCACTTGACATTGGCTGAATTGTATATAATAGTAAATGGTAGATCAAACACCAGTTAACCTCCCTCTGATACAACTTGAAGGACCTTGGAACACCCTGAGAGGGGAGGGGTGAAATAGGGTGTCAACTTTTTATTTTTAAAGTTGTGGATCTTATTCCCACGTTGGTAGGAACTTGTTAGATCAATCAAACAAATGAAATTAGGAAGTTGAAACAACACTTTTACTTGGTTAACTGCAAAGTGATACGTCCAAGGAGCATAAGCCGATAGTGTGTTGGTCGTACTAAAATCCACTAATCTTCTCTAGTTTATGGATTATAAGTTTTGTTCATAGTCACTCTATTCCTGGCTCACTGCCTTTACAAAAGTTCAAGGATAGCTCACTGTGTCCCTTGGGTCACTCTTGTTGACTCCCCCTAGCTCACTGACTTTGGTGAAGTCCCAATCAGTTTATATACGTGAAGGTCTCTTCAATAGATTTGCATTGAAGTCTTTGCCTCTGCTTAGCACGAGACTCTACTTGCATCGAACTCCGGAATTGATGCACTTGAACACACTGAACCACTAAATCAGATAATCAGAACATGAAAACAAGTTTCACTGATAATTGCGCACAACACCTACCCTTTTCATGCAAGACCACACTTTTGCGCGTAATATTTTCTTTTCATGAAGAAAAATATTTTGCACAATAGAACCCTTTTCACACAACTGGAACTTTTACGTGCAACCTCAACTTTTATGTGCATCTATTCCTTTTTTGAGCAGTATCAACTACCTGAACTGAGTTGTTCAATTTCGGTCTTGTGATAAGAGGACCATAATAGTGAAATTTACTAAGCTCTTAGAGAGAGAATTTGGTGGAGTGGATGAGGTGATCTTTGTTCCCCGAACCACTATAAAAAGTTGTGTTATTTTCTTTATCTTTATCCTCTACTTATATTTCATAAAAAATAAAACTCTACTTATCTATTTAAATTACAGAGGGTGTCAAAATCCAAAATTGGGTAATTTTAAGAAAAGAAACAATTCACCCCCCCCCTCACCTTGTGTTACTTTGTATATTTAAACCTAACAATTGGTTTCAAAGGAGGGATTTTGGATAAAGCTATAGAAATCTAAAAGTATAAGGTCTATAGAAAGTATTAAATGGTTTATCCTAGAGAAGAAATGTAAATGGTACATGATCTATATTTTAATAGTGAAAATTATGGATACTGGAAATCTCGAATGATTATCTATATGAAAGAACTTGGATTCAAAGTCTACTAAAAGATCATTACTCCATATGAAATTCCTGAGAAACCAGAAACATGGGATGCTGCAACAAAAGTTGAATATGATATGAACTCAAAGGAAATGAATGTTATTATCTGTGATCTTAGACCAATTGAATTTAATCAAGTATCATAATGTCTAAGTTCATATGAAATGTAGAAAACTATTATAGTTTCCTATGAAGGAATAGAAAATGTTAGACAGATGAGGTATGCTACTGCTAAATTAAAATTTGGAACCATTAGAATGTTTGATAGATAAATCATCAAACAGATGAATAGAAGTCTTACAGAAACTGTCAAAAATATTATAGCATTAGGATAACCCATGAAACAATCTGATCAAGCTTTGAAAGTAATTAGAGGACTACCTTCTGATTGGAATGGAATATTTGATGTTATTCTTCAATCATCACCTGTTAAGGATTTAACAATGAAAGAACTAATTGGGACACTAATTATGTATGAAGTAGAAATATAGGCTAAAGCTAAAGATTATTGGATTATTGTAAATAAATAAAATACTTCTCTAAAAGAGACATATCAGAAGCATAGTATAAAAAAACAAGAAGTCAAAGAAGATAAAAATTAAGATTCCTCTAACTCTGAAATGGAACTAACTCAACTAGATAAAAAGTTCAGTAAGTTTTATAAAAAGAAAAGAGGATTCAAAAATCCATTAGGAAGGATGATAAAGAACCAAAATAAGTTAGATGTTATGAATGTAAAAAAAATTCATATTACACCAGATTTCCCACAACTGAAAGATAAATGGGAAAGGCGAGAAAAGAGATATCATAAGAATTCTGATTAAGGTCACAAAGGAAAAAAGAGAAATGAAATACACATGGAGTGTATCTAAAGACTCCAGCAGTCCATAAAATTCTAATTCCAAGAAAGAGAAATCAAATCTAAAGGAAAACATGTTCTTTATGGCCAATAAAGAAGAAGAAAAGATAAAAAATTATTATTCTTCTGATTCTAATACTAGTAGTTTCTCAAATGATAAACTAGCTACCTACTATTCTATGTTCGAAAAAAATATGATTCTCTGGTAAATAAGAACAAGTCCTTAAAAATATTCATAATGTTGTTTTAATTGAAAGAGACACTCAGTTAAAAAAACATTAAGAGTTGAATGAAAAATTCAACTCATCAACTAAAAACTGTGTTGATCATGAAAAAAGGATAAAAATATTATAGGATCAAGTAAAATCCTATAAGAGTATTGATATTTTTTTAATAAAGGATAAAATATCTTAAATGAGATTCTTTGGAAAATTTCATTAAAAGGGAAAGATTTACAATAGGAATTAAGGGTGAAAAAACTAAATTATATAAAAATTACTTTGTCCCCAATTCAAAAAATGCTATCGGTTATTACTCTAGAACAAATGTCCATGTAACTAACAAATTTTATTTGAGAAATCCTCAAGTCGGTGGTATTAAAAGATATTTTATTTCTAAAAACATTTATGAAGTAAGTGACATAATTTATGGATAAGTAAAGAATATGTGGGTTCCCAAATCATTTCTATCTAACACTGATAGACCCAAAAAAATATGGTTACCAAAACAAACATTTTTTAAATTGATTTTTCAGGTAACAGGACATAGGAGAAAAAATGATATATGGTATCTGGACAATGTCTATTAGAGACATATGAATGGATATCCATCAAACTTTCATACATGGACTCAAATGTATGGAGTTCTTGTCACTTTTGGTGACAATGCTAAAGGAAAAATAGTTGGAGTTGGAACTGTTAGAGATCTGAAGCCCATCTCAATCAACAAAGTACTGTATGTACAAGGGCTAAAGCACAATCTGATAAGTATTTATCAGCTTTCTAATGATGGTTTTTATGTTTATTTTTCTATATTTCTCATTTTTTAAAGATAAATTCTAAATTTTAGATCACCAAGAACTGATCATCATTACAATTTTGATCTAAATTCCTTGTGTAAAAAATAGTGAATTGTTTAACTGCTAAGAAAAATGAGTTGTGGATATGGAATAAGAGACTTGGTCATTGTAATATTTATGATTTACATAAATTTTCGAAGAAAAAATTAGTTTCTGAATTTCCAAATCTTAAATTTGATGATGACAGATTATGTGATGCATTCCCAATTGGAAAAAAACACAAATATTCTTTCAAATAAATTAAAAAAAATTATACATGTAAGCCTTTAGAGCTTATTTATATGGATCTATTTGGAAATCCAGAGTAGTAAGCTTGGCTAGAAAATTATATGTTTATGTTTTATTTGATGATTATTCTAGATTTATCGGGGTTTATTTTCTAAAACTCAAAAATGAAGTTTTCACTATCTTTGAATTTTTTTTGTAAAATTTTTCAAAACAAAAAATATTTTAAAATAATTTCATTGAGAAGTGATCATGGTGGAGAATTTTAGAGTCAAGAATTCAATTCTTTCTGCTAAAATATAGGTATTAAACACACCTTATTTGCACCTAGAACACATTAATAAAATGGAATTATTAAAATAATAAATAGAACTATTCAGGAAATGGAAAGGATTGTGCTGAATGAATACAGTCTTCCTACATATTTTTGGGAAGAAGCTATAAGTATATCCTACTATATCATGAATAGAGTTTTAATTCAACTAATTTTAAAAAAGACACCTTATGAACTTTGGAATAACAAAAAATCTAAAGTAAATTACTTTAAAGTTTTTGGATTAATGGTGTATATCTTGAACACCAAGGATAATCTTGGTAAGTTCGATCCAAAATCTGATGAAGGAATATTTTTAGGATATTATTCAACCTATAAATCTTATAGAGTGTTTAATAAAAAGTCAAGGATTGTTTAAGAATTAGTTCATGTGAAGTTTGATTAAACTAACCCCTTTATTAAAGAGAAATATCAAACTGATGAAGTCACTGACTCTTCTAAAAACATGAGACTTGAAACCCTTAAAAATATTTCTGAAAAAGATATTAATAAAATTCAATTTAGTTAAAATGAACATGATACTGAAGAATCTGAAAGTGTTCTTCCTAGATAGTCTAGAACCCAAAAGAACTGTCCTTTAGAAACTATTATAAGAGATCTAGACATGGGAATTAGAATCAGAAGAAGTATATGAAGCCTAGAATAATTCTCTACTTTTCTATCCCATTTGGAACCTAAGACTATAGAGGAAGCCTTAGATGGTGAAAGTTGGATACATTTTATGCAGGAATAATTAAATAAATTTAAAAGGAATGAAGTTTGGGAACAATTATAGAGACCAACTAATTATCCAGTTATTAGAACCAAGTGGGTTTTTCGAAACAAACATGATGATCAAGGGATCATTACAAGAAATAAAACTATATTAGTAACAAAAGGTTTTAATTTGGAATAAGGTATATATTATGATGAATCTTTTTCACATGTATCTAGATTAGAAGCTATAAGAATCATTTTAGCTTATGCATCTCATATGAAATTTAAATTATATCATATGGATGTTAAATATTCTTTTTTAAATGGTTATTTAATAAAGGAATTTTATGTTAAACAACCTCCAAGATTTAAAAATTCCCTTAAACCAAATTATGTTTTTAAACTTACTAAAGCAATCTATAGACTTAAACAAGCACCTAAAGCTTGGTATGAAAGATTAAGTTCTTTTCTTTTGAAAAACGGATTTAGTGTTGGTTTGGATGACCCAACATTTTATAAAAAACAATTTTTTCTGATATTTTATTAGTTCAAATTTATATTGATGATGTTATTTTTGGTTCTTCTAATAAAAATATTTGTAATGATTTTTCAGATTTCATGAAAAAATAATTTGAAAGGAGTATTATGAGAGAGATTAATTTCTTTTTAGGATTTCAAATTTATCAAAAAGATTTTGGAAATTTTTTGAATCAAAGTAAATATATTATTGATCTATTGAAAAAATTTGGACTTGAAAATAGAAATACATATAAAACTCTTATGTGTACCAACATAAATCTTGTGTTGGATGAAGCTAAAAACCGAGTAGACAACAAGATATATAGATGTATGATTGGTATATTTTTATATCTTACTACTATTCGACCAGACATTATGTTTTCTAAATGTTTTTGTGCTATATTTCAATAAAATTTAAAAGAATACCATATTACTACTATTAAAATAATTTTTATATATTTAAAAGTAACTATTTTTCAATCTCTTCTTTATCCCAAAAATTATGATTTTAATTTAATCTCATATTCAGAAGCTGATTTTTGAGGTTGTAGTTTAGATTAAAAAAAGTACCATAGGACCTTGTCACTTTTTAAAAAAATCTTTAGTATCTTGGTTTAGTAAGAAACAACACACAGTTTTCCTATCAATAGACAAGGAAGAATATATATCTTTTGGTAGTTTTTGTTCACAATTATTGTAGATGAAAAACACTCTACTAGTCTTTGGAAAAAAATTTAATAGTATACCTATTTTATGTGATAATACTAGTGCTATAAATATTTCAAAAAATCTTGTAATTCATTCTAGGACTAAGCACGCTGATATAAGGAATCATTTTCTAAGAGATCATGTTTTTAAAAAAGATATATCTTTAGAATTTATTAATACTTAATATCAATTGACTGATATTTTCACTAAACCACTTCCCACTACTAGTTTTAATTTTATTAAGGGGGGTTAGGTTTATTTAATTTTAAATAAATATTTATTAATTTATTTAATTTCTAATGAATACTTATTTCCATTAAATTTTTTTTACTATTTATTTTACTCTCGTTATTTATTTGTATAAATATATTGGTTTTTAATTTTTGAGTCGCGTGTTTTCAAAAATGCAATAATTACCCTATGTAATTGGCATGGGAAATAAGGTCACATCATTATCTGTCAAAAACCATTCAAGTTACATTACCCCTTTTTTTAAACCGTTTAGCCTACCCAAACCTTTATCTACCTTCAAAACCCTAGAATCTAAAAAAATTTGAACTTCAGATTCTCAAAAATAGTGATGACCAAGCAAACTGATAAAGGAGAATCCATTGACCTGAATCATAAACAAGTTCCATCAAGAAATATTCTTCATGGAAAGGTTTTAGACTTTGATTGGTTGTATGATATGAACCTTCTTCTTAAGAATACTATAGCGTTTCATGGTTTGGAATTGTTATTCAATGAGGTGAATACATATTTTTTTATGAGGTTGAAGTGAAGCATTTCTATAGTAGTGTATAGTTCAGTTTTTGAGAAATAAAAGATATTATATCTACCAAAATAGATGAAAATGAATTTTCAATTTATTATGTACAAATAGCTCAACTTTTTAAATTCCCTCATGATGGTGTATTTCATTTTAACCTTTGATCTATTTGAAATAATGATCATAAGTATGCAGACATTGTGTATTTTCTATATGGATCAAGAAACATTAAAAAATTGTTTGTTAAAGATCTTGAGGAATATCATAAAGTTCTAGTTAAGTTTATTCAAAATGCAATTTCCCCAAGAGTAGCTAAAATGGAGAAAATTTTATACCTTGATATGTACATCATGTTTTTGTTCATCAATGACATAAAGATAAATTTTTCAAGGTACATGTTGATATATTTGAATTATTTTTTCCATGTAGAAGCTCAAATGTCGTTTTATCCCTATGGTAGGATACTCTCCTTGATTATGTTTAGGAAGAACTTGATTCGTTTATTTGATGCAAGAGTGAAGTGTCATCATAATAATGTTCTGAATGCTGGTACTCTAAGGAAGTTTGGCTTTTACTGGTGTAATATAAAAGGAAAGTTTATTCCATTTGGTGTAGATAACCAACAGAAGTATGGATCATTTGATCAGGGATATCAAAGTGCTACAAGAAATGAAGGAATTGGTGAGTCCAAAATTGAAGGTGTCTCTAAGTATACTAAAAGAAAATTAAGATTTGATAGTGCAGCAAACAAAGAAGAAGACGAGATTCAAGAGGAGATTGTTATGAAACCAAGGAACAGAGAAGAATCATCACCTGAAGAGCCAGTGTTGGGTTTAGTAGAATCTACCTGTTCGGTTCATTTGGAAGAACCAGTACATAAAGATGATCAATAAGTATAAAGTCATGTTCGAAAGCTTCAGGATTTTTCTCAACTAGTTGATCAGGTTCGAAATGAAGTTGTTCAATAAGAGGTTGTCCAATAAGAACAACAAGTGAAAATATCAACAACTGAGGATACAGATCTTATTCAGCATCAGGACATGTCGTCCATTGATCAGTCATTAGAGAAGCATATATCTCTCTCTAGAGAAAATACATAAGTACTTGATAATGTTTCATTCTCATGTTAAAAGTCTATTGAGAAGTATGCTACTAATCTATTATCCATTATGGTTGTTGATAAGTCCAAGAAATTAGATGAAGGGACCTTTAATTCTTTGAGAAATTAGATTGAGGATCTTGTGACTAAATTCAATAAGGTTCAAGAGGAGAATTCTATTCTTAGACAGTATCTGGAGACTTTAAGAAAAAAAAATTATGGCTTGTAGAATTAATCATCCCTAATAATATAGTTTGATTCTATTCAGACTCAACTTCAAGAAATTAAATAACATTCTATGTCAAAGAAATATTTTGATGCTTTTAAGAGGGAGATACTAGATCAAATTGGAAAAATCAAATCTGAATCTGTTTCCAAAATAGATTTTGCATACCTCAAATGGTATTTGGGAATCCAGTTTGAGTCAATCAAGGGAAGTGCTACTCAAGTTAGTGCTTCTACCTCAACCCCTTGAGCCTCACCATATCTGATTAGAATATTTCAAGCAATAACATTTGTCGTGGATGATATCAATGATAGATTGTAGAATTTTCAGCGCAATAGTGTCCCTTTGTTAGTCTTGTTGGACAACCAAATATTTCTTATTGATAAACTAACCTCAAGAGAACCAGGTATTCATCTTATGCTCAACAGGTTAAGTGATCAGTTAGTTCAGTTTATACAGAAAGAGGAGAGTCTGCATGACTTTTTAAAGGTCAATTTAGTTGAAAATCTTAATGTGAGTCAGGATTCCAGAGATTTGATAATGAAGTTGGGAGATAATCTTTCCAAAATATTAGAGGTGCATATGGTAGAACTCAAATAGTTTATTCAAGTTGTTCAGGTTCCTACAGAACCTATACAAGAAATATATCTTGATCAAACCCTTTTACCTTCCACCATATCTGATGACTAACCTTTCCTATATCCAAACTCTATATTGTATTTGTACAGTTTTTATTAATAAAATTTCATTATTATTATTATTTTTTTCCTTATTTTATATCCTTTTTGGTTTATCTAAATCTCCAGAACCAATGTCTTGTTTATCCAAACAGCACATTATAACATTCATTTATTGTTTTTACAACATTAAAAGTTTTTTAATCTTTTTCAAAAATTTATTTTTGATATCACAAAAAGGGGGATAAAATTGGATGAACACAACATTACAATTTAATTTAAATAATATTGTGAAATATAAATTATAAATATATTTACAAAATTCTATATTATGTTAATAATTTTATGGGTTTTGCGATCATCAAAAAGAGAGAGATTGTTGGGAATGTATTGTCTCAACAATAATCTATAATTCATTATGATTTTGATGCTCACAAAATACCTTTTTTGTTTTACTAATGATTTTACTTTAAGTATATTTAAATGAATTAATACTCTTTATACTATTTATTATAAAATTATTTTCAAGCTTTTAATTCACAAGTAATATTTATTAAAGTGTTTGGGATGCATATTTAAGCATTCTGAAAACATTGTTTATACCCTACATGAATAAGCGTAATGTAAGGAATAAACTCTACGCCTTGTACAACGCGTATGTATCATGTACCATACATTTCTATTCAACATTATTCTAGAATAACAAATTATGGTATCTCAACCCTACATTCAACATAGTACGTATGGTTAATCAACCCTATGTTATCAGAAAAGTATGGTTAACGAACCTTACGTTTTTTAATAGGAGATAGTATGGTTAAAGAACCATACATAAGTAATGAACCTTATGTTTTAGAGAGAAACATATGGATCATCAACCTTACGTTTTCAACCTTACATTCGGGATATGAAAACTATGTAGTTTAACCCTATATTTTCTATTTTTTCATTTTGTGAAGGAACCCTACATTTGACTTTTCAACATTAGAGATTTAAATCTGTGATATTTTGTGTGATTTATGCAAAGGTCTTGATGGTATTACATGTTGTTTCAAAGATTATTTTTGATCTATTTGAAGCTCGTTATATTTTATTCAAAGAACCGTATTCAAAGGATATTTTCACACCTATTCTTAAGAGAAGTTTCAACTCTTATATTTTATATGAATTTGAATATCTATGATTTATCAAGAATATTTTGTGGATCTAGAATTCTGAAGAAGGATGTTTTCTTTATATATTCTATCAGTGTATCATTTTTATACAAGTTATTTTTGAAAGGGATATTTTTTCATATACAATCATACTCTAGTGAAAATATTTTTACATTGTTATAGCAAACAAACAACTCTAATAGAGGACTACACTTGGGATGTATACATGTTCTATCTCATTCTTCTATAACCTTGTTGCTACTCTGTTTTGTTACTGTTTTTAATTAAATATCTTTGTGCAACCAGTATCACTTCAGACTCATTCTCTATTAATGAAAATTATTTCTAGAGAAGAAGATCCATATACTATCAATTTTTTTTCTATAATTGTGAATACCAACCTATTTTCAAAAAATCAAATTCTCTTGATTTATTAGAGTTTCAACTACTCTTACTAAGTTATAGTGGAGTACCAGCTTCTCAGTCTAAGATGTGGATTTTAAGTTCTCTGTTAAAGAACTAGAAGGCTCTGTTTTTTTAGCCTTGTGGTAAAGGTTTCAACTACCTACACTCAATTGTGGAATTTCTGTATTGTGATAAGAGGACCATTCTACTAAAATTCACCAAGCTCTCAGAGAGAGCATTTGGTGGAGTGAAATAGGGGATATTTGTGCCTTAAACTACTATAAAAAGTTTTGTTCTTTTTTTTCTGTTTATCCACTACTTATATTGCATACAGAAGAAAACTCTATGTATCTATTTAAATTATAGAGGGTGTCAAAATCCAGAATTTGGGAAGTTTTTGAAAAGACACAATTCACCCCCCCCCCCTATTGTGTTACTTTGTATATTATGACCAAACAATGGCCACACCCCTATCCTCGATTTTTTGGATGTCGAACTCATCTCCATGTTTTGGTTTGGTGGAAATTCCCTTCAGGTACATAATCATTTTCCATGAAATTATCACTTAAATTGACAATGTCAACAAATTGATCATTATCACAGTCTGCCTGCTCAGTAGAAAGTGAAGCATTAAATGCATCAGTTTCCCCCACATGTAATGAGACCTCATATAAATCATCATTCATATAGGATGCAGGATGGATCATAGTGAGTGGAGAGCCCAGAGAGGTTGTCATCTAGGCATTATTGGCAGTAGTATGCCCTTGCGCAGGCTGAGCATTTGAAAATGCAGGTGAAGGGTCCATAGGCTTCTTTTGTATGACTAAATGAAAGCCCTCGTTATCCACAATCTTAGACTTACCTTACCTTTTAGAAAAAGTAAGTGAGTCATGCCTCAAATCAGGATCAACTTCCTTTTGTATGGAAGCTTCAAGAGCAGATTGTTCATCATTTTTAGATTTTTTTTCTCCTCATCAATAGTCTTAACCCAAGAGGTCTTTAAACCACATTAGTATGTGATTCATTCATGTTATACCCATGAATCTATTGTGTTATCACAAACAATTATAAAATTAAATTAAATATATTTAATTAATAAATCTATTTATTATATTTTTAATTATAAATTTTTAATTATATATAAATAGTTTTTAAATATATTTTTTTATAATTATAATTATAAATATATATATTAAAATAATTATAAAATTAGATACATCTATTATAATTATATATATATATATATACAAATATTTATAAATATATTTATTTATTTATATATATATTTATCAATAAATATATATAGATTTAAATAGTTATAAAATTTTAATAAATATATTTATTATATTTATAATTTTATAAATATAAATAATTAATATATTTATTATAATTTTATAATTATTTAAATATTCATATAATTATAACTATAAATATATATTAATTTATTATAACCCACCCATCCAACCCTATTTATTTAGACATTAAAGTCTATCCCTCCCAGGGTACAACGTCGCCTTCCTCTGTTGAGGTTTTCACGCAGCCACCCATTGCAGTGGACCTACCGAACCCCATCCCTCCCACCATTGTCTGCTTCTATCTAGGTTTCATGCTGTCGCATGTCAAATCTGGTAATTCACACTAGTCTGTCGAGGCACTCCCCTTCGAGGTCCTCTATCATCACACCAACCCATACAGTGCCCGCTGCACACCACCACACAACCCTGCTCAACTTCCTCTATAGCTCGCACAGTGCCACCCCTTTCAATGTTCTCCATCATCACACCAACCCACCCGCTTTTGAGGTCTCTATCATCCTACTAGCCCACCCTTGTAGTGAATCCACCGCTTCGTGTCACACCAGTCCTTCGCCATCGTCACTAGCCCTCCCACCTTGTAATAGTAGAATCCATGCCTCCTACAAGGGTCAGCGTAGCAGTCAGGGATCAAACCCCCGACCTATTGGATGTAGCGGTCGGTTCCATTCCACTTGAATGGAACCTGTTTGCATTTTATAAATATATATAATTAATATATTAATTATATGTATTTATAATATTATTAATATAAAAAATACAGTTATTATAATTTTATAATTATTGAAATAAGTGTATATAAATTTATAGTTATAAATATAATTATTTATTTATTTATTTATATAATTATAAAATTCTAATCAATATCTATATTATATATTTATAATTATATATAATAAATGTATTAATTATATATATTTATTATATATAATTATAAATATAATAAATATATTAATAATAATTTTTTAATTATAAATATATATATTTTATAATATTTATAATTTTAAAAATATATATATATATATATATTATATATATAAATGTAAATAAATATTTATTATATATATATATAATTTTTTCAATATATATAATAATATAAATAAATTATTAGTATTATATATTTATCAATGCTAAAATTTTAACACTCCTAAAGACGCCATTTATCAGTGCTTCTTATATTAGCACTGATAAAAATAACCTTTATCAGAACTTTTAATGTAGCAATAATAAAATCATTACCAGATTTTATAAATGAACCCCAAACAGTCAGCTTCTCTCCCTCACACCTTCAAGCATCTGTGGAAGCCTTAATCTGCCACGTCGCCGCTCTCACCACTACCACTCTCGCTACCCTACTCACCACCTCCACTCTAGCCTCCTCTTCTCGTCGCTACCACTCTACCCGCCTCTCCCTACCTGCCTCTCTCGCCGCTGCCCCTCTCACCACCACCTATCTCGTCGGTGCTCTCACTAACACTACTCTCTCCACCGACCCTCCATGTTGTACCCTCACCACCTTGCCATCATTTTCGCCTTTGTTTCCAAACCCAAAGGTTAGGGTTGAACCTTTTTCTTATGATTTCATTATGTCTAGTGAATTTGAATAATTTTTTGAGCTCTCTTCATCCTATATTTGAATTTATGGACTATTCACCATTGATTTGTGATAGTTTACCCCCTGTGTTTGCCATTGAATTTGATAACCATGATTGTTTTCATGTTTAACTCCATGTTTTGTATATCAAGTAATAACATTAAATGTTTTTATGTGTTATTGGAAAGGTAAATCATGTTTTATGTGATTTTCATTTCAATTCCAAGGACTTCACAATTGTGGAATATGTTAAAAATATTTTTTTAATAAACCATGCACATAATGTGTTTGAGAAAAAACATAAATTATATTTATAAATAAATTCTAAGATTTTATAAGGTGTTTTGGTCATCAATGTGAATTATTAATAGACACAATATTTTTAATTTTCATTTCAATAAATACTTGAAATTCCAAGCATTGATAAAATATTTAAATATTTCTTTAAAATAAAATGTGAGGTTTGAAGAATGATTTTGATTTTAAAATCAGCAGCAATCACCAACTTGATGTTTGAAAAATTATTCTTATGTTAATTGAATTTCAAACCAAGATTTTGGGTGATTTTAATGTGTTAAAAATGTTGTAAAATGTTGTCTTATTTTTAAAGTGGTGAGTTAACCATTGTGATCTATATTTAAAATCACTTTTTTAACTTGATTAATTTTTATATCAATGTTTTGGGGTGTTCAAAGATTTTAAGAATTTCAGATGATATGGATTATTTTAATAGGGTGTGTTTTCCCATGTGGATTGGATTTTGAAACTTATTATGTCTTTTATTGTTTTTCAATGAACATTTAAAGGGTAGTGTGAATTACCAATTGAGTTTCAAATGTGTTTTTATAAAATTGGTCCCAAGATTAGACTGAGATAGATTTTATAAATGATAAAATGACTTGTAATTCCAATCATGTTTTTAAAAGAGAAGGCACATTTTAAATTTTATGAAAAATGAGTTTTCATATAAGGTGGGAATCCCTTCTAAGCCCCTTTGATTCTTGTATGATCATTATGGCTTGTGATCCCATGTGGGGATGTTTATTATTAACAAATTGTATATGTTGTTTAGGTCATATGGAATGTGCATGGCCATAATGTTAACCCCAAAAATTCTATGTTCAATAGTTTCATTGGAATAAACACTCATCAGTGCATGATAATTCATATAGATTTGTGGCACCATGTTATTCCCCTTCTTAAGACACTAATGTGGGAAGATATTATGGTAACATTATGATATCATTTCTTTATTTTACTAAAAAATAAAATAATGAAACATTGAATTACTCTTAATCATCCCTTGTAGATTGAATTTATAGTAAATAAAACTCATAAGAATAATGTATTAATGCTTGCTGGAAGGATTCACAGAGGCTTTCACAGAATTCTAATGACATATCATCTTAAATATGTCGATGTGAAAATAATCCCACACCCACCGCTTATGTATGCACACCAGATAACCCAAGAAGCGTGGAATGTGTTTACAGAACATCATGTGGATGTTTCTTTTCATGTACATTGTGTCTAGTAATACATTGTTTGAAAATATTTGTATTCATCACTTTGATTGAAAAATTTTTATTTATAAATCATCAACTGAGTGATGAAAATAAGGAATGGGCAGAAAAACCAACATAACCCAACTGTAAGGTAAGGATGGGGTATGTGTCACTTGAAAAAAAATCGTAAGTATTTTGAATCTACCGTAATAAATTTATGGGACATGAAACAACAACATACTTATGTTCCTATGATTATATAGATTGATAAATCCAAATCCAAATCCACCTCCATCCCACACTATGTGCTATGAATGGAGGCACATGTAAATAAAGATGGGATACTAATAGATGCAAACTCACAAAAATTGTGGGAAACAAGTGTAAGTATGAAATAACAGTAAAAATTTCTTTAAATCTCTATTAAATAACAATGATTACTTATTTTACTATATTTTTTATCTGATATAGTCACAATAACCATCAACACCTCTACCAAATGAACACCTATTATCGATGGCATTGAAGCGGCCAGAACAGTATGGTCGCGTTAGAGGTGCAGTTTTTGGGGTGACACCCCAAACATAATTTTAGAAAAAAAACAAGAGGAGGATAAAGGTAAAGAAATGAAAGAGATGAAAGCAATATTAGTTTCCCATGAAGAACAATTCCAATGTAAGACTAAGTTTTTGGTAAATATTATGTGGAGGAAGCAAATAGAAGCAACAAATTAAGAACAACCATTGTGTGAAGAACCCCCCCCCCCCCCCACACACACACACACCGGCTTTAAGGCAATTCATTCCACTAAAATAAATGTCTTAGTTGTGGTAATCAATGTTCTAATAATTTTTTCTATGAAATGTGAATCTGATAGATACGGATACATTTCTTATACTGATACTCTAGAGGGAGAAAATGGTTTTGATTTATATCTATCAAAATCCGCACATCACCTTGTAGTGAGGGATACAATGTTCAATATCGAAGATGACATTCTACACAATAGACCACTTCCAACAAGTCATGTGAGATTGGCTATTAGTGTAGATCATGAGCCAAGCACCAAGATACCAATTCCACAAGATGACGACAGTATTCATATGGTCAACTGAGTTGTTGGAACAATCATCAAATGTCTGTCACGTATTGTAAAAAACATTTCGACAAAGAGGAATTAATTTCCAATTTATTTTTCAATATAAACATTTAACAATTAATGAAAAAAGGTTTAAAATGATGAATTTTATTATAGAAGGATAAAGCGAAGGGGTGAAAAGAAATATCAAATCAAAACCATCTAAAGGATCGACCAAATTATAAAAAAATATTTTGAAACTACATTTACCCCGCCTATTCAATATCTGTATTTACTAAAATTGAAGGTTCATGCACATCCAAAGTTACAAAATGGTAGTAGTTACGTGGTTTATTTTAAAGAAAATATGTATGAAGAGGAAGGTACAGACTACATTATTTTTGAGAATGTGAATGAAATCATCAACTATGAATGGCTAGGATCCTTAGTATCCCTCACGCCATGAACCTTACATATGAGAGAATCTTATTAATACCAATGATGCAGGGGGGAAACTCTAAAATTTAATTATATCAAATATATTTTCATTTATTTCATTAATTATTTATATTTTTGTTTTAAGAAATATTGGATGCTCATTGCGGTCAATTTGGATACTCCAAATATTTATTTCCTAGATTCAATTAATGGATACCCAACAAACCGACCAAACATTATGACATTTGTGAATAAGTAATGCAATACATTGAACATTTTAGAACTAAACTTCAAGTTATATAATTTATATTATGTTTTAATGAGGATTCTGTTATAATAAGGTGGTGCATCAATATCATGAAAAATAAGGAATGAGGATAGGGGATAAGCATAAGGATCCTAACAAGTTCTACAACTGGAAAAGTGTCAGTGTATATATGATAATATTTCACTATCCAAACAAATATCAAAAAAAATTAATTATTTTTATCAATGTTTCTAAAGTGTCTGAAACAAAAATATGGAAAGGATTGTAGTTATTATGTTTGTAAATTTATGTTATAGATTATATTCCATTAACAAACTAGCATCCCAGAAGAGTCATTTTCAAAGATAATTACTATTTTATTTAAAATATTTATTAATACTTTTTGTATTTATATTTTTCTAGTATTGTTATGACTATCGAAAAGGCTCATACTCACAAGACGATATAGATTTTCTTAGAAATGAATGGGCATCATACCTGATAACAGAATTCACACAAATAGCATGAAGATGTGAATTCCATAGAAGTAATGGATTTTGTTATATTTATGTTTAATTTATTAATGTTTTGTATTACACGTATATGAATTTTTTTCTTATACAGGTTCACTCCTTTTTTTAGTTGGTGTGGTATGTTCGAAGTTGCTAATGCTCATGAGAGATTGGACTTCAAGGCTGTAACTAAGATAATGACAATAAGGAAATGGGTCAATAATGTATACAACCATTCTGAAAAGATGAATTCATAATACTTATTTAATTGATTTTTTCATCATTTCATATACTGTTTATAAGTTATTTCCCCTATTATTTTTATCTAACACTTATTTAGTTGTTTTCACAGATCCATATGCTTTCCATTGCTTCTCTTTATTGAGATACCAACACTCTATAGATTCAATGTTATTTGGTGGAAAAACCTTTCTCATTGAAATCCAGAAGAGTTGAGGAAGATCATGTTTGCATTGCAGTGACTTTTCATGATATAGTGGGCACATGATCTTTTTTCACTCTCCTAACTTTAAACAACAAGAAAGGTTTTTTCGCTAAGAACATCGATTCAATATGCAGTGTTGATAGATCGATAAAGAAGAGAAATGGGAGTTGTGATAACATTGGTAGTTAAGGTTTTTTTGAGACTTTGGAATGTGTAGGAATCATCTGCACCTCAATCTAACAAACTGTGTGATAAGTATGACTCTAAGTACTTATTTCTATTTAAAATTGACATAAATTTTATTAAAAAAGACAATTGACATGCTTAAAACTGAGAATACCTATTCATATTGTTTTGGTACTATAATACAATGGTCTATAAGTCATTTGTGACATGTAGGAATCATTTTTACCTCAATCTGATACACAGTGTTCCCAGTATGACTCAAAGTGTCTCTTTTTATTTAAAATTGACATTAATTTCTATAAAAAGAACATATGACATACTAAAAACCAAGAAAATTAATTCATATTATCTTGATTATTTAGGAAAATTATCCATAAGTCATTTTAAATGTGTATGAGTCAACTGAACATCAATTTGATACACGGTGTCACTGGTATAATTCCAAGTGCGTCTATTTATTTAAAATTGACATTAATTTTAGTGAAAAGAACTAATGACATACTGAAAACCTAAAAAACATTTGGATTGTTTTTATACTTTAGAAAAATGATTCATAAGTTATTTGTGACATGTAGTAATCAACCACACCTCAATCTGATGCATGGTGTGACTGTTATAACTCTAAGTGTGTCTTTTATTTAAAAATGACATTAATTCTAGTAAAAAAGAACAAGTGACATGCTAAAAACCTAGAAAATGCATTTAGATATTTTTTATACTTTAGTAAAATGATCCATAAATCATTTGTGACATGTAGGAATCAACCACACCTCAATATGATGCACAGTGTTACTGGTATAATTCTAAGTGTGTCAGTTTATTTAAATTTGACATTAATTTTAGTAAAATGAACAAGTGACATACTAAAACCCAATAAAACACTTTAGGATTATTTTGATACTTTATAAAAATTATCCATAAGTCATTTTTGAGATGTTGGAATTTTTTTACCTCAATCTGATGCACGGTGTGACTGGTATGACTCCAAGTGTATGTTTCTATTTAAAATTGACATAAAATTTAGTAAAAAAGAAAACTGACATACTCAAAATCAAGAAAACGCGTTCATATTGTTTTGATACTTTACCAAAACTGTATATAAGTCATTTTTTATGTGTAGGAACCAATTACATCTCAATATGATGCATGATATGACTGGTATGAATAAAAGTGTGTCTATTTATTTAAAATTGATATTAAATTTAGTAAAAATAATAAGTGACATACTGAAAACTATGCAAACACATTTGGATTGTTTTGATACTTTAGAAAAATCATCCATAAGTCATTTTTAACAGGTAGGAATCAACCGAACCTCAATAAGATGCACAGTGTGACTGCTATAACTATAAGTGTGTCTATTTATTTAAAATTAATATTAATTTTAGAAAAAAGAACAAGTGACATATTGAAAATTGAGAAAACACATTTGGATTATTTTGATACTTTAAGAAAAGGATCCATTTGTCATTTTTAACATGTAGTAATCATATAAACCTCAATCTGATGCAAAGTGTGACCGTTATGACTCAACGTGTCTCTTTTTATTTAAATTTGACATTAATTTCAGTAAAAATAAAATTTGACATACTGAAAACTGAGAAAACACATTCATATTGTTTTGATAATTTAGGAAAATGATCCATAAGTTATTTTTGATGTGTAAGAGTCAATCACACCTCAATATGATGTACGGTGTGGTAGGTATAATTCCAAGTGTGTCTATTTATTTAAAATTAACATTAATTTTATTAAAAAAAACAAGTGACATACTAAGAACCGATAAAACACATTCAAATTGTTTGGATATTTTATAAAAACGATCCATAATTTATTTTTGACATGTAGGAATCAGACACACCACATTCCAATGTACAGTGTGACTGCAATAACTCTAAGTGTGTCTTTTTAATTAAAAATGACATTAATTTAAGTAAAAAAGAACAAATGACATACTAAAAAATGATAAAACCTATTCATATTGTTTCTATACTTTAGAAAAACGATCCATAAGTCATTTTTTATTTGTATTAATCAACCATACCTCAAAATAATGCATAGTGTGACTGGAATAATTCCAAGTCTGTCTATTTATTTAAAATTGACATTAATTTTAGTAAAAATAACAAGTGACATGCTAAAAACTGAGTAAACGCATTTAGATTGTTTTGATACTTTAGAACAATGATCCATGAGTCATTTTTGATGATTAGGAATCATCTTCACCTCAATCTGATGCATGGTGTGACTGGTATGAATCCAAGTGCTTCTTTTTATTTAAAATTGACATGAATTTTAGTATAAAATACAACTGACATACCCAAAACCAATAAAATGCATTTGGATTGTTTTAATATTTTTATACAAGATTTTATAAGTCATTTGTGACATGTATGAATCAATTTCACCTCAATATGATGCACAATGTGACTGGTATGACAAAAAGTGTGTTTATTTATTTAAAATTGGCATTAATTTTCGCAAA
This sequence comes from Viscum album, assembly GCA_963277665.1. Classification (NCBI taxonomy): domain Eukaryota; kingdom Viridiplantae; phylum Streptophyta; class Magnoliopsida; order Santalales; family Viscaceae; genus Viscum; species Viscum album. The sequence continues at coordinate 1,895,478,939 of OY728130.1, read as the reverse complement.
AAGGGCAAGTGACATACTGAAAACTGAGAATACATATTTCTATTGTTTTGATACTTTAGGAAAATTATACGTAAGTCATTTTTGACGTGTAGGAATCAATCATGCCTCAACCAGACACACAATATGACTACTATAACTCTAAATGTTTCTATTTATTTAAAATTGACATTTATTTTAGTAAAAATAACAAGTGGCATACTGAAAACCGAGTAAATGAATTTTTATTGTTTTGATACTTTAGGAAAATGATCCATAAGTCATTTGTGATGTGTAGGAATCAACCACACATTAATATGATGCACAGTGTGACCAATATGACTAAAAGTGTGTCTATTTCTTTAAAATTGACATTAATTTTAATAGAAAGAACAGTTGATATACTGAAAACTAAGAAAAAACATTTGAATTATTTTTATACATTATGAAAATGATTCATAAGTCATTTATAATGATTATGAATCAACCTCACCTAAATCTGTCGCACGGTGTGACCATTATAACTCTAATTGTGTCTTTTTATTTAAAATTGACATTAATTTTAGTAAAAAGAAAAAGTGGCATACTGAAAATTGAGAAAATTCATTCATATTGTTTTGATACTTTAGGAAAAATATCCATAAGTAATTTCTAACTATTAGGAATCAACCTCACATCAATCCGATGCATGGTGTGACTGCTATAACTCTAAGTGTGTCTTTTTATTTGAAATTGACATTAATTTAAGTAAAAAAGATCAACTAATATACTGAAAACTGAATAAATTCATTCAGATTATTTTGATACTTTAGAAAAACGATCTATAAGTTATTTCTGATGTGTAGGAATCAACTTCACCTCAATATGATACATGATGTGATTGGTATAACTAAAAATGTGTGTATTTATTCAAAACTGGAATTAGTTTTAGTAAAAAAAGTGACATACTTAAAATTTGATAATTGCATATGTAATTATATAAAACATTGTTTGAAATGTATATATTAATGTTTTTTTTGAATTCATGATGTAATGACCCAGACCGAAACAGCCACCCAAACAGTGATAAACGAGTCGGGTGTTACTAAATTAGGCGCACCTCCCCGAACACCGAAGGCTGACGACTACCAGCAAGGGTCTTATAGGTATAGTGGGGAGGCTATACCCTATCGGAGGATAATAATGGTACTGGTATGAGTATAATAATAAATATGCAGTTGAATAAAAGACTCAGCAAACTCAAACCAGACCCACAAAGCGGAAGCACATTCAATATCGATAAACAGTGGAAGTAATAAATATAAACAACAGTCGTAGAATGTAAACACAAGAGCATGCTAATCACTCATAACTACCACTGAACAACAAACATGCATCTAAAGTAGGTCATACATATCCATATGTGAATTCACCAATGGCTAACCAACTGTAGCTACAAAACAAGTTAGCATGCTGATATAGGAAAGTAAGCACAACAAAGTAAACACTAGCTAGGCAAGACCTCAAGGTCCATACCATCTCCATGCAATAGCTAATGTAGCCCAGCACCTGAAGCGGGCCTCTTTCCTACACGTAAATCCATAAAGTATGCACATGTCCCAAAGGGCTCGTGCAAGTTGTGAGACAAATCTCAATAGGATACTACCCAAAGGTGCATACCTAATATGATTATTTAAGTAGGCATGAATTTATAAGGAAAACAGCAAACATTAAGATGCACAAAAAACACAAAATCCAATGGTGCTCAGCAGCCACCATGGAGTGTCACCTACTTCGGCCAACACCAGAATCTCTATCATGTAACTCGACACCATGTACCCCCTAACACCGCGTGTCTCGAGTACTGACATCCCGAAGGCACGCCTAAGAAATAGTAACCCTAAGGAACAGCGATTCTTGTCCTCAACAAGTAATCGGAGGGACAACAATGTTTGCCCTCAAAATAAAGTAACTGGAGGGACAGCGATGTCTTCCCTAAAAATAATGTAACTAGATGGACAGTGATGCCTGCCCTTAAATCATGGCGAGCCTCTGCCCCCAACTCGATAGCCTCAATGCTATCCCCTGAAGGATCCTCACCTTCCACGTGGCTTCCTACGACAAGCACCCCAAACCAAAAGTACCTAAACCGCAACTAATAGGGGCCTCTACCCACACGAGTGGTCAAAACCACTTCATCACAGAGTCTCTCTATGTGCACACTACTCAAAGTTCTGGGTGAGCGGTAATCACTAAAATAGTACCCAAGTCACAACATCTCTAACACCTCATGCCAATGCGACCATGTCGCTCAAGTATGATGGCCCTGCCATCCATGTAACCCAGGTCATGCCCAACCTAAGAGTTACACTACTTCAAGATGATGTCTGTGACGCCTAATCCCATGGTCAGAAGCACCCAACATAACCCAGGCCAATCCCAACCTGTGATCAGCATCACTCAAAAATATTCGAGTCATGCCCAACACAACCCAAAGGTTCCAGCATATGCTATTCAGCAGTTACATATATAACACATTTAAACAAAACACATAAATAGTAAAAACAATCTAAACAGTTGAATTTCACTAGCCCAATGGTCATCAAACAATAGTACTGAGGTCTTGAATGTATCTAATAATTCATATCAAGGTTTAATAAACTAAACTCAACAGTTTAATCAAACAAAACAATTATAACCATTTTGGAAATCCCTGACCAAAATGCCCCGATGAGCAATGACCACTCGCCCAGATCCAATCAAGAAAAACATGTAACAGTGCATACCCAAAGGCATCCCATAGTTCAAATAACAGTTAAATAGGAAATAACATGTAAAATAGGGTCACGCTCAAAATACTCAAAAATGCGCCAAATGTCACACCGCCCAAAAGTCTTCAAAAACACAAAAAGAGGTATTCACCTACCTGAGACTCATAAACGTAGGCATGTAAGATATCGAGATCCAATTCAAAGCCAATCTTCGTAGATCTACGTTTCCATCAAATCCCGACAATTCCACTTGGATGGAAACTACGACGTGTGAGGAAAGGAAACTGGAATGAAATAGGGTGTGCGGTTTTAGTCTCATTTTTGTGTTCCTGCAGCCACCGAAGGATTGAAGAAAGGATGTCGGATGACGATTCTAGGGTAGGAAACATTCTTCGAAACTTGGGAACAGACCTGTTCCGAAGTTGGGGAAGAATAAGCTATTTTCAAAAATTAGACGCGACGCCCTTTCATTTAAGTGAATAAAAAAAGGTACACAATGTGTATTTAAGGACTAAATGTCATGTAGTGGCCCTTTCCATACTCTGACTTAAGCAGAGATAGCCACACGGCTTGGCCACTCCACATAGGTTGACACACAGCTTGAACCCAGCCGGTATGTAGAAAGGAGGATACACGGCATGTCGAGTAACATTACATGCCATGCAGTAGGAAATTCATACACGGTCATCACACGGCATGTTCTCGGCAAGAACACAGATGGTACTTGCCTAAACCATACACGGCGTTTACTTTAGATTACATGGCGTATAGTCTGAAAATTTCCAGAACTTCCCAGATTTTCCCAGTTTTCTCGGGAACAAGTCAAAAAATTCAAAAAGGGTTGGGATTTTGACCCGTTCTAAAAACCCAGGTTCTTACAATCTCCCAACCTTAACATAGCTCATCCCCGAGCTATAAAATGAAACCCAGAGATGACACTGAACATTCCACCCTGATCAAGGTAACCCAAACACTCCTGGTCTCAAATATTCTGGCTAAATTCCTTAAGGGGCTCCCCACCTTAGAAATTTCCTAACCTGATCTCAACCCTACAAAACTCAACAAAAAAGGGCGTACTAACCTGTTTCCGAACTCATGGTCCTCTCGTGACACATCGTCACCCCTGCACCTCATTGGTGATCCTGTATTGTTTCTGACACCCAACGTATCACATACCACATCGGTGTCTGCCTCCATGAGGTCCTGCATCCCATGGATGCTCAAAATAAAACCTGATGCCATGTACCTCAAGTAACCCGCAACCGCAATGCCCCGATGCCCAAGGCACCTCAAGTAACACGAATCCTCGATGACCTGATTCCCATGAAACCTCATGTAACCCTCATCCTCAATGCCCATGATGCTATGCATCTCATACATATATATAAATATATCATGCACCCAATATGGCATCAATCCCACTGACCAACATCTAGTCATTCCACATATGTCATGTGCATCAAGTGAACTCAAAAAGAACATGCCTCTACAGGTCATTCCAAAAAGAAAACATGGAAATCACGGTCACACCCATGGTGTATCTCTAACCATCGTTGGCTCACCAGCCTACTCAACCTCTGGCTGCTCCACGGCGTGCACCTTGCCTAAAGTATGGTTGCTTGATACCTGACCTCCCTATAGTGCTCCTCCAGCCACCGTCCATTAACCCCTCAGCTGGATCCCATTGTCTATATCACGTCCTCTGCGTGCAGTTTAACCTCGGCTACCCTCTCCTAGTACTGAGCATGAACCAACTCCAGATGACACCATCTGTCCTAGTCCCTGCCTGCCGGTTGTCTGAGAAGGCTACCTATAGAATCTCTCCAGATGCCCAACCTGTCCACATGCCCATCACTCCTTTGGAGTCCTATCGCACTGAGTCTGAACATGTCATGGATGTCCACACTGAAACCAAACCACTGAAGAACTACAACAAGGTGGTTGAGCTGAGTCCTTAGCCTGATTTCCCTACTGGAACTCATCCCGTCCTCGCTTCCTGTTGTCCGAACCGTCACCTGAAACTATTCCCCGACCAACCTGGGGCTTATCTGTCATGACCCTACCCTACCCGGGATCGAGTCACAACTACACAAAACATGTCTCCATAGGCCAGGGGCTGGCAACCAGTGCTGAAAGCACAACAACTCAGGGAAACATTTGCCTAAGTACCTGTACAGACACACACAGCCCACTCAATGTAGAAGTGCAGAGTAAAAGGAAAAGTAAAGTACTCACTGATATAAAAAAACCCAAATGTGCATTGACCTCTAAACATTAAAAAGTAAGTGATGAAGGTAAACTGAAAAGAAAAGGGAAAAACACGCACCCAACCAGAAAAGTGCCACAACCCGGAAATAGGTACACAAAAGTAAACAACTAGAGAGTCTCCCACCTGGAAACCCCCCTGCGACTTCCGTATGCGGTCCAAGCTCCTAAACTCCTAAACTCTTTGGTAGTCACGGCCAACCTATCTGTTGTTTGCAAGGGAACACCAAGTGCGGGCAAATCCCAAGCAGGGGTGAGTATAAAAATACTCAATAAAATACCCTGAAGGCTCAAGGGAGAAAAAAAGGAGGTACTGAAGAGGTGAGTAGTAGATCGAATAGAGAATAGTAAAGGAGTACAATAGAGAGTGCAGTAAAGATTATAGCTCATCCCGATCAAGAGAACGGAAGTAGACTCATCTAAATGCAAGGATCTAGAAATAGTGAGAAGATGAACTTCTCGTCGAGTCTTCACTACCTGTAGCAGGAGAGTAGACTCGTCCAACCACGAGAAGCAAGACACGGAAAGCACATGGCATACCCTATGCGTCTTCACCTCTCCTGGAAGGAGAGTAATCAAAACCCAAGGAGTGGGTACTGGAACAAGGTATAAATATATGTATGCTCTATCAAGAAACCTAAACCAGATCGTAAGGGGATCTCCATCTCATAGCTCAGCCCAAGAAAGTGAGTCTCCAATAGTCTCAGAAGTAGACACCATCGATGCCGAGTATCCTACCCGTCTGCCCTGAACTGTAAGTCAAGGGGCTCAAATCACCGCACCTTGACACTATCTGCTTTGGGCGGCACTGACTCGCCCACACGTTTTTAGGTCACATCTCAAGGATGCGTCTTGGTGGGGAAATTTCCCCTCATACTTGAGAGTTCTGGGGAAATTCAAACCACACCATGTCACTACCACACAGTCGAGAGGTCTTATAAAAGCCAAAGTTCTCACATCATCGACTCGTACAACCAAGGGTCCCTCTCTGGTAGTCATGGAGAAAAGCCACAGACTAGCCTAGTAGAAAGGACTGAGTTCGAAAGAGTCGTCGGGTAACCCACTGCCCAGCCCCGCTGGAGGGAAAACCCAAAGAGGTCGTCGGGTAACCCACTTCCCAGTCTCTGCTGGAGGGTAAACCCTAAGCAACCATCGGGTAACCCACTGCCCAGTCTCTGCTGGAGGGTAAACCCTAAGTGGTCATCGGGTAACCCACTGCCCAGTCTCGACTGGAGGGTAAACCCTAAGAGGTAGTCGGGGAACCCACTGTCCAGCCCCACTGAAGGGTAAACCCGAAGAAGTCGATGAGCATTCCACTGCCCAGCCCCGCTGGAGGGTAAACCCGGAACTGCTCTGGATATCCCTATTGGAAACAACCTCCTGGGTAGAGGATTGGTGCCCACGTAATGTATTGGTCACACCGAATACACAAAAACTCTACCAGGGAACATGAAGGGACGTGATACTGAAAGCCCACATGTCTAAAGGAACAAGGGGAACCCAAACAACTCCGTCGATCAACCGTCGAGAACAGAACCAAGGGAAACCACTCAACCCTACTGGTCTAAACCATAGTTAATAGGACTAGGGGGAAACCCACTCAACCCTTCTGGTTGAAACTATCGAGGACAGGAGGACCCTCTACGTCACAAGAGGTCAAAGGTACGTAAAGTAGAACACGACACACACATGGGGCCCACATGACGTGTGGCCCCAAATCATCTCCAAAACAAGTGCACAAACGTACTCAGGTACAAAATAGAACATGTACCTCCAAGAATTTTCGTATACTTCCAGATTATAACACATTTCCATCCCAAGGGCTATCGTGCACACGACATCCAAAGTCAATGAAAAACGGCATAAATTCAATTTCGCCAACCTGCTTCCTCCACGGCCCTAGCATGGCCAACCACATCTCTTCAAACATCAACTTCACTCACACGAGAGTGAACGCGATCACACGCCAAGGGTTCTCTTCCAAACACAGCAAGAAGAACTGGCACCAGAACACCATTCATGCTTCCCCAATTAATGAGATCTCAAATGAGACTCCACACATACAAACGGATCATGTCGTTTTAATCCTCACGGAAAAACACGCAATATTGACTATTTACTCACCTCCAACAGACAGCCGAAGTAAAATTCGTTCAGCATTACTTTATGCCCGAACGGCCTCCCGTGGTCCCGAGCCTCGGCCCTGAAAACAGTCGGGCGCATCACACCATGTCAATCCCCTTGGGAAAGCACATCAAATTGACTGTTTACTTGCGTGGAACAGATGTCTGGAGAAAAAGATGCATTTCGTCATACCGCACACGAGCGGTACTTCGTGGGACCTACATCCCAGTCCTGAAGCGCAACGAACGAATCGCACCATTTCAATTCTCTTGGAAAACTACACAAGATTGACTATTCACTTGTCCGAAATGGACACCCGGTGAAGAAGATAGAAATCACCGCAAACTCCCAAAACAACCCTCATGGGGCCCGCACCCTCATGTATAATTAAAGCGGGAAGATTTTTCCATTGCAATGCCCTTGGAAAAACACTCATAATTGACTGCTCGCATGCCCCGAATGGACGTCCGATAAGAAAGTTGTGAAACGCTGCTCGCAGCTTAAAAGACGGGCTATGGGGGTCATGCATCAACTCTGGTTTCAATGCCTGAAACCATACTGGAAGACTCTACCTCAATACCAGGGTCATAACACCGCAAACGGCGCTCAAAACGAACTCCGGATGTGTCTGTGCCGCTCAAAACAAGAATCTCGGGTAAGTGTTAAAATAACTTAACTGCGTGTCGCGCCACCGAGCCCCTCATCTCGGGAATTAAAAATCCCCGAGACCATCTCAAAATATTTTTCTCAAGCCAAGGAACGTGTTTCTGCAGATAGGTCGTAAATATGATACACTTTTTGCATTTTAGGGAATTTTAAACATTAATGGACCGAAACGGGGTGGGTCGGGCCGGTTCGGCCGGCCCACCCACTCCCTGAACCGGCGGTCCGCGGTTCACCGCGCGGACCGCCCTTCCACGCCTGGACCGGCTTGACCAATCCATATTTTCTGAGTGGACCTGCGAGACTTGGTTCCTTGCTGCTCCCAGGGTCGGGACGACCCCGGTTTTTCGCGACGACCGGCCGAGGGGCCGGTTCCGTGTCACCCGGAGGAGCCCCCTGCCCAGAGCTCGCCCGTCGTCGCCCCCAGCTCGCCCGGCCACCGCGTTCGCACCGTGACACCATCCACAGCTGCCTCCACTGGCTTCTCGCCGATGACCTTGACCGCCTCCACTGGAAGGAGCCAGCGCCGCCGCCAGGGAAGGCCGGACCACACGTCAAACCAGCTGAATCCGCCAGAAAACACCCTAACACCTAAAAACTTTGTCGGACCACTGCGAACGGCTCGGGACTAGGAATTCAAATCCGAAACATGCATTAGAAATAATAGAATATAATATACTCAAACATGGGATTCACTCAAAAAAATGGTAATTCGATGCTATAAATCAAGCTCAAAGGCGATGCGGAAATTAAAAAAAAACTGTAACGATCCTACCTCTTGGGCGTAGCCTGAATCTTCGATCCTTCACCGCGCCACCACCGTTGTCTCTTCCGCTTGGCTCGGGGGAGGAGGAGAAGAGGTTTAAGTTGGGATCTCCTTGATTGGGAGCTCCTTTCGCTAGAGGATATCAAAGGGGAGGAGGGGAAGTGGTTATGTCTTAAGTAGTGAAAAAAAAGAATTAAAATTTTTTAATTAATTTTTAATCACTCACCCAAAGACCCACATCCATAACTCTTAATGGGGTCGAGGTTAAGCCTACCCTAGGGTAAAAACCACCTCCTGAGCACAACGGTGGTCTTGAAATTTTAATCTGAGGCCCAGTTCAAAAGCTATAAAATTTAACGACTGAGGCCGCTAAATTAGGAAAACGCCCCTGGTGGCATGTTTCACAGGAGGTCCGTGCCCGTGAAAATTACACCCATCCTAGGGTAAACGGCACGCTTCGGACTCAACGGTGCCCTCAGTTTTCTCATCTGAACTACCCTTTAGGTGTTATTTTATTTATTGGGCGTTCCCAGTATGAACACACTGAAAATTTAATTCCGGCCACACCGGGGCTCGGAATCGCACACCGTCTGAAGGCACTTCTCTGGAATAACATCAAGAATATTCTAAAGTATTTTATGGAAAAAAACCAGGTTATTAAATCATTCTCTCCTTCAAGATTTTTTTCCCTGATAAGAAAAACCAGGGAATGACTCAGGGCACTAAGCCCACACCTGGCTCTCCCGTACCCAAAAGAACTCTTGCACAGTTCTGTGTCACCGCGCATGGACCAAAGGATTTGGTCCATTCGTGTGGGGTTTTCCCTCACCGATGAAGTGCATAGGTTCATGCACACTTCTTCTTAGGTGAGTCACGTGAGAGACGTCGCACACCCACTCCAGTCTTCGGGGTTAGGGCAAGGCGGTATGGAACCTCGCCATACCTTCACACGGTCTCAAATGGCCCGAAGGACCTCGGGGGTAGCTCACCCCCCCCCCCCAGTCGAACCCCGACATCACACGCCGTGACTGAAATCACCGCTTGGACCTGGTACAAAGCCCGGTGATTCCCTCCTTCAGAATATTCATATAGTGAAACACCCAAGGATATTTGGTCACGCAAGATTTCACAGTCGATGTCGCACAACCAAGACTCTCTTACATGCTCAAAGAGCGTTGGAGTTGACACCATCGACTAACGGAAAAGGTTACATGCCTCCTACTCTACCAACACAGGGTTACACCTGATTCCTTGGGTCACCCTGGTAATACCTCAAACAAGGAGCAGGGAGGAAAGCATTTCACATACAGAGTCTAACAATTATACTGCAAAAAAGTAGAAGCACTATATAGCGTACCTCTTATCACCTCATGCTCTGTTGTATCATAGACATCCAAAGCTTGTGGATGTATGTGGTCCCAAATGTCAGCTCTCGGAGCCTGACATGGACCGCCTGGTGGTGATGGGAAGACCTCGTAATGTCGTTCCCCACTTCCAGCTCCTCTCGCTCCTCTACTAGCACCACCTCTCTGAACACTCCTCTGATCACAGTGCTACCTCTATCGTGGTGGTGCACCTACTGCCTACCCGATATTCTCAGCATGCCTAGTCGGGCAGTCCCATGCCAAGTGACCTCGCCCATCACAAGCATAGCACCGGTGCTTTCTGGGCTACCCTAGTTCCCTCCGGTGCCACTGTGGTGTACGACCATGGCCCAGAGTCCACTCATAGAAGGGTCTCCTCGGCTGACGCCCTGTGCTTTGATGCCACAGTGGTGCACGACCACATCTCTGAAACCGGTAGTGGGAAGGCCACCTGTGTTGAGGTTCTATCATCTGGTGCCTGCTAGCTGCGGCAGACATCTCGGCTCTGTCGTGCCTACTGCCACCACCAACTGTAAAACGTGATAGGAAGCTCTCTATCACCAGAGCCTGCTCTAGTACCTCGTAATAAGTACGAATGCCCAAGGGTACTATGACAGCATGAATCCATATGTGGAGACCCTTCTCGAACTTCTGTGCTCAGAAGTTTCCGTCGTGGAGCAAGTCAGGTAAAAATGTGCACGTTCTGTGAACCTAGTCACGTACTCAGTCACCTTCATCCCTCCCTCCTAAAACTGCAGGATCTCCTGGGTCCAAACAGAGCATAAGCAGAAGGAGTAAAACTCCTCACAAAACAGCATCTGAAAGTAGTCCTATGAAAGTGACGACTCGTTGAGTAACTAAGTCAACAGACTTCACCAACGCCCAACTGCTCCATGGAAAAGGCTGGAGGCCAAGGCCACCATCATATCTGTCAGCGTCTGTGTAAGCCTAAAAAAGTTGAACCATTATCCAAATCCAAACCTCTAATGCCTGAGGGTCAGGCTCACCACTAAACCTTAGCGGTCTCTGACGCTGGAACTCATGGAGCGCGCTCAACCTGCGCTCAAGCTTAGTCTTCTCTACGAGAGCTGCCTACTGCTCACCAGGTGGGGGTGCGGCTACCGGCCCACCCGGAGAAAGGGACTCGCATGATGGGTCCTGGGTTGAGGCCTCGTCACTCACAGGGTCGTCGTCACGAACCAAAGCTGGTATCCTGGCTGACTGTCTTCGTGGAGACATCCTGAATGTTATCAGGGAGTACCACGATCAGATGAGCATATATGTATACAATCGTTACAACAATGGGGAGCTGACTCAAGAAGGACAGTCAAAGACTCAATCCTATGTGATGCACAAACCAATTACCTACAACGAGTGTATCAGTATGCCAAGTCGACAAGCGGGTTGTCAAGGTCCTGGTGAATGGATACGTAGGCCGCCGCACCATCACTGGACTCCCTGGCCTGAGAGCCGCTCTTGAGACACGTTGACACTGTTACCCTAGATCCCAACCAGTTCCTTTTTAGGGACTTCCAAACAATGTCCCAAGGAACTAACCTCCCTATGATACCACATTGTCATGACCCGACCTAACCTGGGCTCGAGTCGCAACCACCCCAAGCCCGCCTCCATAGGCCAGGGGCTGGAGACCAGCACCGAAGGCACAACAACTCGGGGAGTCCTTTACCTAAGTACATGTACACACACACGCAGCCCACTTAATGCAGAAGTGCAGAGTAAAAGGAAAAGTAAAGTACTCACTGATATAACCAAACCCAAAATGTGCATCGACCTCTAAACAGTACAAAGTAAGTGCTGAAGGTAAACTGAAAATAAAAGGGCAAAACACATGCCCAACCAGAAAAGTGACATAACCCAGCAACAGCTAAACAAAAGTAAACAACTAGAGAGTCTCCCACCTGTAAACCCCTATACGACCACCGTATGCAGTCCAAGCTTCTGAACTCCTAAGATCCTTAGTAGTCACGACCAACCTGTCCGTTGTCTACAAGGGCACACCAAGTGCGGGAAAAGCCCAAGCAGGGGTCAGTATAAAAATACTCAGTAGGATACCCCAAAGGCTCGAGGGATCAAAAAAGGAGGTACTGAAGAGGTGAGCAGTAGATCAAACAGAGAATAGTAAAGGAGTACAATAGAGAGTGCAGTAAAGAGTACAGCTCAACCCAATCAAGAAAAAAAAAGTAGACTCATCTAAACGCAAGGAGTTAGAAACGGTGAGAAGATGAACTTCTTGTCAAGTCTTTGCTACCTATTGCAAGAGAGTAGACTCGTCCAACCACGAGAAGCTAGACACAGAAATCACATGGCATACCCCGTGCATCTTCACCTCTCCTGGAATGAGAGTAACCAAAACCCAAGGAGTGGGTACTGGAACAAGGTATACATATATGTATGTTCTGTCAAGAAACTTGAACCAGATTGTAAGGGGATATCCATCTCAAAGCTCATCCCAAGAAAGTGATTTGCCAACAGTCTCAGAAGTAAACACCATTGATGCCCAGCATCCTACCCGTCTGCCCCGAACTGCAAGTCAATGGGCTCAAATCACCACACCTTGACACTATCCGCTTTGGGCGGCACTAACTCGCCCGCATGGTTTTAGGTCGCGTCTCAAGGACACGTCTTGGTGGGGAAAGCGCCCCTCGTACTTGAGAGTTCGGGGGAAATTCAAACCACACCTAGTCACTGCCACACAGTCAAGATGTCTTCTCAAAGCCAAAGCTTTCACATCACCGACCCGTACAACCAAGGGTCCCGCACTGGTAGTCATGGAGAAAATCCACAGACTAGCCTAGTAGAAAGGATTGAGTCCAAAAGAGTCATCGGGTAACCCACTGCTCATCCCCGCTGGAGGGTAAACCCTAAGAGGTCGTCAGGTAACCCACTACCCAGTCTCTACTGGAGGGTAAACCCTAAGCGGTCATTGGGTAACCCACTGCCCAGTCTCTGCTAGAGGATAAACCCTAAGAGGTCGTCGGGTAACCCACTGCCCAGTCTCTGCTGGAGGGTAAACCCTAAGCGGTCATCGGGTAACTCACTGCCCAGTATCTACTGGAGGGTAAACCCTAAGAGGTCGTCGGGTAACCTACTAAACAGTATCTACTGGAGGGTAAACCCTAAGAAGTCATCGGGTAACCCACTGCCCAGTCTCTGTGGGAGGGTAAACCTTAAGCGGTCATCGGGGAACCCACTGCCCATCCCCGCTGGAGGGTAAACCCGGAACTGCTCTGGCCATCCCTACTGGAAACAACCTCCTGGGTAGAGAATCGGTTCCCATGTAATGTATTGGTCACACCGAATCCACAAAAACTCTACTAGGGAAAATGAAGGGACGTGATACTGAAATCCCACACGGCTAAAGCAAAAAGGGGAACCCAAACAACACCGTTGATCAACCGTCGAGAACAGAACCAGGGGAAACCACTCAACCCTACTGTTCTAAACCATTATGAACAGGACCAGGGGGAAACCCACTCAACCCTACTGGTCAAAACTGTCGAGAACAAGAGGACCCTCTACTTTGTGAGAGGTCAAAGGTACGTAAAGTAGAACACGGCACACACATGGGGCCCACACGACGTGTGGCCCCAACTCATCTCCAAACCAAGCACACAAACATACTTAGGTACAAACTAAAACATGTGCCTCCAAGCATTCTCATATACTCCCAGAGTATACCACATTTCTAGCCCAAGGGTTATCGTGCACACGACACCCAAAGTCAACGCAAAAAGGCGTAAACGCAATTTCTCCAACCTGCTTCCTCCACGACCCTAGCATGTCCAAACACATCTCTTCACACATCAACTTCACTCACATGATAGTGAACACGATCACACGCCAAGGGTTCGCTTCCAAACACAGCAAGAAGAACCGCCACCGGAGCACCTTTCATGTTTCACCAATTAATGAGATCTCAAATGAGACTCCGCACATCCAAATGGATCATGTCATCATAATCCTCGCAGAAAAACACGCGATATCGACTATTTACTCACCTCCAACAAACATCCGATGTAAAAGTCATTCAACAGTACTTTACGCCCTAACGGAATCCTGTGGTCTCGAGCCTCAGCCCCGAACCACAACGAATGGATCACACCGTTACGATTCTCTTGAAAAACTACACAAAATTGAATATTCACTTGTCCGAAACGGACACCCGGTGAAGAAGATAGAAATCACTGCCAACTCCCAAAACGACCCTTGTGGGGCCCGCACAATCGTGCAGAATTAAAGAGGGCATATTGTTCCACTGCAATGCCCTCGGAAAAATACTCATAATCGACTGTTTGCACGCCCTGAACGGACGTCCGATGAGAATGTTGTGAAACGCTGCTCGAAGCTTAAAAGACAGGCTGTGGGGCCCACGCTTCAACTCTGGTTTTAACTCCCGAAACCATACTGTAAGACTCCGCCTCGACGCCGGGGTTAAAATACCACTGATGGCGCTCAAAATGGACTCTAGATGTGTCTGTGCCGCTCAAAACAAGAATCTCGGGTAAGTGTTAAAACCACTTAACGGCGTGTCGCACCACCAAGCCCCTCGTCTCGGAAATTAAAAATCCCAAAGACCATCTAAAAATGTTTCTCTCGACCAAGGAACTTGTTTCCATAGAATGATCATAAATCTGATACACGGTTTTCATTTTAGGGCATTTTAAACATTAATGGACAGAAACGGGGTGGGCAGGGCCGGTTCGGCCAGCCCACCCACTCCCTGAACCGGCGGTATGCGGTTCACCGCGCGGACCGCCCATCCACTCCCGGACTGGCTCGGCCGGTCCGGCTTTTCTTAGTGGACCCGCGAGATGTGGGTCCTTGATGCTCCCGGGGTTGCGACGACCCCGGTTTGTCGCGACGACCAGCCGAGCGACCGGTTCCGTGTTGCCTGGAGGAGCCCCCTGCCCCACGCTCGCCCGCCGTCGCCCCCAGCTCGCCCAGACACCGCGCTCGGGCTGAGCCACCATCCACAGCCGCCTCCGCTGGCCGCTCGCCGACTCCCTCGACTGCCTCCACCGGAAGGAGCCCGCGCCGCCACCAGGGAAGGCTGGACCGCCCGCCGGACCAGCTGAATCCGCCGGAAAACACCCAAACACCTCAAAACTTTGTCGGACCGCTACGGACGGCTCGGGACTCAGAATTAAAATCCGAAACATGCGTTAGAAATCTCAGAATATAAGCTAAGCAACCCTGGGATTAGATCAAAATAAAAATGGAAATCCGATGCTAAAAATCAAGCTCAATGGTGATGCAGAAATTTAAAAAAAAACTGCAACGATCCTACCTCTTGGGCGTAGCCCGAAGCTTCGATCTTTCGTCGCACCACCACCGTTGTCGCTTCCGCTTGGCTCAGGGGAGGAGGAGAAGAGGTTGAAGTTGGGAGCTCCTTGATTGGGAGCTCCTTCCACCAGAGGATATCAAAGGGGAGGAGGGGAAGTGGTTATGGCTTAAGTTGAGAAAAAAAAAGAATTAAAAATTTTTAATTAATTTTTAATCACTCACCCGAAGACCCGCGTCCATAACTCTTGATGGGGTCGAGGTTAAGCCTCCCCTAGGGTAAACACCACCTCTCGAGCACAATGAATTTCTTGAAATTTTAATCCAAGGCCCCGTTCAAAAGTTATAAAATTTAACGATCGAGGCCACTAAATTACGAAAACGCCCCTGGTGGCATTTTTCACAGGAGGCACGCGCCCGTGAAAATTACACCCCTCCTAGGGTAAACGGAATGCTCCAGACTCAAAGGTTCCATCGGTTTTCCCTTCTGATCTACCGTTTAGGAGTTATTTCATTTATTTGGTGTTCCTAGTGTGAACACACTGAAAATTTAATTTCGGCCACACCGGGGCTCGGAATGGCACGCCGTCTGAAGGCGCTGCTATGGAATAACATCAAGAATATTCCAAATCCTTTTATGTAAAAAACCAGTTTCTTACATTATTCCTCTGGTTTCCCTCTTCTATGAGCGCCTGATTCACTGCATCTGAAAATGAACCCAGCCTGAAGATATTCACCTGGATCAATGACATGTTGTAAGCCATCCTCGAAGCGCATCAACATTTTTGTGTCATCGCTCACCATACCCAGTGAAAAGCACGATAGCTCAGTGAAAGTAGTTTCATAGTCCATGACAGACATGTCTCCCTGCTGAAGGCTCAAGAAATCCCGAGCTCTCTCGGCCCTTAGTGTCTATGGGTAAAAGTGCTCAAAGAACATGTCCTTGAAGTCCTTCCATGCCAGCCCCTCGTGCCTGCGAGACTACACCTGCACATCCCACAAACACTTCGCTATCCTTCTCAGCATGTACATCACTAGCTTGACCATCCGCCCTAGAGGAATCTCAATCTTCTCGAAGATCATCTGCATGCTCTCTATCCAGTTCTCAGTCGCCTAAGGACCACCCTCACCCGGAAAAAGTGGTGGGTGCTGCGACTGGAACTCCTGTGTCAGATATGCCATAGATGGCTCTGTACCCTGCGCACCTATGTCGATCCCCTGCAAGACACGTACCAGTCTGTCTTGGAGGTGATTATCGAGCCATGGTTCGAACGCTTCCAAACCCGATTGTTGTCCTACCTGCACTGGATCCTGAACCTGATTTAGTCCCTGAGCCTATACCTGTGGCTCACACTCTGCCTACACCGGATCCTGGACCTGATCCTGCTTCTGTGGCACTGTACCATCTCCCGCCTGACGCTCCATCTGAGTTGGCTAAAATGAACCCATTAAATACCATAAATGTTCATACAGCCCATATATATATAACAATGTATATTCAACGCAGATAAGGAAAGTAGTAAAGAGGCAGTATAAAAAAATGCCCTTACTCTCCCCTATCGCAACCCATTCCCATGGCATCCCAGCCTCATGGCCTCCTTACCAGCCCTCAATAGAGCCAGGTATCAAAAATACCTCAGGTCATGCCCGTCCCAACAACCAACGTTTCCTCAAACTGATGACCGAGTCGACCAATCCTGGTGATCAAAATCACCTCAACCAATAGTACTCACCTGCTCGTACAAGATCTAGACCCAAATACCCTGTCACATGCAATTATACAAATATATAAAGCATGAAATAACACATTGCAATCAATAAACAATTCTATTGGGAATTTCACCTATTCACATTCCAAATAATACAAGCATGGAAATTTGATATTATTCACATGGCATTATCACTTCACAAAGCATACGTGCAGTTATGAAATTGAAATACCCTAAAAATGTGCCTATCAAAATCCAAACAAACAAGGTTTTCCACACCGGGCCAAGGTCCAATTCTCCCTTACCGCACCAGGTAAAGGGTCAGATATCACAATCAATAACATCACACACCAAGTGAGCCACCGAGCTGGAAATCATATAAACTGTAATCTGAGCAAAAAGAAAACAGAAATTCCCACCCATGGAAACTTCATCCATCCCTCATACCTGGGGCTGTAGGCACCCAAGAAAAATCTAGAAACCCAGTTCCAGTCAAAACCTATCTCTAATCTACCGTATCCCAAAATAGTAAAACCAGTAGAAATAAAAAGAGAAGTCTCAATCTCATTAGTAGCCAGAAAAACACTGTTACTAAATCTCTATCAAGAACTCCTCTGATACCACTTTGTAACGACCCAGACCTGAATAGTCACCCGAACAGTGCTAAATGGGTTGGGTGTTACTACGTTAGGCGCACATCTCTGAATGCCAAGGGCTACCGACTAGCAGTGAGGGTCTTATAGGTATAGTGGGGAGGATATACCCTCTCGGAGGATAATAATGGTACTGATCCAAGTATAATAATAAATATGCAGTGGAATAAATGAATCAGCAGACTCGAACCAGACCTGCAGAGCAGAAGCACATTCAATATCGATAAACAGTGGATGTAATAAATATAAACAACAGTAGTGGAAAGTAAACACAACAGCATGTTGATCACTCGTAACTACCACTGAACAACAAACATGCATCCAAATCAGGTCATACATATCCATATGTAAAGGCGTCAATGGATAACCAACTGTAGCTACAAAACAAGTAAGCATGATGATACAGGAAAGTAAGCAAAACAAAGTAAATTTCAGCTAGGCAATACCTCAAGGTCCATACCATCTCCATGCAACAGCTAATGCAGCCCAACTCCTGAAGATGGCCTCTTTCCTGCACGTAAATCCATAAAGTTTGCATAAGTCCCGAAGGGCCCATACAGGGTGTGAGATGAATCTCAATAGGATACCACCCAACGGTGCGTACCTAATATGAGTTTTTAAGCAGGTATGCATTTATAAGAAAAACAGTAAACAGTATGATGCACAAACAAACACAAACTCCACTGGTGCTCAGTAGCCACCATGGAGTGTCACCTGCTTTGGCCAACGCCGGAATCTCTATCATGTAACCCGACACCATGGGCCCCCTGACATTGCGTGTCTCGAGTACCGACATCCTGAAGGCACACCCAAGAAATATTAACTCGGAGGAACAGCAATGTCTATCCTCAACAAGTAACCTGAGGGACAATGATGTCTGCCCTCAAAATAAAGTAATCGGAGGGAGAGCGATGCCTGCCCTCAAAATAAATTAACCGGAGGGATAGCGATGTCTGCCCTCAAATCACAGTGAGACTTTTCCCCCAACCTGATAGCCTCAACGCTATCCCCTGAAGGCTCCTCACCTTCCATGTGGCTTCCTAATACAAGCACCCTCAAAAAAAAGTACCTAAACCGCAACTAATGGGGGCCTCTACCCACATGAGTGGTTAAAACGACCTCATCACGGAGTCTCTCTGTGTGCATACTACTCAATGTTCCGAGTGAGCGGTAATCACCAAAATAGTACCCAAGCTGCAACATCTCTGAAACCTCGTGCCCCTACGACCATGTCTCTCAAGTCTGATGGCACTTCCATCCAAGTAACCTAGGCCATGCCCAACCTGACAGTCACATTGCCTCAAGCCGACGTCCATGACGCCCAATCTCGTGGTTAAAACCACCCAACATAACCCGAGCCAAGCCCAACCTGTGATCAGCATCAATCAAAAATATCTGAGCCATGCCCAACACAACCTAAAGGTTCCAGCATATTCTATTCAGCAATTACATATATAACACATTTAAACAAAACACATAATCAGACAAAACAATCTGAACAGTTGAATTCCACTAGCCCAACGATTATCAAACAACAGTACTGATCTCTTGAATGTCTCTAACAATTCATATCAAGATTTAATAAACTAAACTCAATAGTTTAATCAAACAAAACAATTATAACTATTTTGGCATTCCCCGACCAAAATGCCCCGATGAGCAACGGCCACTCGTCCAGCCCCGCTCAAGAAAAACAGGTAATAGGGTATACCCAAAGGCATCCCATAGGTCAAATAATAGTTAAATAGGCAATAACAGGTAAAACAAGGTCACGCTCAAAATACCTGAAAACGCACCAAATGTCACGCTGCCCAAAAGTCTGTGAAAACACAAAAAGAGGTATGCACCACCTACCTGAGACTCATAGATGTAGGCACATCCGATATCGAGATCCAATTCGAAGTTGATCTTTATATATTTATGTTTCTGTCAAATCCCATCAATTCCACTCGGATGGAAACTACAACGCATGAGGCAAGGAAACTGGAAAGAAACAGGGTGCGTGGGTTTAGCCATGTTGTTGCGATCCTGTATCCACCGACGGATTGAATAATGGATCTCGGGTGACGATTCTAGGGTAGGAAATGTTCTTCAGAACTTCGGAACGGACCTGTTCCGAAGTTGGGGAAGAAAAAGCTATTTTCTGAAATAAGACGCGACGCCCTTTCATTTAAGCGAATAAAAAAAGGTACACAACGTGTATTTAAGAACTACACACCGTGTAGTGGCCCTTTCCATACTCCGATTTAAACAGAGATAGCCACACAGCTTGGACGCTCCACACGGGTTGACACACGGCTTGAACCCAGTCGGTACGTAGAAAGGAGGATACACGACATGTCGAGTAACACTACACTCCATGTAGTATGAAATTTTTACACGGTCATCACACAGCATATACTCGGTGAGCACATGGCCGGTACTTGCCTAACCCATACACTACGTGTACTTTAGAGTACACGGTGTGTAGTCTGGAAATTTCCAGAACTTCCAAGATTTTCCCAGTTTTCTTAGGAACAAGTCAAAAAATTCAATCAAGGTCGGGATTTTGACACGTTCTAAAACCCGAGTTCTTACACATGATGTCAATTTTATTTCAATTAAATTATATATTTTTCATTTACAGGTTACAAAGAGATGATGGTTATATGCAAACAATGGCTATATGTTCTGGGGTGGAGACACGCCACAGGGAGATGATGACTATATGCAGACAATGGGAAAACATTATACATTGGTAGTTTTTTTATACACTATCAATATATTTATATCCAACCAATTAGTACCATTGACACCTCATAAACATGTTCTACCTTTTGGAATGAAACTAGAACCGGAATTTATAATGACTTAATGAATTCTTGGGCTGCATGATGTTATTTTCAATGATATTTATGTGTTTTTTGTTATAAATGTTTGCTATGTTGTTTTGTTAAAAGCTTTTTTACGCGCCGTTAAATGTTGGCTATGTTGTTATTGTAACTCATTCCTGTCTATCCAATCATTGATCGGATGGCAGACACTCATTGGTTGAGCTTCAACCGAGCGGATCCCCCGCATGGCAACATGGAAACATGTGGCGCTATCCGATCAACATAATCAGACAACTACAGGTGAACCCTACCATTTCCATTTATGGGGTCAACTACAGGCTATGAAAAGCCGGTCCCATTATCCGATCATTGATCAAATAGTCAATATCAATCCAGCCGTCGAGGGTACAGAGCGCATGAGTCTCGCCCCCTGCCACCATCCGTAGCGTCATGGCTACATCATTCTACATGCGACACCAGGCTTGCACTTTTCCTGCATCACCTTCTGTCTACATCATTATTTGTGTCACCGCGTGCATAGTACTATAATAGTACCTGATCCCAACAGGGTTTAAACTTAGGATTTCTGGGATGCCAAGAAGAAGCATTTACCACTTGGGTACAAGCTCGTTGACATTATATACATATATATAATTATATAAATATATTTATATTTATATGAAAATATTTATAAATATATTTATTTATAATTAAAATTATAAATAAATAAAAATATTTAAATAATTATAAAATTATTATTATATATATATATATATATATTTATAAATATATATACTTATATATTAATAAATATATATTTATTCGAAATGGTGTGAATCATGAACAAGTCCATGGTCTCCAAATTTATTGAAAAAAAGATAAAAGGAAAAACAAGGATGAAGAGGTAAAAGGCAAAACATGCCCAAAGTCGGTAAGCAAAAAATAGAAAGCACTTGCTCATCTTCTGCCACCTCCCCTTCCTCGGAGATGTCAGCCTCTTATCCACTTTGGAGTGATCCATGACTTTGGATCCACCATCTATCCTTCAATCAGTAATTATTTTTGAGTCACCTCCGAGTCAGTGTCTGTTTCATTAACATCAAGAACAACCTCTTTGCTTCTTCCATCTTCCCCTTCAACTACCACCGGTGCTTTTTCAGTCCTACCCTGGTCAGATTTATCAATTTGCAACACTAACTCGATCGCTGCAGACTCTCCCTGCCAAAAGTGATCAAGGAACCTTTGTGGGCTTGAGGCCTGTTACAAAGCTCCCTGGATTTTTCCACTCCATGTAAATAGGACTCCCTACTAGTAGTGGCATTAAGATGGTCAAGGATATTAAAAAAAATCACAGCGGATTCATTTAACCCGGCTTGTTTGGGAGAGGAGGTAGCAGTAGGTTCCAATTCATTAAGATGATGTCCACGCATAGCAGCCAAACCCTACTGCACCCCCCCACCAAGAGTACTCAACAAGACAGGTGTGACCAACTGCCACCCCATCCTGATTCACATCCTCCATCTGTTTAGACATAAGAGCCCCTTTAACCAGCACTGCAACATCATTCACCTTGCATGTTGAGAAAAATTGTTCCTCCAAAAAGACAGCGGAATCACCATCAAATTCACTATTTAGTTCTTGATTCTCAGGACACCCAACAACATCATCCCATTTAGATAGACAGGCCTCCCTGTGGCTCTAGATATCATCAAGAGGCAATTTCTCACCCACTACTTACAATCCATGACCTTGAACACCAACCACATCAGCATAAGATAGTTTTCCTTAACCTGGAAGACCCCTACATGTATCCTCCTGCACACTATTATCCCTGTCTACATGATCATCAACAAGCGGTTTAAATTTGCAGTTATCCACATGATGACCAAACTTCTTACAATTACCACAGATCAAATTATTATGACACTGATCAAGAGAGTATCCAATGCAAGAACATTTTTCCAAAATATAGGTTTCCTTTCAAACTTATCAGACAACTCAAGTCTGTGTTTGCTAGCAACTAGGATGACAATTTATGTAAGTGGTGTACAAAAATCCACTTCAACGAAGACCCTTGCAAAGTATCCATACCTCACACGCGCAGTCTCAACATCAATCTTAATAGGGATCCCAACAGAAGATACAATATCCCATAGAATTTGAGAATTCTAGAAGAACAGGATCAGTCCCCTAATCTCAATCCATAATCACGTAATCGAGTTTTTTTATCTTAGAAAGGTCAAAGAGAGGGTCCCAATCCTGGAACCTTAGATTTCACTACTTTAGAGAGACAAAATCACAAGCCCAAGACCAAGATTTCAAATCATTAAAAGGGAAGAAAAAGTGGAAGAAACCCTTACCGATCAATGCACCATCCTTTAAATCCCTAGGCCTTTTAAAGCTTATTACGAAAATCCTAAATCTTCCATTGATGATCGCTAGGCACCATCGTGAGCCACCCAATTATCGATAATTTACATTCTTTAAGAAGCTCATCCAAGATTCTATGATTCACCTCAACAATGGCCATCGATCAATTTTTGATGATTTTCTTCTTCACCACACTTGACTTTCCCTTTGAACCAGAGAAAATCTAATGATTAACAGTCTTACTAGTAAGATATGTTTGATTCGGTTCCCGATTCAAACATGCCTTCGCATCTCTCATAGGGACCTCCTTTGGATGATTCAAAATCTCATTTTTGTTTGTAAACTCGTAGGATCTCTATCGTATGGGGTTTTCAGGACTAAAAATGCATTCCCTTTGAGCATGGATACTATCATATACTGTTTCCATTAGAAGAGATCAAAAAAAGACATGGGGGCTTGGCTCGAAATCTATTAAACTACGTATGCTTTGTCTACAAGATTGGCACCCCAGTTTTAATCCCTTCACAGTTCAAAAGACGAAGGTCCAATTCTAGTTTTGCATATATGGTCTTAATTGGATCTGGTGGCATCCTCAATTTCAATATGTTATCATATCGACTAATAGCGTTCCTATGGTCGACACTAGATTTTACCCCCAACCCGGTTTGGTTGGTGGATCTCCTCAGATTAAGTCCACACAGGTTGCAGAAATTGTCTCGATTCACCAAGCTGTACATTGTGATCCAGTTAAGTCAGCAATGGATGCTCAATCCATTGATGAAGATTCCATCCAAGAGTCCGTTGATCAGTAATTTTTAGAGGATAAATTTATTACATTGAGAGACCATAAGGGAAAACAAAAAGTGAATGCAATATTGTGGGGCCACTCCCAATCTGTGGAGTTTTTTTCAGCGGGAGAAGAAACTTCTGTCGGCAGCCGACTTCGTAGAGGTGCATCTTCTTCCATGGTGGGCAGCCGACTTGGTGGACTGCAGCAGGCGGAGGGAGGATATCTCATGGGTAGATGATCTACCCAACAACCGTTGAAAAATCATGTTTGCTTCCTCTTTATAAAGGGATAATTCTGCTGTGTATATGTGGTGTGTGTGAGCTATGTATGTTGTAAATCCTCCGATGAGATTTGGAGAAGAGAGAAATATAGTGATGCCCTGCTGATTCTCCTGTGGATATAGGCAAATCACCGAACCACATAAATTGTGTGTTTCTCCGTTTGATTCTTATTTTTGTGTGTTTGAGGTACCACGCACCTCCGTTGCGCCCCAACAAGTGGTATCAGAGGGGAAGAGCTCGAGATGCGGGTCGTCAGCACAATTCGGCTATGTATGGCGAATGAGGTAAAGTACTCGGTGTTGGACGATACATCATCGAAGGAGATCTGGAAGAAGTTGTAGTAGCGGTATATGGCGAAGTCGCTCACCAACAAGTTGTTCCTGAAGAAGAAACTGTACCAATTGCGCATGGACGAGGGAGCGAATTTGTTGGATCATACCAATGAATTCAACAAGATCATGACGCAGTTATTGGGGCTCGGTGTGAAGGTTTGAGAGGAAGATAAAGCTCTTTTGCTTTTATCATCCCTACCAAGCTCATTTTATGGGCTTGTGACTGCATTACTCGTGGGGAAGGATACATTGAAGCTGGACGATATGATGGTGTCACTTCAAGATTCAGAGGCATTCCGAAGACCTGTGATGCATTCAGGTGAGAAAATCATGGTGATGCAAGATGATCAGTGTGGGAGGAGCCGACATCGACAGTCAAGAGGAAAAGAATAGCGGCCAAAATCCAAAGGACGTGATCCTAGCGAAATCACGTGTTTCTAGTGCGAGAAGAAGGGTCACTATAAAAGTGATTGTAGAGAACGCAAAAGGTACATTGCTGGGAAGAAAAAAGTTGAAGAGGAGGATACGAACATCACAGGTTTATCAGGAGATGATGAAATATGCGTGACAATGGGAAGCATGCACTCAGATAAGCGAGTTGAACAGAGAGAAGTGCAGTGTCATTACTACAAAAGATACGGGCACATGAAGCAGGAATGTCGTTTTCTGAGAAGGAAGAACGAGCGGGCTCAAAATCCAAAAGAAGATGGATGGGTTCTGGATTCGGAGAGCTCGACACACATATGTACGATGAGAGATACATTTGATACTTTTCACCAGGTACGAGACTCGGTGAGACTTGGTGATGGGTCAACATGCGAGGTTCGAGGAGTCGGGATGGTGAAATTGAAGACACCCGATGGAGGAGTTCGTAAACTGGATGATGTGAAATTTGTTCCGAGGATGAGACGGAACCTGGTATCATTGAGTAGGCTTGATGAAAAACGGAACAAGATTTCTATAGCAGGTGGAGTGTTGGAAGTCTCACATGGGGATGCAGTGATTCTTACTGGGAAGGAGTCTCAAGGGTTGTATCATTTGATGGAGACCGCAGTCAGTCCGAGATTGAGTAAAGATGGTGGAAGTTCCACGTCATCTAGCGTGAAAAAGCGTGTTCGATTTGCCGATGAAGTTTTCAACACCTACAAGGAGAATGCAGGTCTGGTTTCTACCCCAAATTGGTCGTGAGGGGGAGATTTGTGGGGGCCACACCCAATATGTGGATTTTTTTTCAGCGAGAGAAGAAACTTCTGTCGGCAGCCGACTTCGTAGACGTGCAGCTTCTTCCATGGGGGGCAGCCGACTTGGTGGACTGCAGCAGGTAGAGGGAGGATATCTCATGGGTAGATGATCTACCCAACAACCGTTGAAAAATCATGTTTGCTTCCTCTTTATAAAGGGAGAATTTTGTTGTGTATATGTGGTGTGTGTGAGCTGTGTATGTTGTAAATCCTCCGACGAGATTCGGAGAAGAGAGAAATATAGTGACGCCCTGCTGATTCTCCCGTGGATGTAGGCAAATATCTGAACCACGTAAATTGTGTGTTTCTCCATTTGATTCTTATTTTTGTGTGTTTGAGATACCATGCACCTCCGCTGCACCCCAACAAATATCCCCTGGAAAGATCAAAGGCATTAAGAAAACCCAAGGACAGATTTTGATCTCAGCATTGTCACCTCATGACCAAGATTCATCTGATGTGGGATGCAACGATAAACAAGTGAATTTTGATTCTTCTTTGACAATTCAAAGTGTGAAGTTTTTAGAAGCTACCCAATCTGAAGAAGGGAAGCCTCGGGCAATGATGAATAATAACAACTTCAATGACCATGCCTCAACGAAGCACATAACACTGTCTCTCCTTTTGGAAATCCCAAAGATAATGGACCTTATGCTACTAATACTAGTTGTGTGAAGGTAATTTAAATCTATGATCAGGAAGGGAAGAACAGTTCCCCATCTAAGGCCTATGTGGATAATAAAAGCTTTCAGTTGGTCTCTTTTAAAAAAACAGACCACATCTCACTGGTGCCTCTCCATTTTTAGGTAGTTTTCTAATGGATTCTGCAAAATAATGGGATCACACAAATAAAATGCAGGTCACTTCAAAAAATCCATTTGGAGTCCTTAAAGCACAAAATGATAATGCATGCCAACAGAAGGAAGACATAATCCAGTCTTAGGCCCTAGAGGCTGGTGATATGAAGACTTCTACATCGAAATCTTTGGATGACATTCAACCCAAAAAAGTGGACACTCAATTTGATGTTGATTTTGGATCAGAAATCACTGATGTTGAAATCCTCTTACAACAAGCAAGATCTTAGAGGGGAGGGCGCTATCCAAGAAGCCATGGGTGTGGGCGGGGGAGAGGAAGAATCAACTGGAATTCCATTCAAGAAGAAGAGCATAAGTTAGGTATCATAATCAAGGAAAAAGTATGACTTTGATGTGGGCTTATACCCAGAACTAACCTCATCTTTTTCTTTACTTTCTTCACTTTGCTCTTAATAAAGGGGCTTCGCCTCCACCTTTTCAGAAAAACCAATAAATACAATTATTATAATTATATATATATATATTAATTTATAATTATATACATATATTTATAAATACATTTATTTATAATTATAAATATAAATAAATATATTTATCTATTTATTTAAATAATTATATATTTATAATATATATTTTAATTATATTTATAATTTTATAAATATTTATAAACATATTTATTTATATTTATATTTATTTATATTTATATTTATAATATATAGAATTTTATAAATATACATAACAATATGAATAAATTATTAACATTAGATCTTTATCAGCGCTAAAAAAGAGATGATAAAGAGTAATATTATCAACGCTTTCTATTTTAGTGCTGATAAAACTGCTCTATCAGCGCTTTTTTGAAAATGCTGATAAAATATGTATGGGGTCTTATAAAAAAGAACACTAACAGAACCATGTCACCACTCGTGGCTTCAAGCTTTTGTGGAACCAGAGCCCTAACGCCGCTGTCATAGGACCCTGCTGTCGTCGTTGGTCTACATTCTTGATAAATCGATCTCCCCAAATCTATGGTATGTAATGATTTATCTTGTTAGTGCCTCTAACTGTAGTATTTTTTTAGTCGCACCTCACATGCATGCATCTTCACTTCTTGATGAACTGAACAAATAGCCCCCATCCTTGTTGTATTTGGCCTAAGTAATAATCTCATATCCTCATCTTTCTCCGTCCTCTCCTTCTCTTGTCTTCCCCTTGCTATGGGTACACCCTATTCCATCATCGTGAAAACATGTTCTCCGAATTTGGAAAAGGCAATAACACTTACACACTTCCAATGACTCATATTCACTTATCGTATGTTACACTATTCTTGTATGACATCCTTTGTGGTGCTAAAATCTAGGGTGTAGATAATCTATTTTTCATTTTTTTAAGGGACTATCATCTGTGATCTATCTTCTGGGTTTCTTAGACTTGGTTGGGGTAGAGTTGGACCTCCCTTATTGAATGCGGTGAGTTGTAAGTAGGTTTTCCCCACACTTATCCCTTTAATTTTGGATTTGTTGATTGCTTGGTCTTTTAATTCTTGTTTTAGACTTCTAATAACAACATTAATTATTTTACTGGAATCCATAGGATGTAAGATAGGTTTTCTCTTGGATAACCCTTATGAAGGATGTGTGTAATTTAAGAAGGTGTTATGGTCTTCAAAAAGAATTTTCAATTGGTTCTTCAATTTTACATGAATTTTAAGTAATACTTGAAATTCAAAGTATTGATAAAATGTTTCAAGTTTAGTTTTGAATAAAAATGCATGGTATGAAAATTTCTTTTGACATATTCAAAGTGCTTCAAGTTTATAATTTTATAGTTTTATAATATTTTAAATTTATATACTTTTATGAATTTTATTGTATATCACATTTTACTAATATAATTTAATAATAGTTTTTTATTAAATATTTATACTTTAATATTTATTCATTTATAAATTTATATACTTTTATAAATTTTTTAGTATATCATATTTACATATATAGTTTAAATATAAAATTTCATTAACTATTTATACTTTTATAATTTTTTAGATTTATAAATTAATATAAAATTATTGTTTTATTCATTATAAATTATTATAATTTTATACTTTCGTAAATTTTACTTTTATATATTATAATTTTATAATTTTATAAATTTGTAAAACTATATACTTCTATAAATTATGTATACTTTTAGAACAGATTTGTACTTTTATATATATTTTTAAATTTATATACATTTATAAATTATGTATATATTTTTAAAATATATATTCTTTTATAAATTATATAAAATTTTATTCTTTTATATGTGTCTTCAGTTTTATATAATGATATAAATATATATACATTTTTAATTTATACTTTTATACTTGTATACTTTTTTTAATTTATCAATAGTTTAATACATTTATACTTTCATAAATTTTATTTCTATAAATTATACTTTTATACTTTTATAATTTTTTAATATGAATATTATTGTTTTCAAAAAATCCATTTGGATAATTAATACTTATTTTATTATATGCAATATTTTAGATTTTAAATCATAATGGATAGAAGTTGGATGTATGCTTTTAATTGTGTGTTGATTGAGTTTCAAAATTAGCTTTGATGTTTTTTGGATTTAATGTTCAACAATGCATCTAAGGGGGAACTTATTCAATTACTTTTTATAATTGCGTCATTAGACCATGGTTTACTCATAAAGAAGTAAGTTATCATATCACTGGAGTTGGATTTCAAACCAACTATGAGGTATGGCACCACAATAGAGAAAAAATTCAACAACTAGAAAATGTTGATAGACCAGAGAGTTTTGATGTGAAAGATATGATATTTGATCACTTTTATTTTCTATCACAATCTAAGTATGAAATTAATGACTCTAAATCCAAATTCAGTGTTGAAAATATTTTAAAAAATATAATAATTTCCTTTTATGCATCTGTGAAACCATTATTATATTCAACAGTAATATTTTCTATAATGAAAATGGTTTTCAAATAATATAGGTTTTATTTTTTTATATTTCCATTATTCTATTCATTAGCCATGTTTTTAGGATATAATCCACTCTAGAGGAATCATCTAAATCATCATAAGATGAATAATGTTTGGCCTCTCAAAGGGTCAAGACATGCTGGTGCAGTCGACACCCAAAAGGTAAAGGATGATATATGAGGAATCTGGGATATAGAGTGGCTTGTATGAACTGTTTTATTGTTTCTTTATTGTGGTAATTTTATGTCTTGTTGACCTTCTTCCCTCCAGTCTTGTACTTTATCGTTTTATTAAAAAAAATGGGGTCATGGATTTGGTTCTTCTAAATCCATAGCTGATTTATTTGAGTAGTATGCTCTATCAACGAGATGATTGGTATCTATATTTATAAATGAAAACTTGTGTAAGGACAAAGGGTGGTAACTATATTTATGAGATCATATTAACTTTGAGAGACCACCTAGATACATAGAATCTCACCAATATTTGTCAGTTGTTTTTTCATCCAGAGTAGTTGAGTGCATGCCCTTGTAGAAGAAATATATTCTGCTTCAGCAATACTAAGAGAAGTACTTTCTTGTTTATTTCTCAACCAGCCAACACATTTCTTCCCAATATAGAAAGCTCCACCACTTGTGGATTTCTGTCAACCACATCTCCAGCCCAGTCAGCATCAAAAAATGCTGATAACTCACTGTCCCTTCCTGCAGCAAAGTATAAGCCACAATTGTGAGTACCTTGAATATACCTAATGATTCTTTTTACTGCTTCCATGTGTTGTTCCTTCGGATTACTCTGAAAGAGGACTGCTAAGCATGTTGCAAAGACAATGTATGTCCATGTTTCTGTTAGGTACAATAAGCTCCCAATGATTCTTCTATACATTGTGGGATCTACAGAGGTCCCATCCTCATGCTTTCCAATTTTGGTTCCAACTGCAATTGGAGTTGACATTGGTTTCGAGTCATGCATATTAAATTTATTCATCAATTATTTTTGCATACTTTTCTTAAGAAATGAACGTGTAATCCTTCTTTGGAATCACTTGTAACCCTAAGAAATATGTGAGCTCCAAAATCATAGACATTTTAAATTCTGATTTCATGTTATTTGTGAATTCGTCTACTGATTTCTACCTGCTACCACCAAATATAATGTCATCAACATAAACGAGAACCATGAACTGATCATTTGGAGAATTCCTCACATAAAGATTGTGATCTACTCCTCCTCTTTTGAATTCTAGCTTCTGAAGGTAAGAATCCATCCAAGAGTACCATGTCTGTGGTGCCTGTTTCAAGCCATAGAGTGCTTTCTATAGTTTTCAAACCTTTGTTTCATCAGTACCAAGAAGAAAACCCACTGGTTGTTCTATGTAGGCTTCTTCTTCAAGTACACCATTCAATAATGTTGTCTTGAAATCCATTTGATATACTTTATATCCTCTTTGGAGTATCATGGCAAGGAAAATCCTGATTGACTTCAGTCTGGCCACTGGTGCAAAGGTTTCTTCAACATCAACACCTTCAATATGGTAATATCCTTTACATACTAGTCAAGCCTTATTCCTAATAACACTTCCATGCTCA
Organism: Viscum album; assembly: GCA_963277665.1. Lineage (NCBI taxonomy): Eukaryota > Viridiplantae > Streptophyta > Magnoliopsida > Santalales > Viscaceae > Viscum > Viscum album. Next base: position 1,895,448,129 of record OY728130.1, on the reverse strand, counting down.
TCAAACTTTTTCTTGAAGATCCATTTTGTACCAATCGCATTGTGACCTTCGGGTCTCTTGACTAGATCCCTGGTCTGATTCTTTTCAATATGATCTAACTCTTCATTCATGTCTTTCACCCAAGATTCATCCTTTGTAGCTTCTTCAAATTAGGATGGCTCCACAACTGACAGAAATTCATATTGTGTGTTTTTACTCATCCTCCTTGTTTTTGTGGGTGCACTCATGTCCAAAATTATGTTAGATGGATCAATCTCAGCTCTTCGATTTCTTCTGTGAGGTTCAGTCGTATTCTCTCCAGCTAAGGTTTCCTCTTCAGATTCTTCTTCTGAGTCAACATCATGATGTGACTCTTGAGTGTTTTGTACGCCTTCCACTATTTATGTATTTGTATTTACACCATGTTCACTTTCTTCTTCACTTTCTATCATATCAGTATATGAAATCCTTGAAGCATTTTTGGTTTTCTCTTCCATGATCTTAACATCACTTATTTATACAATCCTTCCTACTCTCTTGTTGAAACACTTGTAGTCTTTACTGTTCATTGAGTATCCAAGGAAAATTCCTTCATCTGTATTGTCTCCATATTTCCCTTGATTTCATTCTATGTTTTCGATGAAGCACCTACTTCCCAAAACAAGAAAGTATTTCCAAGGGTCTTCCTTCCATGCCATAATTCATAAGGTGTCTTCATCTCGCCCATATAAAGTCTTGTTCAATTTTGAATATACATTGCATCTTGAATGACCTTTTTCCAGTAATGTCATGGAATACGACTCTCAATCCGCATAGTTCTTTCCATGTTGTTCACTTGTCGATTTATGCACTCAGAAACTCCATTTTGCTGTGGAGTTCTCATGGTAGCTACCTCATATTGTATCTCATGATTCTCTAGGTAGTTTTCAAATTCAATGGATGTATATTCCCCTCTATTGTCTGATCACAACACTTTGATTGTTCGTCCAGTATCATTCTCGGCAATTCGACGATATGTTTTCATGCAGTCAAGAACTTGTTGTTTCCTATGTATAACCATTACACATGCCATTATACTGTAATAATCTATGAAAAGAAATAAGTACCTTTGTCCATGAGTTCCAGAAACAATTATTGGGCCACATACATCTGTATGAATGAGATCAAGAAGATGTGATTCCCTTTTCTTCTTTAGCCAATATGAACTGCAGACCAGCTTCCCACAAATGCAAGCATCACAAGAATTTTCACGTTCACGCTTTAGGTTGGGAATGTCCCTGACAATCCTCAATTTTGATATTTTATCCATGTCTTTTTTATTGATGTTCCCTAGTCTCCAATGCCAAAAATTGTTTTCTTCTTCAACACTCATGTAACAAATTTTTTCTTTACTATCAACCTGATAGAGGTTGCCTTCTGTTCTGCATCCCTTTATAAGTGAATTTCCTATCTTTCCCTTGATAGTGTAACCTTTCTGATTAAAAGTAATTATAAGTCCTGAGTCACAGAGTTGACTCGCACGGAGGAGATTATGATGTAGGCCATCTATATAAAGGGATTCAGTTTTCTTTAACTCACCATTAGCTAATTCGGTACTTCCACTGCCTTTGATTTTCAGAGCTCCATCATTACTAAATCATACCGCTCCATCAAACCTCCTTTTGATATCCATTAATAGGCCTGCATTACCTGTCATATGAGATGAAAAACTGCTATCCAGAATCCAGGTATTGTTTCTTTTTGTAGCTTTGAGGTCCCCTTTTTTCAGGAGGCTCGAGGATAATCTTCTTTTCTTATTTCAGATTGAATTGGATGTTTATGTTTCAGCGCTTTAGATGACTTGTTCACATCACCCACTTTTAGCTTGCCTTTATTTTGGTCACCTTTATTTGTAGCATTTGACGACTCTGCCTCACAACCGATTCCACTATTTCCCATGTAAGAAGGTCTTTGATCATTCAAAATCTTTTCAACTCCATTAGAACCACGTTTTAATCTCTCCGACAACTCAGCATCTGAGAACCTTCCAAACAGTATTTTTTTCCTTGATTCTTTTGAAATTGATTCACTCTCAAGTTTTCTTCTAAGAGTAACAACTTCTTCTTCAAGACTCTCAGTAGTCTTGGTATTTTCTTCCAGTCTAGTGGTGAGGTCATTGATGACCTTTGCTTTCTCTTCAATTCTCAACTCTGATCCACTACATCATCAGTGCTTTCAATAATTTTAGACTGCACTTTCACAAATTCTTCCAATCGTTCAATTTCATCTTCGAGCTGATCAACATAATTAGATTATTCTTCTACAATTGATTTCCAGTTATTGCAACTCATACATTTGATCTTAAAATTATAAACAGAATCTTTAAGTTGCAACTCATAATTGGCATTAGTTGTCAAATGATTGTCTTGACCATTATCTTTTTATGGTTATGATATTTCAATCTTTGCCATCATGGAAGCATGATTTTTAGTTTTAAATTCCGGTTCTTCTTCTTCACAGAATTCATTATTATCATCATCTTTTTCACAAAGAAAACTCTTCTTCAGCACATTCTTTCTATATTTTAAGTCTTCCTTTTTTAAAAAACTTTTCTGAGGCTTCTCAATGTTTTCATCTTTTCTATCTTCATCATTGATCTTTCTTAATCACTAAGAGTCAATGTGCCCAACTTTTACACAATGAAAGCAAGCAAGAGGTAACTTCCCTTTGAATTTCCATTTTCCCTTCTAGAACTTCTTTGCAATGAGAGAAAAAACTTCTTTTTCCTCATCATCTTCACCACTAATATCTTCTGAAATTTTCATTTTATCCATGGTTTTGAATGCCATTTCCTTTCTCACTCAAGTCATAACATCTTCTGGTTTGACTCTAATTTAATATGCTACCAAACTACTCAGTAAATCATTCAAAGAAAGTTTGGAAATATCTATTTGACACCTTTGCATTGTACAGGTGTGGAAGTATTCTTAATATTTTCTTTGCAATATCAATGTCTTCGATTTCTTCGCCTAGATCCTGAATTGTTCCAACTAATTCAGAAATTCGATTGAAGAATGAGTCTACATTTTTATCTAGATGCATCTTCAGATCATCAAACCTATTGTGTAGGACTTGTATCTTTGCCTCATTCACTTTGCTATTTCCTTCATAAATATTTTCAAGTTTATCCCACATGGATTTTTCTAAGGTGCAACTCATCACCTTTAGATAGATCTAATCAGAAAGGGTTGCGGTGAGTTCATTTTGTGCTTTAGCATCTGCATCAAGAATTTTCCTGTCTACGTCAGTCATAGCCAGGTCTGTTGGATCATTGACTTGTATTCATTACACAATAGAAAAAAGAACTTCCATTCCAAGAGATCTTAGATGATATCTCATTATATTCTTCCAAATCTGGAAATTACTTCCATCAAAGAGAGGGACTCTCCTAACATTGGATGAATTGTACATAACAGTAAATGACAGATCAAACACCAGTTAACCTCCCTCTGATACCACTTGAAGGACCCCGGAACACCCTGAGAAGGGAGGGGTGAAACAGGGTGTCAAATTTTTATTTTTAAATTTGTGGATCTTATTCCCACATTGGTAAGAAATTTTTAGATCTATCGAACAAATGAAAGTGGGAAGTTGACACAACACTTTTGCTCGGTTCACCGCAAAGGGCTACGTCCAAGGAGCATACGCCGATAGTGTGTTGGTCGTACCAAAATCCACTAATCTTCACTAGTTTATGGATTACAAGTTTGGATCACAGTCGCTCTATGCCAGGCTCACTACCTTTACAAAATTTCAAGGATAGCTCACTATGTCCCTTGGGTCACTCCCATTGACTCCCCCTAGGTCACTAACTTTGGTGAAGTCTCAATCAGTTTATAGACGTGAAGGTCTCTTCAATAGATTCACATTGAAGTCTTTGTCTCTACTTAGCACGAGACTCTACGTACATCGATGTCCGGAATTGATGCACTTGAACGCACTGAACCACTGAACCGGATAATCAGAATGTGAAAACAGATTTCACTGAAAATTGCGCGCAACACCTACCCTTTGCGCGCAAGACCTCACTTTTGCGCACAATATTTTCTTTTCATGCAGAAAAATATTTCACGCAATAGCACTCTTTTCACGCAATAGGAACTTTTACACGCAGCCTCAACTTTTACACGCAGCTCTGCCTTTTTCAAGCAACATCCACTTTTACGCGCAATCTCAAGTTTTACGCGCAACTTCTCCTTTTTCGTGAACCTTCCAATTTTTAGCGCACCCCCGCCTTTTTCGCGCAACTTGGAATTTTTCACGCAACTCGTAATTTATTGCGCAACTCCCTTTACGTTAACCTTTTACGCGCATCAGCACTCGAATCTTCTCTAAGTATTCTGCCATATGGAATGAGGGGGGTCACCAATTATTTATAGGCGTCGCCAACCCCTGTGCACAAAACCCATCATGGCGTGAAAAACTCTCATTCGGCGCACAATACATTTCACGCAGGAATCGTTTTCCGTGCACATCTCCATTGTTTTCGCGCAGCCCATGCCTTTGGCATTTTTCGACGATCTGATTCTGAAACACTTCTTGCGCGAAAAACCTCGATCCACTATTCCGTGCACCATGCTCTTTTTCGCGCACAACCCACCTATTTCTGAACTTCCAATGAGGATTGACAACAAACAAAAACCATACTCCAATTCATGCATAGAACAGCCATGGTTCCAACATCAACTACCTACACTGAGTTGTTCAATTTCGGTCTTGTGATAAGAGGACCATAATAGTGAAATTCACTAAGCTCACAGAGAGAGAATTTGGTGGAGTGTATGAGGTGATCTTTATGCCCCGAACCACTATAAAAAGTTGTGTTCTTTTCTTTATCTTTATCCTCTGCTTATATTTCATACAAAATAAAACTCGGCTTATCTATTTAAATTATAGAGGGTGTCAAAATCCAAAATTGAGGAAATTTTTTAAAAGAAACAATTCACCTCTCCACCTTTTGTTACTTTGTATATTTCAACCTAACAATTGGTATCAAAGGAGAGATTTTGGATAAACATACAGAAAGCTAAAAGTATAAGTTCTATACAAAGTATTAAATGGTTGATCCTAGAGAAGGAATGTCAATGGTACATGCTCTATATTTTAATAGTGAAAATTATGGATGTTTGAAATCTCGAATGATTATCTATGTGAAAGAACTTGGATTCAAAGTCTACTCAAAGATCATTACTCCATATGAAATTCCTAAGAAACCAGAAACATGGGATGCTGCAAAAAAAGTTGAATATGATATAAACTCAAAGGAAATGAATGTCATTATCTGTGGTCTTGGACCATATGAATTTAATCGAGCATCACAATGTCCAAGTGCATATGAAATGTGGAAAACCATTACAGTTTCCTATAAAGGAATAGAAAATGTTAGACAGATGAGGTATGATACTACTAAATTAAAATTTAGAACCATTAGAATGTTTGATAGATAAATCATCAAACAGATGAATAGAAGGCTTACAGAAATTGTCAACAATATTATAGCATTAGGAGAACCCATCAAACAATCTGCTCAAGCTTTGAAAGTAATTAGAGGACTACCTTCTCATTGGAATGGCATATCTAATGTTATTCATCAATCATCACCTGTCAAGGATTTAACAATGAAAGAACTAATTGGGACACTAATGATGTATAATGTAGAAATATAGGATAGATCAAAATATTATTGGATTATTGTAAAGAAATAAAATACTTCTCTAAAAGCGACATCTCAGAAGCATAGTATAAAAAACAAGAAGTCAAAGAAGAGAAAAATTAAGATTCCTCTAACTCTGAAATGAAACTAACTCAACTAGATAAAAAGTTTAGTATGTTTTATAAGAAGAAAAGAGGATTCAAAAATCCTTTAGGAAGGATGATAAAGAACCAAGAGAAGTTAGATGTTATGAATACAAAAAATTGGTTCATATTATACCAGATTTCCCACAACTGAAAGATAAATGGGAAAGGCCAGGAAGGATATATCATAAGAATGCTGATTATGGTCACAAAGGAAAAAAGAGAAATGAAATACACATTGAGTGTATCTAAAGACTCCAGTAGTCCTTCAAAGTCTGATTCAAAGAAGGAGTAATCAAATATAAAGGAAAACATGTTCTTTATGGCCAATAAAGAAGAAGAAAAGATAAAAAAACTATTATTCTTCTGATTCTAATACTAGTAGTTTCTCAAATGATAAACTAGCTACCTACTGTTCTATGTTAGAAAAAAAATATGATTCTCTGGTAAATAAGCACAAGTCCTTAAAAATATTCATAATGTTGTTTTAAGTGAAAGATGCACTCAGTTAAAACAACATTAAGAGTTGATTGAAAAATTCAACTCATCTACTAAAAACTATGTTGATCATGAAAAAAGGATAAAAATATTATAGGATCAAGTAAAATCCTATAAGAGTATTGATCTTTTTTTTAATAAAGGATAAAATATCTTAAATGAGATTCTTTGGAAAATTTCATTAAAAGGGAAAGATTTGCAATAGGAAGTAAGGGTGAAAAAACTAAATTATATAAAAATCACTTTGTCCCCAATTCAAAAAATGTTATCGGTTATTACTGTGGAACAAATATCCATGTAACTAATAAATTTTATTTGAGAAATCCCCAAGTTGGTGGTATTAAAAGAGATTTTATTTCTAAAAAAAATTATGAAGCAAGAGACATAATTTATGGATAAGTAAAGAAGATGTGGGTTCCCAAATCACTGCTAGCTAACACTGATGGACCCAAAAAAATATGGGAACCAAAACAAACATTCTTTAAATTGATTTTGCAGGTAACGTGACATAGGAACAAAAACGCTATATGGTATTTGGAAAATGTCTATTTGAGACATATGAATGGATATCCATCAAACTTTCATACACGAACTCAAATGGATGGAGGTCTTGTCAGTTTTGGTGACAATGCTAAAGGAAAAATAGTTAGAGTTGGAACTGTTGGAGATCCGAAGCCCGTCTCAATCAACAAAGTATTGTATGTACAAGGGCTAGAGCACAATCTGATAAGTATTTCTCAGCTTTGTGATGATGGTTTTTATGTTTATTTTTCTATCTTTCTCATTTTTTAAAGATAAATTCTTAAATTTAGAGCACTAAGAACTGATCATCTTTATAATGTTGATCTAAATTCCTTGTGTAAACAAAAAGTGAATTGTTTAACTGCTAAGACAAATGAGTCGTGGATATGGAATAGGAGACTTGGTCATTGTAATATTTATGATTTACATAAATTGTCGAAGAAACAGTTAGTTTCTGAATTTCCAAATCTTAAATTTGATGAGGATAGATTATGTGATGCATTCCCAAGTGGAAAACAGCACAAATATTCTTTCAAATCAATTAAAAAAAATTCTACATCTAAGCCTTTAGAACTTATTCATATGGATCTGTTTGGAATATCCAGAGTAGCAAGCTTGGCTGGAAAATTATATTTTTATGTTCTAGTTGATGATTATTCTAGATTTATATGGCTTTATTTTCTAAAACTCAAAAGTGAAGTTTTCACTATCTTTGAATTTTTTTTGTAAAATTTTTCAAAATGAAAAATATTTTAAAATAATTTCATTGAGAAGTGATCATGGTGGAGAATTTTAGAATCACGGATTCAATTCTTTCTGCTCAAATATAGGTATTAAACACACCTTATTTTCACATAGAATGCATTAATAAAATGGAATTATTAAAATAATAAATAGAACTATTCAAGAAATTGAAAGGACTGTGCTGAATGAATACAGTCTTCCTACCTATTTTTGGGAAGAACTTATACGTATAGCTTTCTATATCGTGAATAGAGTTTTAATTCAACTAATTTTAAAAAAGACACGTTATGAACTTTGGAATAACAAAAAACCTAAAGTAAATTACTTTAAAGTTTTTGGATGAAAGGTGTATATCTAGAACACCAAGGATAATCTTGGTAAGTTCGATCCAAAATCTAATGAAGGAATATTTTAAGGATATTCTTCTACCTATAAAGATTATAGAGTGTTTAATAAAAAGTCAAGGATTTTTGAAGAATTAGTTCATGTGAAGTTTGATTAAAATAACCCTTTTATTAAAGAGAAAGATCAAACTGATGAAGTCACTGACTCTTCTGACAACATGAGACTTGAAACCCTTAAAAATAATTCTGAAAATGATATTAATAAAATTCAGTTTAGTTAAAAAGAACATGATACTGATGAACCTGAAAGTGTTCTGCCTAGATAGTCTAGAATCCAAAAGAATCGTCCTTTAGAAACTATTATAAGAGATCTAGACATGGGAATTAGAATCAGAAGAAATATATGAAACCTAGAATAATTCTCTACTTTTCTATCACATTTGGAATCTAAGACTATAGAGGAAGCCTTTGATGGTGAAAGTTTGATACATTCTATGCAGAAAGAATTAAATCAATTTAAAAGGAATGAAGTTTGGGAACTAGTAGAGAGACCAACTAATTATCTAGTTATTTGAACCAAGTGGATTTTTAGAAACAAACAGGATGATCAAGGGATCATTACAAGAAATAAAACTATATTAGTAACAAAAGGTTATAATTAGGAAGAAGGTATAGATTATGATGAATCCTTTGCACTTGTAGGTAGATTAGAAGCTATAAGAATCCTTTTAGCTTATGCATCTCATATGAATTTTAAATTATATCATATGGATGTTAAATCTTATTTTTTAAATGGTTATTTAATAAAGGATGTTTATGTTGAACAACCTCCAAGATTTGAAAATTCCCTTAAACCAAATTATGTTTTTAAACTTACTACCACTGAACAACAAACATGCATCCAAAGCAGGTCATACATATCTATATGTAAATGCGTCAATGGATAACCAATTACAACTACAAAACAAGTAAGCATGCTGATATAGGAAAGTAAGCAAAACAAAGTAAACTTCAGCTAGGCAATACCTCAAGGTCCAAACCATCTCCATGCAACAAATAATATAGCCCAACTCCTGAAGCTGACCTCTTTTCTGCACGTCAATCCATAAAGTCTGCACGCGTCTTGAAGGGCCCGTGTAGGGTGTGAGACGAATCTCAGTAGGATACCACCCAACGGTGCGTACCTAATATGAGTGTTTAAGTAGGCATGCATTTATAAGAAAAATAGTACGATGCACAAATAAACAAAAACTCCACTGGTGCTCAGTAGCCACCATGGAGTGTCACCTGCTTCGGCCAATGCCGAAATCTCTGTCATGTAACCCGGTATCATGGGCCCCCTGACACCGCGTGTCTCGAGTACCGACGTCCCGAAGGCACACCCAAGAAATAGTAACCCGGAGGAACAACAATGTCTGTCCTCAACAAGTAACCTGAGGGACAGCGATATCTGCCCTCAAAATAAAGTAACTGGAGGGATAGCGATGTCTGCCCTCAAAATAAAGTAACCAGAGGGACAACGATGTCTTCCCTCAAATCACGGCGAGCCTCTGCCCCCAACCCGATAGCCTCAATGTTATCCCTCGAAGGCTCCTCACCTTCCATGTGGCTTCCTACAGCAAGCACCCCCAAACCAAAAGTACCTAAACCGCAACTAACGGGGGCATCTACCCACACGAGTGGTCAAAACGACCTCATCATGGAGTCTCTCCATGTGCACACTACTCAAAGTTCTGGGTGAGCAGTAATCACCAAAATAGTACCCAAGCCACAACATCTCTGAAACCTCGTGCCCCTGCGACCATGTCGCTCAACTCTGATGGTCCTTCGATCCAAGTAACATGGGTCATGCCCAACCTGACAGTCACACTGCCTCAAGCCGACGTCCATGACGCCCGATCTCGTGGTCAGAACTACCCAACGCAACCCGAGCCAAACCCAACCTGTGATCAGCATCACTCAAAAATATCTGAGTCATGCCCAACACAACCCAAAGGTTCCAGCATATGCTATTCAGTAATTACATATATAACACATTTAAACAAAACACATAAACAGACAAAACAATCTAAACAGTTGAATTGCACTAACCCAACGATTATCAAACAACAGTACTGCGGTCTTGAATGCCACTAACAATTCATATCAAGGTTTAATAAACTGAACTCAACAGTTTAATCAAACAAAACAATTATAACCATTTTGGCATTCCCCGGCCAAAATGCCCCGATAAGCAACGACCACTCATCCAGCCCCGCTCAAGCAAAACAGGTAACAGGGCATACCCAAAGGCATCTCACAGGTCAAATAACCGTTAAACAAGCAATAACAGGTAAAACAGGGTCACGCTCAAAATAATTGAAAACGCGCCAAATGTCGCGCTGCCCAAAAGTATGTGAAAACACAAAAGGTGGTATGCACAAAAGAGTGCGTGGGTTTAGCCTTGCTGTTGCGATCCCGCAGCAACCGACGGATTGAAGAACGGATGTCGGATGACAATTCTAGGGTAGGAAACGTTCTTTAGAACTTCGGAACGGACCTGTTCCGAAGTTGGGGAAGAAGAAGCTATTTTTCGAAATAAGACGCGACGCCCTTTCATTTAAGCGAATAAAAAAAGGTATACGACGTGTATTTAAGGACTACACGTTGTGCAGTGGCCCTTTCCGTACTCCGACTTAAGCGGAGATAGCCACACGGCTTGGGCGCTCCACACGGGTTGACACACGGCTTGAACCCAGTCGGTATGTAGAAAGGAGGATACACGACGTGTCGAGTAACACTACACGCCGTGTAGTATGAAATTTTTACATGGTCATCACACGGCATGTACTCGGCGAGCACACGACCGGTACTTGCCCAACCCATACACGGCGTGTACTTTAGAGTACACGGCGTGTAGTCTGGAAATTTTCAGAACTTCCAAGATTTTCCCAGTTTTCTCAGGAACAAGTCAAAAAATTCAAACAAGGTTGCGATTTTGGCACATTCTAAAAACCCGGGATCTTACACATGATGTCAAATTTATTTCAATTAAATTATATATTTTGCATTTACAAGTTACGGAGAGATGATGGTTATATGAAAACAATGGCTATATGTTCTGGGGTGGAGACACGTCATCGGGAGATGATGACTATATGCACACAATGAGAAAACATTATACATTGGTAGTTTTTTTATACACTATCAATATATTTATATCCAATCAATCAGTACCATTGACACCTCATAAACATGGTCTACCTTTTGGAATGAAACTGGAACTCGAATTTATAATGACTTAATGAATTCTTGGGCTGCATGATGTTATTTGCAACGACATTTATGTGATTTTTGTTATAAATGTTTGCTATGTTGTTTTGTTAAAAGCTTCATTACGCGCCGTTAAATGTTGGCCATGTTGTTATTGCAACTCATTGCTGTCTATCCAATCATTGATCGGATGGCAGACACTCATTGGCTGAGCTTCAGCCGAGCGGATCCCCCGCATGGCGACATGGAAACATGTGGCGCCATCCGATCAACATGATCAGACAGCTGCAGGTGCGCGCTACCATTGCCATTTATGGGGTCGACTACAGGCCATGAAACCCCAATCCCATCATCCGGTCATTGATCAGATAGTCAATATCAATCCCGCCGCCGAGGGTACAGAGCGCGTGAGTCTCGCCCCCTGCCACCATCCGCAGCGGTTTTCTAAAGAGTGAAATCTCCCAAATTCTCCAAAAGTTATAACAGATTCCGGCTACGTGGCCCCATCCCGGCTGTCGCTTCCGGGATCTGACGCTCCAGATCACTCTGTCGCTCGCTACAGGAGTCTCGCCCCCTGCCACCATCCGCAGCGTCTTTCTAAAGAGTGAAAGCTCCCAAATTCTCCAAAAGTCATAACAGATTCCTCTCAACATGTAGATCATAGATGTAAATATTAACATGTACTTTAGACATTCAGAATATTAATTCTTAGAGATAAGTTCAATTACGTCCAAATTTATATTTTCCCCCACTTCCAATCCATTTATTAGAAATTAACTTATTGAAGTTAGCTTATATATGGCTGACTTGGCGATTCTCCCTAAATTTCAGTGAATCTAAAAATTATCCAAAAATGGTAAAATTTCATCTCTCTATAATGTCTTTAGAAATATGAATACAAATGCAGAAGAATTGGTGTCACTGTGAATTACTGCCACAGAGCATCTGCTTTTATCAACACAAAACTGAAAGCGTTGATAAAAGATGCATCTTTCTCAACGTTATTTGAAAGTGTTGATAAATGTAACTTTTTATCAGCGATCAAAAAAACGGTGATAAAGACATAGTCTTTATGATTGCTTTTTTGATCGCTCATAAAGGATCATCTTTATCAGCGATAGTTTTAGCACTAATAAAAAAATTTAATAAAAAATATTTTTAATGTATGTTATTATTATATTTATATTCAAAATAATGTTTATTTAAATACGTTAATTAAAAAACAAATGTTTGTAATTAATATAAATATGATATGTTAATATATATTTTTTAATAATTCAATTATATATATATATAGACATACATATATAATGTTTTCAAAAAAGTATTTATATGATACATATATTTATATGTATTTAAATAATTATAATTATTTTTTTAAAATAATAATTATTATATATATATATATATATTAGGTGTTTGGGGTACAATTACATTTAAATACACACACATCACTCACAGACCGAAAATGTGGGTCATAGGCCGCCCAAAGGGATAACCTATCCATCAAGCCACATTTATTCAATACATGACCCGTAGACCCCGCGAACATGAAGCCCATTACATGGCTCGTAGGCCCACTGGGCATGAAAGCTTATTACATGGCACATAAGGCCCATAATTTTGACCCGAAAGCCCTCCAGTGAATAGTACCACTACAGTACCTGGGTTGTACCTGTACTTGCTACAGTGTTGCAGTCACTACTATTCCTGTTACAGTGCCCACAACCGCTACAGTCCTACCGTTGCTACAGTCTGCTATAGTACTGCTACAGCCTCATACAGTATCGGCACTTAATGGGTTTTGAACCCCCAACCTCAATGTAATATTACAAGGTGTTCACCACTAAGTCAAACCCCCATTGAGCATTAAGCTCATTGCATAGCCCAAAAAACTCAGTGCAGCGTCTTGCCTACCCTACATCATCCTACACACGACACCAGGCTTGCGCTTTGCCTGCATCACCGTCTGTCTACATCATTATTTGCGTCACCGCCTGCATAGTACTATAATAGTACCTGCACCCAACAGGGTTTAAACTCAGGATGTTTGGGATGCCAAGTAAAAGCATTTACCACTTGGGTACATGCTCGTTGACATTATATACATATATATAATTATATAATTATATTTATATTTATATGAAAATATTTATAAAAATATTTATTTATAATTAAAATTATAAATAAATAAAAAAATTTAAATAATTATAAAATTATAATTAATATTTTTTAAATATATATATATATATATATATTTATTTATTTATAAATATATACACTTATATATTAATAAATATATATATACTCGAAATGGTGTGAACCATGAACAAGTCCATGGTCTCCAAATTTATAGAAAAAAGATAAAAGTACAAGAAACAAGGATGAAGAGGTAAGAGGCAAAACATGCCCAAAGCCGGTAAGCAAAAAATAGAAAGCACTTGCTCATCTTCTCCCACCTCCCCTTCCTCGGAGATGTCAGCCTCTTATCCACTTTGGAGTGATCCATGACTTTGAATCCATCATCTCTCCTTCAATCAATAATTCTTTTTGAGTCACCTCCGAGTCGGTGTCTCTTTTATTAACATCAAGCACAACCTCTTTGCTTCTTCCAGCTTCCACTTCAACTACCACCGGTGCTTTGTCAGTCCCACCATGGTCAGATTGATCAATTTGTAATAGTAACTCGATCCCTGCTGACTCTCCCTACCAAAAGTGATCAAGGCGCCTTTGTGGGCTTGAGGCCTGTTACAAAGCTCCCTGGATTTTTCAACTCCATGTAGATACGACTCCCTACTAGCAGTGGCATTAAGATGGTCAAGGATATTAAAAAAATCACAACAGATTCATTTAACCTGGCTTGTTTGGGAGAGGAGGTAGTAGCAGGTTCCACTTCATTAAGATGATGTCCACGCATAGCAGCCAAACCCTATTGCACCCCCCCCCAAGAGTACTCAACAAGCCAGGTGTGACCAACTGCCACCCCATCCTGATTCACATCCTCCATCTGTTTAGACACAAGAGCCCCTTTAACCAGCACTCCAACATCATTCACCTTGCATGTTGAGAAGAATTGTTCCTCATACAAGATAGCAGAATCACCATCAAATTCACTATTCAGTTCTTGATTCTTAGGACACCCAACAATATCATCCCATTTAGATAGAGAGGCCTCCCCGTGGCTTTGGATATCAGCAAGAGGCAATTTCTCACCCACTACTTTCAATCCATGACCTTGACCACCAACCACATCAGCATAAGAGAGATTTCCTTAACCTGGAAGACCTCTGCATGTGTCCTCCTGCACACTATTATCCATGTCTACATGATCATCAACATGCGGTTTAAATTTGCAGTTATCCACATGATGACCAAACTTCTTACAATTACCACAAATCAAATTTCTATGACACTGATCAAGAGAGTATCCAATGCAAGAATATTTTTCCAAAATATAGGTTTCCTTTCAAACTTACCAGACAACTCAAGTCTGTGTTTTCTAGTAACTAGGATGAAAACTTATGTAAGAGGTGTACAAAAATCCAATTCAACGAAGACCCTTGCAAAGTATCTATACCTCACACGCGCAGTCTCAACATCAATCTTAATAGGGATCCCAACAGAAGGTACAATATCCCATATAATTTCAGAATTCTAGAAGAACCAGCTCAGTCCCCTAATCTGAATCCATAACCACGTAATCGAGTTTTTTACCTTAGAAAGGTCAAAGAGAGGGTCCCAATCCTGGAACCTTAGATTTCACTGCTTTAGAGAGAAAAAATCACAAGCCCAAGACCAAGATTTCAAATCATTCAAAGGGAAGACAAAGTGGAAGAAACCCTTACCGATCGATGCACCATCCTTTAAATCCCTCGGTCTTTTAAAGCTTATTACGAAAATCCTAAAGCTTCAATTGATGATCGCTAGGCACCATTGTGAGCCACCCAATTATTGATAATTTACATTCTTTAAGAAGCTCATCCTGGATTCTATGATTCGCCTCAACAATGGCCATCGATCAATTTGTGATGATTTTCTTCTTCACTATACTTGAATTTCCCTTTGAACAAGAGAAAATCTAATGATTAACAGTCTTACTAGCAAGATATGTTTGATTCGGTTCCTGATTCAAACATGCCTTTGCATCTCTCATAGGGACCTCCGTTGGATGATTCAAAATATCATTTTGGTTTGTAAACCATCACATGAGAAACCTGCCTAGTCCTCCCAAGCGAAACATGATTATCACCTTGCCAAGAGAGACCCACGCACCAGCCTATCACCAGCCTGCCCCACAACCAAACTGTTGGATATTAAACTCGGTTTTTCCTTAGACGACACCTACCATCCACTGATGGGATGGAGGCTTGAAGAGTTCCATGAATACGGCTTGACGTGTGTGGATCTAGATGCTTGGGCAGCACCTACCGAACCAAACTTTCGACTTGTATTTTCTCTATTTTCGTTGTTGTGTGTTTTGTATCTCTACAAATAGGGAGACTTGTGTGAGTTGTAATATGAAATCCAGTGAGAATAAATAATACCAGTTTGTTCCACTGTGTTTATTTTGTTGTGATCACCTCAAGTGATCTGCGTGTGTGTGGTTGAATTTACTGCTATAATCGATCCTCCACCACAAACCACATCTCAAGGATATTTTTTCATATCTGCAAAAACATGTCCCGAGGCAGAACTGCAGTCTCGAGGTTGCTTCCTTTCACCCCCCGAGGTCATCCCCGACCCAATCCCCACATCGACGTCAAACTACATCTGTCACTATCGCACTTGTTCGTGCTAATCAAGACTTAATTCTTTATTGGTTCAAAGCAAAGGAGTTCTTTGCTTTTTCTAGAATGGTTCTACCCTCAGGTAAAAAACTATAGAAGATCAAAGATATAACTCGTAGGATCTCTATCGTATAGGGTTTTCAAGACTAAAAATGCATTCCCTTTGAACATGGATATTATCATATACTATTTCCATTAGAAGAGCTCAAAAGGAAGGCCTAGGGGCTTGGCTCAAAATCTATTAAACTACATATGCTTTTTCTACAAGATTGGCACCCCAGTTTTAATCCCTTCACAGTTTGAGACACGAAGGTCCAATTCTAGTTTTTCATATATGTTCTGAATTGGGTCTGGTGGCATCCACAATTTCTATATGCTATCATATCGACAAACAACGTTCCTATGGTCGACACTAGAGTATACCCCCAACCCGGTTTGGTTGGTGGATCTCCTCAGATTAAGTCCACATAGGATGCAAAAATGGTCTCGATTCACCATGTAGTACATTGTGATCCAGTTAAGTTAGAAATGGATTCTCAATCCAGTGATGAAGATTCCATCCAAGAGTCTATTGATTAGTAATTTTTAGAGGGGAAATTGATTGCATTGAGAGACCATAAGAGAAAAAAAGTGAATGCAATATCCCATGGAAAGATCAAAGGAATTAAGAAAACCCAAGGAAAGATTTTGATCTCAGCATTGTCACCTCATGATCAAGATTCATCTGATGTGGGATGCAACGATAAACAAGTGAATTTTGATTCTCCTTTGACAATTCAAAGTGTGAAGTTTTTAGGATCTACCCAATCTGAAGAAGGGAAGCCTCTGGCATTGATGAATAATAATGACTTCAATGACCATGCCTCAACAAATCACATAACATTGTCTCTCCTTTTAGAAATCTCAAAGATAATGGACCTAATGCTACTAATACTAGCCGTGTGAAGGTAATTTAAATCTATGATCAGGAAGGGAAGAACAGTTCCCCATCTAAGGCCTACGTGGATAATGAAAGTTTTCAGTTGGTCTCTTTTAAAAAAAACCAGACCACATATCACTGGTGCCTCTCCATTTTTAAGTAGTTTCCTAATAGATTCTGAAAAATAATGGGATCAGAAAAATAAAATAAAGGTCTCTTCAACAAATCCATTTGGAGTCCTTAAATCACAAAATGAGGATGGATGTCAATAGAAGGAAGACATAATCTAGTCTTAGGCCCTAGAGGCTGGTGATATGAAGACTTCTACATCGAAATCTTTGGATGACATTCAACCCAAAAAAGTGGACACTCAATTTGATGTTGATTCTGGATTAGAAATCAGTGATGTTGAAATCCTATTACAACAATCAAGATATTTGTGTAGAGGGTGCTATCCAAGAAGACATGGGTGTGGGCGGGGGAGAGGAAGAATCGACTGGAATGCCATTCAAGAAGAAGAACATAAGTTAGGTATTATAATCAGGGAAAAAGTAGGAATTTTATGTGGGCTTATAGCTAGAACTAACCTCATATTTTCTTTACTTTGTTCACTTTGCTCTTAATAAAGTGGCTTCGCCTCTACCTTTTCAAAAAAACCAGTAAATACAATTATTATAATTATATATATATTTATATTTATATTTATAATTATATGAAAATATTTATAAATGTATTTATCTATAATTATAAATATAAATAATTATATTTATCTATTTATTTAAATAATTATAAATTTATAATATATATTTTAATTGTATTTATAATTTTATAAATATTTATAAATATATACAAATATTTATAACAAAATTTATTTATAATTATATATATTTATATTTATATTTATTATATATATAATTTTATAAATATATATAACAATATAAATAAATTATTCATATTAGATCTTTATCAGTGCTAAAAAAGAGATGATAAAGAGTAATATTATCAACGCTTTCTATTTTAGTGCTGATAAAACTGCTCTATTAGCGCTTTTTTTGAAAACACTGATAAAATCTGTATGGGGTCTTATAAAAAAACACTAACAGAACCATGTCGTCACTCATACCTTCAAGCTTTTGTGGAACCAGAGCCCTGACGTCGCTGTCACAGGACCCTGCTGTCGTCATTGGTCTACATTCTTGATAAATCGATCTCTCCAAATCTATGGTATGTGATGATTTATCTTGTTAGTGCCTCTAACCGCAGTATTTTTTCAGTCGCACCTCACATGCACGCATCTTCACTACTTCTTGATGAACTGAACAAATAGCCCCCATCCTTGTTGTATCTGGCATGAGTAAGAATCTCATATCCTCATCTTTCTCCGTCCTCTCCTTCTCTTGGCTTCCCCTTGCTATGGGTACACCCTATTCCATCATGGTGAAAATGTGTTCTCCGAATTTGGAAAAGGCAATAACACTTACACACTTCCAATGACTCATATTCACTTATCGTATGTTACACTATTCTTGTATGACATCCTTTTTGGTTCTAAAATCTAGGGTGTAGATAATCTATTTTTCATTTTTCAAGGGACTAGCATGTGTGATCTATCTTATGGGTTTCTTGGACTTGGTTGGGGTAGAGTTGGACCTCCCTTATTGAATGCAGTGAGTTGTAAGGAGGTTTTCCCCACACTTATCTTTTTAATTTTGAATCCATTGATTGCTTGATCTTTTAATTCTTGTTTTAGACTTCTAATAACAACATTAATTATTTTACTAGAATCCATCAGATGTAAACAAGTTTTTTTCTTGGTTTCCAATAAATGTTAAATATTTTTATATTAAAAAAAAATATTTTTTAATTTTTTTTTCAATTTCATTGTGCCCCCTGTTTTTGTTAAATTTCTTGGATAACCCTTATGAAGGACGTGTGTAATTTAAGAAGGTGTTATGGTCTTCAAAAATAATTTTCAATTGGTTCTTAAATTTTACATGAATTTTAAGTAATACTTGAAATTCAAAGTGTTGATAAAATGTTTCAAGTTTAGTTTTGAATAAAAAATGCATGTTATGAAAATTTCTTTTGACACATTCAAAGTGCTTCAAGTTTATAATTTTATAGTTTTATAATATTTTGAATTTATATACTTTTTAAAATTTTATTATATATCGTATTGTACTAATATAATTTAATAATAAATTTTTATTAAATATTTATACTTTTATATTTTTATTCATTTATAAATTTATATACTTTTATAAATTTTTTAGTATATCATATTTACATATATAGTTTGAATATAAAATTTCATTAACTATTTATACTTTTATAATTTTCTAGATTTATAAATTAATATAAAATTATTTATTATAAATTATTATAATTTTATACTTTCATAAATTTTTCTTTTATATATTATAATTTTATACTTTTATAAAATTTTAAAACTATATACTTCTATAAATTATGTATACTTTTAGAACATATATGTACTTTTATATAGATTTATAAATTTATATACATTTATAAATTATGTATATTTTTTTAAAATATATATTCTTTGATAAATTATATATAATTTTATTCTTTTATATGTTTTTCCAGTTTTATATAATGATATAAATATATATTCATTTTTAATTTATACTTTTATACTTGTATACTTTTTTTAATTTAACAATAGTTTAATACATTTATACTTTCATTAATTTTATTTCTATAAATTATACTTTTATACTTTTATAATTTTTTAATATGAATATTATTGTTTTCAAAAAATCTATTTGGATAATTAATACATATTTTATTTTATGAAATATTTTAGATTTTAAATCATAACAGATAGAAGTTGGATGTATGCTTTTAATTGTGTGTTGATTGAGTTTCAAAATTAGCTTTGATGTTTTTGGGATTTAATGTTTAAAAATGCATCTAAGGGGGAACTTATTCAATTAGTTTTTATAATTGCATCATTAGACCATGGTTTACTCATAAATAAGTAAGTTATCATATCACTGGAGTTGGATTTCAAACCAACTATGAGGTATGGCACCACAATAGAGAAAAAATTCAACAACTAGAAAATTTTGATAGACCGGAGAGTTGTGATGTGAAAGATATGATATTTGATCAGTTTTATTTTCTATCACAATCTAAGTATGAAATTAATGACTCCAAATCCAAATTTAGTGTTGAAAATATTTTAAAAAATATAATAATTTCTTATTATGCATTTGTGAAACCATTATTATATTCAATAGTCATATTTTCTATAATGAAAATGGTTTTCAAATAATATAGGTTTTATTTTTTTATATTCCCATTATTCTATCCATTAGCCATATTTTTTTTGATATAATCCACTCTAGAGGAATCGTATAAATCATCATAAGATAAATAAATTTTGGCCCCTCAAAGGGTCAAGACATGGCGATGCAGTCGACACCCAAAAGGTAGAGGATGATCTATGAGGAATCTAGGATCTAGAGTGGCTTGAATGAACTGTTTTATTGTTTCTTTATTGTGGGAATTTTATGTCTTGTTGATATTATTCCCTCTATTCTTGTACTTTATCATTTTATTAAATAAAATTGGGGTCATGGATTTGGTTCTTCTAAATCCATAGCTGAGTTATTTGAGTAGTATGCTCTATCAACGAGATGATTGGTATCTATATTTATAAATGAAAACTTGTGTAAGGAAAAAGGGTTGTATCTATATTTATGTGATCATATTAACTTGTAGAGACCTCTTAGATACATATAATCTCACATCATACCTAATATAGATTGATAATAACACCATGGAAAGAAAATTTCACTAACTCTATCCAACCCAAAGGATATCCATCATGAACTCACTCCTGCCAAAATTGAATTAATGTTTAACCTCATTGCAACTCCTAAACCTACTTTTCATCCAACACAAACTTCATGGATTAATTTAGGGGAGTCCCCCATAATTACATCTTCTCTCTGATTTAGTGTTAGCTTCTAAGGGGATGAGTCTCGGGAAACAAAATGAAATAACAACTATCATCCTCATCATCTTCATCTCCTAAACAATTAGTATTTTATTTTTTTGCCTCAGACTCATCCCACATCTCTTCTGGACATGAATCTATGTTGCTTGCACTACTCTTAGAAGTATTCATCCCATACCAAGTACCAGTGAACATTGTGTATGGATTCATAAGATAACACCTACCATGAGTGGAGTGATTATTTTCTTAAATTCAATTACCCATTTATTTTAAAGCATGATAAAATTATTTGAAACATTAAAATGCTGGGTTCCCCTTATTTTAGAGGTCCCTTATTTATTTATTTTGATAAATATTAACATTATCGAATAAAATAGGATGGATATGAATATAAAATGGATGGATGCCAATCATATGACAAAAGAGTATGAAAATGGGGTGAAAGAGTTCATCAAATTTTAAAAAGATCATGTATGTGACCCTTCTAAAATCCTTTTTCAATGTTTAAACCATTTTTATTCAAGAAGAATTAGTCTAGAGGGGTTGTAAGAACACTTGATATATCATTGAATAGATTGAAGTTATAAATGATGGAATAAACATGGGGAAAAAGTCAATGTAGCTAGTGACTGGGATAACACTATGTTTTATGGATCATCTGATATGATTTCAAGTATGAGGAATGAAGAAGTTCCTATCAAAGATGTGATTACAGGATAGAATGGTGATGAAGATCATATTGAGGAAATTAAAATGATATTTGAATATGAACTTTATGATTATACAAAATTGTTTGAGAAGTTAAAGAGTTATGAAAAGATTCCATTGTATGTTAGTTGCACTAAATATACAGCATTGTCAGTCGTATTGAAGCTATATAATTTAAAAGATGGAAATAGATGGAGTGACACTAGTTTTACAAAACTAATTATTCTCTTTAATGATAGTATCCAAGAATATAATGATATTCATATCCAAACATAAGATTCTAAATGAACACTATATTTGATGGGTATGATCTCTGAAAGAATACATGCCTTTCAAAATGACTGTATATTGTTTCACAAGGACTAAAAATCACTTAAATAATTCCCAAATTGTGGAATTTCTTGATAAAAAAAGATGAATCAGGTCCCATGAAAAGTTTTATGGTACATTACAATTATTACAACGTTTTGGCACTTATATGGAATTGAAAGGATTGAAAGGAAATTTACATGGAACATAGGTACAAGAAATAAATATGGAAAAATTCTTAACCTAGTAGAATCTCCTCGGTGGAAGATAATTGATCATGAGTATCCTAAATTTTGAAATTAGCTGAGAAACCTTCATCTTGTTCTATCTACAGATGGAGTGTATCCTTTTGGTTTTCAAAGTATCACTCACAGTACATGGCCAATTATGTTGGTAAATTATAACTTTCCACCATGGTTATGCATGAAATGAAAATACATTGTGTTATTTATTATTATATCAAGACAAAAATAACCAGGTAATGATATTGAAGTATATTTGGATCCATTGAGTTAAGATTGGAAATTATTATGGGATCTAAAAGTTACATTGTACAATGCTTACAAAAATAAAGATTTCACATTGAGATCTATGTTGTAAGAGATGGTAAATGAATTTAATTATTATGTAAAATTTTTAGGATAAAACATTAAAGGAACTAAGGGTGTTCCTTTTGTGAATAAAGTACACAATAAATTTGGTTGAACTATTCATCAAAGACTGTTTTTCTAAGAAATCACAGATTTCTACCCTGACAACATAAGTACTGATCTTATACAAAATCATTTTATAGAAGTTCAAAAGATCATACATCATCGTCTACACTAATAGGTGATCAACTATTTTAGAATATAAAAAATATATACATTGCTTTTAGTAAAACTTTTTTCAAAAACCTAATGAAAACTAATTTGAAAAAGAGCTCAGTTTTTTTTAATTACCATACTGGAATTATCTATATGTCAGACATTTGGTTAATGTTATGCATGTTAAAAAAATATATGTGATAGTGTCATTATCGTATTACTAAATTCACCTAATAAAACCAAGGATATAATTATGGCTAGGTTAGACATGATTGATATGGAAATTCCAGAAGATTTGGCACCAGTGAAGGATGAAAAATGGACTTTTCTTCCAACAACTACTTACACTCTTTCTAGGAAGAATAGATATCATTTTTGTAACTTCATGAATGATGTAAAGGTTCTAGAGGGTATTCAATGAATATCATGAATATCATTTCAATGGAAAACTTAATGTTAAAGGGTCTGAAATCACATGACTTTCATGTTTTGATACAATATCTAATTCCTGTAGCTTTACATTGAATTTTTCCCAAAAATGCCTATCATACAATAACCAAGATCTGTTTATTTTTTAAAGATATATGCAGAAAAAGTTATAGACCCAGAAAAATTTCCAATCATGGAAAAGGAAATTACCATCATATTATGTGAATTGTAAATGTTCTTCCTCCTGACATTCTTCGATATGATGGTTCAATTGATGGTTAAATTGGTGAGATATATTCGACTATGTGGTCCTGTACATTATAGATGGATGTACCCCATTGAATGATATATGAATATTTTGAAAGGGTATGTCAAAAAATGAAATCATCCATAGTTTTTTTATTATATAGAGATATATTATTGGGGAATCCATTTAATATTTTCACCAACTACATGTCTGGTGTGGAAAGCACGAGTTTACCAAAATATCATCACATTGTTCATCTTGTGGGTAACGGAATTTCTAGAATAGATGTTGTCAAAATCAATATTACAGATCAGGAGTAGACCAAATTTTACATTTTTCATAACATTCTAGAGGTTTCCCCATGTGTTGAAACCCAAAGAATAAATTCTTAGTCATTTCAATCCATTAAGGGATGAAATATGGATATCAAATACACATAATCAAAATTTTATAGGATGGATTTGAGGCCACATTTTTAAGGAGTCAAATGAAAATCTAGATTCAATTTTAGAATGAATTCTACAGCTATCTAGAGGAACAAGTGTACATGTATTATCTTATAATGGTTATGTAATTAATGGTTATACATTCTATACAAATGAACATGATGAAGACAACAACATGAAAAATAGTGGAGTTACATTCATGCCTTAAGCAATGCATGTATCTGGTACCAAGGAAATAAATCCAATTTATGTTAATTTTTCATACATTGGAATCATCAAAAAAACATGGGAGTTGGATTATACAACATTCCAAGTGTCGATTTCTCAATGAAAGTGGGTTGATAATAGGAGTGTTGTTAAAATAGATGAATTAGAATTCGTTAAAGTGGATTTCAATAAGAAAGGGTATAAAGAAAAACCTTTAATAATGGAATCATAGGAAGTATAATTATTTTATGCTTCATATCTTGCAAACCAAAAGTGTTCAATTGTTCTATTATTTCCAAAACTGCTGAGGGGTCAGACGAAAATTCAAATGAGGATGACCCTTTCATTGGGTCATCATAATAATTTCACATCGGTCCCAATGTAGACG
The DNA here is from genome assembly GCA_963277665.1 of Viscum album. Lineage (NCBI taxonomy): Eukaryota > Viridiplantae > Streptophyta > Magnoliopsida > Santalales > Viscaceae > Viscum > Viscum album. The sequence continues at coordinate 1,895,423,724 of OY728130.1, read as the reverse complement.
AGGTATTGTATGTCATATAATACCACAATTAATGGATTTGGATACTCCATAAAGGGGTTAAATCATATCAACCTTTATAAAAAAGATAGTTCAATAATTAGGTTATATTTTTTTGTAATATACATTGTGTTACCTCATGTTATTATCTGTTCACTATTGAAATTACATAATTTAAATTAAATGTTTAACCACTTCTGCATATTATGACTTTTTCACATGCTGATTCCCCCAATCCTAAGGAATAATAGGTTTCTCATCCTACTACTAATCCCAGTGCAGAGGAACAATGACCTTCTGCACACGCTGATGCTACTAATCTTGAGGAACAACATATTAATGATGTTGAACATGAGTAAATGGTAGATGATGAAGAATATATTTCTTAAAAAATAAGAGAATTGTAGCATGATAGTGTTAGAAAAAATTATTAGGGTAAAAAAATGCATCAAATTCAAGGTCAGATGGAATGAACACGAACAACCTGGTAAACCCAACTAGGTCATGTTTAGTGGTTTAATTAGGCTCATCACTCAGCAGCATGTGCTTATGGATGTAGATTCATGGAACCATGTTTTTTCCATGATTAATACATTAATTTGGGAAGATATTAAGCTAACATTATGATATCCATTCTTTATTTTACTAAAAATCATATAATGATACATTTAATTACTCTTCATCATCCCTTATAGAGTGAATTTATAGTAGATAACTCCCACAATAAATTTGTATTAATGCCTGCTAGAAAGACTCTTAGAGGATTTTTTAAAATTTTATCTCAATGATGTTGAAGGAAAAATACACCTGCACCCATCGCATATGTATGAACACATAATAATCCAAGAAGTGTGGGATGCATTTACTAGTCATCGTGAGGAGATATCATTTGAGGTACATTTTGGCTGGTAATACATTATTTTAAAATACATGTATTAATCACTTTGATTAATAATTTTTAATTTATAAAACATCAACTGAGTGCTGAAAATAATGAACAAGAAAAAAACCAGCATACCCCTACCATAAAGTAAGTATGGGATACACATCACTTGAAAAAAATGGTACATATTTTAAATCTACCATAATAATTTTATGTGACATGAAACAACAACATAATTATGTTCCAATTTGTATACATATTGATGAATCCAAATCCAAATCCACTTCCATCTGACATCATTTTCTATGGAAGAAGGAATGTGTAAATAAATATGTGATACTAATAGATTAAAACACAAAAAAGTGTGGGAAACATGTGTAAGTATGGCATAATAAATTTTTTATTCTTTAAATCATTATTACAAAACAATGATTACTTATTTTCCTATATTTTCTATCTGATATAGACACAGGAATCATCAACACTTTTATAAAATGAATACCTACTATCAGTGGCCTTGAATCATCCAAAACAGTATATCCACATTAGAGGTTTGGGTTTTAGGGTGAAAAAAGAACATATTTTGAGAAAAGAAAATAACAGGAGGATAAAGTTAAAAAAATGGATGATATAGATTCACAATTATCTTATCTTGAAGAAAAATTTCATTGGAAGTCTAAGTTTCTAGAAAATGTTATGGGCTGGAAGAAAAGAGAAGAAAAAACCCAAGAACAACCACTGCATGACGATCCCACCCCACCCCCACCATCTTTGAGGCGAACCATTCCCCTCAAAGGGATATCTTTGATAAGGTAATCAATATTCTCATAATGTTTTTATGAAATGTTAATAAAAAAGAGACTAATAACTTTCCTGTACTGATATTCTACATGGTAAAAATGACCATGATTTATATTTATCTACACCAACCCATCACCTTATTGTGAGGGATATTGTGTTCAATATCCAAGAAGGCACTATAAACAACAAAATAATTCCAATAAGTCATGTGAGAGTGGGGATTACCATATCCCATGAGCTAAGTGTTGGGATACATGTTTCTCTTGGTGAAACATATATCCATATGGTTGAGCAGGATATTGGAAAATTCATAGCATGGCCATCATATCTTGTAAAGAAACATGTCTACAAGGAGGTATTCATTTCAAAATTATTTTTCATACTAAAAATTTAACAATTAATGAAAAAATTTATAAATCGATGAATGTAATTACATAAAAACAAATGGAAGGGGGTGAAATAAAAGGTCGAATCAAAACCATATAAAGGATCAACCAACCAATAAAAAAGATATCCATAAAATACCTTCACTCTTTTTAATAAATATCTCATTTACTAACATTGAAGGTTCATACGGATACAAAGTTACAAAGTGGTAGTAATCAAATAGTTGATTTTGAAGAACAAATGTATGAAGAGGCCATTATAGACTTAATTTATCTTGAGAATGTAAATAAAATCCTCAAGTATTAATGGCTAGGATTCTCAATTGTAAATGTATACATGAGGTGTGTTTTCATTATTTTTTTCTAATATCTGATATACTATATCAATTATGACTAAATATAATTCATATTTTTTTACAGGCATATATATGAATACAAATTGAATGGATTGCCCCATAAATATAAATATGGACTCATTAGTCCTCACGTCACTTATATAGACCAAACCAAAATGAAACCAGTTCAAATTGATGAAATAGTGGAAAAACTGGGCAAATTGTTTGAAAGAAAACTTACAGATGATAGAATATTCTTAATACCAACGATGAAAGGGTAAAAATCTAAAATTTAATCATATAAAATATATTTTCATTCCTTTCATTAATTGTTCCTCTTTTAGTTATCATTGGGCATTCAATACGATAAATTTGGATACTATAAAGATTTATTTTCTGGACTCACTGCATGGATACCCAACAAACCAACCGCACATGATGATGTTTGTCAATTTTTAATACACTACATATAAAATTTTATAACTAAAATTAAAATTATATATTTTATATTATTTTTAATGATAATTAGGTTATTATAGGGTGGTGTTTAAATATTGTGAAAATAATGGAATCAGAACAATACATGCACACAAGGAGCCTGTCGACTTCTACAAGTGGATAAGTATCAGAGTATGTATAATATTATTAAACAATCAGAACACATATAAAAAAAATTACTTGTTTTTCAATGTTTTTTCAATGTATGAAAAAAAAAATGGAAAATATTTTGGTTATTATATTTTTAAATTTATAAGAGATATCATATACCAACAACAAACTAGCATCCCTAAAGTGGTATTTTGGAAGATAATTACTATTTCATTTAAACTATTTATTAATCCTTTGGGTATTTATATTTTTCTAGTACTATTATGACAGTTGAAAATCCATGTATTCAAAAAACAAAATAGATTTGTTTTGAAATGAATGGGAAACATACCTGATGTCAGAATGTACACATATATCATAATGATGTGACTTCATACTTCCTATTTAGTTGATTTTTCTCATCATTTTATCTAATTTTTTAGTTATTTTCCTCAAAATTTCTATATGATACTTATTTTTTTTTAATTTTCATAGATATCATAAAGAAATGACTTCATAAACAAGGATGATTCACTCATATACTGTGATCATGCACTCAATCTGATACACAGTGTACCCATTATGACTAAAATTGTATAGTTTCAATTTGAAATTGACATTTTATTAATGCAATGTTTCATATTTATGTATAATTTATTTCTTTATAGTATTACTAGAATAATAATTGTTTTCTTATACAGGTATAATATTTTTCTCAAGTTGGGGTGGTTTGTTCGAAGCAGCTTGTGGTCGTGCGAGATTGTACTTTGAGGCTAAAACTAAGATAATGATAATAAGAAAATGGGTCAATAATGAATACAAACATCATGAAAAGGTGAATTCCTACTACTTTTTAATTGATTTTTTCATTATTTTATCCACTATTTATAAGTTAATTTTCATATCATTTTTATCTAATACTTATTTTGTTCACATATTTTTTGGGAATTCATATTTTTCTTTCAACTAACTACAATAAGATAAAAAAGATAGAACATATTCATTTTTGATGGAAGAAGGAACCCTATGCTGCCTAAAACATTGGTTTTTTAGGGATCATAGGGTTTCTATTCCATATGAGTGGAATATGTTCCTTATTTTATGTATTTTTATAGATAATTGAAAGAGAAAAACTTATCACATAATCAATCATCTACACCTCAATTTGATACATAGTGTTCTTAGTATGACTCATATTGTATATTTATAGTTTATAATTTATATTTTAGTTAAAGAAAATCACATAATCAAAACTAAGAAAATGAATTATTATTGTTTTGATACTTTGGAAACATAATTCATAAGTAATTTTGATTTGTATCAATTATCCATACCTCAATTTAACGCACGGTTTGGCTGGTATGACTCCAACTATGTCTTTGAATTTAAAATTGACACTAATTTCAGTAAAACTAAAAATGACATATTTAAAACCAATAAAACGCATTCATATTGTTTTTATACTTTAGAAAAAATATCATAAGTCATTTTTGACGTGTAGAAATTAAAAATGCCTCAATATGACACATAGTGTGACTGATATGACTCAAAGTGTGTATTTTTATTTAAAATTAACATAAATTTTAGTAAAAAGAACAGGTGATGTACTGAAAACTAATAAAAAAAATTTGGATTGTTTTGATACTTTATAAAAATGATCCATACGTTATTTTTGATGTGTATGAATCAACCACACCTCAATTCTACATAACGTGTGACTAGAATGGATCAAAGAGATTGTTATCAGTTTAAAATTGACATTTTAGATCAAAACGTGTGTCAATCATTCAAAACCAATAAAATGTTCTATGAATGTTAGTATAATTTAGGAAAATAATTCATAATTCATTTTTTATCTACAAGAAGTTGTCTCATGTCAAACTGATACACGATGTGACCCATATGAATCAAAGTTCAAGTTTTCATTTTAAAAAGAAATTTTAGTAACAAAAACACAAGTAACATAATCAAAACCAAGAAAAAACATCCATATTGTTTTAATACTTTAGTGAAATTATCCATAACTCATTTGTGAAATTTAGTAATAATCCTCACATCAATCCGACTCATGATGTGACTAATGTGACACCAAGTGTGTCTTTATTTAAAATTGACATTAATTTTAGTAAAAAGAACATGTGACATACTAAAAACCTAGAAAACACATTTTTATTGTTTTGATACTTTAGTAAAATGATAAATAAGTCATTTTTTATTTTTAAGAATCAACCCCCACCTCAACCTGTTTCTTGTTGTGACATGTATAACTCTAAGTGTGTCTTTTAATTTAAAATTGATATTAATTTTGGTAAAAAGAACAAGTGACATACTGAAAACTGAGAAAATAAATTATTATTATTTTTATACATTAAAATAATAATCCATAACTCATTTTCAACATGTAGTAATCTCCCTCACCCCAATCTGACACACGTTGTGATAGATATGACTCAAAGTGTCTCTTTTTATTTAAAATTGACATCAGTTTTAGTAAAAAGTAAAAGTGACCTACTAAAAACCCATAAAACACATTCATATTGTTTTGATACTTTATTAAAATGATCCATAAGTAATTTTTGATTTTTAGTAATTGACCTCACCACAATCTGATTCATGGTGTGACTGGTTTGACTCAAAGTGTCAGTTATCAGTTTAAAATTGACATTTTAGTTCAAAACATGAATCACTCACCAAAAACCAAGAAAACACAATCCTATTTTCTCAATAGTTTGGTAAAATTATTAATAAGTCATTTTTATGGGTATTAAGTACGCTCACAATAAACTAACACATGATGTGATAATTATGACTGAAAGTTTATGTTTCAAGTTTGAAATCACATTTTAGTAACAAACACAAGTGACATACTCAAAACTGAGAAAATGCATCCAGATTATCTTGATATTTTAGTAAAACTATCCATAAGTTATTTTTGATTTTTAGGAATGAGCTTCACCTCAATTTGATGAATATTGTTACCAATATGACTCCAAGTGAGTCTTTTTATTTAAAATTGACATGAATTTTAATAAAAAGAACAAGTGACATACTGAAAACTGAGAAAATGAATTAAGATTTTTTTGATACTATAGTAAAATGATCCATTATTCATTTTTTATGTGCAGGAATCAACCTCACCTCAATCCAATGCATGATGTGACTAGTATAACTCAATTTGTTTCCTTTTATTTAATATTGAAATTTTATTAATGTATTTTTTTATTTATGTTTATTTAATTTCTTTATATTATTACTAACATAAGATTTGTTTTTTTAATAGGTGAATTTTTTTCTCCTTTTGGGGTTTTTTTTCAGTAACTAATATCGTGGTCAAGATTTTTTGAGAGGGGGTCATGGTGTGCCAAAGATGATGAAACATTAATGTTTTTAAATATTTTTGGATAGTAATTAATAATTTAATTATAAAAATAAGTGTTTGAAATGTATATTATAGTGCTTATTAGTATTTGTGATGTAAAATTTATTTCAATTAAATTTTTCATTTTCATAGGTGTATCTTTATACAGGTTAGAGGTTGCTGTAATGTACTTTTATTCAAAAAATACACTGCAGCATGTGATCCTTTATTAATTATAATAAAAGCACTAATAAAGGGGAAATTTATCAACGTGAATGAAAGCACTGATAAAGTTCCCCCTTTATCATCTCTTTTTTAGCATTGATAACGACCACCTAATGGCACTGAGGAAAATAACAATTTTTAGCATTTATTAAAGCCTTTTTTTGCACACTATTAAAGGGATGATCTATAGTAGTGAATATTTAGAGACAAATAATAACATACTTGAATCTTGGTTCATGATTCTAAGGCAAAATCCTTTGAAATTTAGAGATAATTTTCAAGAATCCAAACTTCCCTCAATATTTTATTGAAATTCATTTGTTATATTTCAATCAAACCACTATAATTTTTAGATATATTTTTCTAGAATAATATACTTTAATTTTAAATCAAGATTCATATTTTTAGTTATATTTCAATAAGAGATAGTTTGGGAGGTAATAATTCGATAAAATGGTGATAAAAACGATTCATAGAACCATACCTCGAGCCAAAATCTCTTCTCCCTCTTTGAATCCTCATCCAAAATAATCTCTTAATATTTATAAGTAGAATTATGGTTCATAAAAAAAGTATATAAAAATAAATATATACGGCGTTCAGTGATAATTTTCATTTTAAAATATTAATATTATCACTTTTTAATATTTAATTAAAAATACTCACCACTGACGACACATCAACTCCATATTTACCAAAAATTACACAACGACCAACCTGAGGTAAAAACCCCATTCATGAATCAACAACATAGTCCTTTATCTAACCTAACACCTCAAAGTAGGAGATTTTACAATTTTTTTCTTTTTAATAAAAAAATTATTTTTTCATGGAAAACTACTTATCGTGATCAATTAAGCTTCTTAATAAATTTATTTAAATTTAAATAAGTTCATTTAGATTTAACAAAAGTTAAATGAGTGTTTGGTTTTGATTACAAGCAAAGGAATCCTCTAGCTGGGACTTGAGATATTACATCGGTGGTTAGTCTCGATCTTATTTCTAGCTCACACAGTGTCCTGGTAAGGTTTGGTCATGATAAGGATGTAACTGATGAGACCTATATGAGATCACTGATCACTCTTTCATTAATTAACAACCTAGTCCAAGGGAAAAATCATCATAATATACCTCAAACGTGGCTCCTTCCTCAGGTAAAAAAAATATAGGATCATGGATATGTTTCTTTTTTAGGTACTTAAACATCACCCAACACGAATCCCTCTACACAAAGATTTGATCCATATTATAGAAAGTTTTCAAAGGTATCAATATCTAAAAGAAATTGGCCACAAACCACCCATAATGGAATTTTAGAAAAACTTAGTTGTGTACCTCTATAATGTTCATGGGTGATGTCCAAGAAATTATTTCCCCAATCTTAAATGGATCTTTAACTATGCCTCATTAATATATGACATTCCCAAGTGTGAAATACACTTGAGGATCAATTCCTTTATAAGGTTGAACAACAAACCACTAAATCCCAATTTTCACTTCCTAAATAGACACTGATATCCATCAAATTATAGTACATGTCCATTTGTAGAAATATGTTCCTTGTAAGGTCAAATGATACATGAAACAGACACATAAGGGGTTATAAATTGTAAAAATTCCTATATCATTTCATGATTATTCATAACGTTGGGGAAATGTCCAAAAGTAATTGAATAGACATTAATATCTTTCAAAGTATTTGACAATGTCACTTGGTGTATTTTTGAGCTTTTGGGATGAGAGGTCCATGAAATTGAGTCTCATTTTATCATTAAAAAGTATATATATATATATATATAAATTGAAATTACACTCTTTGAAATTCAAAATTTATAAAAATTTATATGAATCATGTCCAAATTTGGTAAAACCTTCTTCAACACATATATAACTTTTAGGATCAAACTATTCATGAAAATAACACCAAAGGTGTTGTAATGTTTAAAAAAACTATATCATTTCATGATTATTCATAGTTTATGACAAATTTCAAACCATGAATAAGACAACTATATGATCCATTGAATTTTATAACAATGATAATTGGTGGTTTTTATGTGTTGGAGTGATTAGATCATGAAATTGATAACTGATTCACACAACATCTGATAAAAAGGAGTTCTTTTTTATGAATTTTAACTAAAATTTTCTGATTTGACAATAAAATTTTATCACATATGAACCAAATCCAATTTAATTTTTATATAACCTTCCATGACTCTTATTTGACTTGTAGTATTAAACATCGCATGAAACCTACACACTTGGGGTGATAAATTTCAAAATAAAATCCTATATCTTTTTTTCATTGATCATAATGTGCACAAAATATACAAAACTAAACAAATAGAGTCTAATATATTCAATTTAAACACTAACACACTTGGGTGATTTTTGAGCCGTTAGGATGGGAGATGTAAGAAATTTATCCCTAAGCCACATGTTATCTGAGAAAAAATTGTTTTTATGTACATATTTTTGTGGCTCCCACCTATAACTCAATACCCATATACCACTTTTAGGACACTCCTAGAGATTCCCTTTTAAAAAGAATAAAAATAATATACTTTGACTCTAAAAAGACATCAAACATACTTTGAATCTCATCTAATTTTTGGAAAACTCAAATTGGTTCATTTGTAATTTATAGGAACAAACAATGCATGAAACTGACACACAAGGGTTCAAGAATTATAAAAAATATATATATCCTTTAATATATGTTTATAACTTGAACCAAATGTCCAAAAATTCTCAAACAGACTTCAATATTCATTAAATTTTAGAAAATGATAATTGGGGGATTTGTAAGCTATCTGGATAAATGGTTTGTGAAACTGATACCAAAGTTGTTTTTCCAATTTTGTAGCTTCAAAAGGGGTTGAGTTGAAAATTTTATAACTTTGGATAAAATCAATCCCCTCAAATAAATTTTAACTAGAATGAACAATATTTTAGATACATGAAACTAATATAAAGTAACATAAATAAAAAAAATATTTAGAATATGATACACTATCCAAAATAAAAATAAAGTATGTATGCAAAGAATTTTTATATTAAATGAAATGAAGATGTATTTAAGTAAAACAATGGGGTTCAGAATAATAAATCCTTATATATATATATATAATTTAATTGGTGGTATATCCAAATACTTAAGCTTCAAAAAATATTCTCTTTTGAACCAGAATGATAGGATGATATATACATGTATTTAGATAACCCTAACAATAAGTACAAGTAGTGTTCACTTATACAACCACATTCTAAGTAAGAAATTATTCAATAAAATATCTGTATTTTCCAGGTTCTTAACCTTAAAACATCATCCAACAAAGGATCTAAATATCCCAATTCCTTTCTAAAAAGACTTCTCTACTAAAAATATCAATATAATAAAGAAAAATATAAAATAATGTTTTTTATCTTGATAAAAAGTAAAACCATAGAGGATGGAATAAAATATAAGAACTAAAAAATGAAGAATAATAATAACTCTAAAAAACACAATGTGATGAATTTTTTTAACTAAAGCTTCCTTTTATATTTAAAGAAAACTATAGTTTTACTATTGTAACAAATTCTATCAAAAAATTAACTATAAATATATTTTAAAATGAATATGATATTTTGTTGTTCAAGTCATTCAAGCATTAATAAATTTGGATGGTTTTTATTTTTATCATTCAATTTCACTTATATTGATATAACTTCATAGCCTCTTTGAGTATTTTCATTATTTTGAGTTATGTTGAAAGTTAAATAGATTATAATTCTTAAATGGGTATAGTTTTTATGATTTTATTCAAAATATAAGAATTTCTTATTGAAAAATTTTTCAAGTAAAAACCTTTGTAAAATAGATATGGGTATTTTTATTTACCAAAACAAAATATTCAAAATATGTCATTCAAATAATGACTTGGCAGGAGTCACTAATTATCTAAGAAAAATCATTCATGTTGTACAAATTTTAATTGAAACTCTGTATTTTTGTGATCAAAAGTAATTATATGTGATTTGAATCTAGTATAATTTTGAGAAATACTTTCTCAACTCATAAGTTACTTGTATGATTAAATAAATCCTAAAAATGAGACCAAATGGTTCATAAATTATAAAACAAATATTGATTTAGCATCATTCATAATGTTCATAAAATTTCTAAAATTATCCAAATCTGGTCCAAAGTACATCAAATTAAAACACAACAATATTTATGGTATTTTGGACCTGTTAGGATAAGCATTGTGTGAAACTAAAACCTAATTCATGCATTATCTGAGAAAAATAGTTTCATTATATAATTTTTAACAAAAACTATCCAAATTGATAGCCAAATGTCATAAAATGTACTTTAAATCCAATACATTTTTAGGAAATTTTGAATCGGGTCATTTGTGAACCATAAGATAAATTAACACATGAAACATTGACATGAAAGGTTATAAATTGTAAAAAAATGTAGATATCATTTCATCATTTTTCATAACATGCGTCCAATGTCTAAAACTATACAAATATACTCTTATTTCTATAAAATTATAGTACTATGATACTTGGATATTTTTGAGCTATCAATACAAGCTATGCATGAAACAGATATCTAGGTCAAACAATATCTGAGAAAAAGTATTTTTGGTGTATAAATTTTAATAGAAATTGTTTTCTTTGATAGTTTAATGCCATCAATATCCATCAAATCCCTTATAATTTTGGAATAACATTTCATTGTTCATTTTTGACTTATAGGAATGAATGATGCATGAAACCAACACCTAAAGGGTTGTGAGAGACAAAAAATACATATTTATATTTTTTTCCATTGTTTATAAATTCAGTTTCAAAGTATCTCATTATGTCAAACCATTTTTTACTATCTTTAATTTCTTGGAATATTGTATAATATTTAATTGATGATTCTTTAACTTTGAGTTTTTATATTTTTTATTTTTAGGTGATGTGATTTATGTGGAAGGTCTAGAGTTCAGGAGTTATAGTTGTTTAAGATATCACATTTTAGATCAGTCATCTAGGGTATCACTAAAATAAACAATGTTTTAGCGGTGATTTAGACCACCTATAGATGGTTTTATATTTCTTAAATAAACTATCACACATATCAATGTCAAAACTCACTTCACGATTGTTTCTATTTATTTAATAACAATTTTGTAAAGTGATTATTTTTAGCATTTAATAGTGGTTTGATACCTTATTAACAATAGTTTATATCATTTCATTTTTATATTAAAAATATGGAAGAAATTAATGTAACCAGCACTAGAAAGTATTAAAGTGGTTAATGGAAATCTATCACGAACCAACCCATTAAGGTCCTCTTAGTTAGTGGTAAGCTGAGTGTGACACCCCAAGTCTGATTCCAATAGGCCAGGGGCTAGTGACCAGTGTCGAGTTGGCATATCACACATATGAGAGGCCTTAGGATAAGGTATTTGTACACATTCACACATCTATAAATACCCCTAAAATATTGGATGGTAAAATACATATGATATCGTAATGCATTCATAAATCTATATCCCACATCAGAGTGTGAACCAAGTACTAGAAAGCATAAGGTCCAAACGAAGTCCCACCAAAACTATAAAATGAGTCCAACCTTCTAGGAAGGAGAGGACTTCTAACAAATGCGTCACCTATTATTAAATATAGTCTTTCTAGATCAAATATTCTCTATATTATCCTGGTACACCTAGGACTCTACCAAAATTCCAGTTTTCTACATATGACATGACATGTGTAGGAAGAGTCAATGCAGGGGTGAGTATATAAATACCCCATAGGACACCACAAAATCATTAAACATAAGAATCAAGAGAGTATTTAGCTCATTATCAAAAAGGCATGTCAATCAGAATATGATATATAACAATAATAGTAACCTTGATATACTCAATATAAACACTAAGTCTCAAGGAAAATTCACAACTATACTACCAGCCTAGGATTACTGCTTAAGGCCTCAAGGTAATTCTCGTTCATGAGAACTCACTCTATGAGTATGATAACGGTGATTGTGCTCATCTGAGAGGTTGTGCTAGTCAGGACTCACAATTAAATAGTACATTCTAGAACTCAGAAGACATCGATACATGGATATGAGATCTCATCCAGGGCCTATGGGGGATTATTAACCCTAACTATGATAACCCACTAGGATGGAGATCTCACACCCTAATAGTTGGTAACATGATTTCTGACCCAATATATGGAAGAAGAAATGATAAAGGATCATACCTCAGCCACATGAATGAATTCTTGAACTCTATTTTAAACTAATACCATAGAGGGGATCACATCCTATGATCAGGACATGAGTCCTCAAAAATTATCTTAGGGATGGACCAAGGTAACACACTCCACTAATACTAGTCTACACAAAGGAGAACAAGGCCCTAAAATTGTCCTGGAAAAATTATACAACGTGTACTAGGAGTACATGACATGTATTATCTACCCCAGGTATGCCCGTGTCCCCTATACCATGCCTATGTATTATGGACCATGTCCATGTACTGTGGTCAAGCTAATATACCTGGCCACATCCGAGTACTCTGGTTATGTTTAGGTTTCTGGTTATACCCATGTACCAGGGTCGTGCCTATGTACTTAGTTGTGTTTGGGTACTCTGGTAGTGTCAAGGTTCATGGTCATTCTAGTGTATTAGGATTGTGCATGTGTACCTCAAGGGTACGTGCTAAGTCACCAACCATGTGTCACATGGTGTGTATAGGGTATACATGGAATGTGTTTTTTAATTTTTCCAATACCCTCATCATCAGTGCTAGATGACTACATGACATGTGTTCTTTGGACTATACCCCATGTATGTCAAGTTCTTTCTGAACCCACCAGTTTTACACATGATTTTATTCATGCCTCTCCCACCTCTGATTACACTACAAAATCAAACAATAAACAAAAATCTAAGATTAACCAGGACTAGCCACCACTGGTGGGAAAATTCTAGCCACTGATTCACTAAGGAATCATCCATCATCTCTTTACATCACCAAAATTCCAAACCAGTGAACCGGCCTCCTCTGATCCATGACCAGATCATTCATCATCATCATCAAACCTCAATAGTGACCTCAATATTATAATTTTACCCTTAAAAGTGATTTATTGCACCAAATATCATATGTAAAATGATCGATCTCTGGGTATTTTCCGAACCACTTTCCAAATGGAATTTCAACGATGAATGCATGAATAACATGGGGAGAAAAGTACAATACACTAAAATTGAGAATGAATTTCATCCATTATTTGGATTTTATTTCATTTATTGACGAGGTAAATGAATAACGTGAAATAATAAATAGGTATTAGTGAATAAATATCAATTCTTAATTATAGGAAGATAAAAAAATAAATCGTAATCAACCATCAATTCGTGAATTAATTCTTGTTAGTTTAATTGATTCATATCTGATATGAGATAACAAAATGGGAATAATCCAAATACAATAAATTCCATACCTTGAGTTTGGATCAATTGATAATGAATAATGGTTCAATTTCATCAACCATTGGTGAAATCCACAACCTCCTTTGGAACAATGATCGCCAACCTTCGATCTGTTGCAGTTCGTCCCATAACACTTCTTCCGATGGATCCCCTCCAAATTCCTAGGGTTATGAAGATAAACCTTGATATTTTTGATATTGAGGATTAAATAGAGGAGTTTAGGTCTAGAAAATAAAATAAATAAATAAATTTTCCAGTTTATTAATCTACCCAAAGTATCTCATTAAGAAAACACCTGATGTCAAAAAAGGTTATATCGTACCTAGGGTAAAATCCACATTATATATTTAATGAAGGTATTAGATTTCCCATTCAAGAATCCATTTGGGATTTATTCAATTATCTCATAAAATCTATGTACATGTGATATGGTGTATTTAATATTTTTATTATATAAAAAAATGAGCCTCTTTGGGCCTGAGAATCCCATGTTAACTCAACTTCTAAACTCGAATATATTATTTAAAATATATCAAAGTTTTACAAGGGAAAAACAGAGTTATTAAATTATCCCCACCATAGGGATTTTTTTCCAAAAAATAAAAACCCTACTTGAACAGGTAAGGGTATTGAGTTCACATTAGGTTCTCCCACTCCCAAGTCTTCTCCTAAAGATTCTCAAGTCGCAATTAGAATCACAATAAGGGAATCCATTTGCCACAGAAGATCTTCTTCTACCAGTCATTGATCTCTACCGGGTACTCTATGAAGGTAACCCCATAATCGATGTCCATTTCTCCCCAACTGATAATGTACTGAACCAAGATGTGTCACCATCCAACCCAGAACCTGTCCTAGTTCATGGAAAGGCCCGAAGGGTGTTCCTGATCCCCATGGGCTGACACAAGTTCTCGGGTATCACATAAAATTTTTGGAACAATTTAGCTGAGTAAGAAGTCATGAAACATCTGCAAATATAAATAAATCCAAAACTAAAATTACACAACCAAAAAATCACTTAGCAATCTTCATATTTAAAGTTTTAAAAATTTTAGGTAAAACCCAAAAACTACTACAATAGAAGGGGAAAAAACTCTATACCTCCATGCAACAAGAGGAACCATATCCTCAAGCCGCTGCCACCAAGATCCACACTGAATGCCACTAGAAACTCAAAATTCAAACACTAAACGTCTTTACTTTACCTGGAATGAACATGAAACAAGATCTACATACACCCAAGTGTGTATGTAGGGTCTGAGATAAATTCTAGTAGGATGCCACTCTGATAAAAATATTTCATGCCAAAACATTTTAAATAAATTCTATCATTCTCATTTAAATTAAATCTTTTTAAAAATTTCAAGGAAATCATTTGTGAGTAAACATTTTAAAGAAAATAAAAGAAACCACTTACAAAGAAAACCAATACATAACTAATTTCTTAAAATAAAATGGGATTTCTAAAAGTTCACACACACACACACATCCACACACAAGAGGTCCACTATATGCCGATGGTTGGAACCCCATCATATAAGGTAGAGCATCATGGGTAAATACCTATGATAAAATTAGCTCAAGTGGGATTATAGGAACCTCGCATATCAGGGAAAATGTGGTATAAAAACCATGACCATCAGTGTTCCCATGAATGATCCAATAGTATGGAACACACCCATAACCTAGTGGTCTCCAATCTTTATCCATGTTTAGTTAGTGTTGTTATCATCAATCCCACTAGGGCTATAACCACTTCTGTATCACTAGCATGCTAGTCCTAGTCCATCCACCTAGTTACCTAGGATTCCCTTTTTGTGCTCATTCATGTTTCACATGTCACACCATACCACTTGCATATTTCATCAACCAAACTAAGCATCACATATCACAAGCCACCACTTACACACCAAAAATATATTTTAAAAACACACACACACCAAAACCTTTTCTGAACATAATTCACACCTCTCACATAATTTAATAAATCATTTAAAAAGTTTATAAAAATAATTCCAAGAAGTGACACAATGCTTTACTCCATACACGCACTCAAAATCCTCTTTTAAAATTAAATGCACACCAAAACCATTTCACAACATGATTCGCATCACATGCGTAAACTAATAAATCAATTAAAAATTTTATAAAACATTTATAAATATAACTTCAAGAGTTTTCATGAATAACACCCCCAATTTCATGCATAAATGCCACTTTAAAACAAATTACACAACAAAGACACACCAAAACATGCTTTCAATTATTCAAACAATTTGTAGTTCAACTTTGAAGGTGTGCAACAATGATAACACATCAAAACAATCAATTTCCAATTTCACACACACCAAAACCACTTGAAATCACTTTTCTCACCACTTATGTAACTCATAAAACCCAATTGGAACGTTACCAAAAAAAGAACATAATAAGTTCAACAATTTTTTTTCATGGGACAACCCCTTCCAAATCAAAAACACAAGCCAAGTTACCTTTTTAAAACATGTTTCTCATCATTTACACAATTCACACATCACATTTAGAGGTTCACAAAAAAACCCAATATACCAAAACAATTCATTTCCCATTGAAAACCCATTCTTTAACACATTTTCACCTCAAGTGCCTTTTAAAACACAATTAGCACCCTTTTCACAACCATAAAAACACCTTCAAAAAATCACCACAATGAATCACAAACAAATAATAACTATTTTCATTTTAAAACCCCATTTCACCACATACTCATGTCAAACCACCTCAAAATTATACTTTTCACCACACAAAAAAAGCATAGAACATGTTAAAATAAATTTAATAAACAAATTAAATCATTGATAAATGAAAAGCCATGGAACCACCTACCTAAAACCAAGAATATTCTGGAAAATGGTAGTAAATCACCATCACACTTCAACCACACCACAAGCAACAATAGAAAAGAAAAAAATTACCCCAAATCAACAAGGATAATTGTTTACCATAACCAAACCCCATGAAATTAAAAGAAAACCCCCTAGAATGAAGGAGGGGTTTACCATAGCAGAATCCACCTAAGGGAGGAGGTGTGACTGCCAGAAGAGGGGCTGGAGGGGTCGCGGTCATCGAAGGAGGGTCACCAGAGTCATGGTTGTCGGAGGAGGCTGACCAGTAGGGGTGGGGGCGTGCCGGACATGGCCAGAATGTAGGGGTGGTGCACTGGACAGGGATGCAACTAACAAGGGAGGTGTTCTAGATAGGGCCACAGCCAGCAAGGGAGGTGTTCTAGATAGGCTTCACCAGAAGGGAGGCTATCCAGAGAGGTGTTGTGCACCAGGTGGGGGCCGTACTATGGGGAGAAATAGGGGGAAGAGGTGAGGTGCTATGGGAGAGGGTGGGAGAGAGGCCAAACCCTAAAAAAATAAAAAAATAAAAAAATAAACTAATAATAATAATAAGATTAATAATATTAATAATAATAAAATTAATACTATAACACTAATAATTATAATAATTATAATAATAATGATATTCTTAACACTAATATTATTTTTATTATTAATAAACTTCTTTGAATTTTGTTTCACTTTTCTAATTTTACTTTATTCACATTTTATTATTCATTTCATTTTATTCATTTATTTTGAACATTGTGCAGGACACACAGTGACTTGGGAAAAGTTGTGCGGTATCCCAAACCATGCTTTACCCATGTTCTTAATGCTGTCATGCCCAAAACACACATTTTTCAATAAAAAAATCAAAACTTAAAACTGGGATTCAACCTGAAACTCAGCAAGGATACCCGATGCCAAGAAAATTAATAAAATAAAATAATTTAAAAAGGTTATGTGTGACAATTATCCCCACCATAATTATTTTCACCCCCATAAAGCCACAAAAGGCCAAACCCCAATGTAGAAATTGATACTCCTTCACAGCCCAATGGGATTACCAATGAACAAAAAAAGATAAAATGATAGAACACTATCACCAAGGAAGAATCTTACAAACCAAACATAGGATACTCAAAAATGGACTCCTCGCTATGTGCTACCTGCCCCCAAAAGTGGAAAAAACTCCAATTGATTGATTAAAGAAAAAGAGCTTCCCACAACACACAATCCAACCTATCAAGTCAAACACCCCAGACACCACTAAATGAGACTTGTGTCACTAGCTTGAATTGCGCAACAAGAATCAAACCACAACTCGATAAAAACTCCCATGATTTTAATTCAATGAAACCGTTGGGTGATCTCCAGTCCCAAGTTGAAAACTATCATCAAGTCGACACCAAGAACATAACCGAATTACTAACACAAGGAGGTCTGAATAGACTCCCCACCATAAGAATAACCAATACCCAAGATGGAGCTAGAGGACCGACATGGGGAGGCCAGAATGGACTCCCCATCATAAAGACTATGATACATCAATTCACTCTAGAGGAATTCTAGTGAGACCCACAGTGGGTATCCCCACCATTATAACCAAACTATCTGCCTAAATTTCACTGGCCATCATGGGATCTCGACAAAGGCCTACTTGACAACTTCTTGAACACCAAATCTCTCACTACAAGGGACCCGATTAATGAAACTCCAAACCAAACAGAAGATAATACACAGTTTACCACTCCCATGGAATTACCAATTTTTGATGATCCTAAATCAAAATAGAAATCAAAATAGACTCATAAGGCTAATCATTTATAGATAGAGACACGGAAAGTCGCATCCAAAAGGTTACAAGCATATAGTTTCAAGAGAATGAGATAACTACACCTCTTTATAACCAGATAGTAATCCATCCTCCCTTGTGGGCCACAATGTGGAGACGTAGTCCCCATGTATCTTTTCACTAAATGGAAGTAATAAAATAGCACAGCCACACTAAAACCTAAAACTATCTCCACCTACCACATTAAAGATAGAAGTTTAACAAAGATCCTTTACACCCCTGGGGGTTCTTGAATACACACCAGATTTAATCTGGGACCTATAACTATAGATCTAATGGTTGAAGCATTTCCTACCTCACAGTCAGGCACAAAAAACCCCCAAACAGAACATCTTCCTCAACTGCCACAAGAAACCACACTGAAATCCAAACAACACCACTGAACACAACACATCCTGCACCTATTTTTCCTCAACATGGAATTTCACCATGATAAGGACTTAGAAGATGACCATTAATCATTCCATTCACCTAGAGTGAGGATAAGACAAAATAAGAACATGTGGAACACGACCTATCCCAACAGGGAAAATTTTAGAATTCCCAAAAGAGAACATGTTTATATTAAAATATAAGTTCATAGAAAAATTTCACAACATGCACACTTACACTTGAATGAAAATAAGTTGTTTAAAAACATCACTAAACATGACCACTACAACTTAATAGGCTTTACAAAGAAAATATGTTTAAACCGAATCCCAAAAAACACATGACTCCGGCAAATTTCCATAACGGCCTCTTACGACCAGGTTTTCCACATTGGTAGCCTAACATTAACCTTTTCTTAGAAGAAATCTAAAAAAGATCCAAATAACTTTTTATGACTACATCCAAAACAAAAAAACCAGATCGATTTCTGATTTCCCCACTGGATTTCCCTTCAACACTTCCAGGAATGACCTTCAAACTTATTTATGTCAAACTTTTCCTTTAACAATTAAATGACTTAAGGAAAGAAAAATGTCCTTAAAATCCTCCCACATATGATCCCCCACTGTGAGAGGATTCTCTTATTTGAAAAAGAAGAGGGGTATATTCCACCCTAAACTCAATAATAAAGTTCTTACTTTGATCAATTGAAGGATCTACCAATGCTGAATCACCTGTGGCCGCACTACAGTCGCACATTAACTCTTTATGGGTGCATACAATATCTAGTGAGGGAAAAGCCCAAGGACCCAATAAAACTAGTCCATTCGCCAAAATATACCATGAAAAAATACTGAACACATGAGGTGAATGTAACATCGAAAGTTTTAAGAATGAAACACTATGTTCGATAGCATACATGACACGCTACATCGAGCTTAAATAAACAACAAAATATTATTATTTAAATGTTACTATTATAACCTAGTTGTTGGATTGGAGGTAATGAATAGTATTAAATAAATTATGAAAAAAATGGTTTATACATGTTTATAATTAATTATTTGGTGCAAAATTAATTATAAATTAATGTAAAACCCTTTTTAAATAAAAGGAAATGTTGTTCTAAAAAACTATAGAAATGAAAATAAGTGAGTTTATAAAGTAAGAAAATCACTCTTGTTTGGTTTTATTAATGAAATATATATGTAATATATTCAATGTAATGTTTAAGATTCATCTTATATGTTTTCTAAACATTACATAAGAAAAAAATTCAATTTTTTGGATAAAATAAGTATTTCTTGAAAAATGATGTTTTCCACCTTTTGATGTTGAACCCATTTTAAATCTCGTTTTTGACAATTTTATAAGTTCTATTTGAAAAAATAAAATTTTTATTTGGAATAGGAACATAAAATTTTACTTTGGATAATTTTTTGGTATTTTTTTGATAATATTCATTTTTAATGAATAGTGAAAAATAATGCATTTTTAATCAAAAATACTTTTTCATCTAACCAACCTATAAAAAATTAATTAAAATTAAAATACATGGAATTTAATTCCACCTATATATGGTTGTATTTTAATATAATATAATCAGTAAACTAATCACTTTAACCCACCTCTCCTCAAGTATAAATATCACATCTCTACCTACCATTTTCAAACCACAAAGCCTTGTGGCTCCTCAAATATTTTCCCAAACCTCTCATCCATACTATACCTACGTCCATGTTTTTACAGTATCACCAAAATACCAAATCTAAGTTCATAAATGGTATTTCCAGGAGGGGATATTCAATAGGTAATTTTCTCAAAGTACCTCTCTTAATTTATTTGTTTTTCTACTTTACTCTCACCTCCTTCATCCATCAATGAATTCTAACTCCAGAATAATGTATATATTGTTTTTTTATGTTTATAATGTAATATATCATATCCATTTCATTTATCAACTCCTCTTATTCAAATAAATGAAATTATTATCCAAGTAATGTCGGTTATTCGCCTTAGTGAATAAAGTTTTTATTCTTTTTCCATTACCTCATTCATGTCAAGTCTTAGAACTATTTTAATGTTTAATAATATTTAAATATGTATATTATAACATATTTAATATTATATAAATTTTATATTAATCATACCTTCATTCTTTCCATATTATTGTTATATGATAACTTCATTTGGGGACGTGCAACTACCGCCTCCTCAAAATGATGCAATTCATTCAAGAATCACATGGAATGTATTAATAATTGTTTTAGTAAAAATATATTTTATAAATAACATATTAATTGTACTATATTTATATTATATATTTATACATATTTACATGCATTTCATTTAATTTCTTTCTTTCAATACGATAAGAAAAAATGAAAATAGTGTTCATGCGTACGTACGGCCTACCATCTCCATGAATGATGTTTTTATTTTGTCTTAAAAATATTATTATAAATAATTATATAATGAATATATAATATATTTAAATCATTTTTTATATTATGTAGATGATGGAATTATGACCTCATGAACTATTTACATCATACCAAGTTCATTTTAGACTCAAGTACTGAATATCAACGAAGCATCTGACGTGAACTTAAATAATTATGTAATTGTTATAACATGGTAATTAATGAAATAAAAGGAATAATAAAAATTAAAATGTTATAAATAAAGTATATATTAACCCAATTTTATTAATCAAGAAGACACTACTGGAAACATGATCTTTCCCAACACTTCTATACCAACGGTTTGTAAAAACCGTTGGTATAGCTAACCTTTCCCAACGGTTCATCAAAACCGTTGGGAAAGGGCCTAAAAACACACCCTTTCCCAACGGTTTTGGTGAACCGTTGGGAAAGAGTGACCTTTCCCAACGGTTCACCAAAACCGTTGGGAAAGGGGTGGATTTTTTCCCACTTTTTCCCAACGGTTCATCAAAACCGTTGGGAAAGAGTACCCTTTCCCAACGGTTCACCAAAACCGTTGGGAAAGGGTGTGTTTTTAGGCCCTTTCCCAACGGTTTTGATGAACCGTTGGGAAAAAGTGGCAAAAAAACCAGCATACAACTTAATAAAAATATACCCACCTAGAACCTATCCCAACGGTTGTCAAAACCGTTGGGATAGGTCTATCCCAACGGTTTTGACAACCGTTGGGATAGGTTCATTGATGTTTTTCCAGATCTACTAACAAAGAACATTATATAAATCAAAAATTTATATAATTATGATAATACATATATATATTTATGAAACTATGTTTACAAAGTGATGTTAGCCTAGTGGTTAAGTCGTTCGATTATAAACTAGGGGGTCCTGGGATCAAATCCCAGCGGTGATTTTATTTTTGTAATTTATATACCAACGGTTCCATTACCGTTGGTATAGATTTCATATTAACTATACCAACGGTTTCCAAAACCGTTGGTATAGGTCTATACCAACGGTTTTCGGAGAACCGTTGGTATAGACCTATCCCAACGGCTTACTTGGCTACGGTTCTCCAAACCGTTGGTATAGGCTATACCAACGGTTTGGAGGCCTATACCAACGGTTCCAAACCGTTGGTAAAGGTTGGTTTTCCAGTAGTGAGAACAATGAACATATGATACAATTCAAACTTGAGGCAAAGTATTTTTCTAACTCAATTTCCTTTCATTGGGTTATACGTCTACTTCGTTGATTTTATTATACCAAGATTATGTGTGGAATCATTTTTTGTTGGTTTATGATATAATTAAACATATATTTGTGCTTATATATTGTTTCTACACATAATCACCCCATTTATAAATTCTTACATCATTGATACAAACTTTGTAAGGATTTACTCATCTCACTTTTTACCTCTTTGAGATATATGAATTATTCACCACTAATTAATTTTTCCTAGTGTATATATAATTAAATTTGATATAAAATATAATCAATCCCTTTATATTCATGTTATTAATTTTTTAATTTAACAATTATTACTTTTATGAGTCATGGAATTTGACAGATTACAAGTGGTCAAATAATTTCTTAACCCAATTTCCATTCTTTGGGATAAACTTCTACTTCTTGATTATGTCCTCCTATGATTATGTGGAAAATTAATTTTGGATATTATATCTTGTATTTATAATTTATTTATATGGATTTATTGTTAATACACATAATATATCTATTTTATTAACAAAATGATCTTTATAAGGGTCTCTTTTACGAAAACATCATTTTAAATGTTTTAAAGATTTAATATTCTAAATCATTCTATTTAATTTATATCTTTTAAAAATGGGTTTTATGGATTTATTTATATGGACATAAATTTTATAAAATGTTAAATCCTTTAAAAAAAATCAAAGTGGTATGGGACACTTTGATTCAAAAATATTCCTTTGAAATGATTTAAATGTGTCTTAAAAATGGATTGATTATTTCAATAGCTTTGAATGTATTTTTTTAACATATACATCATGAAACAAATTTCTAACTTTTATGCCACTTTAATGTTTTTATGTTTAATTTAAAATTTTACACTTTTATTTTCAAATAAATTTTTTTCATTTTTGTTTGTGTGACTTTTTAAAGATGAAATGTGATTTCAAAGTGGAAATGTAATTTTTCCTTTATGCTTGTTTTATATGTTATGATTATGATATGGTTCTTGGGAAATAATTATGTATACGAATGGTTCCATGATAAACCAAGGGTGGGTGAGCCCATGATAGCTCTCCAAGGAATTCGGTAAGGATACAGTGTTAAATGATATGGTTTCTCCAAAGATATTTAGGTAATATACAATGATGGGTATTCCAAAAAAACCATGAAGGTTACTCCCTATATAGATGTGAAAGCTACAATGTAATTATGATATGGATTCCACAAGTTTCTTTTATGATTTATAATTTATAAGAAGTATTTTTAGTAATATTATGATTTCATGAGGTATGTTTTTATGGGTGAAAAGTATTATTTAATGAAAATGTTTTCATGAGTTTAAAGTATTAATAGACTAACTATTTAATTCCATATTTTATATCCCTTACTAATATTTTTTGTGCTTATCCAAAGTTTTTTTGAAATATTTTCCATAGGGTATAAGGAATGGGTAATATAAATGAATAAGTCAAGAAGATAAATCTTGTTTTATATTATGAAAAAAATGGATAGTGAGTAGAAGTGTATACTTAAAATATTTGACTTTTTATGTAATATTTATGGATTAATTATCTAAAACACTAAAATTGAAAATATACTCAATGTAAAAACAAGTAAATTATTTAATAAAATAAATATTATTTAATATTTAAGGTTGTGGACTTATAGTTGGTATGAGAGGTCAGTTTAGATAACTTTAGAGGTTAGGGTGTTATTTAAGAATAAGTTAAAAGTTGTATATAACCACAATGGTTAGAATATTATAAAGAGTAATAGTTATTTTAAATTAATTAAATCAGTTTTTGGTTAAACATATGGAAAGTTTCTATGTCTATCCTTTTATTTAAATACTTGTTCTATAACTTTTTTAGATCAAGGAAATTCGGTTACAAATGGAAGGAGGATGATCACATACAACATTCATATATCCTCCTGATGACTTGCTTGTAATAATTATTATAAATTCATGTTTGGATAATTTAAAAACATTTTCTAAAATAAAACAATATTGAAAATAGTTTTATAAGATATCAAACACATCCTCTATACCTCGATACCATCATGAATCCTAGTTTGTTTTTAATCAAATATTATTTTCCCTATATTATAATATTTTCAAAAAAGGTAAATATGATCAATGAATTTTGAGATATTTTACCTCATCACAAGATTTTGAAGCATATTATGATTTTGAAAAATCTACCAAAGAAGGAGACCCTTTCAAAATCTATTTATACTTGATTTTAAAATATATTAATTCAGCACATACTTATGGTATTTTAAAAGGACCATTGATTTAAAGTATTAATTAAAAGTCAGTCTGAATGGTTTATAAAAATCAAGTTTTATCCGATGTATTGAAATTATATGTCATACACAATTATTTTCCAAAACTATTTTTCTACGAATACCTATACGACCCAAGTTATACAATGTCTATTTGGATAAATTAAGCAAATGATTTTGAATTATATCTAAATCATTATCAAAATATATGGGTCATCTATCTACATGAACAAAATGATGTTGAAACTAGGTGGAAACCATGATCAACGTACAATGCTATTTATTTTTATAATAGTTTTATTAAATCATTAAAAGATGAAATGAAAATTTTAACTATATATAAGACTTCATGAATTAATATATTGATGTAATTCTAAGTTGGGATAAAAATGAAAGGTATGAAATAACCTTTTAGGTTAAAACAAGTTATGGTTATTTTTTAGGATTTTATCTTATTTTTGAAATGTTATAAGAAATATATAGTTTTTGAAAAAGGAAAACACATAGACCATGTGGCAACCTGCCATGTCAGACAAGCTTGTGGGAATAAAACCCACAATTGAAGGAAGACAAGGATTTATTGCTTACCACAAACCTACATGAAGTCCCTAGTTAGTATGACTTTTTCTTTTTAATTATATGTGTTGATGGAACATGAATAAGTTAATTTTGGTGACTTCTATTTTGTCAAATGGATACCCTTGGTATTGGAAAATGATTTTGGGATTAAGTGATAAATGTCATTTTGGAAGACGTTCACTATTTTACAAACCCTATATGAATAAGGTAAATATAATACTACGGGATTTTATTTTATGAGTAATGGTTGAAGTTTAATTTGGAATAATCTATTTATTTATCATGGACTTGTTGTGATTCGGTTTATTTATGGAAACGATTAAACAATCTAGAAGAATATGTGATTTTGGAAATTAAATTTTTGGTATGAGACATTGAGATTGATCAATTTTATTTAGAGATAAATTTTAAAATTTATCTTGGAAGACTATGTAATCAAATTATTCTAATTTTTGGTTTTCAATATTAGTTGGGATATTTTTTTTGGGATATTAATGATAGTAATTTATTGAAAAGTTGTAACTTAGTTACTAACCCCAAATTAAAATTTAGAGGATGAAATTTCTTAACGGGGGGGGGGGGTGTAACATCCTGAGTTTTAAGAAAGAAACACTATGTTTGATAGCGTACATGAAACGCTACATCAAGCTTAAACGAACAACTAAATATTATTATTTAAATGTTACCATTATAACCTAGCCATTAGAATGGAGGGGATAAATAGTATTAAATTAATTACGAAAAAATGGTTTACACATGTTTATAATTAATTATTTGGTTCACAATTATTTATAAATTAATGTAAAACCCTTTTTAAATAAATGAAAATGTTTTTCAAAAAATATATTTGAATGAAAATAAGTGAGTTTATAAAGTAATAAAATCACTCTTGTTTTGTTTTATTAATGAATTATATATCTAATATATTCAATGTAATGTTTAAGATTCTTATTATATGTTTTTTAAACATGACAT
The DNA here is from genome assembly GCA_963277665.1 of Viscum album. Taxonomy (NCBI): domain Eukaryota; kingdom Viridiplantae; phylum Streptophyta; class Magnoliopsida; order Santalales; family Viscaceae; genus Viscum; species Viscum album. The sequence goes on along the minus strand of OY728130.1, from coordinate 1,895,397,054 downwards.
AAGAACAAATTCATTTTTTTCGGATAAAAGAATTATTTCTCAAAAAAATGAAGTTCTCCCACCTTTTGATGGAGAACCCATTTTAAATATTATTATTGAAAATTATATAATTTATATTTGATAAAATAAACTTCTTATTTGGAATAAGGACAAAAAAATTTACTTTGGATAAATTTTTGGTATTTTTTTGATAATATTCGCCTTTTAATGAACAGTGAAAAATACTGCATTTTAACTCAAAACTGCTTCTTCATTTTATTTATTTATATTGATAAATTGTACTTTTAATTGGTTTTAAAGTATAATTAGATCAATTTTCTATCATTTAATAAAATTTTGGTCATTTTAATCAATTTTAAGTTGAAAATAGATATAAAAACATTTTAAATTTTTTAATGTTTCACTTTAAAAATCCACTTTTTAGTTTTGTCTACGAAATTACATTTAGATATAATTTTCAAAATTTTGTGAATATAATTAGGTAAAATGGATTTCATATTTAGAATAATAAGGTATAAATTAGGTTTTAAGGTCAATTTTATTTTTATTTATTAAAAATTTACCAAGGTATAAAATTATTTACTGTAATAAAGGTAAAATTTTGACAAGGGTTAAAATTAAAAGTTAAAAGATTAACCTACCTAAAAAATAAAACATTTAAAGATTTTTTGAGTTGTGTATTAAAAACTAAATAGACTATAAAATATTAACTATAAGCCAAATTTTTGTAATTTAATGACACCTTTATATGGTTGGCTTTTAATATAAGATAATCAATAAGCTAATCACTTGAACCCACCTCCCCTAAAGTATAAATACTACCTCTCCACCTCTCATTTTAGAACCAAAAAGACTTGTATCTACTCAAATATCTTATAAAACCTCTCCTTATCACTATACCCACGTCCAAGTGTTTGTTTTCTCACAAAAAGACCAAATCCAAGGTCCTAAAGGGTCTTTCAAAGAGGGGATATTCAAGAGGTAATTTTCTCAAAGTACCTATCTTAATTTCTTTTCTTTTTCTACTTTATTTTCAACTACTTAATCCATAAATTAATGATAAATATAGAATCATATATATACTATAATTTAATTTTTATAATTTAATATATCATACCCATTTCATTTTTCACCTCCTCTTATTAAACGAATTTATTATCCAAGTTATGTCGATTATTGGCCTCCATGAATAATGTTTTTGTTCTTTTTCCATTACTGTCTTCATGGATGGACTTGAAAATATTTTTAAGGTTAAATAATATTTAAATATTTATATTTTAGCCTATTTAGTATTCTTTAATTTTTTTATTAAACATACCTTCACGCTTTCCATATTGTTGTTATATGATAACTTCATTTGGGGACATGTGGACTACTACCTACTCAAAATGATATGAATTGTGCATGCATCACACAGAATGTATTAAATATTTTTTTAGTAAAAGTATATGATACAAATAAAATATTAATTATACTATAATTATATTATATATGTATTCATATTTACATACATTTCATTTAATTTCCTTCTTTCAGTATGATAGGAAAAATGAAAATAGCCTTCATGCGTATGTACGACCTACCATCTCAATGAACTATTTTTTAGTTTGTCCTCAAAATATTATTATAAATAAATATATAATGAATATATAATATATTTAAATAATTTTTTATAATCTTTAGATGATTTAATTATGACCTCATGGACTATTTACATCATTCCAAATTCATTTTTGGCTCAAGTACCGAATAGCGACAAAGCGTCTGACATGAACTTAAATAATTATGTAATTGTGATAACATGGTAATTAATGATATAAAATGAATAATAAAAATTATAAGGTACTTAAAAAAGTATATATTAACCTATTTTTATTATTCAGGAAGAACATGGAACATACGAGATGAGTCGAACTTGAGGTAAGAGATTTTTCTTACTCAATTTCCATTCATTGGGTTATACATCTACTTCATTGATTTTATTATACCAAGATTATGTGTGTATAACTTTGTATTTGTTTATGTATTATTTAAGCTTCTATTTGTTTGGATATAATTTTGCTACACATAATTACCCCATTGATAAATTTTTACATCATTGATACAAACTTTGTAAGGATTTACTCGTCTCACTTTTTAACTATGTGATATATATGCATTATTCAACACTAGTTAAATTTGTGTGGTGTATATATAATTACCCTAGATATTAAATATCATGAATATATTTTTATTAGTGTTATTAAATGTTTAATACAATGATTATTACTTATATTTTTTGTACAATTTGATAGATTGCATGTGGTAAGGGAATTTCTAAACCCAATTTCCATTCTTTGGGTTAAACTTCTACTTCTTGATTATGTTGTGCTATGATTATGTGGGAAATGGATTTTGGATATCATATCTTGTATTTATACTTTATTTATGTGTATTTATATTGAATACAAATAACTGATCTATTTTATTAACAAAATGACCTTTTTAAGGGACACTTTAATGAAAAGATCTTTTTAAATGTTTTAAATATTTAATATTATAAATCCTTATCTTTCATGTCTATGTTTTAAAAATAGTTTTTATGGATTTATTTATATGTACATTAATTTTTAAAATTTTAAATCCTTTAAAAAGTTTTCAAAGTGGCATAGGACACTTTTATTCAAAAATATTCATTTTAAATGATTTAAAAGTTTTTTAAAAACGGATTGATTATTTCAATAGCTTTGAATTTATTTTTTTAACATTTCTGTCATGAACTAAATTTCTCAATTTTATACCGCTTTAATTTTTTTATGTTTAATTTAAAAGTTTAAACTTTAATTTTTAAATAAAGTGTTTTAATTTTTGTGTGTGTGACTTTGTAAAAATGAAATGTGATTTCAAAGTAGAAATGTTTTTTCCATTATGCTTGTTTTATGTGTTATGATTATGATTTGGTTCATGGGATTTACTTATGTATATGGTTGGTTACATGATAAACTGAGGGAAGGTTAGCCCATGATATCTCTCCAATTCATTGGGTAATGAGACGGAGTTAAATGATAAAGTTTCTCCTATGAGATTTAGGGAATATACTATGATGGGTATTCCAAACATAACCATAAAGGTTACTCCTTACATAGCTGTGAAAGCTAAAATATAAGTATAAAATGGATACCACAAGTTTCCTTTATTATTTATGATTTCTAGGAAGTATTTTTAAGAAATTATAATTTCATGAGGAATGTTTTTATGGGTGAAAAGTATGATTTTATAAAAAAAAAATAATGAGTTTAAAATATTCATGGACTAACAGTTTCATTCCTTATTTTATATCCCTTATTGATATTTTTGAGATCATCCTAAGTTTTTTTAAAATGTTTTCAATAGGGTATAAGGATGGTTAAGATAAAATAATAAGTCAATAATATTTTTATCAAGAAGATAAATCACGTTTTATATTATGAAAAAATGGATAGTGAGTAGAAATGTATACTAGTAATATTTTACCTTTTATGTAATAGTTATGTATTGATTCTATAAAATAGTAAACTTAAAAATATACTCAATGTTAAAATAATAAAATTCTTGACTAAACCCAAAATTATGTAATTTTTAAGGTTGGGGACTTATAGTGAACCACCACAGAGGCTTCCCAAAACACTCCTCAAAAGAAACCACTTACCATCAGTTCAAACCAACTTACCAAAAAAACACAACCATGAAAAATCATTCAAACAGGAAGGGTTTTAAAACTCAAAACATCCCAAAAAAACATTCCAAAAAGTATGAAAGACACACCACACAACTATGTACTACCAAGCAATCCATATTTTCTTTAAAAAAACCTTCGAAAATAAAATAGTATGGGTGGGTTGTACATTAACCAATGGTACCTCCTGAAGTCTCACACATGACCTTCCCCATGCCAAACTGGGCACCAATCCACCCTACACATATGTTCCATGAATGTGGTCACTCATGAGAGTACCAAAGGTAAAAAAACCTTTTTCACCTTCAAAAATAAACATTCAACCCACACTCCCATTTTCTCAAGATCGGTAGTCACAAAATCAAAAACCATTTTGAATCTGACAAAACATTTTCATAAAAACACCAATCATTAAAATAAGAGACCACTTTAAAACCTTACAAATAATTTTCAAAATATTTCATTTCACTTTTAAACACTCTCAGTTTTACAACAAAATCCATTTCACCGATAACCTTTTAATTAGGACTCATGTGTTCTCATTTAAAGAAAGTTTCCAAGACCATTTTAAAAATGAATTTCCTTTTCCCTAAAAAAACCAATTTATTCCAATAAAGAAAAAATGTTGATTATTAAAACTCAATCTCCTTGGAATCTTTCTCATTTTTACACAAAATCATTTTATAAAATTCTACCCTTTTTAAAATTCATTCAAAACAATTCAAAAACCTATTTTTTTCATTTTTAAAAATAATGCCATTTACACTTTAAAATATAGATTTCTTAAATCCTCAAATGAAGGTTTTCAGATTAATTTTCGAAAACCAAGGATACAAAAGATAATGCAAGATTAAATTAGTTCTAGAGAGTGACTTGGACATATAGTTAGTATCCATATGCCAATAAATCTAATATCATAGAGATTATTTTAGGACAACATCCCCAAATACATATGGCTTGTCAGGCCCTACGAGCTCACTAAGACTATTGACCCAATACTTATTTCATTTCCTAAAAAAATGAACAAAGACAAGGATCAAATGACTCAGATGAAACCTGGCTTCCCTTGGTAACTTGAGTCTCGTCATGAGGTGTGCTGGCTAGCCACCCTACTTGTAATCATAATGTAAAGTCCTGAAAATCCTAGGTCCACTCTACTAAGAAACTTCCCCAAGGAATAAGACTCAAAAGAGAATAACCTACATTTGATACCATTTTTTCACAAACCAATCTGGGTCTCCATCAAACCCGGTGCTTGCCCTGGTCCACGACAAGGCACGAAGGGTGTTCTTGATCCCCATGGGGTGGAATAGGTGCTCGGGTATCAAATAAACGTTTGGGAATGATTTACCTAAGTAATCAGTCATGAAACAACTAATAATTTAAATAGTCCAAAACTAAAAATACACAACTAAAAAATCTCTTAACAATTTACCTATTTAAGGTTTCTAATTTTTAGATAAAACCACAAAAGTACTATGACATAAGGGGGAAAAACTAAATACCAAACCTCCATGCAAAGTGATGAACTATATCCTCAAGTCACCACCACCATTATTCACATTGAATTCCAATAAAAACTCAAACTACTAACACTAAAAAACTTGCCTTTACATGAAAAAAACATGCAACAAGATCTAAATACACTCAAGGGTGTATATAGGGTGTGAGTTAAATCCCTGTAGGATTCCACCAGGATAAAAATATTCCGTGACAAAACATTTTAAATATAATATAACATGCTCATTTAAATTAAATATTTTAAAAAAAATTGGGAAATAATTTGTCAGTAAACATTTTAAAGAAAATAAAAGAAACCACTTGTGAAGAAAACCAACACATAACCATTTTCATGAAAGAAAAAGGGATTTATAAAAGTTCACACCCACACATCCACATAAAATAGGTCCACCATATACCGATGGTTGGAACCCCATCATATAAGGTAGAGCATTATGGGTAGATCCCAAGGGTCAAACTAACTCAAGTGGGATTCTAGGAACCTCACATGTCGGTGAAAATGTGGCATAGAAACCATGACCATCAATGTTCTCATGTACGATCCAATAGTAAGGATCACATCCATAACCTAGTGGTGTCCAATCATCATCCATGTTTAGTTAGTGTTATAATCGCCAATCCCACTAAGTGAAACCAGGTTTATCCACTTCTGTATCACTAGAAAGCTAGTCCGAGTACATCCACCTAGTAACCCAGGATTCCCTTATTGTGTTCAATCAGGTTCCACATGTCACACCACACCACTTTCACATTTCTTCAACCAATCTAAGAGTCACATATCACAAGCCACCACTTACTCACAAAAAATCCATTTTAAAAACACACGCACACCAAAACCCTTTCCGAACATAATTCATACCTCTAACATAATTTAATAAATCATTTAAAATATTTATAAAAACAATTCCAAGAAGAACCATAAGGCTTTACACCACACATGAACTCAAAATACTCTTTTAAAATTAAACATGCACCAAAACCATTTCACAACATGATTCAAATCACATGAATAATTTAATAAATCACTTGAACAATTTATAAAACATTTCTAAAAAGAACTTCAAGAGTTTTAATAAATAACACCCCCAATTTCACGTATAAATTCCACTTTAAAACCAAAAACATAGAAAAGCCACACTAAAACATGATTTTCATTATTCAAAAAATTTACAGATCAACTTTAAAAGTGCTAAACAAGGTTAACACATAAAAATAATCAATTTCCCAGTTTACACACTCCAAAACCACTTGAAAACACTTTTCACGCCACTTATTTAACTCATAAACCCCAATTTCAACGTTACTAGAAAAGCACATAATTAGTTTAACAAAAAAAATTCATGGGCCAACCCCTTCCAAATCAACACACAAGCCAAGTCCCATTTTTGAAAACACATTTCTCATCATTTACACAATTCACACATCACCTTTAAAGGTGCACAACAGAACCCAACATACTAAAACAATTCATTTCCCATTGAAAACCCATTATTTAAAACATTCACACATCAAGTTCCTTTGAAAACACAATTCACACCCTTTGAACAACCATAATAACACCTTCAAAAAAGTACCACAATGAATCAAATACAAATAAAAACTATTTTCATTTGAATACTGCATTTTTACCACATAAACATGTCAAACCACCTCAAATGTATACTTCACACCACACAAACAAAGCATAGAAAATGTTAAAAAAAATTTAACGAACAAATTAAATCATCAATAAATTTTAAAGTATGGAACCACCTACCTCGAACCAAAAATCTTCTAGAAAATGGTGCAAAATCACCATCGCACTTCAACTAAATCACAAGAAACCCTAACAAGGGAATTTTTTACCCAAAAAATAACAATATTGAACTCTAACACTAACCAAACCTCATGAAATTGAAAGAAAAACCACAAGAATGAGGGAGGGGTTTAACCAGAGGGGTGGTCGATAGAGGGAGGAGGTGCAGGTACTAGAAGAGGGGTCAGCGGGGTCACGGTTGCTGGAAGAGGGATAATAGAGTCGCGGTTTGTGAAGGAGGTTTGTCCAGGGGGGAAGGCTGGACATGGCTGGCCAGTAGGAGAGGTGTGCTGGATAGGGCTGCAACTAGCAAGGGTGGTGCGCTGGATAGGGTCGTAGCTAACAGGGGAGGCACGCTGGACAGGGTTTTCCGAAATGGAGGTCAGCCAAAGAGATTTTGCGCATAGGGTGGGGGTCGTGCTATGGGGAGAAAGAGGGGGAAGGGTGAGGTGTGATGGGATGCAGGGGAGAGGTCAAACCCTAAAAAAACAAAAAAACAAAAAAACATAAAAAAACTAATAATAATAATAATATTATTATTATTATTATTATTAATACCCTAACACTAATAATAATAATAGTAATAACAATATTCTTAATACTAATACTAATAATATTATTATTAAAATAATTATTTGAATTTTTTTTCACTTTTCTTATTTTACTTTATTCTCTTTTTATTATTCATTTCATTTTATTTATTTATTTTGAACATCAGCCAGGCCACACGGTGACCTGGGTGAAGCCGCGTGGTTTCCCAAACTTTGCTCTGCCCATGCAGCCGATGCTTCCATGCCCAAAACACACATTTTTCAATAAAAACTCAAAACTTCAAACCAATATTCAACCCAAACCTCAGAAAGAATAACTGATGCCAAGAAAATTAATAAAATAAAATAATTTAAAAAATTTAGGTGTGATAGATAACATGTTATAGGTTATGCATACACCTCCTCAACTGCGACACATGGAATACATTGTGTATTAAGACTAACTATGGTGGTAGGTCCAAGCAGTATGCCACCTCACCAACCTTACATAGTATCTGAAAAGGGTCAATGAACCTTGGAGATAACTTGTCACATCAAAAAAATATTTACAATACTCATAGATATGATACATTTAGAAACACATGGTCTCCCTCATATTACTCCAAAGGCCTCTGTCACAAGTCCACATAATACTTCTGAGGGAACTGGGTAGTCCTCATAAACTCTTGGAGGATCTACACCTTCTTTGTTGTCGATCACACCAACTTTTTTTACCATGATTACAAGCTCCCCTAGATCATTCCAACATAATGGTGACCTAGAGAGTCTCCCCTACATGGCCTCGAATGGTTCTATAACAATGGTAGAGTGTTAAATGTTATTATACACAAACTCCACCAAGGGTAGCTGATCCTCCCAACTACATCCAAATTCTAACATGTAAGCCTAAATCACATCCTCCATAACCTGAATGATCTATACAGTTTGGTCCTCTATCTATAGGTAAAACACCATGCTTAAATGAAACATAGTTCCAAAGGGCTCCTACAATCCTCTTCATAATTATGAATTGAAGAAAAAATTGTGATCTAAAATTTTTTTAGGGGACTCTCTGAATATAGAATATCTCATGCATTTAAAGGTGTCCCAACCTCTCCATTGAACTCTGCTCTCAAATGGATAATAATTGAGATGACTTAGTGAGTTGGTCTACAATCACCTATATAGAATCATTTTTATGGATGATCATGCAATCCTTATAATGAAGTCTATAGTGATACCTTCCCACTTACCCTTTATCACCTCAAGGGGTTTAGCCAAACCCATTGGAACTCGGTGCTCAACCTTCACCAGTTGACAAGTAAGGCATTGGGAGACAAACTCCACTACACACTTCTTCATCCCTGGACACTAGAACTAAAATTGAATGTATTGGTACATATTCTCCACTCCTAGATTTATTGCTATGGGGGAAGTATGAAATTCCCTCAAAAAATATCCTTATAAGATCACTATAACCATGATCCATACTCAATAAAGTATGAAATTCTCCCCACCTTCATAAAATCCATCAAGAGCATGCCCAGTGGATATGTAAACACATATGGTATTACAATTTCTATCTCCTAGATGAGCCTCCCTGAAAAATTATAGAATAGTATGGGTAAAAACCATCAACTAGAGGTAAGTTGAACCATCCTCATCCACTAAGGAAAATTGGAATGAATCTAACTACTATGAAACCTCACTCAATAACTGTAAAAAAGATCTCCTACTGAGAGCATCTTCCACCATGTTCCCCTTCTTGAAAGTATATACTATCTCAAATTCATAATCCAAGAGGAACTATCACCACTACCTTTGTCTCAAGTTTATATCCTTCTGTTAAAAGACATAGTTGAGACTCTTATTGTTAGAATAAATGATAAATATCTTACCCATAATATAGTGTCACCACATCTTCAGAGAGAAGACCACTGTTTCTATTTCAAGATCATGGGTCACGTTATTCCACTCACGTGGTCTCAATTTATAAAAATAAATAGTAAATCACAACTTATCTCTACCTCATATCACATCCATTCCAAATTCAAGAGGCATCATAGAACACTATCTACTCAACACCCTCCTCTATAAGTCTCAACATCGGGGCACTCATAAATCGCTTTTGAAACTCCCTAAAATCCTAATAGAACCCATAATTCCACACAAAAGGATTTCCCTTTAATGTTAAGGTAGTTAAGGGTTCCAAAATCATGGAGAAATTTGGCACAAATATTTGATAGTATATAGATAACCCAAGGAAGCTTCGCACCTCAATCACACTCTTGGGTGGATCCTAAGATTGCAATGCTTCAAACTTCACTAGGTTCACAACTAATTTTTATTCTAAGATAACATGTCCCAATAAGTGGACCTTTAAAATCCAAAACTATCACTTTGAGATATTCCTATAAATATGGTTCTCTCATAGAACATATAGGACCATCCTTAAATGTCTTTCATGCTCTTCATTGAACATCGAGTACACGTGGATATCATTAATATAGACTACCATGGGTCATTCTAAGAAGGAATGAAAGATCTATTCTATAAGTATAATGAACACTATTGGGGAATATTTCACACTGAAAAGAATTACTAAGTACTTATAGTTTCCATGTCAACATCAAAATGTTGTCTTCGGTATATCCTCATATTGAACTTGGAGAAGGTGATAGATTGACCTGAGGTCAATATTCAAGTCCCACATTGACCATTTCAACTAGTTTAAGAGGTATTAAATTCTTGATAATGGGTATTTATTTATAATTTTAACCAAATTAAAGTGAATTTAATCCACACACAACCTAAAGCTCTCATCCGCCTTCTTGGAAAACAAAATGATGGCTGCCTACAGTGACACACTAGGTCTAACAAATCCTTTCATATTAAACTCCTCCAAACGCGCCTTAATCTCATGAAGCTCTTCAAGATCCATCTAATGTTTTGGAATAGATATTTAGGTAGTCCGTTAGTGTAATTCTATATATAATTCTATCTCTCAGGGTGGAGGTAAGTCTGGCACATCTTTAGGGAAGACATCCTCATACTCTGCCACCACTATGGGAAACTAAAATCCCATAAAATATGCTTTTAAAAGGGTAATAAATAGCCAACTGGTGAGTAATCAGCTGTATTTACTACATATTATCCCATCTTACTCTCTTTGGCTTTCCTTATCCTCGAATATGGAAAACCCTATCCCATCTACAAGGATGTATCCTATCCTCCACATAGAATAGTCAATATATAAATGAACTACAGATAAAGATTCCATAACTAAGATTATTTTTTAAAGACTCATTGATTCTATTAAAATATCCCAAAGAAATATCTATCCTATGATAGTTAGGTCACACTATTAATATATGTATGTGATCACTGAACCCCCTCCAATAAAAGTATCCAACTACAAGGTTGGGCCAAATTCTTCACCAAAATCTATAGATATTGAACAAGGGATGTGGAAAGAAAGTAATGGATCATGATTATGTCTACCAATACAAAAAATAATGTATATAAAACATAGATCATACCTAAAATAAACCCTTGGTCTTCTAGTTTATAAGTCTCTAAAGATTGTAGTTTCCCTCATCCTTGACCACCACCTCCTTGAGCTTGATGTGGACCATCTATGGGTGGTGGTTGTAATAGATCAAATCTTTATCCACCTCTTAATTATCTCCTAGCTCCTCTAACATATTTTTTTTATATATAACTCCCTAATCTAGTCAGTTCCTCTAACTATGTAATCCATCAACCATCTCCCTATCATCTGCATGGCAAGTCAGACAATCCTGCATGATATGTCCCCGCCTGTCACTAGAGAAACACCACCTCTATCTCAGCTGATTAGAATCATCCTCTATGCTCCGAACTGTAGATAATCATTCCTAATAAAATCTCTAAAATATCTTTATGTCTAGAACCCCAATTCTAACGTAGGATTCCAACTTATGAAGTCCCCACTCTAGAGTGCCCAGCACCATCACCAATCATCGATGACTGTTACGCTAAGAAGCTCCCCACTACCGAAGCTCACTCAAGAAATCCATATTAAGTATAAATATAAATATATATCACACTAGCCTAGATATATCTATTAATTCCATGATTTATGGTTTGTACTCATAAGAAAATATCTCAAACCCTATCCATGGAGTATCATGAGAGGTAAGTGAACCTTGATGAATACTATTCCACAATCATATTTTCCTATCGAAGATTTAAAAGCTCCTAGATGTTCACTGGTCATAGCATGGATGGATATAAATCCTCTATAAAAATATTCTCAAACTATATCCATGAAAGAGTTTCCTTTTAATATGTCAAAGTCACCAGACTCAATAGTCACCCAGCAGATCCATGAATAAGGATCTCTACTAGGACCACCATCTGATCTAGAGGTTTCTTAATAAGGTGAAAACTCATGTAACTTCCTCAAGACTGTTCTCAACTACCTGGGGGTTTGGTTCACCCTTTTGAAACCTTCTGCTCAATGAGTGGTGGTAAGGATAATAATCCACATCGAGGTACCACCTCCTAAAGATGACCATATACTAAAGCCTCATCACTTATAGAATCATCCTCATGATCCTTCTATAAAATCCTAGTTGGATATCATCATAGTTGAATCCTGAAACAGAAAAGTCATACCGTGGTCAATGATTATATATTATGAGATCACTCATAAATGACATGGAAATAACAAACCATTCCTATATGGTACATGTACTAATGTTATCCCTATAAATAGTGCCTAAGTGTACCCATTAAAGAATAAGGTTATTAGAGTCCCAACGAATGGATACGTCGGCCACCACACCAACACTGTATTCCATGGCCAGAGAGATGAACTCGAAACACTTAATCATTATTACCTTAGTTCCCAAACCAAACCTCACAACTAGACAATATCCAGACTCTGGTCCTAAGATGAACCTCCTATGATACCACTATGTCACAACCTGACCCACCAGGATCTGATTGGTCGGTTTTAAGACGAGCATGACACACCAAGCCCACCTCCAATTGTATAGGGGATGAATACCAGTGTTGAGTAGGTATATCACACACATGGTAGGCCATATCCTAGGATACCTATAAATATGCACAAATCTCCAAAATACCTATACAATGATGGAAGGAAAAATACAACTAATACCATAATTCATGCATATATCTATATCCCATATCAGAGTATGAAGAAATTACTAGAAATCATAAGGGTAAAAAATAAGCCCACCAAAACCATAAAATAAGTCCAACCTGCTAGGAATGAGGGGACTTATGTCAAATGTGACACTTGGTACGAACCATGGTTTTTCCAGCTCAACAAAGCTCTACCTTCACCTAGTCCACCTCTAACTCCATCAAAATTCCTATCATCTTCATATTAAATGATATGTGTGGGAAGATCCCATATAGGGGTGACTATATACATACATAGTAAAACACACCAAAATCACAAAACATGGTCATGAATAGAGAAGACAACTCATAATCACATAAGAATGTTAACAAAAATATGATACATAACAATAATAGTAAAATAGATACACTCAATAGAGACACTAAATCTAAAATAAAAGATACAACCATACTTCCAGGCTATGATTCCTCTTTGAGGTTGCAAAGTAATTCTTGTTTTGGAGAACTCACTCCATGAGTTTGACAACACTAACAGTGATAATCCGATAGGTCTAGCTCGATGATCCTATCCATGATGTAGTACATGATGGAACTTAGAATATATTGATACATAGATAGGGGATCTCACCCAAGTTATATGGGGGATTCATAACCCTAACTGAGATAACCCGCCAGGATGGAGATCTCACACCCTAATAGTCCGTAATGGGATTTCTGACCCAACTTAGGGAGGAACAAATGATATAAAATCACACCCTAGATACACAGAGGGATTCCAAAACTCTATCTAAGACCAACCCCGTATAGAGATTTCTTCATATGCTCAAGATACTATTCCACATTATACCCTATTAGGGATGGACTAAGGGAACACACCCTACAAATAATTGTCTACACTAAATATAAAAAGGGTTCAAACTATCATGGAAAAAGAAAATACCACATACTAGGAGTTTATGAAATGTCTTATCTTCCCCATATATTCCCAAGTTCCCTAAACCATGCCTCTATACTATGGAATGTTCCCATGTACTATGGGCGCACTCATGCACCTAGTCGTGTATAGGAACTCTAGTTGTAACCAGGTGCCTGGTTATGCCTATGTACTAGGTTCGTGGCTATATACCAGGTCCTATATTATGTACTTTGGGATTTTATGGGTTCCGAGTCATGCTCGAGTATTTAAGAGTGACACATTGAGACTCTAAATAGATATCACACATTGTTTATGAGGAATACAAAACAAATGATATTTAATTTTTATAAAACCCTAGCTGCTTATACCAGGGGACTACACAAAGTGTGTTCATCAGACTACACATCATTTTTGGGAGAAAATCCCTCAAGGTATAATTGAATCATTTTTGAGGTGATTGTGTTTGTTGACAATGTGGACAACTATGTTGTGATTGTTGACAAAGAAAATCATAACATAAAAATTTGTTGAAAAAGGATATTTTATAGTGGAATGTCGAGTTCAAGAGCTGTGTTCAACGATCCATGTTTTATTCAAGAACGTTGACAAAGGAATGTATGATCTGGAGGCGGTAAAAAAGGAAAAGATACAAGGTGGCATCGTTTTCTAGTGTTTGCTAAATTTTTGGGCCTGAAAATCAACAAATGAAGAAAAGTGGTTTTTGGAAAAGGAACATGCGCGTCGAGGTCTTGGAGGATATGAAACTTGTGCGCTATATGTTTTTTAAGATCAAAGCATAAAAATAGGGCAAAGGAAAGAGATTTTCGCAAGTATTGGGTTGGTCGTGCAAGTGACTTGCGCGTCGTGAAGAGACTTGCACGCTGATGCCTTGGAGGATTAGAAACATGCATGCCTGTTGTTTTTCAAGATCAGAACTTAAAAATATGGAAAAGGAAAGAGTTTCGTGAAAGTTTGGAAGTGGGTCGCGCAAGTGAAATGTAGGGGAAGAGACTTGCGTGCCGAGACATGCGCGCCAAGGGTTGACTTGCGCGCCATCACGCAGGGTGTTCAAAATGCCTATAAATACCGGACCACCCCTCCTCATTTTCAACGAAGTTGAACACTTTAAAAAATTAGAGCTCCTGTTGAGCAGGTTTGGTGGTCATGCAAGTGGTGGTGGGTCACGCAAGTGGGACTTACACGCCTGATTTGAAGAATCACAGTTGTTGTTAGTTGCGCGCCAATATTGGTTTGGGAGTAAAGGGAAGTGAGTCACACAAGTTGGGAGTTGCAGAAGCTTGTGTCGCGCAAGTGTCTAAGGTGACTTACCCGCCAGTTGTGACTTGCGTGTCGATACTTGCGTTCCAAATTAGACTTTCATTCCAAGTAAGGTTGATTCCCCGGCAGTGTTTTCAGGCTGTGTGGAAGCTGGAAGTTTTCCCAATACCTTCGGTGCAAAGAGAAATTCATCTACGGGTGAAAGTTGGACTTCAATAGAGCATCTACATAAAATAGAGGATGTATTCATTAGAGATAATGAAGAGACCTAAAAGTCTATAAACTGAGAGTGGATCCCTTCTAGAGAAGTGAGTGAAGGAAGAGGAAGAAGGTGATCCTCTACACCGGTAGTGAGCGAGAGAGAGAGAAATAGGGAGTGACCCTTGGGAAAGCAGTGAGCTGACTATAAACCTTGTAAAGGCAGTGATCCTGGGACAGAGTGACTGTGCCCAAACCTTGTAATCCATAGCTAGTGAAGTTTAGTGTAATTTGGTATGACCGACAACCTGTCGGTGTATGCTCCTTGGACGTAGCCCTTAGTGGTGAACCAAGTAAAAATTGTTGTGTCCTGTGCTTGCTTTACTTTCTGTTTATATTGTGCAACAGGAAAGAGAGAGAAGTGTGTTTTTCTTAACAGCGAAACAAGATTAGAACGGGCTTTAATTTTAAATTAGTCATACCCTAATTCACCCCCCCTCAGGGTATTCAGCCTTGTGGACCTAACAATCATGTATGTCAGTTTTTACAAAAACCCATTGGTTTTCCATATATATCCACTCATGACTCCTCAAAATCTTATTACACCACCAAATTTTATGATGAAAAAATATCAAGTCTTAACTTGTCCTAGCCACTACTTGTAGCTGGATTCCGACCACTGATTCTATCAATAATTTTCTGTAATTGCTCTGCATTTCCAAAACACTGAACCCATAAATTGGCCTCCTTTGATCCATCATGAGATCATTTTTCATCATTGTTTTACCTTTATTGATCCCTAAATCCTGAACTAGTATTTGTGAAAATGATCCATTCTACCAAATATCTAACATGAAATGATCGATCTCAAGGTATTTTTTGAACCACTGATCAAACAGAATGTTGGTGATTAATTCTTAAAGTGCATGGGGAGAAAAGAACAAAACACCAAATGTGATAATGAAAGTCAATCATTGTTTAGATTGGATTCCATTGTTCAATGAGGGAAATGAAAAATTCTCAAGAATAAAAAGGGAACAAATAAGAAATATTAATTTCTAATTCTAGGAAGGTAAAAACCATTAACCATAATCAACCATTGATCCATGAATCAATTATTGTTATATTTATTGAATCACATTTGACATGGAATAACAAAATGGTATTAACTAAAATAAATAAAACACCCAACCTCAAGTTTGGATAAAACACTCATGAATAATGGCTCAACATTGTCAATCATTGGTTCAATCTACAAACTCGTTTGGAAAATCAATCACTAACCATCGATCTAATGTCATTTGTTTATGAAATCTTCTCCCAAATGATCTGCTCCAAATTCCTAGGGTTATGCAGCTAACCCATGGGATTTTCTATAATGGGTATTAAATAGAAGAGATTAGGTCTAGAAAATTAAATAATAAATAAATAAATTTATCAGTTTATTAATCTTATCATGATATCTCTTTAACAAAAGCACACAATTTCAACAAAGGTTATGTTTCCCCTAGGGTAAAACCTATATTTTTGGATTTAATAGAAGTATCATATTTTCCATAAAATACTCCATTTGGGAGTTATTAAATTAATTAAAAAAACCACACATGTGTGATATAGTATATTTAATATTTTTTGATAAAAAATGAGCCTCACTTGGCCTCAAAATACCATGCCAACTCAATGCATAGCCACATAAATATTCTTTAAAATATTTCGAAGTTTTTAAAGGAAAAAAATAGACTCCTTAAAAATGACTCTAAACTCAATAGTTTTAAAAAGTAAAATATTTTTTTGGATAAATTAATCTTACCTCCACTAGAAAATATTACGGTGGTTTCTAAATCACAGAAAAATCAGAATGTAAAAAATTAATAAAAATAATAAAATATGACTTCTAAGAACTATATTAAAAACACATAAAAAATATAGTAATAACCAAAATTTAAATAAACTTTAATCAATTAAAAACCTAAAAAATAAATTTTAAACACCAATATATGAAAACACACACACAAACACAGATATATATATATATATATATTAAAACCATTTATCTATTAGTCATAAACTCAGTTATCAAACTTACAAACAAATATATGTCCCATAGACATAAATCCTCAACCCTTCACATCCATTACTCTACCTCATCCACTACATTTTACCACCTTCATATCTATTTATATTCTCATCATACACTAAACTACTACATCATTATCATATCAACTGAAACAAATACAGGATAGAAATTTGAACAAATTAGCAAAATAAATAATAGTTATAGTAGAACACATGATAATATTTAACCATACCACAATAACTATAAAGTATCACAAATACCTTTTAAAGAGTTTCACTTTTTAAAAGGATCATCCCTTTTTCTAATAACAATTTAGAAAAGGATGGTAAATAGAGTAGGTTGATAATATTTTTATAATTTTTCACATAAAAGTTGGTATTTTGTTAACAAACCAGATAACATTCCATTCCAAAATTCGTGATATTAAATCACACATCTTAAGGATTAAATGAAGTGAAAAAATAAAAATTGTAACATAAAGAACTTGTCAAACTATTTTACAAAAAATGTGGCCCTTCAAACCGACATCACAATAGAAATTAAAAGGTTACAACACTAAAACACACCTCATATTGGAACACAGTTGGCTCCAATGGGTTATAAATGATTCAAATATTTTCTTTAGAGTTCCATTACAATCTAAGATCGTTTTTTTATTTTCATCACTTGAATTTAATTTCAAAAGTGGAAAATCATTTTTAACATTGAAGTTGAAATTTTAGTCATTTTTTTTAAATTGAGGTTCTAATTGGAATGGATTTAATTCATACAAGTCACAAATAATTTTAAGATCATATGAATAAGGTTTCATGAGAATATGATCTTATTTTCTTAGTTTTTAGTGTTTCGTGTATTTTTATGTTAAAACCTTTTCTAACTCAAAATTCACATTTTTTCATTACAAAAAACCACATATCATACTGGTGTGAGGTTTGTTTCTTGAAGTCATAAATGAGTCAAATATCATTATTGTATATTTTTATATGAATCTATGCATATTTCCATTTTTTTTCAGTGCATACCGCGTGTTTTGAGACTAAAACACACATTATATCTTTTTTACCAAAATTCACCATAGATTAGTGTAAAATTATATTCTATAGGTCAAAAATGATTTGAATATTTTTTGGGTATTTTTCATTACAATCTAATCTCTTTTGGTTGATTTTTCATGCTTGATGCGTGTTTTAAAGTGAAAAGTTATTTTTTAACTTTAAAATTTTACTTTTTATAATTTTATTAAAACCATGTGTCTAATTGAAATTTTGTTCACTTCTAAAATTCATATATAATTTAAAGATATTAAAACTGAGGTTTCATTAGAATCCATGCATGTTTTCTCATTTTTAGCGCATTAACCATTTTTAAGTTAAAACCTTTTATAAAACAAAATGTACTTTTTGGTTATTTTGACCAATCCAAATGTCTGATTTGCATGAGGTTAGTTCCTAAAAGTTTCAAATAGGTAAAATATATTTTTAATATTATTTAATGATAATAAAACCATGTTTCTTTAATTTTTAGTGTGTGAAAAGTGTTTTGAGTCTATAAATGTACCTCATATCATTCTGACCAAATAACAAAATGGATTGGAATGTAGTTATCTCACAAAAGTCACAAATGATTCTAATACTATTTTAGTATATTTTTTTAAAAAATATAATCTCATTTAGTTTATTTTTAGCATGTGACATATGGTTTAATGCAAAAAAGATATTTTTAATGTTAAATTTTCACTATCGGTCATTTTGTTCATACCATAATTTTAATTTGAATAATGTTCATTATTAAAAGTCAAAAATAAATTTAAGATAATATACCCAATGTTTCATGAGAATATGATCTTATTTTCTCTATTTTTATCATGTCATGTATTTTATATTAAAACCCTTTCAAACTCAAAATGAACATTTTTTTCCTTCCAACCAAACAATGGGTTAGATTGGTTTATGTTTTTCTTTGTTCCAATAAGTTAAAAATGATTCAAAGATAATTTTCAAATATTTTCATGAGAATTTGATAATATTTCATTTATTTTTATTCCATTGTGTTTTTTTTATTCTAAAAATCCATCTTAGGTCATCCTGACCAAACCATACCCTGAATTGGTAGGTCGTTGGATCCTAAGGGTAAAACATGATTTCAATATTATTTTGTAGATATTTATTACAATTTTATCATTTTTGGTTGATTTTTAGTTTTTGGAGTATACTTAAAAGTAAAAATTATCTTTTAACTTCAAATTTTCACTTTTGATAATGTTTTTTAAACCAAAATTTTAATTATTGTGTGGTTTATTCCTATAAGTCATGGATAATTTTTAGATCATATACCCAAGGTTTTAGGATGATTTTATCTTCCTAGGATAGATTTAAACTAATTTAAATTCTATTTAAAACTACTTTTCAAAATAATCACATAAATAAAACAAAACAATCATCAAACATAAACCCAACTCCATCTAATAGAAATATCCCAAAGTATACAATATCATTATATCCTTAAAGAATCTAGTCATTTAAACGTATTAATAATTGAGATTAGAATTTACCTTTATAGTATGAGTTGTATGATTGGAAACATCCCCAAGAATTGCACCTAAAATTCTCTAGAATATAGAAATGAAGGAATTTTAGATTGATGAGTACAACCGATCACAATTTTCTTCTAGGATTTATGTTATTTAACATTTTATTTTACTATTGAAAGTTTACTCTATGCTTCATGGTCAATAGTGATTATTTAACCCCCACTAAAAGGGGTTGTAGTAAAGTTTAATTATGACCTATCAAAAACATTTAATGGTTTAATTCCATAACCCATCCTCCATACATGACAGGAATTCACCTTACCTAAAATATTCCAATAACATCATTCTAGGAAACTAATGATGATTGTTCATGGTTCACATACCGAGATCCTTGAAATTTTTCTTGTAATACAATAATATTTAAAATTATTTTATTAATTATCTCAACTTTATAATATTTTATAATTAATTAAGTTTTCATTATTATATTTTTATAGTAATGAAATTCCTTAAAATTGAAATGGAGAATAGTTACCCCAATTCCTTTGGTAGGTTCATTCATGAAACTATCATCAGGTTTTTGATAAACATGAATCTATATCTCTACCTGTCCAACCATGTGACATTAATAATAATTATTATTTTATTATGATTATCAAAGAGACTATGTGATAGATTATATTTATTTCCAATAAGGAAGGTTTTTATGATGGTAAGATGAATGTGAATATGTGATAGAGAAGTATGGAAGTAATGTTGAGGTGTTTCCATCAAAATATAAAAGAAATTATTTTTTTATTCTTGAATAACTTGGTTTGATAGATTAAAGAAGAAGTACCTACTGTTATGATTGATGTGTTTTTATTTATGTAAAATAAAATTATTAATTATTTGGAAGTTATATCTAAAACATATTATATAAGTTAGAGTAATCCAACTAGTATAAAGATTTAAGTATCAATATTTAAGGAATGTCTTGCAAAAGGTATGAAGTAACCATTCATTGAATATCAAGTATGCAAGCTTCTACTATATATGATGATGGAGAATATTTGTATGAGGTTTCAAGTTGATTTAAAGTATTTTATAATTACTCATGATTAATTGAAGAAGTTATATGATTTCTTGATGAAGTTTTGAAATTATTTGGTGAGAATTCATGTATACCATAAATATTTTTTGTGTTTAATAATTTTTAGGAAATCCATAAAAATTTAGGAAAATCCATAAGAATCTAATTAATTTGTATAAGAATTCACTTCATCATATAAGACTTATTGTGGGTTTCATAAGACTTTGTTGTAATAGTGTAAGACTTTGAGGAGACCTCATGTGAATTTGGAGGCAATCGTAATGCTTTCATGTTCGGTGTAAGACTTCATATCATACCAAAAACTCTGAAAGGAATGAGTTCTTCAATTTTTCTTTAAGACTTATAAATTATTTTAGTAATTTGTATGATAATTTAAAAATTAAAAAGGCATGGAATAGTAGGGAGCATTGTAAGACTTACAAATTCATACGAAAAGTTAGGAGGTTTCTAGAATAAATATATTCTCAAAAATAAATTAATTAGGATGATTAATATAAAAAATTAAAGGAATAAACATCAAAATAATTCATGTAAATTATGATCCAAGATGGTATTAAAATAATAATTTATGAGGATATAAAGAGAAGAGTTTCACACTGCATTGGGGAAGTTTTGCATCAAAAATTCTTGGAGCCATGCATACGTGGAAAATTTAAAAATATTTGAAGCTGAAGATTTTGTGGAGAAGAATAAAATGTGACATTCAAAATTTAATAATAGAAGAACTGGGGTCTTAAGAAGATTTAAATGGAATCCTTGATTGGATTTAAATGATATTTTTGAATACATTCAAAGACCAAAAAATGTTTCCAAAATTAAATGGTAAATTAAAAATTTATTATATAAGCATTATTTGAACAATATTCATGCTAATTTTGTGTAAAAATATCAAGGAGTAGAAGAAGGGGATGCTGTGAATTATGAATCCTGATATTACTACTATCAAACTAATTTTTTATCTATCAAAGGAGAGTAATATGACTTCATATAGGGAAGATCTTTATGTTTTGAATAAAGAGAAGGAATCCGATTCTATTTTTTTGTGTTGAGGTCATGGAGAAAGAGATAAATAGTTACCACTTCCTACAACCTGTGATATCACTATATCATCAGTAGAAGAAGGTGGGAAAGACCATTAATATTTCACATGAAAAGGATATAAAGACTAAAGTAAAATGAGGTTGATTTTTATACACATTCTACTAGGATATAGGTGTGATTTAATACTCTCTCAAGGAAAGATTTTGGGAGGAAACTTTATAGAACTATCAAGAGGTAATTTAAAGTCCCCGCCGAGAGATAGATAGAATCTTTTTGGGAGATAACTTCAACTGGTGAGAGTAGGTATAAAAAAAATTCTAGTACACGAATACTATAATCACTATAGACCATGAATTTAAGGATATTATCTACTTATATTTTCATTTGATATATTTTACTTTTACTTGTTATTTTATAGTGGAGAAACCAGGTCTCAGACCTCAACCCAAACTTTACAAGTAGTATGATTTCAAGGCAAAACCTTGTAAATCCTTATGTGTTTTCTTTGAATACATATAATTTCATATTATAAAGTGTGAGATAAAAATAAAGGGTGGATAAAGGTACTAAATGATAACATAGGTTGATTAAAATAGAATAATTCATAAAATGAAAAGGGATCACTAGTTCAGCCCCTCGCCCTCTTAGTGATCTCACTGGATCTAGGCACTATAAGTGGTATCAAATCTAACCAAGTTCTCCTATGAAATATTCAACCTTTATTAAAGACATAAAAGTTCCTATATTAAAGAATAGAAATATAATAGTGTCAAATAAGTAGATAAAGTTTTCAAAGGACAATAAAGATCAAAGTGGTAATTTTTTTCTATAAATATTGTCAAGCGTGATCATTTTGATGAAAATAGTCTAAACTATAGATAATTTTAAGAGGATAAGAAATTTAAGACTATTTAATAACTATACTTTGAAGTAGATAAATATTTAAAGAAAGTTACCATTGATGTGGTGACTTATATTTTTAGTTATATCAATGTAGTTCTTAATGAAAAGACACAAGTAGAATATGAAGTGGAAGAGATGGAGGATGCTTTAGCTAAGAAGTTATAAAAATGTATGACCTACTCACAACTTGTTGAAGATAAATAAAAATTTGTGTTCCATTTTAATAAAAAAAAATCCCTAATATAAGAATAATTTAAATGGTATATTTGTGATAAATTGGTGTCTTGAATAATATTTTTGGAAGTTATCTATGAATTGGAAAAATGTATACAAAACCCTAGGGAATGTAAAACATATTCAATTGGAGGTTAAGTAAAAATGAGTTTTAGAGCTAGAAAACTCCTTAAAGGAAGAAAGAAAAATTAATGAGGATTATATTGAGAATCTAATTAAATATTGGGAAAATATTTTGACATTATTTGAAGATGAAAATAATTCCCTCAACATAAATTTCCTTGAACTTGAAGTGAAATTGAAAAATCTGGAATCTGCACAAACTAGGACTTCCAAAATACTATATAAGAAGGAAGATACAGCAAAAAATTCATCTATGAATAAAGTTTCAAAAGTAACTCATATCTGCGGAAATAGGATTTTGAAACCAATTTGGATTAGTTTGTGATAATCTTCAGGAAAAAGGTAACCCAATGTTCTTGTAATTTTGGATGCACTAATATTATCTCATGTGCAAGTGAAAGCTATAAAATAATAAAATGAAAAATATGGATGGATAATAATTCCAAAAAATACAAAAAATATGGTTTCTAGAATATCATAGAAAAATTTTCCCCCAAGGATATCAAAATATAATATTTAATTTACTCAAAGTAGCAAGGGTTATAAGTAGAAATCTATGGTTAAATTACACCTAAAGAAAAAAATAAGTGGTTTTATTAGATAATTATAGTGCTTCTCGAGGTTTAAGAGTAAGGTTATGTATTGTTGGAATAATATTTCAACTTATTAAAATAGTAATAGGCCATAGTTAATGGAGATTACTGATAAAGAAATAATAAGACCTATTGTCCAAGAGTAATGCTCACAGAAATGGTAGAATGTATCTACAAATAAAAAATTCAAATTCTTAGAGAAATTTTTTAACTATTGTAACATAATTGGTCATGATTATAAAGAGTTTTTGAATGTATCATCCTAAAAAACATTATATTGATAAGAATATGAGACCACAACATCAAAATACAAAAAGGAAGTTGAAAGTAAGTCTACTTTAGGGATTAGTGAAAAAGAATAAATATGAATCAACAAATCACAAGAATTCATTATTGGAAACTAAAAAGGGTTTAAAATCAATAGTTAAGATATATTTGAACTATTAAAGGAAATTACACATCATGGAGTGTTGTAAAATGCCCATGAACATCAATATTAAGGGAATAAATCATGAATAAAGTGAGATGTCAATCAAATAAAGAAACAAAAATATTTTCTTAATAGAATACATACTTTATGAAAATTTAAAGGAGATTACTAAAAATGTGAACAAAAATTATTTCAAGAAATTATATAAAAACTCTAGGTAATATCAATATATTAAAAAGGAGTTCCTAGAAATTTATCCATACCAGTTTAGAATGGATAAAAAATCGTGAAGGATCAAGGAAGTGTTGGATACATAAAGGATGCATCACATGAATAATATATCTAATTTCATGAGAGGATTTCTAAGAAATATGATCATATTATTCTTCAAAATTTATATGGAAGGTTAAAGTAAGTTGGTCATAATAAAAACATTTGTATCTATATTTTTTAAAATCAAAAAAAATAATGAAATGATCAAAAAGATTGAACAAAACTTTGAAGCTAAATTGGATAAAATTTCCTTACTAGAAATGGTTTGAAAGACTATTCCACCAAAGAGGAAAGCTTAAAATTAGAGTAAATAAATTTTTCTTAAGAAATATAAAAACTAGAAAACCAAAAAATGGGATCTAGCATGATGATTTTTTCCAATGAAAAATATTGAAAGAATGAAATATCTTTATTGTGGGATAATTATCAACATTTTTATTATCACTAAGGAGCACTAAAAATCCCTCTTTATTCCCTTATCTATTTTTTTTATTTGTAATAACATGAAGGTAATTGATGTAAATAATTTAAGGGGAGGTTAGATGAGTTATTTAAAGATAATAAAGCCAAAAAACGTTTTCCATGGTGTCCTTCTAGAGAAAATTATTTATAGTGAAGAGATAATTACATACCATCAGGTGGATTCTCCATGGAGAGGTGGATACAAAAATTAAATTATTCCATGTAGAATCTTATATTATGTACATTTCACAAGTAAATTGAATATTGAATTAAATAATCACTCTCAAAACACTATTAAAAATTATCTAAAATATTTTATCTAGGGGAGTAGATATTAAGATAAAAGGGTGAATATTTATTCCTTTCACTTAAACTATTTGATAATTTTTTTGATTATGAGTTCATGTTACATTTTATGATAAATATATTTCAACAACCCCAAATATGAGAATGTGGGCATGGTATCACATACTAAACTAATTAATGGAAAACCTTAATGATTTTTTGAAATAACTCTTTTTTTAAACATTAGGTTAGCCCATTATGACTTAACTTTTACTAACAAAAGGCTTATTTTTAAGAGAGTATGTGATTTTATTATTCTCTCAAAAGTAGAAAAAGCTGAAACTCTAAATAAAATAGAGAAATGAAGTTGTTTTGGGATCTATATAATTTTTTTAAAGATGAATGAATTCTACCCACTATATATATTTAATTTTATTTTCAATAAGTTTGAGAAGAATACAGATGAAGCACTCATATTTAAATCAAGGATTAAAATTATTTTCATTAAACATAAAGGGGGTATTGAATAGCTCATGTGATGGATTATATTTATTATAAATAATAAAGGTTTTCTTGATGGTGAGAATTTTTTCAATATGTGATGAAGAAGTATGGAATTAAAGCTAAGTTGCTTCCATCATAAATGGATAAGGAATTATTTTTTATACTTGAAGAATTTAGTTGGAAATATTCAAGTTGAAACACCTATTTTTTATTATTGATGTATTTTTCTTCATGTAAAATACATGTATTGGTTATGTGAAAGTTTTGTCTAGAACATTTGATAAAATTTAGAGGAATAATGTTAGTTGAAATATTAAAGAATAAATAAAAAGGAAGATCTAGTTGAAAGTATGAATAAACCATTCATTGCATACCTAGTATGCATGTTGCAATATCATTGATTGGTGGAGACTCTTTGGGTGTGGTTTGAAGTTAATGTTAAGTGTTTGAGAATTCCTTGAGATCAATTAAAGAAGTTTTTTGATTACTTGAAGATCTGTCAAAATTTTGTACTGGGACTTGAAAAATGGAAAAATCCTTCAGTTTTCACTAGACTTCATATATCCCATAAGACTTTGGCATGTGTAAGTCTTTTTAGAAACTCTGTAAGACTTTATGAAAAATAAAAATACCCGAATTCATTTTTTTCAGACTTAATTTCAATTTTAAATACTTATTAGAGGTTTTGAATGACTTTGTTGCAAGATTGTTGTTCCCAAAAGGGGATTAGGTACCCTAAGAGGGGGTGAATCAGGGTATGGATATTTTTTCTAAAATTATTTCTGCCCCACGGGATCTTGAACTCTTTATTATATGGTTCACTTTATTTTCTCCTAACTATTTATGTTGATCTTATTGTTTCCTTCTTTATTTGATGATGACTCACCAAAAGTAAAGCAGGAAAGAAATCACCAAGACACACATATTTTACTTGGTTCACCCTCACTGGGATACATCCAAGGAGCATACAACAATAGTGTGCCTATGTACCAAATCCACTAAGTATCACTACAAAAAATTCAAGGTTTGGGATAGATTACTTATATACCCGGGATCACTTCCTTTACAAAGTTTAGGTATATCTCACTGCCTTCCCAAGGGTCACTTCCTGAATCTCTTTTGATAGTTCACTACCAGTGGGAAGGATCACCCCCTTCTAGTTCCTTTTCTCACTACTCTAGAAAGGATCCCCGCATAGTTTATGGATATGTAGTTCCTTTCATTATCAATAATGAATGCATCCTCAGTTGTAGGTAATTTCTCTAATTAAGTCCCACTTTCTTCCATGTTTTGAATATCACTTTACCAAAATTTTACTAGGAAATCCATTTTTTCACACAAAATTGTCTTTCACACAACCTTTAGATGTATTGCACAAAACTTTATCACCTTGTCCACAACATTTAAGTTTTCTCACAGAACTTCCTATTGCGCACAACTTTCACAATTTTCACACAACTACCTTGGTCACGTAGACACAACATCCTTTTTTTACAACAAATATTTCATTCATTTATTAATGAAACTATCTAGCATGAAACTTTCACGCTTTTCATATAACTCTATTTTCATAGAACTCCCTTTGTACAAACCACTTACATAATTTAGAGCCCTGATTTTCATTAAGGGTTGAGCTACTGAAATAAGGGGGTATCCACCAATTTATAGACCTAGATAACCCTAATTGAATGATCCTTACACAACTTCCTCTATGAACATAATATTTTACTAAGTGAAGAAGATATAGATTTTATGTCGCATTTGTCATGTAAAATCCTTTCACATAAAGGTTCCGTCTCTATTTCACAAAGGCGTGCAACTTTTCTTTTGTCACGTAAACTCTTCTTTCACACACATTCAAATATTTCACACACTTATTAACTTAGCCATATTTTGATGTTATGATCATGAATCTTGACTTCTATGAACCCTTGAACAAAATATTTTACTTTAATGTGAAAATTATTACTTTTTCAAAAACACATTTTTCCATCCTCCGGATTTTGGAGCCCAAAAATTTGGAAAACACTAGGAAACAGCCCAAGATTGTATACGCATATTTCTATACTACCACTAGAGCATACATTCCTTTATTTTGTGTATTTTTAAACATACCTTGTCAACAATATCTCTATAACTCCACAACTAACCATGGAAACCTACCCTATCAAAAAACACAATCAACCTAAAAATATTGCAACGTCACCTTGAGGGGTTTTTTCCCAAAAAAGATCATAAGATTTTGATGTGATGTCATGTGAATTTGCAGACAACCATAATAATTTCATGTTAGTGATAATCCTTCATCTGAGGAATAAAAAATAAAAATTCATGAGTTCTTCACTTTTCTAGTAATAACCCGACCCGAGATGCCATCTGAACTAGTTCTAAAGCTGAGACTTCACTCGATTGAGGGGAATTTTTTATCCCCATGGGCTAGTGACAATCACCTAGGTATTATATATATATATATATATATATAGGGAACAATTTAATCCTTAAAACAGAGTTTATAAATAATATAATTCTGTTGAAAATTCAACATGATCCATTAATGGTTCGGACATCCACACCATAAATAAAATAGCTGATATAAACAAAACATAAGAAAACATTTGATATAAAGTTATATAAATTAATCCCTTGGATCACTCTAAAATACCTCACCTATCCATCATACCTACACTTACCACCCCCCCCCCACCCCCCCCCCCAACACTACAAAATCCCTCAATATGTTGCAGCTCCCCAAATCACCGAGTCTCTACATGAAATAATGTAATTCAGTGATAACCATTGTCAAAATCAATAAATAAGTCATTTAAAGGTAACACTTGGACATACATTCTATGATATTAAATCAAGGTCATATAAAATTAATTAATAGGTACTACATTCTTAATGTAAATATATAAAACTAACTTCAATCTCATAAGTTAATCAATGCTCCAAGAGTAGTCAATATTTGGGCCCAATCCTAAGGATAAAATGATAAAATAGGAATGAGCATAAAAATACTCCGTAGAACACCACCCTACTTTTCACAAGACAAAATTTTTGTTATAAAAAATTTCAATCTAGTTTGAAATAAAATTCAAAAATATGTTTTTTATATTTTTTTTATTAAATTAAAACAATCACTTGAAATACATTTTCTCATCCAACACCATTTTTCAAACCAAAACACTTATTTTTAAATCACTTAGAAAATATAGTATGAAAAACTTAAACTTAAAATAGCTTCCAAAACCATTTGAAAACCATTTTAAAAGAGATAAAGTATGAAAAGGTAATAGAGTAACATATAAATATGACACCAAAATTTGAGTATGGATGATAAAATCAAGAAGATTAAAGTGAAGGTGGATTAAGAAATGTGGGAAAGGGTGAAAATAATGTACAAATGAACATCCCATACCTAAACCACTAATAAATAGGGAATTATAATGGGATCTAACCTAGGAACTCAAATATGATAATCCATAAGTGTAGATTATAACTTTAGGTCGACCTCAAAGATCATATCCATCCCAGTATTCATGTTGAACAATTCGATCACTAACACCATTCCAATAGGGAATAACTCAAGGTAACACAATATGAGAGACTCAGAAACCCATGAATCCTCCCCTAGCTAGACCATCTAAACTAGAAATTCACACTCATCATGGAATCTACTTTGTGACCTAACACTCCCATGGCCATTATAAAATTTTTAGGGTGAGTAAACATATTAGGATCAAAGAAGTTAGTAAAGAATAATAATATATCCCCCTAACTATTAATTACCTTACATATAAACATCCCTAATTCATCCATCCAACCATCCCAATAAAGATAACCACCCACAATGAGTGAAAAAATAAGGTGCAATAATGGGCGTCAAAATCTACAGACAATTCATTTAAAAGTTATAACTGAGACTCTCCAAAAACCACTTGGGATGTCAACTCCTTTTTTTAATAATTTAAAACCATTTAAAAAAATGAAAGATAAAAAATTTCATTCAGAAGCGCCATTGAAATCAATTTAATAAGACAACCCACTTTTATAAAACCCCTTAAAGCACAAACTAGAATTATTGAATTTCACCCATAACCCAAAGAGGGTCAAATAACATTTAAACCACTCAAATTATTTAAAACAAATCTTGATACAATTTAGAAATACTTGTAATTTCATGTTCCACTTGAAAATAAAACTAAAACTTTCAAATAATTTATCTAGAATTCCAAAAAATTATTCAAAACTAATATTAAGATTTTAAAAAGGGAATTTGAGTAGATCTATATTTAATTCAACAATAAAATAATGAAAAATACTTCACTTCCAATGGAACCTAACACACAAAAAAATCTTCTTTAAAATAAAAAAATCAATATTTAATATTATCAATAAATATTTAATAAATAAATTAAACAACCAAGAAATCAATGGTTCTAAATTTAAAAGTTATCACATGGGAAAACCTACTTAAAATTGATGGAAATCTATCTAGAACATGTAACCTTAAAAAAATGACTCCCAAAGAAGTAATAAAGAACCCCCGTGAACCCTAAACACTAAAGAAACCAAAAAACAAGACATGATATGTGTGAGAAGATCCCAAAATAGCACTGGATTCTCTATCCTGATGAATGGATATGTCGGCCACAACACAAACACTAGATTCCATGGCCTGAGAGCTGAACCCAAAAAACTTAATAATTATTTCCATAGTTCCCAAACAAAAACCTCAAAGCTATAAAATCTCTAAAATTTGGTTATAATATAAACCTCCTATGATACCACTCTATTAAGAACCAACCCACCAGGACTCAACTGGTCATCTATAAGCTGAGTGTGGCACCCTACTCCCTCCTCCAATGGTCTAGGGGTTGGTAAAAAGTGTCTGTAGGTATATCAAACACATGGGAGGCCTTACCCTAAGTTAGTTTTACATATGCACACATATCTAAATACCTATACAATGATGGAATGTAAAATACAACTAATACCATAATTCATGCGTACATATATGTCTCATATGAGAGTATGAAAAAAGTACTAGAAAGAATAAATGCCAAAAATAAGCCCACCAAAACTATAAAATAATACCAATCTACTACGAATGAGGGTATTTAGGTCAAATGAAACTACTGGTATGAACCATGGTTTATCCATCTCAATAATACTCTGGATGCTCCTGGTCCACCTAGGACTCCATTGAAATTATTTTCATTTTCATAAGACATTATATGTGTGGGAGGAGCCCTTGTAGGGGTGAGTATATATATACCTAGTAGGACACCCCAAATTCATAAAACATAAGCATCAAAAGAGTAGACATCTCATAATCACATTGGAATATTAATCAGAATATGAGAAATAACAATAATAGTAACCCGGATATACTCAAGATACACACTAAATATCAAGGTAAGGCCACAACCATACTGCCATCCTTGGATTATTGCTCGAGGATACATGGTAATGGTCATCTAGGATAAATCACTCCAGGAGTTTGATAACACAGATAATGCTAATCCAATAGGTCATGCTCGTCAAGACTATCCATGATCTAGTATGCACTAGAACTCGGAATATGTCGATACATATATAGGGGATCTTACCTGGGGATTATGAGGGATTCCCAACCCTAAGTGAGATAACCCACTAGGATAGGGATCTCACACCTTGATAGTCAGTAATGGTATTTATGACCCAACCTAGGGATGAATAAATGACGGAGGATCACACCCCATCCATAGAGAGGGATTTCTAAACTATATCTGAGACTAATATCATAGAAGGGATCCAGTCCTATGATCAAGACTTGATTCTTCTAACCTATTAGGGATGGACCAAGGGAACATTCCCTACAAATAATGGTCTACCCCAAAGAGAACTTGGGCCTCAAAACATAATGGAAAAATAAAATAGCACATACTAGGAGTATACAACATGTATTATCTTCCCCAGATGTACCCATGTGCCCTAGAAAATTCCCATGTACTAGTGAATGTTCCCATGTATTGTGGCCACACCCATGTACTTGGTCATGTCCAAGTACTCTGGTTGTGCCCAGCTGCCTGGTCATGCCCATGTACTAGGGTGGTGCCCATGTACCTGGTCGTTTATAGGTACTCTGGTAGTGTCTGAGTGCCTATTCATGCCTATGTACCATTGGGGTACACACCTAACTACCAACCACATGTCACACAGTGTGTATAGGGTATACACAACATGTGATATTTAATTTTTATGAAACCCTAGACACTTATATCAGGTGACTACATAGCAGGTGTCCTTCAAACCACACGTCATTTATGTTTTGTTTTCCCTCCTCCAAATCCGATTATGCCACCAAATGTTATGGTGAAAATAGATCAGGTCTTAACTAGTCCGGACCATTTTTAGTGGATAGATTCTGACCCCTGATTCACTCAGGAATCATCTATAATTGCTCTGTATTTTCAAAACACAGAACCCAAAAACTGGTATCATCTAATCCATCACCAGGTATTTTTTAATCATCATTGTATTTTTGTTGTTCACTAAATCCCAAACCAATATCTGCAAAAACAATCCATTGTGAGAAATTTTGAACACACAATGATTGGTATCTAGGTATTTATCAAAACACCGATCAAACGGAATGTTGGTGATGAATGCATGAAGAATGTGGGGAGAAAATCACAAAACACAAAAAGTGAGAATGAAAGTTGGCCATTGTTCAGATTGGATTCCATTAATCGATGAGGGAAATTAAAAATGAAAAAGAATAAAGAAGGACCAATAAAGAAATATCAATTACTAATTCTAGGAAGATAAAAACATCATTTATAATCAATTATTAATCCTTGAATCAATTCTTGTTAGGTAAATTGAATCACATTCGACATGGAATAACAAAACAATATCAAACCAAATAAAAAAACACCCTACCAAAATTTTAGATCAATCACTAATAAATAATTGTTACACATTATCATTCATTGGTGATATCCATGAACTCCTTTTGCATATCAATCACCCACCTTAGATCTAATGTAATTTTTCCAAGAACTCTTCTACTAAGTGATTATTTCCAAAACCCTAGGTTTTTGTGGCTAAGCTTAGGGATTTTCCATAATGGGGACTAAATAGTGGAGGTTAGGTATTGAAAATTAAATAATCTATTAATAAATTAATTAATTAATCAGTTTATTAACCTTCCCATGATATCTCTTTAACAAAACACTCAGCGTTAACAAAGGTTATGTCATTCCTAGGGAAAAAATTACATTCTGGATTTAATGGTGGTTACATATTTCCCATCCAAGACTCCATTTTGGAGTTATTCCATTGTTTAAAAAAAACTATGCATGTGTGATATAATATATTTAATATTTTTATTATATCAAAACCAAGCCACCCTAGGCCCCATAATCCCATGCTAACTCAATTTCTAGCCTTGTAAATATTTGTTAAAATATTTCAAAGTTTTATAAGGAAAAAATAGATTCATTAAAAATGCCTCTAAACTCAAGAGTATTAAAAATAAAATAAAAAATATGGGAGAAATTAATGTTACCACCACTAAAAAATATAGTGGTGTATTCTCAACCACTACTAAGCTCATAATGTAAAAAGATAATAAAAATAATAAAATATTATTTGTAAAAACTATATTAAAAACACATAAAAATATATGAATAACCATAATTTAACTAAATTTTTATCAATTAAAAAACATAAAAATTGTTTTTTAAACACCAATATATTAACAAAACACACTGATATATATATATATATATATGAAATCCATTCAAAAATTAGTCATAAACTCGATTATCAAACAACCAAAAATTATATGTCCAATAGACATCCACCCTCAACCCTTCACATCCATCACTTTACCTCTTCCACTACATCTAACCAACTCCATGGATATTTATACCCTCATTATACACCAAACTGACAGCATCACTATCATATCAACTGAAACAAAAATATGATAGTAATTATAAAAAATTAGAAAAATAAATAATATTTATAGTAGAATACATGATAATATTTAACCATACCAAAATAACTATAAAGTATCACAACTACCTTTTGAAAAGTATCACTTATTAAAAGGATCAACCCCTTTCCTAATGTTGACATATGTAACCTGTAATAAAAACCTAGAAAATATTATAAAATGGATGGTAAACAGACTAGGGTAATAATATTTTTATAATTTTTCACATATCAGTAGGAATTTTATTAATTAAATAAATAAAATTCTATTATAAAGCATATTATATTCCATCCCACATATCAAGAATTAAATAAGGTGAAAATGATAAAAAAAATGTAACATAAATAACATGTTAAAATAGGGTCCAGAAAGTGTGTCCCTTCAAACCTAAATCACACTAGAAATTCAAAGGTTACAGCACTAAAATACAACTTATATTGGCATAAAATTGGATTTTATGGTTTAAAAATGATTTAAATATTTTTTTTATAGAGTTTCATTACAATTTTAGGTCATTTGGTTGGTTATAAACATATGATGTGCATTTAAAAAGTGGAAAATCATTTTAACATTAAAGTTGTATTTTTGGTCATTTTGTTTAAATCAGGGGTCTAATTGGCATGAAGTTCATTCCTACAAGTCTCAAATAATTCTAAGAAGATATCAAAGAGGTTTAATGAAAATTTGGTCATGTTTTCTTAGTTTTTAGAGTGTCTTGAATTTTCAAGTAAAAACATTTTCTAAATCAAAATTCACATTTATTTCTTACAGCTAAACCACGGATCGGATTAGTGTGTGGTCAATTACTATAATTTTTAAATGAGTCAAGTATCATTATTGTAAATTTCTACAAGAATCTAATCATATTTCCATTGTTTTTGGTGCATAACATGTGTTTTGAGTAAAAAAAACATTAAATATTTTTAACCAAACTACACCATAGATTAGTGAACAATTATCTCCAATAAGTTAAAAATGATTTAAATATTTTTTGGTAGTTTTTTATTACAATATTATCTCTTTTGGTGGGTTTTTAGTGTTTTATGCATGTTTCAATGTGAAAAAAAGTATTTTTATCATTAAATTTTAACTTTATGTAATTTTCTTAAAATAATGAGTCCAATTAGAATATTATTCATTCCCAAAATTCACATACAATTTAAAGATAATAAACCAAGGTTTCATGATAATCCATGCATGTTTTCTCATTTTTAGTGTGTTTTAAATTTTTATGCTAAAACCTTTTCTAACTCAAAATATAATTATTGGTCATTCTGAACAAACCAAAAGTCTTATTTGTGTGATTTGTGTTCCTAAAAGTCTCAAATAATTCAAATATCTTTTTTATATAGTTTCATGACAAGTCACCCGTGTTTTCTTAACTTTTAGTGCGTGATTTTTTTTTGAGTCTACAAAAGTACTTGAGATCATTTTGATCAAACAGAAAAATGGATTGGAAAACAGTTATCTCATACATGTCACAAATGATTCTAATACAATTATATTATATTTTCATTACAATCCATGATCATTTGGTTAATTTTTAGCATGTGACATATGTTTTAATGAAAAAAAAGTATTTAACTTTAAAGTTTCACTATCATCCATTTTTTTCAAACCATAATTCAAGTTGGAATGACATTCATTACAAAAAGTAAAAAAAATTAAGATCATATACCTAATGTTTCAGGAGAATCTGATATTTTTTCTCAGTTTTTAGAATGTTGTGTATTTTAAGTTAAAAACTTTTCAAAATCAAAATGAACTTTTTTCATTCCAAAAAAATAGTGGGTTAGATCGGTTTCTAGTTTGGTTTATTCTAACAAGTTAAAAAAGAGTCAAAGATGATTTTGAAATATTTTCATGAGAATCTAATAGTGTTTCGTTTATTTTTATTACATGGTGTTTGTTTTGATTCTAAAAATGCATCTTGGTTCATTGTCATCAAACCATACCATGAATTAGAATATGGTTGGCTCCTAATTTGAATATTTTTTTGTATATATTTATTACAATTTTATCATGTTTATTTGATTTTTATTGTGTGTATCATACTTAAAAGTAAAAAGTATTTTTTTAACTTAAAATTTTTACTTTTGGTGATTTTTTTCAAACTAAAAGTCTAATTGTTGTGTCATTGATTTCTATAAGTAATGGATAATTTTTAGATCATCTACCTAAGGTTTGAGGAGACATTGAACATTATAATATAGATTTAAACATCTTTAAATTCTGTTTAAAACTACACTTTTAATCACATAAATCCAACAAAAAAAATCATATAACATAACCCCATCTCTATATAATATAAATATACCCAAAAGGATACAATATACTTATAGAAATAAATAATCTATTCATTTAAACCTATTATTAATCGAGTTTAGAATTTTTATTTATTGGATGAGACGCATGATTGGAAACTTCCTCATGCATTTCACCTAAAATTCGCTAGAATATAGAAACTAAGGAATATTATATTTATGACTACCACGGATCATGTGTTTTCCTAAAGGATTATTGTTCTTTAAATTTTTTATTTTTGTATTGAAATTTTACTCTATGCTTCATAGTCAACAACACTACTTTAACCCCCACTAAATAGTGTTGCAGTATAGTTTAATTATGATATACCAAAAAAAAATTATGGTTTAAGTCCATAACCCATCCTCCATACATGCTTGGGATTATCCTTCCCTAAAATAATGAAATGAAAACATTCTAGGAAAGTGATGATGATTATTCATGATTTGAATACCAATTTCCTTGAATTTTATCAGTTAAAACAATAATATTTAAAATGATTTTATTAATTATCTAAAATTTATAATATTATCTAATTAATTTATTTTTTATTATTATGTTTTTCTAGTAATTAAATACCTTTAAATTGAAATGGATGGTAGTTACCCCAATTCCATTGGTCGGTTCATTCATGAAACTATCATCAGGTTTATGATAAACATGAAGACACATCTCTACCCATCCAACCAGGTGACATAACTCATTACCCTTTATATATATATATATAAATTTATAAAAAAACTATTTATGTATACTAAAATAATATAAATAATAATGAATAAAATACAATGATGATTTCTCTTTTCTTGGGAAAAACTCTATTACCATGTGATATGAGGAATGACTTTTTAACAATATTAACTATGGTTTTTAGGTATTTTCTAGATAAAATAATAACATTGATAATAATTATTATTATTTTATTATGATTATCAAATATCCCATGTGTTGGATTATATTTATTCCAATAATTAATGTTTTTTGTGGTAAGAACACTTTTAATATGTGATGGAGAAGTATGAAAGTAATTTGGATGTGTTTCCATCAAAATGGAAAAAAATTATTTGTTTCTTCTTGAAGAACTTGGTTTGATAAATTCAAGTAGAAGTATCTATTTCTTATGATTTATGTAATTTTATTAATGTCAAATAGAAGTATTTATTATGTGAAAGTTATATCTAAAACATTTGATAGAATTTGGAGTAAGCCAACTAGTATAAAGACTTAAGAATCAATATTTAAGGAATGTCTTGCTAAAGGTACGAAGTAACCATTCATTGAATACCAAGTATAAAAAATTATACTATATTTAAGTCCTTAGGATTAATTGAATAAGTTATATGAGTACTTGATGATGTTTATAAAATATTTTTTGTGACTTCAAAAATGGATAATTCCATAAGTTTTCATAAGACTTCATATATCCCATAAGACTTTAGTGTGCTTAAGATTTTCTAGGGAATCATTAATACTTTAGGAAAAACTATAAGATTCTAATTCATTTATGTAAGACTTAATTTCATCATGTGATACTTATTGTGGGTTTCATAAGACTTTGTTGTAATATTTTAAGACTTTGAGGTGATCTCATGTGACTTTGGATCCAACCATAATGCTTTCATGTTGGGTGTAAGACTTCATCTCAATCCAAAAATTCACAAAGGAATGAAAACATCACTTTTTATTTGATATTTATAAATTCTTGCAATAATATGGATGATACTTTAAAATTGGACAAGGAATGGAATTTTAGGGAGATTTTTAAGACTTATTAATTCATATGACAAGTGAGGGGTTTTCCAAAATAAATATATTCTAAAAAATGAATTAATTTGGTAAGTGCATGCAAAATTTTTCAAGGAATAAACATCATAATAATTCATGTAAATTATGATCCAAGATAAGATTAAATTTATAATTTATGATGATATAAATACAAGAGTTCTATGCCTAATTAGGGAAGAAATACATCACAATTTCATGGAGCCATTCTTATGTAGAAAATTTGAAAATATTTGAAGCTTTATCTTTTGTGGAGAAGAATAAAAGGAGATATTTAAAATTTCATAATAGAAGAACCAGGGTCTTAAGTAGATTTAAATGGAATTCTTTAATTTATTTAAATGAGATATTTTAATAAGTTAAAAGGCCAAAAAATGTTTCCATAATTCAATGGGAATTTACATATTGAATATGTAAATATTATTTAAATAATATTCATGCTAATTCTGTGTTAAAATATCAAGGATAAGAATAATGGGATGTTGTGAATTAAGAATCATGAAACTTATACTATCCAACTGATTGTCTATGTGTCAAAGGAGAGTAATATGAATGCATTCGGGGGAGATCCCTGTGTGTTGAAGAATGATAAGTAAGTCGATTATACTTTTTTAGGGTTGAAGTCAAGGAGAAATGGAGAAGTAGTAACCTCTTCCCACTACCTGTGATATCACTATATCATCAAGAGAAGAAGCTGAGAAAAGTCGGAGATATTTTAGATGACCATGATGTGAATACTAAAGTATAACAAGGTTTATACACACTATACTAGGAGATAGTTTTGATTTAAGACCTTTTCAAAGAAGTATTTTGAGAGGAAAATTTGTAGAACTTTCAGAAGGTATTAGAAAGACACCACCGAGAGACAGTTAGAATATTTTTGGGAGATAGATTCAATTAGTGAGTGTTAGTATAAAAAACATGTTAGGAAACGACCACTGTAATCACTATAGAACATGAATTTCAAGATATTATCTACCAATATTTTTAGTAGATTTATTTGTCTTGAAATTAGTGTTTTATAGTGGAGAAACCAAGTCTCAGAGATCAACCCACACTTTACAAGTATTAGGCTTTCAAGGCTGAGCCTTGTAAATCATTATGTGTTTTCTTTGCATACATATACATACATATGAGAAAGTGTGAGATAAAAATAAAGGGTGTATCAATATCTTAAATGATTACATAGTTTTATTAAAATAGAATAATTCATAAAATGAAAATGGATAACTGGTTCACCCCCCCCCCCCTCCTAGTGAACTCGCTAGATCTAGGCACTATAAGTGGTATCAAAGCTAACCAAGTTACCCTATGAAAGATCCAACCTCTATTGAAGACATAAAAATTCCTCAATTAAATAATATAAATATAATAGAGGTAAAAAGTAGATAAAGGTTTCAAAGGATAATAAATATCACAAGGGTATTTTTTTATAAAATATGTCAATAGTGATCATTTTGATGAAAATAGTCCAAGATATGGATAGTTTAAGGTGGTTAATAATTTTGAGATGGTTGAATACCTCTAATTTTAATTAGATATATATTTAAATAAAGTTCACATTTAAGTGGTGAATTTGATTTTTAGTTATATTAATGTATTTATTAAAGAAAAGACACATGTAGAATAGGAAGTGAAATAGATGGAGGATTCTTTAGTTAAGAATTTTGAAAAGTGTATAACCCACACACAACTTGTTTAAGATAAAGAAAAAAATTGTTCCATTTTAGTAAAAACATTTTCATAATATAATAATAAGTTAAATGGTATATTTTTGATAAATTGTTGTTTGGAATAATACATTTTGAAGTTATCAATGAATTGGAAAAATATATACAAAACCCTAGTGAATGTAAAAGATGTTCAATGGGAGGTTAATAAAAAATGAGTTCGAGAGCATGAAAAATACTTACAAGAAGAAAGAAAAATGAATGAGAATTAGATTATCAAGATAATTAAATATTGGGAAGATATTTTTGGATTAGTTTAAGATGAAAATAATTAACTCAATATAATGTTCTTTGAATTTTTAGTAAAGTTGAAAAATCTTGAATCTATATAAACTTGGACATCCAAAATACTAGATAAGAAGTAATCTTCCACACAAGCTTCATATGTGAATAAAACCTCAAAAGTGGCTTATATAAATGGAAACAGGAGCTTGAAACCACTTTTTTAGTTTGTGACAATCTTCTGGAAAAAGGTCACCCATTATTCTTGTAATTATGGATGCACTAATGTTATCTCACGTGAAAGTGCAAGTAATAAAGTAAAAAATTCAGACAAAGATGGGTGGATAATAATGCCAAAAAATTCAAAGATACAAATAAGGGGGTGTTTGGAATATGCTAGAAAAATTCCCCCCTAAGAGGTTTCTAATATAATATTGAATTTACTCAAAATAATAAAGGTTTACAAGAAAAAGTCTCTGGCTAAATTACACATAAAGAAGAAAAGATGAAGTCTTATTAGTTACTTCTGGAGCTGCTGGAGTTTCAGGAATAAGGTTATGTAGTGTTGTCATAATATGTCAACATATTTAAATTGTAGTAGATCACATTTAAGGGAGATTATAGCTAAATAAAAAAGAAGACATGTTTTCCAAAATTAGTTCTCACGAAAAAGGATGAATCTATTCACAAAGAAAAGATTTAAATTCTTAGAGAAATTTTGTGACTATTTTAATATACATGGTCATTATTATAAAGATTTCTAGTATGAATCATCCTGACACAAACATTATATTGAAAAGAATATGAGACCATAATAGAAAAAGACATAAAAGGAAGTTGAAAGTAGGTCTACCTTTAGGAGTTGTGAAAAGAGTAAGTCGAGCCAACTAATCCTAATAATACATTAGAGGAAGCTCGAAGGGGTTTTAAATATACAGAGAAGATATGATTCTACTATAGAAGGAAAGGCCACATCATGGAGTATTTTAAAATTCCTATAAAAACCAATATAAAAGGTAAAAATCTTGAATAAATATATAAGTCAATCAAATAAAGAAACAGAATGATTTTCTTAATAGGATACATACTTTAATTATATTTTAAGGAGTTTCCTAAAAATGTAAATATAAATAATTCCAAGTAACCATATGAAAACTCTAGGGAATCTCAATATATTAAAAAAGGGTTCCTGATTTTTTTGACAGACCTATTGATAATGGATAAACAAATAGATAAAGATCAAGAAAGTGTTAAATACATAAAGGATGCATCACATGAAGAATAACTCTAATTTTATGATAGTTTTTTATAATAAATATGATCCTATAGTTCTTGAAAATTTATATATAATGTGTAAGAAATATGTTTATAATACGAACAGATGAATATCTGTTATTCCAAATAAAAAAACAGAAATGTTGAAAAAGATTGATGTAAAAGGAAAAGATACATTTTATGAAATTTCCTTATTAGAAAAGTTTTACAAGAATATTCCACCAAATATTAAATCTCAAAAATGGTGAAATACATTTTTATTAAGGAATGTCAATAATATAAAACCAAAATTTGATCTAACATGATGAGTTTTCCCAATGAAAAATATAGAAAGAATGGAATATCTTCATTGTGGGATAATTCTAAACCTTATTTTTATCACTAAGGAGCATGAAAAATCCTTCTTTATTCCCTTATATATTTGTTTATTTGTACTAATATGAAGGTAATTTAATGAAATAAATAAAGGAAATGATGGATGAGTTTTTAAACCCTATACAACAAGAAAAAAGAGTTCATCATGGTGTCCTACTAGAGATAATGATTCATGGTGAAGAGATATGTACATTCCTTGAGGTAGAGTTTCCATGGAGAGGTGTATTCCAAAAATAAATTAATCCATGTAGAATATGAAATTCTAGATATTTCATAAGGAAATTGAAGATGGAATTAAAGAATCACTCTCAAAACCCAATTCAAAATTATCTAAATTTTTTTATCTATGGGGTGTATATATTAAGATAAAAGGGGGGATATTAATTTCTTTTACATGAATTATTTTTTAAATTATTTGAAGATGATTTCATGTAACATTTATTGATAAATTTGTTTGAAAACCCCCAGAAATGAGGAAGTGGACATGGTATCACATGCTAAACTGATTAATGGAAAAACTTGATGATTTGGTGAAATGAATATTTTTTTCAACATCAAGTTAGCCTTATCGACTAATATTTGACTAACTAAAGTCTCATTTTTAAGAGATAATGTGATTTAATTGTTCTCCCATAAGTAGAGAAGGTTGAAAATCTAAATAAAATAGGGATAGGAAGTTGTTTTGGGATCCATATAAAATTATTAAAGATGAATTAAGTCTATCCCCTATATCTCTTTACATTTATTTTCAATAATGTGGAGAATAATAGAGTTGAATCACACATACTGACATTGAGGATTAGGGGTATTTCCAATAAATACAAATGGGGTATTGAAGAGATCATGTGATGGGTTATATTTATTGGAAATAAGTAAGGTTTTCATGATGGTGAGAATATTTCCAATATGTAATGGAGAAGTATGAAAGTTAAGCTAAGGTGCTTCCATCATAAATGGAAAAAGAAGTAATTTTTTTCTACTTGAAGAATTTAGTTGGACATATTCAAGTCAAAATGACTATTTTTGATTATTTATGTGTTGTTATTTAGGTAAAAGACATGTATTGGTTTTGTGGAAGTGTTATCTACAACATTTGATAAAAGATGGAGGAATATAGTTAGTATAAATATTAAATAATCAATAAAAAAGTAATATCTAGATGAAAGTATGAATAAACCATTAAATTAATACCCAATATGAAAGTTTATACAGTATTGGCTGGTGGATACTATTTGGGTGAGGCTTCAATTTGATTTAAAGTGTTTGATAATGCCTCGAGATCAATTGAAGAAGTTATGTGATTAGTAGACGAGCTCTCAAAATTTTGTAATCAGACTTGAAAAATGGGAAAATCCTTGAGTTTTTATAAGACTTTATATATCCCATAATACATTAGTGTGTGTAAGACTTTTTAGAAACTCTGTAAGACTTTAGGAAATAATTTATGACTCTAATTCATTTGCGTAATACTTCATTACAATTTATATTAATTCTTAGAGGTTTTGAAAGAATATGTTTCAAGATCATAATACTTTGATTTGATCTCATGTGGATTTGTCGAAAACCATAAGACTTTCATGTTAAGAAAAATCCTTCATCTAAATAATAACAATTGAAAATTTACGATTTCTTCACTTTTCTTGTAATAACCTGGCCTGGGCCACCATCTGAACTAGTGCCCAAACTGAGACTCCACTGGGCTGAGGGGAATTTTTTATCTCCATGAGATGGAAACAAGAACCTGGGAATTAGGTATATATATAATGGGAATGATTTCATCTTTAAATCAGAGTTAAGAAATAATATAATTTTGATGAAAATTTGACCTGAAACATTAATGGGTTGGATGTCCACACTTGAAATAAAATAGTTGATATAAACAAAACATAAGAAACTAGTAGATATAAACTTATATAAACCAATCACTTAGCTCACTCCAAACCCCCTCATCTATCCATCATACCTCCTCTCCCCCTCCCCCATGCCCCAAACTCCCTCAACATGTTACAACTCCCTGAATCACCGAGTTACCACATGAAATAATTTAATTGAATGATAACCATAGAAAAAATAAATAAATAACTCATTTAAAGGGGAAACTTTTCCATATATTCTGTGAATTTAAAGTAATGTACTAAAAATTTATTTAATAGATACCACATGCCGAATGTGATAAAATAAAACAAACCTTGGTCACATAAGTTATTCAATGCTCCAAGAGTAGTCAAGAGCCAGCCCCAAGCTTGAAACTGAAATGATAAAATGGGAATTATCATAAAAATACTTAGTAGGATACCACACACCTTGAAAATTGTCGAAATTTTAATTATAAAAACATTTAAAGGTAGTTTTAAATACAATTCAAAAATAATTTTTTTAAAATTTTTATTTTATTAAATTAAAATAGTCACTTAAAATTCTTTTTCTCAGCTAACACCATTTTTCAAACTAAAAAACTCATTTTGAAATCACATTGAAAATCTAGTATAAAAACTTTCAACTTAAAGTAGCTTCCAAAACCATTTTAAATTTTAAAAAGAATAAAAATAGAATAAATTAATATATAAATCAAGAACCATAAGTCAGGGATAGATGATAAAATTAAGAAGAGAAAAGAAAAGGTCCCTCAAGAAATGAATTCAAGGGAGAAAAATCAAGTATAGATGAACATACAATACCTAAACCACCAATTAAGATGAAAGTGTCATGGGATCTAACATATTCACTCAATTATGCTAATCCATAACTGGAAATAAGAACTTTAGGTTGACCTCAAAGATCTTATCTATCCGAGTAGTCCTCTTAAACGAGTTGATCCCTAACACCATCCCAAGAGGGAATAACTCAAGGGGACACAATACGAGAGACTCAAGAACCCCTAAATCCTACCCTATCTAGACCATCTAAACTAGCAATCTGCACTAATCCATGATTTTATTTAGTGACTTAACACTCCCATGATCAATTTAAAAGTGTGAGGGTGAGTAAACATATTAAATTAAAGAAGGTTGTAAAGTATAATAAGATATCACCCTCACCTCTAATTCCCCCACATATAAGCATCCATGATTCATCCATCCAACCATCCCAATAAATATAACCACCCTTAATGGGTGTAAAAAAACAAGGGTCAATAATGGGCATCACAATCAACACACAATTTATTTAAAAGTGCCAACCGGGCCTTACCAAAAAAACCAATCAGGATGTCAAGTCATTTTTTTAATAATTCAAAACCATTTAACAAAAAAATTTAAAAATAAACCATTTCTTTTAAGCACACCATTTAAATAAATTTAATAAATGATCCCACTTTTATAAAACACCATAAAGCACATAAAAAATTATTGAATTTTACCCATAACCAATACAAGGTCAAATCACTTTTAAACCACTCAATGTCCAGACCCGTCCTAAGGGGGCATATGCTATGACTCCCTAAACCCACATTCAATAGGCTAGGGGTG
This sequence comes from Viscum album, assembly GCA_963277665.1. NCBI lineage: Eukaryota > Viridiplantae > Streptophyta > Magnoliopsida > Santalales > Viscaceae > Viscum > Viscum album. Next base: position 1,895,352,278 of record OY728130.1, on the reverse strand, counting down.
AGGAATAGCATCGAGTAGGTATATCAATGGCATGGGAGGCCTTAACCTAAGTACCTATACACATGAACACATATTTAAGACTGTACAATGCTATAATTTAAAAATAATTAAACAATCATGCATGAATACATCTAAATCCCACAATGAGAGTACGATAGGAAGTAATGGAAAGTAAACAGGGACAAATTCAATCCCACCACAATGAGTCTAAAAACAAGTCCAACCTGAAAGTAAAGGTATTAATGTCTGAATATTGCAATAACACACCCTGTTCTGTCTAGTCTCACTAAGAACCATCTGGTTCGGGTCCGTCAAAGACTCTATCAAAAGGTCAATCATCTGCACAAGACATGACATGTGCAGGAAAAGCCTATATAGGTGTGATTATAACAATACTCAGTTGGATAACCCAAAACCAAAAATCATACAAAAAAGTAAATTTAGTCAACTATACACCGTTATATGTCTACAACACATAAAATAATAATATCTAGATATACTCAACAATGACACATAGTCTAAAGGCAAGTCACAATCGTAGTATACCAACCTAGTATTCCTGCTCAAAGATTCCACAAAGTACTCATCTGGGAGAATACACTCCTGAGTATGATAACACAGATGATTCATATCTTATAGGTAGTGCTAATTGGGTCTCTTCATTAGAAGTACACTTAAAAGGTCTAAATAGAAAATGATACACAGATGAGGATCACACCCAAGGCCATGGGGTGATACCAATAACTCAATATGGATTAAACAAATAAGTATAGGATTGATGTTCATGTACTGTTGGTCACAAAGATACAAATAACTCCACCTAGGTAATGAAGATGAATAGGGGATCTCACTCTGGGTCTCATGGATGGATTCTAATGACTCTATCCATGAAGTGTTGCTGAAGGGATCATTATCCTATGTCTAGGATATGATTCCATACTAACCCTCAGAGAAAGGATAAGAGGAATGAACCCTAATGAAAATTACCCAAGATATAGAGGAAAAGGGATCTAATCCATGTATAAAATAGTACATAGTGTGTAGAAGATGTCACATGTCATGTCTCTTGACCCCGGGTTCTGCCCATGTAAACGGCCCATGTCTCTTGCCCGTGTCTGTGGAGAAGTCCACAGAGTATAGGCTGCTTTTGTAGTTTACCCATGTTCTAGTTTGTGGATTTATCCCATGTAAAAGTGCCCATGTACTAGTACAAAGATTATCCCATGTACTTATCCCAGGCCGTGTCCGTGTAGGGGAGTATATGGTGTGCTCCAACCTGTGTACTCCAACTTATGTCCATGTACCCTATAAGGTACAAGCTGATTCACCTGGGATAGAACACATGTCATGAGGTATGGGTCAAAAATTATATGATATTTAAATCTATCCCAAATACCTATCCCCAGCATAGGGGTCCCCACATAGTGTGTAGATCCAACTTACATTCCTTGTAAGATAGAAATTTCCAGAAATTAAGATCTATGATCTGGTCATCTTCTCGACTAATCTGACCTCAAATCTAGAAACACGTTGCTGGAAAAATCAAGGAACCATCTCATACTAACCTTGACATTGAAAAACATAAATTTTAGGCTGTCAAATCCATTCATAAAATAGATCTACATTTTTTTCTTTGTTTCATAATGAAGAACGCCAAAGAATGTGAAATCAAGTATCCAACATCGTCTCATTCGCCTTGCTTCCATCATCACACCATCTTCATGTATTTTCGATCCTAGAAATATTATTTTGGATCATTATACCCTGGAATAGGTGTGCAATGATTGATTTATTGAGATAATTTTAACCAATGTCCAAATGAAGAATGCCTATGGTGAATGAAGAATTAGGGGAGAAAAGAACAAGAACAGAATAAGTGGAATAAAACTCGATCTATGTTCATTTCAATATCGATTCATTTTTGTTAGAATGAAAAATGATGAATCAAAAATTTAAAGTAAATATCCCAAAATCACCCCATAATAATCCCATCTTGTAAATAAACACTATAAATATATCAATTCATTGGTCCATTGATCTGTGTTCATCATGGGAATCCAGAATGGGGAAAGAATCAAATCAAACAATCATCTTACCTCAATTTGGATCAATCATTAATGAAGAACATTTCGCATCATTTTCGTTAGCGAGATCCTTCAATTCCATTGTGCGTTGATCATCGATCCATGATTTAGTCGTCATTCTCATGAGAGGAATCCTCCAATGCTCTCTCCAATGGCTCTCTAATGGCTCTAGGGTTATGCAGATAAGCCTAGGATTTATCCATAATATTATTTTTAAAGACTAACTAATCATTGTGTCCAGAATTAAAAATAAAATAATTTATTTTATTATTTTATTCATTTTTACGTCTATGATGAAATTTATACAAATGCCTTGATCAAACCAAAGTTAAGTTGCACATAGGTTAAAACTCACATTTGGAACTCAACAGTTCCATTAGATTTATAATCTGAAATTCTGTTTAGAAGTTATTGCACTTTTATAGGAAAAATACACATGAATGATATTTAATATATTTCCAAAATATATTTTGGAAAAATTGGTCCTTAGAATCACATGTCATCTTAGTACCTGGTCTTGAAAATAATCCATACAATTTCCAAAAAATAATACATTGAACATTTGAGTCATTACATTCTCCCAACCCGAGATATTTACATCCTCAAAAATCCAAAACATGGGATACTCAAGGAGATGTGGGAACTAAGAATTAATCTAAGCCTCTCACTCCCATGTGCTCTATTGAAGATTCTTGTGCGGCCACCGGAGATACACTAACAGAATTGATCACCCATGAAGTATCCTCTCATGTTGATCCTCGATCTTTACTGGGTACTCAGCAAAGGTAGATCCATCATTGATTTCCAACTTACCCTAGTCAATAACTCATGATGGGTCATTCATGTACCTCCTCATTTGTGACACTTGGAAGAAATATTGTACACGGTCTAACTAGAGAGGTATAACTAAGTGGTACGCCACCTCACCAACTCTATACAGTATTTGGAAAGGTCCAATGAACCTCAGAGATAGATTTCTGTCTTAACCAAATCTCTATAATCCACATTGAGGTGAAACCAATAGGAATACATGTTCTCCTTCTTTGAACTCTAAAGGACCATATCTTCTATTTGTATAATACTTTTAATGGATCTTTGTAGTCTTCATATACTCCTTGATGATTTTAACCTTCTTAGAAATTGGTCACACCAACTTTGGGCCCATGAGTGTAGATTCTTATAGGTCATTCCATCAATATTGTGACTTATATGGTCACCCATAAAAATACTCAAATGTTTTCATACTGATGGTAGAATGGTACTTGTTTTTTTATTCAACCTCCACTAGTGGTTGGTGATCCTCCAAACTACAGGAAATGTCCAACATAAAGGCTCATATCATGTCCTCCAAAACCTGAATGGTCCTCTTGGTCTGGACATCATTTTGGGGGTGGAACACTATGCTTAAGCATAACCGAGTCTCAAATGCCTCTTGTAATCCCTTACGAAACCAGTATATGAAACGAGCATCATGGTCAGAAGTGATCATTAATGGAACTCCATATAGTTGAACTATCACCTACATGTAGAGGCATCCCAAGATCTCTATTGAACTCTACTCCTGAATTACTAAGAAATGGGCCGACATGGTGAGTTGGTCTATAATAACCTAGATGGAATCGTGTGCCTTATACATATATGGTAAACCCATAATAGAGTCTATAGATATCTCATCTCACTTCAACTCTGGATCCTCAATGGGTTGAGCTAAACTTACTAGAAATTGGTGCTCATTCTTCACTTTCTAAAAAGTAAGGCATCGAGAGAAAAATCTGTAAATACCTTATTCATCTCTAGCCAACAAATCTGACACTAAAGTTCCTAGTACATCTTTTCCACACTTGTATGTATCGCTAAAGAAGATTTATGAAACTCTCTTATAAAATCCTCCTGAAATGCCAATGGTACCATCATGCATACTATGAAAAGAACGACATGTTACCCACCATTAGAAAACCCATTAAAAGCAAGTCCAGTGGATATCTAAGTATGTAGAGTCTCATAGTCGACATCCACTAGTTGTACCTCCCTAAATCACTATAAGAGAGAAGGAGTGACAACTATTGACTAGAGGTAAGATGCTCTATCTCCATCCACAAAGGATAACTACAAAGAGGCCAACTGCTATAATGCCTTGTTTAACAACAGTGAAAAATATATCATGTTGAGAGCATCTACTACCATGTTCACCATCCTAGAAGTATAGTCAATTTCTAAGTCATGATCATAGAGAAACACTACCCATCACCTCTATCCCAAGTTAAGATCCTTCTAAGAGAAGATATACTTGAGACTCTTATGATCATAGTAGATGATAAAATACTTTCCCATCAGGTAGTGTCACCACATATTTAGTGTGAAGACCAATGGTAGTAACTCAAGATCATGGGTCACGTAGTACTGCTCATGTGGTCTCAATTGGAATGAACCATAGGCAATAACTATTTTCCACTACATAAAAACACAACCCAAAATAGTTCCTGATGAATCATAGAAAACTATGTAATCGACACCCTCCTCTAGAAATCCCAATATGGGAGATCTTGTCAATATCTGTATTAACTACCGAAAATCCTACTAGCACCTCTTTGTACACATGAAAGGCTACCAATTTTGGTTCAAAACCGTCATGGGTGTTGATATCCTAGAGAAATCATGTATGAATCTTTGGTAATAGTCAAAAAACCTAAGGAACCTCTACACCTCTATCACACTCTTGGATGGATCCCAAGCTAGCACTACCTAAACCTTGCCCAGGTCCACTACTACTCCATATACTGAGAAAACGTGTCCTAAAAAGTGGACTAATTGAATCTAGAACTGACACTTAAATATATTTCCATAAAAATGGTTCTATAATAGTGTGTTTATAACCATCCTAAAGTGTCTTGGGTGATCCTCCTCAGATTTCAAGTGAACAATTATATCATTGATTAAGACTACCACGAACTGATCTAAGAAAGTCTGAAATATCTGGTTCATGAGTCTCATGAACACTGTTAGGTCATTCTTTATGCAAAAGGGAATCACCAAGTACTCATTGTGACCATATTTACCCCTGAATGTTGTATTAATTATATCCTCATATCGTACTCACAACTCGTGATAACCTTACCTAAGGTAAAACTTTGAGAACCATTGTGACCCTCTCAAATGATCAAATATATCATTGATCCTTAGTAGCAGGTACTTTTTATTCACATTCACCTGGTTCAAGCATCGGTGGTCCACACACAACCTCAAGAACCCATACAACTTCTTGGAAAAAAAACTAGGGCTTCCTAGGGTGAAACATTGGGTCTAACAAAGTCCTTCCTCTAAAAGTCATCCAACTACACCCTCAAATCACCAAGCTCTACAGGAGTTATCCTATATGCTGGCATGGGTATCAGTTTTATCCTGGGGTGTAGATAAATGTAGAATTCTATCTCCTAGCAGGGTGGTAAACATGGAACATCATCAGAGAAGATTTCCTCATACTCTACCACCAATGCAAGAAACTAGGAACTCATAACATGCACTACACCATGGGTTAGGATATCCAACTGATGAGTAATCAGTTTAACCCTCCTATGCATGATTCCAACTTTCACTTCTTAGGTTTCATTTTCACTAAAAAAATAAAACCCAGTTCCTTCACTATGAATACACCACATCCTTTGCCTAAAATAGTCAATATAGGCATGAAATGTGGATAACCAGTCCATACCAAGAATGAATTCATAAGGCCTCGACACTGCTACCAAGATATTACTACAGAAATTCTCACCTCCAAGAGTTAGGTCAGACTGTCAGCACAAGTGTGTGATCACTTAGTCTTCTCCAATAGAAGTTTCCAAGCATAAGGGTCAATAAAAAATCCCAACCAGAATCTCTAAGTCTCAAAAAATATATGTGGAAAGAAAGTAATTACTATAACTTATTTCTATCAATACTGAATCTGAAGTAGAAAAGACATAGATTATACCTCGAATCATTCTGAGAGCCTCTAGGTTATAGGATTTGACCGCCTGTAGTTGTCCCCGACCCTATCCTTCAACTCCCTAAGCCTAGTGTAGACCACTTGGTGGGTGTTGGTGGTAACAAGTCAATGTTTCTAACACCTCCTGCTGCTCTACCAGCTCCTCTACTATATATACCACCTTTCAAGCCTACCTGCTCCTTTCGTTGCCTCTACCTCGGTGGTCCATCCACACTTTCTATGTTAGTTGTACGATGGGTAGGAAAATCTCTAGAAATGTTTCCCCTTCCATCACATGAGTAGCACCTCCTATATCTGGGTAGACTAGACCCACATTGTGATCCCTGAATATAAATTCCTCTATCCAAGGACCTCCTCCTGAAATGGATCACACATCCAGGTCCTTGAGAATAAAACTATCTCCTTACTGTCGAGGTCTCTGCTCCTATATGACTTCCACTAGAAACCACTATTTCTATCTACTCATCCAATAAACTCTCAATAACCAAATATTTCTCTTGTACCCCATCATAGGTAGGAATTCATAAAGGGGTAACATTGGCTCAGATGTCTCTATGTAGACCTCACTCAAAATTTAGATCCATGAATAATTGGTCACGAACAATATCCATCAAGTACCTAGAGAGGTTGGTAAACCTCGATGAATACAAAACTACTATCTTGGTTCCCTTTAGGAGCTTCAAAAGCACTTGCACATGCACAACCCTCAGCATAGCTGGTGAGAACTTTTCTCTAAAAAGGTTCTCAAACTATGTCCATAAAATATTTTCCTCACTGTTATATTGGGTAACCAAACCACACCATCTCCCTACTTAACCATGGATAAGGATCACTTCCAGGACCACCATATGATCTGTTGGTGTCCTGAAAAGATGGAAAACTTGAGTCACAACCTCAATCTAGTTCTTAGCCTCCATTGGTTCAGGAGAACCTGAGAGGTCTCTACCAGTGAAACTCATGAAGTAAGCTTAGCCTCCAAAACTCATCTTCTGGTACTGTGAGTACCATGTGCTACACTACCGGTGGTGGTATAGCCTAATAACTACCTGGAGGTAACACCTTAGGAACCAGTCCGTGTATAGATGCCTAATCACTAAGAGGATCATCCTCATGATCGTGATGTTGAATCCTAGATGGTATATGTCACAGAGGAATCCTGAAATTAAACACAATGTACCATGGTCAATGAGTATATATAGTGAGTTGAATCAAGAAGGACATGGAAAACACAACCCATACCTAAATGATTCATGTACCTTTTTTCCTACAACCAATTTTATCATGTACTAAGTATAAAATCAGGTGATCAAAGTCCTGGTGTATGGATACGTCGACCGCCGCACCAATACTAGATTCCTTGGTTTGAAATTAGAACATAAACACTTAACACTATTTCCCCAAACCAATATAATATACACTAGGTCCTAAGGTAGAATCAACCACCTTTCATACCACTCTTTCACAACCCATCCTAATGGGGCCCATGCTGCAACTCCCCAAGCCTGCCTCCAATAGGCCAGGGGCTGGAGACTAGTGCTGAGTAGGCATATCACTGACATGGTAGGCCTTATCCTAAGTACCTATACACACGCATACATATCAATCACTAAGAAAGAATGTTTCACTTCATTATTATTGGTAAGATTTTTTGGTTCTATTGTGCGACGATCGTCGATCCACAATCTGATCGCCATTCGCCTAAGATGAATCCTCCAATATTCTATTCAATGGATATCCAATAGATACAATGTTATGCAGCTAACCCTGTGATTTATCCATAATAATATATTTAAATACAAACTAATCACCATGTCAAGAATTATAAATAAAATAATTTATTTAATTATTTTATTCATTTCTGCGCTCGTAATGACTTTTATGATAATGCCTTGTACCGACCAAAGTTAAGTCGTGCCTAGGGTAAAACCCACATTCTAAACTAAATGGTTCCCTTATATTTATGATCCAATATTCCATTTAAAATTTATTCCAATTTTTTAATAAAAGTGTGTGTGCATGCTATTTAATATATTAAATATATTTCGAACATTTATTCCAGGCACACCGGGCCTCAGAATCACATGAATTATTAGATCCTGGTCTCGAAAATAATCTAGAAAATATCCAAAAAATAATACATGGAAAATAAAATTCATTAATTTCTCCCCACCTTGGGGATTTACATCCCCAGAATTCCAAAATAATGGCCATTCAAAGAGGTGTGGGTATTGAGCATGAATCTGAGCCTCCCGCTCTCATGTGTTCTCTGGAAGATTCATGTAGTGCCACCAAACACAAACTAAAGTAATCAATCACCCAAGAAGGACCCTCTCCTATAGATCCTAGACCTCTACCAAGTACTCAGAAAAGGTAGATCCATCCACGATGTCTAGCTCGCCCTAGTTGATAATGTGTGATGGGTCATGTACATACCTCCTATGTGGCAACAACTGGAAGATGTCATGTACCTGGACTAAATTTGGAGGTAGAGATAATAAGTAAGACACCTCACCAACTCTATGTGGTATCTAGAAATGGCCAATGAACCTTGAAGACAGCTTGCCTCCACAGCCAAATCTCTATAATCCCCATCAAGGTGAAACCCATAAGAATACATGGTCTCCTTCCTCAAACTCCAAATTCCTCTATCATTTGTCTACATAATACTTCTGATGGATGTGTGTGGTCTTCATATGATTCTAGATGATCTACACCTTATCAGAATTTGCTCACACCAAATCTAGGATAATAAATGATGAATCTCTTGGGTCAGTCCAAAAATTTTGTGACCTGAAAGGTCACCTATAAAAAGGATTTCATAGTTCCATACCAATGGTGGAATGGTGGTTTTTGTTGTACGCAACCTCCACCAGTGGTAGGTGATCCTCAAAACTACTTCCAAAGTCCCACATGAAAGCGCGCATCATTTCCTTAAGAACATGAATTCTCCACTCAGTCTGGCTATCATTTTGGGGGTCGAACATTGTTCTCAATCATAACTGAGTTCCAAATAGCTCATGTAATCACATATACAACTAGGATGTGAAATGATCATCACGGTTAAAAATTATCATTGACGGAAATCCATGGAGTCGGACTATCTCCTACATGTAGAGGAATCTCAAGCTATAAGGACCCAACCTTAAAACATTACATAATCATTAATTGAATGAATAATTCACGTAGATGATCTATTTAGGTTTAGAGTTTTAGAGAATTAGGACATAACTATTACATCTCAAAATATTACAAAGTAGACACTTCTACTAAGTTCCATAAAATAAAAACTCTTAAAAAGAAACATGTCTAGTTCCATGTTTTGGATAGCATGTCTTTCCTTGATCCCATCCTTGACCCTATTCATCTTTAAGTCCTGTGGAAAACATTTAAAAAACATGGGATGAGCATAAAAATCCCAGTAAAGGATACACAAAGAAGGAAAACTGTTAGTTTTTCCAAACTACAAGTAAATCATGAATACTTTATCAAAGTAATACTTTTCATATTTATGAAGTAGTAAATACTCTTCACTAAATAAAATATCACTACTTATCCTTTGTAATCAAAATATTACCATAAACCCATATAAAGAAAACACAATATATAAAGGTAACTTGGGACATAAGCATACTTAAATAGAATAAGCATATGGTCGACTTCTACACATATCACTAAATGGAATAGCCATACAGCTGACTTCCATACCCAATGCATTGGAGGTTATAACGTAACCAACCGTCCTGGTATTCACGGCACCACCCGTCATATAGTTTATCATGTAACCACCCATCAAATGTCCAAGTACCATTATAAAATCATAAGACATAAAACAAATATAATGGAAAGAAAACATTTCCACATTTCGATCACAAAATATCACTTAAATATATTGAAATAAAAAATCCATTATAAAAATAATTTCCAATACCAAAATACATAAAAGATTATATGGTATTTATTTAATTTTAAAAACATTACGGCTTATTGAGGAAGCCAAATACCAAATAACACTCGCGGCGGCAGAAAAGGTCGTTGTCACCACGTACGTTAAAAGAAACAATAATTTTTGTCATTTAGTAAAATGCTTCATAGAAAAATATTCCTTTTGTATAAAATTAAAAGTAAAAGGGGTTTATAAACCGTATAAAATAAAGCCTTGTATTAGAAAAAAATGTGTCTCAATGAAAAGAGATTGAGACGAAGTCCCTTACAAAGACAGTATCCATCGATTAAGGATAAATCAATTACATAATTATGTGTGACAAAAGAATACACAAAATATAAGTGGATATTAAGTGTAAAATAATCAGATTCCATTCACACATATTCATAGAACAACATATTCAAGGACTACAAGTTTAACCCAAAGAATCAAAATTTGGTTAAGAAGTTCCCTTGCAAAAATTCGACAGCCTAACGACGTCACACTAAAATTCAGAATATGAGTTGATGAGAGAGAAAATGGTATCTCATCACTTGGACATAAAATTTACATCAATAAGGATATAGAAGAAAATATCCCAATATAACAATATGTGAATTAAAAGACCCAATAAAAATTAGTCTTTTTTAAAAGAGGAGGGTGAAAGGTTCCCTTACCGATTTGGGTAACTTTCGAAATGTACACCCCATGAAAGAAGTACTATTCAACATTGATGTAAATACCCATAAATGAAAGTATATTACACAAAGAGTATAATAATGGGAATTATGTACACCACTCAAAGTAAATAGTGGAAAATGTATCATAAATATCACTGGAATAAAAGTGAGATGAAAAATCCCCTACGAAAACTCGGCTTCCTAACGGCGCCACTTAAAACATAAAAAAAAATGGATTGATGAAATAAAATAGAGTCTCTCATCATATGAAAATAAAATTTACATTAATAGGAATATAAAAGAACATCCCCCAACATAATAAATAGGATCTTTAAAAAAATAACATAAAAGAGAGCACTTAAAAAGAAAGAGAGAGGTAGGATCCCTTACCTCAAGTCTGACTTGTCTTGTTCGTTTCTTTATATTCCTGAATAATAAACTTTGGTCAATTTATAATTGATTAAGGACCTTCTTTAAAGATTATTATTCATCTCATATCACATATTATAATGTTATAATAATTGGTTAATAATGTGAGTTCATATCATACGTTTTTGTCGATGTTCGGTACATGAGTCAAAATTGAACTTGTTGGAAAAGAATTTTCCATGTAGTTATAGGTACAACATCTCCAGAATATTATTAATGATTTAAATATCATATATATCCAGTATATATCCATTTTATACTATTACATAACATTTGGAGATAAAAAATGAAATGCACCGTTCATGGAGACGGTAGGTCGTACGTACGCATGAACGCTACTTTCATTTCTTTGTCATATTAATGGAATTAAAACTAAATGAGAGAGATATATATTATAATTCCAGAATTATATCCATAAATTAAATTTAATATATGACATATATATCCATTATATATATGTACTTATAATAGTACATAACATTTGTAGATAAGAAATGAAATGTACCATTCATGGAGACAGTAAGCCGTACGTACGCATGAACGCTACTTTCATTTATATTTCCTAATTTAATGGAATGAAAAAAATAATGATACATAGGTATATTATAATTACAGTATAATATAATATATAACATCATTAAATCCATCCTTTATACATCCCACATATGGTATTAACGATTCAAATCACTTTGAGGGGGCGGTAGTCCGCACTTCCTAAAATGAAATTATCGCGTTTACCCATTATGGAAACCATAAATGTATGGAATAAATGAAAAATAAATAAGCATATGTAACACATAAACATAATTTATATATCATATATAAATACAGTGACATCTTAATGTCCACCATGAGAGGTGTTAAAAGAAGATTGAACAATCATCGTTTCATGAGGCAGTAATTCACCACCCACAGAAACAGTATGTTCTTTAACCATTATATGGAGGTGTATATGAGTGTAGCTCGAATACTCCTCATAAAATTATCCTATTATCTTTAAGATACTTTTTTTTACAAAATAAAGTAATAAAAAGAGTTTAGGGGGTTGGAGAAGCAAAATAAAACAAAATAACACAAGTGAAGACATTACCTTTAAATCGGGTAACTCCTCTTGGTTTGAACCAAAAGGGTTTCTTGAAGAACTTCCTGCCTAAGGTAGGGCTTCTAGGATGAAGAGAGGGATGTGGATAGATAAAATGAGCAGAGTTTGGCCGAGCCAAAGGCTTTATAGGTGTGGCTAAGGAGGTAGAGGTGGGGGCCTTTTATAAGAGGGAGGAGGGGCACTCTTGGAATGTCTTGAAAAGTTACTTTATTATAAAATGATTTTCAGATATTAAAGGTCCCATAATTATATATTTCGAGTTTAGGGTGATAAGGGTTTGAAATACACCCATACAATAGGTTTTTGACAAGTTTAAGTCTTAGATTTTACCTTATCTTCTCATTTTATTTAAATCGTTCATTAATGAGGTAATCACTGCATCATCATGGTGTCATAAATAAATTTATTTATTTAATTTATAAAAATTATAAAAAAATATCATGATGTAGGAAATCTTTTTAGATTTATAATGAATATTTATAGTAAAAAATATGACTTGTATAACCCCATGTAAAAATTGTTTTAGTAAAACAATACATGTTTGTGACATTTTTATTTTAACTTTAAATAAAAAGTTATTAATGTCATTTTCCTACCAAAGTGGCTCCATGGGGTCCCCAAGTTGACCCATGGATTTTCTTGGTCGGTCATGACTCGTCCAATAATGGTAGTACATGTGTTAAGGTCATTTCATATTATTATAACATTATCTTTATCTTAAATTACACTAATTACCTTTAATCGTGATTAATAAAACTTAAAAGTTATTATTCACCAAAAAATTATTTTAATCCCATTGAACCACATTTTACATCCTAATGACAACCATGTATGTCGGATTTTTGAAATTCAAATCATGGAAGTGGTAAAGTTTCAATTAAACGAAAAATCAGTTTTTTAACTACCACTTAGAGGTTTCACTATTCATCAAAAATTGAAGTTTTTCAGAAAAATACCAAAAATTCACCCTAAGATATATTTGATATTCCAAATTCAAAAATGATGTATATTTTACAAAATTCAAAACATATAAGTTTCATTAATTAATTTAATAATTAATTCCCGCTGTCAAAACAAATAGCGTATTTTTAAGAAACAATATCTATTAAAAGATTGACACTAGTTTAAGTCCAATTTCAAAGTGAAATTAATTACAATGACCACCATTGGATTAAATGGTAAAAATATATTCTAATTTAACTTTAATACCAATTCAAAAGATGATATAATCATATAAATAAATTATATTAAAAAGAGGTTTTGAATTAAAATACAACATTTTTCACTTATTCATTAAAAATGGACTTTATCAAAAAAAATAAAAAAAACCTACACAAAGAAAATTTTGATATCCTGATTCTAAAGAAAGATTTTATTTGGTCCAATATAACATATAAAATTTTCAACAAGTGGATTTAAAAAGGGTTCTCCATCAAAAGGCGGTTAATCGACCTTTTAAAGAATATTAGAATATTTACGCTTAAAATTGATTTCATTCGCATTTTAAGCCTCTAAAATTTATTGGATAAAAATAAAAATATTTGGAAAACATATATAATCATTTTGTAGTTATTTATTTTCATTCCTTCCATTACAACGTCTAGGATTTAACTACCATTTAAAATAATATTATTTTATTATTAGAGTGAAACGTAAGATTTTCCAAGAAACTCATTGTTGCGTATTGGGTAAGCCATCAAGCATAGAATTCCCTTTAAATTAATATTAAAATTTTATTCAAAAAAATGGATAAATATAAAAATGTCATATTCTTTATTTACCTCGGGTGTTACACAAGCTCTCTACTGAACTCTACTACCAAATTTATAATAAGTTGGATGACTTGGTGAGTTGGTCTATAATCACCTAGATGGAATCATGTCCCATGGCTGTACATCATAAAACCATCACAAAGTCCATGTATATCCCATCCCACTTCCACTCTCTCACCTCAAGGGGTTGACCTAAACCCACTGGAACATAGTGTTCAGCCTTCACTTGCTGAAAAGGAAGGCATCAAGAGACAAACTCTGCAACTCCCTTCTTCATCTCTCGCCACCAAAACCGACGTCGAAGGTTCTAGTACATCATTTCCATGCATGGATGTACTACCAAAGTAGATGTATGAAACTCTTAGAACCTCCTCCCACAATGTCACTGGAACCATAGTATATTCTCTAAAAATAATGATGTGCTCCCAACATTTAGAAAATACATCAGGAGTATGTCCAGTGGATATCTGAGTACATAGGATCTCATAGTCGACATCACCTAGTTGTGCCACCCTGACTTTCTGTAAGTGCGAAGGGGTGACAACCATCGACAGGAGGTATGATGCACCATCTCCACCCACAAAGGATAACTGCAATGAGGCCAACTACTCTGATTCCTCATTCAGAAACTATGAAAAAGATCTCTAGCTATGAGTATTTGCTACCACGTTACCCTTCCCAAAATTCCTAATCATGGACATTGCCTCTATCTCAAGTTATGATTCTTTAGATAGAATATATACTTAAGACTCTTATGATTATAATAGATGATAAACCTCACTCTCATCAAGAAGTGTTTCTACATATTTAGTGTAACTAAAGATCATGGGTTGTGTAGTTATGCTTGTGTGGTATCAAATAGCATGAACCATAGGTAATCACTGCTTTCCTCTCACTACTAGAAATTCGGGCTATAGCCACGGTTTTAAACTGTGGCTATAGGTCCTCAAACCGTGGCTATAGGCCTATACCTATAGCCACGATTTGGAACCGTGGCTCTAGAGCTATAGCCACGGTTCGAACCATGGCTATAGGTATACATCCACGGTTCAAACCGTAGTAATATCACTATAGCCACGGTTTAGAACCATGGATATACAAGAGCACAGACACACTTTATTTCCACAGTTTCAAACTGTGGAATTACACCTATAGCCACAGTTAAAAACTGTGGCAATTAACCAATAGCCATGGTTTAAAACTATGGCTATAGGGTTTGAAAATCCATAAAAAAATACCCCCCAACCCCACTGCACAGCCCCCACCCCCCACTCCCCTTGCAGCCCCCCTCCCCCTGTAGCCCCCACCCCCTGTAAAGCCCCCATGGACAGCCCCCCCCCCCCCCCCCACTCCCCTTGCAGTAGAAAACCCCCTGCATCCCCCCTTCCCCCCTACAAATCCCCCTCTGTACAGCCCCCTCCCCCTTTAAAGCCCTTTCTGGACAGCCCCCCCCCCCCTTCCTGGACAGCCCCCCCCCCCTCCCCAAAAAAAAATAGCCCCCACCCTCTCCCCTGCACAACCCACCCCCTACAGCCCCCTCCCCCCTACAAAGCCTCCCCTGGACAGCACCCATCCCCCTTGCAAAGCCTCCCCTGTACATCCCTCCCCCTGCAAGGCCTCCCCTGGACAGCCCCCCTCCTCCCCCTGCAAATCCCCCTCTGGACAGCCCCCCCAGTTTAATAATAGTTTAATCATCTTATGCCAACATGGTAGATTGATGAGTGGTTGTACAAAGTTCAAGTCATAATGATATTTAAGTTACAGTGGAGCTGAATAGAACTATGGTTCCTAAAAATTGTTATGTATGGATTGATGTTGAATGAAGAGATGTATGATGTCATTACAATAATCAATATGTGTAGTTAAGAAGTTATTCTGAATGGAATGAAGAAATCGTCTAATGTGGTAGCCCCCCACCCCCTCCTGGACACCTCCCCCCTGCCTAGATAGCCCCCCCTCCCTCTTGGACACCTCTCCCCTTGTCTGGACAGCACCCCCCCCCCCCCTCCGGGACACCTCTCCCCCTAGACACCCCCCCTTCCTGGACAGAACCCCCTCCCTCCATGTTGGACACCTCTCCCCCCTACTTGGACAGCACCCCCCCCCCCCTACTGGACACCCCTCCCCCCTGCCTGGACAGCACCCCCTCCCTCCGGGAAACCTTTCCCTCTGCCTGGATAGCACCCCCCCCCCCCCCCTTGCTGGACACCCCCTCCCCCTTCCTGGACAGCACCCCCTCCCTCCCTCCTAGACACCTCTCCCCCCCTGCCTGGACAACACCACCCCTGCTGGACACCCCTCCCCCCTGTCTGGACAGCACCCCCCTTCCTGGATAGCCCTCCCCCCCTCCCTCCCTCCTGGACACCTCTCCCCCCTACCTGGACAACACCCCCCCTCCCTCCCTCCTGGACACCCCTCCCCCCTTCCTGGACAGTACCACCCTTGCTGGACACCCCTCCCCCCTACCTAGACAGCACCACCCCTGCTGGACACCCCCCCCCCTGCCTGGACAGCCCCTCCTGCCTGAGATAGGGACCCTACCTCAAAGGATCCAAGCCACACTCGGCAGATGACATAACATATCAGCCTTCCTGCACACAACCCTCCTGCACCAGCCCCCCATACGTTTAGCTGGTATACAAGTTTCAATTCATAACCTCCTCTACCATGTCCTACAATACCCACATATATAATATAAAATAATACCACTACTCTATATGTCTAATCATGAAATAATAATCATTAATATTGTATGGTATCCTATAATCATGGAATAATTAGAAATAAAAATATGTGACAACATGTAACATGATATAATAACCCAAGAAGGTCCATGGAATAGGTTAGAATACCCATTCACATCAAATTTATTAAAAATAAAGTGGAGATACAATAAATATAATTTAGAGATATGTGTAGACATCACCCTTTACATTAGAGTGATAAAGGTGAAGAAATTCATCATTGAGATAAAAAACCAAAATAAAGTCCCATTCTCTAAAAAATATTAGATAGTGCATCAAACACTATATTAGCCTCCCTACATATGTGAAATTCCATGAAGTGTATCTTCTCTCAATAACAATAATAATCCATCCATTCCTTGTAGAGCTGTAGTGGGAAAAATTTATATTTACACCTGAGTATGTTGACCACCAACAAGAAGTCAATTTCAATCCATAACTTATTCCATCCATAATGATTACATATTTAACTTCATGAATTACCACCCAAAGTTTAACTTCAAGAGTAATAAAGTTTCCAACCAATTTCTAGAATCATCCCTTGATGAAGCCTCTACTGGTTTTGAAAATTTCACCACAACTTGAGGGACTAGGTTCTCTAATCTTGCCTATCCTAATGATTGGAAATTTTCAATCACTATCAGAACAACCCACTTCCCATGATTATAGGCAATGCATTGAATCCAAGTGGCATGTGTGTGAAATTCTGAGAATGAGAGAAGAAGCAATTAAAATAAAAATAAAGTAGAAACCTACTAATGATTATGAAATTAAAAACAACCATAGAAGTAAGCAGGAGGGTAAAGCATTAACGAGTATAATTAAACAAGGAGGATGTGTGGATTATATTTAGTGTGAACACAAATGGCCTAATGTGCCATAATCAGAGTATTACAGCAGAATAAAATAAAATATGGTAGAGAAAAGAAGAAAAATCATGATTGATCCAGTCTTGGAATCTCCCCCCACCTCTATTGAATAGTGGTCCCACTTATAGAAATACTCAAGGTTTTTCAATCCTCCATTATCTACCACAAGATTAGCATGAACTTTAACATCAATGAACATATCAATTCTGAATTATTCCTCAAATTCCAATCCCATCTCCCTTTCTTCAAATTGACACCTCATTCACAGCTTGATGGTCAAGATTTCTTCATGCGAGAGCATCATTCAAATTTTCCTTGTTAAATCATTCCCCTCCCACGATTGAGCTATGTACTCTTTTGTGAAGTATTAGAGGGTCAAATGCTTTGGTGCATCGTGGATATGGTGGAAGTCTTACTCTGCTCAGCGTGCTCGCATGATGAGGAGCCTTACTGATTCACATGCTTCTGGTATTCGGACCTGGTTCTGGACAACTTGGCCTCTTGGGCCTGAGAAGTTAGTCCATGGGATTCAATATTGGGCATGGAAATAATTCTAGAATTCATTAAGCTAGCTTCTTCACACTTGTGCAGAGCTTGACACGGTCACCTTCATTTTCAACCAAACACTTAATTTGTGGAATCTCTTCAACCTGGGTCCAGGCTTCAATAGGAAGGTGTGGCTCAACAGGCTGGAACTTCATTTGAGAATTTTTTTCATGCACCTGGCATGGGTTGGCGTTTCTCCTAATTTTTTAATGTTGAAGCAACTGGTGTTTCAAGAGGTGAAGTCAACTAAGCTCACTGAGGCAATTTTTCAAACACCTTCTGTGCATTCTCTTACGGAACAATGTCATATTCTTCAGTGCCATCGCCTTCAATGGGAACTTCGTTGGAGCATTCAAGTAAGCACCTACCGTGTAGGTTCCTTCAAAACTGAAACCGTAGTGGTAAAGAGGGAAGAGGTCCCCACCGTCTTTGTTACTGATTTCAGACAAAATCAACTAACAACATGTCTTCAACGAGAAATATTGATCAGGTTCACACGTAGAAGTTCATCTGATATATAGACTCAATCAGTTGATTTTGGAATTTCCTCAACCAACGCAATGAATTCTCAACTCTCTTCAACTCTGGTCGTGGGATCAGCGCACCTAACCCTATCATCTTCATCGATTCAAACATCTGACATGTTGTTCTGATGCTCAACCAAAGCTTGATTGAAGATCTTTTGTTGCCTCATTTTTCTGAATTAAAACTTCAATTTGGTTTCATATGCGCCGCTCCGAAACCCAAACAGTCACTGACGCTTCAATTGAACCAACGTCATGATGTGGAGAGCGGTCTTCAATCCCATACAGCTGGTTCGTCATCATCCTCCCGATCCAAATTACTTTGATCGAATTCGACTGAAGTCGCAGACTCATGAGGTGTAAAACTCGATGACTCGGCTTCATCGATCTCTAAGATTGATATTTCCAAGCTACAAATTCCATCGTCACCTCGAAATCTGTCCAACTCGTCGTTAGGTCTTCTACACCTTAGGTCGAATTTTTCCTTCAAACGTGGAAAACACTGGGACTCGGTTTCATCGACATTTTTTTGTGCTCCCCCTTAGGTCAGAGTTTCAATTTAGTTTCATCTCAGGTTTAATTTCTCACTGACATTTCAAGGCAGGAATCAAAAGCAAGACTCATGGAATACTATCACTACGAACTGCCACGGGGTGTCGTCCTGGAGTAGGGCCAAATCAAGGCATGACCGCAGCGTGACCGCGGTGTGACCGCGGCGTGTTGTCCCTATCCAGCGACATCCATGTGGTGGCATCTTCCAGTCAGGAGTGAAGGGAGTGGGAGGAGGTGAGGAAACATTTCGGTCGTCGCCCCACTAGCAGAAATTGTGATTAGTTAGTCTCAACATTGATCGCAAGACTCATGGAACACTATCACTTCGAACTGCCATGGGGTGTCGTCCTAGAGCAGGTCCAAATCACAGCGTGACCGCGGTGTGACCGCGGCGTGACTACGGTGTGACCGCGGCGTGACCGCGGCGTGACTGCGGCATGACCGCGGTGTGACTCCGGCGTGACTGGGGCATGACCGCGGCATGTTTTCCATGTCCAGTGACATTCGCGGGGCAATATCTTCCGGTCAGGAGCGAAGGGAGCGGGAGGAGGCGGGGAAACATTCTGACCGTCGCCCCGCAGGCAGAAATTGTGATTAGTCAGTCTCAACATTGATCATAAGACTAATGGAATATTATCACTGCGAACTGCCACGGGGTTTCATCCTGGAGCAAGGCCAAATCACGGCGTGAGCACAGTGTGACCGCGGCGTGTTGGTCTGGTCCAGTGACATCCATGGGGAAGCATATTCCATCCAGAAGTGAAGGGAGCGAGAGGAGGTGGGGCAACATTCTGGTCGTCGCCCCACCAGCATAAATTGTGATTAGTCAGTCTCAACATTGATCACAAGACTCATGGAATACTATCACTGCGAACCGCCACAGGGTGTCGTCCTGGAGCAGGTCCAAATCACGGCGTGACCGCGGTGTGACCGCGACGTGACCGCGGCGTGACCGCGGCGTGACCGCGGCGTGACCGCGGCGTTACCGCAGTGTGATGGCCCGGTCCAGTGAAATCCGCGGGGCAGCATC
Source organism: Viscum album (assembly GCA_963277665.1). Taxonomy (NCBI): domain Eukaryota; kingdom Viridiplantae; phylum Streptophyta; class Magnoliopsida; order Santalales; family Viscaceae; genus Viscum; species Viscum album. Next base: position 1,895,332,042 of record OY728130.1, on the reverse strand, counting down.
TGCCGTCCAGGAGCAAAGGGAGCAGGAGGAGGCAGGGCAAATAAACTCTAGATGTTTCTTAGACAGGTCAAGCTCTACAAAAAAAAATAATGAATGAGATGTTTCCCTTTAAGCATCTTCTGATCGACCTAAAATATTTCCAAGAATTTTGCTTCAAATCAAAAGAAAAGAAGGATTTTAAAAAGGTAGATGCAATATGATAATCTAAATCCATTGGGATGAAAACTGAGAGTCTCTCCTAGAGTGAACAATTAGGTTCCACTGGTAGAGGAAACATGGTTAACAGTTGAAAGAACATGAATATTTGGAAAAAGACAAAGCTAGATCCACCACTTTATGAAACCTGATAAAGAATCAATGAGAACTCCGTTCAGTACACCTATGGTGGATCAATTCATCTATTAGGGAAGTGAAGAATTAGAAAATTTGAGGGAATAATGTTCGACTGTTGGAAAACATTTGAAAAATACTGAAACATTCTGGTTAACCTAAATACTAGTGATCGATCTTGAAAGAAGTGATTTCAAAATTGATGTATGTTGATTAGACAATAAAAACAGATATGTTAATTACATTTTAATGGTATTAAATGTTCATTTTTGATCTTATGGTCCTGAGTTAGTGGATTTTGATTTTAAACATCCATTCTCATCATTTGTGCACTTCATGCCTAATGTACACCAATTTAGGCCCAATGATTCATCTGATTCTAAGGAATGTAATTATCCATATTTTAATTTGATATTTTTTGAAATGGATATTAACTTCAATTTAAACATTTTTCATTCAGGTATCAATGGATTATTCATAAAGGATGATGGAGATATTTGGCGATGAAAAGAAACAATTCTGGAGAAGGCTGATTGGACACCAGCCCACTAATGAGATATGGGAACCACAATACAGGCCCAATGAAGCCCAAAATTCGTGATATGCTAGAAGACATATAGAGTAACAAATAATTATGCAGGATCCAATGCTAATTCGGCCTCCATGATTGTTATTTAGGCGGCCCAAATAGTATATCAAAATCTGGGCCAGAATCTGTGGCCCCGAAAAACAGCCCACCAATTAAACCATATCTTGAAAACCATAACTCCTTTTGGGATTATATTTTACAAGCTATTAGGGGACATCCGTATTTTAATTTAAGTCTTATATGGACTACCAAAATTCTTCCATCAAGAAGTTTTTTTATGCACCTATGTTTGGTGGATGCAAGATGGATGCCTTTTCGGGTCAAGTGTGGAAAGTCTTCTTTCCACAAACTTTCCACCACCCTAGACCTACCATACTAAAGTGAGATGACTTGTACTGTTGGAGGCTCTACCCAAGGACTCAAAAATACCTCTTTAAGGTAGTGGTGTTGGAGGATTGAATAATCTTGGGTGTTTGGTTTAATTGTAATGTTATGCTATCACTTTGTGTTTGTAATCGCATTTGAATTTCCATGTAAGTTTCCTTTTTGTACTTCTTTATTATTAATCAAAATATTTCTCTTATATTATTCCCATTTCTTACATTAAAACTTTATAATCATAAATCACAGTGATATCTCTTTGTTGTGCTGAATTAGTACACACATAGGTGTGAATTTCATTCACACACACGGAGGAGTGATCGTTATTTCTTCGGTTTTAATTTCTTCAATCTAATTCTTGTAATCCATCTTCCACCCACCATTTAGAGTATACCATAAATGGAGGTATAACCCTTTAATGGGTTGATCTTAGAAAGATTCAAAGTCTGGATTGAATGTTATTTTATGAATGAATTGTTTTTAATTGGTTAACTAATTTAAGACTTCCATTCTTCAGTTATTTCCACTCTTCATCTTTACTGTGTTTGAGGAAGCTAAATCAAATTATTAAAATGACCATATACCTTAGAGACATCATGAATTTGGTTCTATAAGTGTTTAGGGTATTATTAATTGATTTTAGTTGCATCAAATTAGAAAATGATAAATGTAGTGTTATTTTGAAGAATGGATTCATCAAGAATTAATTAAACCAAAATTGTCTAAAGAAGTAAAATTCATTCAATCCACCCCTAGAATAATATTAAGATTAAACCATTTTCAGTTAAATGAATTCACTTAGGTTTATTAGTGTTCTTTAAAACCATCCAAAATAAAAACCAAGTTGGCCACTTCATAGCCAAAAACAGTCCATTGAATGTATGTGTCTATAGGTTTCTTCTTAGGTCTCTGAGGATTCGATAACCCAAGATAAACTACAAGGACCATTATACCTTCATCACTTGGGTAAATTTGAGTGAGAATAAAATTTTGGAACCGCTTCCGGGGACCTAAGTAAGTTATCTTAGACATTATCATTCTTTTTCTTCATCCCTCTTCTCTGTTCTCACCCCCTCACTCCTATGTAATTCAATTTTGAACAAGTCCAAACATGGGAACCTCTCCCAACATTGATCACCCCACACCAAGTGTGATGTAAAATGACCATACTAGTTTCTACTGGTGGGATAAACAACAACCAATTGAGACACAATGTTTTAACTCCTATTCTCCACAAAACATTCTAAAATATAATGAGTTTCAATCCCCACAAAGCCAATTTGAACATCCCCCTATGGAATTCCAACAACATAGTTATCCTCCTAGAATAGACCATCTATCTCAACCCCTTATCCATCATAATCCACATCCATTACTTGAAAAATTGTGTCAACAAATAGAGATAATGTATTTTGAGGTTTCATCATTGAGGTTAGAATTACAAAGCATTAAAAATTGTGAGTAACCCATACCTACACAAATTGTCCCTTCCATAACCTTATTTAAAGTTTCTAGTCTCCCACAAACCTCTCATTAATTTACTGAAGAGAAAACCTTTGTATTTGGGGAAGATGAAGAGGATCAAGGAATTGTTTATGGGTTTTTAAATCAAGAGGAAACTAATTTTTTATATTCACAAGAGGGAAATTCGACATCATGGATTGACTCTCATGGATATAACTCCATTGATGATTTTTCAAAAACATAAATCACTGAACCATTAAGATAAATCACAAACTTTGAGTCCATACCCATTCCTAAAACTGATCTTTCTAATTTTGTGGTTGAATCTTCTATTCAAAAGGAACCAATTTTGTTGAGAAATTTGTAAAATTAAACTGAGTTGGATTCAAAATATAAACTTGTGTATAAATTTCATATCCAACATGAGCTCAAAATTATTGTCCTTCCCTCCCCTATAAACAATCCCTTCATATGGTATAATCATGACCATTCAATTGGAATTCATTCTTCTCTTGAAACCAAAAAAAGTTGGAATGATCATTGATGTCTTAGGAAAGACTACAGAGGAAACTGGATCAACCATTTCTGATATTCCTTTGATTTTACCATTCATTTTAGAACATAGGTTTGTGAATGAAACAAATTATAAACATAGAATCAATCTCAACCTAGTAGAATTGGTTAAAAATGTGCTCTTTAAAATGTTGAAAGTTGGTATTGGGTAAGTTGTGGGGTTCAAGTCGAGCTAGTGACATTAAACCAAAGCGCTGCACGGGAGGCAACCCGTGGTTTTCATCTTTGCGAATAATTTTTTTTCTTCAAATAGGATTAATTAATAATTTTGATATTTAAAAATAAAAAAAATAGATTGTTGATCTATTCTTCTATTCTGAGTATGGATGGGTACGAAAGAGGAGCACCATATTCATCTGTGTCACGTGGTGTGATCCTTGAGTAATACCTTACCCAGAAATTTAAAAATAAGACAATGTATCATCATTTTATTTTATATATATACTTATATTTTACTTTTATATATATATATATATACTGTTTTGTTTTGTTTGTTTGTTTTCCTTTTTCCACTAGGGAACTCTGCAAGTGACATGTATATCAAAGAACTAAATAGGAGCGGCAAGAACTTCAAACTTCAACCACCAGGTGACTTCATTCCATGATCCTAATATTTCAATTTCCTTATTGAACTTCCCTTTTATTCCTCTACCCCATTCTAAATTTTCATTTTACGAAACTAGGGAGAGTTTCATTCTAAGTTGGGGGTGTGGAAACAAAATGTTTGTTAAAAAAAATGATAAAAAAGAAGTAAAATTCCTTTATCATTCATATAATAACATATTTTATCACATTAAAACTACATAGAAAATCATTTTTATTTCCTTTACTCTTAATTTAATTCATGATTAATTTTAAAAGCATTGATTTTGGAAGTTTGGTTGTCCAATGAGAATTTTCATCATTTTTATTTTCATCTATTAAATCAAAATTCCACAATGCACGTCCTCTAGATCATGGGGTAATAATTTGAATTCTCAGGGTCCCATAATAAATAGTATAGGCTGGTTTTATTTTTATGAATAATATGAGTATTCAAAAAAATAAAAAATAAAAAAACAAAAAATTGCGTGTAGAGAAATGGATTGATAAAATGCAAGGCTTTCAGCACTTGGGGATCGTGACTCCAGAGTTGTCTAGCCCTAAGTTTTTCACTCTATATCTATTTATGGTAATATGATTTTATTTTTGATCAAGTTAACTCGAGATGATGCCCGAGTATGTGGGCTTCACTTGGTGCCCTAAGGCCTTTGAGCCTGGGAGTCATCGGCAAAGTCTCACTACATGGGTTAATTAGATTAACTGCAATCTCAACTACTATGGAAACATTGAAAAATCAAAAAAAAGTAAAAAAAGTAAAAAGAAAAAAATAATGAATACTCATATTAGGATTAAATGTGATTCCACCTAGCACTTCCATGATTTCCCCTTGAATGAAAATGAACCCCCATATCTATTGTGATTCACAACACATCATTACACCTAATTGAGTTGGATGAATTATGATGATGGATTTGATCAAAGTAATGGTCTTGGGATTGAGATCTGCTTTTAAATTTATCTTTTTTTAAATTATTTTTATAGGTTATAAAGATATATTTGTTTGTAGTTTACATTGTGAGCACTGTTTGTTATAATGTGTTTGAAGAAAGGAATTCAAATAAAATCATTGAATTATTTGCTTGGGACTAGAAAATATCAAGTTGGGGTGTGTGATTATCCAATAAAAACACATATTTTAATTAAATTTTATGGTATTAAATGTTCATTTTTGATCTTATGGGCCTGAGTTAGTGGATTTTGATTTTGAACATCCATTCTCATCATTTGTGCACTTCATGCCTAATGTACACCAATTTAGGCCCAATGAGTCATCTGATTATAAGGAATGTAATTATCCATATTTTAATTTTATATTTTGTGAAATGGATCTTCACTTAAATTTAAAAAAAATTCATTTAGGTATCAATGGTTGATTCATAAAGGATGATGGAGATATTTGGCGATGAAAAGAAACAATTCTGGAGAAGGAAGATTAGACACCAACCCACTAATGAGAATGTGGGACCCAAAATACAGGCCCAATGAAGCCCAAAATTCGTGGGATTCTAGAAGAAAAATAGATTAACAAATAATTATTCAGGATCCAATGATAATTCGGCCTCTATTATTGTTATTTTGGCTTTCCAAATAGTATATCAAAATCTGGTCCAGAATCTGCGGCCCAGAAAAACAGCCCACCAAGTAAACCATATCTCAAAAACCATAACTCATTTTGGGATGATATTTTACAGGATGTTAGGGGACATATGTAGATTAATTTAAGTCTGATATTTCCCACCAAAATTCGGCCATCTAGAAGGTGTTTCATACACCTCTGTTTGGTGGATGCAAGCTGGATGCATTTTCGGGTCAAGGGTGGAAAGTCTTCTTTCCACAAAATTTCCACCACCCTAGACCTACCATAATCAAGTGAGATGACTTGTATTGTTGGAGGCTCGACCCAAGGGATCAAAAATTCCTATTTAAGGTAGTGGTGTTGGAGGATTTAAGAATCTTGGGTGTTTGGTTTAATTGTAATGTTATGCTTCCACTTTGTGTTTGTAATCGCATTTCAATTTCCATGTAAGTTTCCTTTTTGTACTTTTTTGTTCTTAATCAACATATTTCTCTTCTATTATTCCCATTTCTTCCATTAAAACTTTATAATCACAAATCACAGTGACATCTATTTGTTGTTCTGAATTAGTTCACACGTAGGTGTGAATTTCATTCACACACACGGAGGAGTGCTCGTTATTTCTGCGGTTTTAATTTCTTCAATCTAATTCTTATAAGCCATCTTCCGCCCAATATTGAACGTATACCATCAATAGAGGGATAAACCTTTAATGGGTTGATCTTAGGAATATTCAAAGTCTGGATTGAATGTTATTTTATGAACGAATTGTTGTTAATTGGTTAACTAATTTAAGACTTCCATTCTTCAGTTATTTCCACTCTTCATCTTCACTGTGTTTGAGGAAGCTAAATCCAATTACTAAAATGACCATATACCTTGGAGACATCATGAATTTGGTTCTCTAAGTGTTTAGGTGATTAGTAATTGAGTTTAGTTGCATCAAACCAGAAAATGATGAAGGTAGTGTTATTTTGAAGAATGGATTCATCAAGAATTAATTAAACCAAAATTGTCTAAAGAAGTAAAATTCATTCAATCCACCCCTAGAATAATATTAAGATTAAACCATTTTCATTTAATTGAATTCACTTAGGTTTATCAGTGTTCTTTAAAACCATCCAAAATCAAAACCGATTTGGCCACTTCATATCCAAAAACAGTCCATTGAATGTACGTGTCTATAGGTTTCTTCTTAGGTCTTTGAGGATTCGATAACCCAAGCTAAACTACAAGTACCGTTCTACCTTCATCACTTGGGTAAATTTGAGTGAGAATCATATGTCGAACCCCAGGAAAAAAGACGTAGAAGAAGAAGGTAAATGAAAATTCAAGGTACTGAATAATAGATAAGGTGAAGGATGGGAAACTATGAAGGGAAGGTGTAGGCCCAAAGGAAGCTCTAAACCCCTGAAACCTCAAGTCACCAGTGATGCTTAGTAATGTTTCTCATGGATGAGAAATCGTATAGTGGATAGTTTGTAATGACTATGGATTTCTTTTTTGGGTTCTTAAAATTTAATTTTGGTGATTTCTAATTAAAATGATTAAGTTTTAATTGAAATTTTATGTTTTGGGTGGATGGATTTAGTAAAGGGGGGAAGAAGTATGTGGTGTTCCTAAAAAGAAGTAGATGGGGCCACCAGTTATCTATTATAAAGCACCATGAACATATGACATAGTCACACAACATGGGATCCATCTTAAAAGTCTAACGGCATCTAAAGAGTTTCTTGGTTCAAACAATTGTTTTAATAAAGAGAGGGAAACCCACTACAGGGATATAAAAAGGTTCAAGTATGATGTGTGCTTTTTGAATAACAACAACATCAAGTACAAGAAAAACATCAATGAAATAATGTTAAGCAAGGTATACCACTGTGAGTTTTCACAGACAGCGCACCTTCGTTGGAGGGGTTTTATTACAAAACCATGACTTACTTATCAAACGAAGAAATTATCTTAACTAAAACTTATTCAAGAATTGCAATTTAAAATAAACATGAAGAATTAAGAAGGAAACTAAATGAAATTTAAAACATTCTTGAATTAAATAGGGTAGTAAAGGGACCCTACCTCAACCTCAAGGCACATTTTCTTTTGACGACGACAACTCGAATTTTCCTTTTTTCCACTTTCAAGAATATGCAACTTAACATATATATAATGACACCTATCCCCTATGTACATATTTTCATGGCCAAATATGCACAAGGGGGTCCTTATATATTTGTTTATACTTGCATATACCCTTTTAAACTTACACGTGTATGCATTTTTGATATCTATGTATAAGCACACCGTGCCTCAATATATATATTCATACTGCCATGAGTAAATATATATAAAGGGGGAACTTATATATGCATATTCTTACCTATGTATACACATGTAAGCCTTTGTCAACGGTGACTCGAATCCACCTCAACGAAATCCAAAACACACAAAAAAAATATAAGGAACCCAAAAAACAAAAAATCCCTAATCAAAATTGGGCCAAAGAATAAAAATGGAATAAACCTTACCCAAATCTTGAACTCATTGTCTTCGATGGTGGTGGATAGAACTGGTCTTATCATAAGAAACCACCTATAAGAAAATAGTGGAAAAAATGAGATATAAAAACTTCTTATATATATGTGATCAGTGTGTCAACTGTACATGATAAATGATACATGAATCCATAACCAACAATGAACAAATAATATTCAAATTGATATGTACATCCCAATACTAAATAACATGATCATTAATAAAGATCTTTATTTTTCAAACATCACCTTCAATTGCCTATTCAAAAATCAAAAATCACCAAAATATGAGAATAAAGTAAACATCCATCATCACTTAAAAGAGAGAAATAGGGATTAGAAATTGTTCTTAGCTGGGCAGATGATATTGAAGAACAATACAATTTGATTAATGATCAAAGCCTCTTAATTGAAATTAAAATTCTGGTCCTAGACACTATTAAGCTATCCACTGAGCAGGAAAAAGCCTGCACTAAAATAGACATGATAAAGAACATGGAACTTGTCCTACATAACAATACACTTTCTGTTCTAGTAAAACATATGCATATTTTTAAAGACCCCCAGGAGCAGAAGCAGAGTCATCTGAACTCTGTCAAATAGCAGTCTGCTTTGGATCCACCTATCCCAGGTACGCCTACTCCTCTGACTATTGCTGGTGGAGATTATTCTGTGAAGTCTGAAAATCTAATCTATGGTCAAAACGTCAGAAATTTACTGCTTAGTTCCAACTGTTCCACAGACTCATGCACTATGTTTTCTCTAATGATTCTTCTTCATTACACTTATGTGATCTGAACAGCACTGAACCAACCCTTAATGCTGCAAAAAACACTAGAAATAGGGACCCGGTTTTTACTCCAAGTGCTACCACTATCAAAAAGAGGAATGAAACCAAAACGCATGATTTTTCAACTCCCTCTTCTCACACTGTCTCTCTCAACAGGGATGTTCAACCCGAGACACAGACCCTATGTACTGATTTTACTTCATAGACAATATCTCTAGCATCACTCTTCATAGACTGATCTCTGATCATCATCTTATCCTGGTAAACATTTCCTCCAATGACATTAAACCTAGGTTACCCTTCTTCTTCAATAATTTGAAGCTCTCTGATGAATAATGAAATCATGTCATCCAAAACTTGTAGTCCTCAATATCTCATACCAATAATGCCTTTACTTGCAACCTCAAACTAAAACACCTCAAACAGACTCTCAAATCTTGGTGTAACACTAAAGCCAAACAAGTTAACAATGAAATTAATCTTCTTGAGAAAGAACTTGATGATATCCAAAATAGAAACACCAACTCTAACCTCCACACTAATCCCACGCAAGAAATAAACATTTCGGTCAATCTCAATTCCTTGCTCACTTTTAAGGACAACATGAGAAAGAAAGCTTATAAATTTAAATGGTTAACTGACGGTGAAATAAATACCAAATTATATAACTCCCTCCAAATAATCAGGAAGGCCTGCACACCCCCTGCCCCCTTCCCCATCACCACCCCCCTGCACATCCCCATCCCCCCTGCACATCCCCATCCCCCCTACACATCCCCATCCCCCCCTGCACCACCCACCGTGCATCAGCACCCCCCTGCCCCTGCACCAGCACCCCCTGCCCCACCCCCTCCCCCTTTCACCCCCACCTGCCTAAAAATATCTTTCTTAAAAATCCCCACATTTTAAAAAGAAGTATGAAAACTCATTTCAAAAATAAAATAACATTGAAAATAATCTCACTTACTTAAAAAATACAAAATCCATTTCATAGGGTAAAATTACAACTTCCCAAGTATAGAATTTTATAAAATATTAACACTATATTTGATAATAATGAACTTATTTAAAATAAAATGTCACTCAAACTTCATAAATTTCACCTCTATTTTCAAAACACCTCATGAATTTCATCATAAGACCAAAAAAATTCCTAAAATCCAATTTCGTTTTAAATAATTTCCCAAATTATATAATGTAATCAAACACTTTCAAAGCATCATGTGAAAGTCAAAACAAATCATAAAACCTATTTTTTTATCCAAAACATCTGTGAGTCCCATTTTTAAATTAATCATGGAAATGGTTTTAAATTAAAATACTTCATGAAATGTATTTTCATTTTAAATTATTTCCCAATTTCTTTTTAAAACTTACTAATATTGAAAACATTATACATGATATTCAAAATACTTTACAAATAATCCCCCAAAACCGGTTTTGGAATCAAAAAATTTCGATAAATGTACTTCTGTACAGAAAAATTGAAGCACCAAACAAAAGCAAACCATAATGTGGCGCAACATACAAAATCCATTACAATAACACCAAAAAATCACTAAAAATTCCTTTAATCTATATCCCATGGTTTAAATTTCCTTAGGATCCATTGTAAATCAAAATAGGTTTACAAAATAAATCCAAAGTTGATGAAAAGATGTGTATGACTTGGCCACATGGTTTAGCTGGCCATACACCAATCATACAATAGCATCTGAAAATTTTTTGAGACCACACACATAGGCTCTATATATCTTTTCAGACCAAGTGAGATGATGATGATACTTTGGTTCCTTCCTACTTTCATCCAAAATCTTAAATAAATCCCCCAAAGTATCTGATATAAATCGATGGGGATCTAATCATCATTATCAAAATAATTAAAACTAGAATCCAAATCAAAGATTGAAATAACAACTACCCATGGAAACTCAAGTTTTTTTTATGAAAAGTGGTGATCAATAAACTAATTGTGACCTACCTATTGAGTCTAGATGATGATCATATCTTCTTTATACTAATACACACTCTAAATAATAAGATAATCCTCTAATACCATTTTGTAATGAATTGGACCAGATCAACCTGACATGTCACCCAACCCGGATCTCCACAAGGCCCAAATAATGTCTCTGATTGTTGTTGTATGGTGACAAGTGTCAAGGTATAAAAGTATAACCATTGGTAATGGTTTCACCCTCTAAATATGAATAACCACATCAATGACTCCACCCATAAATTCAACATCACTCATCTATACATCGGTCACTCATGCACAAAATAAATAGTTTCAATATAAACGAAACAATCAAACATAGTATAATATTTTAGAAATAATAAAAGGTAAATCACATCATCACATAATAAAGTAATAAGAATAATACCAAGTATATAATAAAATAAAAGAAATATCTGGGCCAATAAGGATTATATATAAACATCCAAAAATATGACCAAACCTGGATCACTACTAACTACCTCCTTATGACCCACAATCCCCCATACCATCCTATACCATCTATCATCAGACCAACTCAAACATTAACCAAGGTAAAAGAACATAATCTGGTCTCTTGAAAGTAAACATGAAATTTTCATACACCCATTGGTGTATGCATGATGTGAACCAAACTTTTTCTAGTGGGATTTCACTAAGGAGTTTGTATAATTCCTTTGAAAAGACATTTTATTAATGATAGTTTAAAATATAAGCAATGAATAGGTTCTTCACAAGATGGTGTAAAGAAAAAGTGTAACAAACCATAACTTATTTTATAAAACAACTTCCATTTTCATTTTAAAAGGAAATGATTTCAAACTAAGGAGAAAAGGAGTTTCAAATCCATTAAAAGAGAACTAATACTTTTCCCTTTTTTCCAAATCCATATCTCAAAACCACACCTTTAAATCAAACATTCTTTTATTTAATAATATACTTCCAAAAATATTTTTTAATTCAGTTTGAATATAAACCAAAACCATAACTAAAATGGAATACATAAACATAACATGCACCAAGATATCAATGGGAAATTGATAATAAAAAATAATTGAATTAATAGTGGGGATACAAATAAGGCATGGGATGAGATCCTCTAATCAATATTCAAAGAATTATAGACATTATGGTAAACTAATTAGGCTCTAGAATGGGTGATACTAGACCTAGTTCATCATATTACTCATTGGGACCCTATGTGAAATCAGATCATCCCATACAGCTTCCCCTTTTAGGTCTCTCCACATATAAAATAGACCCCTGGTAGGGTGCTAATCTCCTAGGGCACTATCCAGCTAACATACACTAATCTAGCATCACATGCCGCTAGACCTTCCATTATTTACCTAATTTCTCATGTTACATCAATATAGTGGAGGTAGAAAATCAAAAGAATCACAAGAATCGATAAAAAATTATTTAAAATAAATCTCATCTCAACTAAAACATCAACACCCTCAAAAGAAATAACTCCTTTTACTTCATCCATATAAAAAATAGAATACAACATCCCTCCTATAGAGCCACAATTCAAATCAGGCATAATCAAAACAAGGGGAATAATCGATGGTCTGATAGTCATTATAAAAATATCTTATTTAAAGTAAAAATATGCCTTTTCAAAAACAAACTAGGAATGACAAGTCATTTCACCCATTTAAAAACTGACTTTATCACCTTCTTTATAACTATTCTATGTGAAACCACACTTAAAATCATTTGTAAAACCAACTACCTTTTCATTCAAGTCATTTTAAAATCCTTAAAACCAATTTTATTTAAAAAAATCCTTGAAAATCATACCAATACCCAAATGGGTTCAAATACCTTTTGTTATATAAATTGTTTTAAAACAGGACATATAGGCATTCCCACAAATTCTTGTCATTTAAACCAATGAATTAAAATTTAGAAAACCATTATAAAACCTTTATTCCAAGTGAGAAAAAAATTTATAACACTTTTTAAACCTGAAATATCTATTAAATACTGATTTACTTTGATAAAAAAAGTTTTAGAAAACACCAGGCACAAAATGACATGCTAATTAAAGTAAATACACAAAAATACCTACCTTAATCCAAGAATAACTGGTTCAGCAAGAGATATTGAAGGTATAATTTCATGAAATGTCAAAAAAATTGTATATATTTGATACAACATAGTTATGAATAACAGATAACAAAATAATGAACCCATAATTGTTCATAACAAGGAGGAGGAGGATCACCGGGAGTGGGTTGGCCGCATCAGAGGAGATGGGGAGGCCACCTAGTAGCAGTGTCGGCGGGGAGAGTTGAGGTGTCCCACATTTGGTGGCAGCATCTGGGGAGGATAATCAGATATGAGAGATCTCGGTGGGGTTGCCTCGTTTGGTGGTAGCGAGGGGCACCGTTGCGAGGGTCGTCGTCGCGAGGGGCACCGTCGGTGGAGGAGGATCGGGGAGAGGATAAGTCGTGATGGGCACCATCGGGGAAGGAGGGTCGCATGCAGATGGTATCGGTGAGGAGGGCACCACCGTGAAGGTCGAGGGTTTGGAGGGTCGTGCGCAGAGGGTATCGGGGAAGAGGGCACCACCGTGAAGGTCGAGGGTTTGGAGGGTCACGTGCAGATGGTATTGGGGAGGAGGGCACTGCCGTGAAGGTCCGGGAGTATCGGGGAAGAGGGTGTCGAAGGATATCTGAGGGTCGCGCAGAATGTATCGGGGAGGGGAGGGAGGAGGACCCCGACGAATTTTAGAGAAAAAAAGAGACGACACATTTTAGCCACGCAGGTTCACTCAATCATGGCTATAGAGAAGCTATAGCCAAGGACCTATAAAACTGTGGCTATAGGTCTGTGTCTATAGCTTAAATTTATAGTAGTGTCTCCATCATAACACAACCAATCTTGGTTTCTTATGCATCGTAGAATACTACATAATCGACACCCTCCTCTAGAAATCTCAATATGGGATTGCTCTTCAATCTCTATCTCAACTACTAAAAACCCTACTGGATCCTCTCTATCCACATGAAAGGATTCTCCTTTCAGGTCAAAGACATCATGGGTGATAATATCCTAGATAAATTAGGTATTAATCTCTTGTAATATCCTTCCAACCCAAGGAAGCTCTTCACCTCCTTCATTCTCTTAGGTGGCTCCCAAGATAAAGTAGCCTCAACATTTACTGGGTTTGAAATTACTCCATATACTAAGATAAAATGTCCTAGAAAGTGTACCGCATAAATCCAGAACTGAAACTTTAATAGATTTCCATAAATATGGTTTACTCAGAGTGCATCCAGAACCATCCTCAAGTGTCTTGCATTCTCCTTCTTGGACACCGAGTACAGAAGGATATTTTCGATGAAGACTACCATGAACTAGTATAAGAAAGGCTGAAAGATATAGTTCATGAGTCTCATGAACACTTTTGGGATATTCGTTATGGAAAAGGGCATCACCAAGTACTCATAGTGACCTTAGTGACACTTGAATTTCATCTTTTTTATATCATATCCTATACTCGCAACTGGTGATAACCTAACCTGGGGTCAACCTTTGAGAACCATTGTGCCCCTATCAAATGATCAAAGAGTTCATAAATCCTTAGTAATGGATAATTTTTCTTCATAGTCACCTATTTCAAACGTTGGTAGTCCACACATGGCCTCAATCACATGTCTTCCTTCTTGGTAAAAAAATTTAGGGTTTCCCAAGGTGAAACACTGGGTCTAACAAATCCCTTCCTCTAAAAGTCCTAAAAATTCACCCTCAGCTCGAAAAGCTCTATAGAAGACATCTAATATGATTTCATAGGTATCAGTGTTTTCCTAGGGTGTATATTAATGAATAATTCTATCTCTCAGTGAGGCGGTAAACCCGGAACATCCTTCGTGAAGACATCCTCGTACTCTACCGCCACTACAGGAAACTAGGAACCCATAACATCCAATACACCAATGGTTGGGATATCCAAATAATGATTAATCAACTAGACCCTCCTATGAATGAGTCCATCCTATGCTGCCTGGGTTTCCTTTTCACCAATTAAGGAAAACCTAGTTCCTTCACTGCGAACACACCACATCCTTCACCTAAAACAGTCAAATTTGGTGTGAATTGTGAATAACCATTCCATACCAAGAATGATGTTGTAAGTCCTCAACACTATAACCAAGGGATTCCAATATAAACTCTCACCTCCAAGATTTATGTCACACTATCATCACAAGTGTGTGATCACTGAGTCTTCTCAAGTAAGATTTACCAAGCATAAGGGTTAATCCAAAGGCTTAACCATAATATCTATGTCTCAAACAAGATATGTGTCAAGAAAGGAATGACTTTCACCTGTGTCTATAAATACTGTAGATAAGGTATAAAAGACACAGATCATACCATAAATCAATTCCAAAGCCTCTGGGTCATAAGCTTCGACCACCTGCAGTTTTCCTTGCCCCTGTCCTCCAGCTCCCTACGCATGTTGTGGACCACCTGGGGAGGTGGTGGTAACAAGTCAAAGTTTTTACCACCTCCTACTTCTCTACTAGATCTTATTCCATGTCTATCACCTTGATAACCTACCTTCTTATACTACCTCTACCTTGGTGGCCCATCCACAGTTTCTCTATCAGTTGTATGGAAGGTTGGACAATCTCAGTGAAGATGTCCCCTACTGTCACATGAGTAGAACCACCTCTTTATGGGCTGAATGGACCCACCTTGTGAGCCCTAAACTACAGATCCTCTATCCTTATACCTCCTCCTAAAATGTCTCAAATGTCCAGGTCCCTAAGATTAATGCCATGTCCCTACTGTTGATGTCTCTAGTCCTATATGCTTGCCATTGGAAACCACTGGTTGTATCTGCTCAGGCAATAAACTCTCAACCACCAAATCTCACTCTATCACCCTAGCATAGGTAGGAATTCATAGAGTGATAAAATTGGCTCAGATATCTCTACGTAGACCTCGCTCAAAAGTTGGAGACCTGAAGAACTGGTTATGAACCATATCCATTGAGTATATTGAGAGTTTAGTAAACCTTGATGAATACACAACTACTATCATGCTTTCCTACTGGAGTTTTATAATCTCTTTGATATACACATCCCTTAACATAGTTTGTGGGAACTCCTCTTTGAAATGGTGCTTAAGATTTTTCCATGAAAGAGTTTCCTCGTCGTAAGACTAGGTCACCAAACCCCACCATCTCCCTACTGAGCCATGAAGAAGGCTCACTACTAGGACCACCATCTGATTTTCTAGTGTACTAACTAGATGGAAAACTCAAGTCTCCACCTCAAGCCAGTCCTCAGCCACCTGTGGGTCGGGCTCACCTTGGAACCTGATGGGTCTCTGCTGCTAAAACTCATGAAGTGCACTCAACTCATGCACCTCATTCTCTATTCTGTGGATACCACGTTCTTCTCTACATGTGATGGTATAGCTGGAGCACCACTTGGAGGTAACACCTCAGGTACTAGTCCTTGTATTGATGTCTCTTCAGTGAGGGTATCATCTTCATGATCATGATATTGAATCCTAGCTGGTATATATCATGGAGGCATCCTAAAAGTAAACATGATGTATCATGGTCAATGACTAAGGGTGTAATTTTGGCCCAGCGGACCGAAAGCCCGACAAGCCCGGCCCGGAAGCCCGAGCGG